>JALGPY010000001.1:93305493-95767159 GCA_023055425.1 Linanthus parryae
GGTTGGGTGGAATTTGTAGCAGGAGTTTGGAGTTCTGGTAGTTTATGGTGATGGTGATGAAGGCATATTGTAGGTCAGGTGGGAGAGTGGTCGTGATGGTTCGGTGGTTGCGAAATCGGTAAAAGAGGTTGTGGTGGTGAGTGGATGTAGTAGGTGATTTGCAGGGGCGGAGCCATGTAGGGGCAGGGGGGACACTTGCGCCCCCTCCCCCCCTAGAGAACCCTTATTTTTTTTAAAAAAAAAGTTACCTATCTTCCATAAAACTATTAAAGTGACCCCCCCTCTTAACATACATGCGCATCCAACGATGTCGGTAAAGTAATCTGTTTTCCACAAAATTGGTGCAGGTTCGAATCCTCCTATGCGCGGTTTTAATTTTTTCTCCATAAAATTGAAAAACTCCGAAATAAAACGTCCCTGGGAGATTCGAACCCTTGTGCCCGAAGTCGATTGGGGCGTGTTAACCAACTGAGCCAGAGAGCTGTTAATGTCATCTTAGATATTTAATTTTATTTATAGTTCAAATATTGGCTCAGCCTAATTGTGCCCCCCCCCATTTGGTCAAATCCTGACTCTGCCACTGGTTATTTGGTCTTAGGGTGAATTAATGGACTGAGGTGAGGTCATTGAGGTGGTTTTTTGGCTAGGAGTTGTGTGGGGTCAATTTGGTAGTCATCGTAATAGCACGTTGCTAGCATAGGTTTCTTTGTTGTGGTGGTGGTGTCAGTGGTGGTGGTGGTGGTGCCCAAAAACACCAAAAACATCAGAACATGATGAATTGAATAATAAACAAAAATGGTGTTATTTGTCCACAGTCTGTAAGGGCAAAACGGTCACAAATAGTCAGTTTGCACCCCTTCAGCAACTGATTGTAACAAAAGAGTGGTGGTATCTGTCCACCCTCCATCCACTGTGCGAAAGTTATTTATTGATAAATCAGGAGACAAAATATATTTAATCGATAAATGGAGGGTGGAAAATGTCTTTTACCTTTTTTTAGAAATCTTTTACCCTTTAAAAAAAGGACAATTATTTCGGGGCTCAATAGAGTATTAATTTTCTAGAAAGGTCTAGCCGACAATCCATTTGGCACTTGAGAAGTTCCTCTCATGCAATGTTCCAAAATTACCAAATTTTGACGTTTACTACTTCGATGTATTTGACCACAAGTTCGAGAAGAGGGTATCAATTGAATGGCATGCAAACTGGAAATCCTTCTATTATTGCGTTTGGACCACCGTCACGTTAACAATTGAAAGCTAATACTGCACACTAATTCATAGGACAAAGTATTCATTGGGACTAGTCCCACCACTGTGGCATGCCTGCGTGGTGGGGCGCGCCATTCAAATTTTGACAAATATGCACTAGTCAGATTGAGCCCACCAAATATGCACTAGTCAGATTGAGCCCACCAAATTTTGCTTGTTTGTCAAAATTTGAATGGCGCGCCCCACCACGCAGGCATGCCACAGTGGTGGGAGTAGTCCCAATGAATACTTTCTCTTTTCATAGAGTTTGCAATAGATTTTGTTTAGGTATGGGAGGAGGAAAGTGATTTTCGCTGAATGTGTGTTTTATCGTTAATTGCTACAGCATGAACATAAACGGATGGGAGATGATGATTCCACTTGCTTTCTTTGCTGGGGCTGGGTATGTAACTTCCCTTCAATCACTTTACCTACTGTTTTCTGTTGGAGTTTTCAGGTGAACTAAATATTTCATTTTTGGCATGATAGCTTTACATAATTTAACTATTTGTTTTTTTTTTTTTTTTTTTTTGAGAAAACACGGTTTATGTTTTACTGCTTTATTTAGTTGTTATGTTTTTATGTTTTTTGAGAAAACACGGTTTCACTATTTTAGAAAGGGTAAAAGACACTGACCACCCCTGAGTTTAGGAAAAATTCCATCCCGCTACCTTGGGTTTTGGATAAAGACACTCCGCACTCATTTAACGGAATATTCCGTGGACAGTTTGCACCCTCTGTTAGGTTCCGTTAGAAAAGTGGTTAATTGGATTAATTCAGACAATATTGTCCCTGTGTATTTTTTGGACTATATTGTCCATCATTTATCATTATGAACATCAAGAACACCAAGAACACTCCATAAATTTTCCAAAAAGACAATTAGCTGCAACATTCTTCTTTCACAAAAACATACAACATTTTAGCTATAACAAATATTCAAAGCAAAGAAAAACATACAACATTAGAGCAAACAATCCCACCGAGATTGCTACTAGCCCCTTACATGGGTTCTTGAATATGCTCAAGCAAGAGTTTTTTTTAAGAACTAGAAGCTCATAGCCTCTTCTTCCAAGAACACACCCAGATTAAAACTCAATTCACGCCTAAAATTATCAAAATTGTCTAGTTCATGCCTAAAATCAGCAAATCAACTGATTCGCTACAACAAAATCAAAATCAAGGAAACAACAGATTTGCTTCATCCCTCATATCGAAGACCTGCTGCAATTGAAGAGAGAATTATTGGGGGACGAAGAAGAAGATGATGATTTGTGGGTGAAGAAAAAGGAAGGAAACCCAACAAAAAATAAATCACAAAATCCAAACTTACAAGCCATTCATCGTTGATTCAACCACCCAGAAGGACTGATCCCTACCGAACCACCATCAACCTCCATTCACCACTGCCACCTCCAATCACCCTCAGCTCCACCCAAACCGCCACGGCGCCACCAAATCGAACTCATAGCCTCCACCGTCGAAAACCCACAGGCATGGAGTACGACCAAAACGAAAGGCGGCACAGGCATGGAATAACTAATCGAGTGGAGGGACGACCACGTGCCGACGAGGGTTCCCTCCGATTCCATCGCCAGAGACGACGTCGCCGAGTACGAAACCCCTTGGTGGTTCGCCGCTAAGAAATCCGACAGAGACATCGACGCCGTCGACAGAGCCGGCCGGACGGCCCTTCTGTATCCCCATCTCCACCATCGATGTCTCATGGCCGTGCAAATTTCTCTTCGTCGCCGGTCTCAGTTCTCATCTTCGGACAAGAGAAAGAGAGAGAGAGACGGAGGGAGGGAGGAGATCGATCGGCTCTATCCCCATCTCCACCATCGATCTCCATCTCTCTGTCCGATCTTCGTCGCGTGAGTTCGAAAAATCGAAAGCTGGTCACTTTCTGTGTGTGTTTGTGTCTAGAGTGAATGTTCAAATGGTAGCAGTAGACATGATTTGGTTGAGAGAGAGGCTAGGGTTACAGAAACAGAAGAGAAGGGAAAGGAATGAGAAGGAGAAAAATGAGAAGAAAATGGATATATAGTAGGTCATTTATCGAAATTATGAGGGTATAATTTTCTTTTGGTCTGGTCTGTTAGTCCACCGTCAGCTCCATCCAAAAAAGGGTGTGAAGTGTCTTTATCAAAAATCCAGAGTAGCGGAGTGGAATTTTTCCTAAACTCAGGGGTGGTCAGTGTCTTTTACCCTTTTAGAAAAGTAAAAAGTTAGAATTTTCTCCTAAAAAGAGAAGTTAGAATTGTCTCTGCTCTTTGTTCTCAATTTGACTTTTGTTACTATTCACTGGATCACTTTAACACAGTGATTTGAATAGTAAATCGATGTAATTTTTTGATAACTTTTTCATGGTGTTGTAGAGTAAAATTTAATCTACAATAAGGTGAAAAATTATCAAAAATTCGTATTATTTTCCTATCTAAACCACCCGGTCAAAGTGATTCAGATACGAGTCAAAAAATTCAAATGAGAACAAAGAGCAGAGACGGACAGGTAGTCCGCAAGAGTAAATTCTCCGATTCATTTCTTATTCCTCCAAATAACATTTAAAATTTCTTGAACCACGATTTCAGTGCCTATTGTTTTTGAATTTAAATTAATGGATTTGTCATGTCACATTTTGAAAAGACAACCTGCTTACCAACTTTGCACTCACTTTTTGATGTTTCATTTTAAATGTCTCAAAATTTTCAAGCCCTTGGCTCACATTGGACCAAAGATGCGATGCCAGCTGCAATCCAAATTCAACATTTATTTTTTCTTTTTACAAAAAAAAAAAAAAAAAATCTTACATTGAACTCATGGTATTAATTCTATGGTAGTCAATTGTTGAGAGGACGTAATGTGAGTTCTCTGCTTTGGCTAGAGAGAGAAAGTACTCCATGAGAGTGTTCTAGTATCTTGCTCCGGCAAGATCTCTGTCTTTCACTTTCACAGTTCGTGATTTCAATCCCTTTTCCTTCCATCCATCCATTTCTCTCTACCATTCTTATTCATGAGCGGAAAAGACGATAGCAGCAAGTCGGAATCTAATAACTCCAGCCGAGAGTTGGAGAACAACGAAGTCACCAGCAGGCTTGAAGCCTGCACGATAAACTCAGAGGATGAAGTCGATCTAGTCATCGAAGAGGAGGATGTCAGTGGAAGACTTAAAGAGTGTTCCAACAGCTTATTGGGGAAAATCTACACTTGCAAACCAGTCAATCTTTCGGGGCTTTCTACAACAATGACCTCCGTTTGGAATGCTCCGGAGGACTTCAGTGTTGAAGAAATCGGTGATAAGCTGTACCAGTTCTTCTTTAAATATGAAGAAGATATGGCTAGAATCCTAAAAGGAAGTCCCTGGCTTTTTAATAATCAACTCATTGTTCTTTCGACATGGGATCCTTCAAGGGGTCTTGATTCTGCAAATTTCGATAGATCTCCTCTTTGGATTCAGGTCTGGGATTGGCCTGCAATCTATTTAACGGAGAGTATTATACGAAAGATGAGTAAGAAGCTGGGTGATATCATTGAAGTCAAAATCCCGCCAAAATCTTCAACAGAGGGGAAATTTGCAAGGCTTAAGGTTGATTGGATAATGTCAGAGCCACTTATGAAGGAGTTGAAGATAAATTTCCAAAGGTTGGCACAGTGAACATTAAACTGAGGTATGAAAGACTGCCATTTATGTGTTTTTATTGTGGATTAATCGGCCACGATGAGAGGTTTTGTTCGGATGAATTGGCGGATTTAGCTGATGGAATAGTTCGCGAATGCCAATTTGACTCAAACCTCAAAGCTAAGAATCTTGCTGAGATCTTTGCTCCACGAAACCTAAAGGCGGAGGCTGCCCAGAGGGGTAGAACCATTAATAATTCTGCTGTGCCACCCAAATCCCGGATTGCCCTGCCGGAGTATTCCCCTGTTACCGATCAGTTGGCTGAAGCAGCCGCCGTCAATGGCGGTGATACGGCGGAGAAGATGAAGAGTCAGAGAGCAGCCGAAGAGACGGGGGATGATGTGGCCATCCTCGAAAATGAAAGAGACAAAGTAATCAAAGCTGGCGTGGAAAATTGTCTCGGGAAGGAAATAACGCGGGAAAAGACTAATTTTGAAAGATTCAAAATTAGTAAAGAATTTCAGCTTGACCACTCCTCTCTGGGCCTTACTGAAGTTCCAGTTGTGGAAGCCCAAATCTCTGATCTGGCCCATTTGCAAGCTGCACTCTCCTTGGGCCAAGTTGATGAAAGAGGAGATAATTTATTAATTGGCCCATCAATTAAAAATGATGTCCAGCAGCAGCAACATATTACCACTCTCACACGAATTGGGGCGGATTCTTCAAACCCTAATTTGTGCGATGAAAAAGAAGAGGAGGGTGAATCAATTGGAGTGTCTCAGAATGATCATGAAGAAGATCTCAGCTGTTCACGATCTTCAAATACTCAGGTGGATAAAGGTCGAAGGACATGGAAGAGAAGAGCAAGACAAGCTGCACTCCATCGATATGAACATGAAACGAAGGCCCAAACTGCCAAGCAATCACAGAAGAGAAGAGACATGGATATGGACATCGATGACGAGAGTTACAACGGCTGTTGTGAAGGGAAGAAAGCAAAAGGTATGGGTTTTGATTTATTCTCAAATTCTGAAAGGGTGGAGGAAGCCAGCCCAAATTGGCCCTCGGGTGCCCAATGAAGATGGTGGCTTGGAATTGTCAAGGCGCTGGTAGAGCCTTGACAATTCGTCAATATAAAAGAATTCTCCAAACTTTGTCCCCTGATGTGGTTTTTCTCAGTGAAACCAAGCAGGGGTGTCAGTTTCTGTGGAAGAAATATAGTTTTTGTGGAAGACTTAACAATCTTTGGATCGATCCCAAAGGTCTGTCTGGGGGTCTGGGTATTTTATGGAAGAAGGAAGCTAATGTTCAGATTCTGAAGTTCTGTAGCTACTTCATTCATACGCAGATTACTGAAAATGGGGTTGCTTGGCATCTCTTATTTGTGTATCTGAGCACAAATGATAATGTGAGAAAAGGACAGCTTGATTTTATATCCTCATATATTTCAAACTGCAATTAATTGATTATGGTGTGGGGGGATTTTAACGACATTGCTGATCCTGGTGAGAAGATTGGTGGTTCCATTAGAAGTGTCTCTTCTTGTAAAGGTCTCAATGACTTTATGGAGAAGAACCAACTATTAGACATGGGCTTCAAAGGCTATCCTTTCACCTGGTGGAATAAGAGAGAAGGGTGTTTTAGCATTGAAGAGAGGATTGATAGAGGTTTGTGCTCTTTGTCTTGGAGCAACCACTTCCCAAATGCAGTAGTAGAGCATGTATTATGTTCTGGATCTGACCATGCTGCCCTCTATTTGAACACAGAAAAGGTGCAGAGATTCAATTTTCATAAACCCTTCAAATTTGATGCTCACTACTAGAAATATTAGCAAATACAACATTTTTTTTGCAGCATTTGAACAAATGCGGTAATTGGTACCCTAAAGCAGCATTAATATTAATGTTGCAAAGCAAATGCTGTAAAATTGCAGCATTAATACTATAATGCTGCAATTTTTGGCAAAAGTTCTTTTAAATTGCAGCATTAATAGATTAATGCTGCAAAGTTTTGGCTACATTGCAGCATTAATGGATTAATGCTGCAAGGTTTTGGCTAAACAACATACACATTGCAGCATTAATCCTATTAATGCTGCTTTTTTCTGACTCAGCTGTGCAGCATTAACGTTAATGCTGCAACGAGGAAAATAAAAAAAAAAAAAAATTAGAAACAGCAGCCTCATCTGAAACAAAACCCGATGCTCATTTCATCTCCCTCTCAAAATTTTTCACTCAACCCGCCATCTCCTTCATCTCCCTCTCAAAATTTTTCACCAAATCTTCATCTCCCTCTCAATCTTTCACCAAATCTTCATCTCCCTCTCAATCTTTCACCAAATCTTCATCTCCCTCTCAATCTTTCACCAAAACTCATCTCAAATCTCAAAAGTCATTCACTCACCAGAACTCATCTTCATCTCCCTCTCAGTTCGTGGCTCGGCACCGGAGTTCGTGGTTCTAGTCTCAGGTGGCCCTTTACAACCGGAGTTCGTGGTTCTAGTCTCAGGTAGTCTCTTCGTCTAATTCAATTAGGGTTCGTGGTTTCAATTAGGGTTCGTGGTTTCAATTAGGGTTCTGATTTCAATTAGGGTTCTTTGTTCAGGTTTACTACAGGAGTTCAATTAGGGTTCTTTGTTGTGGTTTACAAAGCTCAGTTCAGGTACTATCCTCTCTCTTCTCTTGTTTTGATTTCTGAACTTGAATTTGGTTTACAAAGCTTTGTGTTATCTTCTACTGCTGTAGAGTGCCTACTCTATTTGGTAAATGCTGTGTGTTGTAGAAATCTATATGAATCTGGTAAATGCTGTGTGCCTACTCTATCTGGTAAATGCTGTGTGCCTACTCTATATGAACTTGAATTGGTTCAATCTTCTTACATTATGAATTGGTTCAATCTATATGAATCTTTAATGGATTCAATCTACTTGAATCTGTGAATTGGTTCAATCTATATGAATCCTTAATCGCAGACTATGAATTGGTTCAATCTTCATACGTTATGTTGAAATTTATAGTACCGAATGTGCTTATGATAACTTCATTGGTGTTTCAACATTAATGTAATTGTTGCCTAATTTAGGAGTTCAATTATGTTTCTGTTTGTTTCGCAAGTATGCCTGGTTAATTCTGTTTTATTGACATGCATGGTGTATGTTTTATGTGATGCATATAGGTGTTGTTTGCTGCTTAATTAAGAGAGGGGTAATGGATAAGAGTTGGATTCATTTAGAAGATAGGAGTGATCCATCTTATTTGGATGGTTGTGAAAGGTTTCTTAACTTTGCCTACATAAACCAACCAGAGGATGGCAAGATAACTTGCCCTTGTCGAAAGTGTGTAAACCGATTTTACGTAACACGGCAAGTCGTTAGGGAGCACATAATCTGTAACGGATTTTATGCTGCGTATACTAAGTGGACAGATCATGGAGAGTCCTGTGAGGTCAATGAGGGGGGAAATGTGGATGAATGCATTGGTGATGACATGGTTGGTATGGTGAATGAGGCCTTTGGGGTTCATCATGAACATGCGTTTCTTAATGGAATGCAAAATGAGAATTCAAATCCCGAGCAAGATAAGGAGTATAACAAATATAAGAAGCTCTTAGAGGATGCCGAGCGAGAGTTGTATCCTGGTTGCACCGATTTCACTACATTATCTTTTGTGGTTAAATTACTACACATAAAAGTCTTGTATGGATTACCGAATGTCGCATTCGATGACACTATCCAATTGATAAAAAAAGCATATCCAATGAGCAAACATTTACCAAATTCATTTTATGAAGCCAAAAAGATTAAAGAGTCTTTGGGTTTCAGTTTCGTAAAGTATGATGCTTGCCCAAATGACTGCATGTTGTTCTGGAAGGATAAGCAATCTCTAGATAAATGCAATATATGCGGCAGTATGAGGTACAAAGATTCTGATGTTACCTTAGATGACGGAACAACTAAGTTCTCTAAGGTTGCATTAAAACAAGTCAGGTATTTCCCTTTGAAACCAAGACTTCAGCGGTTGTATATGTGCTCCAAAACAGCATCTGATATGAGATGGCACGATGAGGTACGGGTAGACGATGGAATTTTACGACATCCAGCTGATTCATTGGCTTGGAAAACGTTCGATATGAAACATCATGACTCATTTGGCAAAGAGTGTCGAAATGTTAGACTTGGCTTGGCAGCCGATGGTTTTAATCCATTTCGAACAATGAGCATTGCACATAGTACATGGCCTGTTGTTCTTTTGAATTACAATTTGTCTCCTGAGTTATGTTTAAAACAGCCATTCTTTATATTGTCTGTATTGGTTGATGGTCCACGTGCACCCGGTAATGATCTTGATGTTTATATGCAACCATTGATTGAGGAATTGAACGAATTTTGGTCAGTTGGTTTTCGTACGTGGGATGCTCATAAGGGTGAATATTTTCAAATGAAAGCTGCTCTTATGTGGACAATAAATGATTTTCCTGCGTATGCAAACTTATCTGGTTATAGCACAAAGGGAAGATTGGCTTGCCCACCTTGCAATAACAACACTGATTCTCACTGGTTGAGGAATAGTAAGAAACATTGTTATCTAGGGCATCGTCGCTTCTTAGATGAGGGTCACAGGTTGAGGAGCGATAAAAGAAACTTTAACGGAGAAACAGAAACCAGAGAACATCCCCCAGTATTATCTGGGGAGGATATCTTAGAGCAGGTTAAGCACATTCAAAACAAGTTTGGAAAGGTTGAAAAAAGTGGGCCGTTGTTGGTTGGTCAAAAGAGGAAGCGTAAATCTAGATCTAGAGTCACCGGTCAGAATGACCAGTCCTCAAATTGGAAAAAGAAAAGTATTTTCTTTGATTTACCTTACTGGAAGGATCACCTAATACGCCACCATCTTGATGTTATGCACATTGAAAAGAATGTTTGCGATAGTGTTGTTAATACTATTCTTGGCGTTCAAGGAAAGAGTAAAGATAATTTAAATGCTCGGCTCGATCTTGAAGAATGGAAAATACGTAGTGACCTCCATCCTCAATACAAGGCCAACAAAAAAGCTATTTTGCCCCATGCTAGTTTCACTATGACTAAAGCTGATAAGGCTAAGTTTTTGAAAGTACTGAAAGATGTAAAAGTCCCAGGTGGGTATTCTTCGAATATTTCACGACGTATAAATCTTACGGAGGGAACTATTACCGGACTCAAAAGTCACGACTGTCACATATTAATGCAACAGTTGTTGCCTGTTGCTTTGCGAGGTCTTTTACCCAAGAATGTTGTCAGCGTGTTGATTGAGTTGTGTACTTTCTTTCGAAAGTTGTGCTCAAAAGGGTTGGATCAATTCCAATTTAGCGAGCTTCAAGAGAAAATCAAATTAACAATGGTTCACTTGGAGAAGATATTTCCTCCGTCGTTTTTCGATATCATGCTACATCTTCCAATTCATTTAGCAGAAGAAGCTAGAATTGCAGGACCAGTCGTTTATCGATGGATGTACCATATTGAGAGGTAATTTCACATACAGTAAATTAACATTTTACTTCTAAAATTACCTGGTCACGTGTATTTTTACTTCTCACTAATGTATTTTTCTATTTAAATAGGTACCTGCTTACCCTAAAAAAGTACGTTCGGAACCGAAATCATCCAGAGGGCTCCATTGCTGAGGGTTACTTAGTCGAAGAGTGTTTAAACTTTTGTAGTAGGTACTTGGATGACGTGGAGACAAAATTGAATCGGCCTTCAAGGAATGTTGATGATGGGAGTGGTGGTCGTCCCATAGGTGCTGCAAAACAGGTTTTCCTAGATATTGTCGAGTGGGAGCAGTGTCATAGATACGTACTGGAGAATACGACCTCAATTGACCCGTTCAGAGAGTAATTCCGCACTTTAATTATCGAGTTAAGTCCTTACAAAATTTAATAAAATCTAGTTTAACACTTATATTTATTTATATGCAGTGAACATCTTGCACTAATAAGGTCAGCAAATGGTCGATCAACTGAGTGGGAAATCAAGAAAAAACATAATGAAAGCTTTCCAAGTTGGCTACAGAACCGTGTAAGTTTGTAAATCATGTTTAATACTCGTCATATGTAATATGAAATTTATATGATATAAAACAGTATATCGGTGTAATTGTAGGTTAACGCTTCAGGAACCGGATCTCATATATCCGATGAAGTACGGATTCTGTCATCTGGTCCTGATCAGTGGGCAAGACAATACTCAGGGTATGTAGTCAATGGTCTAAGGTTTCATACAAAATATAGAGAAAGAAGGAGGAGAACCCAAAATAGTGGAGTTATGGTTAGTGCATCGACACAGAGTTACGCCACTGCAAATGACCGACGTCCACGTACTGGTGACGTGGCGTTTTATGGCATACTGACTAAAGTGATTGAACTACGTTACTCGAATGACGTCAAATTTGTGATGTTCAAGTGTGACTGGGTGGATAACAGGTTTGGTTTGAAACAAGACGAGTACAAGTTTACTCTAGTTAACTTTAAACATCTGTTGTATAAACGGAACTTAGTAACGGATGAACCATTCATCTTAGCCTCTCAAGCTCAGCAAGTTTGGTATATGAAAGACCCTGTTCATGCCGACTGGAGTGTTGCTATAGGGATGACACCGAGAGAGTTTTGTGATGTACCTGAGAGAGAAAATGGCAATGATTCTGTTACCTGTCCTCTGGCAGAACCTTTTAGTAGTCAACAGCTGGACGATGTTCCAATTCGCTGGAGTAGGGCGGATTTAGAAGGCACCTCAGTTGACCTCTCTCATGTTGATAAAACTGTCGCAACCGCCGTCGGAGATGAGAGTAGCACCGATGAAGATGACTATGATTACGACGGTGACTATATTTCTGAGGATGATGTTATACTTAGTGACCATGATGAAGACGAGAATGATGTTGATGGTGCTGATGATTTTGTTGTTTAGTTCACATTTTAGTTACATTTGAAAAAATTGTAAGCATAGACATTTTTCGTCATAAGTTTATACTCTGCAACAATATTTATGAACATGGTATTCACAGTCTATGGATGTAAATTGGTTTTGCAGGTTACGATGACGGCCAAACGCTCGTTATTCTCCGCTCGTGCTATGGATGCTTCGGACGCCAACAACACTGTAATATACCCTTATTCCCTTCATATTAACGCAACTTTAACAGTCTGCTTGTTTTTAACTATTTCAGATTAACGCAATTTTAACAGTCTGGTTTATTTAACTTTTTTTGAAATCTAATGCAATGTAATCTGAGAAACCATCCTGATTGCTGTACGTGTCTTGCAACCGTAAAGCTAACATAGCATGTCCACCTTTTGGTGCAAGTATCTGAGTTGTCGCGTGTCTCTGACATCTAAATGTCTGAGTTGTCGAGATAGTGTAGCTTCTTTGTAGCTCTTTCATTACAAATTGTAGTTTGTATGCTTACCATTTGTAAATATGTAGAAATTGGCTTTCTTTTGTGTGTTTACGACAGGAACATGTGAGTACTGCAAAACGATGTAAGAACAAGGCATGTCCCACGGATAATATGGACGGTGCTATGGTTCAGTCTACGAACGTAAGTGTAGTGTATTTAGTATTTATGCCTCCTAACTAATTACTCTCTATATGTTACGGAGTGTAAGGATTTTACTGTACATGTAGATGGTGTGTTCGAGTGGAGGGCCTGAGAAGCTTGCAGAGTATGAGATACAGAGGAGGAAGACAATCGAAGAAAATAGAGCAAAAATGGAAGCTTTGGGACTTAACAGATTTTCGGATAATAATGACAGTGCTGTGGGTATTCATGGTAGCAACGTAAGTGAACTGTAGACCTAAAATAATGTTACATTGCACATGCATCGTATTATAGTTCTTTTTTACTTGTTATGCTGTTGTTAATGTTTCAGGAATCCCAAAGTAGCAGGATGCGTAAAAAAACCTCAGCGTGTAACAACGTTACAGAAAATAATACGGTCATTGAGGCCAACAATGTAAGGATGCATACATATATAATATGATTGTTTTTTAATAATTATTACATGTATAACATTCATGTTCTGTGTCGTGCTCGTATACAAGGTTTCTGGGTATGTTGCAAATCGAACGAGGAGCTCAGTACGTGTCGAGGTTGAAGACGGTCCTTCTGCTGCTCCGACTAACATGGCAACTCCAGTTGATGGAACTCCAAATTTACAGCAACCAATTGTGGAAGTGAATATCCAAACTTCTGACAATGGGAGTGAAATTGGTACGCATTTGACTTTACACCTTTCATATTGATATTATTTTTTCTGAATAATAGTTATGAGAGCTGCTATTTCTGAATGTTACAGGCCAAAGTAGCATGAATAAGAGACAGGGAGGTCGACCCTGTGGAGACTGGGGTACTGGCAAAAAGTTGGACCTTCAATTCAACAAGTACATGGTCCCCGTAGGCCCAAACAGGAAAATATATGCATCCCAACTAGGCGTGCTTGCTAGGAAAGGGAACATGCTGCCTCTGACATTCACAGATTGGAGGGCTAAGGAGTTGGCACCGCTTAAGGAGAATTGCTGGAAAGAAATAAAGGTAATGTAAGGAGTTTGTGATTGTGCTGTTCTATGATTATGCATGTCGTGTTTTTACATTTATATGCGATCGTAGTAGTACTAAATTTGCCAGTTATAAGTAGTCAGTCCCGAGTCGCATGTCGTATGAACTGTTTGTTAGACTAGGTCGGTTACCCCCTCTCGCCGTTGTGGGCTGTCCGCTAGGGTGTAATGCCTAAACAGTTGTGAAGTGAACAATTTGGATTGGTTAAGCAAATTAGTCTACCAAAAATTATTGAAAGATATGTTTGGATTTAGGTAACTGTTTTTAACTTTATATATGGATAGAATTTTCTACCTACACATTTTCTCCTCCAAACAAACCTAGCGGACAATCCACAACGGCACGACCTCGACGACCATGACAAAGTTTCAGGGCAACTCGACGGGAGGAAGCAGTGGAGTGCTGTCAGTGCATCGATCGGAGACGATGAGCATTTGTTGAGACCTTCTTCGGCAACACCATTCTTTAAACTGCTCGTCGTCTTCGATCGATGCTCTGACGGCTCTCCACCGCTTCCTCCCATCGATTTGCCCTGAAACTTTGTCATGCTCGTCGAGGTTGCTCCGTTGTGGCTGACCACTGATTTTGTTTGGAGGAGAGAATGTGTGGATAGACAAATCTATCTATATATAAAGTTAAAAATAGTTACCTAAGTCTCAACATATCTTTCAATAAGTATTCACATTACACCTGTTAATTTCGACTGTATAAACTGTGGCGCCACGCAGTTCCGGCCCCACTTCCCTGCTGTTTGGAAAGCCAGCTTTTGTGGTTATGCCACAATCCAGCTGTGGGAACATAGTTACCGTTCAATACAATTAGTAATTAGCATACTCAATTTAGTTTGATAATTTTTAGTGAAGTAGCTGCAGAGCGTAAACTTTGGTAAAACAATAGAAAGAAGACTAATAGGATAAAAAAAAAACCACAATGCACATTGAGAAACTGAGTAGCAAGCTTAGAATCACTCGTTGACCGATGCCACTGGCATAATTCGGACCTGGATGTGTCACAATTGAACGGCAAACTGTGTCCTTGGTGGATATACTATCTGAGTATGGTTGATTGATTCTATTTGTAGGCTAACATTAATGTGCCCGAGGCTTTTCGGCGTAAATGTTTGAAGGATCTCGGTAGAAAGTGGAACCAATGGAAGGCAACTGTGAGGAGGAAGTACTATGTGGCATATGAAACTGACGAAGAGCGTCTGGCAAACTGCCCATCGCGTGTAAAATACGATCAATGGGTTCAGTTGGTGAAATACTGGGGACGGCCTGAAGTACAGGTACATACTACGTACAAAACTAGTATTGTATAAAGCGGTTTACAATTGTCTACTAATATATGCATATATATATGTGTATATATATATATACATATATATATATATATTTGATGTAAATAACAGGTTAAGTGCTTGAAAAACAAGACTGTAAGACGAGGCCAAAAAGGTTTACATAGGAGCGGGAGAAAATCTCATGCACAAGTAGCAGAAGAGGTTTGTTTTTAGTTTATAAGTTGTTTTTTTACATTATACATATATATATATATATATGTATATACATATGTACATATATGTTCTGAATTTTTTTTACAACCTGACAGATTGAGACTTATGGTGTATACAATGCAGCTTAAGAAAGATGGGAAACAGCATGATCGTATGGCTGTTTACATCGCTACCCACAGGAAGAAAAATTCAGAAGAGCCTTCCGACTCTGTGTCTGGTGAAAATATCGTAAGTTTTTCCACAAATAATATTTTGAATTGCTTATGCATATCATTACAGTTTTATGAATTCATTCCTACTCTATTTTCGTAGGCTCAAATGGAAGATAAATTGGACAAAGCAAGTCAGGAGGATAAGGATTCTGAATCGTACCGAGAATCTGTGTTTGTTGATGTCATGGGACCAGATAATCGCGGTCGTGTTCGTGCATTGGGATGTGGGCCTTGCCCAACTGAAGTGTTTGGAAGCACATTTGGACCTAGCAATGCACTTGTTTCCCTTGAAGTGGACAGGATGCGAGATGAGATACGCAATGAGTTGCGTGAGGAGATGCGAGGTGAGATACGTAACGAGGTACGCGAGGAGATGCGAGGTGAGATGCGTACTGAACTACGGGATGAGCTGCGTACTGAGCTACGCGATGAGCTGCGTACTGAGCTACGCGACGAGTTTAGTGATATGATGATGGTGCAAATGGCGGCAATGGAAGCAAGACTAAAAGAAAACAATTCAATCCAGTCAAAAGTTAAGCAACTGTCTGATTCTGGCCGAGTTCAAG
Source organism: Linanthus parryae (assembly GCA_023055425.1). Classification (NCBI taxonomy): domain Eukaryota; kingdom Viridiplantae; phylum Streptophyta; class Magnoliopsida; order Ericales; family Polemoniaceae; genus Linanthus; species Linanthus parryae. The sequence continues at coordinate 93,321,239 of JALGPY010000001.1, forward strand.
TGGCCCGCCAACGTGCACCAGTGCCTCAAGGTCCTCCTCAAAGTATTGTGCAAGCAGCATCATCCGATAACTCTCGTGCTGATCATGTCGAAGATGCAGTTGACGTAAGTATAACAGCAACTTGGTTATGCTATTTCCAGTATGCTCATTATTCTTTAGGATGCTGTCAGTGACTTCCATTTTCCTTGTGCAGGGTGGACATCCATCCGTGGAGTTGCTTGGAATCGGGAAACAAAGGATGGTTGTTGCGGAAGGACTTCTCATTTCAAGTAAACCACAAACCATAGTCAACGGAGAACCTATTGGCGCGGGCTATTATGAAGTGCACGTTACGAAGGCGGTGAAACGAGAATACCACTTGCTGAAATCAAAATACCCGATGATGAAAATTGGAGATGCAGAAAACAAATCCATAGCATGGCCGGGGAATCTTGTAAGCTTATCTTTCACCTTATTACTATTAGTTTTGATGCATTTTGTTGTTAATTCATTATAGCATAATTGTTGTCAACTTGTTATGTTATTCTTGTGGAAAGTGTGTAATCATGAGTATATTTGCGTAACAATGATATTCAGTTAACTTAAGAAACGGTTAGGAAACTGAATTTGAGTCGATTGGTGAGTTGAACCAATTGCTTGACTACTGCTCTCGTCATATGACACTGTCAATTGAATCACCTTGAAATTGTTGGTAAATATTCATACATGGTTGCACGATTATCATTACCATAGGGTTAGGTGCTTTCTCAATTTAGGTTCCAATTATTCAATTACAGCTTTGTTGATATGTCATGTTGCTTTTTTACCAGATAGCAGTTTCATGTGAAGCGAAGTAGGATTTTAGGATATCGATTCCACAGTTGGGGTGATTATTCAATAAACTGAAATTTAAGTTTCAAGTTTAAACCTAGCAATAACATGCCTCAGCTAGCTTTCTCAGTTTCGACTCCACAGTTATCGAAACTCTCTTATAATTTATCAAGCTTGTTTAGTGGGCTAGGGACAGTTTGTAAAGTGACCTGTCAACTGGTAGTGGTCGCGGCTTAATTGTTGTACTGGGAAGTTTCTGTTATGATGGAGGTGATGGTTGGAGTGTAGGTGTGAAGTACGTCTCTGCTCGGTGAGGTGTTTTTGGTCACTGTATTCTGGGCTTACTTAATTTCCGGAATCTGGGTGGCGATGCCAATGGCTGTGGCAGTGGCTGTAGGCTGTTAGTGTATATAATTGTTTTTATGCTTTTGATTGCTTTTATATACTTGAAATCCATCTGAATTTGAATATGATCTCATGAAACCGTAGACGAAATGAACCATTGCCGCGCTACTGGTCCTTTGTTTTGATTTCCAATTTGAGTATGCTTCCATTTCAGCGAGTTCGATATGTTTGCATCCACAATACAGTTCTGAGCCTGAGATGGTTGCAGTTTTCTTAAGTTCTGTTATTCGTCTTCTTATTTTCAGTGCTGTTCTGGGTGGGTTTGAATGGTTAGCTGCTGAAGTTTGATATGTTCAGCAGCTAACGATTCACAACCACCCAGAACATCACAGAAAATAGGAGGAATAACGTACAAAACTGGTAAGGAAACTGCAAGTTGGAATGAAATTGTTCTAAAATACTGGGAGTATGGTCTGTGGGGGAAATTGAGAGTTGTCCAACTGTTTGGTGTTTATGGTGTATTTTTTCGTATCCCAGTGTTTTGTTATTCACTGCTGCTGATCGTTCCAGCGTCTTCGTGTCGATGGTTTGTGTTCTTATAGGTGGTGCGTAAGAAGAACTAGCTGGGTACGTTGATCGCTCGAGTAAGCAAGGTGCAGTTGGCGGAGACAAGATAGCAAGCTAGAGCATTTTGGCATGTCGATACACTGATCGTGCGCACTTGGTATTTTGATAGCTCGGTTAAATTAGAAAGTGCAGTAGTTTGTAAAGTTATATGTTTTTTGTAATGTGAATTTGACTTCACAGTTTTTGTAAGTGTACATTGACTGTAATGTAAGCACAATTATTTATTAATTTGTAATGAAAGTTGTGTATTTAGCAATTTAATTGTGGTGTGTTTTATATTTAGCAGGTTGTATATGAATTTTTGTATTTAGCAGGGTTATATATTGATAATAGGATTAAATGTGGTGTGATTACATATACTTTGCAGCATTAGTCAAATGTTGCAAAATAGTATAAAAAAAAACAGCATTACTCCTCATAATGCTGCAAATTATGCCTCAAAATTGCAGCATTAATCGTGTTAATGCTGCAACATAAGCTGTGAAATGCAGCATTAAGTTGAAATAATGCTGCAAGAATAAGTGTGAAATTGCAGCATTAAAGCCTATAATGCTGCAAACATAAGTGTAAAATTGCAGCATTAAAGCCAATAATGCTGCAATTTCATTCTGAAATGCAGCATTATTGTGTTAATGCTGCAGGGTGTGAGTACATGTATGCAGCATTAGTTAATGCTGCAAGTAATGCTGTTTTTGCTAGCAGCATTAGCTTAATGCTGCAATTCAAAAAACAGCACTGGCAAATGCAGCATTAGTATTAATGCTGCAATTAATGCTGTTTTTGCCAAAAACAGCATTAATTTTACCAAATACCGCATTAATCTAATGACGCTTTTGCTAATATTTCTAGTAGTGGCTCTTTGGACAAAGCAGGCTGATTTTGAGGAAATTGTAGCCAAAGCTTGGAATTTCAATTGCCCAGGGGTGATGATGTATAAGATCAAGAACAAGCTAAAGAATTGCAGACAGAAGCTCAGAGTTTGGAGCAAGAAATTTGGGAAGGGATTGAAAAATGCAATTGCAGACAAAGAAAAGGAAATCAAGGATATTAGATTGAAGGGTATGAATGCTGATACTTCTCATTTGCATAATCTGGAGCTGGAACTCAACTCTCTTATGGCTGATGATGAACTCTTCTGGAAGCAAAAAGCCAGAATTGAGTGGCTTGATGCTGGTGATCAGAACTCCTCTTTCTTTCATGCTAGTGTCAATCAAAGAAGAAGAGGAAATGCCATAAATGGAGTATTCAATAGTGATGGCAAATGGTGCACTGATAAATCTGAAATTGAGAAAACCTTCCATGATTTTTATGTCAATCTTTTCTCAGCAGAACAGGGAGGAGATCCATGGCCTATTGTAGTAAATGTAAAGAAAATGGTGACATCTGAAATGAATGCAGAGCTCATCAAGGACATTTCAGTTGATGAAATCAAGGAGGCTTGTTTCTCTTTGAGCCCTGACAAGGCACCTGGATATGATGGATTCACTGCTAGATTTTTCCAGACAAATTGGCACCTGATTGGGGATGATATTTGTGCGGCTGTCAAAGATTTTTTCAAGAGTGGAAAGCTGCTGAAATGCATGAATATCACACACATCACTTTAATCCCTAAGGTACACACTCCCCTTCATGTCAAAGATTACAGGCCCATCAGCCTTTGCACTACAATCTACAAAATTTTATCTAAAACCTTGGCTAATAGATTGAAGAAGGTGATTGATAATCTGATCTCTAGTAATCAAAGTGCCTTTGTGAGTAATAGGCTGATCACAGATAACATCTTAATTGCTCATGAGCTCCTACATTGGATCAAAAACAAAAGACAAGGCAAAGATGGTTGGGTAGCCCTAAAGCTTGATATGCTCAAGGCATTTGACAGGGTGAGATGGGATTACCTGGAGTTGATTATGAATAGAATGGGCTTCCACAGAAAGTGGATTAACTGGATTATGGTCTGCATTAAATCTGTTAGCTTCAAATTGAGCATTAATGGAGAAGTGGGTAATTTCATTTTTCCCAGTAGAGGCATAAGACAGGGAGACCCTTTGTCTCCCTATCTTTTTGTCCTTTGTGCTGAAGGCCTATCAGCCACTCTAAAACACTTTGAAGAGATGAAATGGCTCTCTGGAATTAAAATAGCTAGAAATTGTCCATCAGTGAATCACTTGTTGTTTGCTGATGATTCTATTCTTTTTTGCAAGGCCACAGTCCCTGATTGTAGTGCAATTAACATGGTACTCAAACTTTATGAGCAAGCATCTGGCCAAGCAATTAACAGAGAAAAGTCCCACTGTTTATTCAGCCCAAATACAGGTAGCTTATTGATGAATTTCTTGCAAGGCTTCCTTGGTATATCAAAGGAATTTGGTGATTGCAAATATTTGGGACTCCCTGCACTTATTGGAAGATCAAAGTCAAAGACAGTGAGCTTTCTCAAAGAAAAAATCAAAGCAAGATTAGGAGGTTGGGACAAGACCTTCTTGAGTAGTGCTGGAAGAGAGGTCTTAATCAAATCAGTTTTATCAGCACTTCCCACTTTTGCAATGAGTTGCTTTGCTATTCCAAAAAAGGTGTGTGATGAGATCAATTCTATGCTTGCCAATTTCTACTGGGGTGGCAATGGTGATGACATCAAGAAATTACATTGGAGAAGCTGGGATGTTCTATGTCAGGACAAGACTAAAGGTGGGCTTGGCTTCAAAGATCTTCATCTATTTAATCTTTCTCTACTTGCCAAACAAGCCTGGAGGCTAATGAATGGTCAAGCTTCTCTTTTCAAAAAAAATTTCAAAGGGAAGTATTTTCATGATTGCAGCTTTTGGTGTGCTAAAGTGCCACAGGGATGCTCTTGGGCTTGGAGAAGTTTAGTGGAGGGAAGAGGTGTGATTGCTCAAGGTTTCAGGTGGTCTATTGGCAATGGTCAGTCTGTTAAAATCTGGGATGACCCCTGGATTCCAAGAATCAAATGCTTCAAAGTTAAATCTACAAAACCTGAAAATGCTGTATGTGTGAGAGTGGCAGACTTAATTGATCATCAAGAGAGGCAGTGGAGAGTTGAGATGGTTAAGTCTCTCTTTGACTGTGAAGAAGCCACCTGTATCTTATCAATTCCTCTTGGCTCTAGACTATGTGAAGACAAGAAAATTTGGCATTTTTCAAGTGATGGTGAGATCTCTGTAAGGTCAGTGTACAAAATGCTCACAACTAGAAAGATGAAATTTTCTGGCATTAATCAGACTGACCTGGATGAAGGTAGTTGCAGCTACAGCCATATTTGGACTCTTGTGTGGAATTTAATTGTGCAGCCTAGAGTTAAAGTTTTCATTTGGAAGCTGCTTAGTGGAGGGATTGCTGTTGCTTCTGCTCTCAAAAGAAGGAGATGCCTGCACATTTCTGATGTGTGTAATATTTGTGGAATTGACCTGGAATGTGAGCTTCATGTTATTGTCAATTGCCACTTTGCTGCACAGGTTTGGCTGCTATCTCCTTTTAGAGGTATTTCTTCAATGCCTAAATGTGGTTCAATCAATGAATGGTGGTCTAAAATTCTGGAGATGCATGAAGGTATGGAAGAGAAAAGAATTGCTATTGGACTTGTTGCACAAATTTTTTGGGAAATATGGAAGTCAAGGTGTGACCTCTTATTTAATTCTATTAATTGGAGTCCCCAGCAGGTCCTTGCCAAGGCTATTCATAAATTTTATGAGTATCATGATAGAAAGATTTCTCTTCTTAAGCCTCTGAATCTTCCTCTTGCTCAAGCTGCTCCTGATCAGGATTCTTTTGAGGTGATCTATTATTGTGATGCAGCAGTTGATTGTTTCAAGAGAGGTGGTGGTGTAGGAGTGGTTGAAATCTGCAGAAGTAGCTCTCCAACAGAATTGGAATTTGCAGTTCCATTTGTGAGTAACCCCCTTGTCTTGGAGTGCATGGCCATTAGAAAAGCATTGATGATTGCAACAAGAGGGAATTTCAGAAAGGTGATGATTTGTTCAGACTCCAAATTGGCAGTTGATTTCTTGATGTCCAGGAGTGTTAGATGCAACATTGAAGCCCAGGCAGTTCTTTCTGATTGTAAGATTTTGGCTTCTTCTTTGGATCTTTGTTTTTTCCTTTTTATCAAAAGAGATTGTAATTGGCCTGCTCATTACTGTGCCAAAAGAGCAGTCAATTTTCTTTCTGTATGATCCTTTGGATCTTTTCTTTAGCTGTGATAGCCGTTTAATGAAATTGCTTCAGTTTGGAAAAAAAAAAAAATTGTTGAGAGGACGTAACTTCAAAGACGGAATAAATAAATCACATACTCAATTTGATTGTGCAATTACAATGAACAAGTAACTAGAAGCATATATTTTGAAGAGAACAAAATGTGTTTCTTGAATCACATAATGAAAAGCAATAGTCTATACAGACTAACAAGACTGAGAAGTCTCTCTCTATACTATTCTTCCTACCTCTGCGTATACCAAATGTTAAGAAATTAATCCAACCCATGAGAATGAGTTGCATCCCCCACATATATGTTCAATCTCCTTAAATCTCCGGGACATTGAACCCTTGCTCACAAGCAGACCCCATTCCCTCGCTTAGCTTCCCCTAGTCCTCAGCTAGCTCCCATGCATTCTTTTTGAATCCCTTGTAGACCGTAAACTCCCTTGCCTAGTAAGTCCTTGCTGACTCCACTTTGATCTAACCCAACACTTAGGCATTTTTACACATTATCCCCAATTGAAGCCCATTTATGAACATTAACCCCTTGCATGTGTCCATATCGCATTGGTCTTTAGCGAGAAGGGATGCGTGCAACACTAAGGATTCATCCATCATCACTCTTTGAAGGACTAGGCTGATCTAAACATGTAAAGATTCAAACACATAATAAAGCGAAAGATTTATGTGTTTACCTCTTCGCCTAAGCTCCTTGGGCAGCGGATGTTGATCTTTCATGGGGCTTTCTTTCACGTGCCTCCACCAACGTCTTGCTCCCACCACTATAGGACGAACACTTTGTTCCACCCCACGTTCCACCTTCTTTGATACAAAAGTTAGAGAGAGAGGTTAGGGTTCCTAGAACTGTCTTTTATCAGCACATGATCTCTACACAGTAGTAGTATTTTATAATGTAGGAGGATGTCTCCTTATATAGAAAGAATTATACCTAGGTTTGCACATAGACCCCTAGGGATTATGTGCCTAACTGCAGCTAACCCAATAATGTTATTAAGATTGCATTGTGCACCCCATATGGGCGCCCTAATGCTAACATCTCCCACTCGTGGAGTGGGGCTGCACATTAACAGTTCATCTAGTCTCCCTTCAATCTCCAACTACTATCATCTACAAAAAGTATTTTGTGGCCGTGGCGTGTGACCGATGAGAGTACCTGCATTTCAGGAGATCCGTACACCAAACTCGTATAGTCAGCGACAGAAGGCACCCTTAAAAAATAATAGTAATAATTCATTCCATAACTCTCGTATCCCCCAAATTCGATCAATTGTCATCTCGTAGACCATGAGCACCTACCTACCCCCGTAGGTCGTGCTCCAATGAGTCTACATCTCCTTTATTATATTCATATCATTCATGACCCCAATGGATCTTGTAGGTGGGACCAATGAAAATAACAAAGAATGATGTAATGAGAATCTTTCCTTTCATACTCGTGTCACTTAGATTTGGCTCGACTGCTTTCCCAGGAGTGTCTGGAAGAGCGAATCATCCATAGTCGTAAGGTGACACGTCAAAGTAGCACCACCAACTCGTCTCCTCGTGACACATATGAAAGTACAAAGGATATACAGTCTCAATCATTCATATATGATCGACGAGGCTCACACGGCGAGGAACCTCAGGGACACATTTTACTTACCATATCTGGTCACTCATAAGCACGCATTATCTTGGGAAGATATGCACTATAGTGTTTGGACTCTAATCATACCACATGTCTTATCCCATAAGGACCGTTATGCAGATGTAAGTCCAATAGCCCTTATGACTACCAACCCGAGTACTGAAGTGTCACACATATGCGAACTAAAATCAGTTCTCTCATCTGGCTCTCTCTCCGCAGACAATACATGGCTTGGGGAAACAACCATGCTCGAATGGTCATAAACCAATCTCACAATCGAACTTATTCCAATGCGACAATTGAATCCGCCTGATAGGGTTCTTGCACTAGTGATAGATGTCTAGCTCGTATCATAAGCCATACGCCTCATATGATAGACGTCTCATATCATATCATAGGCTTCTAGCACTTATCGGGAATCTGTCTCATCTTCAACTCACCTAGACTATCCAGGATATTGCAAAGGCGGTTACTAGTGTGAGGGAGTCAACCTCGTGTATGCGTGACATGTTCTATGCTAGTACAGGATATGTAATCGTATCATACACTTATCAAACAACATGTAGCATTATCAAAAAAATCCAATTAAAATCCAACAATCAATGTCTAAATCATATCATCAGTATGAAATCTCTAGTAATGTCTCACAACTTTCCTAAACCCATATTCCTAACATGACCGACATAATTCGCCTTAAGTAGGGCTTGGTCATTGGATCATCTAACATCTGACTAGTAGGATTATGCTCTAAGGAAACATCTCCTTCAGCTACCACTTCCCTTATGAAGTGATACTTTATCTCAATGTGTTTGGCCTTACTGTGGTTCTTCGGATCCTTAGCACAAGCTATGGCCAACATACTATCATAGCGTAGTGTTACTGGTCTTGTTTCGTCAACCGCTCCTAAGCTGACCAGAAACCTATTGAACCAAAAACTCTCCTGTGCTGCCGCGGAGCATGCAACTTATTCAGCTTCCATGGTTGACAAGGCGGTGCAAGTCTGCTTGCTGCTGTTCCACGTGATGGCACCTCCAACCAGCATGAAAACGTAGCTTGAGGTCGATTTTCCGCGCGTCTAGGTCCCCACCCCAGTCAACATCACTATAGCCTACGAGTCGAAGCTTGGAGCCTTGATAGCACATCACGTAATCCTTTGTACCCTTGAGATAACGGAGAATCCTCTTCACAGCCTTCCAGTGTCCAACACCGGAATCAGACTGATATCTGCTAACTAAACCGACATCATGACATATGTCAGGCCTTGTACACATCATATCATAAATTAGACTCACGACATCACTTGCATATGGTACCATGGCCATCTGGTCTATCTCGTGTTGGGTCTCGGGACACATCTCTACATTGAGTTTCTCGCCATGAGCTATAGGAGTCTTGAATGGTTTAGAGTACCACATCTGGAACCATTCAAGTATCTTATCGATGTACAACTCTTGCGACAATCCTCGAAGTCTCTTGGAACTGTATCTCTGGATCTTAATCCCAAGGATATAACTAGCTTCACTAATATCCTTCATCGAGAATTGAGAGGATAACCCCCCGTTGGTGGATTCGAGCATTCCTTTTATCATTATTGGCTAGTAGTATGTCATCCACATTTAATGAAAATATCATGAACTTCTTTCCAGAGCGTTTTACATAGACACAATGATCCTCATCTACCATTGTGAAGCCATATGCCACAATGCCCTGATGGAACTTCAAATACCACTTTCTTGAGGACTGCTTAAGCCCATATATGGACTTAATGAGTTTGCACACTTTGTGCTACTGACCTCTTATCTTGAAGCCTTCCGGCTGAGTCATATAGATACCCTCGTCTAGTTCTCCATTGAGAAACGCTATCTTTGCATCCATCTGAGGCTATTCTCACAACTGGGGAAAATGTCTCCTCGTAATCCACACCCTGCTGTTGGGTGTAGCCTTTCGCCACTAGCCGGGCCTTATGCCTTTCCAAACTTCCGTCTGCCTTCCGTTTGACCTTGAAACCCACTTGTTTCCATTGGCCCTACATCCAGCAGGCAAATCAACTAGGTCCCACACATGGTTGGTTTTCATTAACTCTAGTTCTTCTTGTAAATCAATATTTCATTCTTTCTTGTCAGGTGATGAGAGATCCTCGGACAATGTCCTAGGTTTTTTCATCTTCTTGTGTGGTGACCATCATGGCCTCCCCTTCGATGTCCAATCGTCTACAGGTTACGTTTCCACGAGCGCTCCGACAAAATGAGGGTTCTTCTTCAGCATCATCATCATATATGATGGGCTGCTCACAAGGTAAGTCACTCCCACTAATCTTAAGATCCATAGAAACAAACTCCTATGGGTTAGTGGTGAACTGATTATCCTCTAGTGGTTCCTCCTCTTCGTAGATATTTCCATCTCCACGCGCTACTCCCTGACCTAGGAAAATATTATTCGAGAAACTCAACGTCCCGCGACTCCATTTTTGTTAGACTACCGTCCGGCTATTGCGCTATGAATACATAACCCTTAGAGTTCTCAGAGTATCGTATGAAGATGCACTTATTTCCTCTAGCACCCAACTTCCCATGGACACGGGAGACGTTACGTACACAAGCTACCCACCCTCATGGCCTAAGGTGACCCAATTCGGGTTGCCTTTCGGTCCATATCTCGTAGGGGGTTGTGGCTATAAACTTAGTGGACACACGGTTGAGTATGTATGTGGCAGTCATCAATGCGTCTCCCCAATAAGAGACAGGAAGATTCGCGTTTGCCATCATACTACGCACCATCCCTAACAGTGTCCTATTCGTTATTTCCGCTTCACCATTTTGCTGCGGTGTAAAGGGAATAGTCAACTTCCTCACTATTCCTTTTGACTCACAGATCTCCTTAAAATGCTCAGATAGATACTCACATCCTCGGTCTGTCCTAAGATTCTTAACTATTTTGTCCAGTTTGTTCTCTACCTCTTGTAGGAACCTTCTGAAGCACTCCAGTGCCTCAGACTTATGTGTCATCAAGTACACATAAACCAAATGAGTGTGATCATCTATGAATGTAATGAAATAGCGAGCACCACGTCTAGCTCTAACAATTAATGGACCGCAAACATCAGAATGAATAAGTTGTAAAGGCTCAGTGGCCCTTACTGGTTGACCGAACGATTTGCATTTTGCATTCCTTACAAGGAAAGACTCACAAACAGGTAGAGAAATCTTGGACATATTTCCAAGTAGGCCTGCCTTATCAAGCCTGTTCATCCTATCCTATCCTATATGTCCCAATCTAGCATGCCATCTAGTGGAACATCACTAGAAGATGTAATGAATGAACAAGAATCATAAACATCACCAATGCTAGAACCAACAATGTATAGATATAATAAACCACGAGAAATAAAACCAGTACATGAGTTCCCTAAAACAGTTTGACAAATCTACCCTCAAAAACAAGTTTGAAATCCAACTCCAAAAGTATAGAAACTGAAAATAAGTTCTTGTGCGCATCAGGAGCGTATATAACGTCATGAAGGACAAGCGTCTCTCCATATATCTTCTTCAGCTGATATGTGCCAATGCCCAACACATCAACTAAGGAGTTGTTCCCATGTACACTCTTCTACTGCCCCTGGTACTCGCCTATAATCTGTGCATGCATCTCAATTACAGGCTAGGTGGTCATTCGCACCTGAATCCAAAACCCACCCATTAGGAGAATCAGCAATATAAACTTGACTTATAACAAAACAGTCAGAGTTTTGATTATAGTGTACCTCTGGCTCGGTGCAATCACGAGCAAAGTGGACATATTCCCGGCAGTTGAAGGAGATAATACGTTTCACGTTTATGGACCTCTTTCCCACTCGAATTTTACTGATTTTGGGGTATGGGACCATATGGCCTTTAGCGTCATGCTCAACGGTGCTCCCACTCGGCACATTTTCCGTGCATGGGTTCTCCACCTTCAGTGTTGGGTTGTTAGATCTGGCATATACGTGCTATAGATTCACCATGGAACCTATGAAAATAATTTATCTACTCATAATATTAATGGAGAATACGTACGTCACAATAGCAAGAGATTAGAGGGAGAAAAATAATCAAACGATGATGTCTTCAACTCTGTGACAAATATCTGCCCCACAAAAATGCTCCAAGCTCTCTTATGTTCTCTTCCTTCTTCATATACTCCTCAACGAATCTCCCCTCTTACTCTCTCTTGTTTCCGCCCCTGTTGTTATGTTGTCTAGTTCATAAAGTCATCTTTCCAACGTTTTAGCTGAGTAAAGATTGGAATTTTTCACTTGGGCCCCGTCCTATATGCAACACTGTTGTACCCAATTGTGCAAGATCCCTGGTAGCCGGTGTGAGCTAATACTTTTCTCTACATATCGTGCGAGCTGCTATGTAGCTCGTGCGAGCTCCCTGCGTGACTGCACTTGTGTTTTTCTCCATTCTTCAACTCTTTAGCTCCTCTCATCTCCTCTTTTTTGCGATTACGAGTTTCTGAAGTTTGCTCCATGCTCTATATCGATCTCGAGCTTCCTATCCCTATCATAGACAACACGAAACACGAAAATCGCGATCATCTCTCATATAAATAATTAAAATATCATATTTAACGCCCATATTTACATTCTTATGATGAAACTCATATTATGAAATACGCTATCAAATACACTCAGAATGATACTAAATAGTCCAATTAACTCCACAAATCAGTAAGAATCTAACCAAATAGATGACACTAAATTTGAGTCATCAAATACCCATCCACTACATTTTGCGCGTCCCCAGCAAATCTTGTAACTTATTATCAAACATGTCACCACCGAGAAACATAATTTCATACTTGTCTAATCCATCACACATTAACACAGACTAGCCAAAAATAAACAAGACTCAACTAGACAAAATACTCACTGGACTCGATAGGACAAAATTACACAACACTAAACTCAATTATGATACAATATACTAGATAACATATACCCATATATTTTATTTTTATTTTCGGCAAATCAGGAAATCTCCATAACTCAAATAGACATGTCATCAAGCTCTTGGTTTATTCAGGCGCAAAGCAATCAATGTAAGGGCATGAACAACGACAAAGACTCACACTTCTGGGATATGACCCCCATAGAGATCATAGAGAAATTAACTTTTCTCTCTAAAAATACCTTACCTTTCATGTGTATTGAAAAAACGTAGAGATTTTTGTTCCTAGTTAGTACACCATATGAGATTTTATTCCACAAGCTTTACCTGATTACAGATTAGGGACGGTATGGTAGGCGTTTTATAAGCAAAGTCCTATCACATCATGACAATTCTCACCAAGATCACATACTCACACTACCTTACAAAGATGTAATAAACCAAACTCGAATCTCACCAAATCCAGCCCTCAACTTCCTCAATCCTGGTGATACGCCGTTCTCGCAACGAAAAATGTGAAGAAGTGCAAATCTAAGAAGTAAAACAGCCTATGAACTCTGCTCCTAAAGATAACGCAAAACTAAATAAATAATCAATTTACAATAGGGCATAGAGTATAATACAACGTAACAAAAATATCAATGTGAGTGGTAGAAAAAAAAAACAGATAATTGGGAGTGGAAAATTAGAATTCAACTTGTAGCTTCAACATCGGTACCCCCGCACTCAATGTGAAACAATCACATCTCAAGTGATCTGTAATGAGTAAGTACTCAAACTAACCTATCCTCTGCAACATCGAGAATAGTGTAAAAAAAACACAGAACAACCACCAATACAACTTAACAACCGTGAACCCAATTTCTCCGGAAAAATGCATCGCACGCGACTTCACCACCGGTGATCACAATGTAATGTCGTAGCTCACCTCCCACACCGAAGTATGTAGTCGCCTCTAACTAACCCTCTCATCCCCTCAAAATATATGATAAAACTATCCACTGGAATATAAAATGGGGCACAACACCCTCATCAATCCTCACGCGACTCTCTCTCTCACTCTCCTGACTCATAGGAAAAGGACCAAACTAACAAGTGATGAAATCCACAAGGAATGACTTCCTAGGCTTAAAAGGCTATGAATAAAAGGGGTAGATGGATTAATAGAGCATACTAGTAGACCTAGGGATAGAGACATGACAGTGGGTCACAGAATGTCATTCATCACGCTACTCAGTGCGCGATCACGCAAAGACGGGACGTCGACAAGTTAAAGACAATAATCTTGCACTATCGACTAGCTACTCGTAAAATCCCTAAAATAGTACACACTTTATAGTACAGATTGTTTTAAGATTTTTAAAATGTCTTAGCATTTAATTCATGATTTATCTTATTCACTCTATGAGGTCCTCACTCAGTGGGTCGGCTTCCTCACTTGTCAAACAATACGTGTCCCTTTAAAAATTCACTATTCACATTGCATCCTTTAGCTCTCTGCATACATTTGAGTCACTTCGTTTTCCCTTTTTCAAAATTTCAAATTTTGATTATTTTTATAAGTCCTAAACTTCACATGCAAGGTCAAATTGACTATGACTAAGTTTTTGGTGAGTGGACTTAATTATTTAAACATGCAACTACAACTACTACATACTAAATTTGTCACAATACAACAATATATGTAAGAACTATAACACAAACCACAAAACTGACACACAATACAAGACATTGCACCCTAAACTATAAGCAAAATGGCAATGCAACGACACTAACTTGGCTTTAGTGATTCTTACCCCCCCCCCCCCCCCACATAAAGTTTTCGGTGTCCTTAATGAATTTAGAGATCAAGAAGAAGACTCAACATTCAAAGCTAGGGTCGGTGAATCGAATCAGAATTGGAGCCCTCTTAGCTCTTTATTTCATCATACCCACTAAAGTTGTCAAATTCATCAAATTCAGCTTGATTGAGCTCAATCTGAGATTTTCACCAAAATGCAATGCCCAATGGGGTTACTTTTCAGAAGACGTCTCACAATCTTTCCCGATTACTCATAATGTTCCCGAACTGTGTATCAGATTGATTTCAATCTTCTTATACTCACTGGAAATAAGTGTTATAAAGGATTTCATCTTGACTTCCATGATCGTGGGAGGTAAAACTCTGGGTGGGTTTTTTCTCTCACCTGTCTGGATTGTGGTCAAATTCAACACGGTCTGAATTTCTTTCTCCCTCCTAGTGCGTGTCTGCGTGGTGGCTTGTGTGTGTACTATGAATGGGCCAACACCTTTGGTGAAAAGACGCTAATGTGGGGTGGCAAATCTATGTCTTCTAAAGAAACGTCACACCAGCTTTGGTAACTGAGTGTAAAATCAAATAGTTATCCATGACCGCGCTTCTACTAATCGTCTCAAGTCTCAACCTAAAGTTCTATTAAATTCAGTTGAGAATGTCAATACCCCAATCTTTTTAAAGCCTGTATTACATTACACTGGTGTCAAAATAATTTTATTTAACTGACGATATCCCTAAGATCCATGCCTGAAGCCACTCAATCAACCACGTAGTCTTAGTTAACTTGTTCGATATCAGTGTCTCTTACTATAAACTCTCCTCCACTCGCCCCCTAGCGCACCTTCGAATCAAAGCTTTTTGAATTATTTGTTTATATCATTTATCATCAAAATTTCATGAAACTTACAAGGTTCGGTCAAAGGCGCTTACTTCAATGCCTTGATAATGGTCTCTGGTGTAAATAAAACATACTCACTTACCAACTCCATTTTCTCACAGTCACAATCAAAGTATGCGAAACTACATAAGGCCTCTCGAGCTATGCCAGAGCAAGAATATCCATCCACAAGCTTAGCCATGCCTTCAAATTTCTCTCGCTCTCAAATAGCTTTCAAGTCATCCGGTAAACCTCCGGTGATCAAAGGAAAACGCTACTCATGGTTGGTGTTTACACTTAAGGACTCCATATATCGACTAATACCAGTGCACATAATGAAAATGAAGAAAAAAATACGAAAATACGTAGAGGTATACTCTTCCCCATCATTCAAATGTGTATTCGCCTTCCCTCTATCTTTCTCAACATCACAATTTTAAGTTTATTATAGTCAATATATTCAAGATACGGATATTGGCGGAAATTATACGATCAGAAACTCTACCTCCATTTCCGTCTCCTCAGTGTGTTCCTCCTCTTCACACTCTACAGTAGGCAAAAAAATGTGTCATTTACACGGACACGTTGCCGCTTGGACGACCTTGAACTCTCACCCACTCCGGAAATTGAACAAGAAGGAAGCAAATAAGATTTAGAAATCTATCATGCGTGTCACTAATGGTGAAACAAACATAATAACTAGCATGTAATGAATAACCCTTATAAAGTTATAAGTTGGGGTCTTTATGTAGTCCTCAACAAGAAAGTTTTTTTTGCTACATGAAACTGTGATTACATTTTCTCAACTTAAAGGAAGAGTTTATACTTGGAAAATTAGCACCCGAAGTGCCATTCTTACTGGTGTCATTCAGCAAAGTTAGTCAAGAATGACTGAAGTGATCGGTTGACCAACTTTCTGAAAATTTATGATAGCTGATTTTTTGGCACCCTTGGCTCGCCGCGCTGTCTCCGTCAAAACCCAATCGCATCAGAAAATTTTTACCTGATTGCGAACAATTTTACTTTGAACTTACATGGTTCTTTTCTTTCTTCAACTCCCCCACACTTGTATATTTTTAAGATTCGATTCTTCCATCACAATTGTTGGTGGTTAGCTTGCAAGGATCAATAACCCTCCAAATATATTCACTTCGGAGCACATTCGATTTTTTTTCCGTTGCCTTCTTGAGAAGATTTGAGAGGTATGGGGTGTTTTGATCTCCATAAGAGCATAAGAACATGTTTATCCTTGAATCCTTGGCCAAAATACCCATCTTTCAGTGAGATTTATATTGGGTTGCTTTAGGTTGCTCGTGCGAGCTAATTGAGTAGCTCGTGCGAGATTTTAATTCGAAAAAGGATCATGCGAGCTACATTCTAGCTCTTGCGAGCTAGTTGAGATCGTGCTGTAGATCGGACAAACACGTAGGACATATTTAGATCGTGCAATATTCTTTTTAAAAAAATAAAAATAAACTCATTTATCTTGTGCGAGCTTCACATTAGCTTGTGCGAGCTATACTTTATTTGGGAGCTCGTGCAAACTCAATTGTGATATTGCACAAGGTTTTCATGATGCGATAAGTGAGATAAAATTTTGTAAACTCGCAAAAAATTGGCTAACTCTCACAGCTCGTGCGAGTTGCCCAATTAGCTCGTGCGAGTTACTTTTTTCCCGAATTGTTTTGGCTCATGTTAATTCCAAATTCCGGGCGCTACCAGTCGTTGGAAAACTCTTGAGTTCCTCTATCATTTCATGGCCTTCAAACTTCCCAAACTTACTTCGCACTGAGCCTGACAAATCTTGTTATCACCATTCCCATTGACTGTTGCAACTACAATAGTATTCCCAATATGTTTACCACAGATTACAAAGTTCAACACCTTCACATATCCGTCCGTAGAAAGCAAAATGCCATAACTATCTACAAGCTCAACGCCGTGATCCTCAATATGGGCACAAATTTTCATGTACAAGTAATGGGAAGAGCCAAAAGTACTTCCATCAGAAATTCCAGCCAAAAGTTCAATAGACTGCGGGCTTCCTTCCACAGGACTTAGTTCTTCTGGTGAAATAATCTTAGCCCCATCTACGTTAATAACTTGAACCACAGAAGTTGCAGCAAGTGAAGGAGAGAGTGCAATTTCATATATCGTAACAAGTGCAGTTCCTAGTCCTTTAGGAACCAGCACCAACTGTGAGCATTGTGAACCTGATGGTGACTGAGTTACTTGTAAAACTTGCTAGTTATTTACCACAGCTTCCAAGAAACAGTTCCCTCCCTTAACTGAGAGATTAAACTGAGCATGAGTACTGAAGAACAATAAGCTGTACTCCGGATCAACTCTTAAAGCGGAAACAAGAGGAACAGTCTCCACAATCTTAAAGAGCACGTCTGAAGCATGACTATCACCCTTATTGGATAACCCGATAACAATAGCACGAACAATGCACAATCCTGATGCATTGTGCAACACCAAAAACCTATTCCAGCTGGATTTCGATGTCATAAGGTCATAGGAACTATCCCAAGATGCCAGAACAGCACAATCACTCAATTTCCTCATCGAAGATAGTGATGACGAGTTCCCAAATGCTTTTCCTGAATTGCTAATACCAACAGCTGATAATCGAATGGCACGTCCATTCGCCATACTAACAACAGCATCTCTTATGGGTTCTGGACTACGATCAGCTTGAGATGCTCTGTCAATGCCATGCACAGGTTCATCAGTCATCACTACAATGGCTGCATGGTAACTGCAATTGAGCAATAGTTTCACTTCTTCAATAACAGGCAGTGGATAGCTTGTTACTGACCTTAACTTCAGCCCAATCCAACCTGTAACCACCAAACTGGTTTCTGTTACCTATCCGATGCAGGACTGCAGACTTATTGAGCACTTTCACCTTCTGATTCAGGAGTTGAATCACCATATTTACCGAGCTGGAGCCAACAAAAGAGACTGAACTACAGAGGTAATATCTTGAGGAAGCATCAAACGCCATCACAAAACCTCCATAAACGCTAGAATCATCAATCAAAATCAGGGACACAAAATACAGAACATCCACCATCAGCGAGTTCAAACTAGTGCGAAAACCTACTAAATTCTCAAGCACAATCACAACTACTTGATTCAAGCAACCAGTACGCAGGCTGGGATCAGCACACCCACCGCAAAACACTTCAATATAGAAGTTGAACATCAACTCATGACAAAAGACAATCAGCAACAAACTTGGTTGCAAACAAGAGGCGACCTGAGAGATAGCAGAGCTCTCCAACCTCATCAAATAAAGAAGCACGAAAGCTTCAATAACATCCACAAATAGTGGAAACAAACTGAAATCAGCAACCACCTGCTGCAAATCATAGGCAAACTGAGAGATAGCAGAGCTCTCCAAAGCCATAAAAAGAAGAAGCACAAAGGCTCCAATAACATCCACAAATAGTGGAAACAAACTGAAGTCAGCAACCACCTGCTGCTGCAAATCATAGGCAAACTGAGAGATAGCAGAGCTCTCCAAAGCCATCAAAAGAAGAAGCAAAATATCTTCCAAAAATCCACATATAGTGGAAACAAACTCAAATAAGCAATCACGAATATCATCATTATGCAACCGGAGAAGACCTGGAAACCAAACCTGGAATCTCAAGGACCGAAAATCCAGCCAAAAAATGAACCAGAAACACCAAATCACAGGCCAATAAACACCACCAGACCAATAAACACCACCTGATCTCCGCAACCATGCCCTACTTGATTTGCCTCCTCCGATGGCGGTCACTCCTGACCGATCACCGAGAAAATCTCTCTCACAAATCGACTTTGGCTTCACAATTTTCAAATCCACCTCCTCTTCGAAGAAACAAGCCAGTAGCAACAGCGGAAGGAACAGACGATCTTCATTACGAACGCTCGTCATCTTCCTCTGAAATCAAATCTTCGTGCTTAGGGTTTCAATAGAGAGCAACCGATCGCCGACGACGAGTGATGCAAATCGGACTGAAAAGGACCTTCGAGTGTGAATCATCTCAGCCTCGTTTGGAACCTAGCTCTGATACCATATTGAAAATCCATAACCAGGTCCGATCAACAGAGTAATCGCAGAAGTAAGAGATGATCGAGAGAAGAGTAATCGAAGAAAAATAGAGAGAAAAAGGGGATCTGAATGAGTTCTTCAAATTGATACTAAAAAAAAGGAAATACAATAGCTATTATATAGACTTATCCTAAAGTAATGAATTAACAATAATTAGATGACTTAGGGTAACTAATTGTACTTATACCAAAACTACGCCGTTTCTCCTTAGTGATAAAACCTGCTATCTCTAATAAACACAAAACTAAGGAGCTATCTCTAGGAGCGCCATCACCTAACAGTACGAAAACAAGCATGGTAATAAGCAGGACAAAAATTAAGGTTAAGGATTTTCGCCCCATAGGTCTGTGTAGTGTCACGTATAAAATCATTGCAAAAATTTGTGTTGATAGAATTCGTGCCTTTATTGAAAGAATTATATCCCCTAATCAAAGCAGTTTTATTCCTGGTAAGTCTACTTGTGATAATATTATTGTTGTTCAAGAGGTGTTACATAGTATTAAAAAGAAAAAGGGTAAAAGACACTGACCACCCCTGGATTTAGGGAAAAACCCACAGACCACCCTTGGGTTTTGGATAAAGACACTCCGCACCCATTTAACGGAATATTCCGTGGACACTCAGCACCCTTCTGTCATGTTCTGTTAGAAAAGTGGCTGATTGAGGTTTTTCGTACGGTATTACCACTATGTACATTTTTAACCTCTTTTTTTTTGCCTCTTTTATCATCAAGAACATAACAAACATCCACCAAAAATTCTCACTTTGATTTGTTCTATTTCAGTACCAAACAACTCTCACATTTCGCCAACACTATCGAAGTTCTGTTACGAACACAACCAACAATTTGAGCAGCTCGGTGAGGCTCTCGAACTGGCGAATGTAATTGTTGTGGAAGAGGCTCTCGAGAAAAAAAACAAGACTCTTTCTTTCCAGAACCAAATCGATCCATCGCCAACGAATTTTTCTACCACTCTTCTTCTTCTTCTTCTTCTGTTTCTATATCATCTGATTGATTCCTTTCTGAAATAGAGAGAAGAAGAATAAGAATAGCGAAGTCTCTAATGACGGAAGTTGTGAGGAAAGATCAAGTAGATCTGAAAACCCACCACCAACAAACCCCCCTCCTCCGCCTCTGCCGCCGCCGCCACCGCCAGACACGATTGTGAAATCAATCCTTCCCCAGCTCATCATCAAAGCCGTCATCGCTCGTGACACCTTCGGCACCGTCCACCGCGGTGTATACGATAGCCACGACACATATGGAGCCCGAGGATCTCCATATGGTTTGGCTGATTTGGAGCCGGAGAATCTCCGCCAGAGAAGCAGGGCGAGGCAGCCAATTAAGACGGCGAAGGAGGTAGTGAGAATCATAAGGAGCTCCGTGTTTTGGACGAGTGGGGAGGAGTGTGCGGAGGTGGAGGAGATGTTGGATTGGTCCATGCTTCTGCCGGCATTGAGAATAACGACCATCAGATCAAAGGGGGAGGAGACGGTGGTGGCTGATTGCATCTCGTCCATTCCAGCCGGCGATGTGAACGAGGAGGGAGGAATTTCACACAGAGAGAGAGAGAGAGAGAGATATTAATCCTTCCTCTTCCTCCTCTCCAGTGAGGCGTGAGTTGTAGTATGTATGTATGTATGTATGTATGTATGTATGTATGTATGTATGTATGTATGTATGTATGTATGTAGTGTGGGGGTGAATTTGGTGAGGTAGGAGAAAGAGGGGAAGAGAGAGAGAGAGAGAGTGATTAGAGATAGAATGGGGGAGAATGAGTGATGAGAGTAATATACAGGAGGTAATTTTATCACATTTTAGGGGTAAACTAGTCTTTTTCCCCGTACTGTTAGTTAGCTATTAACCTCCATCCAAAAAAGGGTGCGGAGTGTCTTTATCCAAAACCTTGGGGTGGTCTGCGGGTTTTTGCCTAAACCCAGGGGTGGTAAGTGTCTTTTACCCAAAGAAAAAAGGTAAAAAAAAAGGTGTCATTATCCTGAAAATTAACTTGGAAAAAGCATATGATAGACTTTTATGGAATTTTATTGAAGAAAACCTTATTTGGTTCGGGTTTGACACTAGTATGATTAATCTCATCATGAAATGTATTACTACTATGAACTTCTCTGTCCTTTGGAACGGAGAACATCTTCCCTACTTTAGACCGAGAAGAGGTCTTCGCCAAGGGGACCCGTTGTCGCCTTATATTTTCGTTTTGTATCTTGAAAGACAGTCTAACATGATTAATCGGGTGGCTAATCAGGGGCTCTGGAAAGGTATTAAACTTTCCAAGACTAGTCAGTTGATCACGCACTTATTTTTCCGATGACATGTTACTTTTTGTTCAGTCACGTAGTGTCACTGTCCATTTTCTTACTAAAGTGCTTAATGAATTTTGTGCGCTTTCCGACCAAAAAAATTTCCATGGGAAATCAAAAATCTTTATCTCGCCTAATGTTAGCCACAATTTGGCTCGGAATATCAATACTAAAACTGGATTTCCGTTAACTCAAAATCTTGGCAAGTACTTCGGAGTTAATCTTAATCAAGCTAGAGTCGGAAAAATTCAATTTACCGAGCTCATTGAGAGTGTGGATAAGAAATTAGCCGGTTGGAAAACCAAATTTTTGTCCATGAGAGGTAGACTTAGGGCTAGTTTGGGAATGTTGTGGCGGTGCTAGAAAGCTGCTTTGTGAAAACACTGTGGAAAAGCTGCGGTGAATTCTGGATAAAATGTTGTTTGGTAAATATTACGTAAAACTTGCTGTGAAATATTGATATAGTAATTTTGTGTTTGGTAAAATAAACTGTGAAGTTCCTGTGAGAGGTAAAATGACAAAAATATATAACAAGTGTCATTTCCGAAAAGATATATATCGATATTTAAAAAAATAATAAGGTTAAAATCAGTTGTAGATAAATTAATCAAAATTACTTTCTAGATTAGCATCTACCCCCTTGCTTCCTGAAAACTGTTGTGGGACAGCAGAAACTTTTTGAAAAAGCATAAATTTTACTTTTACCAAACACAATAAAACTGCTTCTGCTGTCGGAAAGCATCTGTGCGCTGTCCGAAAAGCATAAATTTTATTTTACCAAACACACTAAAACTGCTTCTGCTATCGGAAAACAGCTGTGCTGGCAGCAGAAGCATTCCCAAACTCACCCTTACTCTCATCAAAGCTGTCACGATGGCTATCCCCACTTACCAAATGCAAACCCAGCTATATCTATAGGGGTTTTAAAGATATTGATAAAATCAATAGGGCTTTCCTTTGGGGGGGGGGGGGATAAAGAGGATAAGAGGAAAATTCATGCTGTCAACCGGGAGACCGTTTGCAACAAAAGAAACGGGGGGGGGGGGTGTCTTGGAATTAGGAAAATGAAATTTCACAATAAAGCTATGCTTGTTTAAATTGGGATGGAGGTTGATTAACACTGATGAGGAGCTGTGGAGCAAATGTCTTAAAAGAGAAATATCTCAAAAATTGCAATTTGTTTAACTGGAACATGAAAAAGCTAGTACTAAGACTTGGAGAGATATTGTGGATAGCAAAGATTTTTTAAAGCAAGTGATGAAATGGAATGTAGGAAATGGGCACATTATCTCTGTTTGGGACGATAAATGGGCTGGTAACTTCACCTTTAAAAGTTGCTACCTCAATTTTAATTTTCATGAAATGCTGACTGTTGCTAGCCTTATTGATAACATTAGCGGTGTTCGAGTACGCACGCGAAAGCACGATGCCAATTGTTGAGGACCAAGAGGAGTGATTAGGCGAAGAAAGAAGATGAAGAACAACACAAAGAGTTAACGTGGTTCACTAGTTTTTAGGCTAGCTACATCCACGACCAAAACGAACCAATTTATTGATGAGAGAGCCAATTAGAATACAAGACACACCACACTCAACCACACTTGTCAATAGAAGAGTCCTACACCCATATATAGGCATATGCTACTCACTTGTGTCCAAAACATCGTCCAAACGTTGCCAAAACGAACAAGGAAACAATTCCAAAAGATGTCCAGCCTGAACCAGGTCGCACGACGTGCTACAGTTTGTCGTACGGCAGGCTACAGTAGGTCGCACGACCTGCTACAGGAGGTCGCACGACCTGCTACAGGAGGTCGCACGACCTGCTACAGGAGGTCGCATGACCTGCTACAGGACCCAAATTCAGCAATATTTTTCCCTTGCCTTCTTGCTCGTTGCTTTGCCTATTTCAATGCTAGGGTTTTGATCCCCCATTCATGACAAGGGGTTTGGAATATTGACATCCTCAAAGAGGTGTTAAGCATTGACCACTTGAATATCATTTATGCCATTATCATCCCCTCAACACCACTACTCAGGATTCCATCTCTTGGGGGAAAAGTTCGAATGGCTCTTTCTCGGTTTTGACAGTTTATGATCTTCTTTGTGCTAGTAATTTAAATTTTCTCTGCTCTTGGGAGTGGATTTGGAAGTTAAAACTTCCTACGAAACTCATTCTTTTTTTTTGGAAAATTAGACATGGTAAATTGTTAACTAATGTTCAAAGATTTTTTAGATCCCTTACTGGGTATTAGTCATGCCCTCACTGCTCTGGTATCAGTGAGGACCCGAATGACTTATTCAAGTGTTGCCCTAAAGCTAGGTCAATTTGGGAAACAAATTTTGTAAACCAGTGGCTCCAGGCTAACAGCCCCATCTCTTCTTGGTTTGATATCAACCTCAAACACACTAATATCATCAGCTCTAGCGTCACTAGGATATGGGTCACTCAATGCGACCCCGCTTTGAGTAGTGATTTTACCGAATTTAGATTATCCACCACTGTGGAAGGGAGTGAACCCATTGCTCTATCTGCTAGTTGGGTTGCAATCTGTCCCACTTCCACTTCAGAAGTACGAAGTGAAGTCTTTGTTGAATAAATCAACACCCAATGTAGTGATTTGTGTTGCTATAGTGTTAACATGTTGTTCCATCTGCATCGCTAAGTTCTTGAGATATGAGAAAGCAGTGTGTGGTGCTGGTGAAAGTGGCTGAGTGTTTGGAACTGGTGGTGCTTGTCGCTTGTGTTGTAATCTTGGTGTGGTGTTGGTTCTTGACTGATCCCCATACCTGAATCTCGAATGATTTCCTGTGCCTAGCCTGTATGTTTTTGAACTAATTCTTCCTATGTGTTCTGTCCCATTTCACATCCTCACTCATCAACTAGTTCATTGCGGGGTCTAGTTCTTGTTCTTCAAGTACTTCTACAACCTTCTTCTCTTTGTAGGCTTGCTTCACTAAGTCCAAAACAAGCTTAATCACATTTTCTTCCATTCATCTGCTACTGGTTCTTCAAAATTTTTGAGATTTCTATCATCAAATAGTCGAGTTTCCAGCTTGCATATCTGCTTCATCAACTCATATGCTCCATCCTTATCAACATAATCAAGAAAATTTTCTCCAACTTCTCTGTTCAACAACTTCATGTTTCACAGAGTTACCCATTCGTTTTCCTCAAATTTTTAAATCCAATATCAAAATTATACATCGCTTCTTCACTTCCTTTACAGAGAGTGTATTGACAAACAACACAGTTGAGGCAATTATCCTACGAGGCGTTTCTCTGGATCAAGAAGTACTATGGGGGAAATGGGTCTTAAGGACGTCAAGCCCATGCTCGAGAACGTCTATGACATTATTAGAAGTTTTACAAAACTATGTAAGTATTTAAGTTTTTTGCTTTTAATTTCAGTTGATTTTTTCTTTTTTCCCTATCTATTTATTGTTCTTTTTCCCAATACAATTCGTTCTAGTTTCGATTGTTATGCAAAAATATACTGCACTTGAAGCTCCTTTAATCTCGCTGCATTGACTACTTGCTGAAATGAAGACCTTCTTCCCATGCTCAGTTTCCTCTAGTCCTCACCTAGCTCCCCTTGCCTTCTTTTTTGAATCACTTGTCAACCGTTGACTCCGCTACTTTGCCATTCCTTCCTAACTCCATTATTCACTGGCCCAACATTTAACATTCTTTACTATTTAGTCCCATAAGTTTTTTTCCGAGGAAAATGAGCATTATTTAGTAGAAAATTGATCGCGGGGGATTATCAACCTAAACCCGCTACAAAAGAAAATTTATATAAGAAAACCAATGTTTAACCTTGACGATAATAAGCAAAAACTTGCCTATGTATCAAAATCAAATAACTCGTGTGTAGAAAAATAATGGAAGTTCTATTGTTTCATTTAGATTTCTTTAAAATTCCTCTCAGACTAAAACGATCTTTTAGGAGTTACGTCTCTAATGCTGTGATTGTCGGAATCATGAAAACAAAAAATTGGGTTTAACCTCCTCAATTCCTTACTATTGTCTCTTCAACAAGTTTCAATGCTAATATTTTATTTCTTTTTATGATTTATAGAGTAAGGGTGGCAAACGAACTAGGAGCAGGCAACGGGAAAGGTGCCCGATTCTCAATGATAGTTTCCGTGACAACATCTATGGTGATCGGTCTTGTCTTTTGGGTGTTGATTGTGCTTTTTCATAATGAACTCGCGCTTATATTCACGACAAGTAAACCAGTTTTGGAAGCAGTAAGTCGACTCTCCATCCTTTTAGCATTTACTGTTCTCCTCAACAGTATCCAACCAGTTCTCTCAGGCAAGTCTTCTATTCAGATTTCCACTTGTATTCGCATATATTTACACCCATCTTAAAATTATTAATTTATCGTTGGTATTTTCAGGGATTGCGGTTGGCTCAGGTTGGCAGTCATATGTGGCTTATATTAATCTTGGTTGTTACTATCTAGTTGGTATCCCAATGGGACTAATAATGGGATGGGTCTTCCACCAAGGCGTCATGGTATATCCCGTTTATTTTTTCTCATATTATATTATGTCGAGTATACGTCCAATCCTGGAATAACTATGGAATAACATTATTGGCAGGGTATTTGGGCTGGAATGATATTTGGAGGAACTGCGATTCAAACCGTTATTTTGTCCATCATCACAAGCAGATGCGACTGGGAAACAGAGGTATATATGATAGAAACATAAGAAACTCTTTAAAGCATATGAAGTTAAATTTTTATAGTTTATGTTTCCTTGTGAAAATGTTTAGTCGGCTCAAATGAGCGTAAACTCAGTAATTTTTAATCTTGAACATTGCAGGCTTCAAAGGCAACCACAAACGTGAGTCGTTTCAGCCGAAGGACATAATATTGCAAGATAATAATAACCAACAATTTATATTGATTGATTTCTAGTATGTACAATGTTGTAAGAGACCTTGCTGTGCCTCCTGAAATAGACATGTCTTCTTAAATTCAGAACAACGAAATTGCTTCATTCACTTGGGCACTATAGCTCAAGGGTTCATTTACCCATTCTCATAGTATGAATCCTTTTATTACAAAAGGTTTGGGTTAACCAAATATACATTTCAAAGTTTTTCTTTTGTAGAAATTGAACATTATAAGGTTAGAAGTCAAGTTGCTTTAAGCACTACATATTTTTTATTTTACAGAAAATACAAACTGTCTTATAACATAGTATACGTATTTAGTAACTTTTCGGGATTATATTTTAGTAGACAGGGAATACTATGAACAATTCTTTTTACAACATAGTTATGGAATCTAATAGAGGGTTTCGATTTTCTTATGAAAGTTTGACTTGAATTAATTTTGGCAAAGTCAAAGTCGGTTTGGAAACAAATTTGTTTCCAAACTTGTTGGGCGGTGGATGCACATGTGTGTGTGTCTTGCACTATTTAAGGGGCTGGTTTAGGTTTGCTACACATACACACCAGTGAGTAGTTCGTGGGTTCAAGTTTTGTGCTTTGAGCTTCTTTTGTGCGTGTGTGTTGGGTGGGTGGCCGTCGTGGCCGTTCTGGCCATGGCGTGCATAGTAATCGGGTTCTCTTCTCAATAACATATCTGGTTCTGGCCCACTAGGTAGCTAGTGGGTTCATTGTGAATTCGTTAGTGAATCACGTTAAATATCTGTCTCGTTCTTGTTTTTAGTCTCTTCGTTCTTGCTCGGATACCCCCTGTTTTTAACAAACTGGTATCAGATCCTAGTCAGGGGATCACCAGCTTTAACAAAATGGTTTTCAGAGCCATGGTTCCAAGATCTAGGTGGAGCCAAGAGCTAGGGTTTCATGTTTAGGTGGAACTCAAAGCTAGGGTTTCACGATTCAGGGGGAGTAGGCTATCCAGAGTTGGGTTTCGAGATTCCTCCATGAACGATGTCTGGTTTGGCGATCAAGATTGATGTGTTTGTGAGAGAGAAGCAGGTACACCAACCATGTGAAGCCCTGTGGAGGGGGCTCTATGGGTTCCTTTGGGAGAAATTTGGCGCGCATCTGATTAGGTGTGCAAGGGATCTGGCAAACCCAGCACACATTCGGTACACGCGCAAATCTGGTGGTTCACACACATCTGGCGTTCTGGCAGTTGACGTTCAGGAGAAATCTGGCTCCCGACGGGGAATATTTGGTGTTGGATCTGTTTCTGGATCATGCGTTGCAGGAACTCGGTGGAGTTGTAGAAACTTGGAGCATCTGGCGTGTGAGATTTTTGGCACACGCATCTAATCTTGGTTTCTGGCGCGTATTATGCACGGGTCTATTCTGGTGTGCATCTAGTTTTGGAGCGTATACCATGACACACATTGAGCTCGCATCTGGCGCGATCTGTTTCTAACAAGCATCTAGTGCATCTGTGGCATATAGGGCGCATCAGGCATGACACACGCGTCATCGATGCATCTGGTCTAGATGACGTATGGGCATTCTATCATGGTGCATCTGTCTTGTGCAATTGGGAGCATCAGAAATACATTCGATCCTGCTTTCTCAGTGAACGTATTCGAGCCTGGTTCTGGGTGGAGCACTTGTTATAGTTTCCCAATGTGCATCTACATTTGGCGAAGTCGTTGGAGGAACGCATGGTAGTTGGAGTAACTATTTGGCGATTCGAGTTTCGCATACAACTGCGGAACATCTGTTTGGAGAGGCATGGTCATTTCTGGTTTTGGGAGACGCATCCGGTTCAGTTTTGAGAAGAAGAGCATCAGTTCTGGTTCATGTTGCTGAGATGAATCAGGTGGAGATTTTTTAGGAAAGTTTAACTTAAATTAGCTTTGGCAAAGTCAAAGTAGGTTTGGGAACAAATTTGTTTCCAAACTTGTTGGGCGGTGGATGCACATGTGTGTGTGTCTTGCACTATTAAAAGGGCTAGTTTTGGTTTGCTACACACACACACTAGTAAGTAGTTCGTGGGTTCAAGTTTTGTGCTTTGAGCTTCTTTTGTCTGTGTGTGTCGGGTGGGTGGTCGTCGTGGCCGTTCTGGCCACGGCGTGCATTGTAATCAGGTTCTCTTCTCAATTAAATATCTATTTCTTGTTGCGGAGGTAGCTCGCGGGTTCATTGCGAATTCATTAGTGAACCACGTTAAATATCTGTCTCGTTCTTGTTTTTCACCTCGCCGTTCTTGCTCGAATACCCCCAGGTTATAACACATTTTACTCTGACCTAAGAGCCGGGATTTATAAGGATGTCACTGAGCTTAAAATAAATCTCAGACGCAACTAATTAAAACTATTACAAAGTTAAACTGCTTTATACTCAGTAGTCAGTTCAATATAACATCGGCATATCAATATGTTGAAGTAGGGGGGAGCTGAGTGTAGTTATTATATAAACTATAGATCCTCAAGGATAAATAAGGTCATGCTAGTTTGAAGCCACTGTATCTAACTACACGTGGTAGTTAACTTTTGAATTAATGAAAATGATATTCGTATTCTTCCCGGCATATCTCTTATCTCTTCTCTCCTCTTCTCACTAGATGATGTTACGAATCCGGGTATCAAGCAAGAACGATGAGCAAAAAATAAAGAAGGAGACAAGAAATTTTAACGTGGTTCGCTAGTTCAAATTCTAGCTACTCCACAACCGAACATGATTTAATGAGAGAAACAACACGAACCAATTACAACCACGAACACACACACGTTAAAAGGCTCACAATCTAACTGCTTTGAGAATCTTCCCGTGTGTGTTGCTAGTGATACTAAATTTCTCACGTCCAAAAGAGCATGAGCCTTTGATACTCCCTGCCAAAGACCACCGCCTCAACAATTAGGAAGTAGTTTGTCTTCCTAGCCAAAAGTTAGCATGATTCACCCACTCAAAACATAGGAGCTTGACTTTTGACTAAGATTTTATAATGGCAATTGATTTGTTTATGTTAGACCCCAAGTTATTACAAAACTAATTTAAGTCACATATTCTAACAAATCTCCACCTTGACTTGAATCAACTAAGCAACCCGAACTAGAACTGATGTTTCTCTCGAACCTGAAACAGATTCATCTCCGTGAATCTGAAACGAGCATGCCTCCACCTAGAACCAAACTCAAACACATTCACTGTAAAGCAGGACCGAATGTATTCTTGTTGCGCTCCAAACAACGCTAGAACGAGTTCACCATGACAAGTGCCCATATGTCATTCATACGAGATGAACCAATGACGAGTGCCACAAATTGTCATGCCAAATGTGTCCCGTATGCCTCAAATGCGTCTGAAACCCTAGTGCGCGCCTGAAAATTTTTGCGCTAGAACCTGAACTCGATTCGCATGCCAAAAAATTCATGCGCCAGATGATCCATGCCAGGATCCCAGAACCTCCCTCAAGGGGCTTAGAGAAGTAGGTCTTCCTCGGAGGAGGTCCCTCCACCGAGATTAATATTTGCATGGTTCTTCTTGGGAAAATCATTTTTCCAGTGTCCTTTCTCCTTGTAGTAGGCAGAGACGCCTTGTGGTAAGCTAGATCATGCAAACCTCTTTTATCCCTTATCTTTTACTTCTTTGACCATTAAACCAGACGCATAGTGGTCATCTGAACCCTGACCTGGAGCCTTGTGCCTCGGATTCCCGTTGTGAATAGTAGATCTAACCTCTTCTGGGGTATCTTTCCCGCCAATGAAAGATTACATGAAACCCTCATACGATGGAGGCATCGACACCAACAGAATTAAGACCACATCATCATCGCTTATTTTCTCCTTACT
Organism: Linanthus parryae; assembly: GCA_023055425.1. Classification (NCBI taxonomy): domain Eukaryota; kingdom Viridiplantae; phylum Streptophyta; class Magnoliopsida; order Ericales; family Polemoniaceae; genus Linanthus; species Linanthus parryae. The sequence goes on from JALGPY010000001.1 coordinate 93,351,650, forward strand.
ATTATGAAATTCAAGCAGAATAGTGTTCATAACATCTAAGTGATCACTAATTTGCGTACCTTCAGACATTCGCAACTCGAATAGCCGTTGCTTTAGCGTCAACTTGTTTTTCACGTATTTCTTCATGTAGAGATCCTCCAACTTGACCCACAAAGAAGCCGCCTTCTCCTGTCTGCGATACCGGTGATCACGTCGTCCGTCAGACACAACATGATCGTTGTGTGCGCCTTCTCCTCCATCTTCACATACGCCTAAGTAGTTGCATCCACGTTGCCCTTGTTGAAGGCCAGAGGCAGCCAAAGGTCGTCGCGTTTAAGCAACGCCCGTGTCTTGATCTGCTACAAACTGATATTGTTTCTCCCACTAAACTTTTCAATATTCATTGAACCTGACATCGTTCGTTCTTGAAACTCTAACCTGACCCGAGCTCTAATACCAGTTTGTTATGAATCTGTGTATCAAGCAAGAACGATGAGTGAAAAATAAAGAACAATACACGAAATTTTAACGTGGTTCGCTAGTTTAAATACTAGCTACGAACACACACGAAAAAAGGCTCACAAACTAACTACTTTGAGACTTTGCCCGTGTGTGTTGGTACTTGCTAGTGGTACTGACTTACTCACGAACCAAAAGAGCACGTTCCTTATATACTGCCAGCCAAAGACCACGGCCTCAACAATTAGGAAGTAGTTTGTCTTCCTAGCCAAAAGTCAGCATAATGCACCAACTCAAAACATATGAGCTTGATTTTTGACTAAGAGTTTTTAATGACCTTTGATTTGTTTTCCTTCAACCCCAAGTTATTACAAAACTAATTCAAGTCACATATTCTCACAGATGATAAGTTTCGACATGACATCAAAACTCTATCAGAGCGTGTCACTCTAATTTTGAATGTTTCATCTTCTTTTTTACTCGTTTTGGCTTAGCTTGTCTGATGGGTTTCTCATATCTATCAATTGGTCTCAGGTTCTTTCTCAGTACTTCCAATCATTTGATCTTGAATCATTTGGTCCCAATATGTCATAAAACGATCCTACTACATTGCTCCTGAATTATTTATTACCTAGTTTGTCACGTCTTCCAACTTTAGTCGCCTATATAAAGGCTTGATGTATTTCGTTTATCATCAAGTTCATCAATAATAATCTCATTCATCTCAAAAAAAAAAAGTAAATAAATCTTTATATATATATATATATATATATATATATATATATATATATATATATATATATATATATATATATATATTAAAAGTTAGAGAATGCCCTTCTTTTTGTGTCATGTGTCACTTGAAATGCCTCCTTAAATGACATTTAGTCATTTTTTTTGTATATTTTTCCATGTGGCATACACATGTCAACTATATGTCAATTAACTCTAGCCATGTCACCTTCTGATGCTATGTAGTCTTAATATATGGCTTCCTTCCTTCCGATACATTTACGTATGTCTTGGGCTCTCCAATAAAATTTAACTATTGATTTGATCAAGAAGAATAATAGTGTTTAATGTATTTTTGCTTCGATATTAAAAAAAAAAAACTCTTCTCCAGCGAATCGCCCACGTTACCTCTAAGCATCCAAGTCACCTTTGGCCATTGTAGGATCAGCGGAACTTCAGAATTAAGTGATTAATTTCACCAAGATAATTGATGATGTTGAATGTATTTTACGTCGAATTACTAATAGTACTCGGAAACATTGTCATAAAAAATGAACTAAATTTTACTAACCACTAAATAAATTTTAATTAAAATTAATAGAAAATACGACCAGAAAATAATATCAGAAGTGCACAGTTCCATTCTTAGTAGTTCATCAAAGTGCTGCATAATGCCCCAAAGAACTATTGATTTGCAAGTACCCATAGTTTAGAAATCTGCATTTAACAATCATGTTACTACTCTAAGTCTCCAATGATAGTAATACTATATTTCGTTATTGACTAGTGCTTTATTATCTTAAAATTTGAAATGATAGAAATTAAATCATATACCTATTTATTTTATTTTTTTGAAAGAAAGAACCACTATGGTTGACTGCTTCACCTTCAATTTTGAATCATGTACCACGAAAAAGAAATTGTCACTTCATATTTTTCATGTTAAATGTATGATTTAGTTCCTCTCCTTCTTTGCAAAAATTCAACTCAAACATAAGAAAAAGTTGATTATTTGGGGCGTATTATTACAGGTAGGGAATTGCAGACCGACGCTCAGGAGTTGGAGGCCATTGTCTCTTGGCTATTCCCCACCGCGATCAAGCAGATTCGCAGGTTGTTTTGTTTTGTTTTGTTTTGTTTTTTTTTTTTTTGTGTTTTTTTTTTTTTTTTTCGATTCAACGGAAAATTAAGATAGTTCAACAACAACAACGAAAAACAACAAGAAAAACAACACAAAACAAACACAAGCCCAACACTGCTAGACTAGAAGAACATTCCCGTGCCTAGTTTGTCAGCAATGATAAGCCCCTTGACCGCATCCGGAGCCTCTTCCATGATCTTCATTTTTTCTGTTTGCTCTGCTCCCATGTTAGCAAGAGCATTGGCAACTTCATTTGCATCTTTCCCTACATGCTTGATCCTTCCCACAATCCTTCCAAGTAGAATCTTCCCATCATTAATTTGTGCCGTCATGGAAGTTGGGCCTTTAGCAATCCCAAGGAAGATGTTGACTGCCTCCAAACAGTCGCTCCCGATCTCCAAATTAATCCAGTTCTTTCCGTAGGCCATTGTCAGCCCCCTATAAATGCCCCATATTTCACTTTCCGGGCTAGTGCAGCCCCCTCTGATTCTTCCTATGAATCCAAGCTTCCAATCTCCCTGACTGTTTCTAAAAATTCCTGCTCTGTTGTTATCCATTCTGACACAACCATCAACATTCAATTTGAATTGACCTGCAAGAGGGAGAATCCCTTTAGAATTGCTACTACTAAAAATAGAATTTAAATTGATAATGTTGGGTAAAGAAGTGAAAGCTCCCTGTATGAGTTGGGATTGCTTTCTGATAATCTGCATATAAACCATGTCAGAATCGATTGTATCATCAAAAATCTTCTTGTTTCTTCTAATCCAGATATTCCACAAAGTAACAACAAACAAAATATTATGCTCAAACTTTTTCTTACTCTTGATATTTTTGATAATCCAGTCATTGGTATTGGAATGAATGTCAGAATTAATCCAATTAGCATGCCAAACTTTATTCCAAATTCCAATAACTTTACCACACTTGCGCAAAAGATGGTCAATTTTCTCACTTTCCTGATTGCAAATATCACAAATGTCATTAACCATCATACCTCTTTTCTTTCTATTGGCATTAGTGAGAATTTTACCATGAAGGACAGTCCAAACGAAATGGATAATTTTATTTGGAACTCTGAGTTTCCAAAGCCTTATCCAATCTCCGCCTCCTATACCCACGCTTTGATTGTCAACCAACATCATGGAGTAGTAGGCAGTAGAGACAGTGAAGGATCCAGAGTTGGATCCTTTCAAAAAGGGAGAGTCCACTGAAGAACTCAAAGAAGGAATAATAGTATTACTAATGTCATTAATCCTGTCAACATTCAACTCATTACCAATATGAACAAAATTCCAGGACAAGTCCTCATTAATAATCTCGGACACTTTCATGTTATTAAGCTCAGGATCCGTGGGGGTGCCAAGAATCGTCTCACCACACCACCAATCGTACCAAATCGAAACATTCTTGCCATTCCCAATGTTCCACTTGGTATTATCTCTAATGAAATTCTTAGTGCTGAGGATCCCTTTCCAGATGGGGGACGAGTTACTTTTTTTCTTCACTCTACCCAGATTAGAGTTTCTAAGGTATTTCTTTCTAATGACGTTACTCCAAATATTGTTCTTGAAACAGACACCCCAACCTAATTTAGAAATAAGAGCAAGATTCTGGAATTTGGCTTTTTAATACCAAGACCCCCTTTTTCTTTAGGCAGGCAAACCGTATTCCAATTGATAGGGTGATTTTTTTTCTTGTCCCCCGTATCCCCCCAGATAAAATCTCTACAAATTTTATCGATCTTCTTGGTGGTCCCAGCCGGGAGCGGGACGACTTGCATGGTATACGAAGGAAGAGTAGAAAGCACGCTTTTATACAGGGTAACTCTACCAGCAAACGACAACAGCTTTCCGGCCCAACCCGAGAGCTTAGTATTCATTTTGGTAACAATATCAGAAACACTATTTTTATCGAACTTCCCATGCACAAGGTTAATACCCAAATACTTACCCAGATCTTTAGTTTCAGGCATACCAATAGTGGTTCTCACCTTGTTCCTATTAACTCTGCTAGTATTTTTTGAGAAAAAAACTTTGGACTTGGTAGCGTTAATAGTAAGGCCCGAGATACAAGCAAAATCATCGAGAGTCTCTTTCATGGTTTTACACGTGATATCATCACATTTACCAAAAAACATAAGATCATCAGCGTAGAACAGGTGAGAAATAATCGGACCATTACTAGAAGCTTTAATCCCCGTCCACTTTTTCTTATGCACATGTTCCATAATTTTTTGCGAAAGTCTTTCCATACAAAGCACAAAAATGTAAGGAGATAGAGGGTGTCCTTGTCTCAACCCTATACCAGTTTTAAACTCGGGAAGGCTTTCCCCATTCCAAATAATCGCAGTCTTAACACTAGTGATACAATCCATAATCAGGTTACTCAATCTGGGAGGAAAATTGAAGAACACAAGAGTTTCATGAATAAAATTCAAGGATAATTTATCATAAGCTTTCTCAAGATCAATTTTAACAATCATCCCGCCTAATTATCTTTTCTGTTTTTAAGCGTATGGATAATTTCCTGGGTAATAATAATATTGTCCTTGGTGGATCTACCCGGCAGGAAACTACTTTGATAAGGACCCACAATCTTGCTAAGAATCGGTCTAATCCTATTCACCACACACTTCGTCACCCTTTTGTACAAAACATTACACAGACTAATAGGACGAAACTGCTTAATAGTATCCTGGTTATCACACTTAGGAATCAGACAAATCAAAGTTCTGTTAATATCATGAGGGATAGTACCAGAGGTAAAACAATTATTAACAAACTTGAAGACCACATTACCAGTCTATCCCAATATTTTTTTATAAAACCCTCCATTAAACCCATCAATACCGGGGGATTTATTGCTATTAATTTCCCAAAACGCCGTTTTGACTTCAGCAAGTGTTAGACTACTGGTAATAATATGGATGTCCTCAACACTAATTTTTGGACAGTACTCTGGGCCCCAACCATAATTTAAATCATCATTACTAAGAGCCTCAGCCGAGAATAAATCCCCAAAATAATTATTAACCATCCCATTAAGTTGAGTTAAATCATCAATCCAAATTCCCTCGTCATTCTTAAGAACCAACACTTCTTTTCTTTTCATTTTAATGATGGTCGAAAGATGGAAAAACTTAGTATTTCTATCCCCTTTACAAATAAAGTTACATTTAGACTTTTGTTTCCAGAGCAACTCCTCTTGATTAAGAATAACATTGTACTTAGCTATAAGCTCTTTTTCAAGGAGAAGTAAATTGTGAAAAAACTTAACACTTTGAGTTTTTTTAATTCCTACAAGTCTTCCAAGAAGCAATCTTTTATTTCTGAAAATGTTACCCATATTTTTCTTACACCACTCTTGGATATTAGAAGCAAGATAATCAGTTTTAGTAACAATGTACATATTACCGAGCTCATTCAAGCTCTTAATAACAAAACAATTAAAATCATCATCAACTAACCAAGCATTTTCGAATTTAAAACTTTTAGAGCGAGAGTGGGAGAGGTTCATACCATCCACGTTGATGAGAAGAGGAGCATGATTAGAATAAGTCCTAGGGAGGTTCCTCACAATATCATTCGGGTTTTGAACTCTCCAATTTGCGTTGCTACAAGCTCTATACAATCTCACCATGGTGTTAGCAAACCCCTCCCTATTGTTCGTCCATGTCATCTTCGGGCCGTTGCTACCAAGGTCCATCAAATTACAACGGTTCAAATTAGCTTGGAACTTCTGAACTCTTCCCGAGACATCATTGTTGGCGAAGCTTCTTCTTTCGTTAACACTTCCAAAATCATTGAAGTCTCCCGCCGCAAGCCAAGGCTCATCTGAATCCCCCATTTCATCTTCCAGATCATTCCAAAACTGTTCTCTAACCGAAAGATTAGGGATCCCATAAATTTCCGAGAACACCCAATCAGCATAATTGTTCCTCTTAATGGTTGCGTGAATAAACTGCTTGTTTATCTTGTGAGTGACAACCGTAACTTGTTCCAGATCCCACAAAAGCCAAATCCCCTCTTTCTCCCATCCGGATCCAAAAATGAGCATCCCGTGAGGTTAAGGTTGTTGAAAAATTCCCCCATGCTAGAAATAGGCACCTTCGGTTCAATCAGAGCACACACCTGAAACTTGTGAGTACGGAGAAGCTCGCAAAATGTACTTTCAAATGTGTTGTTGCCCGCACCGCGGACATTCCAAGTTAGTATTTTGCACGACATACCAAACTTATCAAAATCAAAAGAAGGAGTCTCCTTAAGGTAAGGATCCAGCTTCTGGACTCTTCTCTCGTCCACCTCTGCTGGCCTCATCTCCTCGAGGCATATCAGATGTTTCAGTGCTTTTTTCCTCGATGGTAGTTGATTCAGCCTTAGTGTAAGTGCTGCATCCTTCCTCCACATGGAATTCCCATCAGTTGCATTCTCTTCTCCGTCGCCTCCCATAAGATCGAAATTGGGGTGTCCGTTAGCAGCAGGAGTTCTTATACTAATCTCTCCATTGGTAGAGTACAGGTTTAAGGAATTGAGAGAGATAGCAACGAAATTTTAAGGGGAAGCTGCTGCCTTTCTGTTTTCTGATTTTTTTACTAGCATATCCCCTTTTCTGAAGGCAAGTCTCCTTGTTATAGCACTCAAACAGAGAGTTATTGGAAGAGGGAAGATCACACTTACTTTTTCTGCTCTCTTCTTCCTTGTCTTTCAAATCAGATAGATTTTGATTCTGATTTTCCTGCATGTCTGATTCCATATCTCCATCTAATTTCTTCTCTTCCTCTTTACTCAATCCTTGTCCATCTTTGTGTTGTTGCTTCTCTTCCATAATAACAGTGTCTTGTTCAATCTGTCACTTCTCTCCATCAGTACCAGCTTTCTCGATTGTTTCTCTCCATCAGCCTTCTCTCCATCATAACAGGTTTTCTGGGTTTAACCGGATATTATTATCGATTTATACGTGGGTATGCCACCTTGGCAGCATCTTTGATTGACATGCTCAAACGTGATTGTTTCTTCTTGACACATACTACATATAAGTGTTTCATTCTTCTTAAATAGGTTATGACTAGCGCGTCAGTGCTTAAACTTATGGATTTCTCCAACGGTCTGTTTGGATGGAGAATTTGAAAGATTCTTGATATTTCATAATGATGGGGTTTAACTGAAGGGGTTAAAAATGATGGGTTAAATAAATATTTGTTTGGATACCGATAGCAAGATTAATTTGGGTTGGGAGAAAGAAAAACATGATCCACTAATTTGCTTGTACTATTTGGGCTAACATATCAGGAACTAGAACATTCATTAGCAGTGCTTCATTAGTTTATCTTATACCCTTCTTCATTGTTCTACTATCTGTAATGGGAGGCGGCAACGATGGTCGATGAGATTCGTGGTTACTTGGTCGTATAGTAGTATGCAAGTGTCGTCCATGACATTCTTTCCTTCGCAAGACGGAATGAAGCCATAAGGTATACACAGTCGGCGTTGAGTGTTGTACCGGCGATGTGGCGGTGGCTCCGGCTGGTCCATGGTGGTTCCCATGTAACTACGGTATATCGGAACAGAATGTTCCATTTTCAAACTACAGATATTGATGTTGAGTAATGAAAATCGAGATGGACACAGAGATATAATTTCAAATGACACCCCTTTAGATGTAATATAAATTGGGTTTCAGGTTATCAAATTCGGAGTTTAAAATCGGCATAATTTCTGTAATGACGCATCCGGACTATCCAAACAAAGCATCTTCAAATCCTGGGATTAGAAATCCCAAATTCAACAAATTTTGACTTCAATTTTTGCATCCAAACACACTGCAAGACTTTTGTGTTAGATACAGCTGCGTCAGATACCGGCATCGGCGTCGTCTCGTTACAAAATGGTCATCCTCTTTCATTTTTCAGCAAGAAATCGGGTCCTCATCATCATTATTCTTCCACTTATAATAAGGAGTTGTACACTATTGTGGAAGCAGTACAGAAGTGGTACTAGCATTTGTTGGTCAGCGAGTTCGTAATTTACAGTGATCAGCATAGTTTGAAGGAACTCTTATCATAGAATTTTCAGACTCCACATCAGCAGTTCAACATTCGGAAGTGTGTACGGGAGAATCCTTTGAGGAAGATTCAACGTACACTAAGAACATGGAATAAGAGAAACACAGGAGAGGTAGGGTTGTGAGTAGGGAGAGAGTAAGACGGTAGTAGCTGTATGAGAGAGGGACATAGTTTTGGCAGAGCTTCCGCGTACTTCAGGTGATTAGTGTTATGTAAGGAAGGGTTAACAATCCTATATATAGTGGAGAATATGACCATTGTAGTGGGTTAATGCTCCCATTAATGGCGGCTAATTACCTTAACCATAACGGCACGTTCGTCCGCATATATAGGGACTGTTACGCACTTCGTCCGCGTATACCGGAACCGTTATGAGGTTGACCGGGTTTATGGAGCTCGTGCCATAAATCTCTCAAAGCAGTTACCAAAGGTCGCGCGAGGGCTTCGTTGTCGCTCGCGCGCGACGGAACTTACTCTATCCTCCAAACCACTAAGTCCATACAAGTCCCCTGTGGTGGTGTGCGAGGGCCCTGTCTCGCAGCCCCCACGTGGATCAGCGCAGGTGGTGATCCAGTGTATGTGGAGAACAGCTAGGTGTGCTGGATGATTGCCACGTGGCTGTGATCCGTCTGTCTGGAAAGCACTATCTACATGAAACTCATGGGATTTATGTTTCGAATGGAGTATAAGACATGGGCTTCTAACAGGGTGGTAGATGCCTTATTATGCCGCAATACAGAGTCCTCATCCTTCGCAATGTTTACCTCATTGGTTCGTTTGTTTCCTACTATTATACAGTCTATTCAGCGAGAGAATACCACTATGGTTAATCTACAAGCCTTGCACACTGCGGTCTCCTCCGCCCAACCATCGATGTATTGTGGTCATCGATGGCATTCTCTACTACAATAATAGGATCTGCATAAATGGCGAATCGCCTTTTCGCGATCAGTTGTTGACAGAAATTCATAGCTCAACCACAGCGGGTTATATAGGTATTGTGTAATATCCCGCCCCACATCGAGATAATGTGGATTGATATTGTGGACTAGATGTATATATGGTTTGGAGATTGTAATATCATGTCCCACATCAGAGATGTGTGAGTTTGAAATATGGTATATGGTAAACCTTGTGGATCACTACTAGCACCTTCAAGGCTTAAGCATTTTTATCCGGTGGTACGGGTAAAGAAGTTGTTGGGACAGTAATCCACTCGGCTTGTTACAAATGGTCTGAGAGCCAACCCTGGTCCCGCAGCGGTTCACCGCCAGCCAAGGGGATACGTGACTGGGCACATTCGACGAGGACGTCGAGCATATAAGGTGGGGGATTGTAATATCCCGTATCACATCGAGATATTGTGGATTGATATTGTGGACTAGATTTATATTTGTTTTGGGGATTGTAGTATCATGTCCCACATCAGAGATATGTGAGTTTGAAATCTGGTATATGGTAAACCTTGTGGATTATTACTATCACCTCCAAGGCTTAAGCATATTTTTCTGGTGGTACGGGTAAAGAAGTTGTTGGGACAGTAATCCGCTCGGATTCTTACATATTGAGTGCACTTCCAGCCGCCTTTCATTACATTCTATTGGCGACAGATGCGTGCTGATGATAGATAATTCAAAATTTTGCAAAGATGAATAAAAAGGTTTATAGAAAAAGAGCTATTTCTTCATGCCACACTTGTCAAATAACTAAATATTCGACTTAGAAACCAAGGGGGTAGTTGCAACCTCTCCCCATTCTGGATCGTGTCTGGTACTCCACTTCTATGGATTTTATTACATGGTTTCCTTCGTTTCAGGGATCCTCGGGGATTACGGTGGTTAGCGATCGTCTCACTAATTATGCACACGTTTGTTCTTTGCCTGCTGATTTTGATATGGTACAAGTGGCTTGTTGAGTTTGTCGTTAAACATCATGGGTTTCCGCTCCATTAATCTCCTATCGTGATCGGTGTTTTGGAAGGAGATGATGAAGTAGACTGTTAATACTCTCGAATTCAACGCCGCATATCATCCGCAGACTGACAATCAGCCAGAGGTTATGGACCATGGATTGTAGAAGTATCGTCGTGCTTTCACACACGAGCTCCCTACTCGTTGGTCGAATTTCTTGCCATGGCAAATTACAATATGAATTGCAACCACAACGACATTATGAACATGTCGCTTTTCACAGCTCTTTATAGTCGTGACTCGTGAGCCTCCGTCTCTATTTCCTCGCTGTCGGCTCCTACCAGTAGGATATGCCCGCTCCACGTATGTGAGTGATAACTCCGCTTTCGGAGTTATTTTATTATTTATTTGTCAACATTTTGAGTGCTCAAAATGGAGAATTTTTCGTCTTTTGAGTGAATAATACTAAAAATGTGAGAATATGAGTTTTTGAGTTATTATTGTTAAATCCGGGCGTTTCTAGTGTAAGTTCGAGCTTTTGTTGTGATATGATCGCGGGTTGTGTTTTCTTGTTGCGATTCGCAGGAAAATAGGGCTTGGAGGATCATGCGGGAAATGGAAGCGAGCTTCGGAAAGGAATAACTGGAAGAAGAAGCCAAAGAACTGGAAGAAGAAGTCAAAAGAAGGTGGATTGAAGGCCTCTTCGTGCGAAGAGATTCCTCTTCGTGCGAAGAGAAAAAGACTTAGAAAAATTTCTTGCTGCCAAAGTCTTCGCAGAATGAGGAACTGCCCCAAAATGAGAAGGTCTTCGCACAAAGAGAGCAATGTCTTCGCGCGAAGGGTCTTTGTGCGAAGACAAAGCTGTTAGTTCGAAGGCATCGCTGGAATGGACGGATTTTGCCGGGGTGTTTTACAATTTCTTCAAACTTTTTTATAATATTATGGAAACCTATTTAAGCTAATTAATTCGTGATTATCAGTAGTTAGAGCATATTTTGGACGTGTTTTGAGAGCTAGGGATCACCATTGAAGCTTGGGAAGTGTGTGGATACTTCGTTTGATTCCTAAACTCTTTCTCATCTCTATTTTTTGTTTATGATCATCAAACTTGGTATTATGATCATGTTTTGTAGTAGCTAGACACCTTATTGCTTACTTGTTGGAGAGCTAGGGTTTGCTTGAATGAATATTTTTATGTTTTGATTCGTTCTTTGGATTAAAGTTATGCGTTCTACTCTTATTATGATTATCTTGTGGTTGATTATTTAATTTTCTTGCGAGTAGCTAACGTAGGAGCAAACTAAATTAGAGTTTGTGTGGTAACTCCTTGAATTCTAGTAGGTAAATCAAGATAACCACCTAGTCGTATCATTATATCGTAACTGGGTAGTGTTAATTAGGATCAAAGAGAGTAGATTAATATTCATTAATGCATGCTTATAATTGAATTAGACTTGGTAACTCGGTCGTTGAAAGTGAGTGTAGGCAAATTGCTTGGTAACTCGGTAATTTGTAGGATGCTAGATTGATAAGAGTAGTGTATTTGCGTTTCAAAGATCAAAATAACATTCGTAGCATTCCAAGTGATCCACAAGAAGAATTCCTAGCACTTGTCTTTTTTATAAGAAAAATCCTAAAATTCTCGTCTTCGTCAATTGTGAAGAAATTCATAGTTAATTAAGATATTGGTTATTTCATTTTATTAAAGTTAGGAAAACAAACAACTTTGCGACTTGCCCACATAAGGTTAGATACAATAATTGATTTAACAAAGTCCCTAGGGTTCGACAACCCGAATTTCCGTATTATTACTACACACGACGGCCATACACTTAAGGTTAGATCGTGTTAAGTTTTTGGCGCCGTTGCCGAGGATTTCGGCTAAATTAGTTATAATTCATAGCCTTAGGGATTTTACTTTTCTGTTATATCTATTACTCACCTACGTTTTGTGTGATTTGTTATTTCAGGTTAGCTTGTACGGTGCATGTCCCGTTCTAGAGACGAGCCTTTGCATCCTACACTTGAAGACCCGGAATCTTGGTTATGAGCACAACGTAGAGACAAGAGGAAATCAAGCTCTCTTACCATGAATTCTGAAACTAGAGCTGAGTTTGAAAGGATCCGCACGGGTATGCAAGATGCGGAGGCAGCTAGAGTTGCAGCTGTAGAAGATGCAGCAAATAGAGCAAGGGAAGCTCAGGAGCTCAGAGCTCAGTTGACCGAGGTGCAAGCTGCTATGGCACGCTTGAACCCTCCAAATCCGCAACCACGTCTTGGTGTGGGGGTACAAGCGAGAAATGATGGAGGTAATAATAATAATAATTGGGGGAATAATGCACAAGATGTGGTGGGGAAGGTGAATAATGCTGAAGAGGATGAGCGTCCCTTGGTGGATTACTTCAAGACTACACCAGAGGGTTAACAACCCACTGTTGCCAGGCCAAAAATTAACGTTGCACATTTCGAGATATGCCAACCATTGATCAACATGGTTCGGGATGAGCGCTTATTCACTGGAGCCCAAGGTGATGATCCGCATCAACACTTGCTCAATTTCAAGCAGATTACCGCCACTATGTATGATCAGAGAGTTCCACTCGAGACGATAACGCTCATGCTTTTTCTCTTATCCTTATCGGGAAAGGCAAAGACATGGCTTATGGAACTTCCAGCAAGCAGTATCGCTACATGGGCAGAGTGTTGCAAGGAGTTCCTTAGAAAATATCTTCTGCCATCAAAGGTTGCTCAACAGATGGCAGATATAACAAAATTTTCGCAACGGGAAGATGATTCCCTGGGAGACACGTGGAGAAAGTTCAACCATCTCCTTCGCAGATGCCCTACTCACGGAGATCCATGGTACAAACTTCTGCACTATTTTTATAATGCTCTAGACAGAGAGACTGCAAATGAACTGGATATGATGGCTCAGGGCTATTTTATGGGCCTAGGACTACAGAGATGCCGGTGTGCAGGATAATGTGGCAAACGTGAGTCCACGAGGTTTGAGACTAGTAGAAATACAAAATCTGATTAAGCATTGGTTAGTAAGATTGAGTCAATGGTGGAACAAAAATTCGAACATCAGATGGTAGTCATGACTTCAGCTTTCAGTAATATGAACCCATCGGCACAGGTGAAGTCAGTGGGAGAGATGGTAGCAGATACAAATCAGGGATATGGAGATGGTATTGAAGATGTGAACTACATGGGTTAACCACGACAACATCAATGGTCCAACACATACCATACGAATAACCTCAACCACCCTAATTTCAGCTATGCCAATCCAAACAGTGGATTATATGCACCAGGTCAAAGGCCAAATGTTCCATACCAAGATCAAAGACAGGTTCCATAACAGCAGGCTCCACAATCAGAAGAACAAGATACAAACGTGTTGTTGAGGAAACTGTTAGGTAGCCAAGACAAAATTGAGAGCAAGATTATCTCCATGGAAGCTACAATGAAGATCCATGAGACACAGATTGGCAATATAGCCCATCAAAATACTCGACTCCCACCTGGCATGTTACCTTCGAACACAATCACTCCACCTGAGCAGTTGAAGGCTATCACCACTTGCAGTGGGATCACCACTGAGGATCCTCCTTATCCTACCCACGCGCGAGCTGATGCAACAAGAGCAACTGAGAAGGCGTTGGATGAAGCAATTCCTGTGCCTACCGTGATTCCCCAATCAAAGGACACGAGTGGGAAGTCGGAGGAGAAGCAAATGCCTAAGGAGTACAGTATGCATGTGCCATACCAGCAGAGACTGAAGAGCCAAGAGGATGCTAAACACTTCAAGAAGTTTGTGGATATCTTCAATAAGTTTCATATTAATATCCATTTTGCGGAGGCCATTTCACAAATTACGAAATATGCTAAGTTCCTCAAGGACCTCCTTTCCAATAGGAGGCGCATGGGTGACTTTGAAACCGTGACTCTAAATAGAGAGTGTAGTGCTGTTGTTCAAAAAGCGTTACCAAAGAAGATGAAAGATCCGGGCGGTTTCATCATTCCTATGACATTGGGAGATGCCTTTCATGGTAGAGCATTGTGTGATCTTGGCGCAAGCATTAAAGTAATGCCCACATCCGTATTTGAGCATCCAGGTGTGGGAGAACCAAAACCGACAAGGATGTGCTTGCAAGTGGCAGACTGCACAATCAAATTCCCAAGGGGCATCTTGGAAGATACTGGTAGGAGTTGAGGGACTTATCTTCCCTGCTGACTTTGTGACCCTATACATGGAGGCCGACGATGATGTCCCCCTTATCTTGGGCTGCCCGTTCTTGGCCACAGGGAGGACAATCATTTTTGTGGCTAACGGAGAGCTAACTATGAGGATCAATGAGGAGAAGGTGGCTATCAACGTCTTTGAAACAATGAAGTTTCCTGTGTATGTGGTAAGTGAGCAGTGTTTTGGTGTGGAGGCATACACACTGGATGAGGAGGAAGAAAGATATTGGAGCGGCTATATGAAGAACTTGCTCTACTTGATTCTAGCGAAAAAGAGAAAGTTATGGAGACTCACTAGCGCCAGCCCCTACCCCTCTTTAATGAGGGAAGCAGGAAGATTCTTACTCCTTCTCTTATTACTGCTCATGTTTTAGAGTTAAAACCTTTACCTATTCATTTAAAATATTTATACTTGGGATCTAATGAGACTTTTCTTGTCATTGTGTCTGCATATTTGCACAGGGAACAGGAGGAGCAGCTTCTCAAGGTATTGCAGGAAAGGAAAGCAGCTATGGGATGGACCATAGCAGATATCAAGGGGATCAGCCCCACAGTTTGCCAGCACAAGATCCGGCTCATGGAAGATAAGAAGCCGGTAGTCCAATATCAGCGCCTCCTCAACCCTCACATGCAGGAGGTGGTGAAGAAAGAGGTGCTTAAATGGTCGGAAGCAGGTATCATCTATCCGATTTCCGACAGCACATGGACTGGCCCGGTACAGTGTGTCCCTAAGAAGGGAGGTATTAAATTGGTGGAAGGGGAAAAAGGTGATTATATTTCCACTCGTACCGTTACTGGGTGGAGAGTTTGCATGGATTACTGCAAACTCAATGATGCCACATTGAAGGACCATTTTCCCCTCCCATTCATTGATCAGATGCTTGATAGGCTGGTGCGCCATTCTCTTTACTATTTTCTGGATGGGTACTCAGGGTATAATCAGATATAAATTGAGCCAGCTGACCAGGAGAAGACGACATTCACTTGTCCCTATGGGGCTTTTTCCTTTAGAGGCATGCCATTTAGGTTATGCAACGCACCTGCTACATTTCAGAGGTGTATGATGTCTATCTTCTCTGATATTATGGAGCAGAACTTTGAAGTCTTCATGGATGATTTTTCGCTATACAGTTGTAGATAGTGTTGGAATAGATGCCCTAGAGGCAATCTAGTTTAGTATGAATTTGTAATTGGCTAGAAAATTCATTTATTATTTATTGGATATTTAATATAATGAAGTCCTTAGATTTACAATCGTGTTGTTTATGTTAAATATCCCTAGTCGAGTATAATGATTAAATGGGACAATCATCTATAGACTAGTATGGGGTTGGATTGATATGGAGATATCACGATCCAACACATAGGTGTGCATTACGGAATGTTGCACTGGATTGACCCATCACCGAGAAGGCTACATACACGTTATGTTGAGTCACAAGTGCTTCTCGGGTACAATGGTATTGTCATCCTTAGACTTGAAGTCACTAGATATTCTAGTTGTGGATCATTGTGATCTTGGTAGCGTTAAACGCTACACCGTAACTGGGTAGTTATAAAGGCGTGTACTGGATACAATGAGAAGCAAGCTTAGAGATCGTAGTGGACGTAGAGAGGATTTGCCCCTCCCACATAACGGGAACAAATATCCAAGGCCACTCGAGGATAGTGCTTATAGAATGTCTGGCCAGACTCAAATAAATCAATATATGAGATATTGATGTTATTTGCACGAATAAGGCTATTCCATGGATCGAGAAACTAGGGATTGGATATACGAGTGTGACTTGTATGTCTCGTGTCCAATCCGGATATGGAGGCAAAGGGATGAGACAATTACTTGTACAAGGTTGTCTAGATGACTATTCTATTAGTTGGCTAGAATGGATGTTTTGCTAGAAACCGCTCCATATTAGCAAAGAGTTGCTACCAACTAGATAGAACCTATGGGGTCACACGCTATATAGAGTTGTACTAGATTGTGGAATTAATTAATTGGATTAATTAATTAGAAGGATCACTTTGCAAACCCTTGCAAACTTAGTAGGGACTAATTTGCAAGGAAGGGACTAAATTGAATTCTAGTAGGACTAGAATAAGTCCTTTAGGTAGTTAACAAGGAGTTGTTGGACTATATAAAGGACCCTCCTCCTTCCTTCCCTAAAACAACTTATGCTCTAAAGAGAACATAACAAGAGTAGGAGAGAAAAAAGGAGAGAGAGAGCATGCAACAAGAGGGACGCCGCCCCCTTGCCGCCGCCCACTCGTCCCCGACGCCACAAAGGGGCCGAACCCCCTTTTGTGCCTCGTTTTGCGTGATTCCTTCACCCTCCTTTCATTCCGGGCTAGCACCAAGGAGATTGGAGATCTAGGAACAACTCTAGGCGTGGATCAACTATAGAGAACGTGACACTATTCGCGTTTGAAGTCATCAAGGAGAACCCAAAGGTGTGTTTATGATTTCTTACCTTTACTATCGTTATGCATCTAGACTTGTGATCCTTGGAGGGTTTTGCATGGCTATTGTTTGATTATGCTTCCGTTTGCGCGATCCATGAATCAAAACCCTACAGTGGTATCAGAGCCACAGGTCATAGAGCATAAACGTAGTTTATGTGTTACATTCTTGTTGTTTTACACCTTAATTTGTTGTTTATCGCGTAAAACAAGACAAATCAAGCATTGGATGCAATTTGTCAAAGAATTAATCATAACAAGACCCAATTATTGCATTGGATGCATGAATTGGTGAGTTTGATAAATTTTAGGATCATAGATCTAGGGTTTGGGCATCCTTGGGGAAGAAGGAGTTCTCCCACAACAAGGAAACAACCAAACTTGGGCTCCAAGCAAGGAGGTTGTTTTGGAAACAACCTCCACAAGGAGGTTCGACCCCCTAGGGGACCGCCCCCCTTGCTTGCCGCCCAAGCTTGGCGCCCTAAGGGGCCGGGCGGCCCTAACCCGCGGGCCTAGCTTGCGGGTTTTGGGCCGGGCCGGCCCTAGGGCTTTATGGTTCACTTATTTGGGCCCGGGCAATTGGATTGTTGGGCCCATGGACCGTTTTAACCCTAGAAATCCTAAAATCAATTAAAATTGACCAAGCGCGTTAAAATTGGATTTTAACTGTTTATGTGCAAATCGCATGGTGATTGGATATGGCCTTAGGATGTGGTTTGATGTGGATGTTTAATTTTGTGGTTTGGTTTTACGGCCTGCGAGCTGATCAATTAATTGTAATAATTAATTAGGGTTTTATGGCCTTCGTGCCATTTTTTTTCTCAACTTGTGAGATTTATTTTATTTAGTATAGATATTAGCTAGTGCTAGATAAAGTAGATTGTTAGCCAAGATTGGAGAAAAGAAGCCCAAAGCCAAAGAAGCCACAAAACATGGAGCATGGAGCATGGAGCATTCCACAAGACTATGAAGGATGGACCAAAAGATCAAGACGCATGGAGATGTGTTTGTTTAGGGTTCATAGATAATTCCATTGGCTTGGAATTATCTTAGTCTAGAAAAGGCCATATCCACATCACGTTTAATTTCTGTTTTGTGGTTGTTTATTTATTGTCTTATTATTTGTGTGGTTGGTGTATGGATGATGCATGCAATTAGGATAATAAGATAATTAGACAACCCGGATCTATTATTTGGAGTTGTGCCCAAACTCAAATAGATAGATTAGTTGATATTGATCAACAAAAATAATTAAAATTGAGTTTGAAAATCCCTCAAATTTTAAAATATTGTGTTCTTGCCTTCTCGTTATTTAAACACTCATTATCATCATTATTTATCAAGTTCGTGCGTGCCAAAGCATGGCGACTTGGTTCATAATGATGGAATGCGATGGCACGTAACAATGTGCAATTGTTTAGATAAGAGGTTGAACACAACTAGGCTATTAATTTGATTAAGAAACCTAGAGGCAATCAATTGGGATTATCCATAAGGATGGATAAATAAGGAGTTATTTGCCCGATTGAACCAAGAGTTGCATATGGGATGCAATTGGAATCGTTCCTACCTAAGAAGTAATCGAATTATGGGTGACTTGCCCAAGCAAGCTCATAAGGAGATGAAAAAGATGGATCTTGGCCCACTAGAAAATATAAGGATATTTTCCGCATTAATATCTTGAGGGTTATTAATCCGTAGAAAAATAGTGGGAGCTATATTTAATAAACTAGCCATTATTAAATATAGTCAAAAATTCACAAATACTAAAACTTGCGTATTTTCCTTTTGTAGAATTCCAAATGGCAAACAACTCATCGAGTTCACAACATTCCCTACGATCTGTCCTTCAGAAGGACAAGCTCTCTGGAACCAACTTCCTTGATTGGTACAGAAACTTGAGAATTGTTCTCAAGCAAGAGAAGAAGCTGTACGCAATAGAGGAGCAAGTTCCAGAAGGTCCAGAGAATCAGACACCTGCTGCCTTAAAGGCGTATCAAAAGCGTGTTGATGACGCTAATGATGCGGCCTGCCTAATGCTTTGCACCATGACCTCTGAGCTCCAGAAGCAACATGAGAACATGAATGCTGTCGATATGATCGAACATCTAAAGCAGCTCTTCCAAGAGCAGGCGAGGGTAGAGAGGTATGAGGTCTCAAAGGCACTGTTCAAATGTCATCTGGCAGAAGGGAACCCGGTGGGACCCCATGTACTCCGAATGATCGGGTACTTGGAGAATCTCGCCCGGCTTGGGTTCCCGGTCGGCCAAGAGTTGGCAACCGATCTCGTGTTGCAATCGTTGCCCGAGAGTTATGGACAGTTCATTATGAACTATAACATGAACGAGATCGTTAAACCACTGCCAGATTTGCTCAACATGTTGAGGACGGCTGAACAGAGCATCAACAAGAGTAAGGGCAAGGCCATAATGATGGTGCATAAAGGAAAGGGTAAAAAGTTTGCCTCTTCCTCCAAGGGCAAAGGCAAGTCAGTTGCTAAGTCCAAGGAACAAGCCCTTAAGCCTGTTGGTGGCATTGCCAAGGTCGTGACTAAGGGTGAATGTCACTACTGTAGTCAACCTGGACACTGGAGGAGGAACTGCCCAAAATATCTGGAGGACAAGAGGCTTGGAATAGTGATTCCACCACCACCAGGTATTTTTGTTGTAGATGTCAATTTAACTGTCTCTACATCATGGGTATTAGATACTGGATGTGGATCTCATATTTGTCGAAATATGCAGGATCTAAAGAGAAGTAAAAGATTGGCTAAAGGGGAGGTAGATCTACGCGTTGGGAATGGAGCAAAGGTTGCTGCGTTGGCCATAGGCGTGTGCGAGCTATCTCTGCCTTCAGGATTAGTTTTAGAATTAAATAATTGCTATTTTGTGCCTGCTATGAGCAGAAACATTATTTCTATTTCTTGTTTGGACAAGGAAGGTTTTATTATTTCAATAAAGAACAATTGTTGTTCCTTTTATTTGAATAATATTCACTATTTTAGTGCGCAATTATTTAATGGACTTTATGTCCTTGATCTAAGTAATCCTGTCTACAACATTAATACCAAGCGGATTAAAATAAATGATTTAAATCCTGCTTATTTATGGCATTGTCGTTTAGGCCACATAAATGAGAAACGTGTATCTAGACTCCATAAGGATGGATTACTAGACTCATTTGATTTTGAATCATATGAGACATGTGAGGCTTGTTTATTGGGAAAAATGACAAAGTCCCCTTTCAATAAGAAAGGTGAGAGGACTAGTGAGCAATTGGCACTCATACATACCGATGTGTGTGGACCATTTGCCACGCCTGCCAGGGGTGGTTATGTCTACTTCATTACGTTTACTGATGATTACAGTAGATATGGATTTGTGTACCTTATGAGGGCAAAATCCGAATCCTTTGAAGTGTTCAAGGAATTCAAGAATGAAGTAGAAAAGCAACTTGGCAAAAGTATCAAGGCTCTACGATCGGATCGTGGAGGAGAATACTTGAGCCAAGAGTTTGACGACTATCTTAGAGAGTGTGGGATCGTGTCCCAACTCACTCCACCCGGAACGCCACAATGGAATGGCGTGTCCGAGAGGAGAAATCGAACCCTATTGGATATGGTTCGGTCTATGATGTGTCAAACCGATCTTCCATTATCGTTTTGGGGCTACGCTCTATTAAGTGCAGCTTTCACCATTAACCGTGTTCCATCTAAATCAGTCATGAAGACACCATATGAGATGTGGAGTGGGAGGCGTCCCACACTGTCGTTCATGAGGATTTGGGGCTGCGATGTCTATGTAAAACGTTTACAATCAGACAAGCTAGGGCCTAAATCGGATAAGTGTAAATTTGTGGGGTACCCTAAGGAAACTAAGGGATACTACTTCTACAATCCAACCGAGAACAAAGTGTTTGTTGCTCGAACCGGCGTGTTTCTAGAAAGAGAGTTTGTCTCTAAAGAAGCAAGTGGGAGGAATGTAGAACTTGAAGAAGTTCAAGAACCACAAATCACTGAACCGATTATGGAACATGAACAGGAATCACAAGCAGTTGTGGATCCACCTGTTCAGGTAACAAAAGAGCTTCGTAGATCTAGTAGAGTGCGCCAGGAACCCGAGAGGTACGGACTTCTCGTAACTGATTCCGGTGACACGATGCTCATAGATGATGAGCCTACTACCTATGAGGAGGCCATGAATGGCCCAGACTCGCAGAAGTGGCTTGAAGCCATGAGATCCGAGATGGAATCCATGTATACCAACAAAGTATGGACTTTGGTGGAACCACCTGATGGGGCGCGGCCCATAGGGTGCAAGTGGGTCTTCAAGAAGAAGATCGACATGGATGGTAACGTGATTACCTATAAGGGCCGATTGGTGGCTAAAGGATTCAGACAGATTCATGGTATTGACTATGATGAAACCTTTTCACCAGTCGCTATGACCAAATCCATCCGATTCCTACTTGCGATTGCAGCATACTACGACTATGAGATTTGGCAGATGGATTTCAAAACAGCATTCCTCTATGGGAATCTCCTCGAGGACGTGTATATGATACAGCCGGAGGGTTTTGAGGATCCAAAGCAAGCCAACAAAGTCTGTAAGCTGCAACGATCCATTTATGGATTGAAGCAAGCTTCTAGGAGTTGGAATCGACGTTTTGATGAAGTGGTCAAAGAGTTTGGCTTCATCAGAAACGAAGATGAGTCTTGTGTCTACAAGAAGGTTAGTGGGAGCTATGTAGCTTTTCTGGTCATGTATGTGGATGACATACTACTCATTGGAAACGACATTCCCATGCTGCAATATGTTAAAGATTGGCTAGGAAAGTGTTTCTCAATGAAGGACTTAGGGGAAGCAGCCTATATACTCGGTATAAAGATATATAGAGATAGATCTAAAAGGTTGCTAGGCCTAAGTCAAAGTACATATATTGGCAAGGTGTTGAAACGGTTCAATATGCAAGATTCCAAGAAGGGATTCTTGCCCATGTGAAATGGAATCACTCTTTCGAAGAGTGGTTGTCCTTCCAATGAGATTGAGAAGGAACGCATGAGTAGGATCCTTTATGCCTCGGCCATAGGATCTATCATGTACGCCATGTTATGTACTAGACCAGATGTGTCATATGCCTTGAGTATGACAAGCAGATACCAATCCAATCCGGGTGAGAGTCACTGGATTGCAGTGAAGAACATCCTAAAGTACTTGAGAAGAACTAAGGATGTCTTCTTGATATTTGGCTGTGAGGAAGAGTTGCGTGTAAGGGGTTACACTGATGCAAGCTTCCAAACCGACAGAGATGACTTTAGATCACAGTCGGGATATGTTTTTTGCCTGAATGGAGCAGCGGTGAGCTGGAAGAGTTCCAAGCAAGAGACGGTAGTTGATTCTACAACAGAGGCTGAGTACATTGCTGCAAATGGCGCAACAAAGGAAGCTGTTTGGATCAGAAAGTTTTTTTCTGAACTTGGTGTGGTCTCTAGTATTGCGGATCCAGTTGAGTTGTTTTGTGACAACACTGCGGCGATCGCGCAATCGAAGGAACCCAGGTCGCACCAGAAGTCCAAGCACGTGCTCAGGAAGTTTCATCTGATTCGAGATGTTATCGATAGAGGAGACGTTCGGATATGCAAGATTCCTACAGATGATAATCTGTCAGACCTGTTACAAAGCCTCTCACGCAGTGGAAGCATGAAGGGCACACTAGGAGTATGGGCATACGAGATGCGCCAGATTGGCTCTAGTGCAAGTGGGAGACTGTTGGAATAGATGCCCTAGAGGCAATCTAGTTTAGTATGAATTATTTGTGACTAGAAATTCATTTATTCTTTATTGGATATTTAATATAATGAAGTCCTTAGATTTACAATTGTGTTGTTTATCTTAAATATCCCAAGTCAAGTATAATGATTAATGGGACAATCATCTATAGACTAGTATGGGGTTGGATTGATATGGAGATATCACGATCCAACACATAGGTGTGCATTAGGGGATGTTGCACTGGATTGACCCATCACCGAGAAGGCTACATACACGTTATGTTGAGTCACAAGCGCTTCTCGCGGTGCAATGGTATTGTCATCCTTAGACTTGAAAGGCAACATTCCGTAATTCACCCAACACATAGGTGTGCATTACGGAATGTTGCCTTTCAAGTCTAAGGATGACAATACCATTGCACCGCGAGAAGCGCTTGTGACTCAACATAACGTGTATGTAGCCTTCTCGGTGATGGGTCAATCCAGTGCAACATCCCCTAATGCACACCTATGTGTTGGATCGTGATATCTCCATATCAATCCAACCCCATACTAGTCTATAGATGATTGTCCCATTAATCATTATACTTGACTTGGGATATTTAAGATAAACAACACAATTGTAAATCTAAGGACTTCATTATATTAAATATCCAATAAAGAATAAATGAATTTCTAGTCACAAATAATTCATACTAAACTAGATTGCCTCTAGGGCATCTATTCCAACAGTCTCCCACTTGCACTAGAGCCAATCTGGCGCATCTCGTATGCCCATACTCCTAGTGTGCCCTTCATGCTTCCACTGCGTGAGAGGCTTTGTAACAGGTCTGACAGATTATCATCTGTAGGAATCTTGCATATCCGAACGTCTCCTCTATCGATAACATCTCGAATCAGATGAAACTTCCTGAGCACGTGCTTGGACTTCTGGTGCGACCTGGGTTCCTTCGATTGCGCGATCGCCGCAGTGTTGTCACAAAACAACTCAACTGGATCCGCAATACTAGAGACCACACCAAGTTCAGAAACAAACTTTCTGATCCAAACAGCTTCCTTTGTTGCGCCATTTGCAGCAATGTACTCAGCCTCTGTTGTAGAATCAACTACCGTCTCTTGCTTGGAACTCTTCCAGCTCACCGCTGCTCCATTCAGGCAAAAAACATATCCCGACTGTGATCTAAAGTCATCTCTGTCGGTTTGGAAGCTTGCATCAGTGTAACCCCTTACACGCAACTCTTCCTCACAGCCAAATATCAAGAAGACATCCTTAGTTCTTCTCAAGTACTTTAGGATGTTCTTCACTGCAATCCAGTGACTCTCACCCGGATTGGATTGGTATCTGCTTGTCATACTCAAGGCATATGACACATCTGGTCTAGTACATAACATGGCGTACATGATAGATCCTATGGCCGAGGCATAGGGGATCCTACTCATGCGTTCCTTCTCAATCTCATTGGAAGGACAACCACTCTTCGAAAGAGTGATTCCATTTCACATGGGCAAGAATCCCTTCTTGGAATCTTGCATATTGAACCGTTTCAACACCTTGCCAATATATGTACTTTGACTTAGGCCTAGCAACCTTTTAGATCTATCTCTATAGATCTTTATACCGAGTATATAGGCTGCTTCCCCTAAGTCCTTCATTGAGAAACACTTTCCTAGCCAATCTTTAACATATTGCAGCATGGGAATGTCGTTTCCAATGAGTAGTATGTCATCCACATACATGACCAGAAAAGCTACATAGCTCCCACTAACCTTCTTGTAGACACAAGACTCATCTTCGTTTCTGATGAAGCCAAACTCTTTGACCACTTCATCAAAACGTCGATTCCAACTCCTAGAAGCTTGCTTCAATCCATAAATGGATCGTTGCAGCTTACAGACTTTGTTGGCTTGCTTTGGATCCTCAAAACCCTCCGGCTGTATCATATACACGTCCTCGAGGAGATTCCCATAAAGGAATGCTGTTTTGACATCCATATGCTAAATCTCATAGTCGTGGTATGCTGCAATTGCAAGTAGGATTCGGATGGATTTGGTCATAGCGACTGGTGAAAAGGTTTCATCATAGTCAATACCATGAATCTGTCTTAATCCTTTAGCTACCAATCGGCCCTTATAGGTAATCACATTACCATCCATGTCGATCTTCTTCTTGAAGAGCCACTTGCACCCTATGGGCCGCGCCCCATCGGGTGGTTCCACCAAAGTCCATACTTTGTTGGTATACATGGATTCCATCTCGGATCTCATGGCTTCTAGCCACTTCTGAGAGTCTGGGCCACTCGTGGCCTCCTCATATCTAGTAGGCTCATCATCTATGAGCATCGTGTCACCGGAATCGGTTACGAGAAGTCCATACCTCTCGGGTTCCTGGCGCACTCTACTAGATCTACGAAGCTCTTGTGTTACCTGAACAGGTTGCTCCACAACAACTTGTGGTTCCTGTTCATGTTCCATAATCGGATCAGTGATTTGTGGTTCTTGAACCTCTTCAAGTTCTACATTCCTCCCACTTGCTTCTTTAGAGACAAATTCTCTTTCTAGAAACACGCCGGTCCGAGCAACAAACACTTTGTTCTCGGTTGGATTGTAGAAGTAGTATCCCTTAGTTTCCTTAGGGTACCCCACAAATTTACACTTATCCGATTTAGGCCCGAGCTTGTCTGATTGTTAACGTTTTACATAGACATCGCAGCCCCAAATCCTCATGAACGACAGTGTGGGACGCCTCCCACTCCACATCTCATATGGTGTCTTCATGGCTGATTTAGATGGAACACGGTTAATGTTGAAAGCTGCACTTAATAGAGCGTAGCCCCAAAATGACAATGGAAGATCGGTTTGACACATCATAGATCGAACCATATCCAATAAGGTTCGATTCCTCCTCTCGGACATGCCATTCCATTGTGGCGTTCCGGGTGGAGTGAGTTGGGACATGATCCCACACTCTCTATGATAGTCGTCAAACTCTTGGCTTAAGTATTCTCCTCCACGATCCGATCGTAGAGCCTTTATACTTTTGCCAAGTTGCTTCTCTACTTCATTCTTGAATTCTTTGAACACTTCAAAGGATTCGAATTTTGCCCTCATAAGGTACACAAATCCATATCTACTGTAATCATCAGTAAATGTAGTGAAGTAGACATAACCACCCCTGGCCGGCATGGCAAATGGCCCACACACATCGGTATGTATGAGTGCCAATTGCTCACTAGTCCTCTCACCTTTCTTATTGAAAGGGGACTTAGTCATTTTTCCCAATAAACAAGCCTCAAATGTCTCATATGATTCAAAATCAAATGAGTCTAGTAATCCATCCTTATGGAGTCTAGATACACGTTTCTCATTTATGTGGCCTAAACGACAATGCCATGAATAAGCAGGATTTAAATCATTTATTTTAATCCGCTTGGTATTAATGTTGTAGACTGGATTGCTTAGATCAAGGACATAAAGTCCATTAAATAATTGCGCACTAAAATAGTGAATACTATTTAAATAAAAGGAACAACAATTGTTCTTTATTGAAATAATAAAACCATCCTTGTCCAAACAAGAAATAGAAATAATGTTTCTGCTCATAGCAGGCACAAAATAGCAATTATTTAATTCTAAAACTAATCCTGAAGGCAGAGATAGCTCGCACACGTCTATGGCCAACGCAGCAACCTTTGCTCCATTCCCAACGCGCAGTTCTACCTCCCCTTTAGCCAATCTCCTACTTCTCTTTAGATCCTGCATATTTCGACAAATATGAGATCCACATCCAGTATCTAATACCCATGATGTAGAGAAAGTTAAATTGACATCTACAACAAAAATACCTGGTGGTGGTTGAATCACTATTCCAAGCCTCTTGTCCTCCAGATATTTTGGGCAGTTCCTCCTCCAGTGTCCAGGCTGACTGCAATAGTGACACTCACCTTTAGTCACGCCCTTGGCAATGCCACCAACAGGCTTAAGGGCAGGTTCCTTGGTCTTGGCAACTGACTTGCCTTTGCCCTTGGAGGAAGAGGCAAACCTTTTGCCCTTTCCTTTCTGTACCATCATAATGGCCTTGCCCTTACCCTTGTTGATGCTCTGTTCAGCCGTCCTCAACATGTTGAGCAAATCTGGCAGTGGTTTAACGATCTCGTTCATGTTATAGTTCATAATGAACTGTCCATAACTCTCGGGCAACGATTGCAACACGAGATCGGTTGCCAACTCTTGGCCTACCGGGAACCCCAGTCGGGCGAGATTCTCCAAGTACCCGATCATTCGGAGTACATGGGGTCCCACCGAGTTCCCTTTTGCCAGATGACACTTGAACAGTGCCTTTGAGACCTCATACCTCTCTACCCTCGCCTGCTCTTGGAAGAGCTGCTTTAGATGTTCGATCATATCGACAGCATTCATGTTTTCGTGTTGCTTCTGAAGCTCAGAAGTCATGGTGCAAAGCATAAGGCAGGCCGCATCATTAGCGTCATCAACACGCTTTTGATACGCCTTTAAGGAATCAGGTGTTTGGTTCTCTGGACCTTCTGGAACATGCTCCTCTATTGCGTACAGTTTCTTCTCTTGCTTGAGAACAATTCTCAAGTTTCTGTACCAATCAAGAAAGTTGGTTCCAGAGAGCTTGTCCTTCTCAAAGACAGATCGTAGGGAATGTTGTGAACTCGATGAGTTATTTGCCATTTGGAATTCTACAAAAAGGAAAATACGCAAGTTTTAGTATTTGTGAATTTTTGACTATATTCAATAATGACTAGTTTATCAAATATAGCTCCCACTATTTTTCTACGGATTAATAACCCTCAAGATATTAATGCGGAAAATATCCCTATATTTTCTAGTGGGCCAAGATCCATCTTTCATCTCCTTATGAGCTTGCTTTGGCAAGTCACCCATAATTTGACTACTTTAGGTAGGAACAATTCCAATTGCATCTCATATGCAACTCTTGGTTCAATTGGCAAATAACTCCTTATTTATCCATCCATATGGATAATCCCAATTGATTGCCTCTAGGTTTCTTAATCAAATTAATAGCCTAGTTGTGTTCAACCTCTTATCTAAACAATTGCACAATGTTACGTGCCATCGCATTCCATCATGATGAACCAAGTCGTCATGCTTTGGCACGCACGAACTTGGTAAATAACGATGATAATGAGTGTTTAAATAACGAGAAGGCAAGAACACAATATTTGAATTTTGAGGGATTTTTAATTCAATTTTTAATTGTTTTGTTGATCAATATCAACTAATCTATCTATTTGAGTTTGGGCACAACTCCAAATAATAGATCTGGGTTGTCTAATTATCTTATTATCCTAATTGCATGCATCATCCATACACCAACCACACAATAATAAGACAATAAAATAAACAACCACAAAACAGAAATTAAACGTGATGTGGATATGGCCTTTTCTAGACTAAGATAATTCCAAGCCAATGGAATTATCTATGAACCCTAAAACAAACACATCTCCATGCGTCTTGATCTTTTGTTCCATCCTTTGTAGTCGTGTGGAATGCTCCATGCTCCATGCTCCATCTTTTGTGGCTTCTTTGGCTTTCGGCTCCTTTTCTTCAATCTTGGCTAACAATCTACTTTATCTAGCACTAGCTAATATCTATACTAAATAAAATAAATCTCACAAGTTGAGAAAAAAATAGCACGCAAGCCATAAAACCCTAATTAATTATTACAATTAATTGATCAGCTCGCAGGCCGTAAAAACAAACCACAAAATTAAACATCCACATCAAACCACATCCTAAGGCCATATCCAATCACCATGCGATTTGCACATAAACAGTTAAAATCCAACTTTAACGCGCTTGGTCAATTTTAATTGATTTTAGGATTTCTAGGGTTAAAACGGTCCATGGGCCCAACAATCAAATTGCCCGGGCCCAAAAAGGTGAACCACAAGGCCCTAGGGCCGGCCCGGCCCAAAACCCACAAGCCTAGGCCCGCAGGGTAGGGCCGCCCGGCCCCTAGGGCGGCCAAGCTTGGGCGGCAAGCAAAGGGGGGCGGTCCCTAGGGGGGCCGAACCTCCTTATGGGAGTTGTTTCCAAAACAACTCCCTTGCTTGGTGCCCAAGTTTGGTTGTTTCCTTATTTTGAGAGAACTCCTTCTTCCCCAAGGATGCCCAAACCCTAGATCTAAGATCCTAAAATTTCTCAAACTCACCAATTCATGCATCCAATGCAAAAATTGGATCTTGTTATGATTAATTATTGACAAATTGCATCCCATGCTTGATTTGTCTTGTTTTACGCGATAAACAATCAAATTAAGGTGTAAAATAACTAAAACGTAACACATAAACCACGTTTATGCTCTACGACCTGTGGCTCTGATACCACTGTAGGGTTTTGATTCATGGATGCGCAACGCAAGCATAAACAATCATAAAACCATGCAAAACCCTCCAAGGATCACAAGTCAAGAGACATAACGATGGTAAGGGTTAGAAATCATAAACACACCTTAGGGTTCTCCTTTGATGACTTCAAACGCGAATTGTGTCACGTTCTCTATGGTTGATCCACGCCTAGAGTTGATCCTAGATCTCCCAAGTCCTTGGTGATAGTCCGGAAGAGGAAGAGGAAGAAGAATCACGCAAAACGAGACCCAAAAGGAGGGTCTCTGCCTCCTTTGGCCGACGGGGACGGGGCGGCGAAAAGGGGGCGGTCGGGCTCCCTTGTTGCTTGCTCTCTCTCCTTTTGTTTTCTCCCACTCTTGTTATGATCAATAATGAGCATAAGTTATGTGGGAATGAAGGAAGGAAGGTCCTTTATATAGTCCAACAACTCCTTGTTAACTACCTAAAGGACTTATTCTAGTCCTACTAGAATTCAATTTAGTCCCTTCCTTGCAAATTAGTCCCTACTAAGTTTGCAAGGGTTTGCAAAGTGATCTTTCTAATTAATTAATCCAATTAATTAATTCCCAAATCTAGTTCAACTCTATGTAGCGTGTGACCCCATAGGTTCTATCTAGTTGGTAGCAACTATTTGCTAATATGGAGCGGTTTCTAGCAAAACATCCATTCTAGCCAACTAATAGAATAGTCATCTTGACAACCTTTGTACAAGTAATTGTCTCATCCCTTTGTCTCTATATCCGGATTGGACACGAGACATACAAGTCACACTCGTATATCCAATCCATAGTTTCTCGATCCATGGGAATAGCCTTAGTCGTGCAAATAACATCAATATCCCATATTGATTTATTTGAGTCTGGCCAGACATTCTATAAGCACTATCCCTCGAGTGGCCTAGGATATTTGCTCCCGTTATGTGGGAGGGACAAATTCTATCTACGTCTACTACGATCTCTAAGCTTGCTTCTTATTGTATCCAGTACACGCCTTTATAACTACCCAGTTACGGTGTAGCGTTTAACGCTACCAAGATCACAATAATCCACAACTAGAATATCTAGTGACTTCAAGTCTAAGGATGACAATACCATTGCACCGCGAGAAGCGCTTGTGACTCAACATAACGTGTATGTAGCCTTCTCGGAGATGGGTCAATCCAGTGCAACATTCCCTAATGCACACCTATGTGTTGGATCGTGATATCTCCATATCAATCCAACCCCACACTAGTCTATAGATGATTGTCCCATTAATCATTATACTTGACTAGGGATATTTAAGATAAACAACACAATTGTAAATCTAAGAACTTCATTATATTAAATATCCAATAAATAATAAATGAATTTCTAGCCACAAATAATTCATACTAAACTAGATTGCCTCTAGGGCATCTATTCCAACACAGCGTGCCCAAGACTAAGGGCCCAAGTGCGACTTTGTGACCAAGGGTCAGTTTCACAGCAAGAGGAAGAACACGATAAAAAACCCCATCATGCGGATGGCCATCGATCAAATACCTCGACAGCCAGGCGCAGAGAAAAACGCATAGGTTCAAGTGATAACCCTTGCCATTCACATAGTTTTTAGCCTTCGGGTTTTTATTCAAAAGCTTCCTGGTGATATTGCTGTTCGCATAATCGCGAAAGAAATATTGCACCCACTTGTTCCAAGTGTTCTTCGCAGACGTGTCAACCAACTGCCAGTCAGGAAGAAGTTTTGTAGGAGTCCACCGAGTGGAAATTTTCTTCACCTCCGATAAGCATTCCTCCATCTGCTTGTACAAAGCAATCTCTGCATCAGTTCTCAAGGGACTCAAAGGATCCACCTCACCCACGGGAGACAGATCATACAGCATGTGCACATCTTCGAGAGTGGGGGCAGCCTCGAACTCAGCAAAGTGAAATGTGTGAGTCACAGGCGAGTAACGCGAAAGAAGGTTTAGAAGCATTGACTGGTCCAGCTTCACGGCAGCACTCTTCATTGCACAAACTGCGAAATATATGCCAGCATCGTTTAAAGTAATGGCATGATTGGTCAGTACATGGTCATTCCACTCATCCATGAAGTCCAATTTCTGAACAAACGCTTGAGTGGAAATCGCAGTGTATGGGAAAAAACCATTTTCGACCCCCAATCGAACCACGTCCTTGGAATGAATCCATTCGAGCATAGCCGCGTTAACTGGAGGGGTCAGCGTATGCAATTCCTTAGAAGAGACTGGAATCGGCAGGTTCTTCACCTTAACCCTAGCATGATAAAAGTCTTTGCCACCCAGATAGGGGGCTTTTTGCCATAAGGTCTGGGGGAGATCAGGTATTTCTTCTACTTCTTTAATGGGTTTGGTGCCTTTTGTCTTTGCCATTCCTGCGGAAGAGCAAGAAAAAAGGGGGGAGAAATACACATACTTTAGTTTGAATTTTTAAGATTCAGTGCAAGACATACGAGGATTTATTGGAAGGAAGATGAACAGACAAGTGACAATTTTGGAGTTTGAAGTTCAGAATCGTTTGCATTATTGGGAATTTCAGAAACCCTACATTCAAAATCCTTTCAATCTGGGGATTAATCAAAGCCGGATTCAAAGAGCAAATACTCCTTCATACATTTTCAATGGATAATATGTTTCAGAGAATCGTGGGTTTGCAGATCCAACACAGTTCAAAGCATACATCGGTATATTAAACAAAATTGAACAAGGCCAACCTTGTTTTGGTAAAGCTTGCTTGGATGCGCACAGTTGAAGAAGACGATTGACAAGAGAGAACTGGTGATTGATTATCTGAATCTGCTCTTGAAGGCTTCCGGGTATCATTCACTTTAAGAGAAAGAAGTGATGCTTTGCAACAATGGAGATTACAGAGTATTTATCCAAAAACAATGAAGGGTTGCGTCCTTTCAGTAGTCGAATCGCAACCGTCACCGTCGAATCGCGCAATCACTGGGCAAGCTGACGTCACGCCTAAAACCCTAAAAGACCAGACGGCACGACTCTAGGGGTTTAGGTCATAATGGCACGCACGAGGGCTGAACTTGCGTGTATTTGAATTGGTGCGTGGCGGCGACGCGTACGTTGGTTCCTGCGCATGGAAGCCTATCAAGCTATGAGTCTTCACGCGCAGAAAGGGGGCTAATTTAGATAGTTCTTTCTGGACAAGAAGATCTTAGCCACGTGGCAATCATCCAGCACACCATATTGTGCTCCACACACACTGGATCACCAGCCGCGCTGATCCACGTGGGGGCTGTGAGACAGGGCCCTCGCATACCACCGCACGGGACTTGTAGGGACTTAGTGGTATGGAGGCTAGAGTAAGTTCTGTCCCGTGCGAGACAAGCTCACGCGCGACCTTTAGTAATTGCTTTTGAGAGATTTATGGCACGAGCTCCATAAACCCGGTCAATCCGGTCAAACCCGGTCAACCCCATAACGGTTCCGGTATAGGCGGATAACGTGGTGTAACGGTCCCTATATACGCGGACGAACGTGCCGTTGTGGTTAAGCTAATTAAGCCGCCATTGATAGGCGCATTAACCACACTACAACAGTTACATTCTCCGTTATATATATGATCGTTAACCCTTCCATACAAGGAGAACGACCCGAGACACGCGAAAGCTCTGCCAGAATCTTGTCTCTCTCTCTCTCTCAGTACTACTGCCTTACTCTCTCCCTACACACAACCCAACATTCCCTGTGCCATCTTCTATTCCCTGCCTTTGGTGTACACAGAGTTCTCTCTGCCCGATTCTCTTGTACACAACAGTGATGGGTTTAAAGACTGTCTACAGCAGCTAGCTTGGGTTCTTGACAGATGCATTGACACTAACCTAGTGTTCAACTGGGAGAAGTGTCATTTCATGGTGACCGAGGGAATAGTGTTGGGGCACAAGATTTCAAGCAAAGGTTTAGAGGTGACCGGGCAAAAATTGAGGTGATTGAGAAGCTTCCATACCCTACATCTGTCAAAGGGGTACGGAGTTTCTCAGGACATGCAGGGTTCTACCGGCGTTTCATTCAATACTTTTCGAATATCACGAAGCCTTTGTCTGGATTGCTTGAGAAGGACGCAGTCTTTGATTTCAATTGATTTCTTAGGACATGCCGTTTGATGTCTGGGGCATTGATTTCATGGGGCCATTCCCCTCTTCACTTGGTAATCTCTATATCCTGCTAGCTGTTGATTATGTGACCAAGTGGGTGGAGGCATTGGCATGTCCCAAGAATGATTGTCCTACCGTAGAGATTTGTACGCAAGAATATTTTTACGCGGTTTGGGACACCCTGGGCCATTAATAGTGATGAGGGATCACATTTTGTGAACAAATTCTTTGCCAATGTTTTGATCAAGTATGGGGTGAAGACGCACAAGATATTACTACCATACCATCCGCAGTCAAATGGACAAGCTGAAGTATCCAACTGTGAGATCGAGGGAATTCTGGAGAAGACAGTCAATCCGGGACGCAAAGATTTGTCTCTGCACTTGGATGACAGTCTATGGGCATACAGGACAGCATACAAAACTCCCTTGGGCATGTCTCCCAACTTGCTAGTATTTGGGAAGTCATGTCATCTTCCGGTGGAACTTGAGCACAAGGCGTTCTGGGCCTTGAAGAAGATCAACTTGGATGCTAAGATCTCAGGTGAACGAAGGAAACAGGTGTTACTCGAACTGGAGGAATTTTGGTTGATGGCTTATGAGAGTGCAAAAATTTACGAGGAAAGGAACAAGCAGTGGCACGACAAGCATATCATACCAAGGGACTTCAAGGTTGGGCAGAGGGTGTTGATCTTCAACGCGAGGCTGAAGCTGTTTCCAGGTAAGTTGAAATCTAGATGGAGTGGCCCATACATGATTACTGCGGTCTATCCATGGGGTTCTCTCGAGGTTGAAGATGCAAACGGGAACAGGTTCAAGGTAAATGGCCAGAGAACTAAACCATATGTGGATGGGAATTTCATTGGAGTGATTGAGTGGCTCCATGCGACTCCTGCTATTTAAGTATCTCTGAGGTAATTGGGTTGGGCAGTCGACCTTAAATTACAAGCGCTTGTTGGGAGGCAACCCAACCTATTTATTGTTGTAGTTTAGGTTTCAATATTGTTTTGTTTGTTTCATTCTGTTAGATTTATTTGAGAGGTGCGAGAGAGTGGGTTTAATATTTCTAATGAGTATGTGCAGGATTTCTAGGTGAAAGGCCTATTCCGGATCCCCCTTCTTGATGCGCGCGTGAAGATCGGATTTAAATTTGAGAAATAGCATCCCATATTGCGTATCGGGATCTGGAATGAAGAAATTGGAGTGTGACGCCATGTCTTACACGTGCTCAAGCCACGCACCTGGAGAAGATTAAGTATCCGGACTCCTCATCTTGACATACGTGAAGATTTCATTGAAGAACAGAGAAAGCTAGCACATCGGCACGGATTACGAGGTGAAATTTTGAAAACATGATTGAAGCGAAATCGAAGAGTGCCATTGTGTGGGGGTAGTTGAGAGCTTTCCGTAGACAAGTGGATCGCGTATTTCAGAGTTCGGACGAAGAAGTTATGTCAAAAATGATGCTCAAGTGAGTAAACGCGGCCAAAAACATCCGGAAATGCAAAAAGTGTCTCGAGAAGCGTAAAGCGGAAGAATAAAAGATTCCTCGGAATTTGGGATTTTTTTATATCATAAAAGGAGTCTCGAGGACGAGGAGATCCTTCGGAAAGCAAAGAAACGGTTAAAGACGCTAAAAATGACGAAAAATGATGTTTTTACTGCTGCCCAGGACTCTCTTAGTACTAAGACAAATGTCTTCGTACTAAGAGAAAAGACTTAGAAAAATTTTTGAGGTGGTTTTTCTCTGCTCAAAAACTTCAACTGCCCCTTTTTTAGAAGACCTTCGTGCGAAGAGGGGGAGTCTTCGCACGAAGAGCCTTCGCACGAACAGAGTACTCTTCGCATGAAGAGATCGAGCAAAAAGCCACATTTTCCCAGCGAAGGAATAGAGAAGGGGGTACTTATGGAGGGGTAAATTGACTTTTTGGCAGAATGTTTGAAGACAAAAACCACCATATGGGGCATCTTCTTCCTCAGTACCACTTCTCAAACTCCATAGCCAATGAGGAGTGAAAATATTTTCGCGAGGGTGAATCAATTTTGTTTTAAACCAGAAAAAGACCCATGGGATAGGCGGGGAGATATGCCGTGTTGGCGGGCTCATAAGAATGAGTTCAAGCCCGAAGCTCGGTGGTGCTGTGAGCTATTATAGAATTGGGTTCTGGGAATCACACGGAACCCAACTTAGACATTCAAGCTTAGTGTCATGGCTTTATGTCTGTGGTTAGGAGATAGGATAAACATCCCTAAGATGATATGGGCTAATTGCCTTGATAGAGGATCTAGGGCACAACAAGTTAGGACCCGGTCATACTTGCCTTTTGACCCATTTGGCTAAGACTGCTGAGGTAGATGTTGACACGGAAGCTTAAAAATTTGCTGACTGGATGTGGTCTAGATTTGATGAGTCTGTTAAAACTAGGTCCAAGGGAAAGAAGCCAAAATATTCTAGATTTGAAAACCAGGTGGGGTATGATAAGTTGAGAGAAGAGATGGCCGGGGACCGATTAGAGAGGAGAAGCCAGTTTGCTCACACCGGGAGAACTCATGTGAAACTGGGTAACTTGATACAGATGGTGGGGCGATAGGTAGTTCAGTTTAGTGGACGGCCAGAAGAGGAATTTGTGCCACTGGTTCCGAACACTGATCCTTGGTTCCAAGAGGATGAGTTCGAGTATCCGGTACCACCTAGTGATGAGGAGTCCGTGGATGGAGACTCTGAAGAAGAAGGAGATGGTGAGTTCGGAGAGCATGAGACGTTGGCCCCGAATGTGGGTCCCGATGATGATGAGGAAGAGTAGGAGAGAGAGCCCTTACGCTAGGATTTTTGATTCCCCATCGTCTCTCTGAGGAAAACGATGCATCCTAGTGTGGGGGGTGGTGTACACCTTTTACTTGCCATTTTTTGTGTCTTTGCATCGCTTGTCGCATGTAGATTAGTTTTTTTTTATGTCCTTAATTTCACCTTTATTATTTATAATTCTGTTTGCACCTTTTTTTTGAGTCATCCTACCCTTGTCGAGTCATTAGATCGAGTAGATCGTGCATATAGTTTTTAAAAAAATCTTAGAAAAAAAAATCATAAAAATTCAAAAAATTGAGAAAAGGGCAATCAAAAGAGACTAAAATTTGATAAATCACGAAGTGTGAGAATTTTAGGCATAGGGCATGATTTGCGACTGAGAGTGACAACGTGAGTCCCCCTTAGTAAGTATAGAGAGACTCTCTTTACGGGAATGCCTGCCTATTTTACACATGAAACTTAATTTTCAAATCTAAAGTGCGTGCCTAGTTTTCTTACAAGAGTTGAGCTAGGTGTGAGCTAAACAATCCGAACGTTCATGTGTACGTCTTAGGTAGTCGCCGACCCGCCTCGTAGTTGCACACAAAAGAGCTGTGCGAGGTCGTGTATTAGAGCACTCACTGCTTATAGAACTCACCTTTTAGGACCACTAGAAAACCCAGATTTGAACCTTGGATTTTTTGATAACCTCTTGACTTAGGGTGACGATTCTTGGCCTTCATCATTTATCGTTTAGAATCACCGATTTTGTGCGTCACAAGGGAGTTGTAAATGAGGGGGTTCGATGAGGGAGTGCTTCATGATATATTCTTGTGAGTCTTACATATCACTTATTCTTCATTTGTGGTTTACATGGGGATGCGAGGGTGAGTGAGAGTAGGCTTGCGCACTTCGGTGTGGCGGTTTCCCATGTCGTTACAACATGGACACAGTTGTGGAGAGCCGTGAGTGTGTAACATCTAATACGAACAAAATTTAGTTGGGGGATTTAATTGGTGGATCGTGCTAGGTACCGGATTTCATTCATTGTGGTGTAGGAGGTTCGGTTGGATTAGGCACGAGACTTACATCTTTGTGACTACGTGAGAGAGGGCATGATTACATTCGAGTGTGGGGGTGTCGACTTTTGACTACGGACATCGAGGTTGAGCTTAAGACGACTCCATCCCCAGACATGTGCTTCGCTTTGTCTGTGGCTTAGTTTGTGACACCATGGATTTCATTGATTTAAGGGGAGATGAATATATTTTTGATACGTATTCATCGGCCGGATTATTTCCTCCCCTTTTCATCTTATTTTGGCTTGAATCTTGGAAGACCAGTCGGGATTTGTGTTGCGAAAGTTTTGGGAAATTTGAAAAAATAAATAAATAAATAAATCATAAAAAAAACAGAGAGAAAAAAAGGAGAGTTGAAATAAAGGAATAAAGAGGAGCTTATTGGAAGACCGAGTGGAGGAGCAATTAGTTGATCAACAGGGAGTTTCATCTTGTGCACGATTCACGATCGTGGCCGCGAATATCGTAATTGTACTGGGGTTTGAGGGGATCGAGGGCCGGAGATGGTGAGTTTCGGGTTCGTTTTCATTCATTGTTGTGAGGGTGTGTGAGATGTGATTTTATAGTAAAATGTGACGCTTTAGGACTTATACATGATTTTTATCCTTTTTTCCCTAAGCCTCATCATTCTAACCCGTTAGTGGAATAAGAGCTCGGACCTTAAACGTGACTTAGCTTAGCGTAGCCTCTTATTTTATGGGCACACACGAAGAGGTAATGCATTCTTGTACGTATTAAGGTTAGGCTTTCTATACTAGCTAGGGAAATTCTCGTTGTCGAATTTGGTTTCAACTCATGCATCTAGATTTCTCATCGCTTCATGATAACAGGTTTAACCTAATGGAGATTGCCCGATCTCGCAAAAAGAAAAAAAAATGTTATTTTAATACTTGCATTGTGAATATTGCATTTTCATATAGGTGTATAATCGAGTCGTGTCGGCTAGTAAAAGGATGGTTTGTGCATTGGTTTCGAACTCGGACTCGTATGAAATGATTGGTATAAGTATGCAAATGGCGTAGGGAAGTATGCAATGAGGAGTAGGCTTTGTATGCAAATTTGGAGTGATTGACGCAAGTGAGAGGATTTTGTCTTGAGAGTTTGTTATGGCTTGGGGATTTGCTTGGGACGAGCAAAAGGTAGTGTGGGGGTAGTTGATAAATCCATTTTCGGAGTTATTTTATTCCTTATTTGTCTACATCTTGCGTGCTCAACATGAGGAATTTTTCGTATTTTGAGTGAAATATGCTAAAAATGTGAGAATATGAGGTTTTGAGTTATTATTGTTAAATCTGGGCGTTTCTAGTGTAATTTCGAGCTTTTATTGTGATATGATAGCGGGTTCTGTTTTCTTGTTGTGATTCGCAGGAAAATAGGGCTTGGAGGATCATGCGGGAGATGGAAACGAGCTTCGAAAAGGAGGAACTCGAAAAAGAAGCCAAGGAACTTGAAGAATAAGTCAAAAGAAGGTGGATTGAAGGCCTCTTCATGCGAAGAGATTCCTCTTCGTGCGAAGAGAAAAAGACTTAGAAAAAATTCTTGCTGCCAAAGTCTTCCCATAATGAGGAACTGCCGTAAAGTGAGGAGGTCTTCGCACGAAGAGGGAAATGTCTTCGTACGAAGACCCTTCGTGCGAAGAAAAAGGTGTTAGTACGAAGACATCGCTGGAATGGACGGATTTCGCTGGGTTTTTCTGCAATTTCTCCAAACTTTGTCATAATATTATGGAAACCTACTTAAGCTAATTAGGTCGTGATTATCAGTAGTTAGAGCATATTTTGGACGTGTTATGAGAGCTAGGGATCACCTTTGAAGCTTGGGAAGCGTGTGGATACTTCGTTTGATTTATAAACTCTTTCTCATCTCTATTTCTTGTTTATGATCATCAAACTTGGTATTATGATCATGTTTTGTAGTAGCTAAACACCTTATTGCTGGGGATTACTTGGTGGAGAGCTAGGGTTTGCTTGAATGAATATTTTGATGTTTTGATTCGTTCTTTGGATTAATGTTATGCGTTCTACTCTTATTATGATTATCTTGTGGTTGATTATTTAATGTTCTTGTGAGTAGCTAACGTAGGAGCAAACTAAATTAGAACTTGTGTGGTAACTCCATGAATTCTAGTCGGTAAATCAAGATAACAATCGAGTCGTATCATTATCTCGTAACTGGGTAGTGTTAATTAGGATCAAAGAGAGTAGAGTAATATATTTTTTTGGTACAAAGGAGAGAAAACCTCTAACAGCAAGATCTAAGATTACCTAACCCGGAATTGTCTAAGCTAAACTGAGCTAAACAAAAATTTGGACAAGAAAAGTGAAAAATCCTATCACATCTCATGATCAATCCATGCTTTGCCAAAGAGTCAGCAACACCATTCCCTTCCCTGAGAGTATGCAAAATTGAGCTCATTGTGATTACCAACAGATCACCAATACTAGTCAACAACTGATCAAAAGGGTAGTGATCACTCTTACCAGCAAGCAAATACACAACCTCCATAGAATCAGACTCCAAGATAGCATTATCTTGATCCATTTCCTTCTGGGTTGTCAGGCCAACAAGGAGAGCCCAGAGCTCACCATGTAAAGTAGAAGTGGCACACACTTTCTTCTGCAGTCCCCACAACCAAGAACCCCCACTGTCTCTGCAAACAATACCAACAGAACAATCACCATAGCCACTACAAGAGAAATCCACATTGACCTTGACTCTACC
Organism: Linanthus parryae; assembly: GCA_023055425.1. Lineage (NCBI taxonomy): Eukaryota > Viridiplantae > Streptophyta > Magnoliopsida > Ericales > Polemoniaceae > Linanthus > Linanthus parryae. The sequence goes on from JALGPY010000001.1 coordinate 93,391,499, forward strand.
AGAAGGTGGCCTCAACCATTTGACCAACTTAGGGGTTGACACAGAGTGAGGGACATTTGAAGTCCCCTACTGGACCCTCCTAGCTTGGCTATATAAATAATCAACCATATTTAAAGGTTTATTCACCTCTTCATGATGCAACTCCAGATTGTGCCAAAGCCAGATTTGAGAAGCCGTGACTAAGAACAGTATTTGCCAATCCAAATCCTTAGAGATCCCCCAATCACAAGTTAAATTCAAGTCCACCCAAGTGCTCAAGCTAGAGTTGCAGAATGCCAAGCAGAATCCTTCACAATAAGCTTCCAAATCCAATAAATTGCAGAGCAATCTATCAAGGCATGCAAAGAGGTCTCACAGTCACCACCACAAAGAGGACATAGGGGATTACTAATTATGCCTCTTTGAAACTTCAGATTTTTTTTAAGAAGCCTATCATGTCTTACTAACCATAAAAAAAGTTCTCCACCTCTGGTACCCCTTGAATTTCCACACTTTAATCCAACCCTTACCACATTGAGGTTTAGCAATGTGGCTTGTGCATTCCTTATAAGCAGAAGCAACAGAAAAATTACCTTTATTTAGGATCCAAGTCAGTTGATCTGCACTCTCACCTTGAAGTTGGATGCAACTTAGAAGATCCAAAATAGCAACAAGAAGTTTATCATTCAAACAATCAGTCTTCCACCCAACTTCCTCATCCCAGTATTCAGCCACTGGGAGTAATAACTCATCATCAGAGAGAGGAATTGTCACCACATCCATTAGCTTGAATTTTCCTAACCATTGATCCACCCAAAAGAGGGTTGAATTCCCAGAAGAAACATTCTTGCCAAACCCAGAAGACACTGCTTCAAGACTTTTAAACACATGCTTCCAAACCCTAGAATGGTAGGGTTTAACATGTGACTTGGCATGCCCAATGTTAGGAACACCATACTTCTTAAGCAACTCACAAGCCCAGAAAGAAGTAGGGTGAGAAATCAAATTCCACCCCGATTTTGCCAAAAAAGCAGTATTGAACTCCTTGAGCCTTTTCAGCCCCAAACCACCATTTTCTTTAGGCAAAGTAACAGTCTCCCATCCTACAAGAGAGAGCTTGTTCCGTTCAACAGTGCCCCCCCACAGAAATCTCCTACAATGTTTGTCAATGTCATTCAAAATAGAGCTAGGAAGAAGCACTGTCTGCATTGCATATGCAGGTAGGGCCTGTAAAACAGAGTGGATGAGTGTAAACCTTCCAGCCAAAGACAGTTGACTGGATTTCCAAGAAGAAAATTTAGCTATGACTCTATCAACCAAAAAACTGAATTTACCAGATCTAAAATGTTTATGAATGAGTGGCATTCCCAGATGAGTGCCAAGATCCTCAGTCAACTGGATGCCCAACAAAGCACTTAACTCCTTTGCCACTCTCTTAGAAACACAAGGAGCAATAAATAACTTTGATTTCTCAAGACTAATAGCTTGGCCAGTGGAAGGGTATTAAGCTTTCTAGGATCCATAAGCATGGATTTCTCAGCTTCAGACAGAGACCGCCCCTTCCAACTGAGATAGTGATCAAGAGCTGGGAAAAGATCAGAATACAGTTCTGAATAATAAGAAGTAACTGCAGCTTTAAGCAAGGAAATTTCATCACACCACTCCCCAGTGAGCTTAAGCATCTCAATTTTATTCTTTCTTCTCCTAGCAATAGTAGAAAGATGAAAGAACCTTGAGTTCCTGTCCCCAAGAAGAAGCTTGTTGAGCTTGGCTTTCTAAAACCAGTACATTTCCTCTTGTTGAAGAACAAGAGACAATTGAGCTTGTAATTCCAACTCCCGATTCCTTATAAACGAGTTCTCTTTGATAGAAAAAGCAATTTGAATGCCCCCCAACCTTGCTTTAATTCTTCTTTTCCTAGCAAATATGTTACCAAACACATGCCTGTTCCAGCTCTTTACATCAACAAAGAAGCCTTTAATAATACCAGCAATGTCACCCTTATTTGACCAATGCTGATCCACCAGGAGTCCAAAACTCTCCTCCCAAAACTAGCTAGCCTCAACCCTGAAAGGCTTAAGAGAAGAAGCAGGGAGAAGCAGACCTTCAATTTTGATGAGAAGAGGATTATGATCAGAGCAAACTCTGGTCAAGTGCTTAAGAGAGGCTTCTGGGAACAGTAACCTCCAAGAAGAGTTACACATAGCCCTATCTAACCTCTGCCTGATAATGCCTCCTCCATGATGAGAGTTGGTCCAAGTAAACAGAGGTCCATAAAAAACCCAAGTCCTGTAGTTCACATTCATTAAAGCAGTCCCACATCTGACTGCAATGCCTCTTATTCACAGGACGATCCCCCCTTTTCTCAAAACTAGCCCCAGCCTTGTTAAAGTCACCAGTTAAGAGCCAAGGAAGAGAATGAGCTTGAGCTAAGCTAGCAAAATAGGACCACAACTCCTCCCTATTAAGAGGAATGGTACTAGCATAAATCCCAGTAAAAAACCACTCAAGTTGATTCCTTCTTTTCACCACACCATAAATTGCTTGGTTGGTGCAAGAAACAATATCCACCTCAACTACAGTGCTATCCCAAAGAAGCCATAAGCCTCCACTAAACCCCTGAGCCTCCACACAATGAGACTCATCCATCCGAGATCTTCTACAGATCCTACCTATACTGGAACTACTAACTCTAGGTTCAACCAAAATAAGCATATCAGCTTCAGAAGAAAAACATAAATCTCAGCTCTCACCGTATCCGCATTACCAATGCCTCTACAGTTCCATGCTGCAATCTTCATTGGACTAGCTTGAGTGGTGGAATCGATTAGAGATCCCTGGAGGGAGAAGCCCCCTTTGTCGTTCCCAATCCGAGACTTCCTGAATTAGAACCCTCATTTTTAGAGGAATCCGAAGTTCCAATGTAACACCCCCGATTTCCAGAGGGACCGGAGATTGGGGTAGTGTCCTCCATACAGGGAATTACCCTTTCGTATAAGGAGTATTAGTAACAAGAAAGTGAAAGGAAACATCCAAACTACTGATGAAAAGTTTACACGATAACATTGTTTGTGGCTGAGTCCAAACAGGACAACAAGCCTAGCAAAAGAGATATTACACCAAAAGTTTGCTCTACGGTTAATTACTAATTGATACTGTTTGCAGGTGAGAACGAATCGTGAGTCCAGCGCGTTACCCCATGCAAACCAGTCATATACCTGCGGGGGAATTAAAAGACACAAGACCGCAGTTTTCCGAGTATCAGTAAAAACTGAGTGAATATACACCTTAGCATGTAAAACAGAAGGGCTAAGAAAGGTTACGGGGTTTACATTTGAAGTAGGTTAAACAGTAACAGAGTATAAGTATAAAGATCAGAGTTTGCAATGTTTCGAAAGACTATCAAACGTTCAGAAATTCAATTCCAAGGATATTCTTTCAAGTTGCATATCTAAGTAGAACACGGCTTATAAATCACAGCTTCCGGATTTAGGGACAAAGATGTTGCATTATTAACTCGCATTAACCAGGAGAGACCAGGGTGAATAATAAAAGATGATACTGGCTTATAGGGGGTTCTGATAACCCGACCTCTCTGCCAAGCGTTGTGGATCGGGGTTTCCGATCCCGCTAGTCATCATACAAGCCAACTACTAGACCTTAAGTTTCGACACCCCCTTAAGATTGTAAGTCAGAAGGGTAGTACTAGAATGCTGGATTCCAGCCTACGGCGAAAGGAATCGGGGCGCACGGAGTCCCATATCTTTAGGGGCTAAAACCCAGGGAATCATCACCCGAAATAAGTTTAGGGACTGGAGCCCAGGGGATTATCCCGGTATCTCTTTAGGGACCTGGCCCAGGGAATCATCACCCGATAGTAACGTAACGTAAATAACACGACGTAGGCGTATAGCACTGTCGTAGACCCAACTGGTTCCGGTATACGCGATTCTTTTACTTTACGTTATTAATGAATTCTGACTTAGTGATATTTGAACAATTAGTTTTCCGATTTGAAAACGAGTGATACAGTGACGATTTAAAAGTGAGTACGGCAAGTTTAGAACTTCGGAGTAAAGCACGACAATTATTTTCAGATAAACGAGTATCACATGAAAGGAATTGGCACACAAAACTAGGCATGTATCACAAGTATATTTTGAGACATGAAATAAAATCACATTTGACACGAAAGAAGATAAGTACGCAACGCTAAGCATGAATACTCACCGTGAGAGCCAAAAGTGCTAACTAAGCCGCTACTCGTACACAACGTCGGGATCAACTAGCTCGTCGAAGACAGGCTCTACAATCATACACATAAAATCCTAATCACAAACAAGTTCGTATCGCAAATAGACAACGCATATGTCCTATATGATCTGAATGCGAAAGCCTAATCGAATACCCCTAACGTATTTATAAAATCCAAATTTATTTTAGAAAATTAACCAATAATTTTAAGGAGTGAAAACTATTTAATATTCTAATTAAGCGATTTTACTTGTTGATAAAATAATATCAAGTTGTACACTTTATTGAAATATTACTAGTAATATAATGAAAACGAAATTTAGAATTATTTCATCTTTTCAACAATATAATCTTTATCGAATAAATACTTTAACATACACAAAGTATATTTTAAAAACTTATTTTTCAACAACTAAATATAAATATATAAACATAACTAATTTACAATTATCATAAATTTCTATTTTTATTTTGTGTTACAAAACTAATTTATTTTGTAATTATATTTAGTATATAAATTAACAGAAATTAAATAAATATTTATACTAACTAAATACAAAGTAAATACAAGTATAAATACATATATAAAAAGTTTCTGGAAATGACAGCAAGCACCCCCCACTAACACATAACAGCTTTTAACATGTGATAAAGTATAGCCTCCAACTTTCAAATTGTACAACAAAACCCCCCCTGCAACACAATTTTATTCAATTACACCCTCTTCTCAAACGGGTTTCTTCCCGATTCAAACACCAACACACACCCACACACATACACACAAACATACATGATTATGCAGGAAATTAGAGCTTATAAATCGACGACAGAGGGTTCAATTTACCGGAAAACGGAGGAGGAGAGTGGGTCGAAGATTTCCGGCGAAATCGTGCCCTTGGGTTCGATCGGAGCTTGGCCTCCGGTCTTCTAGCACCTGGGTTCGATTGGGAGGCAGTAGCAGGCAGAGGGAGAGGCAGAGCCGCGGTGGTGATCGGAAACAGAGGAGGACGGCGGCGGCGTCGGGGGTCACTGCCTCCGTTGCCGCTGCTGCTGCGGTTGTTGTTTCTGCCGCTGTTTCGACGGGGCAGCGAGGGGGTTAGGCCGAGAGTGAAAGGGAGAGATGAGGGTGATGCTGGTGGTGAGTGGTGACGGTGATTGGAGGTGGTGGTGAGGGGCTGTGATGCTCTGTTTTGCTTCGGCAAAAACAGAGCAGGCGATTTGGGCGTGGTGGTGATGTTGGTTTTCATTGGTGGTGGTGATTGGAGGAGATACAGAGAATTGGTAGAGATGGAGGTGGGATCGGGGTTGAGAGTAGAGGTGGTGGCTCACGGTGGTGGTCGCTGGTTTTGCTGGGTTCGTCTCGGCAAAGAAAACAGAGCAGTTGAATGGAGGTGAAGAAGATAGAAGAAGAGGGGAGGAGATTAAGAAGGTGAGGGAGGTGATGTATGGAGGCTGTTGATTTGATTTGAGATGGGAAGCTAGCTGGTAGCTAGCTGGTGAAGGAGGGGGCGTGGGTGGCTGTTGCAGGGAGGTACAGGCGTGAGTTTTTCTCAGCTTGCTGGTCGGTGGCTGAAGCAGCAATGCAGTGAGGGGAAAGGAGAGGGATGTGATGGGAGAGAGAAAAATTATACGGTGTGGCCGATTCGCGAAGTCACGCGGTGGTTTGACACGTAAAAAGTGGTGCACGACGGAAATTAACTCGCGGCGAACGTTTTAAACGCGACGAAAAATTTATAAACGAGATAACGAGCTATATACGACAAATAATAAAATTATTGTTTATATAAAATAAACATTTTAATTTTATACTAAAAATATATATATATATATGTTATATAAATAAATATTTATAAGTTAACATTTATAAAACTAAAAAAAAAACATCATAAAAATAACTAATTAAAATTCACAATTTACTAAAATATAATTAGGAAAATCTCGGGTATTACATCCTACCCTCCTTGGACTAAGCTTCTTCCTCGAAGCTTGAGCGCGGTAATAGAATATACGGGTCTCTAAATGCCAATATACTAATGCAGTAACACGTAGACAAGAAACACATGAAATGCAAGTGACTAATGCAATCCGACGGTATGAGGATAGCATGATTATATGAGATGAGATGCTAGGGTAAGTAATAGCAGGAATTAATGGGGTTTTACGTCCTCTCCCCCTTAGAGGAGTGACGTCCCCGGAACTCGTTTAATACCTCATCGACGAAGAGGTGCGGGTACTTATTCCTCATCTCGTCCTCGGTTTCCCAAGTAGCTTCCTCGGTCAGATGATTCGTCCATAGAACTTTGACCAAGTTGGTTCTCTTGTTCCGTGTTTCCCTCGTCTTGCGGTCTAAGATCTTGACTGGATGTTCCTCGTAAGTTAGCACAGGATCCAATTCTATGGGTTCAGGATCTAAGACGTGGGATTCGTCGGCGATGTATCTCTTCAGCTGCGATACATGGAATACGTTGTGAACACGTCCGAGATTCGATGGTAAATCCAGTCTATATGCCAACTCTCCAATCCTTTCCACGATATCATATGGTCCAATGAACTTGGGGCTTAACTTCCCTTTCTGGTTGAACCTCTTTACTCCCTTGGTCGGTGAAACTTTCAGAAATACTTTATCGCCCACTTGGAACTCGAGTGGCCTTCTTTTCTGATCTGCATATGATTTCTGCCTATCTTGTGCTGCTTTCATCTTCTGCTGAATAAGTCGAACCTGGTCAGTCATATCCTCAATGATCTGTGGTCCAAGTACAACTGTCTCGCTAATGTCGCTCCAGCAAAGTGGAGTCCTACACTTCCTCCCGTACAATGCTTCATGAGGTGCCATCCCAATGCTGGCATGGTAACTGTTGTTGTAGGAAAACTCTATCAGCGGTAGTCTATCAACCCATGAACCCTAAAAATCCATGACACAAGCACGCAACATATCCTTCAAGGTCTGGATTGTCCTCTCTGTTTGGCCATCTGTGGTTGGGTGAAAGGCTGTACTGAAACATAACTTTGTCCCCAACGCTTCCTGAAGTGCTTGCCAGAAATGAGAGAGAAAGTTTGGATCTCTGTCCGAAACTATCGATTCTGGTACTCCATGATACCGCACTATGTTCTTTACGTATGCGTCTGCTCTCTGTTCCATGTTCCACGTGTCCTTCATCGGAATGAATCTTGCTGTCTTGATCAATCTGTCGACTATTACCCAGATCGAATTCAGCCCATTCCTCGATACTGGTAGAGCCGTGACAAAATCCATTGAGATTGCATCCCATTTCCACTTAGGAACTTCCAGTGGTTGCACTAGTCCGCCCATTCTCTTGTGCTCAAACTTTACTTTCTGGCACGTGAGACATCGAGCCACGAACTCTGCTACTTCATTCTTCATCTTGGTCCACCAAAATTGCATCTTCAGATCCTTGTATAACTTGTCCACTCCGGGATGCACTGAGTAAGGTGTGCAATGCGCCTCCTGCATCAACTTCTCCTTGATGTCTGCACACTTCTGGGGTACACACAACCTTCCCTTATATCGAATACTCCCGTCTCCGTGAATCTGAAATTCCTTTGTTGAACCGTCCTCTATTTTCTTTCTAATCCTTTCCAGCTTCACGTCTCCTGGCTGGCCTTTCTTTATCTCTTCCAAGATGTCAGGCACGGTCGTCATACTTCCCAAGATGTTTCTCACAGTTCCTTGTTCCATTACCTCAATTTGCATCTTCTCAAACTCTTTGCACAATCGGTGTGGTAAAACCCACATGGAATTCACTGTATGACTTGATTTCCTGCTCAAGGCGTCTGCAACTACGTTTGCCTTCCCTTCATGGTATTGAATCTCTAAGTTGTAGTCCTTGATCAGCTCTAACCATCTCCTTTGCCTGTGGTTCAGCTCCTTCTGGGTGAAGATGTACTTCAAGCTATTGTGGTCGGTGAACATCCGACAAGTCGCTCCATAGAGATGATGCCTCCAAATCTTGAGCGCGAACACAACTGCTGCAAGCTCCAAGTCATGTGTCGCATAGTTCTCTTCATGCGGTTTCAACTGCGTGGATGCGTAGGCAATAACCTTCCTGTCATGCATAAGCACGCATCCCAAGCCCTTCTTCGATGCGTCGCTATACACCTCAAAATCCCCTGACTCATTAGGTAGGGTTAACACGGGTGCTGTAGTCAGCTTCTCCTTTAAGATTTGGAACGCCTCCTCGCAGCTTTCATTCCAAACATACTTCACCGTCTTCTTAGTCAAATTCGTCAAGGGCCTTGCGATCTTTGAAAAGTCCTTCACGAATCTCCGGTAATAGCCTGCCAGTCCCAGAAAACTTCTGATTTCTGACGCATTCTTCGGTCTAGGCCAATCCTTCACTGCTGTCGTCTTAGCTGGATCAACTGACACTCCTTCACTAGAGATGATATGTCCCAAGAATGGAACTCTGTCCAGCCAAAACTCGCACTTAGACAACTTTGCATAGAACTTATCCTCCCTGAGGGTTCCCAAAACTTGCCTAAGGTGATCCTCATGCTCTTCCTTTCTCTTCGAATAAACCAGTATGTCGTCGATGAATACTACCACAAAACGGTCTATGAACGGTCTCAACGTTCGGTTCATCACATCCATAAGTACTGCTGGTGCATTGGTTAAACCGAAAGATATCACTGTGAACTCGTAATGTCCATACCTTGTCCTGAAGGCAGTCTTCGGTATGTCCTTCTCTGCCACTCTCAGTTGGTGGTAGCCTGTTCTCAAATCAATCTTCGAAAAGACACTTGCTCCTTGCAATTGATCAAACAGGTCGTCTATCCTCGGCAATGGATACTTGTTCTTGATCGTGACGCTGTTGAGCTCCCGGTAGTCAATACATAGCCTGAGGCTTCCATCCTTCTTCTTCACGAAAAGGACTGGTGCTCCCCAAGGCGATACACTTGGTCTAATGTATCCCTTCTCTAGTAGCTCCTTCAACTGATCCTTCAACTCTTTCAGCTCTGCGGGCGCCATGCGGTATGGTGCCTTCGAAACCGGTGTCGTTCCTGGCACAACTTCGATTGTAAACTCCACTTCCCTTGTCGGTGGCATACCCGGGATTTCATCCGGGAAAACGTCCGGGAATTCCCGTGCTACGGGTATATCTGCCAACACGTTCTCTGACGCGTTAAGGTCTTGAATGTAACACAAGTAAGCCTCATGGCCTTTCTTAACCTGGTTAACGATGGTTAAGGCCGAGACAATCTTGACTGAAGGTTCCCTAGGAACACTGCTATAGTAAATACGCTCCCCGTTGGGTCCTCTTAGCCTCACCTTCTGATCAGCACAGATGATATTAACCTTGTATTCTGTCAACCAATCCATTCCCAAGATAACGTCAATCCCTCCAAGGTTAAACTCAATGAGATTCGATGGTAAGGTGCAACCTAAGATGTTGACCTCTACTTCTTCACAAATAGTGTCGCAACTCACTACTTGACCGTTAGGTGTCGCAACTGCTATTGGGGTTCTAGCCGAAGGTACTAGTCCTATATTCTTAGTAAATGCAGATGATATGAATGACAGAGATGCTCCAGAATCAAATAATGTGAAAGCAGGATGATTGTGGACAAGAAAAGTACCAGTCACCACGTTGTTCGCTGCTTCCGCTTTTGTCCGGTTCATCACAAATATCTGGCCACCCGGCCTCTGGTTGTTTCCCTGAGCTGCATTGCCTCCATTTCCATTCCCATTGTTGCCCGCTCTGTAGTTACCGTTGTTACCATTAGCAGTCCCATTCCTGTTATGCCAACCGTTCCCGTTGCCATTCCCATTGTTGTAGTTTCCCTGCTGACCAGTGGCACCATTCCTGAAGTTGTTGTTGCGAACCTCATTTCCCCCATTCGGATTGTTCTGCCGGAATCCATTCCAATTTTGATTCTGCCGGTTCCCCTGGTAGTTCTGTCCGTTGCCTTGGAAATTCTGTCCGTTTCCTCAATTATTCTGCCCATTGAAACCTTGACGTTTCTCAGCTGCCATCCTCTTCTTACAGTCGATGGATATGTGGCCTCTGATGCCACAGAATCTGCAAGCTAAAGCTGCACCATCACAAGTGAATCCACGATGGTTGCGACCACACCTGTTGCAGGTGTACTGGTTCTGGTTGCCACCATTTCCATGGTTCTGGTGGAAATTGCCTCCACCATTACCGGTTCTGAAACGCTTGTCCGAACTCTGGTTATTGCTTCCTCCATGGCCATAGCCTCCAATTCCTTGGCCTTCCAGCTTCCTCTTCCCGGATTGTTGAACTAGCGTCTCATCGATTCTCCATATGTTTGCTGCTACTCCATAGGCTTCTGACAAGGTGTCATAGCCTCTAGTGAGCATAGTCCTCTGTACTTCAAGCTTCAGTCCTGCTATAAAGCGGGTAACCATGCGCCCTTCTGTTGGCAATGTGTCTTCAGCGAACCGAGCTAACTCCACGAACTTGTCATAATAGTCCGTTACAGAGTCGTTGCCCTGCTTCAACGCGATGAACTCATTATACTTCCGTTCCTTCATGTGTTCTGGATAGAAGTTTTTCCTCATAGCAGCCTTCATTGCTTCCCAGTCAAAGCCTTCTTGAGCTAAGAGCCTTGCTCGATTAGCTGTCCACCAGTTATCGGCCTTGTCTTTGAAATAGAAAGCCGCCTCATTGACCTTGCGGGCTTCGGGACATTCCATAGCATGGAAGATTTTATCGAAGTCCCTAATCCAGTTTTCGAGCAGTACTGGATCCTCTTTCCCATAAAAGTTGCTCGGGTTCCTCTGACCTATCTTCTTAGACCAGTCTGGTTCCCGTTCGTTGGCAACATTGTTGTTTGGAGCGCCCTGGTTGTTGTTCAGAGCCTGAACAAACTGACCCATCTGAGCGATCAGTTGAGTCACCTGTGGGTGCAATTCTTCAACTCCCTCCATTTGGGCTGACGCGTTGCTTCTAGTGGCGTAGCGGTGTTGCCTATCGTTCATGCGCCCTACACTATTGCCTATCGATTATTTTGGTGCGGGATATGCATGATGATATAACTTAACTAACGCATATAAAACAATTCTAATCACATATAACAACATCAGATACACAAGCATGCAATAAGAGTTAAACGCTTAAGTTATGTTATCGAGATACACGCAATTCGAGAAATAAATTCCTCCCAAGTAAATGAGCATAAGAGCTAAAGCGAGACTGCTTGTCATACATTACCAAAAGAGAGGGTATACAACCCTTACATTCATCAAGATACAAATAAGTTCAGAACGTGGGAACACTATCGTCCCCCAAAATAAAGTACACAACCTACATAGCTTACAAGCATAAAAGGAAAAGTCCTAATGGCAGGAGTGCCTAGACTGACAAAAGAGTCCTTTAGAAAGGAGTGGGAGGGTGGGGCTCCCTACTAGCTAGCCGTCGAAAGTCTTGTAGTCGGTGACCTCAATCTCCGACCTAGGGTTGTTTGGGTCGGCCCAATGCATCTCGGCCTGCACCAAACGGGCACAAAGGGACTCAGGGGTTACAGTCCATCCACCGTTATGACTTGGCATGCCCAATGTTAGGAACACCATACTTCTTAAGCAACTCACAAGCCCAGAAAGAAGTAGGGTGAGAAATCAAATTCCACCTCGATTTTGCCAAAAAAGCAGTATTGAACTCTTGAGCCTTTTCAGCCCCAAACCACCATTTTCTTTAGGCAAAGTAACAGTCTCCCATCCTACAAGATAGAGCTTGTTCTGTTCAACAGTGCCCCCCCACAGAAATCTCCTACAATTTTTGTCAATGTCATTCAAAATAGAGCTAGGAAGAAGCACTGTCTGCATTGCATATGCAGGTAGGGCCTGTAAAACAGAGTGGATGAGTGTAAACCTTCCAGCCAAAGACAGTTGACTGGATTTCCAAGAAGAAAATTTAGCTATGACTCTATCAACCAAAAAACTGAATTTACCAGATCTAAAATGTTTATGAATGAGTGGCATTCCCAGATGAGTGCCAAGATCCTCAGTCAACTGGATGCCCAACAAAGCACTTAACTCCTTTGCCACTCTCTTAGAAACACAAGGAGCAATAAATAACTTTGATTTCTCAATACTAATAGCTTGGCCAGTGGAAGGGTATTAAGCTTTCTAGGATCCATAAGCATGGATTTCTCAGCTTCAGACAGAGACCGCCCCTTCCAACTGAGATAGTGATCAAGAGCTGGGAAAAGATCAGAATACAGTTCTGAATAATAAGAAGTAACTGCAGCTTTAAGCAAGGAAATTTCATCACACCACTCCCCAGTGAGCTTAAGCATCTCAATTTTATTCTTTCTTCTCCTAGCAATAGTAGAAAGATGAAAGAACCTTGAGTTCCTGTCCCCAAGAAGAAGCTTGTTGAGCTTGGCTTTCTAAAACCAGTACATTTCCTCTTGTTGAAGAACAAGAGACAATTGAGCTTGTAATTCCAACTCCAGATTCCTTATAAACGAGTTCTCTTTGATAGAAAAAGCAATTTGAATGCCCCCCAACCTTGCTTTAATTCTTCTTTTCCTAGCAAATATGTTACCAAACACATGCCTGTTCCAGCTCTTTACATCAACAAAGAAGCCTTTAATAATACCAGCAATGTCACCCTTATTTGACCAATGCTGATCCACCAGGAGTCCAAAACTCTCCTCCCAAAACTAGCTAGCCTCAACCCTGAAAGGCTTAAGAGAAGAAGCAGGGAGAAGCAGACCTTCAATTTTGATGAGAAGAGGATTATGATCAGAGCAAACTCTGGTCAAGTGCTTAAGAGAGGCTTCTGGGAACAGTAACCTCCAAGAAGAGTTACACATAGCCCTATCTAACCTCTGCCTGATAATGCCTCCTCCATGATGAGAGTTGGTCCAAGTAAACAGAGGTCCATAAAAACCCAAGTCCTGTAGTTCACATTCATTAAAGCAGTCCCACATCTGACTGCAATGCCTCTTATTCAAAGGACGATCCCCCCTTTTCTCAAAACTAGCCCCAGCCTTGTTAAAGTCACCAGTTAAGAGCCAAGGAAGAGAATGAGCTTGAGCTAAGCTAGCAAAATAGGACCACAACTCCTCCCTATTAAGAGGAATGGTACTAGCATAAATCCCAGTATAAAACCACTCAGGTTGATTCCTTCTTTTCACCACACCATAAATTTCTTGGTTGGTGCAAGAAACAATATCCACCTCAACTACAGTGCTATCCCAAAGAAGCCATAAGCCTCCACTAAACCCCTGAGCCTCCACACAATGAGACTCATCCATCCGAGATCTTCTACAGATCCTACCTATACTGGAACTACTAACTCTAGGTTCAAACAAAATAAGCATATCAGCTTCAGAAGAAAAACATAAATCTCAGCTCTCACCGTATCCGCATTACCAATGCCTCTACAGTTCCATGCTGCAATCTTCATTGGACTAGCTTGAGTGGTGGAATCGATTAGAGATCCCTGGAGGGAGAAGCCCCCTTTGTCGTTCCCAATCCGAGACTTCCTGAATTAGAACCCTCATTTTTAGAGGAATCCGAAGTTCCAATGTAACACCCCCGATTTCCAGAGGGACCAGAGATCGGGGTAGTGTCCTCCATACAGGGAATTACCCTTTCGTATAAGGAGTATTAGTAACAAGAAAGTGAAAGGAAACATGCAAACTACTGATTAAAAGTTTACACGATAACATTGTTTGTGGCTGAGTCCAAACAGGACAACAAGCCTAGCAAAAGAGATATTACACCAAAAGTTTGCTCTACGGTTAATTACTAATTGATACTGTTTGCAGGTGAGAACGAATCGTGAGTCCAGTGCGTTACCCCATGCAAACCAGTCATATACCTGCGGGGGAATTAAAAGACACAAGACCGCAGTTTTCCGAGTATCAGTAAAAACTGAGTGAATATACACCTTAGCATGTAAAACAGAAGGGCTAAGAAAGGTTACGGGGTTTACATTTGAAGTAGGTTAAACAGTAACAGAGTATAAGTATAAATATCAGAGTTTGCAATGTTTCGAAAGACTATCAAACGTTCAGAAATTCAATTCCAAGGATATTCTTTCAAGTTGCATGTCTAAGTAGAACACGGCTTATAAATCACAGCTTTCGGATTTAGGGACAAAGATGTTGCATTATTAACTCGCATTAACCAGGAGAGACCAGGGTGAATAATAAAAGATGATACTGGCTTATAGGGGGTTCTGATAACCCGACCTCTCTGCCAAGCGTTGTGGATCGGGGTTTCCGATCCCGCTAGTCATCATACAAGCCAACTACTAGACCTTAAGTGTCGACACCCCCTTAAGATTGTAAGTCAGAAGGGTAGTACTAGAATGCTGGATTCCAGCCTACGGCGAAAGGAATCGGGGCGCACGGAGTCCCATATCTTTAGGGGCTAAAACCCAGGGAATCATCACCCGAAATAAGTTTAGGGACTGGAGCCCAGGGGATTATCCCGGTATCTCTTTAGGGACCTGGCCCAGGGAATCATCACCCGATAGTAACGTAACGTAAAGTAACACGACGTAGGCGTATAGCACTGTCGTAGACCCAACTGGTTCCGGTATACGCGATTCTTTTACTTTACGTTATTAATGAATTCTGACTTAGTGATATTTGAACAATTAGTTTTCCGATTTGAAAACGAGTGATACAGTGACGATTTAAAAGTGAGTACGGCAAGTTTAGAACTTCGGAGTAAAGCACGACAATTATTTTCAGATAAACGAGTATCACATGAAAGGAATTGGCACACAAAACTAGGCATGTATCACAAGTATATTTTGAGACATGAAATAAAATCACATTTGACACGAAAGAAGATAAGTACGCAACGCTAAGCATGAATACTCACCGTGAGAGCCAAAAGTGCTAACTAAGCCGCTACTCGTACACAACGTCGGGATCAACTAGCTCGTCGAAGACAGGCTCTACAATCATACACATAAAATCCTAATCACAAACAAGTTCGTATCGCAAATAGACAACGCATATGTCCTATATGATATGAATGCGAAAGCCTAATCGAACCCCTAACGTATTTATAAAATCCAAATTTATTTTAGAAAATTAACCAATAATTTTAAGGAGTGAAAACTATTATATATTCTAATTAAGCGATTTTACTTGTTGATAAAATAAAATCAAGTTGTACACTTTATTGAAATATTACTAGTAATATAATGAAAACGAAATTTAGAATTATTTCATCTTTTCAACAATATAATCTTTATCGAATAAATACTTAAACATACACAAAGTAAATTTTAATAACTTATTTTTCAACAACTAAATATAAATATATAAACATAACTAATTTACAATTATCATAAATTTCTATTTTTATTTTGTGTTACAAAACTAATTTATTTTGTAATTATATTTAGTATATAAATTAACTGAAATTAAATAAATATTTATGCTAACTAAATACAAAGTAAATACAAGTATAAATACATATATAACAAGTTTTTGGAAATGACAGCAAGCACCCCCCACTAACACATAACAGCTTTTAACATGTGATAAAGTATAGCCTCCAACTTTCAAATTGTACAACAAAACCCCCCCTGCAACACAATTTTATTCAATTACACCCTCTTCTCAAACGGGTTTCTTCCCGATTCAAACACCAACACACACCCACACACATACACACAAACATACATGATTATGCAGGAAATTAGAGCTTATAAATCGACGAGAGAGGGTTCAATTTACCGGAAAACGGAGGAGGAGAGTGGGTCGAAGATTTCCGGCGAAATCGTGCCCTTGGGTTCGATCGGAGCTTGGCCTCCGGTCGTCTAGCACCTGGGTTCGATTGGGAGGCAGTAGCAGGCAGAGGGAGAGGCGGAGCCGCGGTGGTGGTCGGAAACAGAGGAGGACGACGGCGGCGTCGGGGGTCACTGCCTCCGTTGCCGCTGCTGCTGCGGTTGTTGTTTCTGCCGCTGTTTCGACGGGGCAGCGAGGGGGTTAGGCCGAGAGTGAAAGGGAGAGATGAGGGTGATGCTGGTGGTGAGTGGTGACGGTGATTGGAGGTGGTGGTGAGGGGCTGTGATGCGCTGTTTTGCTGCGGCAAAAACAGAGCAGGCGATTTGGGCGTGGTGGTGATGTTGGTTTTCAGTGGTGGTGGTGATTGGAGGAGATACAGAGAATTGGTAGAGATGGAGGTGGGATCGGGGTTGAGAGTAGAGGTGGTGGCTCACGGTGGTGGTCGCTGGTTTTGCTGGGTTCGTCTCGGCAAAGAAAACAGAGCAGTTGAATGGAGGTGAAGAAGATAGAAGAAGAGGGGAGGAGATTAAGAAGGTGAGGGAGGTGATGAATGGAGGCTGTTGATTTGATTTGATATGGGAAGCTAGCTGGTGAAGGAGGGGGCGTGGGTGGCTGTTGCAGGGAGGTACAGGCGTGAGTTTTTCTCAGCCTGCTGGTCGGTGGCTGGAGCAGCAAAGCAGAGAGGGGAAAGGAGAGGGATGTGATGGGAGAGAGAAAAATTATACAGTGTGGCGGATTCACGAAGTCACGCGGTGGTTCGACACGTAAAAAGTGGTGCACGACGGAAATTAACTCGCGGCGAACGTTTTAAACGCGACGAAAAATTTATAAACGAGATAACGAGCTATATACGACAAATAATAAAATTATTGTTTATATAAAATAAACATTTTAATTTTATACTAAATATATATATATATATATGTTATATAAATAAATGTTTATAAGTTAACATTTATAAAACTAAAAAAAAAAACATCATAAAAATAACTAATTAAAATTCACAATTTACTAAAATATAATTAGGAAAATCTCGGGTATTACATCCAATTCCATGATTCTGTCGGGTACTAACTCCGACTCCATCCCCTGATTTACCTGAAATTGGATCATGTCTAGCCACGGAGCTCCCGTTACTAGAGTCGGCGGAAGCCACTCCAGGCCTAGAAGGATCGACACCTCTTCGAATAGCAGCGGAACTCGTCGGAGATCCATATGTTTCTCGATTTCCCGCCTGAAAGTTGAAGATGGCTGGAAACTGATTGAAGTCCGGAGATTGAAACGGCGGACGAGAATTAGGGTTCTTCCCCTTATTCCTCGAGTGGTTTAATTTTGAACCAGACTTACCACGTGGAATCTTCTCATTGGACAACCCAGGACGAACTGGCTGACTCTTCCCCTGCACGTCAATACGTTCAGGGAATAATCCCCTGCCCCCAGCAGTAGTATCCACAACATGCTCTTCCAATGAGAGGACGCCAAATCTCGACCCGAGACCCGAACCCGAACCGACCGTCTCCTTGCCCAAGTCACCAATTCGATAACCCGAGCCAGAAAACGAATTCAGAAAACCCGGCGGCGAACCCGAACCACCTGCACCACCAGAACCGCCAGCACCACCAGAGCCGCCGCCTGAAACCCTAGGACCAACTTTCTTCTTCCAGCGAGGTGCAATCATCCATGGCGCGAACACCGGAGCGGAGACGGAGGCTGGAGGCTCCTCCTCAACTACCACATACTCCTTTCCCGGAGCCGTCCCCTGCATCTGAGCCGACACCGGAGCTAAACTCGGACAAGCATCCTTCCGATGGCCATACGTGCCACATTCAAAGCAAATTTGATGCAGACCTTCATACTCGATGCAGATCTTCAATCCATTTACCCAAATAGCTGGAATAAGGCTCTTACCCAATTCAATTTCCACACAAACACGAGCGAATCGACCCCTAGCACGTCGTTCGAATCAACTTTTATGGCCTTCCCAAAGAGATTTCCGATGTCCAGGAGGGTATCCTCATCAAAGTAATCCACCGAAATACCCTTCAAACGGATCCAAACTGGGGTAGATCTGACCGCTGGCCCTGATGGATCGAAGTGTTGCGTCCACGCATGAACCGTGAAATAGCTCCCATAGACCATCCATGGACCACGAAGGAGAACGTGATCATAATCTTCCTTGACGAAGAACCGAACGCAGTAGAAGCCATTATCTAGATCCGTCAATTCAAAACCCTTACGCAACTTCCATTGAGCCTCGAGACGATCTTTCAGAACTGGATACGCTAGATCTCTCCCGAGAACTTTCACAATCAACGCTCTACTCCACGACCGGTGAAGTCTACGCAGAGAAGCGCCACCAATTCGAACATGGATTTGACCGTCAGCGGAGATCTCTGATTGAATTCCCAGATCTTGCATGGAATCGTCCGAAGTATCCTCCTCAGCCATGTAGATCCCCTTTGGGGCTTGAACCAGAGCATCTCGAAGTTGCGGTTGCCCGTAATGGCCTCATCCTCCTCAGAAAGAGAATGATCGGAAACAAAAATCCGTTTAAAATTCGCCTGGGACCGGCGAATATCCGGTGAAGTAGCTACCGGAGAGAATGGAGGCGGTTGCGGAGGCAGTTTGAAAGGAGAAGCAGCAGCGTTCTCAGGGAGCGCCATTTTTCCAAGACTTGTTGTTTCAATCTTTTACAATAATGTTATTTTGGATATAGAGTAGATTAATATTCATTAATTCATGCTTATAATTGAATTAGACTTGGTAACTCGGTCTAAGTTGAAAGTAAGTGTAGGCAAGTTGCTTGGTAAATCGGTAATTTGTAGGATGCTCGATTGATAAGAGTAGTGTATTTGCGTTTCAAATATCAAAATAGCATTCGTCGCATTCCTAGTGATCCACAAAAAGAATTCCCATCACTTGTCTCTTTTATAAGAAAAAACTCATATAATTCTCGTCTTCGTCAATTGTACAGAAATTCATAGTTAATTGAGATATTGGTTATTTCATTTTATTAAACTTAGGAAAACAAACAACTTTGCGACTTGCCCACATAAGGTTAGATACAATAACTGATTTAACAAAGTCCCTTGGGTTCTAAAACACGAACTTTCAGATTATTACTACACACGACGGCCATAAACTTGTGATTAGATCGTGTCATTGAGCCTCCGTAATCATCCAGAGAAGTTGATACTGGTATGGCTTACATGGAACCGTAAGGGAGGACGAGGGTGGGCCCGAAGCGCAAGGTCGCGCGTCCGATTGTGAAGATGGTCGCCAGAAGGTTTTCAGCCTCTAGTTCGTCTCAAACGCAATGTGGGATGCCAGAAGTGTCCGGATGATTACGTTTAATTCAGTAATTTATTGTACAAGTCGTTGAGAGAAATTATAAGATCTTTTCCGGATTGTCTTTACAATTCATTCCCAAATCGTATTATGTCGAACCACATAGGGTTTAGATAATATTTAAGCTTTTTTATTTTCAAAAAACATAAAAAAAAGAAGACTATTTTCCTATATTTTCTCTCTCGTACTCACGATCTTGTTCTTCTCGTCTCTGCCTGAACAATACTAGTGTCTCAATCACCGGATTTGTTACTCTCTAGGTAACAACAATCTTGCTATTTCTCCATTGTGGTAGGCATTCTATTGATGATTAACTTTTCCGTCTAGCACATTTTGCATCTTATAATGGAGAAAATAATTATCCTAAAGAGAGGTCATATTGCGGCCTTAGCCTACAAATTCAACAATATTTTTTTTTTTTTTCCACTAACTTCTCGGTGAGGCGAGGTTCAAATCGTTCCACTGGTCTCTTATGCATTTCGACAACTAGGACCACGATCTTCTTCTCTTCCCCAAGTTCGAGATGTTACATTCCATCGACCACATCAGCGACCGTCTGCCATGTGATTACCTTCTGAAGAACCCTGCCACTTTCACTAGAGATTTTAACATTTCCTTTTATCTACCAAAAAAGTTAAATATCTCTACCTACTATAAAAAGTTGAAGAACTCCAAAGTGCTAACACTTTGGAGTGTTTTCTCCGTTTTCTATATTTTTTAATTTGCCAAATATACCCTTCACTAAGACAAACATTTTCCATAAGTTTTAACCATGTTTGCAGGTAAAAAACTAGTTATTCTTCCATTAAAAGCACCTTACTCCTCTAATTTATTATCCTGTGTACTACACCACTACTCTTATTTATTTCCCTTTTCAGTTATATGAGTCCCATTTATTGTCCTAAACTGCCTCTTCATTTGTCTTTACCTCCTCTTGGCTCAATTTAGTACTATACTTGCTGTTTTTCAATGTTGTTGCATCGTTACAGTGGTTAGCTTCAACGAATTTCGGACTAAGGAAGGGTAAGAATTATTCAGATCTTTATTTATCAGCTACGACCCACAGTTAACAATATTCACTTTCAGGTGTGTGCTTTAGTAGCAGGGACACACTGGGTTTAAGGTTTGATTTGACTCTTGTTCATCAACAGGCTTAATCAAGGTATGCATACTATTCGCTTTTAATTTTGATTTAGGTTGGAACATCAACTTCTACTAAATTGATTGATCCGACTCTGTGCATATGAACTTTTTGCTTGCCTATGATAAATCAAATGTCTTTGATCCTTTTATTCTTCTTCGTATGGTATCTTGATCTTTCTTCGGGGGTGGGATCTTGGTTACTTAAGTGATGGGCTTAGAGAGGGTTTAGTTAAGAGGAAACGAGAAATCAGAAATTAGATAAGGAGTTCATGCTCTTTAATGTTCCATCTAAGATCATTTAGAGAAGTAAGAGCGGAGAATTAGAAAGTAAGAGACTTGGATCTAGAAGATTTACTAGTTTCACGATTTTCGCCCCATTGTGGACGTAACATTTTCAATAGTTCTTCGTACTTAACCATACTGATTGCTATAGTTGTTCGAGTTTTCTGATTGCTATAGTTGTTGGCTTTTTTCCTGATATATTAAACTGGTAAGAACAGAAATTACACTTGAACTTGAAAAGACCGAGAAAGGTATCTTTTGCCCTTTGGCTTGTATTTCCTCTTTAGCTTGGGTTTCCAGTCAGACATGTATGTATGAACAAAAGAAAAATTTTGGTGAATTTCCAGTCAATCACTTTAGTTCCTCTTTATATGGTTCCAACATTTGGAAGGATATCTATGTTTCGGTTGAGTTCCTGTTGAGTAGTACTATTTTTGAAGGTAATGAGTGTTCCAGTTGTGGCTTTATATTGCATTTCTATTATCGGGTGGCTAATGGTTGTTTGCCAACAGTAACGTAAGTTTTTCATTCTTTTCAATTTCCCATACCGTCAAAAAAATGTTGGTCAATCATTCAATTTTCCATGCTTTTCTTTGGCAAACATTTTCCATGCCACATACAAGAATTTCAGAATATTTGTATCTGAATACCCCATACAGTAAGTTAAATGTTTGCTTCAGAATAAGATTTTTACTTTGTCAAATACAAGTACTCAGGTACATAATACATAACGTTAAAATTTATTTAACCATTGTTTGACCCATGCCATTAACCTTGTTTCAGTTGATTTACGTAATGGATTGTATACAATACATTTTCGACACATCCTTCTTCTACAAGCAAAATGCAAAGTATAATGGGGGCTGAAGTTCGATTTTTCTAGCTGCTGGAAACTTTTCTGATAGATAATTTTCTCAAGAACAGTAAGATCAATCTAAATCTGAATATTTTCCGCTTCTCATTGTTGTTAGATTTTTTTATAAATTTATTCAGACGCTAATTTATGGGATCCAGATTTCGGGTACCAAGCCCAAACGAATAAAAATAGCCCAGAATCCACTATGAAGTCAAAACATAAGTTATTTCTACAAATATCATTGTTATCACAAAAGATTTTAAAGCGTGCCGAAATGTTGTTAATAAACGCGACGGGCTTGATAATGTGAAGTAAATGGTATTTATGAGAAAAGTAATTGTTGTTAAAAGACATTGGTATTGTAGCTAAAATACTAACAACTAGACTTGACTTGAAGCTTAATGATTTTTAATAACATATCTATTTTGTTCCTATTTATGCCTAATGTGAATTTTCATACCGATTTTTAAAAGAACTCATAATTAAAAAATTATACATTTTTTTTTCTTTTTCTCAATCTTACGTGCAACGCACGTGCCTCAAACTAGTCCTTAGAAGTATGTGAGCCAATTTCGTTTGAGAAGAATCATTTAGAACTATTTAAATACATGTTGCGGATGGATTATTTGTCATATAAGACAACCATTCAATCATTTAACTTTTCATTTCCTCTCGAGTCATGGCGCAAGGACAGGTCCCCTTACTAACCAATTCGTCCTCCGCCACCCACTCAAAACATGATGAACAATTTCACGATCTTGATCTCACACAAAGGGTCTGGATCGAATCAAAGAAGCTATGGAACATATCAGGTCCGTCCATGATTAGCCGTCTCGCCACCTACTCCACATTAGTAATCACACAAGCCTCTGCCGGCCACCTCGGCGACACCGAGCTCGCGGCCGTCTCCATAGTAATCACCGTGATTTTCGGGTTCTGCTTCGGCCTCTTGGTATACTCACTTGAATGTCTTCTAGTTAGTTTCTAATCTTCTGTCATCATCATACATGTTATGTCCATTTTTGGTAAAAATATTATCTTTGATTGTACAGTTGGGTATGGCGAGTTCTCTGGAGACCCTCTGTGGGCAAGCTTTTGGGGCGAAGAAGTACGACATGTTAGGCGTCTACCTGCAGAGGTCGTGGATCGTCTTGTTCCTATGCGCTGTACTGCTTTTGCCTATATACATATTTACAACCCCAATTCTTAAACTCTTAGGACAGCCACATGTAATAGCGGAGCTGACTGGGACAGTGTCGATATGGATGATACCGATCCATTTCAGTATTGCTTTTCAGTTTCCTTTACAGAGATTCTTGCAGAGCCAGGGGAGGACCTCTGTGCTGGCTTATGTATCAGTAGTGGGCCTCGGAATTCATATCTTTCTCAGCTGGGTGGTTATTCCCAGGTTTCAGATGGGTCTGGTTGGGGTCGTTTTTGCTGTGAACTTCACTTGGTGTCTCCAGGTTTTGGGAACTTTTTCTTATGCTGTTCTTGGTTGGTGTCCTCTTACTTGGACGGGCTTCTCCACTGACGCGTTCTCCGGTCTTGGGGAATTCCTCAAACTCTCTGCTGCTTCTGGCGTCATGCTTTGGTATGAATATAACTCCCACTATATCATATTTCTCTTCAAAGAGTTGGTCTAACCAGGGGACACAAGATTATCTTCAGATCTGTCTTCATTTCGATCACACATTTGAATAAATAAATAATCCAATCACAAATAATTTCCTACTCAATCACAAAGACATTCATGAGATTGAAATTCAATATGTATTGGAAGGATCGATAATGGTCATTTCATCGTATTCATTTTTTTTTTGAATTGACAACACAGTTTGGAGAATTGGTATTACAGAATACTGATACTGATGGCTGGGAATTTAAAGGACGCAGAAATTGCTATTGACGCTTTGTCTGTGTGGTAAGTGTTGCTTTGCTTGTAGTGTCCCACTCTTCTTTAGCCATATCTTTAGCTATATTTTATCAAAGATTCTCTGATTAGAGTGATTCTCAAGTATTGTTAGCATACTTCTGTTCTTTCCTTTCTACTTTGACTTTTTTGGAGTAACTTTGATTCGGTAATTTGATTAAAAAAACAATCTAAGAATTTTGTAATATATTCATGGTGTTATAGAATAAATTTTGCTCTGTATCACCATGAAATGATTACAAAATTCCTGTATCATTTTGCTAACCAAATTACATGGTCACTGAATAGGGAAGTAAGAAGCAGGAGAAGAAAGAAAGGCAGTATAACTTTTGAACAGTTGAAGCCAAAACTGACAGCATATCATTGTCTTCAAAAGAATTTCATACTAATATTCTTGGCGATATTTGGAAATATACAAGTAGCTTTCAAGCATCTCTCCACTTTAAGAGTATACATTCTTGTTACCATCAACTTCTTATCTCCAACCCCCAGATTCCTCTCTTGAATTTTTGGATTGCAAATGCATCATAACAGAATACAGTACTTGTTATTTATTTACAAACGATATGAAGTGTATTCTTCATTGTTATACAGCATGAACATTAATGGCTGGGAGATGATGATTCCACTTGCATTATTTGCTGGCGCCGGGTACTTGCTTCTCTAAATATCTTCTCGATGTGTAACACTTCATCGACTTGATTTGCAATCAGTATTTCTATATATTCGTTTTAGCATGAGTCCATCTCTTTTCTCTTTTCTTCACTTAAGATTGCATAATAATAATAATAATAATAATAATAATAATAATAATAATAATAATAATAATAATAATAGTAATAATAATAATAGTGTGGACATGTAGCAAGGAAAATACTTTGTTACATCCTGATTTGGAGGACAATTTAGCAGGAAAAATGAAAAATAATATTTCCTTTGCTCCAACTCTCTCTTCACAGTTGTCTTTTGATGGTCAATTTGACCCAGCGATTTGGGTCACAAAACGACCCAATAATTTGAAAATGTTTCATAGTGGTGTAGAGCAAAGTTTACTTTACGACATTATGAAAAGATCACCAATATCTTGCATCGTTTTGCTAACCAAATCACCGGGTCCTACTGACCCGTGAATAGTGCACTGAGAACAAAGAGGTGGAATAGAGTAAGTAAGGTTCTTGGACATTTGTTTTGCTACATAATACTGCAGTTACAAAAAATGAAAGAATTTTCCCCCACACAATTATTAATAAAACTTTGACTGTTTGGTTCTTCGAAAATATAAAGAAAAGGAAAATATTTTTTCTATAATTTTCCACTGTGTTTGGTGATAGAATTACATCAAGAAAATGAAGTAAACGAGAACAAGCCTACATGTCTTGTGTGTGCTATTTATCTCCATTATTTCATTTTTTATGGTGGTGTGATGCAGAGTAAGGGTAGCAAATGAGCTCGGGGCAGGAAATGGGAAAGGTGCCAAATTCGCAATGATAGTTTCTGTGACAACATCCGTTGTCATCGGTCTGTTCATTTCATTATTGATTATACTATTTTACAATAAAGTCGCACTTATATTCACTACGAGCAAACCAGTACTAGAGGCAGTGTCCCAGCTCTCCATTCTGTTGGCATTTACCGTTCTTCTCAACAGTGTCCAACCAGTTCTATCAGGTTATTTTTTCGATCCGAGTATCTTAATTTACATTCACTTGAATTACAAATAAAACTCATCTCTGTGACTATTCAATTTTCTAATGTTTGCTGTGATTGACATTTCTAGGCGTTGCTGTTGGATTGAGATGGCAATCCTCTGTGGCATACATTAATCTTGGTTGTTACTATGTGATTGGTTTGCCCATGGGGATCGTAATGGGATGGGTTTTTGATCAAGGAGTCATGGTATATCGCTATTGTTTTTCTGTAAAATAGCACTCATGTAATACGTTTAATTCATTCATGAAGGAGATAACTTGCAGGGCATATGGACTGGAATGGTGATTGGAGGTACTGCAGTTCAAACGGTTGCTTTGGTAATTATGACCGGCCAGTGTGATTGGGATGAAGAGGTATACCAGACATGGCCACGGAAGACTAATAACCTCGACTCTCACTTCATTTAAAAAATCAGAGGCATCCTAATTTTGGTTTGGAACATTAATTGTCTCTTTATAACTGCAGGCATCAAAAGCTTCAACAAATATGAGTCGTCTCGTCCGAAGAAGATGATCCATCATTCATGTATCATTATTACATTTATTATGTACTTGGTCTTTTTATTTATTTATTTTTTTTTTCTTAGTTTGACTTTTTCAACCGTAGTCATGTTGTTAGAATAGGTGCCCTAGAGGCAATCTAGTTTAGTATGAAAAATCAATTGGCTAGAACATTCATTGTATTATTTATTAGATATTTAATATAATGAAATCATTAGATTTACAATTGTGTTGTTTATCTTAAATATCCCTAGTCCATTATAACAATTAATGGAACAATCATCTATAGACTAGTATGAGGTTGGGTTGATATGGAGATATCATGATCCAACACATGGGTATGCATTAGGAGTAATGGCGTACTGGATTGACCAATCTCCGAGAAGGCTACATACATGTTGCGTAAAGTCACAAGTGCTTCTCGCGGTGACAAAGGTATTGTCATCCTTAGACTTGACGTCCCTAGTTGTTCTCGTTGCGAAATATTGTGTTTTGGTAGCGTCAAACACTACACCGTGACTGGGTAGTCATAAAGGCGTGTATTGGACACAATAGGAAGCAAGCTTAGATATCGTCGTGATGTAGATATAATTTGTCCCTCTTGCATAACAGGAGCAAATATCCTAGGCCACTCGAGGGATAGTGCTTATAGAATGTCTGGCCAGACTCAAATAAATCAATATGGGATATTGATGTTATTTGCAAGAATAAGGCTATTCCCAGGATCGAGGAACTATGGATTGAATATACGAGTGTGACTTGTATGTCTCGTGTCCAATCCGGATATTGAGACAAAGCGATGAGACAATACTTGCACAAGGTTTGTCATGATGACTATTCTATATGTTGGATAGAATGGATGTCTTGCTAGAGGCCGCTCCATATTAGTAAATAGTTACTACCAACTAAATAGAACATATGGGGTCACACGCTATATAGGGGTGAACTAGACTTGGAAAATAATTAATTAATATGATTAATTAATTAGAATGATCAAATCGCAACAACTTGCTAACTTAGTAGGACTAATATGCAAGTTGGACTAATCCGAACTTGAGTAGGATTATGATAGGGCCTTTATGTAGTAACAAGGAGTTGTTGGACTGTATAAAGGATGCTCCGAGCTTCCTTCCTTACAACTTATGCTCATAACATATATTTAGTAGGAGAGAAGGAAGGAGAGAACAAGACAAACAAGAGTTTCGAACCCCCCTTGTCCGTCCGCCCGTACCCGTCGGCCAAGAGAGGAGGCCGAAACCTAATCTTGTCTCCGTTGCGTGATTTATTCGTCCTCTTCTAGTCCTCCTAGCTAGCACAAGGTGTTTGTAATGTAGGGTTTTGATTAATGGATGCGCAAAGGAAGCATAAACAAACATAAAACCATGCAAAACCCTCCAAGGATCACAAGTCAAGAGACATAACGATGGTAAGGGATAGAAATCATAAACACACCTTTGGGTTCTCCTTGATGACTTCAAACGCGAATTGTGTCACGTTCTCAATGGTTGATCCGCGCCTAGAGTTGATCCTAGAATCTCCCAAGTCCTTGGTCCTAGCCCGGAAGAGGAAGAGGAAGAAGAATCACGCAAAACGAGACTCAAAAGGAGGGTCTCGGCCTCCTTTGGCCGACGGGGACGGGGCGGCGGCAAGGGGCGGTCGGGCCTCCTTGTTGCTTGCTCTCTCTCCTTTTGTTCTCTCCCACTCTTTGTTATGTTCACTAATGAGCATAAGTTATGTGGGAAGGAATGAAGGAAGGTCCTTTATATAGTCCAACAAGTTAACTACCTAAAGGACTTATTCTAGTCCTACTAGAATTCAATTTAGTCCTTTCCTTGCAAATTAGTCCCTACTAAGTTTGCAAGGGTTTGCAAAGTGATCCTTCTAATTAATTAATACAATTAATTAATTCCCAAATCTAGTTCAACTCTATGTAGCGTGTGACCCCATAGGTTCTATATAGTTGGTAGCAACTATTTGCTAATATGGAGCGGTCTCTAGCAAAACATCCATTCTAGCCAACTAATAGAATAGTCATCTTGACAACCTTTGTACAAGTAATTGTCTCATCCCTTTGTATCTATATCCGGATTGGACACGAGACATACAAGTCACACTCGTATATCCAATCCATAGTTTCTCGATCCATGGGAATAGCCTTATTCGTGCAAATAACATCAATCAATATCCCATATTGATTTATTTGAGTCTGGCCAGACATTCTATAAGCACTATCCCTCGAGTGGCCTAGGATATTTGCTCCCGTTATGTGGGAGGGACAAATTCTATCTACGTCCACTACGATCTCTAAGCTTGCTTCTTATTCTATCCAGTACACGCCTTTATAACTACCCAGTTACGGCGTAGCGTTTAACGCTACCAAGATCACAATAATCCACAACTAGAATATCTAGTGACTTCAAGTCTAAGGATGACAATACCATTGCACTGCGAGAAGCGCTTATGACTTAACATAACGTGTATGTAGCCTTCTCGGAGATGGGTCAATCCAGTGCAACATTCCCTAATGCACACCTGTGTGTTGGATCGTGATATCTCCATATCAATCCAACCCCATACTAGTCCATAGATGATTGTCCCATTAATCATTATATTTGACTAGGGATATTTAAGATAAACAACACATTTGTAAATCTAAGGACTTCATTATATTAAATATCCAATAAATAATAAATGAATTTCTAGCCACAAATAATTCATACTAAACTAGATTGCCTCTAGGGCATCTATTCCAACATGGAAGACCTAGATCTCACCTCTAGGCATGGATAAAGTGCAGAGACATGATAATTTTCTCGTTAGAAGTCATCAAGGACACCTCAAAGGTACTTAACACTATTCTCTGATCATTGTCATGATTTCTCTTCATGTGATCCTTGGAGCGTCTTGATTTGGATGAATTTGTTATCTTTCGGGTGCGCATCCATAATCAAAACCCTACAGTGGTATCAGAGCCACAGGTCGTAGAGCATAACGTGGTTTATGTGTTATGTTTTTGTTGTTCATCACCTTTAATTATTTATTATTGCATTAAAACAACAAATTAAGCATATTAGATGCAACTTGAATTTGATTCAAGACAAACAAGATCTAATTCTTGCATTGGATGTATGAATTAGTGAGTTTAAATCAGATAAGATGTGTATTTTGGATCTTGACGGCTACGGTTTGGGCACATGCTTGAAAAAAGTATCTTTCAAACATGGAAACAACTAAACTTGAGAAACAAGGCAAGGAATTTTTTTGGAAACAACTCATTAAAGAGGATCACCCCCCCCCCTAGGGACCGCCCCTTTCCTTGTCGCCCAAGCTAGGGCACGACCAAGGCCTCGAGCCGGCCTAGCGTGTGGTTCGGTCGCGCCTTGGTACTTTTTGGGCGGTTCGGAGATATTGACATGGACCCATGGACCGTTTTAACCCTAGCATATCCAAAATCAATTAAAATTGACTAAGCACGTTAAAAATTGGTTTTAACTGTTTATGTGCAATTTGCATGGTGATTGGATATGGCCTTAGATGTGGTTTGTTGTGGATATTTAAATTTTGTGGTTGGTTTACGGCCTGCGAGCTGATCAATTTATTGTAATAATTAATTAGGGTTTACGGCCTGCGAGCCGGTATTTTTATCTCAACTTATGAGATTTATTTTATTTAGTATAGGTGTTAGCTAGTACTAGATAAAATAGATAGATAGTAAATATTGAAGAAAAGAAGCCCAAAGAATTGAAGGGACCACAATATGGAGCATGGAGCATTCCACAAGGCTATGAAGGATGGACCAAGAGATAGAGGCACAAGGATATGCATTTTTCATTCTTGGGTTCATAGATATTCTCATTGGCTTGAGAATTTCTTAGTCTAGGAGGCCATATCCATATCACATTTTATTTTTATTTTTTTGTGGATGTTTATTTTTATTGTCTTATTATTGTTGTTGGTGTATGGTTGATGCATGCAATTTAATAATAAGATAATTAACAACCCGGATCTTTTATTTGGACTTATGCCCAAACTCAAATAAGTAGATCAGTTGATATAGATCAACAAAACAAATTAAAATTGAAAGATAAATCCCTCAAAAAAAAAAGATTACGTTTTTGCCTTCTCGTTATTAAACACTCATCATAAGATCGATTGATCAAGTTTGTGGGTGTCAAAGCAGGGCGACTTGATTCATCATCATGTGGTGCGATGGCACACATAGTGTGCAATTGTTGGAGTAAGAGGCTGGACGGAACTAGTTATTTTAATAAGGATTAAAAACCTAGAGACAATCAATTGGGATTCTCTATATGACAGATAAATAAGGAGTTATTTGCCCAATTGAACAAAGAGTTGCATATGATGCTATTGGAATTGTTCCTACCTAAATAGTTAATTTTGGGTGACTTGCCAAAGCAAGCTCAAAAGAAGTGAAATATGGATCTTGTCACCCACTAGAAAATATAATGATATTTTTCGCATTAATATCTTGAGGGTTATTAATCCGTAGAAAAATAGTGGGAGATGTGTTTAATAATCTAGCCATTATTAAATATAGTTAAATTGTTCACAAAATACTAAAACTTGCGTATTTTCCTTTTTATAGAATTCCAATGGCAAACAACTCATCGAACACATCTCACTCCTACGCTCAGTCCTTGAGAAGGACAAGCTATCCGGGACTAATTTCCTAGACTAGTACCGAAACTTCAGAATCGTTCTCAAGCAAGAAAATAAGCTGTACGCTCTATAGGAGCAAGTTCCTGATGGTCCGGAAAACAACACTCGTGCAACCCTAAAGGCATATCAGAAGCGTGTTGATGACGCTAATGATGCGGCCTGCGTAATGCTTTGCACCATGACCTCTGAGCTTCATAAGCAACATGAGAACATGAATGCAGTCGATATAATCGCACACTTGAAGCAGCTCTTCCAAGAGCAGGCAAGGTTTGAGAGGTATGAAGTTTTCAAGGCACTGTTCAAATGTCATCTGTCAGAAGGAAACCCCGTAGGACCGCACGTGTTGCGCATGATAGGCTACTTAGAGATCCTGGGGCGCCTAGGGTCTCCAGTAGGCCAAGAGTTGGCCACCGATCTCATCTTGCAGTCGTTGCCTGAAAGTTATGGACAGTTCATCATGAATTATAACATGAATGACATCGTGAAACATCTGCTAGATTTACTCTATATGTTGAGGACAATTGAAAAAAGCATCAACAAGGGTAAGGGAAAATCCATATTGATGGTGCAGGAAGGAAAGGGCAAAAGGTTTGCCTCATCCTCCAAGGGCCAAGGCAATGTAGTTGCCAAATCCAAGAATCATGCCCTTAAGCTTGTTGGTGGCATTGCCAAAGGTGTGACTAAATGTGAGTGTCACTACTGCAGTCAGCGTGGACACTGGAAGTGGAACTGCCCAAAATATCTGGAGGACAAGAGGCTTGGAATAGTAATTACACCACCACCAGGTATTTTTGTCATAGATGTCAATATTACTTGCTCTTTATCATCGGTATTGGATACTGGATGTGGATCTCACATTTGTCGAAATGTGCATATTTTAAAGACAAATAGAAGATTGGCTAAAGGGGAGATAGACCTGCGCGTTGGGAATGGAGCAAGAGTTGCTGCATTAGCCGTAGCCGTGTACCAGCTGTCTCTGCCTTCATGATTAGTTTTAGAATTAAATAATGTCTATTTTGTTCCTGCTATGAGCAGTAACATTATTTCTATTACTTGTTTGGACAAAGAAAGTTTTACTATTTCAATAAAGAACAATTGTTGCTATGAGCAGCTTGACATAATGTTACTTGAGAAGTAACATTATGTCTACCCGGAACGCCACAATGGACTGGCATGTCTGAGAGGAGAAATCGAACTCTATTAGATATGGTTCGATCTATGATGTGTCAAACTGATCTTCCCTTTTCATTTTGGGGCTATGCCCTATTGAGTGCAGCTTTCACCATTAACCGTGTTCCACCTAAGTCAGTCATGAAGACAGCACATGAGATGTGTAGTGGGTGGCGTCCCACAGTGTTGTTCATGAAGATTTGAGGCTGCGATGTCTATGTAAAACATTTACAAACAGACATGCTAGGGCCTAAGTCGGAAAATACAAATTTTCGGGAAACCCTAAGGAAACTAAAGGAAATTATTTCTACAATCCAACTGAGAACAAAGTGTTTGTTGCTCGGACTGGCGTGTTTCTGGAAAGAGAGTTTGTCTCTAAAAAAGCAAGTGGGAGGACTGTAGAACTTGAAGAAATTCAAGAACCAAAAAGCATTGACCCTACTATGGAACATGAATAGTAACCACAAGATGTTGTGGAACAGCCTGTTCAAGTAACACAAGAGCTCCGCAGATCTAGTAGAGTGCGCCAGGAGCCAGAGAGGTATGGACTTCTCGTGATTGAATATGGTGACACGATGCTCATAGATAAGCCTACTACCTATGAGGAGGCCATGAAAGGGCCGGACTCTCAGAAGTGGCTTGAGGCCATGAGATCCGAGATGGAATCCATGTATACAAACAAAGTATGGACTTTGGTGGAACCACCTGAAGGGGCATGCCCCATAGGGTGCAAGTGGGTCTTCAAGAAGAAGATCAACATGGGTGGTAATGTGAATACCTATAAGGGTCGATGGGTGGCTAAAGGATTCACACAGATTCATGGTATTGACTATTATGAAACCTTTTCACCAGTCGCAATGACCAAATCCATCCGAATCTTACTTGCAATCAGAGCATACTACGACTATGAGATCTGGCAGATGCATGTCCAAACAGCATTCTTGTATGGGAATCTCCTCGAGGATGTGTACATGACAAAAACTGCGGGTTTTGAAGATCCAAAGCAAGCCAACAAAGTCTGTAAGCTGAAACTATCCATTTATGGGTTGAAGCAAGCATCTAGGAGTTGGAATCGACGTTTTGATGAAGTAGTCATAGAGTTTGGCTTCATCAGAAACGAAGATGAATCTTGTTTCTACAAGAAGGTTAGTGGGAGCTCTATTGCTTTTCTGGTCTTGTATGTGGATGACATACTACTCATTGGAAACGACATTCCCATGCTGCAATCTGTTAAAGATTGGCTAGGATGGTGTTTCTCAATGAAAGACTCAGGTGAAGCAGCCTATATACTCGGTATAAAGATCTATAGAGATAGATCTAAGAGGCTGCTCGACCTAAGTCAAAGTACATATATAGATAATGTGTTGAAACGGTTCAGCATGCAACATTCCAAGAAGGGATTCTTGCCCATGACACATGGAATCACTCTTTCGAAGAGTGGTTGTCCTTCCAATGAGATTGAGAAGGAACGCATGAGTAGGGTTCCCTATGCCTCGGCCATAGGATCTATCATGTACGCCATGTTATGTACTAGAATAGATGTGTCATATGCACTGAGTATGACAAGCAGATATCAGTCCAATACAGGTGAGAGTCACTGGATTGCGGTCAAGAACACCCTAAATTACTTGAGAAGAACTAAGGACGCATTCTTGATTTTTTGAGGTGATGAAGAGTTGCGTGTAAAGGGTTACATGGATGCAAGCTTCCAGACCGACATAGACGATTTATAATCACACTCGGTGTTTGTATTTTGCCTGAAGAGAGCAGCGGTGAGCTGGAAGAGTTCCAAGCAAGAGACGGTGGTTGATTCTTGAGGGATAAGATCCCTCAGGCAGAGACTCATGTGTTCATGATACCACATGAGACTACCATTCTCTCATTTCCTTATCTACGTCAAAATTTATGCACTACATTCAAACACACCATATCTAAGAGTTCATTTGAATTTGTGTAGTGCGTTTGAACTTTTGACTGATAAATATAAATTTGACTGATAAAAATAAAATCGAATGATAAACATAATTTTGAACGTTATAACAAAATGCAACAAGTAAACATAGTTTGACCAATAAAATCGATTTAGACTAATAAAATTAAATTTGACTGATAAAAATTAAATTTGAATGACATTTTTAATGGATATTGGAATGTTAAGTTTGATAGTTTTAATAATTAATTTATAAGAGATTATTTTAGGTTGAAATAATACAAAAAGAGTAAATTCAGAAATATATATAATAAAATATAAATTAAAATTTATAACTAACTTATTATTTAAAATCAAAAAGATTTTTAAAATTAATTTCTAACCATAAGTTAGCTTATCCTAAATAATTATACAAGAAACGAATAGTTAATCACGGTGAAATCATGAATAATTTTCCAGGGTCTTATTCCGACCAAAACTAATATAAAAAAACACACTCTCACATTCACGACTTGTAACTACGACGTGCCGAATTAGTGAAATGGCCCTAGGGTGGATTCCGGGTTATTAAATAGATCCCTCCTTGGACTAAGCGTTGCCCTTGAAGCTTGAAAGCGATACTGAGGCTTACGTGTCATTATTTAAAGTCACAACTAGAGAAATGAAGATTAGGAGACAAATGAAATGTAAGGACGAAATAGGGTTGTTACACCCAGGTCCACTGAGTTCCACCCCAAAGGCTCGTAAAACAGAGCTTAATTCTACTATCACCCTTAAAGATAGTTAAGAATAGTGGGCCACCGTTAATACTTGAATGGTTACATGGATTGGCAATACTCCAGCTCCATTCATACAGAACCAGTTGTGTCTTTTTGAGACAGCCCAATAGGTGTGGGATTTTCTCAACATGAGCTACACTAATGTGGATCTCTCTTATATGTATCAACTAATGCAAAATTAAAATGAGAGAAGAGCCATGTCAACCCCATCCACACATTCTCGTCTCAAATGAATCTCATGTGGGATCATTTAGCTCAGTCAGAGCCTAAATAGAAGTGTCATAAAGATGTTGCTTTGCACTTGGCCTTTCGAGATTACTTGCGACTCTTTAAGTTTTGTATGGCTCTCGATGATGTGTATGATCATTTACGAGCTTCTCTTCTCCAAATAACAGCACTTCCTACTATTGATTTTGTTGTTGCTCATTTTTTTCTGATCAAGTTCGTCTTGTTATGTTATGTCCTCAGAGGTCGAGTGACATGGTGATACCTATTCCTCCTTCAATATCAAATCCCATGTCTCACTCACAGGGTCATCCCAGGGAGTTTAATTGTTGTCATGATATTATTCATTATACATATGTTTTGTTTGCCTTGCAAAGACAAGGCTATCAGTAGTACGAACATTGGATAATAGGTTCTACTAAAGCTAAGGGACAAAGGTGGTTTCAGAAATAAAAATAAGGGAGGCAAACCCAAAGTATCAAGAAAACCTTCAACTACAGCCATTAATGCTCCCGCACAACTTGATATTTGTGGAGGTAGAAAATTCTTTGAAGCACCATTATCATTAGCATGATCTAAACATTCTCTCTGGTGAAAATTGGGTAACTCTTCACGTTATCTTGGTTCTAGATGTTGTAATCACATGAAATCATATGTCTCTATTTGCACTTGGAAATTCGCACCTGCTCATGCTCATGTTATCCACACTGTTGATGGCTCTAAAATGCACGTTACACATAGTGGATCTATATGTAGCGTCAGTCTGTCACTCCATGACACCTACTTTATTCCTAGGCTTGCATTGAATCTTATATCGGTGGAGCATTTGTGAACATGGCCTTGATTTGATTTCTCTGTTACTGGTTTTTGTGTGCATGATCCACGGACAATGAAGCTTCTTGGGATTGTTCATGGGGATTGGAGAATTGTTTGAGCTCACTAATCTTTATTTTGTGATTCAACTTGTCGAGTCATCACTCAGAAGCTTTCACAGCTCCCATTTCCTTTACCTTTTTAGCATTCTCGACTAGGTAATGCTTATTGTGGTGTAATTAAGCAATTTGTTTCTAGTAGTAATCATGGAACAGTTGAGGTTTATCATTTTGATTTCCTTTCATGTCAGTTAGAAAAACAAATCACTTGGTAATTCGATTTCTTGAGATTATTTTGACTTTGATCACTATAATGTTCAGAATCCTTCCCCTCATGTCAGTATGGGAGTGGGTTTAAATATTTTTGCATATTTTTGATGATTTTACTCCTTAATATTTGATATACCGCATGAAAAAAGTTCTCTGAGCTACCCCAACTTTAGCTTGAGTTTGCAATCTGGGTAAAAACCCGATCCTCTCGCCCTATCAAAGTATTTAGGGCTCAAAATGATGGATAATACATAGACATCAAAAAATTATAAATAATACATAGTGATTTCTATTCGCATTCAGGAAAACCTGCCTCACGGTCCGTGCCCTGGAAAATCCCTAAAATTTGGTCATGACGACCACAAGCATTGCCACATTCTTGATTTTGTTCATGCCCTTCTAATATCGTAATCATGTATTAAATATTTAT
The DNA here is from genome assembly GCA_023055425.1 of Linanthus parryae. Taxonomy (NCBI): domain Eukaryota; kingdom Viridiplantae; phylum Streptophyta; class Magnoliopsida; order Ericales; family Polemoniaceae; genus Linanthus; species Linanthus parryae. The sequence goes on from JALGPY010000001.1 coordinate 93,427,602, forward strand.
GGGGCAAGCCCACTTATTGTTGTTTATACAATAATTCGTGTTCCAACTCCAACGATACAAATTATGACACCATATAAGAAGTTCAATGGTGTACCTCCTAACTACTCATGCCTTCATGTTTTGGGCTGTGTGTTTTTTTCTCTCCTACAACCCATGAACATTATAAGCTAGAGCCTCGATCTCGTTTCTATTGTTTCCTTTGGTGTGTAACTGAAAGCAAAAGGTATATCCACTGGGCTCCAATCTCCAAACGTCTTTAATTCTTCCGTCATGTTGTCTTCTGTGAGAAAAAAAATGTTTTTCAACTGCCTCTTCACTTCACAAATCCTTCTTTCACCAATCCTTCAGATGATTTTTCCATCAGGACTCTACCCCAAGTCAATATGAGCTCTTACATGAAATTTCTATAGCACCAGATCCAACTCCCAACAAACCTTGTCCTTCTAACGCATCTATGACTATATTAATTGGGAATATAGATGATTATGAACCTTTGGTCAAGCCGCATATGAATAATCCTGAGCCTCCCTCCGAAAATATCATTGCACATCCAGATAAGGATGTTGAATTGCATCGATCAACTAGAGAGAAGATAATTCCAACGCGGATTCATGATTTTCTTATGATTACTACTATTAAACAGCATAATCCACAATCATATAGAGAAACAAATTTTTATCCACATTGGATGAAGCTGAGTAGGGTGAATTTATGCTTTCATAAAAACCAAACTTGGGATCTTATTCAATTACCTGGTAAAAAGACAGTTTGGTGCATATGAATATATAAGATTAAGAGTCGTTTTGATGGAATTATTGGAAGACATAAGGCTCTCTTTGTGGCTAGAGGTTTCCCACAGTAGAGATGGTAGTAATGTAGAGAGGATTTTATATATTCCAATATTACCATCAAAACAACAAGTTTAGAGATGGTAGTGATGTAGAGAGGATTCGTCCCTCCCACATAATGGAAGAAAATATCCATGGCTACTCGAGGGATGGTGCTTATAGAATGTTTGGCCAGAATCAGATAAATCGATATGGAGATATTGATGTTATCTGCTCGGATAAGCATATTCCCATGATCGAGAAGCTATGGATTTGATATACGAGTGTGACTACTATGTCTCGTGTACAATCTGGATATGGAGACAAAGGGATAATACAGTGAGGTAACATTGGGCACAAGCTTTGTCGGATCACTGACTATTTTTATTAGTTGGGTGACATAGATGTGTTGCTAGACACCGCTCTATGTTAGTAATAGTTACTACCAACTATGTAGAAACCTATGGGGTCACACACCATATGGATTAAACTGGATATTGGCATTATAAAGTAGGACTATTTAATAAAGAGGATCTAAACGCAACCACAAGCAAAGTTCGTAGGACTAATGATAAATCAGAAGCTCTTTGGCATTAATATGTGGATATATAAAAAGGAGGAGCTTTGGTTCCTTGATGTTGAAAGCCATAAACACAAGTGTAACACAAGTTTTAAAGCTTCAAAGCTTTGAGACACCGTGGTTTACATATATGTTCTTAACTGTTTTAAATTTTGCAAGTCTATAAGTTGTTGTTTGGAAAGATTTTGCGATTCTCTATGATGTTCTGCAATTACTATGGAATCATGTTTTTGTTGGCACAACACAATGTGCAGGACTGAGATGGATTGGGAATCCAATTTCATTTTGATCAACTAGCAGTCAAAGCTTCGAAGCTTTTGAAAATATCTGAGTACTTCTTACTGCTAAGTTCATCTAACCAGATATGTGTATGCATGTCAATTCATTTGGTTTTATAACTTGTTATTAAATTGTACTAGTCGATTAATACTTTTTCTATAATGGTTAATTGGTATATCCATTAAATTGGATGTACAAACTGTTTTTATTATCAGACAAAACTTAGCCTAATTTCTTCATGAAATGTCAGCATAATGCTGATCAGATCTTACTGCTATTTTGTCCGGAAATTGTTTGATCTTGTTTTTTGAGTGTATGCAGGGTTGTTGGGCGTTTCAACGTCCATAAAAAATCAGATAGCTATCCAAGCATAGCTGTTGAAAGAAGCATATCAGGGAGAGGATTTTTAGGCATTCAGTTCGTAAAATCTCTCAGATTGTTGCATGATGTTACTTAAGAGATGAGTCCTTTGAATTTCAAAAAGAGACACAGAAGGAGAGGCTGATCAACGAGGGAATTGAAGAGTGTTACAAATAGGAGATATCAGATCATACAATTATTCAATTCATCGGTCCTATTAACACTGCAAAAGCAAGATCAGTCATCAGAGGCTGAAGAACACTTCCAAGCTTTATTGCTTATTTCCATTCTGTGTTCTTCACACTTGTACTGAAATTGTATTATCTTTCTATGTTCCTAAACCTCACAAACTTAGAAGTTTAGTTGTTCAAGTGAACAACAAAGAGGTTCTTATTGTTTCAACAGGTTGTAGCTGGAACAAGATAGGTTGGGAACCACAAGTTGTATAGGTCAAATGTAGCTCACTTACGTGTGAGTTCTAGGGCTAAATATGGGTGATTAATAAGAAAGTGTGTTAGAATCCTTGAGGGATAAGTTCCCTGAGGAAGAGACTATGTACAATTTTGACTGAACTCTGTAAAATCCTTATGTTCTTGCTGCTTATTTTTATTATATTTTCATTCTAGTCTAAGCAGGAAGTTCCAAAGCTTTGGAGTTTTCCGAATCTCGAAGCTTTGACGCTTCTATGTTCTGCAGTTATATCTCTAGTTTTCTCAAATCTTTTCCAAAAATTGAGATATCAACTGCACAGTCTCTCTAAATTTCAAAAGACTAGTTTTAAGCAAAATTCATACTCTATTCAACCCACCTTCCCTCTAGAGTATTTTCCTGTTAATACACTTCCATTACAAATTTTCAACTAATTTGAATGTGGAATAATCAGTGTATGAACATGATTAGTATTGGGGAGATTATGTAGTTAAAAGGATTTATTAACTATATAAAGACTGCCTAGCTTGTTATTTTCTCAACAAGAGTCATTATTGAAAGCAATGAGAGAGACAAGTTGAGAGGCTCGACCAAAAAATACCCGTCCGCCCCCTACTAGATGTTGATGTCCACCCCAAGGCGCGTGGTGTTGCTCTGTTTTGCGTGATCTCTTGCCTCCTTCTTCCGTTGCTAGCAATACCCGAGGAGATAGATTTCAATAAGTAATCCAAAGAGTTGATACTCGTAGAGACGAAGACACAATTCTTCATGGTGATAACACAAACTAGGTACACAGTTCTCTACCTTCAACATGTTATGATTGCTTACCTGTGATCCTTGGAGGGACTTGAGCAGGATAAATTTTTTTTATTCCGCTGCGTAACCTGCATAAACCCTACAGGGGTATCAGAGCCACAGGTCGCAGCGCATTACATGATATTATGTGTTACTCTTTTTCAGTTTTATACCGTAATCGTTACTTTTCGCGAAAAACTGAAATTAAACATATGATGCAAATTGAATATGATTCAATAGAGATTGTGCCAACTTTACATATCTTATAAAATTTGGAAAATTTTGTTCACATATGATGTGATTTCTTGGATTTTGAAAACCTAGGGTTAGGGCACAAATTGGGGAAAAGGGGTTCTTATCAATTGGAAACATGACACACAAAGAAGGAGAGTTTTTTGGAAACAACTCCACAAGGAACGACCAAGGGTTTGACCGCCCTCCTTCCTTGCGCGCCATGCATGCCACGTCCAAGGCCGGTTCGGCCTAGACCGCCGGTCTGACCGTTCAGCCTAAGGGTGGTAGGCCCGGTTGGCTTGTGGCAGTCCTTTGCTGTTCGGCCAACTAGCTTGGTGGGGCCTTTAAACCGGTTTAACCCTAGAAAATCCAAAATTCAACTAAAATGGACCAAACGCATTAAAATTGAACTTTAATTGTATTATGTGCTTTTTTGCATGGTGGATGGATATAGCCTCGGTTGTTGATGTTTATTTTGTGGTTTGTGGTTCGTTTGGTTTATTGTAATTGATGTAATTAATTGGTTTACAGCCTGCGTGTCGTCTTCTTCCTCGCTTGTGAGGTATCTCTACTTAGTATAGATGCTAGCTGGTATTAGATAGTTATATGATAGCCAAGACATGGAAAATAAGACCAAAGAATCAAGAAGCTGCAAAGACGATGGAGGACTCGCACACCTAGGACGCGCAGCCATGGTGGAGGCACATGGAGATGCGCTTGTTGTTGGAATTGATGCCCTAGAGGCAATCTTGTTTAGTATGAATTTAATTATGGCTAGAAATTCATTTATTATTTATTGGATATTTAATATAATGAAGTCCTTAGATTTACAATTGTGTTGTTTATCTTAAATATCCCAAGTCCAGTATAATGATTAATGGGACAATCATCTACAGACTAGTATGGGGTTGGATTGATATGGAGATATCATGATCCAACACATAGGTGTCCATTAGGGGTAATGGCGCACTGGATCGACCCATCTCCGAGAAGGCTACATACATGTTATGTTGAGTCACAAGCGCTTCTCGCGGTGCAATGGTATTGTCATCCTTAGACTTGAAGTCACTGGATATTCTAGTTGTGGATTATTGTGATTTTGGTAGCGTTAAACGCTACACCGTAACTGGGTAGTTATAAAGGCGGGTCAATTACTTATTACCCACTTTCAGTTTGGGGTAATGATCCAGTTACAACCTCCAATTTCAAAATCTACTACTTGCCACCTCCAGTTGTTGATTGCACACAATACACAACTGGGGTTAATTTTCTATCAAAATATTAACGGTGTCAAGGGTATATTTGTCCATACCAAAAAATATTTCATATGAAAGAAAAAAGAAAAGGAAAAAAATTAAAAAAGAAGTGAAAAACAGATGCAGTAGAAGAAGAAAAGAAATCGATCTCATTTCAAAAAAAAAAAAAGAAAAGAAATCGATCTCCCCTTCCGCTCTCATCCTGTCTCTATCCCACTCCTCGCCCCCGATCTTCCCTGTCTCTGCCCCCTCGCTCCTCTTTCTCGATCTGCGGTTTTTGGGGCTTCGATTGGCGGCTCGATTGGTCCTTGTGCTTGGGCTCGATTGATCAAAGATGGCTATTGTCTGATCTGGTCGAATGGTGGTGTCGTGTTACGAGCTTCAGAGGTTTTCGGGCTTCGAGAGTTTAAGAGGTTGGAGATTGTTCTAGCCTTGTTCTAGTCGGAATTAATGGAGGTTGGACTGTGATTTTCAGCATTTGGGTGCTTTTTTGGTTTATTTGGATCTGGGTTCGCTTGCCGGGTTTCATGGCAGTGGGGGTGTCTCTGGTTTTTTTCGATTGGCAGTCGTTGTGTTCTCGATCTGAGTTTCAATCCCGTTAATGGCGTTTTCCAGAGAGGGGTGGCAAATTCAGAAACAGTGTGTTTCTTGTTCTTTTCGGTTAGACAAGTGCTAATTTTAGTTGTAACGTGAAAATTATGAAAGAGTAAAAGAAGACTACGGAATCTGGATTTTTTGTGCCGGATTCTGGGTCTAATGTGGCGGTGGTGGTGGTTATTATTCATGTTCATGTTTTTTGTGATTGGACCATTTTGTCCCTGAAAAACCGTCAACTAACGGTAAATTTTGGATGGAAATGTTTCCCGTTGTTGAATGTGAACAATAAACAACTGGAGGTTGTAATATGTGAGTTTTGAAATTGGGAGTGGTAACTGGATTATTACCTTAAACTGGGAGTGGGTAATATGTAATTGACCCTATAAAGGCGTGTACCGGATACAATAAGAAGAAAGCTTAGAGATCGTAGTGGACGTAGAGAGGATTTGTCCCTCCCACATAACGGGAGCAAATATCCTAGGCCACTTGAGGGATAGTGATTATAGAATGTCTGGCAGGACTCAAATAAATCAATATGGGATATTGATGTTATTTGCACGAATAAGGCTATTCCCATGGATCGAGAAACTGTGGATTGGATATACGAGTGTGACTTGTATGTCTCTTGTCTAATCCGGATATAGAGACAAAGGGATGAGACAATTACTTGTACAAAGGTTGTCAAGATGACTATTCTATTAGTTGGCTAGAATGGATGTTTTGCTAGAAACCGCTCCATATTAGCAAAAAGTTGGTACCAACTAGATAGAACCTATGGGATCACACGCTAGATAGAGTTGAACTGGATTTGAGAATTAATTAATTGGATTAATTAATTATAAGGATCACTTTGCAAAACCTTGCAAACTTAGTAGGGACTAACTTGCAAGGAAGGGACTAAATTGAATTCTAGTAGGACTAGAATAAGTCCTTTAGGTAGTTGGCAAGGATTTGTTTGACTATATAAAAGACCTTCCTTCCTTCCTTCCCACACTTATGATTCATTAGATCATAACTTGAGTGGGAGAGAACAAAAGGAGAGAGCAGCCAAGCAAGGAAGGAGCCGCCGCCCCTCCCTCGCCGCCGCCCGTCCCCATCGGCCCCAAGGAGGCCGAACCTCCTTGGTTTGGTCTCGTTTTGCGTGATTCTTCTTCCTCTTCCTCTTTCCGGGCTAGCACCAAGGATTGGAAAAGCTAGAAATCAACTCTAGGCGTGGATCAACTATAGAGAACGTGACACAATTCGCGTTTGAAGTCATCAAAGGAGAACCCTAAGGTGTGTTAATTGATTTCTTCCTTTACCATCGTTATGTCTCTTGACTTGTGATCCTTGGAGCTTTTTTTCATGGTTAATTATTGTTTCCGTTACGCATCAAAGGAGAACCCTATAGTGGTATCAGATCCACAGGTTGTAGAGCATAAACGTGGTTTATGTGTTACGTTTTGATAGTTTTACACCTTAAAATTGTTGTTTATCGCGTAAAATAAGACAAATCAAGTATGGGATGAAATTTGTCAATAATCAATCACAACAAGACCTAATTTTTGAATTTGATGCATGAATTAGTGAGTTTGTGAAATTTTAGGATCTTAGATCTAGGGTTTGGGCATCCTTGGGGAAGAAGGAGTTCTTCCCAAACAAGGAAACAACCAAACTTGGGCACCAAGCAAGGGAGTTGTTTTGGAAACAACTCCCTAAGAGGTTCGGCCCCCCTAAAGGGACCGCCCTCTTGCTTGCTGCCCAAGCTAGGCCGCCCTAGGGGTCGGGGCAGCCCTAGCCTGCGGCCTAGCCGCGTGGGCTAGGGGCCGGCCGGCCCTAGGGCCTTGCGGTTCACCATTTTGGGCCCGGGCAATTGGATTGTTGGGACCATGAACCGTTTTAATCCCTAGAATATCCTAAAATCAATTAAAATTGACCAAGCGCGTTAAAATTGGATTTTAACTGTTTATGTGCAATTCGCATGGTGATTGGATATGGCCTTAGGTTGTGGTTTGATGTGGATGTTTAATTTTTGTGGTTTGGTTTACCGCCTTCGAGCTGATCAATTAATTGTAATAATTAATTAGCGTTTTATGGCCAGCGAGCCATTTTTTTCTCAACTTGTGAGATTTATTTTATTTAGTATAGAAGGTAGTTAGTGCTAGATAAAGTAGATTGTTAGCCAAGATTGAAGAAAAAGAAGCCCAAATCCAAAAGGAGCCACAAAAGATGGAGCATGGAGCATGGAGCATTCCATATGACTATGAAGGATGGACCAAAAGATCAAGACGCATGGAGATGTGTTTGCTTTTAGGGTTCATAGATCATTCCATTGGCTTGGAATTATCTTAGTCTAGAAAAGGCCATATCCACATCACATTTTATTTATGTTTTGTGGTTGTTTACTTTATTGTCTTATTATTTTGTGGTTGGTGTATGGATGATGCATGCAATTAGGATAATAAGATAATTAGACAACCCGGATCTATTATTTGGAGTTGTGCCCAAACTCAAATAGATAGATTAAGTTGATATTGATCAACAAAACAATTAAAATTGAATTTAAAAATCCCTCAAAAATTCAAATATTGTGTTCTTGCCTTCTCGTTATTTAAACACTCATTATCATCATGATTTATCAAGTTCGTGCGTGCCAAAGCATGGCGACTCGGTTCATAATGATGGAATGCGATGGCACAAGCTAGTAATGTGCAATTGTTTAAATAAGAGGTTGAACACAACTAGGCTATTAATGTGATTAAGAAACCTAGAGGCAATCAATTGGGATTATCCATATGGATGGATAAATAAGGAGTTATTTGCCCAATTGAACCAAGAGTTGCATAAGGGATGCAATTGGAATTGTTCCTACCTAAAGTAGTCAAATTATGGGTGACTTTCCAAAGCAAGCTCATAAGGAGACGAAACATGGATCTTGGCCCACTAGAAAACATAAGGATATTTTTCGCATTAATATCTTGAGGGTTATTAATCTGTAGTAAAATAGTGGGAGATATATTTGATAAACTAGCCATTATTGAATATAGTCAAAAAAAAATTCACAATTACTAAAACTTGCGTATTTTCCTTTTGTAGAATTCCAAATGGCAAACAACTCATCGAGTTCACAACATTCCCTACGACCTGTCCTTGAGGAGGACAAGCTCTCTGGAACCAACTTCCTTGATTGGTACAGAAACTTGAGAATTTTTCTCAAGCAAGAGAAGAAATTGTACGCAATAGAGGAGCATGTTCCAGCAGGTCCAGAGAACCAAACACCTGCTGCCCTAAAGGCGTAACAGAAGCGTGTTGATGACGCTAATGATGCGGCCTGCCTTATGCTATGCACCATGACTTCTGAGCTTCAGAAGTAACACGAAAACATGAATGTTGTCGATATGATCGAGCATCTGAAGCAGCTCTTCCAAGAGCAGGCAAGGGTTGAGAGGTATGAGGTCTCTAAGGAACTGTTCAAGTGTCATCTGGAAGAAGGGAACCCGGTGGGACCCCATGTACTCCCTATGATCGGGTACTTGGATAATCTCGCCCGACTGGGGTTCCCGGTCGGCCAAGAGTTGGCAACCAATCTCGTGTTGCAATCGTTGCCCGAGAGTTATGGACAGTTCATCATGAACTATAACATGAACGAGATCGTGAAACCACTGCCAGATTTTCTCAATATGTTGAGGACAGCTGAACAGAGCATCAACAAGGGTAAGGGCAAGGCCATTATGATGGAGCAGAAAGGAAAAGGCAAAAGGTTTGCCTCATCCTCCAAGGGAAAAGGCAAGTCAATTGCCAAGTCCAAGGAACCTGCCCTTAAGCCTGTTGGTGGCATTGCCAAAGGTGTGACTAAAGGTGATTGTCACTACTGCAGTCAGCCTGGACACTGGAGGAGGAACTGTCCAAAATATCTGGAGGACAAGAGGCTTGGAATAGTGATTCCACCACCACCAGGTATTTTTGTTGTAGATGTCAATTTAACTGTCTCTACATCATGGGTATTATACTGGATGTGGATCTCACATTTGTGGAAATGTGCAGGATCTAAAGAGAAGTAGAAGATTGGCTAAAGGGGAGATAGATCTGCGCGTTGGGAATGGAGCAAAAGTTGCTGCATTGGCCGTGGGCGTGTGGGAGCTATCTCTGCCTTCATGATTAGTTTTAGAATTAAATAATTGCTATTTTGTGCGTGCTATGAGTAGAAACATCATTTCTATTTCTTGTTTGGACAAAGATGGTTTTATTATTTCAATAAAGAACAATTGTTGTTCCTTTTATTTGAATAATATTCACTATTTTAGTGCGAAATTATTTAATGGACTGTATGTTCTTGATCTAAGAAATCTTGTCTACAACCTTAATACCAAGCGGATTAAAAAAATGATTTAAATCCTGCTTACTTATGGCACTGTCGTTTAGGACATATAAAAGAGAAACGTGTATCTAGACTCCATAAGGATGGACTACTAGACTCATTTGATTTTGTATCATATGAGACATGTGAGGCTTGTTTATTGGGAAATATGACAAAGTACCCTTTCAATAAGAAAGGTGAGAGGACTAGTGACAAATTGGCGCTCATACATACTTATGTGTGTGGGCCATTTGCCACGCCTGCCAGGGGTGGTTACGTCTACTTCATTACACTTACTGATGACTACAGTAGATATGGATTTGTGTACCTCATGAGGGAAAAATCCGAATTCTTTGAAGTGTTCAAAGAATTCAAGAATGAAGTAGAGAAGCAGCTTGGAAAAAGTATCAAGGCTCTACGATCGGATCGTGGAGGAGAGTACTTAAGCCAAGAGTTTGACGACTATCTTAGAGAGTATGGGATCGTGTCCCAACTCACTCCACGCGGAACGCCACAATGGAATGGCGTGTCTGAGAGGAGGAATCGAACCCTATTGGATATGGTTCGATCTATGATGTGTCAAACCGATCTTCCATTATCGTTTTGGGGCCACGCTCTATTAAGTGCAACTTTCACCATTAACCGTGTTCCATCTAAATCAGTCATGAAGACACCATATAAGATGTGGAGTGGGAGGCGTCCCACACTGTCGTTCATGAGGATTTGGGGCTGCGATGTCTATGTAAAACGTTTACAATCAAACAAGCTAGGGCCAAAATCGGATAAGTGTAAATTTGTGGGATACCCTAAGGAAACTAAGGGTTACTACTTCTACAATCCAACCGGGAACAAAGTGTTTGTTTCTCGGACCGGCGTGTTTCTAGAAAGAGAGTTTGTCTCTAAAGAAGCAAGTGGGAGGACTGTAGAACTTGAAGAGGTTCAAGAACCACAAATCACTAAACCGATTATGGAACATGAACAAGAACCAGAAACAGTTGTGGAGTAGCCTGTTCAGGTAAGACAAGAGCTTCGTAGATCTAGTACAGTGCGCCAGGAACCCGAGAGGTATGGAGTTCTCGTGACTGATTCCGGTGACACGATGCTCATAGACGATGAGCCTACTACCTATGAAAAGGCCATGAAGGGCCCATACTCTTAGAAGTGGCTAGAAGCCATGGGATCCGAGATGGAATCCATGTATACCAACAAAGTATGGACTTTGGTGGAACCACCCGAAGGGGCGCGGCCCATAGGGTGCAAGTGGGTCTTCAAGAAGAAGATAGACATGTATGGTAATGTGATTACCTATAAGGGCCGATTGGTGGAAAAAGGATTCAGACAGATTCATGGTATTGACTATGATGAAACCTTTTCACCAGTCGCTATGACCAAATCCATCTGAATCCTACTTGCGATTGCAGCATACCACGACTATGAGATTTTTGGCAGATGGATGTCAAAACAACATTCCTTTATGGGAATATCCTTGAGGACGTGTATATGATACAGCCGGAGGGTTTTGAGGATCCAAAGCAAGCCAACAAAGTCTATAAGCTGCAACGATCCATTTATGGATTGAACCAAGCTTCTAGGAGTTGGAATCGACGCTTTTATGAAGTAGTCAAAGAGTTTGGCTTCATCAGGAACGAAGATGAGTCTTGTGTCTACAAGAAGGTTAGTGGGTGCTTTGTAGCTTTTCTGGTCTTGTATGTGGATGACATACTACTCATTGGCAACGACGTTCCCATGCTGCAATCTGTTAAAGATTGGCTAGGGAAGTGTTTCTCAATTAAGGACTTAGGGGAAGCAGCCTATATACTCGGTATAAATATCTATAGAGATAGATCTAAGAGACTGCTAGGCCTAAGTCAATGTACATATATTGACAAGGTGTTGAAACGGTTCAACATGCAAGATTCCAAGAAGGGATTCATGCCCATGTCACATGGAATCACTCTTTCGAAGAGTGGTTGTCCTTCCAATGAGATTCAGAAGGAACGCATGAGTAGAATTCCCTATGCCTCGGCCATAGGATATATCATGTACGCCATGTTATGTAGTAGACCAGAAGTGTCATATGACTTAAGTATGACAAGAAGATACCTATCCAATCCAGGTGAGAGTCATTGGATTGCGGTCAAGAACATCCTAAAGTACTTGAGAAGAACTAAGGATGCTTTCTTGATATTTGGTGGTGAGGAAGAGTTACGTGTAAGGGGTTACACTGATGCAAGCTTCCAAACCGACAGAGATGACTTTAGATCACAGTCGGGATATGTGTTCTGCCTGAATGGAGCAGCGGTGAGCTGGAAGAGTTCCAAGCAAGAGACGGTGGCTGATTCTACAACAGAGGCTGAGTACATTGCTGCAAATTGCGCAGCACAGGAAGCTGTTTGGATCAGAAAGTTTGTTTTTGAACTTGGTGTGGTTCCTAGCATTGCGGATCCAGTTGAGTTGCACTGTGACAAAACTGGGGCGATCGCGCAATCGAAGGAACCCAAGTCACACCAGAAATCCAAGCACGTGCTCAGGAAGTTTCATCTGATTCGAGATATTATCGATAGAGGAGACGTTCGGATATGCAAGATTCCTACAGATGAGAATCTGTCAGACCCACTTACAAAGCCGCTTACGCTGTGGAAGCATGAAGGGCACACTAGGAGTATGGGTATACGAGATGCGCCACATTGGCTCTAGTTCAAGTGGGAGACTGTTGGAATAGATGCCCTAGAGGCAATCTAGTTTAGTATGAATTGAATTGTGGCTAGAAATTCATTTATTATTCATTTGATATTAAATATAATGAAGTCCTTATATTTACAATTGTGTTGTTTATCTTAAATATCCCTAGTCAAGTATAATGATTAATGGGACAATCATCTATAGACTAGTATGGGGTTGGATTGATATGGAGATATCATGATCCAACACATAGGTGTGCATTAGGGGTAATGGCGCACTGGATTGACCCATCTCCGAGAAGGCTACATACATGTTATGTTGAGTCACAAGCGCTTCTCGCGGTGCAATGGTATTGTCATCCTTAGACTTGAAGTCACTGGATATTCTAGTTGTGGATTATTGTGATTTTGGTAGCGTTAAACGCTACACCCTAACTGGGTAGTTATAAAGGCGTGTACCGGATACAATAAGAAGCAAGCTTAGAGATCGTAGTGTAAGTAAAGAGGATTTGTCCCTCCCACATAATGGGAGCAAATATCCATGGCGACTGGAGGGATAGTGCTTATAGAATGTCTGGCCAGACTCAAATTAATCAATATGGGATATTTATGTTATTTGCACAAATAAGGCAATTACCATGAATCGAGAAACTATGGATTGGATATACGAGTGTGACTTGTATGTCTCTTGTCCAATCCGGATATAGAGACAAAGGGATGAGACAATTACTTGTACAAAGGTTGTCAAGATGACTATTCTATTAGTTGGCTAGAATGGATGTTTTGCTTGAAACCGCTCCATATTAGCACATAGTTGCTACCAACTAGATAGAACCTATGGGGTCACACGCTAGATAGAGTTGAACTAGATTTGGGAATTAATTACTTGGATTAATTAAATAGAAGGATCACTTTGCAAAACCTTGCAAACTTAGTAGGGACTAATTTGCAAGGAAGGGACTAAATTGAATTCTAGTAGGACTAGAATAAGTCTTTTAGGTAGTTGGCAAGGATTTGTTGGACTATATAAAGGACCTTCCTTCCTTCCTTCCTTCCCACACTTATGATTCATTAGATCATAACTTGAGTGGGAGAGAACAAAAGGAGAGAGCAAGCAAGCAAGGAAGGAGCCGCCGCCCCTCCCACGCCGCCGCCCCTCCCCATCGGCGTTTTGCGTGATTCTTCTTCCTCTTCCTCTTTCCGGGCTAGAACCAAGGATTGGAAGAGCTATAAATTAACTCTAGGTGTGGACCTACTATAGAGAACTTGACACAATTCGCGTTTGAAGTCATCAAAGGAGAACCCTAAGGTGTGTTAACTGATTTCTTCGTTTACCATCGTTATGTCTCTTGACTTGTGATCCTTGGAGCGTTTTGCATGGTTAATTATTGTTTCCGTTGCGCATCCATGAATCAAAACCCTACAGTGGTATGAGAGCCACAGGTCGTAGAGCATAAACGTGGTTTATGTGTTACGTTTTGATAGTTTTACACCTTAAAATTGTTGTTTATCGCGTAAAACCAGACAAATCAAGCATGGGATGCAATTTGTCAATAATAAATCATAACAAGACCTAGTTTTTGCATTGGATGCATGAATTAGTGAGTTTGAGAAATTTTAGGATCTTAGATCTAGGGTTTGGGCATCCTTGGGGAAGAAGGAGTTCTTCCCAAACAAGGAAACAACCAAACTTAAGCACCAAGCAAGGAAACAACCAAACATGCGGTTCACCTTTTTGGGCCCAGGCAATTGGATTGTTGGGACCATGAACCGTTTTAATCCCTAGAATATCCTAAAATCAATTAAAATTGACCAAGCGCGTTAAACTTGGATTTAATTGTTTATGTTCAATTCGCATGGTGATTAAATATGGCCTTAGGATGTGGTTTGATGTGGATGTTTAATTTTTGTGGTTTGGTTTACGGCCTGCGAGCTGATCAATTAATTGTAATAATTAATTAGGGTTTTATGGCCTGCGAGCCATTTTTTCTCAACTTGTGAGATTTATTTTATTTAGTATAGAAGGTAGTTAGTGCTAGATAAAGTAGATTGTTAGCCAAGATTGAAGAAAAAGAAGCCCAAAGCCAAAAGGAGCCACAAAAGATGGAGCATGGAGCATGGAGCATTCCATATGACTATGAAGGATGGACCAAAAGATCAAGACGCATGGAGATGTGTTTGCTTTTAGGGTTCATAGATAATTCCATTGGCTTGGAATTATCTTAAGCTAGAAAAGGCCATATCCACACCACGTTTTATTTATGTTTTGTGGTTGTTTACTTCATTGTCTTATTATTTTGTGGTTGGTGTATGGATGATGCATGCAATTAGGATAATAAGATAATTAGACAACCCGGATCTATTATTTTGAGTTGTGCCCAAACTCAAATAGATAGATTAAGTTGATATTGATCAACAAAACAATTAAAATTGAATTTAAAAATCCCTCAAAAATTCAAATAATGTCTTCTTGCCTTCTCGTTATTTAAACACTCATTATCATCATGATTTATCAAGTTCGTGCGTGCCAAAACATGGCGACTTGGTTCATAATGATGGAATGCGATCGCACAAGCTAGTAATGTGCAATTGTTTAAATAAGAGGTTGAACACAACTAGGCTATTAATGTGATTAAGAAACCAAGAGGCAATCAATTGGGATTCTCGATATGGATGGATAATTAAGGAGTTATTTGCCAATTGAACCAAGAGTTGCATAAGGGATGCAATTGGAATTGCTCCTACCTAAAGTAGTCAAATTATGGGTGACTTTCCAAAGCAAGCTCATAAGGAGATGAAACATGGATCTTGGCCCACTAGAAAATATAAGGATATTTTCCGCATTAATATCTTGAGGGTTATTAATCCGTAGTAAAATAGTATGAGCTATATTTGATAAACTAGCCATTATTAAATATAGTAAAAAAAATCACAAATACTAAAACTTGCGTATTTTCCTTTTGTAGAATTCCAAATGGCAAACAACTCATCGAGTTCACAACATTCCGTACGATCTGTCCTTCAGAAGGACAAGCTCTCTGGAACCAACTTCCTTGATTGGTACAGAAACTTGGGAATTGTTCTCAAGCAAGAGAAGAAACTGTACGCAATAGAGGAGCATGTTCCAGCAGGTCCAGAGAACCAAACACCTGCTGCCCTAAAGGCGTAACAGAAGCGTGTTGATGACGCTAATGATGCGGCCTGCCTTATGCTATGCACCACGAATTCTGAGCTTCAGAAGCAACACGAAAACATGAATGTTGTCGATATGATCGAGCATCTGAAGCAGCTCTTCCAAGAGCAGGCAAGGGTTGAGAGGTATGAGGTCTCTAAGGCACTGTTCAAGTGTCATCTGGCAGAAGGGAACCCGGTGGGACCCCATGTACTCCGTATGATCGGGTACTTGGAGAATCTCGCCCGACTGGGGTTCCCGGTCGGCCAAGAGTTGACAACCAATCTCGTTTTGCAATCGTTGCCCGAGAGTTATGGACATTTCATCATGAACTATAACATGAACGAGATCGTGAAACCACTGCCAGATTTTCTCAATATGTTGAGGACAGCTGAACAGAGCATCAACAAGGGTAAGGGCAAGGCCATTATGATGGTGCAGAAAGGAAAGGGCAAAAGGGTTGCCTCATCCTACAAGGGAAAAGGCAAGTCAGTTGCCAAGTCCAAGGAACCTGCCCTTAAGCCTGTTAGTGGCATTGCCAAAGGTGTGACTAAAGGTGAGTGTCACTACTTCAGTCAGCCTGGACACTGGAGGAGGAACTGCCCAAAATATCTGGAGGACAAGAGGCTTGGAATAGTGATTCCTCCACCACCAGGTATTTTTGTTGTAGATGTCAATTATCTGTCTCTATATCATGGGTATTATACTGGATGTGGATCTCACATTTTTCGAAATGTGCAGGATCTAAAGAGAAGTAGATGATTGGCTAAAGGGGAGATAGATCTGCGCGTTGGGAATGGAGCAAAAGTTGCTGCATTGGCCGTGGGCGTGTGCGAGCTATCTTTGCCTTCAGGATTAGTTTTAGAATTAAATATTGCTCTTTTGTGCCTGCTACGAGAAGAAACATTATTTCTATTTCTTGTTTGGACAAAGTTGTTTTATTATTTCAATAAAGAACAATTGTTGTTCCTTTTATTTGAATAATATTCACTATTTTAGTGCGCAATTATTTAATGGACTGTATGTCCTTGATCTAACCAATCATGTCTACAACATTAATACGAAGCGGATTAAAATAAATGATTTAAATCCTGCTTACTTATGGCACTATCGTTTAGGACACATAAACGAGAAACGTGTATCTAGACTCCATAAGGATGGACTACTAGACTCATTTGATTTTGAATCATATGAGACATGTGAGGCTTGTTTATTGGGAAAAATGACAAAGTCCCCTTTCAATAAGAAAGGTGAGAGGACTAGTGAGCAATTGGCGCTCATACATACTGATGTGTGTGGGCCATTTGCCACGCCTGCCAGGGGTGGTTACGTTTACTTCATTACACTTACTGATGACTACAGTAGATATGGATTTGTGTACCTCATGAGGGAAAAGTCTGAATCCTTTGAAGTGTTCAAAGAATTTAAGAATGAAGTAGAGAAGCAGCTTGGCAAATGTATCAAGGCTCTATCATCGGATGGTGGAGGAGAGTACTTAAGCCAAGAGTTTGACGACTATCTTAGAGAGTGTAGGATCGTGTCCCAACTCACTCCACCCGGAACGCCACAACGGAATGGCGTGTCTGAGAGGAGGAATCGAACCCTATTGGATATGGTTCGATATATGATGTATCAAACCGATCTTCCATTATCGTTTTAGGGCCACGCTTTATTAAGTGCAGCTTTCACCATTAACCGTGTTCCATCTAAATCAGTCATGAAGACACCATATGAGATGTGGAGTGGGAGGCGTCCCACACTCTCATTCATGAGGATTTGGGGCTGCGATGTCTATGTAAAACGTTTACAATCAGACAAGCTAGGGCCAAAATCGGATAAGTGTAAATTGATGGGATACCCTAAGGAAACTAAGGGTTACTACTTCTACAATCCAACCGAGAACAAAGTGTTTGTTGCTCGGACCGACGTGTTTCTAGAAAGAGAGTTTGTCTCTAACGAATCAAGTGGGAGGACTGTAGAACTTGAAGAGGTTCAAGAACCACAAATAACTAAACCGATTATGGAACATGAACAGGAACCAGAAACAGTTGTGGAGCAGCCTGTTCAGGTAACACAAGAGCTTCGTAGATCTAGTAGAGTGCGCCAGGAACCCGAGAGGTATGGACTTCTCGTGACCAATTCCGGTGACACGATGCTCATAGACGATGAGCCTATTACCTATGAAGAGGCCATGAAGGGCCCAGACTCTCAGAAGTGGCTAGAAGCCGTGAGATCCGAGATGGAATCCATGTATACCAACAAAGTATGGACTTTGGTGGAACCACCCGAAGGGGCGCGGCCCATAGGGTGCAAGTGGGTCTTCAAGAAGAAGATCGACATGGATGGTAATGTGATTACCTATAAGGGCCGATTGGTGGCAAAAGGATTCAGACAGATTCATGGTATTGACTATGATGAAACCTTTTCACCAGTCGCTATGACCAAATCCATCCGAATCCTACTTGCGATTGCAGCATACCACGACTATGAGATTTGGCAGATGGATGTCAAAACAGCATTCCTTTATGGGAATCTCCTTGAGGACATGTATATGATACAGCCGAAGGGTTTTGAGGATCCAAAGCAAGCCAACAAAGTCTGTAAGCTGCAACGATCCATTTATGGATTGAAGCAAGCTTCTAGGAGTTGGAATCGACGTTTTCCCATGCTGCAATCTGTTAAAGATTGGCTAGGGAAGTGTTTTTCAATGAAGGACTTAGGGAGAGCAGCCTATATACTCGGTATAAAGATCTATAGAGATAGATCTAAGAGACTGCTAGGCCTAAGTCAAAGTACATATATTGACAAGGTGTTGAAACAGTTCAACATGCAAGATTCCAAGAAGGGATTATTGCCCATGTCACATGGAATCACTCTTTCGAAGAGTGGTTGTCCTTCCAATGAGATTGAGAAGGAACGCATGAGTAGAATTCCCTATGACTCGGCCATAGGATCTATCATGTACGCCATGCTATGTAGTATACCAGATGTGTCATATGCCTTGAGTATGACAAGCAGATACCAATCCAATCCAGGTGAGAGTCACTAGATTGCAGTCAAGAACATCCTAAAGTACTTGAGAAGAACTAAGGATGCTTTCTTGATATTTAGTGGTGAGGAAGAGTTACCTGTAAGGGGTTACACTGATGCAAGCTTCCAAACCGACAGAGATGACTTTAGATCACAGTCGGGATATGTGTTTTGCATGAATGGAGCAGCGGTGAGCTGGAAGAGTTCCAAGCAAGAGACGGTGTATGATTCTACAACAGAGGCTGAGTACATTGCTGCAAATGGCGCAGCAAGGGAAGCTGTTTGGATCAGAAAGTTTGTTTTTGAACTTGGTGTGGTTCCTAGCATTGCGGATCCAGTTGAGTTGTACTCTTAAAACACTGGGGCGATCGCGCAATCGAAAGAACCCAGGTCACACCAGAAATCCAAGCACGTGCTGAGGAAGTTTCATCTTATTCGACATATTATCGATAGAGGAGACGTTCGGATATGCAAGATTCCTACAGATGAGAATCTGTCAGACCCACTTACAAAGCCGCTTACGTAGTGGAAGCATGAAGGGAACACTAGGAGTATGGGGCGCCAGATTGGCTCTAGTGCAAGTGAGAGACTGTTGGAATACATGCCCTAGAGGCAATCTAGTTTAGTATGAATTGAATTGTGGCTAGAAATTCATTTATTATTTATTGGATATTTAATATAATGAAGTCCTTAGATTTACAATTGTGTTGTTTATCTTAAATATCCCTAGTCCAGTATAATGATTAATGGCACAATCTATATAATAAAACAGGACGGTGTGGGTCCCATGCATATTTTTGAAAGACATTTCAAATAGACATTTTGTAGAGACATTTTGAACTGTCGGATTATAATTTCATTAAACATTACCAGCCATTAGATTAACTTAAAAGTTGATGGATTAATTTTTTGCTTACACATTGTCTTGATCTACATAAAACGAAGGGTTTGTTTTGTGATTCATACGCCTCTTGATCCAGTTCCTTCACAGTCCTCGCCATCGTAAGTCTCTTGCCGGTGAAGCATCATTTGTCTTCTTATCCGATCTCCTTATCTCCGCTGATTTGTTTTGCTTTGTTTTGTGTTCATGATTTTTTGTGTTCATATTTTTATATTTAGGGTTCCATTTGGATTGTCAAGAGGAGCTTGAGACCTTCCTTCAGAGTTCGAGGTCTTTGTTGACCCAGACATCATCGGCCACCTGGTGATTTGTTCGACCCACTCTCGGTAGACTCTGCTATGAGTTCTCTCTCTCTCTCAGAAACTCCGACCAAACTGCTCGATCTACTTCGCCAATCTCCATCAGCAGCGGCATAGACAACCAATTGGGGTTCTCTGTCGTATGTATCTCTCATCTCACTCATTATACTCTGATCTCTTCCTCAACTTTGGCGATGACGACGAGGTAAATCAATTTTGTTTCTAACTGTAGCGGGCTTGGTACTCCAATTTACTGGGGTTTTGGATTTTCTTTTTGTTTTTCGAATAAGAAAAAGTGGAGTCCGATCCAGGTTATTAGTCGTTTCTTGGTTCCCTATATGTTGTTTTGATTTTTAAATGACCAGGTTTATTGTGTGTTGCGGATGGGATGATTTCCAAATAGACCAAATTGCATGTGACATGGAGAAGCAATTCATCCTCCATATTTTTATGTCATGAAATCTTAGTGAATTTAGTGACAAATTCCTTTAGATGTGCGTTTTTGCCATAACTTTGGCACTTTGTATTGTTTCTTATTGGTGATACATTGGCACTTTTCCTTTCTTCTATTCAAGGTTGTGCACCCTCGGGAGTCTATAGTCCAACGGTCCACTTTTCATTTTTGAGGTTTTATCATGTCTTTCACTTGCTAGATTTAGTTCGAGTTTTTGTTTAATTTACTTATATTCATCTTGAATGTATTTTTGTAGACCCTATATCCCTTCGTTTGCTGCTTTCATGGCAATAGTAGCAGTGAGGAGGCTGCAGGCGGCGGATGAGAATGGGGTAAAGCAAAAAGAGATCAATGATTTCAAAGCCACAAGTAATACAAGATGCTCTTATCATAATATGTAATACAGAGATTTGAGGGTCATGCCAGCAAATTGAACTTCAGCTTGAATTTCAATTTGCAAACAACCTTTTACTTCCTTGAATTTAAAGAAGAAATTGTATTACCCATTTTGTGTTACTGTTGTATTCATGGTTGGCATACATAACCTAAGTTTTTCATTTCTCTAAGACATGAAAAATTTTGTGAAATTCCTTCAATTTTGTTTACATAAAATTTGGGCAGAGCCCTCGGGATGATTTTGGCTGTGCTCCCCTCCAACCACTTACAGGGCTCCCAACTTTGTTTGATCCGAGCGACATATGTTCGCTTTTCCTAGGTTTTTGAAGGTCTCTTCGTTGGAAGTTTTTTTTTGGGTAAACTTATTTCGATGAGAGCTAATGATACAGTTAAAGGAATAGTTGATGAGAATAAGTTGAATTCTTGATACGAGACTTGGAACTGGGGGTTAATATCGCTCTATCATGATAAGGAACGAGCTGCCTGATGTTATCAGGCCATGTATGGCACTAAACCGAATCTGCAACTCACACATCAATCATCCAAAAGTCTTGAAAGATGCAATTTTCGAGCATGAGTTTCTGTTTTTAGATGATGTGGATTGATTATAATATCTCCTTCGTACACGGGTTTAGTAGAATATTTTTTCCTTGGTTCAAAGACACTTTTTATTTGCTCATTAAAATCCGAGTTTACTTTGATGTATAACATTTCTTAAATGTTATTCCTCGACTCTTGACTGTAACGGGGATTGTTGAACTAACACTTATACTGCCTCCGCTGGGGTGGTTGTTTATTTTCTTTTTTTTCGTGCCTTTCGGCACGGGAAATACCTAGTCATCTATAGACTAGTATGGGGTTGGATTGATATGGAGATATCATGATCCAACACATAGGTGTGCATTAGGGGTAATGGCGCACTGGATTGACCCATCTCCGAGAAGGCTACATACATGTTATGTTGAGTCACAAGCGCTTTCTCGCGGTGCAATGGTATTGTCATCCTTAGACTTGAAGTCACTTGGATATTCTAGTTGTGGATTATTGTGATTTTGGTAGCGTTAAACGCTACACCGTAACTGGGTAGTTATAAAGGCATGTACCGGATACAATAAGAAGCAAGCTTAGAGATGGTAGTGGAAGTAGAGAGGATTTGTCCCTCCCACATAACGGGAGCAAATATCCTAGGCCACTCGAGGGATAGTGCTTATAGAATGTCTGGCCAGACTCAAATAAATCAATATGGGATATTGATGTTATTTGCACGAATAAGGCTATTCCCATGGATCGAGAAACTGTGGATTGGATAAACGAGTGTGACTTGTATGTCTCTTGTCCAATCCGGATATAGAGACAAATGGATGAGACAATTACTTGTACAAAGGTTGTCAAGATGACTATTCTATTAGTTGGCTAGAATGGATGTTTTGCTAGAAACCGCTCCATATTAGCAAATAGTTGCTACCAACTAGATAGAACCTATGGGGTCACACGCTAGATAGAGTTGAACTAGATTTGGGAATTGATTAATTGGATTAATTAATTATAAGGATCACTTTGCAAAACCTTGCAAACTTAGTAGGGACTAATTTGCAAGGAAGGGACTAAATTGAATTCTAGTAGGACTAGAATAAGTCCTTTAGGTAGTTGGCAAGGATTCGTTGGACTATATAAAGGACCTTCCTTCCTTCCCACACTTATGATTCATTAGATCATAAATTGAGTGGGAGAGAACAAAAGGAGAGAGCAAGCAAGCAAGGAAGGAGCCGCCGCCCCTCCCTCGCCGCCGCCCCTCCCCGTCGACCCCAAGAAGGCCGAACCTCCTTGGTTTGGTCTCGTTTTGCGTGATTCTTCTTCCTCGTCCTCTTTCCGGGCTAGCACCAAGGATTGGAAGTTCTAGAAATCAACTCTAGGCGTGGATCAACTATAGAGAACGTGACACAATTCGCGTTTGAAGTCATCAAAGGGGAACCCTAAGGTGTGTTAATTGATTTCTTCCTTTACCATCGTTATGTCTCTTGACTTTCGATCCTTGGAGGGTTTTGCATGGTTAATTATTGTTTCCGTTGCGCATCCATGAATCAAAACCCTACACTTGTCACTTTATGGCTTATAGATACTATCATTGGCTTCGTAATATCTTAGTCTTAGGGGCCATATCCATACCACGTTTATTCATTTTTGTGGATGATTATTATTTATGTCTTGTTATTTAATTTAGTGCATGGTTGATGCATACAAAACGTAACAAGATAATAATAAACAAGTATGATATTTATTGTGGATTGCCCAATGCAAATAAGTAGATCATGTTGATTTGATCAACCAAACAATTAAGTAATGACAATTAAATCCCTCAAATGATATATAGCATTTTGCCTTCTCTTACTTAAACACCCTTCATGATCAAGGTCTTTTAAAATTCAGGCTTGCCAAAGAAAGGATATTTTAATTCACCATGATGTGATGTGGCGATACATGCAAGTAATGTGTGATTGTTGAAGTAAGAGATTGGACGCAACTGTGTGAGTTCAATTATATTAATAAACTTAGAGGCAAGGCAATTAGGAGTTATCCATGGGACATATAAAGAATAAGGGGTTACTCACCTAATTGAACTAAGAGTTGCATGGGATGCAATTGGAATGGTTTCATACCTAAATAACCAATTCTTGGGTGAGTTGCCAAAGCAAGCCCAAGAAGAAGTGAAATAGGGATCCTGGATCACTAGAGAATATATGATATTTTCTGCATTAATGATGAGGGCTATTAATCCGAGAAAAATAGTGGGAGCTATATTTAATAATCTAGCCATTAATGAATGTAGTTAATTGTTCAAAAAATTAAAATTAGGTATTTGTCGTTTTGTAGAATTCCATCCAATGGAAAACAATCGACAAGCATCGACTTCGTCCTTACCATCTGTCCTTGAGAATGACAATTATCTGGAATAAATTTTCTGGACTGGTACGAAAACTTGTGAACTCTTCTCAAGCATGAAACGAAACTATACGTCATAGAAAATTCTATTCCATCCCCACCAGGAGAGGATGATGTGCTTGCCACGACAGTGGCATATCAAAAACATTTGGATGACTCTAATGATGTCACTGGCCTCATGCTTTGTTCCATGAACTTTGAGCTTCAGAAGAAACATGAGAACATGGAGGCGTACGATATGATTGTACACCTGAGACAGCTCTTCCAAGGCCAAGCAAGGCATGAGAGGTATGAAGTATCTAAGGCACTGTTCAAGTGCAGTCTCGCAGAGGGGAACCCCGTTGGGCCTCATGTACTGCGCATGATAGGGTACATGGAGAATCCCGAGAGTTTAGGCTTCCCATTCGGTAAAGAGTTGGCCACTGATCTCATCATGCAATCGTTATCGGATAGTTATAGCCAGTTCATCTTGAACTATAACATGAATGAGATAAAAAAAATCTCTGTCTGACCTGCTCAGTATGTTGAGGACCACTGAATAGAGAATTAACATGGGCAAAGGAAAGGCCATAATGATGGTCAATAAGAGTAAGGGAAAGGGATTTGCCTCTATATCCAATGGAAAGAGAAAGAAATTTTCAAAAATCCAAGGGAGCCTTAAAGCCTGCTGGAGGCGTGACTAAGGGTGATTGTCACTACTGTAGTCAGTCGGGTCACTAGAAGACGAAATGTCCAAAGTATATGGAGGATAAATGGCTTGGAATAGTGATTCCACCACCACCAGGTACTTCTTTTATAGATGTCAATTTAGCTATCTCTTCATCTTGGGTATTGGATACTGGATGTGGATCTCACATTTCTTGAAATGTGCAGGATTTAAAGAAAAGTAGGAGATTGGATAAAGGGGAGATCGACTTGCGCGTTTGGAATGGAGCAAAAGTTGATGCGTTAGCCGTAGGCGTTTATGAGTTATCTTTTCCTTCTGCACTTATTTTAGAATTAGACAATTGATATTATGTGCCTCCCATGAGCAAAATCATTATTTCTATTTCTTTACTGGACGAGAAAGGTTTTACTATTTCAATAAAGGATAAATGTTGCTCCATTTATTTTGATAGTATGCATATTGTAGTGCGCATTTCTAATGAATTGTATGTCCTTGATCTAAATTATGTCGTCTATAACATAAATACCAAGAGGATTATAACTATTGATTTAAATCCTACTTATCAGGGCACAGTCGTTTAGGTCATATAAATGAGAAACACACCTCTAGACTCCATAAGGATGGATTCCTAGACTCATTTGATTATGAGTCATATGAGACACGTGAATCTTCTTTATTAGGAAAAATGAAAAAGTCCCCTTTCAATAAGCAAGGTGGGAGGACTAATGATTTATTGGCTCTCGTACATACTGATGTGTGTGGTCCATTTCCCACACCAGCTAGAGGTGGTTACCTTTACTTCATTACATTTACTGGTTATTTCAGTAGATATGGATTTGTATACCGTATTGAAGGCCAAATCCGAATCCTTTGAATTATTCTAAGAATTCAAGAATGAATTAAAGAAGAAACTATGCAAGAGTATCAAAGCTCTACGATCGGATCGTGGATGAGAATACTTGAGTCAAGATTTTGCCGAGTATCTTAGAGAGTGTGGGATAGTATCCCAACTCACTCCAACCGGAACGCCGCAGTGGAATGGCGTGTCTGAGAGGAGGGATCGCACCTTGTTGGACATGGTGTGGTCTATGATGTGTCAAACAGATCTTCCAATATCATTTTGGGGACATGCTCTAGTGACTGCAACTTTTACCATTAACCGTGTTACATCCAAATTTGTCAATAAGACACCATATGAGATATGGACTAGGAAGCATCCCATAGTGTCGTTTATGAAGATTTGGGGTTGCAATGTCTTTTTGAAACGTTTACAAAGAGATAAACTCGAACCCAATGCTGAAAAGTGTATGTTTTTGGGATATCTTAAGGAAACGAAAGGATATTATTTCTACAATCCAACCGAGAACAAAGTGTTTGTTCCTCGGACTGGTGTGTTCCTAGAAAGAGAGTTCGTATCTAAAGGATCCAGTGGGAGGACTGTAGAACTTGAAGAAATTCAATAACCACAAAACACTGATTCTTTTAATGGAGCATGAGCAGGAACCACAGAGTGTTGTGGAGCAACCTGTTCAAGTAAAACAAGAACTATGTAGGTCGAGTAGAGTATGTAATGAGACAAAGAGGTATGAACTTCCCGTGACTAGGCCCGGTGACGTACCAGTCATGGAATATGAGCGTACGACCGATGGAGAGTCCGTGGAAGGTCCAGACTCAAAGAAGTGTCTTGAAGCCATGAGATCCGACATGAAATCCATGTATACCGAAAATTATGGACTTTGGTGGAACCACCCTGAGACAACCCAGGATCTCGATTCGAAGTTAAAGAGACAACCGATAACCAAAAGTAGAAATATGTTTATGAATATTACAATTTATGTAATAAATAAAACAATCTTTGAGAAGACAAGTTTACAAGATCAATATGCTAAGAAAAAACTATGTGATCTAACTTAAGCTAAAAGTCTTCGTCTCGATCCGTGTTCAATCCCCCGCCTTGATTGATGACATGCGAATTTGAAAAGGCAAAAGCCGACGCAGTTTTGAACAATATGATCTGTAAAAGCTGAGTAAATACACACTACGACATGTAAAGAATTGAGTCTCACGCAAGCATAATTTTTAATAAATCAAGAGATTTGAAACATCAATAAGCAAGAGAGTTGGGAAAATTTGGAATAATTATGAGTAAACGTGTAGGAAAATTTCTCAGCTTTAAAACATTTGTAGATCACGAGTAGTCAAGATACTCTTAAACCAGAGCAAGCTCATGAGAGCAAATCATGTTTCACTGAAGAACATTTAATTCACGAGTACCAAATTTCTTTCAATTTCATATAATCTGGTTGGGGCATATCTAGATCCACTAACAGGGTCGTTAGAGTACGCAACTTTTTTTCAACTTCAATTAACAAATAACTTTAGCTGAGGCATGTCCAGATCCACCTGCAGGATCGGTGTTGATAGAGTGATCACAAAGTAATCATAAAGGGTTCCTTCTAGGATCTATCACCCGAGCTTTAAGGGATCCCATTCGTCAACCCCGCCCACAACATTAGCTAAAATGCCTTTTGTGTCGACACCCCTATACCGTAGTAACCCTTAGAAGTATAAGTAGCACTATATATCTCTACAAACCCCTTGGTCTCAAAACCTTGGTACATTTTGGCTCATCGGGGGCGGATTTGTGAACATTCAAGTTCTATCCTATAATTGTTGGAATTGTGCCCTAGAGGCAATACATTTATCGTGACAAATATATATGGACTACTATTCATTATGTTATCGATATGGAGATATGTTAACATGAATGAAGTCCTTGGAATATATATGATATATTCTTAATTATCCCCATTCGATTATATTGATTAACAGGACAATCAACTTTAGACTAGTATGGGGTTGGATTGATATGGAGATATCACGATCCAACAGATTGGTATGTATTAAGAGTAATGACATACTGGATTGACCCACGACGAGAAGATTACATTATATTATGTTATAGTCACAAGCACTTCTAGTAGTGCTAATGGTATTGTAATCCTTAGACTTGAATTCACTAGATACTCTAGTTTTGAAATATCATGCTTTGATATTATGAAACGTTGCGCCTTAGTCGGGTAACTATAAAGGTTGTTATCGAGCATGATAAGAAGCAAGCTTAGAGATCCTAATGACGTAGACAGGATTTGTCCCTCACACATAATGGGAGTAAATATCCATGGGCCACTCGAGGGATGTTTCTTATCTAATGTCTGGCCAGACTCAGATAAATCAATATGGAGATGTTGATGTTATCTGCATGGATAAGCATATCCTCATGATCGAGGAACTATGGATTGGATATACGAGTGTGACTAATATGTCTCGTGTCCAATCCGGATATGGAGACAAAGGGATTACAAAATACACGAACATTGGGAACAAGGTTTGTCGGATGACTATTCCTATTAGTTGGGTAGCATGGACGACTTGCTAGAGGCCGCTCCATGTTAGTATTTATTACTACCAACTAAATAGAAACCTATGAGGTCACACTCCCTATGGATTAGACCGGACTTGGGAAATAATTAATATAATTAATTAATTAGAAGGATCAGTACGCAACTACTTGCAAACTTAGTAGGACTAATTTGCAAGTTGGACTAATCCATGTATGGACATGATTAGGATAGGGGCTTTTGTGCAGTCAACAAGGAGTTGTTGGAATATATAAAGGACACTCCTAGCTTCCTTCTAGACTAATTCTCATAACACATTGAGTGGGAGAGAAAAGAAAATGAGATAGAGCAAATCCCAAGGAGGCCGAACCCCCTTGGGACCGCCCTAACCCCGTCTGCCACAAAGAGGGTCGAGCCCCTCTTTTTGGCGTACCTTGTGTGATTTTATTCCTCTTCCTCCTTCAATCCTAGCTAGCACAAAAGCTTGAAGGATCCGGTTTCAATCCTAAGAGTGGACTAGCCATAGATACGTGAATATTATTTCACGTGTGAAGTCATCACAGGAGAACCCAAAGGTATGTAGATAATAAAATCCTTTACTATCGTTATGTAGTCTCTTCCTGTGACGCTTGGTGGGATTTGAGAAGGATTAATTTTTTATTCTGCTGCATAACCTGCATCAAAACCAACAGTGGTATCAGAGCCACATGTCGTAGAGCATAACGTACTTTATGTGTTACGATTTTGTTGTTTTACACTTTAATTATTGATTATCGCGTAAAACAGGCACATCAAGCATATAGATGCAATGTGTGATTATGATTCATGCCAAATAAGATCTAATATTACATGGAATGTATGGATTATTGAATTTGGATCACATAGGATGTGAAAATTTGGGATCTCGAAAACTAGGGTTTGGGCATAAGTTGGAAAAAGGTGTTTTTCAAACTTGGAAATAACTAAACTTGGGCAACAAGGAGGTAGTTGTTTTGGAAGCAACTAAACTTGGGAAATAAGGAGGAAGTTGTTTTGGAAATAACTAAACTTTGGCAACATGGAGGAAGTTTTTGGACCTCCCCTCTCCTCCTTGCCGCCCAAGAAAGCCACGGTCAAGGGGTCGGTCCTCCCTAGCGCACGACCTAGCCATGTGGGCTAGTGACCGGCCGGCCCAAGGACTTGTGGCGGTCCTTTAGGGTTTTAGCCATGTAATGGTGGGCCTTTTTGGACCGCTTTGACCCTACTTCATCCAAAATTAACTAAAATTGATCAAGCGCGAAAATTGGATTTTAACTGTTTATGTAATTTTAGCATGGTGATTGGATATGGCTTTAGGTTATGGTTTGTTGTGGATGTTTATTTTGTGGTTTGTTTTACGACCTGCAAGCTGATAAAGTTAATGTAATAGTTAATTTGGTTTT
Source organism: Linanthus parryae (assembly GCA_023055425.1). Lineage (NCBI taxonomy): Eukaryota > Viridiplantae > Streptophyta > Magnoliopsida > Ericales > Polemoniaceae > Linanthus > Linanthus parryae. The sequence goes on from JALGPY010000001.1 coordinate 93,456,657, forward strand.
ACGGCCTGCGAGCCGGTCTTCTTCTCAACTTGTGAGATCTTTTTATTTAGTATAGATGCTAGAGAGTATTAGATAAACTAGATGATAGTCAAGATGGAGATGAAGAATCCTAAAGAATTAAAGAAACCACAAGATGGAGCATTCCACAAGGCTAAGGAGCATGAAGCATTCCGCAAGCTATGGATCATGGACCAAAAGATGGAGGCACATGAAGATGAGCTTGCTATTTGTTTAGGGTTCATAGATATTCTCATTGGCTTGAGAATATCTTAGTTTTGAGGCCATATCCATATCATGTTTAATTATGTTTGTGGTTGTTTATTTATTGTCTTATTATCTTACTAGGGGATTGCCCGTGCCCGAGGGCACTACCCCAAATAAACACCAACAAGTATTTCACCAGTTTAAATGTGCCAAAAAGAAAATCAAGCATCGAGCAAGAGAAAAAGAGAGACCAACACGACGATAGACCAAACGTAAGAGTAGGGAGGGGAAGCTGTATGTGAACTCTCTCGCCTATGATGCTAAGGAGTAAATATTGGTTATTCTTTTTGCTAAAGGAAACACATCGATTCCTTCACATTTTTAGATTTTTTTTTCGGTAAAAAAATGTTTAGCTGAAATTCCTTTTAATGACATTTGCTAAAAGGAACACATTTAGTCGGTTATGAATGTTTTGAATTTGATAGTGTGTATTTGTTTATTTGGAGTTTGGCTTTCCCCCTCGATACAAAGGACGCTAAAATAATAATTATGTTTAGAATTAAAGCTCAGTTAATAAGCCAGCAAAAATTTATGAAGAAGCAATGAGACTAATATTACACTGATGTAATTTTGACAACTTCACATTACCCAAAACAGTTTACTAAACTGTAATACCTAGCAAGATCCAGACGGAAATCCATAAGAGCATCTACATCGAGCTTTTCGGTTCAGAGAGACCCCAATTAATACATTCAAAGAAGCAAACGCAAACACAGCTATAGGAAAGTGCAACACATAAGCGAAATAAGACGCCTTCAATTCACCAAAGGTCTCTTAGCCTGGAGGTATCCAGGGCCTTCATTTTCAGTGTAACAGATTCAATTCTGGTAAAATGCCAGCTGTTAAAGGAAATAGCGAAGTGTTCAACAGAGAGATAGATAACTTCCGAGGTGTTCAACAATTCCAAATTTCCAAATGAGGAGTCCCTCTCTCCTCCAACTTGCTCAATCCAACGGCCCGATAGAAGCCGCTTCGAGGTACTAACTTCAATTTTCTTCATTGTAAGCCTTTGAATGCTACAATTTCCTCATGATAATTCGCCATGTGAAGAGCAAGAGGCTGAAACTTTTCACCTTTAAAATATCAATTATCAAGACTAATGTGCACCATTAACAATGAAAAATGAAAAATAAAAATTAATAAGACAATAGCTATTCCTAAGTTTTGGTCTTCCTTTCAAAATGAAAGGTAAGGAGACATAGGCAAAATATAAATACTTCTACAACTTTAAAAATTCTGGTACTAATTAGAACTCAACAAAGCCAATAAAAACATTGCAAGTTTCCCCCTTGTATGTATAATGTTGTTGTAGAATGAAACAAACAATAAAAGCATTCTTTTCCTTTGACATTGAAAATCTGAATGAACCTATTCAAAATCATGGATTGCCAGGGAATGGAAGAGTGAGAAGAGAAATAACTGAAGTTACTACAAAAGAACATCGCTGAGAAAATCCGACCATTTCGTCGTACAAAATTTGTAGTTAGCAGTCAATTTCAATGTTTAATGTTGTTAGAGGTAGAACCTGATTGGGAGAGTACACTTCCATATGTTCCGTCTTGCGGGAGTGAAAATCATCATAGTCTCGTTGTTTGAATTGGAATGGCACCTGCAAAGAAATTGACATAGTTTAAAATAGCATAAAAAAATTGTTCAAAATTTGCACTATCTTGAGCGCAAATTCTTACCTGGTTACATTCATGCTAAGTTTTAATACAGAATTTTAGTGCAAATACACATCATATTGACCAAGTCTGTATCATTCAGACCCGAAAACCAAATATAACAATGCAAATTTACTGCAAAATGTTACTACGAATCCTCAAGACAACAAAAGATTATAATAGTTAACCACGAAAATAGAAGAGTTGTAAATGGGTAAATAGTTTCCTCTATGATTGGTATAGAGTGTAGAATGTTTGTGTCTTTTTGATACCTATTACTAATCATCTGCAGTAACTTTTACCGTCCTTGTACATAAACGACTAACGGGTACAGCCATGCCAATTCCTTCATCAGGGCAAGGCACTATGAAATTCAAGTACATTGATGGACTTGCTCATGTTGTAATGTACTGTAAGATGTCATCAGGTTCATAATATGATCAAAAAAGCAATAAGCATGGTTAGATTATGAAGACATAGCTGAAGGGGAATTGTATAATATACCGGATCATTATGACCTCTACAACTATTAGTGACTTTGAATCAAACATCATCCTTCACAAATTCAGTAAAACCTGATTTCCAGGGAACTCCTGTTCTTAATCTCTGACCCGTCACATGAGTAGGGCTATATGGATCACTACCAAATTCTCATAATCATGAGTCCTTTATCTAAGAAAAAAACTCATACCCATCAGTATTAACCACTTCTTGGATCTCTAGATAAAACTTAGAAAACCCTAGAACAAACAAAAGCCGCTGCTCCTCTAGGTTCTGAATTATTAGCTAGAACAAAAAACTTTGAAATGAAGAGTGAACGGTAAACTTACCAGATGAGAGCGAGGGAGAAACCGAAGAGCAGTAACTAAGTGCGTCGTCTAAGCCGTTGACTGTCTGGGGATAGGCACGACTTTGACAGAGAACTTCAGGTGTGTTTGGGTTCTTGATTTGGTTGAAATTTATGTGTTTACGGTCCCCGATTTTCCCAGAGCAAGAAGAGAGGGGCATCGAGGACATAGCCGACCATGGGAACAAAAGGGTTTTTTCCAGAAAAAATAAAATCAAAGAGGTTTTCTGGGCAAATATGGACAAATCATAGGTCGAGAACGAACGATGAGAAATACATGGTACTGGTTCGATTCCCCGTCCAACGGCCAAAGTGAAGAAGCAGAGGGAAATCAAGATTCAGAGGGTCGACATAGAATCTCTCTCACTTTGAAATCGAAAAAGGCAGAGGCGGAAAAAGAAGGTAGAGCGAGGTTTTCCTCCGGTTGTGGCCGGTCGAGGGAGTGGGAAGGTAGAGAGGCGAAGTGAGATTGAGGGAAGAAGGTGGAGAGTTTGAGTTGAGATCGTGTGTTTTTTTTTTTTTTTTTACATAGATCGTGTGTTTGTTTTTTTCAAAATTCATTTATTAAATTAGGTGAGATCCAAGGGCTAGAGATAATTCAATCTAAAGGCTCAAAAGACATTTCAAAGTCAACTGTCCTGTTTTATTATATAGATTGTTGGTGTATAGATGATGCATGGAAAATTGATTATAAGATAATTAACAACCCGAAACTTTTATTTGTGAGTTTGCCCAACTAAAGATAAGTAGATCAGTTGATATGGATAAACAAAACATTTAAAACTGGAAAAGCAAAATCCCTCAAATTAAATATTGTGCTTTGCCTTCTCGTTACATAAACACTCATCATAATCATGATTACCAAGCGCGTGTGTGCCAAAGCAGGGCGACTTGGTTTGTCATGGTGTGTTGCGATGGCACAAGCAAGTAATGTGCAATTGTTTAGGTAAAAGTTTGGATGCAACTATGTGATTTTAATGGGATTAAAACTAGAGGCATTTAATTGGGATTGTCTATGGGAATAGATGAATAAGTAGTTATTTTCCCAATTGAACCAAGACATGCATGGGATGCAATTGGAATTGTCACCGAAATATCTAATTTTGGGTGACTTGCCAAAGAAAGCTCAAAAGAAGTGAAATATGGATCTTGGCCCACTAGAAATTATTATGATATTTTCCGCATTAATATGGAGGGTTATTAATCCGAGAAAAATATCGGGAGCTATGTTTAACAAATTAATTCCTTTTTAAATATAGTCATACATCACATTACTTTGCATAAATCTTTTTGTTTTGAATACCCCTGGCATTAAACAAACGAAACACGACTATATGTCCTTAGGAAGGACAAGCTGTCTGGAATATATTTTCTAGACTGGTATAAAACTGAGAATTATTATCAAATAAAAGAAAAAAGAATGTTGTACATCGTAGAACATAAGGTTCTCTTCCCACTGATTACCAAGAAACACTAAAATCCTAAATGGAAAAACATAAAAAAATGGTTCTTTGGATGTAACTTGTTTCATGTCAGCTGCCATGAACTCTGAGCTTTGGAAGCAAGATGAGAAATATGGAGGCGTATGATATGATCATAAATTAAAAGAAGCTCTTTAAAAGAGCGAGCTAGACATGAAGGACTTGAAGTGCTGCTCCAATTTGCACTCTCTTTCTTAGCACTCGTCATGATCAAGATGGAATTAGTTCGAGCTTGCCAAAGCAAGGCTACTTGATTCATCGAGATATGACGCGACGAAACAAGATAGTAATGTGTGATTTCTGAAGCAAGAGGTCAAGCGCAACTAAGCTTCTTCAATAGGATTGAAAGCTTAGAGACTGGGAGTAATCTATAAGATAGATAAAGAATTAATAGTTATTCGACCAAATGGATCGAGAATTCCATTGGATGCAATTAGTGTGTTTTTGAAAGGGTATTTACTCAATATGATTGAGAATCGCTATACAAAGCACTCATAAAGGGGTGAGAGCAAAACATGTTAATGGTTAACAATATGGGTAAAGGCAAAAAGGTTTGCGCCGACCCCATGGGCATAAAGAAAGCTTGTTTCTAAAACTACATTGCCTTAAAAGTCCTATAGGTGGTGTAGAAGAAGAGAAACTGCTCAAAGTATCGGGAAGAAAATAATAAAGGAATTATGAATTCCAAATTATGTATTTTTGTTATAGAAGTCAATATGTCTATCTCATCATCATGGGTATATAATACAAGACGAGGATCTCAAATTTATAGAAATGTGGAGGATCTCAAGAGATGTAGACAATTGGATAAGGAAGAAATAAACCTACACATAGGCAATGAAGCAAGGGGTTGCGGAATCAGCAATAGGTAATTAGTTATACCTTTTTGAAATTATCAATGAATTAGACAAATACGATTATGGCATTGCTTTGAGTAGGGACATTATCACAGTTTCTTGTTCTGACAAGAAAAAAAAATCCTTTTATTAAAACAATGGACAAATGTTGTTCCATTTATTTTGATAAAATGCATTATTGTAATGCATTATTAAAACCTATAGGTTTGCATATAATGATATGAATCTCACTTATCTTTGGCATTGTTGTTTAGGCAATGTAAATAATAAATACATATCTTGACTACATTAGAATGGATTTCGGGACTCATCTTGATTATTGAATCATATGAGACATGAAAACATGTTTAAAAGGAAAATATATGATCTTTTGGAATCATACATATAGATGTACGTAGGCCGCTAAGGACAAATGATAAAGGTAGTTTTCAGTACTTCATAATATTCACTGATGGGATCAGAGAAATATGAATTTGTGTATCTTATGAAGAAACAAATAAGAATCCTTTGAAGAGTTCAAGGAATTCAATAATGAAGTAGAGAGCCATCTTGACAGAAGTATAATGGCTCTACGATTGGATCGTAGAGGAGAATACTTCAGCCAATAGTTTGAACATCTAAAGGAGTATGGGATGTGATCCCAAATCACTCTACCTGGAACACCATTATGGAATGGCGTGTCTGAGAAGAGACACCAGACCTTGTTGGACACGATTCGGTCCATGATGTGTCAAAAATAACTTCCAGTTTACTTTTAAGGGTCATGTTCTAATTACAACAAATTTCACCCTTAACCTCGTTCCATCTAAATTAATTATGACAAATACCGTATGAGATATGGAATAGGAAGTGTCTTAGTATGTCATTCATAAGGAATTTGGGTTATGAAGTTTATGGAAATAGTTTACAAATAAACTTGAACCCAAGTCGGATAAATGTACTATGTAGAATATCCTGAGGAAACAAAGGATATTATCTCTACACTCCAATCGAGAAACAAGGGATATGATCCTTTTGATGGAACATGAGCAGGATCACAAGATGTTGTGGAGCAACGTACTCAGGTAACACAAGAACCTCGTAGGATAAGTAGGATATGTCAAAGGCTAGAGAAATATGGATTATATCCTGGTGATGTATTGCTCAAGGAGATGAGTCTACAACCTATGATGAAGACACGAGTGGGAAAGACTCTCAAAAATGGCTTGGAGCCATGAGATACGAAATGGAAACCAACATGGATGATAATATGATTATTTTTAAGGGACAATTGGTTGGAAAAGGGTTTCCTGTGGGTTCATAGTATAGACTATGACGAATTTTTTTCCCCAATTTAGATGTTTAAATCCATTCGAATCTTACTTGCAGCAATCTCTCTACGGATTGAGTCAAGCTTCTCGGAATTGGAATCTTCGATTAAGGATGAAATAAAATGGTTTGATTGCATCAATAAAGAATGTGAAACTTGTAATTACAAGAAGGTTAGTGGGAGCATAGTTAAATCTCTGGTCTTGTATGTAGAGGCATACTAATCATTGAGAATGATGTACCTACTCGGCAATCTTGTAGAGATTAGCCAGGGAATTGATTTTCAATGATAAAATCAAGCAAAACAACCTGTAAGGATCTATGGAGATAGATCAAGATAGTTGTCCAGCTTGAGTCATGGTTCATATATTGACAAAGTTTCGAAATGGTTCAACATGTAAGAATATGGATTCTTACCCATGTTACACGGAATTAGTCTTTGGAAGAACTAATTTTCTTTCCAATTAGATCGAGAAAGGACTGTATGAATGAGATTCACGAGATACGCCATGTTATGTACTAGGTGAGATGTGTCATATGGTATGACACAAAGATACCGGTCAAATCCGGGTGAAAGTCATTGGATAATTATCAAGATTATCCTTAAAGTACTTGAGAAGAACTTAGGATGAATTCTTAATAAATGAATGATAGAAGAGTTTACTGTAAAGTGTTACAGAGATGAGAACTTCTAATCTAATAAAGAAGATTTCAGATTATAGTCAAGTTTTATGTTTTGCGCTAGTAGGAGGGACTGCAAGCTGGAAAGATTCCATCCAAGTTTCAGTTGCCGATTCTATCACAGAGGATTGAGTATAATAATGCATAAGATGCACTTAATCAGAATATTCAAACTCAATCAAATTGTTGCTAAAGGAGATATGAATATTTTCAAGTACCAAAAGATGTCTCTCTTACCTTGCGCAGTAAAAGCATGAGGGTCGCGCTAGATCAATAGGCATATGATGCAGAAGACTGAATCTAGTGAAAGTGGGAGACTGTTGGAATTGTGCCCTAGAGGCAATCAATTTATCGTGACAAATATATATGGACTTACTATTCATTATGTTATCGATATGGAGATATGTTAACATGAATGAAGTCCTTTGAATATAAATGTTATATTCTTAAATATTTCTAGTCGATTATATTGATTAACATGACAATAAACTAAAGACTAGTATGGGGTTGGATTGATATGGAGATATCACGATCCAACACATGGGTATGTATTAAGAGTAATGGCATACTGGATTGACCCACGAAGAGAATTCTACATTAAATTATGTTAAAGTCACAAGCGCTTCTCGTAGTGCTAATGGTATTGTAATCCTTAGACTTGAAGTAACGAGATACTCTAGTTGTGAAATATCATGCTTTGATATTATCAAACGTTGCGCCTTAACCGGGTAACTATAAAGGTAGTTATCGGGCATGATAGGAAGCAAGCTTGGAGATCATAGTGAAGTAGACATGATTTGTCCCTCCCACATAATGGGAGTAAATATTCATTGGCCACTCGAGGGATGGTTCCTATAGAATGTCTGTCGAATCTCTGATAAATCAATATGGAAATATTGTTATCTGCTCGGATAAGCATATTCCCATGATCGAGGAACTATGTATTGGATATACGAGTGTGACTAATATATCTGGTGTCCAATCCGAATTTGGATACAAAGGGATAACACAATACATGAACACTGGGCACAAGGTTTGTCGGATGACTATTTCTATTAGGTTGGTAGCATGGTTTTCTTGCTAAAGGACGCTCCATGTTAGTATTTATTACTACCAACTAAGTAGAAACCTATGGGGTCACACTCCCTATGGCTTAGACCGGACTTGGGAAATAATTAATATGATTAATTATTTAGAAAGATTAGTAAGGAACTAATTGCAAACTTAGTAGGACAAATTTGCAAGTTGGACTAATCCGTGCACGGACAGGATTAGGATAGGGGCGTCTATGCATTCAACAAAGAGTTGTTGGAATATATAAAGTACACTCCTAGATTCCTTCCTAGACTAATGCTCATAACACATTGAGTGGGAGATAAAATCAAAGGAGAGAGAGGAAATCCCAAGGAGGCCGAACGCCCTTGGGACCACCCCTACCCCGTCGGCCAAAAAGAGGGCCGAGCCGCTCTTTTTGGTGTTACTTGTGTGATCTTCTTCCTCTTACTACTTTAATCATAGCTAGCACAAAGTATTGAAGAATCCGGTTTCAATCCTAGGGGTGAAATAGCCATAGAGACGTGAATACTATTTTTGAAGTCATCACAGGAGAACCCAAAGGTATGTAGATACTAAAATCTTTTACGATCGTTATGTAGTCTCTTCCTGTGATCCTTGGTAGGATTTGAGCAGGACTAATTTATTTATTCCGCTACGTAACCTGCATCAAAACCCAAAAATAATGAGAAGCATTGCTTCGATGGTCGTAGCCATAAGTAACGAGAGGATCGCTTGGCGCCTCCGGCCGGAGCCATAAATAAAGACAACTTTGTACATCGTCCTAAGTCTATTAGAGGTATTTTATTGCATTCCTTTCACCTAACCAAAATCTGTATAAAATCTTTAACAGGTCATTTCCTAGAGTTTTCAAAGGAGATCAATAAAATATTCCAAACAACTTTCGAGTTTAAATCATGCATTCTCATTCTTTTTCATATAACAAGCATTCATTTGAAACATCACACACATACTCGCATTTTGATAAGAAAAGGCCACACATATGTACTTAAAACTGAACCAAGAAAAACGAAAAGCAAAGCTAGCACCCCAAGGAGGACACTGGTCTCATACGAAGCTAGGTCTCACAGTCAATGAGGCAGCATGAATACATACGTCTACTTCAAACGATCCTTAACAACGGCTAGATATACACAAGTATACAACCTATTAGCATGTACCCTCTTTATGAGGTTTAATGCAAGAATGCAATGAACTGCAGGTCATGCAAGCTAACTTGATCAAAACGCCCATGATACTCCAAAATTGTCTAGTATAGTGTCTGACTCTTCATGGACCCAAAATTATGCTCATATTGGCCCAAAAACATGCAAGAATGACTCATATCTCTCCCATATGAACTTAGCATCGAAATCTACAACGTCCAAAAATTTACATTTAGGTCCCTAAAGTTTAGCAAAATTGCAAAAAGGCACCAACTGTTGACTTGGTCAACCCGGGCCTAGAATAACATACGAGTACTCCAAATGTGCATACAACACATGATGAAAAAATCCAAGTTACTAACTTGATCTCAATCAAAACTTAAGTAAAATTACTATTTTGCCCCTCCTATACAGTTGAGTCAAACTGGGGTTTTTAAAAAGTTGAACTTGGTCAAACATGATTTTTAGACTCAGAATATGAATTTGAACATGTTTCAAGAAGAACTTTAAGGCTAGAAACGTCGTTCAAATGGTCAAAAGCGAAGGTCAAAGATAGTGAAAAAGTCATTTCAAGTTGTCAACTTCACAGCTTATTTCTGATTAGGTGGGAAGAAATTTAGACAAACTAGAAATAGGGTTTGAATATGATAGTTCAATGATTCCATAAGGTATTTGAACTCCTAAAAACTCCAAGTATTCAAAGAGATATCGCTAGTCAAAGTTGGGTGAAAATAACGATTCAACACTTAGGAAGATTCGAGAGTGTTACACGAGTTCAAAGCAACAAATTTAGGTTTTATTTGTGAGAAATCCGTCACAAAATTGAAGATGACCCAGATAGGATAAAATAAAGTATTATATATCAGCTTTACATTGGAGAAAACTGATCTAAATTTCATTAATTTTTGAAGAAGATACGAGGGTTAGAAAATGGGTGTTTCACCATGGCATTCTATACTTAGAAAATCTTGAGCACTTGACAGCCAAGAACACAGCAACCACCACGCTCACTGGCCATGTTCATGCCAAATTTCAGGGGTGATAGAGACCGTATTTGACAAAAGTTAAAATGAGAAAGTTGTAGCCAACCCTCTCAGGATTACATAAAGTGAAGAATCAATCAATACAGATTAAAAATGAGGGAGATACAAAAACCTAAACATGGGCGGGTTATGAAACGAAAAACCATGAACTTCTATAATGAAACTTTGATGATTTGTTGTTACAGTCACCATTTGATGATCTAAACGTGTTTTGGACATGACTAGGAGCATGCTCATGCTTTAAATTGATCAAAACAAGCAAGAAATGGGTGTGTACCGTTCAAGAACATTGGTCCGCGGCCATGGAGGAAACCGACGACATGCAAACTAGTTTTAGAAGCTCCAACAAACTTCCATCGATTTCAGGGTTGAAAATAGTGTTATGCGACGTCCATAGGTCACGGGGAAGTCGCAAGGAGGAGAAGAACGACCAAGAACGAAGAGAACACCGAGCTGCAACGTCCGACGGTGGTTCGCGACGGGTTCTTCAGCCCAGACTCCGACGACCCCGTTTCCGACGACCCATAGTGAAAAACCCACACCCATGGGTTCGCCAATACCTTATAAACACGAAGAGATGATTAATTTGATTGATAAATAACGTAGGAGGAGGAATCAAAAAAACCCAAAGCTACGGTTCAAACGCATTAGAATTTCAGGTCGGGTTGTTAGAAGTTTGTGAAATTGGCAGAGGGATTTAACTTTCCATGTAGAATAGGGCATCCAGAAGAAGCAGATTGGTCGATGGAGGAGTGGCGGTGGTGAAACAGTGGTGGTGGTGGTGGCTTGGGTGATTTCTTTTTGAGAAAGAAGATGAAGACGAAGATGGAAATGAAGAAGGGAATATAATGGAGAAGAATATGGTCACTCCCTCTGCCACCTCAGGGACAAGTGGAAAACATGCCCAAAAGGGGTGGACAAGTGGACAACATGCAAAAAGGGGTTCACAGTGTAATTTTCCAAACATTAAGGTATAAACTAGAATTAGAGGTTCTACTTACTTTTAGAGAATTGCACAACCACCCCAACCTATTTGTAGTGCCTCAAAATTATTCTAACAACTTCCAAATATTGCCAACACTCCAAAATTCCAACTTCAACGCCGTGACAGACTATTTACAAACTCGCCCCCAAATTCATGATAGTGCACTAAGAATTCTCTCGGGAATCAGCAGGTGGGTCTTCAAGAAGAAGACCGACATGTATGGCAATGTAGTTTCCTACAAGGGGCGATTGGTGGCAAAAGAAAGATTCTTGGTATTGACTATGATGAAACCTTTTCTCCATTTGCAATGACCAAATCCATTCGAATCCCGCTTGCTATTGTAGCTTGTCACGACTATGAAATTTGGGAGATGGATGTCAGAACAGCATTCCTGTATAGAAACCTCCTTGAGGATGTGTACATGACACAACCGGACAACTTTAAAGATCCAGAGCATGCCAACAAAGTCTTTAAGAGACAACAATCCATTTATGGATTAAAGCAAGCTTCTAGGAGTTGGAATCGACGTTTTGATGACGCGGTCAAAGGGTTTGGCTTCATCGAGAACGAAGATGAGCCTTGTGTTTATAATAACGTTAGTGAGAGTTCTGTTGTGTTTCTGGTCTTGTATGTGGATGACATACTACTCATTGGAAACGACATTCCTACCTTGCAACATGTTAAAGATTGGCTAGGTAATTGTTTCGCAATGAAGGACTTAGGCGATGCAGCTTATATACTTGGTATCAAAATCAATAGAGATAGATCTAGGAAGCTGCTTGGCCTAAGCCAAAGTACATATATAAACAAGGTGTTGAAACGATTCAACATGCAAGAATCAAAGAAAGGATTCTTCCCCAAGTCGCACGGAGTCACCCTTTCAAAGGTTGACTGTCCCTCCAATGAGATTGAGAAGGACCGCATGAGTAGAGTTCCTTATGCGTCGGCCATAGGATCTATCATGTACGTCATGTTGTGTACTAGACCAGATAATGCATGCGCGTTGAATATGGCAAGAAGATATCTGTCTAATCAAGATGAGAGCCACTGGATTGCTGTCAAGAACATCGTTAAGTACTTGAGAAGAACTAAGGATGCGTTCTTGATATTTGGAGGTGAGAAAGAACTCACTGCAATTGGCTACACTGACGCGAGTTTCCAAACCGACAAGGATGACTACAGATCGCTGATTCTACAACTGAAGCTAAGTACATTGCTTTTGCAGGCGCAGCAAAGGAGGCTGTTTGGATAAAGAAGATTATCACTGAGCTTGGTGTGGTTCCTAGCATTATGGTTTCATTGCGTTATACTGTGACAAACTCAGGTCACACCAGAAGTTCAAGCATAAACTTAGGAGATTCCATCACATTAGAGAGATCACTGATCGAGGAGTTCTGAAGATATGGAAGATTCCAACAGATGAGAATCTTTAAGATACACTCACGAAGCCGCTCGTTTAGCGAAAGAATGAAGGGCATACTAGATCTATTGGCATACGAGATGCACCAGATTGGCTCTAGTGCAAGTGGTAGACTGTGGGAATAGGTTCCCTAGAGGCAGTCTAGATTTATTATGAACATTGTTTGGCTAGCATAATAATATATTATTTATGGAGATATTTAATATAATGAAGTCCTTAGATTACAGTGTGTGTTGTTTATCTTAAAAACCCCTAGTCCATTATATTTATTAACAGGACGATCATTATGGACTAGTATGTGGGTAGATTGATATGGATATATCAAGTCTAACATATGGGTATGTGTTAGAAGTAATGGCATACTGGATTGACCCACAACGAGAAGGCTACATTAGATTATGTCAAAGTCGCAAGTGCTTCTCGTAGTGCTAATGGTACTGTAATTTTTAGACTTGAAGTCACTAGATACTCTAGTGGTGAAATATCATGCTTTGATATAATCAAAAGTTACACCGTAACTGGGTAACTATAAAGATAGCTATCGGGCATGATAGGAAGAAAGCTTAGAGATGGTACTGATTTAAATAGGACTTCTCCCTCCCACATAATGGAATAAAATATACATGGCCGCTCGAGGGATGGTGCATATAGAAGGCCTGGCCAGACTCAGACAAATCAATGTGGAGATATTGATGTTATCTGCTCGGATAAGCATATTCCCAGGATCGAGAAACTATTGATTGGATATACCAGTCTGACTACTATGTCTTGTGTGCAATCCAGATATGGAGACAAAGGGATAATACAGTGCGATATATTGGGCACAAGGTTTGTCGGATCACTGACTATTTCTATTAGTTGGGTGACATAGATATGTTGCGAGCAACGCTCTATGTTAGTAATTGTTATTACCAACTAAGAAGAAAACTATGGGGTCACACACCATATCTTTTAAAATGGATATGGGCATTAACTAGTAGGACAAATTAATCAAGAGGTTCTGAACGCAACCACAAACAAATTTAGCAGGACTAATTTGCAAGGTGGACTAATCCGTGTATGGACAGGATTAGTATTGGGGTAATTATGTAGTTAATAAGGAGTTATTAATCATAAAAAGTCTACGTAGCTTGTTATTTTCTCAAAAAGAGTAATTATTTAGAGAACATAACAAATCAAGAAGAGACACAAGTTGATAGTGTAGGGTTTTGATTCATGGATCGCGCAAACGGAAGCATAATCAAACAAATAGCCATGCAAAACCCTCCAAGGATCACAAGTCTAGATGCATAACGATAGTGAAGGTAAGAAATCATAAACACACCTTTGGGTTGTCCTTGATGACTTCAAACGCGAATAGTGTCACGTTCTCTATAGTTGATCCACGCCTAGAGTTGCTCCTAGATCTCCAATCTCCTTGGTGCTAGCCCGGAATGAGAGGAGGGTGAAGGAATCACGCAAAACGAGACAAAAAGAGGGGTTCGGCCCTCTTTTGGCCGACGGGTGAGGGGGCGGCGGCAAGGGGCGGCGTCGGCTCCTTGTTACTTGCTCTCTCTCTCCTTTGTTCTCTCCCACTCTTGTTATGATCTCTAAGGAGCATAAGTTAAGAGGAAGGAAGGAAGGAGGGTCCTTTATATAGTCCAACAACTCCTTGTTAACTACCTAAAGGACTTATTCTAGTCCAACTAGAATTCAATTTAGTCCCTTCCTTGCAAATTAGTCCCTTCTAAGTTTGCAAGGGTTTGCAAAGTGATCCTTCTAATTAATTAATCCAATTAATTAATTCCCAAATCTAGTACAACTCTATATAGCGTGTGACCCCATAGGTTCTATCTAGTTGGTAGCAACTATTTGCTAATATGGAGCGGTTTCTAGCAAAACATCCATTCTAGCCAACTAATAGAATAATCATCTAGACAACCTTGTACAAGTAATTGTCTCATCCCTTTGCCTCCATATCCGGATTGGACACGAGACATACAAGTCACACTCGTATATCCAATCCATAGTTTCTCGATCCATGGAATAGCCTTATTCGTGCAAATAACATCAATATCCTATATTGATTTATTTGAGTCTGGCCAGACATTCTATAAGCACTATCCTTCGAGTGGCCTAGGATATTTATTCCCGTTATGTGGGAGGGGCAAATCCTCTCTACGTCCACTACGATCTCTAAGCTTGCTTCTCATTGTATCCAGTACACGCCTTTATAACTACCCAGTCACGGTGTAGCGTTTAACGCTACCAAGATCACAATGATCCACAACTAGAATATCTAGTGACTTCAAGTCTAAGGATGACAATACCATTGCACCCGAAAAGCACTTGTGACTCAACATAACATGTATGTAGCCTTCTCGGTGATGGGTCAATCCAGTGCAACATTCCGTAATGCACACCTATGTGTTGGATCGTGATATCTCCATATCAATCCAACCCCATACTAGTCTATAGATGATTGTCCCATTAATCATTATACTTGACTAGGGATATTTAAGATAAACAACACAATTGTAAATCTAAGGACTTCATTATATTAATTATCCAATAAATAATAAATGAATTTTCTAGCCATATACAAATTCATACTAAACTAGATTGCCTCTAGGGCATCTATTCCAACAGTCTCCCACTTGCACTAGAGCCAATCTGGCGCATCTCGTATGCCCATACTCCTAGTGTGCCCTTCATGCTTCCACTGCGTGAGAGGCTTCGTAAGCGGGTCTGACAGATTATCATCTGTAGGAATCTTGCATATCCGAACGTCTCCTCTATCGATAATATCTCGAATCATATGAAACTTCCTGAGCACGTGCTTGGACTTCTGGTGCGATCTGGGTTCCTTTGATTGCGCGATCGCCCCAGTGTTGTCACAGAACAACTCCACTGGATCCGCAATGCTAGGGACCACACCAAGTTCAGAAACAAACTTTATGATCCAAACAGCCTCCTTTGCTGCGCCATTTGCAGCAATGTACTCAGCCTCTGTTGTAGAATCAGCTATCGTCTCTTGCTTGGAACTCTTCCAGCTCACCGCTGCTCCATTCAGGCAAAACACATATCCCGACTGTGATCTAAAGTCATCTCTATCGGTTTGGAAGCTTGCATCAGTGTAACCCCTTACACGCAACTCTTCCTCACCGCCAAACATCAAGAAAGCATCCTTAGTTCTTCTCAAGTACTTTAGGATGTTCTTGACAGCAATCCAGTGACTCTCACCAGGATTGGATTGGTATCTTCTTGTCATACTCAAGGCATATGACACATCTGGTCTAGTACATAACATGGCGTACATGATAGATCCTATGGCCGAGGCATAGGGAATCCTACTCATGCGTTCCTTCTCAATCTCATTGGAAGGACAACCACTCATCGAAAGAGTGATTCCATGTAACATGGGCAAGAATCCCTTCTTGGAATCTTGCATGTTGAACCATTTCAACACCTTGTCAATATATGTACTTTGACTTAGGCCTAGAAACCTCTTAGATCTATCTCTATAGATCTTTATACCGAGTATATAGGATGCTTCCCCTAAGTCCTTCATTGAGAAACACTTTCCTAGCCAATCTTTCCAATGAGTAGTATGTCATCCACATACAAGACCAGAAAAGCTACAGAGCTCCCACTAACCTTCTTGTAGACACAAGACTCATCTTTGTTTCTGATGAAGCCAAACTCTTTGACCACTTCATCAAAACGTCGATTCCAACTCCTAGAAGCTTGCTTCAATCCATAAATGGATCGTTGCAGCTTACAGACTTTGTTAGCTTGCTTTGGATCCTCAAAACCCTCCGGCTGTATCATATACACGTCCTCGAGGAGATTCCCATAAAGGAATGCTGTTTTGACATCCATCTGCCAAATCTCATAGTCGTAGTATGCTGCAATTGCAAGTAGGATTCGGATGGATTTGGTCATAGCGACTGGTGAAAAGGTTTCATCATAGTCAATACCATGAATCTGTCTGAATCCTTTAGCCACCAATCGGCCCTTATAGGTAATCAGATTACCATCCATGTCGATCTTCTTCTTGAAGACCCACTTGCACCCTATGGGCCGCGCCCCATCAGGTGGTTCCACCAAAGTCCTTACATTGTTGGCATACATGGATTCCATCTCGGATCTCATGGCTTCAAGCCACTTCTTTGAGTCTGGGCCATTCATGGCCTCCTCATAGGTAGTAGGCTCATCATCTATGAGCATCGTGTCACCGGAATCAGTCACGAGAAGTCCGTACCTCTTGGGTTCCTGGCGCACTCTACTAGATCTACGAAGCTCTTGTGTTACCTGAACAGGTGGATCCACAACTGCTTGTGATTCCTGTTCATGTTCCATAATCGGTTCAGTGATTTGTGGTTCTTGAACTTCTTCAAGTTCTACATTCCTCCCACTTGCTTCTTTAGAGACAAACTCTCTTTCTAGAAACACGCCGGTCCGAGCAACAAACACTTTGTTCTCGGTTGGATTGTAGAAGTAGTATCCCTTAGTTTCCTTAGGGTACCCCACAAATTTACACTTATCCGATTTAGGCCCTAGCTTGTCTGATTGTAAACGTTTTACATAGACATCGCAGCCCCAAATCTTCATGAACGACAGCGTGGGACGCCTCCCACTCCACATCTCATATGGTGTCTTCTTGACTGATTTAGATGGAACACGGTTAATGGTGAAAGCTGCACTTAATAGAGCGTAGCCCCAAAATGATAATGGAAGATCGGTTTGACACATCATAGACCGAACCATATCCAATAGGGTTCGATTCCTCCTCTCGGACACGCTATTCCATTGTGGCGTTCCGGGTGGAGTGAGTTGGGACACGATCCCACACTCTCTAAGATAGTCGTCAAACTCTTGGCTCAAGTATTCTCCTCCACGATCCGATCGTAGAGCCTTGATACTTTTGCCAAGTTGCTTCTCTACTTCATTCTTGAATTCTTTGAACACTTCAAAGGATTCGGATTTTGCCCTCATAAGGTACACAAATCCATATCTACTGTAATCATCAGTAAATGTAATGAAGTAGACATAACCACCCCTGGTAGGCGTGGCAACTGGCCCACACACATCGGTATGTATGAGCGCCAATTGCTCACTAGTCCTCTCAACTTTCTTATTGAAAGGGGACTTTGTCATTTTTCCCAATAAACAAGCCTCACATGTCTCATATGATTCAAAATCAAATGAGTCTAGTAATCCATCCTTATGGAGTCTAGATACACGTTTCTCATTTATGTGGCCTAAACGACAATGCCATAAATAAGCAAGATTTAAATCATTTATTTTAATCCGCTTGGTATTAATGTTGTAGACAGGATTGCTTAGATCAAGGACATAAAGTCCATTAAATAATTGCGCACTAAAATAGTGAATATTATTCAAATAAAAGGAACAACAATTGTTCTTTATTGAAATAATAAAACCTTCCTTGTCCAAACAAGAAATAGAAATAATGTTTCTGCTCATACCAGGCACAAAATAGCAATTATTTAATTCTAAAACTAATCCTGAAGGCAGAGATAGCTCGCACACGCCTATGGCCAACGCAGCAACCTTTGCTCCATTCCCAACGCGCAGATCTACCTCCCCTTTAGCCAATCTTTTACTTCTCTTTAGATCCTGCATATTTAGACAAATATGAGATCCACATCCAGTATCTAATATCCATGATGTAGAGACAGTCAAATTGACATCTACAACAAAAATACCTGGTGGTGGTGGAATCACTATTCCAAGCCTCTTGTCGTCCAGATATTCGGGCAGTTCCTCCTCCAATGTCCAGGCTGACTGCAGTAGTGACACTCACCCTTAGTCAAGACCTTGGCAATGCCACCAACAGGCTTAAGGGCTTGTTCCTTGGTCTTGGAAACTGACTTGCCTTTACCCTTGGAGGAAGAGGCAAACTTTTTTTTTTTGCCCTTTCCTTTATGCACCATCATAATGGCCTTGCCCTTACCCTTGTTGATGCTCTGTTCAGCCGTCCTCAACATGTTGAGTAAATCTGGCAGTGGTTTAACGATCTCGTTCATGTTATAGTTCATAATGAACTGTCCATAACTCTCAGGCAACGATTGCAACACGAGATCGGTTGCCAACTCTTGGCCGACCGGGAGCCCAAGCCGGGCGAGATTCTCCAAGTACCCGATCATTCGGAGTACATGGGGTCCCACCGGGTTCCCTTCTGCCAGATGACATTTGAACAGTGCCTTTGAGACCTCATACCTCTCTACCCTC
The DNA here is from genome assembly GCA_023055425.1 of Linanthus parryae. Taxonomy (NCBI): domain Eukaryota; kingdom Viridiplantae; phylum Streptophyta; class Magnoliopsida; order Ericales; family Polemoniaceae; genus Linanthus; species Linanthus parryae. The sequence continues at coordinate 93,475,663 of JALGPY010000001.1, forward strand.
GCCTGCTCTTGGAAGAGCTGCTTTAGATGTTCGATCATATCGACAGCATTCATGTTCTCATGTTGCTTCTGAAGCTCAGAGGTCATGGTGCAAAGCATTAGGCAGGCCGCATCATTAGCGTCATCAACACGCTTTTGATACGCCTTTAAGGCAACTGGTGTCTGGTTCTCTGGACCTTCTGGAACATGCTCCTCTATTGCGTACAGTTTCTTCTCTTGCTTGAGAACAATTCTCAAGTTTCTGTACCAATCAAGAAAGTTTGTTCCAGAGAGCTTGTCCTTCTCAAGGACAGATCGTAGGGAATGTTGTGAACTCGATGAGTTGTTTGCCATTTGGAATTCTACAAAAGGAAAATACGCAAGTTTTAGTATTTGTGAATTTTTGACTATATTTAATAATGGCTAGTTTATTAAATATAGCTCCCACTATTTTTCTACGGATTAATAACCCTCAAGATATTAATGCGGAAAATATCATTATATTTTCTAGTGGGCCAAGATCCATCTTTTCATCTCCTTATGAGCTTGCTTTGGCAAGTCACCCATAATTTGACTACTTTTAGGTAGGAACAATTCCAATTGCATCCCATTTGCAACTCTTGGTTCAATCGGGAAAATAACTCCTTATTTATCCATCCATATGGATAATCCCAATTTATTGCCTCTAGGTTTCTTAATCAAATTAATAGCCTAGTTGTGTTCAACCTCTTATCTAAACAATTGCACATTGTTACGTGCCATCGCATTCCATCATTATGAACCAAGTCGTCATGCTTTGGCACGCACGATCTTGATAAATAATGATGATAATGAGTGTTTAAATAACGAGAAGGCAAGAACACAATATTTAAAATTTTGAGGGATTTTTCAATTTTTAATTATTTTGTTGATCAATATCAACTAATCTATCTATTTGAGTTTGGGCACAACTCCAAATAATAGATCCGGTTTGTCTAATTATCTTATTATCCTAATTGCATGCATCATCCATACACCAACCACACAAATAATAAGACAATAAATAAACAACCACAAAACAGAAATTAAACGTGATGTGGATATGGCCTTTTCTAGACTAAGATAATTCCAAGCCAATGGAATTATCTATGAACCCTAAGCAAACACATCTCCATGCGTCTTGATCTTTTTGGTCCATCCTTCATAGTCATGTGGGATACTCCATGCTCCATGCTCCATCTTTTGTGGCTTCTTTGGCTTTGGGCTTCTTTTCTCCAATCTTGGCTAACAATCTACTTTATCTAGCACTAGCTAATATCTATACTAAATAAAATAAATCTCACAAGTTGAGAAAAAAAATGGCACGCAGGCCATAAAACCCTAATTAATTATTATAATTAATTGATCAGCTCGCAGGCCGTAAAACCAAACCACAAAATAAACATCCACATCAAACCACATCCTAAGGCCATATCCAATCACCATGCGATTTGCACATAAACAGTTAAAATTCAATTTTAACGCGCTTGGTCAATTTTAATTGATTTTAGGATTTCTAGGGTTAAAACGGTCCATGGGCCCAACAATCCAATTGCCCGGGCCCAACAAAGTGAACCATAAGGCCCTAGGGCCGGCCCGGCCCAAAACCCGCAAGCTAGGCCCGCGGGTTAGGGCCGCCCGGCCCCTTAGGGCGGCCAAGCTTGGGCGGCAAGCAAGGGGGCGGACCCCTAGGGGGCCGAACCTCCTCATGGAGGTTGTTTCCAAAACAACCTCCTTGCTTGGAGCCCAAGTTTTGTTGTTTCCTTGTTTTGGGAGAACTCCTTCTTCCCCAAGGATGCCCAAACCCTAGATCTAAGATCCTAAAATTTCTCAAACTCACCAATTCATGCATCCAATGCAAAAATTGGGTCTTGTTATGATTAATTGTTGACAAATTGCATCCCATGCTTGATTTGTCTTGTTTTACGCGATAAACAACAAATTAAGGTGTAAAACAACAAGAATGTAACACATAAACTACGTTTATGCTCTATGACCTGTGGCTCTGATACCACTGTAGGGTTTTGATTCATGGATCGCGCAAACGGAATCATAATCAAACAAATAGCCATGCAAAACCCTCCAAGGATCACAAGTCTAGATGCATAACGATAGTGAAGGTAAGAAATCATAAACACACCTTTGGGTTCTCCTTGATGACTTCAAACGCGAATAGTGTCACGTTCTCTATAGTTGATCCACGCCTAGAGTTGCTCCTAGATCTCCAATCTCCTTGGTGCTAGCCCGTAATGAGAGGAGGGTGAAGGAATCACGCAAAACGAGACAAAAAGAGGGGTTCGGCCCTCTTTTGGCCGACGGGTGAGGGGGCGGCGGCAAGGGGCGGCGTCGGCTCCTTGTTGCTTGCTCTCTCTCTCCATTGTTCTCTCCCACTCTTGTTATGATCTCTAAGGAGCATAAGTTATGAGGAAGGAAGGAAGGAAGGAGGGTCCTTTATATATTCCAACAACTCCTTGTTAACTACCTAAAGGACTTATTCTAGTCCAACTAGAATTCAATTTAGTCCCTTCCTTACAAATTAGTCCCTACTAAGTTTGCAAGGGTTTGCAAAGTGATCCTTCTAATTAATTAATCCAATTAATTAATTCCCAAATCTAGTACAACTCTATATAGCGTGTGACCCCATAGGTTCTATCTAGTTGGTAGCAACTATTTGCTAATATGGAGCGGTTTCTAGCAAAACATCCATTCTAGCCAACTAATAGAATAGTCATCTAGACAACCTTGTACAAGTAATTGTCTCATCCCTTTGCCTCCATATCCGGATTGGACACGAGACATACAAGTCACACTCGTATACCCAATCCATAGTTTCTCGATCCATGGAATAGCCTTATTCGTGCAAATAACATCAATATCCTATATTGATTTATTTGAGTCTGGCCAGACATTCTATAAGCACTATCCCTCGAGTGGCCTAGGATATTTATTCCCGTTATGTGGGAGGGGCAAATCCTCTCTACGTCCACTACGATCTCTAAGCTTGCTTCTCATTGTATCCAGTACACGCCTTTATAACTACCCAGTCACGGTGTAGCGTTTAACGCTACCAAGATCACAATGATCCACAACTAGAATATCTAGTGACTTCAAGTCTAAGGATGACAATACCATTGCACCCGAAAAGCACTTGTGACTCAACATAACATGTATGTAGCCTTCTCGGTGATGGGTCAATCCAGTGCAACATTCCGTCATGCACACCTATGTGTTGGATCGTGATATCTCCATATCAATCCAACCCCATACTAGTCTATAGATGATTGTCCCATTAATCATTATACTTGACTAGGGATATTTAAGATAAACAACAAAATTGTAAATCTAAGGACTTCATTATATTAAATATCCAATAAATAATAAATGAATTTTCTAGCCATATACAAATTCATACTAAGCTAGATTGCCTCTAGGGCATCTATTCCAACAGATAGGCACGACCAACTCAACCCGTCCGCTCCTTACCCGACGTCGTCTGCCCCCCACCCCCCCCCCCCCAAGGCGTGCGGTGTTGCTCGATTTGCGTGATCTCTTTCCTCCTTCCGTTGCTAGCACTACACGAGGAGAAGGATTTCAGTCAGTAATACAAGGTGTGGAAAATCATAGATACTAAGACACAATTCTTCATGGTGATCACACAAACTAAGGTACACAGTTCTCTGCCTTCATCATGTTAGGATTGCTTGCCCGTGATCCTTGGAGGGATTTGAGCAAGATAAAATTTATTTATTCCGCTGTGTAACCTGCATCAAAACCCTACAGTGGTATCTGAACCACAGCTTGTAGCGCATAACATGATATTATGTGTTACTATTTTTCAGTTTTACCCCGTTATCATTATTTTTCGCGAAACTTAAATTAAGCATATGATGCAAATAGAATATGATTTAATAGAGATTATGCCAATTTTACATTTCGCATAAAATCTGGCAAATTTCTTTTAAATTTTGAAGATTTTACTCGTTAATCTTTTATATACCTTACGGAAAAAATTCTCTGAGCTACCCCAACTTTAGCTTGAGTTTACAATCATGGTAAAAAACACGATCCTCTCGCCCTATCAAAGTATTTATGGCTGAAAATGATGGATAATACATAGACATCCAAAAAATGATAAATAATACATAGACATTTCCATTCGCATTCAAGAAACCTTGCCTCACGGTTCGTGCCCTGGAAAATCCCTAAAAGTTAATCATGACGACCGCAAGCACTGCCACATTCTTGATTTCGTTAATATCATCATCATGTATCAAACGTTTCTAGGGCAAGCCACACTTATTTGTGTTTATATAATAATTCGTGTTCAAACTCCAACTATACAAACTATGACACCATATAAGAAAATCTATGGTGTACCTCCTAACTACTCATCCCTTCGTGTATTAGGGTGTGTTTTTTTTTCTCCTACAACCGATGAACATAATAAGCTAGAGCCTCGATCTCACTTCTATTGTTTCCTTGGGTGTGTAACTGAAAGCAAAAGGTAACACCTCTGGGCTCCAGTCTCCAAACATCTTTAATTCTTCCGTTTTTTTGTCTTTTGTGAGCAAAAAATGTTTCTCAAGTGTCTCTTTGCTTCACTCATCCACTTTGGTAGATAATCCTTCTTTCATCAATCCTTCATATGATTTTTTCCCTGAGGACTCTTCCCCAAGTCAATATGAGCTATTACATGAAATTTGTGTAGCACCAGATCCAACTCTCAACACAGCTTCTCCTTCTAATGCATCTATGACCACATTAATTGAGCATACAGATGATTATGAACCCTTGGTTAAGCCGCAAATGGACAATCCTGAGCCTCCCTTGGAAAATCTCATTGCACATCCAGATAAGGATGTCGTACTGCATCGATCAAATAGAGAGAAGATAATTCCGTCGCGGATTCATGATTTACTATTATTAAAAAGCATAATCCACAATCATATTGACAAACAAGTTTTGATCCACGTTGGATGAATCTGAGTAGGATGGCTTTCATAAAAACCCAAACTTGGGATCTGTTCAGTTACTGCCAAGTAAAAAGACAATTGGTGCATATGAATATATAAGATTAAGAGTCGTTTTGATGGTAATATTGGAAGACATAAGGCTTTGTTTGTGGTAGAGGTTTCACAAAGGAAAATTGTATTGATTATGGAGAGACTTTTGCTCCATTGACTTAAATAACCACATTACACACTCTGGTAGTAGTATCTTCTCAGAGGCGTCGGAAATTATTTCAGATTGATGTTAAGAATGCATTTCTTAAAGGCAATCTCATAAGGAGGTCTATATCCACCCGGTATTGAGGATTAGGGGTTGCACTTAGTCCGCATGTGTCACGCTCTGTATGGACTTAAGAAAGACCTCCGTAAGAATGCATTTCATAATACAGTTGTACTCCTATCCACAGTGCGCACAATGATTTTTTTTTCATGCAAGGACGTAACACAATGAAATAGACTGCCACTGACGCGCCTAAATTACGCGTATTGCGCAAGTGTACGGTCAGTTAGTAAAGTGGAGTCTTTGGGACTCCGAGTTGTGAAACCCACAGGGATTTGAACGACTATTATCCAATCGTTAATCAACTTTTAGGTACAAAGTAACCGGTAAGAAGGGTTGAATGTTTGTATGTTTTGCCACCCTCAAACAAGTGCTCTACGTAGCTAAGAACTGCAAATCAAATGAATGATAGTACTAAGAGTTTGGATAAACTAGATGATTTAGGGACCCTATGATGCTTATTTGATTTCCGGATTCAATTCACAACACTTCACTCTTTCTTTCACCATATTAGATTATACTCGCAACACATATCTCTCAATCGTGTATCACACTGTAGTGTATTCAACAACAAATCCTTTCAGCCTAATGTTGTTAATAACACTACTCTAGTTGATAAAATAAAGGTACCCACAAGACCTCTCAACCTTGCAAAGTTATTACTTTAACATAATCAACTGAAACAATCTTCATGTGATAACTCTCATTCTTTAACCTCTCAGTCTCAAGAATATAAAGAGTGTCTTCCTACTCTTCACGAACCTAGGGTTGAGTTATTTTAATACACTCTCCTAGATAACTAACATGCTATGGGTGATCAAGCCTCACATAGTATGAATTAAGAACTCAAGTAGAAGAATGGATGAAATCAAGAGTGAAATTAAGCTTTAAGCATGAAGTAAATCCCTGAATCCATCAATCAACCAAGTAAACCCTAGTTCTCCATAATCACCTAGCTATGAGTTCAGCTAGACATGAAATATCTTGATAAAATCATGATATCCATAGAAAATAGTACAAGAGATGAAGAAAAAGAATCAAACGATGAAATCCTTGAAGATGGGGCGTGAATCCTCTCTTCCTTGAACTCCCTTGTGTCTATCTCTCTTCCTCTGTCGTGTGTGTACCTCTTTTCAGGCCTTCTTCACGTTATTTTACTAGTTGGGGCGAATTTTTAATGTACTTTGCTGAAATTGCATCTCAGCCCCCTCTAGTTTGTAATTCCCGTCCAGAATTGTGAGCTGAGATTGCGCAGGCCATATCTCTCTCATGCGGACTCGGATTAAGCTCTGTGACCTATCATTGGAAATCTCTTTGATTCTAAGTTCATTTTGCAGTGATCTCACTCCAAAATTATTTGTATAACTCAAGATATCATCATATTAGTGCAGACTGGTCATCCTAGCTTCTCCATCTTTGCTTCTCCTCGTTTCACTTGTGCTCCCGTTCTTTCCGAAGTTCGTTCCATGCCTCCTATCAACCGATTAGCATCCGTTCCTGTCAAGTAAACATGAACAAACATACCAAGCGATTATATTTGACAAATAACAAACTAAATATGCATAGAAACGCCCGGACTAACAATATTGCACATGGTGAGCAACAAGTGGTAAAACGACTCATATTCTCAACAAGTAAGCTCAAATATCTCATGATAATGTGGGAAAATAACAAGATTAGATAGCTCCTAAAAGGTGCTATCAAATTACCCCACACTACCTTCTTGCTCGTCCCAAGCAACACTTGCTTCCCAGATTCACATATATCTTTACTTTGCCTTAGACACAACGACTCAAACACCCGACCATGCATTCTACATGAATTTGAACAATGCAACTCGATTATAAACAGTGCAATAAAGTAAATAACATTTTTTTTCTTTTAAGTTAGAGATTGGGCAATCTCGAAAAGCAAACAGGCATGTCATAAGGCTCTCACATGCCCTAAAAGATTCTAAAATTTGGTGATCGGTAGAACTTGCGGCCAGTTTCGTCAGGCAGAACAGGCACGAACACAAAATAAGTTGCTTCCACACACTCATCAAACGTATCCCTAGAAGTTACCATCCGAACTATTTATCCATGGGTTAAAATGTTGACGTCTTAGGACGGGTAGGATAGGATATTTAGAAGCGCGGTCCTAGACGTCATTATATAACTCACAAAAACCCACTCTCACACTCCCTCACCAAAATCCAAGGAACCCCACCGAACTAGCTACTTCAGACCTCATTCCCTCAATCCTGGTGTAACTCCGTTCTCGCGGCCACAAATTTGAAGAAGCGATCTCGAACAATAGCTAATCTCCCCGGTCTTCAATTTCAAGCTTGCTCCTTTATTCCTTTTCACTTTCAATTTCTATTTTTTCTAATTTATGTTTTGTTTTTTTTTCTTTCTTTTTCTTTTTCTTTTTTTTTTTTTTTACAAAAAATCGCATGGAGCTCATAATAGTGGTAAATATCCGAGGCGATCAATCCGTCAAAGCAAATAACGTAGGGGTGGAACGTGTAGAATCAATGATGTAATTAATATAGATATCAACACCCCCGCACTCGATGTAAACCATATCAACAACCCAATAGTCAATGTAACAAGTGATAATTCCAACCAATCCTCCTCATCACCTAAGATATAGAGAATGTAACTGAAGCACAAGCACGTCCTCCTATAAGATCAACCAACCCACCCCATATCGTGCGGAAAGAATGTCACGCACTACTGCTCTCCACCTATGATCGTGGTGTAAGGACATGAATCAACGCCACACCGAAGTGTGCCGCCGTCTCTAACTCACCCTCACATCCCCTCAAACAATGACATGTAAGGATATCCACTCAAGATGTATAATATCAGCTCATCCTCAACGAACCTCCCTAACTCAACTCCCTCTATCATGGCGCATAGGAAGGGACCACCTAACTAGTGATGAAAGTCAGAAGGAATGGCTTCCTAGGCTAGAGGCTATGAATAAAAGGGGTAGATGGATCAAATTGGGGTAACTAGTGGACCTAGGCGATGGAGACGGGATGTGAGGTCCCCATAAAAATCACTCGCACAGCTGTTCCGTTGCCACTACGATGAGGGTTGAAGACTAACTAAGTGACTGTGGTGTAGCGCTAGTAGGATAACTAGTCTGAGAGACAGCTACTCACAATTTTCGAGTGCATTGACCCTATAACCTTTCTACTCCAGATTCTCGCGTCTACCTCACCTCAGATCTTCATACTACCTAGGGAATACTATCATTGAGCCCTCTCCACGCTTACTCTCTTCAATTGCCCTTTCTCATAAATTTCAATTTTTAGGATTTTTCTTGTTTTTAATTTTTTTTTTTAGTTGAGTTTTTCTAACATTATATGCTTGGGCCAACTCGATTAACAACATGTATGGGTAGGAGGACTCAATAAGTAAAAGTTCAAACAATATATACAATGCAATATAGAAACGTGCACATGCAATCCTAACTCTGACACCTGCGTGCAAACTGACTCACTATTCTATATGTAACGAGGCAATGCATGTTAAGGCAAGTAAAGATATGTGTAACCCCCCCCCCCCCCCCCCCCCGCACACACACACTTGAGATAATCATTTTCCTCAATGAATTTAGAGTGTCCCCCCATAAACATGATCTCAAAGTGTAAGGATTTAAAATGACAAGTGTTGCATGCCATTTTGCACGAATTGAATCATATCGTCTAGAATGATTATTTAAAGAGAGAAAGAATATGGTACCTATGATCCCGGAGTACCATTCTTACGGGATTGGTTTCGCGAAAATTAGTCAATAAGGACCGAGTTAGTCGACCAAATTTTCCGAAAACTTGAGCAAGTTGAAGCAAGCATACCCTTGATGTGCTCCTCGGTGTTCCTGTCTTAAGTTCCTCTTCGATCTTTGGCCGAATCCCCTCCAAAGCGATGAATTGGACAATTTACGTTCTTGGAGATCTTCCTCTTTGAATTCCCCAACACTCAATCCGCTCACTATCTCAAAAGCTCAAGATTTAATCCACTCACTATCTCAAAAACTTCGCGATTTGGATGCGTTTTGAATTTGGGGTTTGTTGGTGTTCTTGAGGGTTTAGAGAGGAAGAAGATGAAGACAACGAGTGTTTGATCCAAATTGGGGTGTTAGGGGACTTGTTGGTTGGTTCTTAGCTTTAAAAATCCTCCAAAATGTCAAAATAACCCCCAAAAAGTATCAAAAATACCCCCAAAAAGTGAGTTGTCCGGCTGATTTCGGCCCCCATTTCGGCCCGAAATGGAGCCCGAATCACTGGGAAAAATCAAAGCAGACCGCATGTTTGAGTTCGGGCGATTTTCGGCCCCCATTTCGGCCCGAAATGGGTGTCGAAATCACTGAATCTTGCCCACTTTGTTTTTGCTCTATCTTCTTCATCCGGTATCCGATTCGTGCGATTCTTGAACCGTTGGACTCCACACTCGACGAGGAATCCATTTTAGACTAGATAATTCCCAAATCCAAGAAATTTTCCATTTCTTCTCAATTTATCTCTCTTGTGCAAAGAATCTAGCCTTCAGAGCTCTTGAACTTTTATCTCCTCTCCGGATTACGATGTGTGCAAACCCGAAACTCCAACTCGCTACCATACTCCTCATGACTAATTTTCTACTCCTCGACCTCGAGTAGATCCTGTATGATTCAAAATTCTCCCAGTTAGCTCGTTGTTCCACGTTTTTCATGCAAACTTGTGTACATGCATCAAAACAAAGAATTCGGAGGTCCTCGGTACCTGCACACTCATCGAAAACATTAAACACCCTCTCTCTCATATCTCACTATCAAATATGGAGAATTCAAATAACATAAACATAATATAATAACGAAATCTCTACTCTACATTGGGTTGCCGTCCAAGAAGCGCTTGTAATTTAAGGTCGACGACCCGACCAAGTTACCTCACTCGTGATTAGGCGAATCTAAATAGATTGCTTCGATCTTGATCTTCGCCGCCATGGAGGGATAGTATTGCTTGACCTGATTACCGTTCACACGGAAACATTCCTTGCTATGCGGGTCCTCTAGCTCCACCGCTCCCCATGGATAAACTTGGTGAATCCGGAACTGTCCAGACCACCTAGAACGCAACTTGCCCAGAAAGAGCCTCAACCTTGAGTTGAAAAGCAATACTTGCTGACCTACATGGAGCTCCCTTGGCTTGATGTGATTATCATGCCATCGCTTAGTCTTTTCTTTGTAAATATTGGAGATCTCATAAGCACGCAACCTCCATTCCTCTAGCTCAAGTACTTTCAACTTCCGTGCCTCACCGGAAAATTTGTGGTCCATGTTCAATTGCTTGATTGCCAAATAAGATTTGTGCTCAAGCTCAACAGGAAGATGACAAGACTTACCAAACACTAGGTGAAATGGTGACATGTTTAGAGGAGTCTTATATGCTGTCCTGTATGCCCACAAAGCATCATCCAACATCACATCCCAATCTTTTCTACCAGCATTCACTGTCTTCTCGAGGATTCCTTTTATCTCCCTGTTGGAGACCTCTGCTTGCCCATTAGTTTGGGGGTGATAAGGCAAATGAACCTTATGGACAGACACCCCATACAGCTTCAATACTCTGGCAAAAATCTTATTAATGAAATGAAATCCTTCATCACTCCCCATGGTTCGCGGGGTGCCAAACCAAGTGAAGATGTTCTTTTTCAAGAACCTTTCCACAGTACCTGCATCGTTCTTAGGACAAGCAATTGCTTCCACCTACTTGGTCACATAATCCACAGCTAGTAAAATATATTGGTTTCCATAGGATGATGGAAATGTACCCATAAAGTCAATGCCCCACACATCAAAAGGTTCAAACTCTTGCCAAGTGTTCATAGGCAACTCATCTCTCTAAGATATATTCCCCGTTCGCTGGCATCTATCACAACCTTCTACCCAATCAAATCAATCTTTAAAAAGAGTAGGCCAAAAGAAACCTGATTGGAGTACCTTATTAGTTGTGTGAGGTCCACTGAAATGACCTCCAGATTGTGCTGAATGACAATGTAACACCCCCGATTTCCAGAGGAGCCGGAGATCGGGTGGTGCCCTCCGTACACGGGATTTTACCCTTTCGTACAAGGAGTGGTAACCATAAACAAGTGAAAGAAACATCCAGACTACTGATTCATTACGATAAAAGTTTACAACGTCTGTGACTAGTTCCGAACTGGACATCGAGTCTAAAAAAAGATATCTTACAATAAAAAGGCTCTCCGGATAATTACTAAGATCTACTGTTTGCATGATAGTCCCAGCGCGTTACCCCAAGCAAACAATCATATACTTGCGGGGAATTTAAAAGAAACACAAGGACGCAGTTTTTCGAGTATCCGTAAAAAATGAGTGAGAGAACAACTTAGCATGTAAAACAGAATGGCTAGACAGGTTACTGGGTTACGTGTTCAAGGAGTTTACAAGTATCAAAATCAGGGTTCGCGAGATTTCATAAATGATAGTACAATTTATAAATGATCGTTTCCAGTAAGAGATGTGATTTCACAAATAGACAATTCAATTACTAGATATTCATAAGTTTCCAGATGGTCAATGTTCTTGAAAATAAATATCTCTCACAAGCAACGTGTTAATCAGGATACTGTAAATACCAAGTTTCCAATTTATGAACGAAAGAGCCTTGTTATTATATTACGCAATAGGGGAGATCAGAATTAATATCTCTAGCCAACGATGGGCTTCCATAACCAACAAAGGGCCTCCTAATCCATACTAGACCTTAAGTGTTGCAACAATCCCTTAATAAGAAAAAGGCCAGAAGGGTGATTACTAGACGGAACTCTGGCCAACAAGGCGAAGATTCGTGGCAACAAAGGGCATCCTTGACCAACAAAGAGCCTCCCAACCCAACAAGGGGCAAATGAAGTAACAAGTGACGGATTCCGACGTATGTGATCTTTCACTTTATAGTGTTAATGAATTCTAACTTAGTGATATTTGAACAGTAAGTTAGACAATTTGAATACGAGTACTAGAATAACGGTTCAAAAGCAGTACGACAGATTTAGCAATTTCAGAATAAAGTACGACATTTGTTTTCAAATAAATAAGTAGATCATATGAAAGAAATTGGTATGTAAAACTAAGCATGTATACTCGCAGGTATATTTTGAGACAAGACATAAATTACGTTTTGACACGAAAGAAGGCAAGTACGCAATACTAAGCATGTTTACTCACCGTGAGAGCCGTAGAGTGCTAGCTAGTCAACTACTCGTAAACGATGTCTTGATCTACTGGCACGTCGAATTCACACTCTACAATATACATGCAAATTCCTAATTACAAACAAGTATGTGTGGCAAATAGAGAATGCATATTTCCTACATGATATGTGACACGAATTCGTACGTGTATGCGCAAGTGCACGGTCAAGTAGTATAGGGGTGGTATTTCAATCGAGTTATCGATCCCACAAGGACAAGCTTGAGACTATTGAATTAGTTATTAGTTAAGAGTACAGTAACTGGGAGGAAGAATTGTGATTGATTAATAGCTGAAACTACAACTAAACTAAGATTTTTGGATTTTTTATTTTTATTAATACAAATAAGGAGAAACTAGGGAATCTCTAGATCACCTAGGGCTGTAGACGATTTCCGGATTAGCTATATAACATGTTAATCCTATTCTAGTTAAGCCGGGTAATAGTACTGACAATCTCCTCTCGGTCTCATGTCGTTCTACGTCACGGTCTACTTTGTGTCCGGCCGGTCCACCTACATCTACCGATCCGTTCTAGTATGCTAATGACAGTGCACGGAATGATGTCCTCTCAGACCACCACCACACGAACACCTCACTATCTCCTACCGAATCTACCCACTAAGGCCAATCCTACACACGTCTATTCTCAGTCTCAGTGATTAAGGATTGTTGTTCATATCTCATCACAACTAGGTCTAAGTCGCTCTCACGCACTTTTTAGCTAATTAACAAGTCCGGTCTATTACTCCATTCTTGCCAAGAATTACAAATAGCATATGAACAATTAGCTAAAACAAATATTAACTTTAAGCAAGATTAAAATCTAATAATAAACCCTAAGTTCATGAATATCAAATCCTAAACTAGTCGTGTCAATAGACTAGATTCATCAACAAGATCATGAAATTAAACATCATCTAATAGATCAAAATCCAAAAGCATGAGACAAGTCTAAAATCCGGGAAACATTGTCTACATAAACCCTAGGCTCTCTAGAGAAGCCTGGCAAAACGTCTAGCTACTAATAACAATCGTAGAAAAGCAATAGAGTTTCTCCATACAAGTGATTAATAGAGGGAAGAAGAGATCAAACGCTAGAAATCGTGAAGATTGGTGCGATTTGGGCTCTTCTCCTTGCTTGGGGTTGCTCCCAATGGAGTCTCCTTGCTCTCCTTCTTCTTCTTGGCTCTCAATAGGCGTCAATGATGATTATTTTCGTCCCTAGGTCGTTCTTCTTTCATAACCCGCAGAAGTCTTCAGTAATTGCATAAAAGCCCTCTGAAATCTGCTTCTGACTTCAAAACGCGATATCTTCTTCATCCGAACTCGGATTAATCTCCGTGACCTATCGATGGAAATCTCTCTGAGTCTAATTTCATATGGCACTGGTCTCACCCCAAAATGAGTTTTAGAACTCAGGCTATGATAAAAATAGTGCAGACTGGTCATCCAAGCTCCTCCAATTCGGCTTCTCTTCACTCCACTTGAGCTCCCCTTTGTTTCCGAAGTTCGTTCCATGCCTCCTATCAATCGATTAGCATCCGTCCCCGCCAAAACAACATGAACAAACATACCAAGCGATTATATTTGACAAATAAAAATTAAATATGCATGAAAAACGCCCGGACTAGCAATATAGCACATGGTAGCAACAAGTGAGAAAACGACCTAGAATCTCTAACATTAGCCTCAAAACACTCTCCAAATACATATTATCATGTGGTAAATGCTAAATAATTATAGCCCCTAAAAGGTGCTATCAAACTCCCCAACACTTACTCTCTTGCAAACAATGAAGCACAAACCCCCACACTTTAGACATTGCATACATACCAAACCAAACCAAATGCATACCCCACCGCTTTGCATACTCAACTTTCCGCTAGCCAACACGACTCACGACTCAATACACAAAGACACGACTATGAAACTACATGATATGTACAATGCAACTCAAGTATGTACAATGCAAGAAATTATAGAACATATTTTTTTTCTTGTTAGTAGAGATTGGGCAACCTCTCCATCACTAACCGAAAATCATCAAATCCTCACTAGCTCATTTTGAAATTTCACAACACATAGTAGGAAATAAGATATGGTGATCCTATGCATAAACTCACTAAGGCGTCCCCAAAAATCCACCAAATCATACCATGATATGACACGTCTTTTGATTCAAAGCGTCTAGGCATTTCAAGTTCCTAAGTGGTCTTCCTTCGCCAAGTCATTTGAGGTTTTCAGACCCTCTTTGCCGTTATTGCTTTGAATGCAAATTGTCCCATTGCTAGGAGACACAACTCCTATGTAATACGGCTTTACCTTAGTTTCCCTCTGAAGCTCTACGTGGGATTGAATCCAAATTTTCCGTGCACAAGGAAGCACATTAGTTGTCTCTCCTTTAAGCACAATTTTCTTGTATATTTTCATTTTATTTTATTTCCTCCTCTGTTTTTACAACCATGCAATAGAGCTTAAGAGTGTGGACTTTTTAGGATTTTCTCTTAGAACCACCTCAAGGGATGGTGGTGTATACTCCCCAACTTCACTTAGGCTAAAGCAGCATACCACATGGAACCGACTCTACACGAAGGTCCACCCCAGATTCTAAGAGTCCACAGGTTTCCATTGGAAACGGAATAATCAACCACTCAAACACTCAATCCTACTAGCACAATAAAGGAATCAAAAGTATGCCTGTAATCTACCTTCACATTTCCATAGATACCCTCCTACTACGGTGTTTCCTACTCTCATGAGCCCTTTCAGTGCATTCTCTTCAGTTTCTAGGTCATAAGTTGCCCTTTCTCAAAAAAAAAATCAGGTTTTAGGATTTTCTAGAATTTATAATTTTTTTGTTTTTTTTTTCCAACACTATATGTAACTGGGCAACTCGACTAACCAACAAAGTATGGTAGGTGGACTCAATAAATAAAAGTGCAATAATAATATACAATCCATAAAATAAACGTGCACATGAAAAACTAACCGACTCGACATCTACATGCAAACGCGACTTTCTAAACTACATGTAACAAGGCTATGCAATGGCTAAATGGCGGATAGATATAAACTCCCCCACACTTAAGCGCTTCGTTGACCTGAACGAAAAACAGTGTGAAATCAAGAGGACTCGGCTGCTCAAGCGTAGGGCCGGTAGGTGCACGTGAGGTCTAGTCGGAGTGACTTAAACAAGTATCCAATAATCCAAGTATGAGCAAGTAAAATTTTTCAAGAAATTAAGCTCTAGGAGTGCCTAAGCAAGAATTAAAACCGAGAGAGAGAAAATTGTACCAAATTTTTCGGAAACACGAGCTAGTGAAGGCATGAGTACCTCCTTAAGCTCCTCGGTGTCCCCGTCTTAAGTTCCTCTTTGAGCTATGGCCGAATCCCCCTCTAAAGCGATGAATCGGAAAATTCAAGTTCTTGGAGCTCTTCCTCTTTGATTTCCCCCACACTGAAACAAAGTCCTATCTTTCAAAAACTAAAGAGTTAATGTTGTTGTTGGGTTTGCAAGGAGCAAAACCCAACGAAAATTTTTGAATTTGGTTGAGTTTTGAAATTTTAGATGTGTGGATGTATGGGTGTTCTTGAAGTTTTGGGAGGAGAAAGATGAAGAAAAGTGGGGTTTGATCCAAGTTTGGGGTGTTTTTACCCTTTATGGCCGGATATGGCTTTAAACAATCAATAAATACCAAAAAAACACCCCCAAAATCGGGCAAACCCGCCCAATTTCGTCCCCCATTTCGGCCCGAAATGGGGCCGAAATCACTGTAGCAAAATCAAACAGTGGGCTAGTTTGATTTCGGGGCCGAAATCAGTGTATTTCGGCTCACATTTGGGCCCGAAATGGGTGCCGAAATGCACTGCTTTCGCCCGTTTTGTTTTTGCTCTATCTTCTTCATCCGGTACCCGATTCGGGCGATTCTTGAACCGTTGGACTCCACACTCGACGAGGAATCCATTTTTGACTAGAAAAATCTCAAATCCATGAAATTTTAAATTTATTTTCAAATTAACTCTCTTGTGCAAAGAATCTCGCCTCCAAAGCTCTTGAACTCTATTTTCACTCCGGATTCCGATACGTGCAACCCCGATACTCCAACTCGCTACCATGCTCCTCATGAATAATTGGCTACTCCTTGACCTCAAGTAGCTCCTTTATCAATCTCAATACTCCCGGTTAGCTAGTTATTACTCGTTTTGCGTGCGAAGTCGTGCATATGCATCAAGAATGGGAATCCGGAGAGTTCTTCGGTACCTGTGTCCTGTACACTCATAGAAAATATTAAAAAAACTCTCTCTCACCTCTCAAAATCAAGTATGGAGATCTAAATACAAAAATTACAAATATCCTACTCTACATTGGGTTGCCCCCAAGAAGCGCTTGTAATTTAAGGTCGACGGCCCGACCCGGTTACCTCAACCGTCTAGGATAGTGAAGAATGCTTAACTCTCCACTTCTTCTTCTTCCACCATCTTCTCTCAAAGACTTTCTTCTCACTAGGTGCACCCCTGTGCAAAGAAGATGGTGAGCAATTGTAGAAGCCGACTCTTTTCATCTTGCACTTGATCCTCTTGATCAACTTCCACAAAGTTCCATTGGGCTCAAATAAGTCTCTGGCCATGAAATCATCCCCGTAGTACTCCTTTGGTGCTAAATGATCTTCAGTCAACGCATGCATTTCACGCACACCCCTACACTTGCTGATTTCCAAATCCTCAATAGCAACAATCAGAAGTGCACATGCATCAAGAATGGGAATCCAGAGAGTTCTTCGGTACCTGTGCCCTGTACACTCATAGAAAATATTAAAACAACTCTCTCTCGCCCCTCACAATCAAATATGGAGAACTCAAAAACAAAAACAAAACAACATATCAAACTCTACTCTACATTGGGTTGCCTCCCAAGAAGCGCTTGTAATTTAAGGTCGACGGCCCGACCCGTTTACCTTAACTGTCTAGGATAGTGAAGGATGCTTAACTCTCCACTTCTTCTTCTTCCACCATCTTTTCTCAATGACTTTCTTCTCAAGAGGTGCACCCCTGTGCAAAGAAGATGGTGAGCAATTGTAGAAGCCGACTCTTTTCATCTTGAACTTGATCCTCTTGACCAACTTCCACAAAGTTCCACTGGGCTCAAATGAGTATCTGGCCATGAAATCATTCCAGTAGTACTCCTTCGGTGCTAAATGATCTTCAGTCGACGCATACATTTCACTCATACCCCCACACTTGCTGATTTCCAAATCCTCAATAGCAACAATCAGAAGTGTTTCAATAGCTTCATCATCAGCACCCCACAAGCTCTCCATGTATGTGTCATCCCAATCATGCCAAGGCTGTAAGATAATTTTATATTTCCTTGCAGCGAGCATTGCCTCCTCTATTGTTGGACACACAACTCCACCCAGTCTGAATCAGAGTCTGAGTCTTCATAAGTGGCAAAGTCCACAACTTGTTCAAGGAAATTGCACTCTTCGCTCGGCTCAGGTACCTCTTCTTCCACGACTGCAGCTTGCGACTTGGATTCTCGTTCTTTCTCCATCCCAGCTATCAGTGTCCTTTGCATCTCTAGTACCGCTGGTAGCCAATGAGGTTCATCCAAACCATCTTGTGATGGTGTCCATAGAGGCTCAATTAGGGGCTCAATGAAGCTCCTCTTGTAGCTCATTTGTAATAAGGGAAATCCTTGTGATGCGCGCTTGGATCTCCCCCATAATATTGTGCAAGTCTTCCATGCTTGCTGGTGAGTCCTCTTGATGCCGGTGAAGCTGTGGTGGATCGAATATGCATGCGTCTTCATACTTATGATCCTTCTTGCATTTGTAACACCAAATCATTGAGCATGTGTCATCATTGTGCCAAAATCTGCAGTTAGCACAGTAGTAGGGGTAATCAGAGATCCCCACATAATCCTCGTCGCTCCACATGCTCATTACGTCTCCTACTTCCTGTGTTCCTGCAAAAATAAACTCACAAGAAACCCGTGAAGCATAGAGATAGAAACAAAATAAAACAAACTAAAAGAAAAATACTCTAAACTAACTCCTATCTAAATAATCTACCGCTGTCCCCGGCAACGGCGCCAAAAACTTGACACAAATCTTACGTGTATGCGCAAGTGCACGGTCAAGTAATATAGGGGTGGTATTTCAACCCCGAGTTATCGATCCCACGAGGAAAAGCTTGAGACTATTTAATTAGTTATTAGTTAAGAGTACGGTGACTGGGAGGAAGAATTGTGATTGATTAATAATTGAAACTACAACTAAACTAATATTTTTGGATTTTTTATATTTATTAATACAAATAAGGAGAAACTAGGCAATCTCTAGTTGACCTAGGGCTGTAGACGATTTTCGGATTAGCTATGTAACACGTTAATCCTATTCTAGTTAAGTCGGGCAATAGTACTGACAATCTCCTCTCGGTCTCATGTCGTTCTACGTCACGGTCTACTTTGTGTCCGGCTGGTCCACCTACATCTACCGGTCCGTTCTAGTAGGCTAATGACAGTGCACGGAATGATGTCCTTTCAGACCACCACCACACGAACACCTCACTATCTCCTACCGAATCTACCCACTAAGGCCAATCCTACACACTTCTCTTCTCAGTCTCAGTGATTAAGGATTTTTGTTCATATATCATCACAATTACGTCTAAGTCGCTCTCACGCATTTTCTAGCTAATTAACAAGTCCGGTTAATTACTCCATTCTTGCCAAGAATTACACATAGCATATGAACAATTAGCTAGAACAAATATTAACTTTAAGCAAGATTACAATCTAAGAATAAACCCTATGTTCATGAATATCAAATCCTAAACTAGTCGTGTCAATAGACTAGATTCATTAACAAGATCATGAACTTAAACTTCATCCAATAGATCAAAAAGCATGAGACAAGTCTAAAAATCCGTAAAACATTGTCTACATAAACCCTA
The DNA here is from genome assembly GCA_023055425.1 of Linanthus parryae. Lineage (NCBI taxonomy): Eukaryota > Viridiplantae > Streptophyta > Magnoliopsida > Ericales > Polemoniaceae > Linanthus > Linanthus parryae. The sequence continues at coordinate 93,495,150 of JALGPY010000001.1, forward strand.
GGCTCTCTAGATAAGCCTAGCAAACTTCTAGCTACTAATAAAAATCGTAGAAAAGCAATAGAGTTTATCCATACAAGTGATTAAAAGAGGGAAGAAGAGAGCAAATGCTAGAAATCGTGAAGATTGGCGCGATCCGAGCTCTTCTCCTTGCTTGGGGTTGCTCCCAGTGGAGTCTCCTTGCTCTCCTCCTTCTTCTTGGCTCTCAATAGGCGTCAATGATGATTATTTTCGTCCCTAGGTCGTTCTTCTTTCATAACCCGCAGAAGTCTTCAGTAATTGCATAAAAGCTCCATGAAATCTGCTCCTGACTTCAAAACGCGATATCTTCTTCGTCCGAACTCGGATTTAGCTCCGTGACCTATCGATGGAAAGCTCTCTGAGTATAATTTCATATGGCAATGGTCTCACCCCAAAATGAGTTTTAGAACTCCGGCTATGATAAAAATAGTGCAGACTGGTCATCCAAGCTCCTCCAATTCGGCTTCTCTTGACTCCACTTGAGCTCCCCTTTGTTTTCCGATGTTCGTTTTATGCCTCCTATCAACCGATTAGAATCCATCCCTGCCAAAAAAACGTGAACAAACATACCAAGTGATTATATTTGACAAATAACAATAAAATATGCATGAAAACGCCCAGACTAGCAATATAGCACATAGTAGCAACAAGTGATAAAACGACCTAGAATCTCTAACATTAGCCTCAAAACACTCTCCAAATACATATTATCATGTGGTAAATGCTAAAGAATTATAGCTCCTAAAAGGTGCTATCAATATGAAAATGACAACGCAAATAATTATAAACACCAAATTAATATTTAAATAAATATATTCTAGGTTGCTAATAAGTTAGGAAACCCGAAAACGATTTTTAAGGAATTACATAATGAATTTTAAGAGTGTAAACATATTTAATACTCTATTTACAATTATAATAAATTATAAGAAAAATATAATTTCCAAATATAGAATTTAAAGTACTAATTCTTATGGTTGTAAAATTGATATTTCGAATAAAATAAGTTGTAGTTAATATGTTACGATTACTATGTATGAACCCGAATTGAGATATAATAATAATTTTAGATGAAACGGTTGCTTGAAATCAATTAAATTTATAAAATTTATAATTTAAAACTTAACTACAACGATTTTGAATATAATAAGACCTAGTTTACGTAATGGAAAATTACAGAAATGCCCCTAAGGAAATTCTCGGGTATTACATCCTTCCCTCCTTGGACTAAGCTTCTTCCTCGAAGCTTGGACGTAGTACTAGGACTTACGGGTCTCTATTTGAAGTTATAACTAACAAAACAACAATTAGCATGCACATGAAATGAAAGGGAAAAACGGGATTGTTACATTCTCCCCCACTTAGGATTGAGCTTCGTCCTCGAAGCTCGAAAGAGTTTCTAGAGGTATCTACAGGTTTCTAATATGAAGTGATATGCAGGGTGATAGTGGACAGAGATCGTACATGTCCCCATGTTGTATGCCGCTTCATCTTCGACTTGGTTCATCATAAAGATTTGGCCACTTGACCTTTGGTTGTTGCCTTCAGTTGCATTCCTTCCATTCCCTTTCCCGTTGTTGCCAGCTCCATGGTTGCTGTTGTTGCCATTGACGGCCACATTTCCATTATGTGCTCCATTCCTGTTGTAGTTGCCCTGCTGGCCCACTGCGCCATTCCTGAAGTTTTGGTGGTTGTTGCGAAACTGGTTTCCGCCATTCTGATTGTACTGGTGGTAGCCGTTCCCACCCTGGTTCGGACGGTTCTTCTGATAGTTCCGTCCATTGCCTGCATGTTCTCTTGATAGTTGTCTTGTTTGTCCGCTACTTTTCTTTTGTCACATTCGTACATTATATGGCCTCTGATGCCACAATAGTCGCATGTAACCTTGTTTCCATCACAATCAGTTCCTGGGTGGTCCCCATTGCATCTCTTACAGTAGTAGTGACGTGTGGGCCTCGTCACCTGGTTATACTGTTTTTCGCTATTCCTGTGAATCTGGTTCTGACTTCCCCCACCATTTCCAGACATGAGTCGCTTCTCAGCTCCTTGTTTGTTGTATATTCCTTGGCCATAGGTACCAGCCTCTTGACCTTCCGGCTTCCTTTTTCCCAACTATAAGGGCAGCGTCTCATCAATTCTCCATATGTTCGCTGCTACACCATAGGCTTCTGACAAGGTGTCATAGCCTCTGGTTAGCATGGTCCTCTGTACTTCAAGCTTCAGCCCTGCTATAAAGCGGGTAACCATGCGTCGTTCTGTTGGCACTGTGTCTTCAGCAAACCGAGATAACTCCATGAAATTGTCATAGTAGTCCGTCACGGAGTCGTTACCCAGCTTCAACACGATGAATTCATTATACTTTCGTTCCTTGAGGTGATCTGGATAGAAGTTTGTTCTCATAGCAGTCTTCATTGCATCCCAGTTAAAGCCTTCCTAAGCTACGAGCCTTGCTCGATTAGCTGTCCACCAGTTATCGGCCTTGTCCTTATAATAGAAGGCCGCCTCATTGACCTTGCGGGCTACAGGACATTCCATTTCATGGAAGATTTTATCGAAGTCCCTGATCCAATTTTCGAGCAGTACTGGATCTTCTTTCCAATAAAAGTTGCTCGGGTTCCGCTGAGCTATCTTCCTATTCCAGTCTGGTTCCCGCTCAGCGGCCACATTGTTGTTTTGATTGCTCTGATTATTGGGGTTCATGGCTTGCACAAACTAACCCATATGAGCCATCAGCAGAGCCACCTGTGGGTCCAATGCCGCTTCCCCTTCCATCTGGGTAGACGCGTTGCTTCTGGTGGGGTAGCGGTGTTGCCTATCGTTCATGCGCCCTACACTATATTCTACCGATTACACTAAGCAGGGATGTGCACACTGGATCGATATGAAAAATACACAGGAAACGATTTTAACCGAACACGATGACATCACATAAAAAAGTTTCACATAGCATTCAATAACACAACATGTCTCATGAAGATACACAAAATCCGAGAATAAAGTTCTCTCAAGTAAATGATCATATAACGAAGTGCGATTGCACCACCAGACATTATCACAAAACGAGGTTAAAACACCCATAAGTCATGTAAGCAGGAACACGTAGAAGCGAAGGATATAGAGTCTCAAAACAAAGGATGAGGGTGGGTGGGATAGACCCCCAGTCAGTCACTGGTCATTCGAACATGTATATGCACTAAGGCTTGAAAATGGAGTGAAAGTAAAGAGAAGTAACACATATCAGTTAGACATGCAAGGATAAACAAGAGACAAACCCAAAATCCCCTGCTTATTCAAATTTTACTTTTCAGTTTGTCTTGCCCTACCGATTTCAACCTCAAGTTCAAAATTAGCTTTAATTATTTTTAAAAATCTTAATTTTAAACTTTTTCTTCCTACAGTCCTAGTGGGTGTCACTTCTTTGATACCAAATGTAACACCCCTGATTTCCATAGGAACCGGAGATCGGGTGGTGCCTTCCGTAAAGGGGATTTTACCCTTTCGTACAAGGAGTGGTGACCATAAACAAGTGAAAGAAACATCCAAACTACTGATTCAATACGAAAAAATTTTACAACGTGTGTGACTGGTTCCAAACTGGACATCGAGTCTAACAAAAGATATCTTACAATAAAAAGGCTCTCCGGATAATTACTAAGATCTACTGTTTGCATGAGAGAACGGATTCGTGATCCCAGCGCGTTACCCCAAGCAAACAATCATATATCTTCGGGGAATTTAAAAGAAACACAAGGACGCAGTTTTTCGAGTATTAGTAAAAACTGAGTGAGAGAACAACTTAGCATCTAAAACAGAATGGCTAGACAGGTTATTGGGTTACATGTTCAAGGAGTTGGTGTTATTTACAAGTATCAAAATCAGGGTTCGCGAGATTTCATAAATTATAGTACAATTTATCAATGATCGTTTCCAGTAAGAGATGTGATATCACAAATAGACAATCCAATTACTAGATATTCATAAGTTTCCATATGGTCAATGTTCTTTAAAATAAATATCTCTCACAAGCAATGTGTTAATCAGGATACAGTAAATATCAAGTTCCCAATTTATGAACGAAAGAGCCTTGTTATTATATTACGCGATAGGGGAGATCGGAATTAATATCTCTAGCCAACGATGGGCTTCCATGACCAAAAAAGGGCCTCCTTGACCAACAAAGGGCCTCCTAATCCATACTAGACCTTAAGTGTTGCAACACCCCCTTAAGAAGCAAAAGGCCAGAAGGGTGAGTACTAGACGGGAATCTAGCCAACAAGGCGAAGAGTCGTGCCAACAAAGGGCATCCTTGACCAACAAAGGGCCTCCCAACCCAACAAGGGGCAAATGAAGTAACAAGTGACTGATTCCAGCATATGTGATCTTTCACTTTATGTTGTTAATGAATTCTCACTTAGTGATATTTGAAAAGTAAGTTCGGCAATTTGAATACGAGTACTAGAATAACGGTTCAAAAGCAGTACAACAGGTTTAGCAATTTCAGAATAAAGTACGACAGTTGTTTTCAAATAAACAAGTAGATCATATGAAAGAAATTGGTACGTAAAACAAAGCATGTATACTCGCAGGTATATTTTGAGACAAGACATAAATTACATTTTGACACGAAAGAAGGCAAGTACGCAATACTAAGCATGTTTACTCACCGTGAGAGCCGTAGAGTGCTAGCTAGTCGACTACTCGTAAACGATGTCTTGATCTACTGGCACGTCGAAGTCACACTCTACAATATACATGCAAATTCCTAATTACAAACAAGTCTGTGTCGCAAATAGATAATGCATATTTCCTACATGATATGCAAATGACAACTCTAACAATTATAAACACCCAATTAATATATAGATAAATATATTCTAGGGTGCTAATAAGTTAGGAAACCCGAAAACGATTTTTAAGGAATTACATAATGAATTTTAAGAGTGTAAACATATTTAATACTCTAATTACAATTATAATAAATTATAAGAAAAATATAATTTTCAATTATAGAATTTAAAGTACCAATTCTTATGGTTGTAAAAATTGATATTTCGAATAAAAGAAGTTGTAGTTAATATGTTACGATTACTATGTATGAACACGAATTGAGATATAATAATGATTTTAGATGAAACAGTTGCTTGAAATCAATTAAATTTATAAAATTAATAATTTAAAACTTAACTACAACGATTTAGAATATAATAAGACCTAGTTTATGTAATGTCAAATTACTGAAATGCCCCTAAGGAAATTCTCGGGTATTATAGACAATGCTCAATCAGTCCTCATATCTCATGAGTAGGAACACACTTCCTGATGATGTTATCAGCTCCCATCTTAAACATGTAGTGATCATCCCAAAAGTACTGCTTCACCTCCGACAAGAACTTCTTTAACTACACTGTGGTGAAATCATCTGGAAGTGTCCCATCGGTGAGGTAATTGGCAACAGCCCATTACCAATCTACCTGTTGCGCAACTGCCATGATGTTTTCGGCCGGAAAATCCTCCCTGATTGGTACTTTGTCTTCCACTCCATTTTCTAGTCTCAATAGATGGTCCGCTACCACATTCTCTACACCTTTCTTGTCGCGAATCTCTACATCAAACTCTTGCATAAGAAAAAACCCACCGCAACAACCTTGGTTTGGCTTCTTTCTTATCAAGCAAGTACTTTAGAGCAGAGTGGTCTGTGAAGAAAAGAACTGTCGACCCAACGAGGTAGGTACGAAACTTGTCCAATGCAAAGAAAACAGCGAGCAATTCCTTTTCGGTTGTACCATAATTGAGCTATGACTCTTTAAGAACCCTACTCGTATAGTAAATCACATGGCTCTTCTTTTCTTTCCGCTTCCCTAACACTGCGCCATGGCAAAGTCGCTAGCATCACACATAAGCTCAAAGGGGAGATCCCAATCCGGAGTCATAATCACAGGAGCTTCTCCTTCAGTGTATCAAACGCCGCTTTGCAGGCATCATCAAAAAAAATGTGACATCTTTCCAAAGTAGTTCACACATCGGCTTGAAAATCTTTGAGAAGTCTTTGATGAATCTGTGATAGAACCCTGCGTGACCCAGAAAGCTTCTAACACCTTTCACTGATGTAGGATATGGGAGTTGCTTGATTGTCTCACTCTTCGCTTGATCAAATCCCAATCCCTTGCTTGATATCTTGTTCCCTAGAACAATCCCCTCTGTAACTATGAAGTGGCATTTCTCCCAATTTAGCACGAGGTTAGTGTCAATGCAGCGGGTAAGCACACGCCCCAAGTGATGTAAGCACTCCTCAAAACTATCACCGAACAGAGAGAAGTCATCCATGAATACCTCAAGATTCTTCTAAATCATGTATGAGAAGATGGCCATCATGCACCGCTGAAATGTCGCCGGTGCGTTACACAATCCAAAAGGCATGCGTCAGAACGCAAATGTTCCATATGGACATGTAAAGGTGGTCTTCTCTTGATCCTCTGGAGCAATAGCTATCTAATTGTATCCCGAATAACCATCCAGGAAACAGTAGTACTCATGGTGGGCTAGCCTGTCAAGCATTTATTCAATGAAGGAAAGTGGAAAGTGATCCTTGAGAGTGGCTTCATTTAGATTCCGATAGTCCATGCATACTCGCCAACCTGTAACTGTCCGCTGAGCAATCTGTTCATGGTTGTCATTCTCCACCACAGTCATCCCTCCTTTCTTAGTTACACATTGGACCGGACTAGTCCAAGTGCTATCAGCAATAGGTAAGATGATTCCAGCTTCTAACCATTTCATCACTTCTTTCTTCACAACATCCCTCATATTCGGGTTGAGTCTTCTTTGAGGCTGTATTATTGGCTTCTTCTCTTCCTCAATCCGAGTTTTGTGCTGACCATAAGCTGGGCTAATTCCCTTGATGTCCACGATTGTCCATCCAATGGAAGCTTTGTACTTCCTCAACACTCCCAAGAGTTTCTCCTCCTGTTCCTGAGACAAAGCAGAAGAAACAATTACGGGCAATGTGTCATTTAAACCAAGAAAATCATTCCTGAGGTGAGATGGTAATGGCTTCAACTCAATCACAGGTGGCGATTTGAGTGAAGGAATCAGAGTTGTTTCATTCTCGCCCAACTCTAGCTTTATCCAGCTATCAACAAAGTGCACTTCCTTGGGATGAGGATCCCCTTCTCCTTTGTTCATGCTGGTTATTTCTTCCCACATAAGATCAACTTCTTCATTCACAGCATCACCTTCGAAAATCTCTACCCCATAGCAATCTTCAAGGTCATGATAGGAAGGCATTTGCATTGCCTTAAACACATTAAATACAACCTTTTTTCATTTATCTCCATGGATAGGCACCTGCTTTTCACATGAATGATTGCTTCTCTTGTAGCTAAAAAGGGTCTTCCAAGAATCAATGAGACATCACCCACTTCCATCTCAAGAATGACAAAATCGGCTGGAAAAATGACTGATCCCACCTTGACCAAAATATCTTCAATCACCCCATATGCCTGGCTAATGGATCTATCTACCATTTGCAACATCACCCGCGTGCCCTTAGGATTCCCCACACCTAGATTCTTGAATATAGACAATGGCATCAAGTTGATGCTCGCCCCAAGATCACATAGTGCAGAAACTGTTATGGAGTCACCTAAGGTAACTGGGATCACAAAACTACCTGGTCCCTGACCTTCTTTGGAAAACCTTGCAATACACACTCTGATGCTTCAGCTGTCAAACAAATCTGCTCACATTCATTATTCGCCTTGTCCTGTTAATATGTCTTTCAGGAGATTGACATAAATGTGCATCTTCTCTAAAGCTTCAGCAAAGGGTAGGTTGTTTTCCAGCTTCTTGAATACCTTAAGAAATTTCTGGAATTCTTTGGCATCACTTTTCTTCCTGGTCCGCAACGGATATGGGAGTATAGGAGCGATGGGAAACAACTCAGCACGTACCTCTTCTTTATTTGGCTCTACATCCGCCTCTGCCTGCGTGGGTTGAGCTCCTACTACCTCATCATCATATATCGCATGCTCTTCTGCCTTTGAGGCTGTGGGTCTAGCATGTGTTGGGTACAGTGGGTCGACCAATGTCTTCCCACTTGTGGTAGTGATAGCCTCAGTAGGCTGAGATTTCTCCCCATAAGTGATATTGGATCCCAATGGAGCTGGCGTGACTAATTGGCTCACAATCTGACCCACTTGCTGTTCCACATTCCGCAATGCTGTCTTGGTAACCTTCAAATCTGCAGCCAAATAATTCATATGCTCGGTAAACTGGTTGACATTCCTGCCCATCTGAAGCATCGTGCTCTTAAGCTCATCCATATCACTGTCTTTTCTTGTTTGCTGTGTTGCTTCTTCATGTTGTATCTTTGCTAAGACTGCTCTAACTTCTGACTCAGGTAGATTGGACAATTTCTTGCTTTCTCCTAACTGAGATTCTTGCTTGGCAATCTGCTTCATCAATTTATATGCGCCCTCCTTATCAACTTTGAACAAGAAACTCCCTACAGCTTCACTATCTACACGTTCTTGGTTAGCACGGCCTAGATCGTGATAGAACACCTGAAAGGTCTTGTAGTCTTCAAAATCATGGTTTGGGAACTTTCTCAACATTCCCACAAAATGTTCTCACGCTTCCACTAGTGACTCATCTTGCTGCTGCTCAAAACTCAAAATATTGGCTTGAAGTTGAATCACTCGGTGGACTGGGTAAATCTCTCTAGGAACTCTTCAGCACATTGATCCCATGTAACAATAGAATTTGGTTCTCGATTTTTCAACCATGTTGCGGCTGCACCACTCAGACAATAGGGGAAAATTACAAACTTAAAAACATCAGAGCTGACATCTTTATACTTTATTGTCCTGCAGAAAGCATTAAACTCCCCTATGAACTCATTCGGATCTTCTTCACTTGCCCCACTAAACTGAAATAAGCTCTTTTCCGCTTGGATAGTGGTGCCCTCAAGTTGAAAACTCTCGTCTTGAATATCTGGCACCCTGATGGCTGGACTAACTCCAGTTATGGGACCCTGAAAGCCTGTGACAAGAGACTTCCCTGAATGGTTGTATGTGGTCTGATTTTTGCGAACTTCCAATTGTGCAGAAAGTTTTTCCATCTTCCTTGTGATCTTTTCAAGAGCTATTTGCATACTCCCTGAATCCTCGTTGTCTTAGAGTGAGGCCTCACTAGATGAGGATGATGTCTTTCCGTTCTCACTCATCGTGTACACCTGCTCCCTGAGATCACAGACAAAGGGAAAAGATCACAGCAACTAACAAAAAATAATAAAAAATAACTGAAAATAAAAAGTATCCTTAGCTAATTATCGATCTCACTAATAGAACCGTTAACTCCCCGGCAACGACGCCAAAAACTTGACGCGCCTAAATTACGCGTATTGCGCAAGTGTACGGTCAAGTAGTAAAGTGGAGTCTTTGGGACTCCGAGTTGTCGAACCCACAGGGAGTTGAACGACTGTTAGCCAATCGTTAATCAACTTTTAGGTACAAAGCAACTGGTAAGAAGGGTTGAAAGTTTGTAAGTTTTGTCACCCTCAAACAAGTGGCTCTACGTAGCTAAGAAATGCAATTTAAATGAATGATAGTACTAAGAGTTTGGATAAACTAGATGATTTAGGGTCCCTAGGATGCTTAGTTGATTTCCGAATTCAATTCACAACACTTCACTCTTTCTTTCACCATATCAGATTATACTCACAACACATATCTCTCAATCGTGTATCACACTGTAGTGTATTCAACAACAAATCATTTCAGCCTAATTTTGTTAATAACACTACTCTAGTTGATATAATAAAGGTACCTACAAGACCTCTCAACCTTGCAAAGTTATCACTTTATCATAATCAACTGAAACAATCTTCATGTGATCACTCTCATTCTTTCACCTCTCAGTCTCAAGAATATTAAGAGTGTCTTCCTACTCTTCAAGAAACTAGGGTTGCGTTATTTTCATACACTCTCCTAGATAACTAACATGCTATGGGTGATCAAGCCTCACATCCGAAGAATTAAGAACTCAAGTAGAAGAATTAATGAAATCAAGAGTGAAATTAAGCTTTAAGCATGAAGTAAATCCATGAATTAATCAATCAACCAAGTAAACCCTAGTTCTCCATAATCACCTAGCTATAAGTTTAGCTAGACATGAAATATCTTGATAAAATCACGATCTCCATAGAAAATAGTACAAGAGATGAAGAAAAAGAATCAAACGATTAAATCCTTGAAGATGGGGCGTGAATCCTCCCTTCCTTGAACTCCCTTGCATCTCTCTCTCTTCCTCAGTCGTGTGTGTATCTCCTTTCAGGCCTTCTTCACGTTGTTTTACTAGCTGGGGCGAATTTTTAATGTACTTTGCTGAAATTGCATCTCAGCCCTTTTAGTTTGTAATTCCCGTCCAGAATTGTAAGCTGATCTTGCGCAGGCCATATCTCTCTGATGCTGACTCGGATTAAGCTCCTTGAACTATCATTGGAAAGATATCTAAGTCTACTTTTATTTGGAACTGGTCTGACTTCAAATTAGTGTAGATTGGTCATCCTAGCTTCTCCATCTTTGCTTCTCCTTGTTCCACTTGTGCTCCCGTTGTTTCCGAAGTTCGTTCCATGCCTCCTATCAACCGATTAGCATATTTTCCTGTCAAGACAACATGAAAAAACATACCAAGAGATTATAGTTGAAAAATAACAACTAAATATGCATAGAAACGCCCGGACTAACAATATTGCACATGGTGAGCAACAAGTGGTAAAACGACGCATATTCTCAAAAATTAAGCTCAAATATCTCATGATAATGTGGGAAAATAACAAGATTATATATAGCTCCTAAAAGGTGCTTTCAGCCACTTTCGTCTCCGTCATCTTCGTGCGGTCACAGTTCATCTAAAGTGTGTAACTTCATCAGATCAAGCTGCAAACAGTTACGTAATCTCTTCCATGTATATTTGTAATACCCTATTCTCTCACTTTTCAATATGAAAGAGCGAAATATTTATAAAGTCAAATTATCACCCCAAAAAAATTGGTAATTCCCGTGACGATAACATTCACTTATTATAATTAGAACAAATATTTGTTGTTAAATCATGCATTGCTTCTTTATTCACATATGCAATTGCTTTTATTTCCACACTTCCTCTTACCATATTCCTTGACAACCCATAACAACTCACCGTTTGCTCCATAGAGTGGCCTCGAACAACACACATGAATATTATTTTGGGGATCAAGTGTTTGGACTGAGCATCTTTATATGGCACATCTTCTTCTGGTAGAAGTATAAATTTTTCAGTCACTATAGTAATTTAGAACAATTTCTCATCAATTACACTATGTTGCTTTGACTCTTGTAACATATCTCACTGTCCTCGTTAATTTGAAGTTCTCGAAGACTCCATTTAAGTCTATATATCTTATGCTTTTCAATCATGACTCGATGCATATGTGAAGCCATACCCTTTAAGAATCCCTCCTTTCACTAGCTGCATAGTTGCCTGCAAATTCAAAAAACACAAATGTTACTCTAATGTGACACTTGCACATGTTCTACACTTGTTTGTGCTCTGAAATAGGCTTATTTGACACTTATACATGTTCAGCACTTGTTTATGATCTTAAATATGCTTATTTGACATTTATGAATGTTATGCACTTGTTTTGCGGTCTCAAATAGGTTTATTTGAAACAAATACATGTTATGCACTTTTTTGTGATATCAAACTGGCTTATTTAACACTAATACATGTCCTGCACTTGTTTTGTGCTAACAAATTGGCTTATTTGACACTTATACATTTTCTGCCATTGCTTTGTGATCTTAAACTTGCTTTATTTGACGCTTATACATTTTCTGCACTTAGTGCTTGTTTGGTTCGCGATTTTAATCTCATTTGAGATTAAAATCTGCCAAAAAATTTAATCTCGTTTGTTTCGTAGATTTTTTGAGTCAGATTTTAATTTAAGTTGACTAATAATCTGCAGATTATAGAATCTCCGATTTCGGAGATTTTTTAGTTATAGTGTCTGAAATACCATACTCTACCATCTCTCTAATGCATGAATTGTTAATTTGTGCAAACGCATAACATCTTAGACGTATCATAAGTTCAAATAACGGCATTTTTTGTAAATTTGATAGTACAAGCTGCAAGTGTTGACAAACGCAATTAAATTTTAATTCAAGATTTTTAGTGCATGCCAAACAGTTTTCAGATTATAATTTCAGCCAGCTTATGCACCCCAGATTATTTTCATCAGATTATTGAGATTTTAAGTTGGAACCAAACATGTTCTTACTTTGTGATCTCAAATTGGCTTATATGACACTAAGTCATGTTGTGCACTTGTGATGTGATCTTAATCTAGCTTATTTGACACTTATTTATGTTTTTCCCTTTATATGTGATCTCAAACCGGCTTATTTGACACTTATACATATTCTTCACTTGTTTTATGATCTCAAATGGGATTATTTGACTCTTATTGTTTTGTGATCTCAATCTAGCTTATTTGACACTTGTAACTGTTCTGCACTTGTTTTATGATTTTAAAATGGCTTATTTGACACTTATACATGTTATACACTTGTTTTGTGATCTCAAATTGGCTTATTTTACAGTTATACGACCAACCAAATTATAAGAGTTGAGATACATAACCTGTGTGTCGTCAAAAATTCACAACACAGTGGCACAAATTGGGTTACAATACATGTGATTATGATTTTAGAGTTAGCAACTTCTTCTAGCTCCCGATTCTTAATGCATGGGTTTAGAGTGGTACATAAATTGTTGCTCCCCATTGACAATCACTTTTATGATAAGCATTTACATACATATATGAGAATTGGTAAGAAAATCACAAAAATGTGGTGTACCTGCTAGGTTCCTGATGTAGTGCATGTCACCTTATAGCACTCTAAAACACCTCTCCAAGTCAAGATCCATATTTGGCACTATGTTTCCTTTTTTGATTTGATTTCACATTGATGTACACTTCATCTTGTACACAATGTTGCATTATTTTTCAAATTGTGTAAATGGTCTTCGTATCAACCTCAAACTTAATTGCAACTTTTGTCTTCAAACCCGCTAATGGATTCATATTTTAACTTCCATTGAGTATAAAATACTTAAATGATGTTCCTTATTCAATATTTTGCTTAATGTCGTTGATTCACTAAGTTAATTATTTTTGCATGTAGGAAGAGTGAGAAGGATTGTGGATGAGAGATGGATTCTGATGTAGCCTACTACAGTTGCGGTTGCTGCTGCCATTCTTATTTATGTTACTGCTGTGAAGATATCCCGTTGATGCTGCTGCTACTGCTTCTTTGAAAGTTTAATTATTTGGTATTTACAGCTTTAATGTTATTATGAAGAACAAGACATTTTCTGTAAAAGTAGTGGAAATTATTTGTACTTATATGGATTGTGGAGAGGTTCCAGTTTTTGGCTCAAAAATTGAAGTTTCTGGTTGTTTAATTTTTTATTATGGGTGTTGTAGAGAGAAAGATTTGAAGGCACTAACATTTTAATCACATCAACAATACTTTTTACGTGATTTTATTAGTAATTATTACAGTTTCTCTTCCTATTTGAAGATATTTTTGTACAACCGTTTTTTCTTAATTCCTGTGCTAGAGCTGGGACAGTGTAATATCAATCAACCTGTAAATTTCTATTATTTGAGAAAATGATAACTATACATATATTATGTTCAAAAAATTTCATTCTCACGAAAGCCCCCGACAGCTTCAGGTGGGTTCCCCATATGTCAGTGTCTATTGTTCTCTGGACATGGCCGCCATTTTTAATTTATGGGATCAAAGTGCATGAAGGAAGACTCAAGTAGAGTGAGTGAGTGAGTGAGTGAGAGCGAAGATAAAGTACAATCCTAGGGTTTCCAACTCCCGTTGCAAGTAGAGGAAGGCTCAATTCACTACTCGGTCGAGTAACAGTCACGTCCTCATGATCGTGCCACTCTCATCTGATCTTCGTTACAAGTACGACGTGCGTTTGATCCCCAAGCGCAAGGAAAACGAGATCAAGATTGTCAGAGGAACCTATAAAGGCCGAGAGGGTTTCAAGAATCCCCTGCATCTGGCTTCGAGCGAAGGTTTAGCTTATAGATTTGAGTGGGTTTGATTAGGAGTATCGACTGAGGTTGTTAGGGGATGCTAGGGTTGGGAATTTAAAACATTTGATTTGTTGTGGCCTGATAGTACTCTAATCGAAATAAAAAAAAAAAAAAAAAGGTGAGGGAAGTGTTGGATTTTAGGTTTTGTTTATAAGTATTACAATTATTCAATAGTAGCACTATTATGTAAGTACCAGCTATTCAATATTCTTCAAAATCTGAATTAGGATGAAAAGGGTGAGGGAAGTGAGAGGTTAGTCGGGCTCAAATTGTTGCGAGTTTAGAAGTAGCCGAATTATGGGTTTCAATTCAACTTGAGTACGGGTTCTCATGGTAGTCTGGTGGAGGAGGTGTTGGTGTTCTTCGTGTTGTTGGTAGTGGCGGTGACACTGTATTTGATTGATCATATTCGGCTAGTTCTTGTATTTTTGAAGTTGTCGAACTCTTTGTTCTTTTTAATTTTCAAACCCGTTAGATATGTTTAAAGTCCATATTATCCCCAAATAAAAACTCCCGTGCAAGCACATGTGCAATTTTGTCCAAAAATTAATGGTCGTGACTAATGGATATTGGTTTGCAAGATGTTCGCAACTACGGTATTGTGACTATACCATTTAAAGTTTGGATACCAAATTCACAGTTAAAGTCAATTATGAATACCTCCGGTGCAATTTCACCTTTAAATTTTTGTTTAGGAAGCTTGGAGGAATGATTTGAAGGCATAAAAATTTTAATCACATCAACAACACTTAACTGTTGATGTGATTATTTTGGTAATTACTGGTGTTTCTCTATTCACTTGAGGGTGTTTCAGTAAATAACCGGCTTATCTCAATTATTGTGCTCTTCTGACCTCTCCTGCGGGAGAAAGAGATGGGACAAGAATTGTAGAATTCAACCTCTAAATTTGTAGTATGAAAATAGAATATGATTACTATACATATATTATGATCAAAATTTTGGAACCTTAACAAAACCCACCAACACTACGAAAGCTTTAGGATTCACAATTGTTCTGTTCACAGGGCCGCCATAGTTGATTTAAAAGCTTTAAAGTACATGAAGAAAGGTTGTTAGTAGTATGTTTAAAAAACAAAATATTATAAAACTCAAGAAAACGACATTTCAGCCGAGAACTATTCTTTTCGTTTTCTCTATTTTAATTTTTAACATTACTCACATGGACATGGTCACTTTGATTTGTCAATTTGAATAGCAAAATTATAAATAGTTGCATCATTTTACAATCTCAATTACCTGTACAAAGTGACAGAAATATAAATCAAAATGTTAAAATGAAGAGAAAGAGAATAATCATAATGATAATGTTTATCAAAATGAATTCTATTTAATATAATGACCCTGCACTTGTCAACTGTTTGACAACTACGCAGAGCAATAACCTACCAACCATCAGTTTCTAACATGCTGATGTCTCCAGACACCAGTATGTGTCATACGAGTAGGCAATTTAACATGACCTGCCACACTAATTATATATACATATATATATATTTTTGTTTTTTAGAAAAAAAAAAGTTACTTCTTATTAATGCAAAACGAGAGGATGGGGATCCCTAATTACATCATTGAGAACAAACTGCCGTGCCCAACTTAAGGTTAAATCTAGCCACACTAAGTGCATGTTTGGTTGGCGAATGAGATTAAATCTGTCAAAAAAGTTAATTTTATCTTTTTATAAAATTTTAAATTGACTAATAATTTGTAAACTATATAACTTTTTATTTGGAGGTTTTTTGGGGTATAACTTTTTTTCAAGGGATCTGAATATAACTTCTATAATAGAACACTCTACCGTATTTTTATGTAAGAATTGTCAAGTTTTGCAAATACGTAACATCTCAGACGTATCATACGTTCAATTTGATAGTAAAGGTTACAAGTGCAGCCAAATTCATTTACGTTTTAATCATAATTTTTCATCCTTGTCAAAAAAAAAAAACCCATATTATAATTTCAGCCAACTTAATCACCTGCGATTATTTTCATCAGATTATTGAGATTTCAAACTGTAACTAAACAAACTCTTAATGAAATCATTTGAGCCAGCTTCATTGCACCATCAGTCCAATGGATTTGTTTTTTCTTAATCTCAAAATAAATGTTACCGTTAGTTTTTTAAAAGTTTTGAGACATGTTTGAGACTTGATGGATTTGTTTTTTGGTAAGTCACTTAATGTAGTTATCATTATATTTCACATTTTATTTGAACTTATCTTCGAAGTGAAAGAAAAGATAAAGAATAGAATTGATTATTTAACACATAATTTCAGTACGTCAAAACTATTGATGGCTCGTTTGAAACCTCTAACAAACTTCAATTAGCTTTATAGACCATTAATTTTTTTTCAGGTAATAGACCATTAATATTTGGATGACAAGAGTGATTTCTTAGAGGATCGAAAAGAAACTTCCAACTTCTTCTAAACCTCTTGCTTTGAAAAATTATGGAAATTTAATTGCATGAGCTCCACAAGAAGTATGCAAGATGAGAATCATTGAATCACTGCGATGGAGTCATTGATGAAAATACTCTAAAAGAGGGGGAGGGGGGGTTGAATAGAGTATGGGAACTTTTCGCTAAAACACAGAATTTAACTAAGTGATGCAAGTAAAAGACAGAAATCTCAAGGCCTTGAGATTTTGTAAGATTAGTCAGAAACTTCCTAAGTATAAAAGAAATCTCCAAGGCCTTGAACTAGCACAAGTTCAAAATAGTTTGTAACCCTAGTTTGATTTAGATCACTTGCAAGAGTAAATAGCTAAACTGTAAAGCAAAGAACACAGGGCAATTTACAGAGTTCAGTCCCAATGGACCTAATCTCTGCCTGAGGGATCTAATCCCACCAGGATTGGGCAAACACTTCTTATTACTCACACAGAAACTGCCCTAGATCTTCAAGCCTAAGTGAACTCCCTTACACCTATACAACTTGTGGTTCCAAACCTATCTAGTATCAGCTACTAACTGTTGAGCTAGTAAGAACCTCTTGTTGTTCACTTGAACAACCAACCACTAGGTTTTGTGAGGTATAAGCTATACAGAAGATAAGCAGATTAAAGTACAAAATAGAGGAACACAGTAGAAGAATCCGCTGAGAAAACCTGGATGTGTTCTTTAGGGAAACTCGAATGATTGATCTTCTGAATGATTGAAGCTTGATGTTGTGAGGATTCATGGTCTGATCTTCCACGAATGTATCTCTCCTTCTTTTCTACTTGATTTTTGTTCTCTGTAAGCTTCTCTTCTCTTTCAAATTCGAACCAGTCTTTTATCTACTTCCAGCAACAGAATGAGAGATTTTAGGATCTCTGTTCCTGCAAATCCTCATCATTTTTAACTGCATTTTAAAACAGCTCTGAGTATATATTCGTTGGAGTTTGTTGTGATAGGATTGCACGTTTGAAAAACCTGCAACAACATTAAGCACAGCAACAAACAAAATCTGTTTGGATATTCAGTTTATGAATAAAATTGAATCAAATAAATAAGTCATTAACTTGATTACCAATCAATCAAATAAACCAACACAAACCAGTTTAAGACTTGTAAACGTCACTAACAATTATAATAACAATGATCAAATCCTGCAAGAAAGAATCAAGTTAGATTTGGGAAAACTGTTGACAGCTCAAAACACATCTCAAGGCCTTGGAGCTCTGAACATTCTTCAGAATTCTTACAACTGTATCAGCAAATTTCTTTGATTCAATCTAATTATGATATTTGCGATATGTTAGTAACATAAAGAATAGATAACAAGAATATTTACAACAAATATCTGATCTTAAACATCAGATTGAACACCTACAACACGAGATTGTCAGATCACATTTCATAAGAAAGTAGTTGTCAAGGCTTTGAGGTTTTGATCAATATCTCAAGGCCTTGGAGCCTTGATGACTTAGAGAAACTCTGTGTTTCATCACTCTAAATGATTACTCCCAAAAACACACTTAAAAGTCTTCAATCAATAATCTCCCCATTGATGAAAGACAAACCCCATAATCTTGTGTAAATATCCCTGCAACAAGTTTTGTAAGAATCAGATACCAGAATTTACAGAAACACAATCTGAACAACTAACACAGATAAACATATCACATAATATCACATACATAAGCAACTGATTCACATAACAAACTGATTAAACCTTAAAACAAAGTACAGAACAAAATCACATAAATCACATAATACCTTCTTCCCCTTTTTGACTTTCATCAAATAAAGGTGAAGAAATGTTGGATCATTACTCAGAGTCTAAGAAACTTATTTTAAAAAACAGTTCCTACTGAATGTCAAGGCCTTGAGATCAGAAAGAAGAAAAGAAAAGAAAAGAAAGATAAAAAAGATCAAGGCTTTGGCTTTCACAAGTCTTCACTTCTTCTTTGATGCTTGGCCTTTCTCTGAGCCTTCTCCAACATCTTCATCAGTTTCAGCTTCATCTGCAGAATGATACTCTTCCTTTCTGCATCCACTTCAGCAACAATTTCCTCAATGATTTCATCAACTTTCTTGTCCTTGACTTGCACAGAGTCTCCCCCTGTAGCTGCATCAACACATGTGTCTTCTTCAATTTCCTCATCATCAGTTTTCTCATAAAGATCCTTTGATGTGAGCACAACTGGAATAGGCTTCTTCTTCTTTTTCGAGAAATCTCCTAGCCTCTCATCTGAATCAACACTAGTGTCATGACTAGTAGCAGAAGGGATCTTCTCCAAATTCAAACCTTTGATGACAACATCCAGCTTGCCATTCATCACTCCCATCAAGGCTTTGAACTGATTAAACTCAGAAGATAAGTCAAATAGCCTCTGTCTAAGATCTTCAATCTCAACTTGTTGTCCTTCAAACTTATCAACCAATTGAGAATAATCATCATTAGCTTGTCCCCTTGATGTTGTAGCCCCCTTAGGTTTGATAAAAAAATTATCCTCAAGATCAGCTTTAGACAACTCTGAATAAAACTTCCAATTTGCCTTTCCTGTCTAAACCACACCAATCCTTTGTAAATCAGACTCATCAATCAACCTAAATCCATCTGTTATCTTCTCCTCTCCTTTCACAGGTACCTCAAAATGTGCAAATAAAAGAGGTAGTAGATTGGCATAAGGAAGAGGATGGTTTCTGGTTATGGTAGCATAGTAGATCATATGCTCCATAATCACTCATGGTAGATCAATCTCAAACTCTTGACATATCAAGTACATCAGGATGAGAACCTTATCTGTTACCAACTCTGTTGAGTTTTCTCTAGGAACAACACTTCTCATCAGAATTGTGAATAAGATTTTAGCTTCACAGTTGAGCACAAAAGGTGTCAACTGTTTGGGACCAGTAGGAACATCATTTATGAAGAACATGGCTTTGGCTTTGTATAGGCATTCCTTCCTATCTTGATAGTCAGCAACACTATACTTCCTAGGAATGCCCAAGACCTTGGCAAAAGCCATATGGTCTAGCCTTAAATCTATTCCAGCTACCTTTGAGGTTAACACAAGCTTTTCTTCCCCTTCTTTGACCAAATTCAGGTAAAACAACCTAGTTAGCCTAGGATAAGCTTTAGAACTAGGGTTTAAAACCTTCCAAACTGCAGATTCTCTTAATTTCCTCATTCAGTCAATATCCAACTTGTCTAGTAACTCCTCAAAAATCAAACTACAAAAAGCAACCTTAGATGATGCAAACCCTTGCATCCAAACTCTCCTAACATCTGAAATAATAAACCAATCAAAAGGTAGTGCATTTTTACCTTGAAAACCCTTTTTGGTTGCAGCAGCAACATGCTTGACCCATGATTTCTTCTCAGCAGCCTTATCCTTCTCTGGTTCTTTTTCAGCAGATTTCTTCTTCTCAACATCAGCAGACTTCTTTTTGCCTTCCTTAGAATACTTCCCCTTTTCTTCTCCATTTGTATTTTTCTTGTCTCCGCCTTTCTTCTTGTCTAACCTAGACTGATCATCACTCTGTACTTCTGTATCCTTCTGTGGATCAACACTTGAATCTTCATCCCCTTTCTCTGTTCTGATCTTCTTTGCAGTAGGTGAAGCTTCATGCAAATTCCTTTTCCCTTCTGAATCTGAGTCAGAAATTATGATCTTCGCCTTCTTTTTAGCCCTCTTCTTAGATCTAGCAGAAGGCTTACCTTGTTGTTCAATTCTGGCTGATTTGCGCTCCATTGTGGAATTAGGGTTTTGAGAGAAGATTGAGATTAAAAGAGAGAGAGCAGAGAGACGTAGAATACTGAGAGAGAATGAAGAGAATAGAGAGAAAAGCCCTGACTTTCAGCTTAAGTAGGTTGAGAAAGAGAGTTTAAAAAGGACTCTTCTAAAAGATATTTTAAGATATTTTTCGAAAATTCTCTGAGTAATTCAAACATTATACAATTATCTAAAAAAGATAATACATAATATTTGGTGATCCATTTATTTAACAAGAAAATTACACATATGTTTCAAGACCTTGGAGAACAATCTCAAGGCTTTGAACTATACTTTCAAGGCTTTGGAAAGTATAATCTCAAGGCTTTGAGATTTCAATAAATAATCACAAGTACCAATACTCCATCTAAACCAATGCATCCTTGTTTAACATTCCAAGTTCAAGCCTTAGGGATGCAAACCCATCATCTGGCAAAGGTTTAGTGAAAATATCAGCAATCTGCATGTTAGTAGAAATAAAAGATATAACAACATCACGCTTTTTTGCATGATCTCTATGGAAATGATGCCTTACATCTATATGCTTGGTCCTTGAGTGCTGTACTGGATTCTTAGAGATTGAAATGGCACTAGTATTGTCAAAATTTTAGGCACGTTTCTGAAACCATAGCCAAGATCTCTAAGCTGTTGAGCAATCCACAACACTTGTGAGCTACAAGCTCCAGCTGCAATATACTCAGCTTCCATTGTTGATAATGCTACAGAGTTTTGCTTCTTGGAATGCCAACTAATTAGTGAGGAACCAAGAAACTGACAACATCCAGAAGTACTCTTCCTATCCACTTTGTATCCTGCAAAATCTCCATCTGAATAACCACTCAACATAAAGTTAGATCTTTTTGGATACCAAAGCCCCAAGTCTTTGGTTCCATTCAAATATCTAAAAATTCTCTTAACAGCAGTTAAATGACGTTCCTTAGGATCTGCTTGAAATCTTGCAGACATGCAAACACTAAACATAATATCAGGTCTACTAGCAGTTAAGTACATAAGTGATCCAATCATACCTCAATACTCCTTTTGATCTACACTCTTACCATTTGAATCCTTGTCTAAGGATAGTGAAGAACTCATAGGAGTTTTGAGTGACTTGGACTGTGTCATATTGTACTTGTTCAACAAGTCCTTGGTATATTTTCCTTGATGTACAAAGATTCAAGAAATTCAGTTCTTCCATTAAGCTCATCTCAAACTCCCTGCACATTAGACTAGAGAAATCTTTTGAAAGAGCATCATTAGTAGCACCAAAAAGAATATCATCTACATAGATCTGAAAAACTAACAAGTTAGTTTCATGATTTTTAATGAAAAGAGTTTTATCTACTAGACCTCTCTAGAAATTATTGTCAAGTAAAAACGTTGAGAGTCTGTCATACCAAGCCCTTGGAACTTGTTTTAAGCCATAAAGAGTCTAAATTGTAAACATGATCAGGGAAGTTTTCATCTTCAAAACCAGGAGGTTGAACTACAAAAACTTATTCTTGTAAATAACCATTCAGAAAAGCACATTTGACATCCATTTGATAAAGCTTTATGTGATTGTAAGATGAAAACGCAATAAGTATTCTAATAGCTTCTAACCTGGCAACAAAAGCAAATGTCTCCTCATAGTCTATACCTTCTTCTTGATTGTATCCTTGTGCCACAAGTCTGACTTTATTACTTACCACTTTGCCATTCTCATCAAGTTTATTTCTGAACACCCATCTGGTTCCAATAAATGATTGCTCTTTTGGTCTAGGAACCAGATTCCATACCTTGTTTATTTCAAATTCATTCAGCTCACTTTGCATTGAAATGATTCAATCTGCATCTTCTAGTGCTTCTTTTGCATTCTTGGGCTCAATCAGTCATACAAAAGCACTAAAAGCACACAAGTTCTTCAATTGTCCTCTTGTCTAAGTTTCAGTAGTTGGATCAGATATGATATTGTCAGCTGGATGGTATGCAAGATACTTAAACTTCTTCCTTGATGTCCAGGAATATGTTCCATCAAGGCTTTGATTTCTTGAAGCATTAGAAGGAGCATCATAGAAAGTTTCAGTTTCAGTCTCAAGGCTTTGAGATTTTAGCTCTGCAGGAGGTTTAAGGTCTTGAGATTTACTGACTGATTATGTACTTCAGTTTTGCCTTTGTCTTCTTTCACGATGTCATCATCAGCCTCATGCTTGTTTAAATTAAGATTTGCAAAACTTTCGCTCAAAGAATCCTTAGTACTTTCATCAAAAAATACATGAATGTTCTCTTCCACAATCTTGGTTTTTCTATTGAAAATTCTATAAGCTTTGCTAGTTTGAGATTCCAAGAAATACACCTTCATCACTTCTAGCATCAAACTTACCAAGATTGTCTTTACCATTATTATGCACAAAACAAATATAACCAAAAGGTTTGAAATAAGAGACACTAGGCTTCCTGCCTTTAAACAGTTCATAAGGAGTCTTTTTCAAAATAGGCCTGATCAAACACCTATTAAAAACATAATTGGCAGTATTAACAGCTTCTGCCCACAAATACTTTGGCTGATCACTTTCAAGTAGCATGGTTCTAGACGTATCCTCAAGTGTCCTATTTTTCCTCTCAACTACTCCATTTTGCTGAGGGGTTCTAGGTGCAGAGAAGTTGTGTGATATGCCATGCTTTGCACAAAATAAATCAAAGTCAAGCTGATCAAATTCCCTACCATGATCACTTCTAATAGATGCAACAGGCAAATTTTTCATAGTTTGAAGCTCTTTGCACAGTCTAGAAAATTCAGATAAAGCTTCAGTTTTGTCTCTAATAAACATAACCCATGTAAATATAGAATAATCATTTACTACAGCAAGCATATACCTCTTATATTTTGTAGTTTGAACTCTCATAGGACCACACGAGTCCATATGCATAAGTTCTAAGGGTCTAGAAGCACTTACAAAATTATTTGGCTTGAATGAGCTTGTTGTTTATTTACCTTGTACACATGCCTTGCAAATCCCATCATCTGATAACTTTTGTGATGGTAATCCTCTTACCAAGTCCTTTGAGATGAGTTTATTCAAGGTGTGTATGCTAGTATGCCCAAGCTTTATATGCCAAAACTTTGAGTCTTCCTTCAAGGCCTTGAGGCACTTCAACTTGTCACCTGGAATACTGTTAGTACTCATAGCATATAGATTGTATGATCTAGGAGCAGTGAGTATGCAATTTCCAGATTTATCATCTTGCACAACACATTTCTCCTTGTCGAATACAGCTTTATTACCTTTATCACATAATTGAGAAATACTAAGCAGATTATATTTAAGTCCATCCACAAGATAAACATCAGAGATAGAGTTGGTATAACCATTACCAATACTACATATACCAATAATATTGCATTTTTCCTTGTCACCAAATGTAATTGTCCCTCCAGATTTCTCTGTGAGCTCAGTAAAAAGATACTTCTTTCCACTCATATGTCTGGAACACCAACTGTCTAATATCCATTTCTGATCCTTCAAGGCCTTGGTGACATCCTTCAAGAATGAATCATTGCCTAAACAGGCTGTTAGACCAAGTGCAGAACTTTGAGTCATACTCAGAATCAGCCATGTTTGGTGGTCTAATTCCTTTTGGGACCCAACTCTGCTTAACCTGGCCCTTAAGCTGATAAGGATAATTGTTCCTCAGAATATGAGGTTCTGATCTTCTGAAGGGACAAGTTAATTTGATATGACTAATTTTTCCACAGTAATAACATTTTGGAGAATGTCTGCTACCAGACTTGACAAAAGTAGTTTGGTTTTCTTTGGAAAATTTGGATTATAGCCAATTCCACTTTTATGCATTGATTTCAGACTTCCTCCAAGAATGAGATTCATATTATGTTCTGAGCCTGTAAAACTAGTTAGGATCTTTTTTGACTCTTGATGTTTCTCACTCAAAGAACAGATTTGTTGTTCTAAATCCTCTGAATGAATCTTTAGATCAACATACCTTTCAGTTAAGAGAGTGTTTTGATTAACAATCTCTTTTATCTGTGCCTTGAAGGCTTTGAATCTGCTGTCCAAGGCCTTGAAGTCCTTTTCAATTTTTGTCTTAGAAACTTCAATAGTCTAGCTGGTAAAAACCAAGTCCAAGTTTTCTTTTATCTGCTCCTGAACTTTAACCTTTAAATAATCAATCTCATTTCTATAACTTTCCTCATTTAAAAACATCCTTTTGAGAACTTCAGGAAGTACATCAGAAGGACTAGCGATAGGGTTTTTTACCGTTTCCTCAATGCGTATGTCTGAAGACTTTTCTTCATCATGTTTAGCCATGAAGCATAAATTTTCTTGTTCTTCTTCTGTGTCTGAATCACTTGATGAATCAGAATCACTCCATGAGGCCATCATTGCTTTCTTCCTCCTGTTTTCATTGTCTTTCCTTTGAAAGTTCATGTTCTTCTTCTTTTGTGGAAAATACTTTACTAAATGATATGCATCACCACATTCAAAGCAATTCATTATTTTAGTCTTATGTTAATGTGATGAGGACATACCTTTGTAATTCTTGCTGCTTGAAGGTCTTGATCTCTCTTTGTTGTAGTCTTTGTTTCCAAAGTTTTTCTTCTTCTTGAGAATCCTGGCCAAGGCCTTGGAGATCAATCCTAAAGCCTCTTCATCATCATGCTCATCTTCATTCTCAAGGCTTTGAGATTTTTCATTGTCTTTAGCCTTGAGTGCTAGATTCTTGATGTTGTAACTCAGATCTCCTTCTACATCTTTCATAGACATCTCATGAGTGAGCAGCTTTCCTTGTAGATCATCTAGTTGAAGAAGACTTAAATCCTGAGCTTCCTCAATAGTTGTTGTCTTTGGCTCCCAATTAGCTTTTGGCAAACTTCTCAGAATTTTCCTGACCTTTTCCTCATTTGAGAAACTTTTTCCCAATGACTCCAGATTGTTTACCACGTCAGTGAATCTTTTGAACTTCTCCTTGATATTTTCATCTAAGTTCATCTTGAACATCTCATATTGCCTCGTACGTATGTTAATCTTGGTTTGTTTGACTTGACTTGTTCCTTCATATGTCACAACCAGTTTGTCCCACACTTCTTTGGCACTTTTGCAATTTGTCACTCTGTTGAACTCATATGCATTAAGAGCACAGTATAACAGATTCATAGCCTTGTAATTTTTTGATATCTTTTCCAGTTCAGTAACTGAGAGATTTTCCTCAGACTTGATGCATCTAACTCCATCAATGGAAGTGAAATACTCATGAGGACCATTCTGAATTATTGACCACAATTCCATGTCTTGATCTATGATGAACATCTTCATCAATGCCTTCCAGTGCATGAAGTTGTCACCACAGAAAAATGGAGGTCTCTTTGATTCCCTTCCTTGAGAGAAGCCACCATCTCCTACATTACTCATAGTCACAAGATTGTTAGATCTATAGTAGTGACCCAAGCTCTGATACCAATTGAAAGTTTGTAATGTAGACTAAATACAGGACAAAAATACTCTAGAAGGGGGGGGTTTGAATAGAGCATGAGAACTTTTTTCTAAAACACAGAATTTAACTAAGTGATGCAAATAAAAGACAGAAATCTCAAGGCCTTGATATTTTGTAAGATTAGCCAGAATCTTTCTAAATATAAAAGAAAGCTTCAAGGCCTTGAACTAGCACAAGTTCAAAATAGTTTGTAACCCTAGTTTGATTTAGATCACTTGTAAGATTAAAGAGCTAAACTGTAAAGTAAAGAACACAGGGCAATTTACAGAGTTCAGTCCCAATGGACCTAATCTCTGCCTGAGGGATCTAATCCCACCAGGATTGGGCAAACACTTCTTATTACTCACACAGAAACAGCCCTAGATCTTCAAGCCTAAGTGAACTCCCTTACACCTATACAGCTTGCGGTTGCAAACCTATGCAGTATCAGCTAATAACTGTTGAGCTAAATAGAACCTCTTGTTGTTCACTTGAACAACCAACCACTAGGTTTTGTGAGGTATAAGATATACAGAAGATAAGAAGATTAACGTACAAAATAGAAGAACACAGTAGAAGAATCAGCTGAGAAATCCTGGATGTGTTCTTCAGGGAAACTGGAATGAATTATCTTCTGAAAGCACTGATTGAAGCTTGAAGTTGTTAGGATTGATGTTCTGATCTTCCACGAATGTATCTCTCCTTCTTTTCCACTTGATTTATGTTCTCTGTAAGCTTCTCTTTCAAATTCAAACCAGTCTTTTATCTACTTCTATGAACTGAATGAGAGATTTTAGGATCTCTGTTCCTGCAAATTTTCATCCTCTTTAACTGCATTTCAATACAGCTCTGAGTAGATATCCGTTGGAGTTTGTTGTAATGGGATTACACATTTGAAGAACCTGCAACAACATTAAGCAAAGTAACAAACAAAATCCAAATATATTATAGCACTAAGTCTGTTTGGATATTCAGTTTATGAATAAAACTGCATCAAATAAATGAGCAATTAACCTGATTACCAATCAATCAAATAAACCAACACAAACCAGTTTAAGACTTGTAAAATTCATTAAACAATCATAACAACAATGACCAAATCCTGCAAGAAAAAATCAAGTTAGATCTGTGAAAACTGTTGACAGCTTAAGGCACATCTCAAGGCCTTGGAGCTTTGAACATTCTTTAGAGTTCTTACAACTGTATCAGCAAAGTTCTTTCATTCAATCTAATTATGATATCTGCAATATGTTAGTAATAAAAAGAATTGATAACAAGAACATTTGCAACAAATATCTAATCTTAAACATCAGATTGAACACCTGCAACACAAGATTGTCATATCACATTTCATAAGAAAGCAGTTTTCAAGGCTTTGAGGCTTTGATCAATATCTCAAGGCCTTGGAGCCTTGATGACTTAGAGAAACTTTGTCGTTCATCACTATAAATGATTATTTCAAAATCACACTTAGAAGTGTTGAATCGACAATTGATAATACAAACTTTCAAGTGAATAAACAGTTCTTGAGAGATTAGGAGAAAATGTTCGAGAAATTTGAGGACAAATTTATAAGGGAATTGAAATGGTTTAGGAAAAATACTTGATACAATTTGTGATGGAGAATAAACTAGATTCATCAAGAGATTAAAGTTGTACAAGGGACCTATTTATAGCTATACGACATGTCATAATAACGACCTAGCTCCTCACAATAATGCATAATAAAAGAATGACCCATATAGTTTACATATCATAATAGCCCCCCTCAAACTGAAGCTGTCGTGATGAGCGGAAGTTTGAGATTAAATCACGAAAACGTCCAGGAGTATGAGGTTTCGTATGAATGTCTGTAGTTTGATCTGCCGAAGTCACGTTTTTCAGATGAACTCTGCCAGCACGAAGATGATGGCGAGTGAAAAGGCAGTCCATCTCAATATGCTTTGTCCTTGCATAGAACACATCATTTTGAGCAATCTTAATGGCACTACGGCTGTCACAACAGATCGTACTAGAGAAGACTGAGGCATTTCCATATAAGCTAGTAACCATTGAAGCCAAAAAAGCTCCTTTGTAGCATCAGCTAGTGCACGATATTCAACTTCGGTGCTGGACCGAGGAACAACAGTTTGCTGCTTCCTTCACCAAGATATGAGTGAGTCGCCCCAGAAGAAACTATATCCAGTGGTAGAACGCCGATCACTCGGATCACCAGCCCAATCTGCATCTGAGAACCCATGTAACACGGGTGTAGACTTAACAGAAAAATGAAGA
This sequence comes from Linanthus parryae, assembly GCA_023055425.1. Taxonomy (NCBI): domain Eukaryota; kingdom Viridiplantae; phylum Streptophyta; class Magnoliopsida; order Ericales; family Polemoniaceae; genus Linanthus; species Linanthus parryae. The sequence continues at coordinate 93,523,297 of JALGPY010000001.1, forward strand.
CCATGAAATAGAGTACCTTTCACATACCGGAGAATCCAAAGAACGACATCATAATGCGTAGAGAGAGGAGCAGTCAAGAACTGACTATCCTGATGAACTGCATAATGCGTAGAGACAGGGCGAGTGACTTTGAGATAAACCTGACTGCTAACAATTTGTCGATAGCGAGTAGGATCAGATAGCGGTGCACCCTCCCAGAGAGTAGGCTTGAGGTTGGGCTCCAATGGAGTGGATACGACCTTTTGATCGCTCAATTCTACACGAGCAATAATTTCAGAAGCATACTTAGCCTGTGAGAGAGAGTATCCATCAGCATCAAAAGTGACCTCAAGACCCAAGAAATAAATGAGAGGGCCCAAGTCTTTCATCTCAAAGTGCTGATTTAAGGACTCTTTCAACTTAGAAATATCGACCTGATCATCTACAGTAATTATCATGTCATCTACATAGATCAGCAAAAGGATAATACCATGATTCGTATGACGAATGAAGATAGTTGAATCATATGCACTAGAAGTGAAACCAAGATTGAGCACTGTGGAACGAAACTTATCAAACCAATCCCGAGTGGCTTGTTTTAGACCATATAATGCACGACGCATGCGACATACCGGTGAGCCAGAAACCCTGAGACTAGGTGGAGGTTGCATATACACCTCCTCTGTAAGATCGCTGTTAAGAAATGCATTCTTAACATCCATCTGGAACAAAGACCAACGCCTCTTAGAAGCCACGGCTATCTGAGTGCGAACAATTGTGAGTCGATCCAATTAAGCAAAGGTCTCCTCGTAGTCAATGTCATACTCCTGTGTGAAACCTCTTGCTACCAATCGGCCTTATATATTTCAACAGACCCATCCGACCAATTCTTGACCTTATATATCCATCTGCATCCCACCAAGGTTTTACCAAGGGTAAACGAACGAGATCCCAAGTCTCGGTCTTTGCCAAAGGAGCTAACTCTTCTTCCATCGCTTTTACCCAGCGGGGGTTAGCCATCGCTTCCCGATATGACTGTGGTTCCGGATGTTTGATGACTGTAATCATTAGAAAGTCATGAAACCGAGCAGGTCTAGTCTTCTCCCTGGTGGAGCGACGAAGTTCAGTAGTGTCGTCTCCATGGTCAATAGGATCATTAACTGGAGGTTCAACCGGGGCCGCATCTTCCTCCTCAAGATTGTCAACAGTATGGTCATACTATTGATCTGGAGGCTCAGGGTCAATGGTATGCTCAACGCTGATGGTAGTGGATCCATCAGAGAGGAAGTCGTCACTGTATTTGATTTCTGTAATGCAGGTGTATCATGAAAGTGCTCAAATGAATCATCAGAAAAGATATCATAAGTCATATTAGTAAAGGCTGGGTTATCCACCAAAGTCGATGAATGAAATGTAGAGATGCTTGAGAAAATATTATACTCCCATAAGACCACATGTCGAGAGATGCGAAGACGTTTGGGGATTGTGTCCCAGCAAAGGTACCCCTTGTGCTCAATGCCATAGCCAAGAAAGCAACATATGCGTGGCCGCGGTTCCAACTTATTCTGTTCATGAGGTTGTAGGAGAACAAGACAAACACATCCAAACACACGGAGTGTTGTGTAATCTGGAGACGCGCCATAAAGTTTATCATATGGTGTCACATTCTGTATGGTGGGAGTTGGAACACAGTTTATTGTATAAACAGAAGTGAAAGCGGCTTCCCCACAGAAATGTTCAGGACAAGAGGAAGATATGAGCAAAGCACGTACTGAGTCAAGTATGTGGCGATGCTTACGTTCGACACGACCATATTGTTGAGAAGTGCCAGGGCATGAGCGTTGCGGCAGAGCCCCTTCACTACGAATACGTGCAAGAAACAAAGTTTCTGTGTATTCTCCTATACTTTCAGCCGAAAGACTTTGATGGGACGAGAAAATTGAGCTTTCACCATGGCAGAAAACTCGTGATAAATCAGGGGTAATTCAGAACGATTTTTCATGAGATATATCCAAGTATACAGCGTAAAGTCTTCAATAAAGATAACAAAGTATCTAGAACCACCCATAGTTCCATGAGGGTAAGGACCCCAAACTTCATAATGAATTAAATCAAAAAAAGCTGAAGAGAATGATGAACTCTTTTTGGAAGGCAATGCTGGTTGTTTTGCTAACTGGCATGGAAGACAATCAAAATGTTTTCTTTGAACTGGACCAAGATTTCCACCAAAAGCTAGTTTACCGAGGACACTAAAAGAAGCATGACCAAGCTTGTAATGCCAAAGTCTGAGAGAAGGTTATACATGTGATCGTACAGGAGCAGCAGTCTGCATTATAGCGGAATGCAAAATCTTCAGATTGGTGAGCTCATATAAACGACCATTTTTCCGACCAATTCAGAGAATCTTCCCTGTTTCAGGATCGTGGACACGACACCCAGTAGAAGAAAAAATCACATCGTGTCCGAGTTCACATAATTGAGCAACAGATACTAGATTCAAATTGAGATCAGGAACCAAGAGAGCATCTGGGAGTGACAAGTTATCCTGAGAAACATGTCCCTTATGTGACCCCCATACGTGTACATCAGCTGTATGAATAGTTGAAATATCGGGCGCGTCTATCTGCGAGGTAAACAATGTAGAATCAGACGTCATATGATTACAAAATTCGGAATCGAAGTACCATGACTACGTATTGGAGATGGTCGAGAGAGAAGCAGAAGATTCCTGCTTGAGTATCAAATCCAGAAGACGTAATAAGAACATTATATTCACACTGTGAACTCTCAGAAAGGTGATTAGAAGAATCAGGAACAGGAGCAACAAACTCAGGACTGGACTTTGCTTGTAACTTCGGATGCACAGGACAATCAGATAAGTAGTGGCCTGAATTTTTAATCCCACAATATAAGCAGAGACTTATAGGGCAGTGAAGAAGCTCGTGTCCTCGTGTATTAGAATAAGTAAAGTAACTAGCCATGTGTAGATAGTGCTTTCTGAGCAAACAGATCTTTTCCACGTGGCAATCATCTAGCACACCATATCGTGCTCCACACACACTGGATCACCAGCCGCGCTGATCCACGTGGGGGCTGCGAGACAGGGCCCTCGCATACCACTGCACGGGACTTGTAGGGACTTAGTGGTCTGGAGGCTAGAGTAAGTCCTGTCGCGTGCGACAAGACCGCGCGCGACCTTTAGTAACTGCTTTTGAGAGATTTATGGCACGAGCTCCATAAATCCGGTCAATCCGGTCAAACCTGGTCAACCCCATAACGGTTCCGGTATTCGCGCATAACGTGCTATAACGGTCCCTATATACGCGGACGAACGTGCCGTTTTGGTTAAGATAATTAAGCTGCCATTGATGGGCGCATTAACCACACTACAACGGTCACATTCTTCGTTATATATAGGACGTTAACCCTTCCATACAAGGCAGACACACCAGACATATGCGGAAGCTCTGGCAAACCTCTGTCTCTCTCTCAAACATTACTACTGCCTTACTCTCTCCCTACACACAACCCAACACTTCCTGTGCCATTTTCAATTCTCTGCCCTTGGTGTACACAGAGTTCTCCCTGCCGGATTCTCTTGTACACATTTTGGTGAACCCGACGTGAACTTACCATTGCAAGCAACCATGTCTCATGAGGATGATGTCAGTAACAGATCGCCTTCCACGGAAACCACCTCGGGAGAGGAGGCCCGCCGTACTCCTACAGCCGCCGGTGAAGCTCCAACGCTGGAAGCCTTGGACGCCACCATCCAGAGTCAGGCGAAGCCTCTCAAAGCTCAATCTGCGCAGCTAGAACGGATAATGGCTATCTTGGGGACTCTTGCTCCAAACCCCCCACCAGCCACCACTGTCTCTTAGGGAGGAGGAGCCTCCACCACCCAAGTATTGGGAGTGTCAACCACACCACCCAACCCTAACTTGCAAACTCCACCGGAGACTACACAGCTACCATCAATCCAGGGGCCAACAGCTCACATGTTGCCTCTCGCTACTCATACTCCTCCACCTCCGGCTTTGGTACCTAATCCGGCCTCGCAGTATCCCTTGCCTCCTCCAACGGCAATCTGGGGTAACGTGAATTCACAATATGTCCCTAGTCCTCCTACGACATATGTGTCGCCTCCGCCTGCGGCAACCCCTCGTCCCGCTGCCGAGGGAAGTGCTCCGGAGTGTGTGACGTCGCTGCAACGGCGCATAGACACTATTCAGGCTCACCAATCGTTCGCGGATACCATCATCCCGAAGCTTGACAACGATCCACCTATTCCACGAGAGATCTATCTCATGCCTAACCCTACTGGGTACAAGGCCCCTAAGTAGGACAAGTTCGAAGACGTCAATGGAAACGCCCATGAGCTTGTCATGCGCTTCATTGATGTGATGGGGCCGTATGGGGCTGATCCTAAACAGCTGATGCGCGACTTCCTGAAATCCTTGGGGAACGTGGCCTACAAGTGGTACCGGACGTAGGACGCCGGATCCGTGAAGACTTGGGATGACATGGTCCAGAAGTTTTACACCAAGTTCTTCTAGATGGAGGAAAAGGTGACGATGATTCATCTCTCGCGGATGTATCGGAAGCGCGAGGAGGATGGGATAACATTCATCAAGAAGTTCAGGGCCAAATCCTTGGAGTGCAAAGATGTGCTACTCGAAAGCAGACTCGTGGAGATATGCCTGCAATGCATGCGAGACGAATACAAAGGTATGCTTATCAACCTGCAAACACCTACGGTTTCTAAGCTAATCGAATGCACGAAGAATATCGAGCCTATAGTGGAAAGGCAGAAAAAGAGGAACGCCCCTGAGCGATCCTCGGGCGGTACTACTTTCAAAATCGGGAGATTCAGCTATAAGAGGGGACGTGAAGCTGAAGTGAATTCGGTCTCGCCCCAAAAGCAGCCAAAGGTAGTGAACTTTGATGCACCACCTCTGCCATGTTCGGTGGAAGAAGCAAGCGACCTTTGCAGACAATAGCGTAAGGATGGTGTCCTGCCGCCGCTCGAAAAGGCACCCTCCAGGGAGATGGTGAGGGACCCGAAGTGGTGCGAATGTCACGGAAAGGTCATGCATCCCACGGCTGACTGCAAGAAGATCAGAATCATGGTGAGCCAAAAGATGAAGAATGGCGAACTGATCGTCAGTGATCAAAGACAGGATGTGCGCAACAATCCACTCCCTGCCCATGCGGAGCAAGAATCGAAAGGCAAAGAGGTCGCTATGATCTCGATTGTGGACCTTGAAGAGGTTGCAGAGGATGGTCTACCCATCATTGCCGAGATCCATGATGACGAAGACTACAGCATAGACACCGAGGACGAACGCGCAGACCGGATGAAGGGGTTGCACGGGTTCAGCAGGTGCAGACGCTTTCAATTGAAGATGAACCCTATGAAGTGCGCATTTGGGGTAACATCAGGGAATTTCTTGGGATGTGTGGTACATCTTCAAGGAATAGAGCCCGATCCTGCGAAAGTATCAGCCATCACTAGCATGACTCCGCCGCATAACTAGAGTGCCTTGAAAACCTTTCTGGGAAAGCTTTCCTACTTGCGAAGATTCATCCCAGCAATCGCCGAAATCACCTTCTGTTTCAGTGATCTTCTCAAGAAAGATGTTGTATACAACTGGACTGCAGAGCACGAGGATGCGTTCGGGAAACTAAAGGAGTTGCTGACATCCTCAAAAGTAATGATCGCACCTCAGCTCGGATCACCACTCTTGTTGTATCTGACGTCGACAAGGAGGTCTATAGGAGCACTCCTAGCTCAGGAGTACGAGGGTCAAGAAAGGCCCATCTACTACATCTCTCGCATCGTGCAACCCGCAGAATCAAGGTACACGGACATCGAACGTCATTGCCTTGCTTTATTCTTCGTAATAGAGAAGTTGAGACACTATTTTGCTTCGCACAAAGTAGTGGTGGTCACGAAGAGCGATCCCATACGATATCTTCTGATTCACACCACTCCTGGGGGAAGATTGGCAAAATGGTATATGACCATTTTCCAATATGACATCACATGCGTTCGGCTGCGGGCGATCAAATCGCAGGTGGTGGCGGATTTGCTAGCACAGTTTCTCGATAATAGTCATGAGCCTGTGACTGAAGAAGAATTGGAGGGACCTGAAATCTACGCACTTGAGCTGCCTTATTGGACGCTCCATTTCGATGGCTCGTCAACCAGGAAAGGTGGAGGCATTGGAATAGTCTTGACCAAACCAGATGGAGAGGTCATACAAATGTCAGCAAAGCTTGACTTCGCAGTCACTAACAACGAAGCAGAGTATGAAGCTCTCATCGCGGGACTTCGCGCGGCAAAGGCCTTGGAAGTAAGCAATCTGACAGTTATGGGGGACTCCAAGCTAATCGTCAAACAAGCCTCGGGCGAATATGGTTTGAAGGAGATAAACCTATTACCCTACCGGACCCTGGTACAGAAATTGGTGCAACAGTTCTGCGACGTTAGATACGAGCACAAACCTCGAGCGGAAAATAGGCATGCTGATGCTTTAGCTACCTTGGGATCCAAGGTTAGTGCAGACAAATGTCCTGCGAGAATCTCGATTGAAGTGCGAACATCCTCGGCGTTGACAGAGGGCGCATGCGACGATGAATGCACGGACAATGCGGACTGGAGAAAGTCAATCTTACGGGCCATCGCAGAAGGTACGAGCAGCGAGAACTGGGCATCCACAAAGGGATATTGCATACATGATAACACCCTCTACTACAAGGTCCCTGGCGGAATACTCATGCGATGCGTCTCCGAGCAAGAGGGACAACTGCTGTTAGAAAAGATTCACCAACATGCTTGTGGGGAAAGCGAGTTGTCAATCTATCGGAAAGCCCAAAGGTATGGCATTCATTGGCCGGACATGTCAACGGCCGCAGCACTAATTCAAGGAAATTGCGAGAGTTGCGCACTAATCAAGGACTCTTTATTCATTGCTATGACCGATGATGATGCAGATTGGAGGAAACCACTCTTTGACTTTCTCACCCAGGGTATTGTGCTTGAGTCGAGAAGAGAAGCCGAGAAATTAAAGAGAAAAGCAGCCCGATATGTGGTGCAAGAAAATCTGCTTTGGCGAAGGGGCCATGAAGGTAAGTTGCTGCGATGTCTAGACAGAAAGGAAGCACAAGAAGTGATGGACCTTTCTCATCAGGTGGAGCATCAGGGAGGTGCGAAATTATGTAGACAGCTCCTCTCGATTGGATACTTCTGGCCCACCATGGAGGCTGATTGCCGCAGCAAAGTAAAACGCTGCAAGGAGTGTCAATTCAAAGGTAATCTAGTGCACGCTCCTGTCGTAGATCGACACGCGTTGGGAACACCATGGCCGTTTCATACATGGGCTCTGGATTTCGTTGGTCCCATTCGACCGACCTAGCACGGAATTCACTTCATTCTCACCGCGACCGAGCTGTTCACCAAGTGGGTAAAAGAGATACCACTAAAGGCAGCAAATGCGCTAGCCGTGGTCCATTTCATTGAAGAAAGCATCATATGCAGGTTCGGAATCCCAAACACCATCCTCTCGGAAAATGGCACTCCCTTCGTTAATCGCCAGGTAGCTGCGAAGCTAGCAGAGTACAACATAAGACAGAAATGCTCCACTCCATACTACCCGAAGGGGAACTGGCAAGCGGAAGCAACCAACAAGACGTTATTGAGAATCTTGAGCAAGAAGGTCGCAGATGACCACAAGAAGTGGGCTGATTCTTTGAATATAGCCTTGTGGGCCTATCGGACTTCTCCAAGGACGCCCACAGGGACCTCGCCATTTCTTTTATGCTATGGAGCTGAAGTTGTGGTACCTGCGGAAGTAAAGATTAACTCTGCAAGGTTAGCTTTTCATGCATTATATGACAACCAACGCGATCATGATTTAGTATAGTTAGAAGAGAAGCGGGAGCAAGCTAAAAGGACTAACAAACGGTACCAAGAAAGGATCGCTCGTGCGTAAAACAAAACAGTCCAACGTCGAGATTTCGCAGTTGGAGATTTGGTCTTGCGCGCGTGTGACCATTGCATGCGAGAGGCAGCTCACCCAAAATTCGCAGCCAATTGGGAAGGACCCTTTGAAGTCACAGAAGTCTTTGATAGTGGCTACTGCAGCATACGGAGGTTGCATGGAACGACCTCAACCCCAAGCTCAGTCAACATGCGCTGGATTAAGAAGTACCATCCTTAACTTCTCTCATTATATGCGTAAGATTACAACGTTTGCTTCATGCTCTGTATTGCTATAGCTCGTGCATCTTCTCTCCCATGTGTGGGAATTGTAATCTCATCTCTCCCACATGAGAGTATTTCGTAATAAAAAGGCTTCTCCCAGTGAGAAGAGCTTTATGCTTTCAGTTGTCTTTATTGCTCTGTCTATTTCATTATTCCCAGTAGTAAAAGCCTATCCGCTGTGATAGCAGCCTATGCGAATGCGATCTTAAGTGATCTTCTAAAATCCTATCCGCTGTGATAGCAGCCTATGCGAATGCGATCTTAAGTGATCTTATAAAAGCCTATCTGCCATGATAGCAGCCTATGCGAATGCGATCATAAGTGATCTTCTAAAGCCTATCTGCCATGATAGCAGCCTATGCTAATATGATCTTAAGTGATCTTTTTAAGCCTATCTGCCATGATCGCTGATAAATCTCTTTTAGGAGTTATTTTTATACTTCTATATTACTTTTATTAGGCTTATTTCACATGATTTATATGTTATATTTGCACAAATATGTGAATTTGACGATTTATAAGCCTAAGAGTGAAAAGTTGTGTTTCTAGCTTATTTGAGCATGTTTTCTCTCATATTTGCGATGATAATTGCACGGGTTGTTTAGTGTTGTGTATATCAGGTAGAATAGGTGCAATGGAGCTTATTTGAGGCTTGGAGATGCTTGGAATGGAGTTGGATGAAGAGGAGAAAAGAAGACGCAAAAATGAAGCAAAGTTGGAAAAGTCGCACAGGACCAGCCTGCACTCTTTTCTATGCTCAGGAAAATATACAAAGAATTTTGGAGCAAGGCCTGCGGCATTGGAAAGTAGACATCTTTAGCTTTCCAACGATATATGATAGGCCCGAAGACGAGTCCGTATGACGGAGATACAGCCCGCGCAAGATCGGCAAATAATTCTGGCCGAGAATTACAAAGTAGAGGGGCTTAAGTGCAAATTTCGGCCAAATCACTTAGAAATTCGTGCCCAGGCAATAAATCACGAGGCTCAGACCTAAAAACAGAGAGGGACGCTGCTAGGAACGAGGGAGGAAGTCTAGGAGAGAAGAGGATCATGGAGAACGACGTCGGAGTTGCCGGAACGCGATTTTCGTCACGAGTTTGACTATCCCTCCTATCTTTTCTATTGTTTCTCAATACTATGAACTCGTTAGCTTTTATTTTCAGTATATTTGAGTAGTTTTCTTGGCTAGGCTTTATGGAGAGCCTAGGGTTTTGTTAGACACGTCCCGGATTTGTTTGTTTGATTCATGCTTATGGATTCATGTGATGGATTGATTTTATCTCGTTTGATTGATTGTTGAACTTGCACTATTGACACGTGCTTGGTAGGATATGAATGATCATATGAGATGTTTCAATACATAACGTTTATCTTAGCTTAAATTAATAATGAATTTGCATCTTCTAGTAATCTTGTTCTTAATATTATGTTAACCTAGAGTCATGAACTAGGGTAGCGAATTGGTGAAAGATCGATGGACTGACAGGTGAAGATTGATTAGCTTATGAATCTAGGATTGCTAGCAACCCCGTATCATGATGGACCAAAAGGCGAAGTGTTAGGGTGTGGATCAAAACGTAGGATTAAACTTAGTGCTTGTTACGTGATTTAGTTTATGGATTGACAGATGACGACTATTGAATTTAGCATAGGCTTACATGAGACCGACAGGAGATTGTGAGTAGTTAGACGTGATCAAGAGCATATTCAATATTACATGTTTCAAAGCAATATCCGGAATTGTCTGCTGCCCTAGGTGATCCATAGATCGCCTAGTCCTTCTCCCTATTTAATCAAACCTTGTTTAATTATAAAAATTTAAAAATATTGCTTTTTTTAGTTAGTTTAATACAGTCACTTGATTGGGGGTGACGAATTCTCAAATCAACAACTTTCTTACTGTTATTTCAGTTACACTCTTTAGATTTAATCTATAATTAACAATAAACCTACTATCTGTCCTCGTGGGATCGATAACTCGGGGTTGAAATATTACCCTATATTACTTGAACCGTGCACTTGAGGTAACGCGTAAGAAATCGTGTCAAGTTTTTGGCGCCGTTGCCGGGGACAGTGGTTTATAGTTAATTAGAAATTAGTTTAGGGAGTTTATTTTATTTATTTATTTTTTATTATCTATTCTTATCACCTCACGGTATTGCTTGAGATCTTTGGTGTGCGGGCTATCTATAAGCATGGGGGATGAGAAAGGCCATCGTTTTGCGAGCATAATTGAAGTATGCAACCTTGCGGGTTGGAAAATCGTGAAGGAGGGCCATGTGGATGGCACTAGAGAGAGGGTTGCCATGGAGATACAACGCTATATCTTTTGGCCTAATGACCCAACTCCTCCTACTAGCTTAATGTTCTTCCTTGGTTGGATGCTTGAGGAGATGATTCCAAATGTTAAAGAATGGAAGCAACGAGCAACACAATTGGGAATGGAAACGACACTTGTGGACGCACAACCTAGTCTCCATTTAAATGCTGAAGATGCTCCAAGCTTCCCAACGATCAAAGAAATGGATGATGGGCCCATATGTATCCCAACATGCCCAGACATCGATTCATGGATTGAATCACATATGAGGGAGAAGCATGATGCGATTTTTGGCGAGATTGAAAATCTTCTTTATAGAATTAATATTGATGATCCTGACTCTTCGGTTGTGAATTTGATGGACCATCTCACGTTTGAGCTCATTGAAGATGAACAGGATGCCATAATTGAATTTGTTGATGGTTCGAGTGCTTCAAACGAAGGAGAAGAAGGTACTCAAACATTCATAGTTTATGAGTTGTCTCTTAAAACTTCAATGAAGATACCAGAAATTGAGAAGATGATCAAAGATGACATAAACCTCTTCTCACGACGTGTGATACTTGAGCTCATTGTTGAAATTGTTATGATGACGATCCTCATGAATTGGAAGAAGAAGAAAAAGTTCCGGGAGAACATTGACTTTTGCAACACTTGTTCGTCGTTATTGAGATTCGCGGTTCGTATGATAATTTGTTCTCGTTCGATTGAAAGGAGAACGATCGAGAAAAAGTGGTGGAAAAAGATAAAGTGGCGAGAAAAGCTTGTGTTCAAGAGGGGGGCTGCTGTAACAGTTTGAGGATGTTTCTCTGAGTGCAAAGCTTATGGGTTGGTGACTTGGTGTTATGTGAAACCCTGTTTTTAAGCATTGGGGGAGGCTAGTGAAATTCTCAAGTTACTGCTTGTTAACGTTTGGGGAGGCTGTTGCATTTTTCAAAAGTTCTGTAAAAGTCACATAGCACCCCTTATCGAGTTCTAACAGTGAGAAGCAACCTGTTCTGAACCTTCTGAATCGACAGAGAAGCTGCCGCCCCAAACCAGAGCCGACCACCGCAGCCATTAATTCCGAGCGTCGAACCCCTCTCTACTATCTCCTCTCTGAAAACCCCATGTATCCCGATCCCGCAACCCAAAGCCAACCACCAACAACCCGCCATGGAAACCGGCAATTTCACCTCCGGCCACCAATCCACGGAATCAAAACAACCCACAACCAAGCAGCACCACCGACCTCCTGCAATCACCGCCTCCACCATTGCCGACCACCTGCGCAGCTTTAAATCCAGACCTACCATCGCCACCATCTCCATCTCCATCACCGCCTGAACTCGAACACAGAAACCCAGCCCTCCAATTGCCGTCACCTCCTCCTGCAACCACCGCCATTCCCAATCGGTCTCTCTCTCGCACCGTCCGACCAGAAACCCAGCCACCATCACCGAAATCACCAGCCCCCAATTCCACTCCCTCTCTCTGATTTCACCATCTCCCGCCAAACCCGACACCCCAACTCGATTTCAACCAGCAAACACCTCTCAGCCTCGACCTATATTGAACCCAGGACCTCTGCTTCGGAAATCACCAGCCTTCAATCCCTCTCCCTCATCCACCAAAAAGCCATCCTCTCTTGTGTCTCCTGTCGTCTCTACAATCCTACCCAGTACCTTGACAAGTAAAAGTTATTTGCTGGGCTGTTTGAGGAATTGGTTGATGGGGTTGACAAATACAAGAACTTGTGGGTTACAGTGAAGTAAAAAGAAATTGTGTGATGGGGCTGTTTGTGTTGTTTGATGGGTATTGCAGATAAAAAAGACTGAAGGAGAAGATGAGACAACAATGGTCAACTAAAAAGAGGACTCTATTGAAAATTGCTAAGGACTCAGAAAAAAAAAGAATGAGAAATTGGATGAAGATATCTACCCCGGTGTGCTACCACACACTCGACCGCATGGGAGCTCGTATTGGCGTACGCAATGTGAGCTCGGGGGTTCTTCGTTCCTTTTCCCTCAGCAACAACAGATCAATCGACCCCAGTGTGTTTTACACACTCGACCGCAAGGGAGTTTGCATTGTTACGCACAATGTTCGCTTGGGGATTGTTCTTGCGATCTCAGTCAGCACATATCGGATTTCGTCCCCGACCTTGTGTCGGTTGTGAGTTTCTTTTCTCTCTCTTTATTTACCGTTTAGGCACATCGTACTTGCTCTGGGATTTTATTTTTAGAATTCTAGGGAATTACTTGAGTACTTGCTTAATTTCGGTACACACAACTTGTCACGTGCACGTAGCTTGAATTATCTCTAAATTTGTTGTAGCTACCTTCTTGTGCCGTGACTTTGACTCCGGGTAGAATCACCGCCCCTCGCATTTGAATGCCGAGTCTTCTTGGTTGATCTCTAAATTCGTTGAGGACAACGAAGTGCTCAAGTGTGGGGGGAGTTTAGCTATTTGCTAGCCAGTCAGTGTCTGCATCGCCATGTCTGCATATAGTTGTTCGTGTCGGATTTTGTCTTTTTATGTGGTCCGTGTCGTGATATTGTGTAGTATGTAATATTGTGTTGTGTTAGTCGTGTATATACTTGTTTGTGTTTGTGTTTAATATTGCATGTTTTCTTATTTGAGTCTACCTACCCTGTCGAATGTCTTGTGTATTTTCGTTCGTGTCGGCTTGCATGTAGTGTAGGAACTATATAAAAAAAAAGAGAAAATTTTGAGAAAAGGGCAATCAAAATAGGCTAAAATTTGATAAATCGCGAAGTGTGAGGATTTTAGGCGTAGAGCATGATTTGCGACCGAGAGTGACAACGTGAGTCCCCCCTAGTAGGTATAGAGAGACTTTCTTTACAGGAGTGCCTACCTATTTCTAATACGTACGTGATTTTCAAAGCCAAAGTGTGTGCCTATTTTCTTACAAGAGCTGAGCTAGGTGTGAGCTAAACAAGCCGAACATCCATGTGTACGTCTTAGGTAGTCGCCAACCCGCCTCGTAGTGGCACACGAAACAGCTGTGCGAGGACGTGTATTAGAGCACTCACTACTTTTAGAACTCACCTTGTAGGACCATTAGACGCCTCAATTTGAACCTTGGATTCTTTGCTAGCCTTCGGACCTAGGGTGACGATTCTTGGCCTTCATCATAAATTGATTAGAATCACCACTTTAGTGCGTCACGAGGGGGTTGTGTAGTTGAGGGGGTTCGATGAGGGAGTGATTATACATTTCGTTGAGTTCTACATCTCGCTTGCACTTCATTGATTGTCTACGAGGGGATGCGAGGGTGAGTGAGTAGGCTTGCGCACTTCGGTGTGGCGGTGTTCCATGCCACTACATGGACACAGTTTTGGAGAGCCGTGAGTGCGTGAATCTAATACGCACGGAATTGGGTTGGGTGAACTTGAATTGGTGGATCGTGCTAGGTACCGGTTTTGATTACTTTGGTGTAGGAGGATCGGTTGGATTAGGCACGAGATACATTCATCTTCGGGACTAGTTGAGAGGGGATATGGTGAAATTCGAGTGTGGGGGTGTCGACTTTTGACTTCGGACATTGAGAGTGAGCTTGCGACGACTCCACTCCCACACATGTACTTCATTGATTTTGCGGCTTGGATTTGACATGAACTTTGATTGAGTTAGGAGGAGATGATATTTTTATGTGATATTCATTCATCAATTTACGTGTTTCCTTCTCCTAGAGTATTTGATTATGATTTGAAGACCACTCGGGTATTATTGTTTGATTTTGTTGGTATTTTGAGAGATTTATCATTATAAAAAAAAAGAAAAAAAAAACATAAAATGAAAAAAAAAGAGAAAATGAGAGAAAAAGAAAAAGTAGAGATGAAATAAAGTTGAGTTGGAATTGAATTGAAACGAGTGGTGGAGCTACTTTGACGACGATGGTTCACGTTTCATGCACGACGAACGACGATGGCCACGGAGATCACTAGTGTACCGGGGTTTGAGGGAATTGAGGGCCGGAGGTGGTGAGCTTTGGGGTTTTGGTTCCTATCATCGTGGTGAGGGTGTGTGAGATGTGGGATTTGATGCGAGAATTTGACGCTTAGGACTTGATTTCGACGAGATTATCTATATGTCCCTAAGCCTCATCATGTGAAAACCGTTAGCGGATTAGGAGCTCGGACCTTGGATGTGGCTTTGCCTAGCGTAGTCTCTTATTTCGTGGCACACGCGAAGAGGTAGCGTACTCTTGTACTTATTAAAGTTAGGCTTTCTATACTAACTAGGGGAGAGTCTCGTTGTCGAGTTTAGTTTCAACGCATGCTTTGTTCCTAGGATTCTCATCACTTCATGATAATCGATTAAAGCCAATGGATATTGCCCGATCTCAACCAAAAAGATAAAAAGTGTGTTTTGTGTATATATGTGTTTGTGTAGGATCGAGTCGTAGTTTGCATTTGCATCATATTGTTGCATTATCGAGTCTTGTGTCGTTTGCGTCTTGAGTTGGCTAGTAAATAGTGATTTTGCTCGGGACGAGCAAAAGGTAAGTGT
Organism: Linanthus parryae; assembly: GCA_023055425.1. Lineage (NCBI taxonomy): Eukaryota > Viridiplantae > Streptophyta > Magnoliopsida > Ericales > Polemoniaceae > Linanthus > Linanthus parryae. The sequence continues at coordinate 93,538,381 of JALGPY010000001.1, forward strand.
GGGGGTATTTGATAAATCTCTTTTAGGATTTATTTTTATACTTCTATATTACTTGTATTAGGCTTATTTCACATGATTTATATGTTATATGTGCACAAATATGTGAATTTGACGATTTATAAGCCTAAGAGTGAAAAGTTGTGTTTCTAGCTTATTTGAGCATGTTTTCTCTCATATTTGCGATGATAATAGCACGGGTTGTTTAGTGTTTTGTATATCAGGTAGAATAGGTGAAATGGAGCTTATTTGGGGCTTGGAGATGCTTGGAATGGAGTTGGATGAAGAGGAGAAAAGAAGACGCAAAAATGAAGCAAAGTTGGAAAAGTCGCACAGGACCAGCCTGCACTCTTTTCTATGCTCAGGAAAATATACAAATAATTTTGGAGCAAGGCCTGCGGAATTGGAAAGTAGACATCTGTAGCTTTCCAACGATATATGATAGGCCCGAAGACGAGTCCGTATGACGGAGATACAGCCCGCGCAAGATCAGCAAATAATTCTGGCCGAGAATTACAAAGTAGAGGGGCTTAAGTGCAAGTTTCGGCCAAATCACTTAGAAATTCGTGCCCAGGCAATAAATCACGAGGCTCAGACCTAAAAACAGAGAGGGACGCTGCTAGGAACGAGGGAGGAAGTCTAGGAGAGAAGAGGATCATGGAGAACGACGTCGGAGTTGCCGGAACGCGATTTTTGTCACGAGTTTGACTATCCCTCCTATCTTTTCTATTGTTTCTCAATACTATGAACTCGTTAGCTTTTATTTTCAGTATATTTGAGTAGTTTTCTTGGCTAGGCTTTATGGAGAGCCTAGGGTTTTGTTAGACACGTCCCGGATTTGTTTGTTTGATTCATGCTTATGGATTCATGTGATAGATTGATTTTATCTCGTTTGATTGATTGTTGAACTTGCACTATTGACACGTGCTTGGTAGGATATGAATGATCATATGAGATGTTTCAATACATAACGTTTATCTTAGCTTAAATTAATAATGAATTTGCATCTTCTAGTAATCTTGTTCTTAATATTATGTTAACCTAGAGTCATGAACTAGGGTAGCGAATTGGTGAAAGATCGATGGACTGACAAGTGAAGATTGATTAGCTTATGAATCTAGGATTGCTAGCAACCCCGTATCATGATGGACCGAAAGGCGAAGTGTTAGGGTGTGGATCAAAACGTAGGATTAAACTTAGTGCTTGTTACGTGATATAGTTTATGGATCGACAGATGATGACTATTGAATTTAGCATAGGCTTACATGAGACCGACAGGAGATTGTGAGTAGTTAGACGTGATCAAGAGCATATTCAATATTACAAGTTTCAAAGCAATATCTGGAATTGTCTGCTGCCCTAGGTGATCCATAGATCGCCTAGTCCTTCTCCCTATTTAATCAAACCTTGTTTAATTATAAAAATCCAAAATATTGCTTTTTTTAGTTAGTTTAATACATTCACTTGATTGGGGGTGACGAATGCTCAAATCAACAACTTTCTTACTGTTATTTCAGTTACACTCTTTAGATTTAATCTATAATTAACAATAAACCTACTATCTGTCCTCGTGGGATCGATAACTCGGGGTTGAAATATTACCCTATATTACTTGAACGTGCACTTGCGGTAACGCGTAAGAAATCGTGTCAATCGAAGCCCATGCGAATATGATCTTAAGTGATCTCCTAAAAGCCTATCTGCCACGATAGCAGCTAATGCGAATACGATCTAAAATGATCTTTTAAAGCCTATCTGCGACGATAGCAGCTTATTCGAATACGATCTTAAGTGATCTTTTAAGCCTATCTGCCATGATAGCAGCCTATGCGAGTATGATCTTAAATGATCTTTCAAGCCTATCTGCCAGGATAGCAGCACTATACGAATGCGATCTCAAAATGAATTTTATGTCTATCTACCATGATAGCAGCATTATGCAAAACGATCTTAAGTGATCTGCAGGAGTCTATCTGTCGAGATAACACTTGCACTTGAGCCTAAAGTAAATCTCAAGCCTATCCGCCAAGATAGCAAAGCTGCACAAATATGATCTTGAACGATCTAAAAACATATCTGCGAATCTATCCGGCAGATAAAAATATCATAAGCGACAATGCAAAGTGTGTATACAGCACTGCAGAAGGCGAAATTTGCCAATACGCATGCGAAATCGTAATTTGTTGTAACAAGACAGAAAATCATACAAAGCGATTTATCATCATGAGTCAAAAATGACTTACAATTTATCTGTCTAGATAACAACTTACAAGCGAAAAGCTCAGATCAAGCTAGCTATGCAGCCAACATGGCTTACAATGTATCTAAATAGTAACTTACAAGCGGAAGTTACACATCGGGGGAATCCTAACTGGAAAAGGATCGACCTAACGGTCCTAGCAGAAGCTATGCGATACAAAGATCTGCGACCAAAGATCTGTAGCAAGTAGGGTGTTCTTGCGAAAAGAACAGCCCGCAGCCCGCCATGTCCACAAGACCTATGCGACGCTATGTTCAAGATCCCAGGATCTGACAAGGCCATTCTTTGGTCTTACGCCCAAGAGACGTGCCTGAGGAACCACCTGTTCCGGCGTATGCGGCTGTGCAAGACAGGGAAGCAGTCATTCCTCGGGCAAGAGGCTCCTTGTCCACGGAGACGAGCACATTCGCTCGCCACCCTGAGCTCAAGAACGTGGTGGCGAATGATCAACCTCCGGGCATGCTGGAGGAGAAATCCGCCGTTCATTACGAGCTGGTAGCAAGGTCAGTACGGCGCTGCACCTCGTCGGGAGGCGGCCGGAAACATGACCTGCAAGCATAATAGACGAAGAAAATTCTTCGAGCAAACATGAGGTATTCTCTGCATCTTCTTTATGATAGTTATAAAGATCAATACGCTTTGTGAAGCAGATTTTGGAAGCTATTTCTATGGCACAAAGCACAAACTCGGGTTTCACAACTTGAAGCTGCCATGAATCAACAAAAGACAAGCGTTGAAGCCAGCAGTCGTAAGGACTCACGGCAAGCCACATTGTGGGATGAAGAACCCAAATAGCAAAAGGCAGGGTTTATATAGACCTTGTAGAGACTCTTCAGTTGCCGAGATGAGTCAGCAGAGCTTGAAAAGAGGTTAAGGATCAATCACTTATGCCTTGAAAAGAGGTAACAATCAATTACCCTACTAAAGGCTATGACGATTCGGTTGCGTATCCTAATTAATGACGGATGGTCATGATACGGAAGGACTTCCCAAGGAAAGCGTGCTTATCTAATGAGCAATTAGCGCGAAAATTAAGGAAGAATATCAATAGCTGACATCATAATTGATATGCACAGAGATATTCGAGCAAATCCCGGGAAGGGCAAAACAGGCATTCAAATTATTTTTTTTAAAAAAAAGGGGAGAAACCCTAGCAACATTACAGTAATGTTTCAGCATTTTTCTCTACACAGATTTGCTACTTATTTGCTACTTTTCAAAACAAGCCCTTGACCAAGGAGTCATTAGGAGTAAACTGACGCGACAGATTTTCCACTTGCTCCACTTCTTGCTTCAATTGCTCTTATTTGGCGTTCATCTCATGAAAGAGCTTCACAGCCTCTTCAACCTTTTGCCTTTGCTGCTCCACCTTCTGCTCCTCAGCTGCGAGGTTATGGTAGCCGCGTTTCAAACTCACGGTCGCGCGAATCTGGGTGACTCTTTTGAGAAGAAACCCAAAGCCCAGCTTGCCTTGAACTCTGGCGAGAAGGTTTTGGCACATGCCAAAAAGCAATTCCGCGCTCTGAGGAGAAATGGTCGCAGGTGTGGTCGCGGATAGCTGCTCCAAAATCCAGATGGCTTCAGTCAAAAACAGCCTCTTGTCGAAGGGACCTATCTCCAGAGACCTCACAAATGATTGGGGGTAGGAGAGGCGCATCCGAACTAGCCAGTCCACGTCAGCTTGCTTCAGCCCTAAGGCAATGTTAAACCAAGTTAAACTATCGAACTTGCAAATGAAGAATGCAAGATGCAAAAAATAATCATGACATACCAGTTCCTTCAAGGATCTCGCGCAGAGAAGGAATGCGCATTACTGGGGTAGCTGAAGGCTGTCCTCGCTCCATTGCCCTTCTATCAGCTGCGAGCTCTAACTCTTCATAGTTGGGAGGAAGAGTATAAGCCGCACCAGGTGCGATTGCAGCCCCGACCTGCGAACCCCAAAAGTTCCACGCCGGAAGAGGTGCCGCAGGCTCAGTCATTGCCGGAGGCATGGCAGCGGCAGAAGTTGCAGCTTGATCAGGGATGCCTTCAGGTGCGATAGTGTCAGCAGCGTTCGTTCCTGTTTCCTCAGCACCAGCATGGGCATCTTCCTCCATCAATACGGTTTCAGCTTCGGCATCGTCAGAAAGTTCAATGACGTCCTCGAAGGGCTCTCCCGCATATTCAACATCTGCGACGGGCTTCTCGGTATGAGAACTTGGCACCGGGACATAGGATGCAGAAGGTTGACTCCTTTGTTCCAACATGGCTTCATCAGCGTTGCTTGCGATACAAGACACGATGATGTGAGGTAACTTGTATTACATAATACTTTATTATCTTTGGTAAGCTAAGAGCGAGCACCTCCACGCGAAGGTGGGATCGCAGCATCCTCGTCATATGCTAAGGACGTGGAACCTTGCCCTATTAATGTATCTTCATTAAGCATGTCTTTAAGGTGAGCGTGACCTGGGGCGCGAAGAAACCAGTTATGATTATGTTTAGGTTGCTAAGCCTAGTTCACACATGTCGCTCAAATGATTACCTGAAGGTTCACCGCACTTGCCTACTAGCCATCGGCGAATGTCAGCTTTTGACACGCCGTGCTTTAGCGCACCGACAATTACATCTCGGTAAGTTACTGCGAGATTAAAAATCTCACCTTCATTACCGCCTGCGATTTCTTCGAAGTCCGCTTGGGCTCGCTCTAGAGCTGCTGCATCTTCTTCTGGAGCCGCATCCTCCTCGTCAACTTGAGGAGCCACCTCTTCAGGAAGCACATCTTCCTCATCAGTTGGACGCACTAGGTCGTCGACGTGTTGTTCTTCTAGGCTCCTCTGCTTCACGCGTTCGAGTTCCTCTTCTTCTCGCTTTCTTCTTCTTTCAGCACCCTCCGCAGCTGTTCTTCTGGACTCGGCAAGAATGTCCTCGCTTATGGGTTCGTCAGAAACGCCAGAATGAGAACCCCTCTTCTGCTTCTTGGCCAAAAGGCCACTGATGGTCTCATCGTCATCATCTGCTAAGAAACAATGCGTTCAGATGAGATTGCAAAAGAGTTAAGATAATGAGAAGAGAAGTACGATTGAGATACCTCCTGACTCTTCCTCTTGTATCTCATCTCTCTCTCTGTCTCTGACATCTTTAATTCTTTCCTCTTCTTCATGTCCTTCTCTTGTCTCTCTTCTCTCCTCTTCTTCCACCTGGCTAAACGGAATAAAGGTCTCCACTGCCAGCTCCTTCCGCGCTTTACTGGTCATGCGACCTTTACCTTTATCCCTGAGAGTAAGGGATCTCGCAGGAGTGAAAGTTGGAGCGCTCCTAGGGGAAGAGATTGTGATTCCTCTCTGTCTGGGCCTTTTCGCTCTCGTAGCAGCGGTCGCTAGAGGAGATGGATCATTCCTGGGAGGAGACAAGGCTGGAGTATTGTCTATCAGCGAATCAGCAAAAGTATTCATGATCTCGCGAATTTTGGTCTCAACCGCGGGATCCATCTTCGATGTCAGCCGAACTGGTTGTCCTTGCCTTCTTGTAGTAACAATGGTGGTGACCAGCGATTTGGAACGCTCACCAGATGCAAACCTCCTCACATACCACTGCAGCAGGAAACGAAGCATGAAGTTTTCAATATATATTCGAATAAAGAGATTTAGCACATGCAGGAGAAAAATTGCTTACCTTAGCAAAAGTTTCGCTATATCTGATGACATGCGAATCACCTCTCCTAACTGCGGCTATCTTTTCATCGAGAATGATGGAGGGACACAGGTGATTCTCGTGATCCAGCAACGAATAGCATCCATATTCAGACTCGTCCAGGCTACAGTTGGGACGAAAAGGGAAAGAATTCCTTTTGATCACAGGGGCTCTGCTTGGCTGAGGGGCCGACTGCGTCTCAAACCTTATCTGCTGGGCATTCCAATAAGCAATCCAGTTTCTGGAATAGCCACCTTCGCGGTTACCTGGAGGTTGCTCGAAGGGAAGATTGCTCCTCAAGATTGTTTTACATTCCCTAGACAATAACCGCTTGTAGCAACCTCTTATGATAGACTGCGGCCAGATTGAGGGTGCCACTGCATCGAAGCCGAACTGGGGAGAAACGTGAGTGGGATCAACTTCCACGGTGATTCTCTCGTAACTAGGTGCGAGCTCACGAACATGCTCTGCAAGAGCAGGAAGAGAACCTCTCAGACACCAGCAAAAGAATTCGCGATAGCGCTCGTGGAAATGCTCCCCGCCTTCGAAAAGGAGCTCTTCTGAGAAAGCAACAGCTTTAGAGGGATACAGTTTTGGGAACCATCGCACATTCTCGACGCGCGTGGCATAAGGCCTGGCTATAAACTCTTCATGATTGTCGCATATCAGGCTCCAAACGCACTTGAGAAAGTTAGTTCGAAACCACCTCGCAGCCCTGCCACTATTACGCTCCTCCTCCGTACCTGGGGGACACCATTTGCTGGGCTTAGAAGGGACTGGGGCATAAGAGGGCCATCGCTCGAAGACCCACATTGTCAAGAAAGCAATGTTAATGTAAGTCAGTACATCGAGGCGACCACGCGATTCCTTCATTGCAACAACCAGCTGATCCAACCTGTGGTACGGCGTGCCCAAGACTAATGGTCCAAGTGCGAATTTCTGGCCAAGGGCCAATTTCACAGCAAGAGGCAGAACATGATAGAAGACCCCATCATGCGGGTGACCGTCGATTATATACCTCGACAACCAGGCACAGAGGAAGGCGCATAGGGTCAAGTGATAACCCTTGCCATTCACATAGTTTTTAGCCTTCGGGTTTTGGCTCAGAAGCTTCTTGGTGATACTGCTGTTCGCATAATCACGGAAAAAGTATTGCACCAACTTGTTCCAAGTATTCTTCGCAGATGTGTCAACCAACTGCCAGTCAGGAAGGACTTCTGTAGGAGTCCACCGGGTGGAAATTTTCTTCACTTCTTACAAGCACTCCTCCATCTGCTTGTACAAAGCGATCTCCGCATCTGTTCTCAAGGGACTCAAAGGATCCACCTCGCCCACGGGCGACAGATCATACAACATGTGCACATCTTCAAGCGTGGGAGCAGCCTCGAACTCAGCAAAATGGAATGTGTGAGTCGCAGGCGAGTAACGAGAAAGAAGGTTTAGAAGCATGGACTGGTCCAGCTTCACGGCAGCACCCTTCATAGCGCGAACTGCGAAGTATATTCCAGCATCGTTTAAAGTCACGGCATGATTGGTCAACACATGGTCAATCCACTCATCCATGAAGTCTAATTTCTGAACAAATGCTTGAGTGGAAATCGCAGTGTATGGGAAGTACCCATTTTCGACTCCCAATCGAACCACATCTTCGGAATCGATCAATTCGAGCAGCGCCGAGTTAACTTGAGGGGTTAACGTTTGCAATTCTTCACCAGATACAGCGATTGGCAGTTTCTTCGCCTTAACCCTAGCATGATAAAAGTCTTTGCCACCCAGATAGGGGGCTTTTCGCCATAAAGCCCGGGGAAGATCAGGTATTTCTTCGATCTCCTTAATGGGTTTGGTTCCATTTTTCTTTGCCATTCCTGCAGAAAAGCAAGAAAAAAAGGGGGAGAAATACACATACTTTAGTTTGAATTTCAAGATTCAGTTCAAAGCGTACGAGGGTTTATTGGAAGAAAGATGAACAGTCCAGTGGCAATTTTCAAAGTTAGAAGATTGGAATCATTTGCATTATCAGGGATTTCAGAAACCCTACATTCAAGATCCTTATTATCTGGGGATTAAATCAAAATTGGGTTCAAAGAGCAAGATCTTCTTCATAGCTTTCAGTGGATGATATGGGTTTGCAGATCCAACACAGTTCAAAGCATACATTGGTACATTAAGCAAAATTGAACAAGGCCAACCTTGTTTTGGTAAAGCTTGCTTGGATGTGCACAATTGAAGAAGACGATTGACAAGAGAGAACTGGTGATTGATTATCTGAATCTGCTCTTGAAGGCTTTCGGGTATCATTCACTTTAAGAGAAAGAAGTGATGCTTTTGCAACAATGGAGAGTACATAGTATTTATCCAAAAACAATGAAGGGTTGCGTCCTTTCAGTAGTCGAATCGCAACCGTCACCATCGAATCGGGCAATCACAGGACAAGCTGACGTCACGCCTAAAACCCTAAAAGGCCAGACGGCACGACTCTAGGGGTTTAGGTCATAATGGCACGCACGGGGCTGAAGCTGCACACATTTGAATTGGTGCGTGGCGGCGACGCGTACGTTGGTTTCTGCGCATGGAAGCCTATCCGACTATGAGCCTTCACGCGCAGAAAGGGGGCTAATGTAGATAGTGCTTTTCTGAGCAGACAGATCTTGGCCACGTGGCAATCATCTCGCACACCATATTGTGCTCCACACACACTGGATCACCAGCCGCGCTGATCCACGTGTGGGCTGCGAGACAGGGCCCTCGCATACCACTGCACGGGACTTGTAGGGACTTTGTGGTCTGGAGGCTAGAGTAAGTCCTGTCGCGTGCGAGCCAAGCCCGCACGCGACCTTCAGTAACTGCTTTTGAGAGATTTATGGCACGAGCTCCATAAATCCGGTCAATCCGGTCCAACCCGGTCAACCCCATAACGGTTCCGGTATTCGCGCATAACGTGCTGTAACGGTCCCTATATACGCGGACGAACGTGCCGTTGTGGTTAAGCTAATTAAGCCGCCATTGATGGGCGCATTAACCACACTACAACCGTCACATTCTTCGTTATATATAGGACGTTAACGCTTCCATACAAGGGAGACACACCAGACATACGCGGAAGCTCTGCCAAACCTCTGTCTCTCTCTCAAACATTACTACTGCCTTACTCTCTCCCTACACACAACCCAACACTTCCTGTGCCATTTTCTATTCTTTGCCCTTGGTGTACACAGAGTTCTCCCTACCGGATTCTCTTGTACACACCATGTATGATACAAACAAGGCTACGAAGGTCCAAGAACAGTCAAGGAATTACTGAGAACGGGAAACAATAGGCTTAGTCTGAGCAAACCAACACCAAAACCAAACTCAGGAGGTATGAAAACCTCAAGAGCCGATGAAAAAAGATCCAAAAGCAGAGAGGAAGCAAATAAATCGGGTAGATCAAAGATGTGACCGACCAAAAACTTCCAAGAAACAGCAGGGAGAAGTCTGAATCTGGAAAAATAGAGTACGCTTATGAATTCAGATTGCCGAAAAACCTTGGCAACCGGTCTGATCCGGTTGAAATCCAATGCAAAATGATGTGAAATCGGTACGAACAGAATTTGGAATGGTACGGAGAGGAACTGGAACAGCGGTTAAAAGACGAGCCAACGGAAGTTGCGGCTCGATCGGAAGCCGACAGCTAAGAACTCAGTCGAACTGAAGTCGTTGGCTAAGTCTAAGACGAACGGAAGCTGTTCAAGCCGCCAGCGATGGGGACGAAGCCGTTTGAGCCGAGAATAGGCTTAGCCGCTTCTAGCGCGTGCATGAGTGTGGGTCAAAGCGGGCGGCGGCGCTGCAACTTTGCCCGGCGCGTGTAGGCGCGTTAGTCCTCTGTTTGGCCTGCAGTTTTCGGACGATGGTCGGAAAAAGATTCCGAGTCTACTAGTGCTGGTGTTGAGACCGATTTACGAACGATAGCGGATCAAATCAGTTGCAGTACGTGAGTTGCTTATCAAAATACAACGAAACCCACCAAAATGAAACCCACAAAACCCTAAGATTGTGTAGGCTCTGATACCATGATACGATTTGTGATGGAGAATTCAAAAGATAAAAGTTGTACAAAGGACCTATTTATAGCTATACAACATGTCATAATAACGACCTAGCTCCTCACAATAATGCATAATAAAAGAATGACCCATATAGATTACATATCATAACAATACTTACTTGAGTTTTTACTTTTTCCGTTATTGTGAAATAATATTGTTTTTTTAGGGGAAGTGAAATAATCTTGTTAGGTACTATATCAAATTACAAACCCCTATATTTCTCAAAATTGGTGCCCCTAGCAATCTGGTGGCCTAAGAAACCAAATCAGTTACCTAACAATAAAACCGGCCCTGGTTGGTTGGTTCAGGAGGAAGAGTGGTGGTTTGACTGTGGTAGTGATGGGCGGATTGTATTGACAACGGTATATTGGGTTGGTGGGAGAAATCGGGGAACGAAGGAGAGCCCTATTTGCCTATTTGATTTTATGATTGAATTCAAGAATTCAAGATTCGGGATGTAGGATTCTGGGTTTGTATCACACGAACGTGGATTATGTGGCAGTGAATGTTCCGAAAGTGGCAACGATAGTTATGTCGTTATCAGTGTTCATACAGAAAAGAGCATGGACAATTTTACCTTTAAGCAAAAGGACGTTGTTACACCCCCCAAACCCTATGGGTTATTTAATTATTTTAGGAACAAATAGAACAAATATCGACACAATTGGCTAGTCTGATACCATTTGCAGATGACCACCACTAGCACAAAATATAAATACAAGCTCGTATGACTAACACTATTCAATTTAATTAATAAAATATGGTATGCCGCTACATGACTGCTGACTAGGAAAATTAATAAAAGCTATTACAATAATTCTTTACAACGCTCCAAATAACATGTCCCTATATAATATAATAAATATATCACTTCAACTCTATAATCCGATACATCCATCATAATCTGCAAGACTGTTTGGGAGTGAGCTCGGGCCTTGTATGTTATTCCCCACGACATTAAGGTAAAATGAAACAAACAATCTTATGACAGCAGCTTACACCTAATATCACATATCACGTAATAATCACGTATATCCCAACAACAAGCTATTATATAATTCAGCAATAACATTAATAAGCATATCGATATATATAACACAGAGCATGCTGACATACTTCAAACAATAATGACATTGTGAACCGCATAACCTCCTACCCTTCGGACAAGATAGAAATAATGAATATCTCCGAAAAATAATGATTTACTAAAGCTACGTCTCAAATATGTATACTTATTGAATTTTGAAACAGGAAATGTCCTTTTATGATTTCTGATTGTTTCTAACTGTTTTTAATTTCGGTTCGAAAATCTATGATCAAAGTAGAATTGATGTATAGGTAATATATAATTGATCTGAGAACTCTTTATTAAGATATCTCGGTGATGATAATCCTATTATTGCATATAATTCAAGCACCTTATATTCAGTTTCTCAAGATCACATTCTAAGGGTATTCAGGTAACTTTTATAGTATCAAGCCTCTTCATACAATTATGGTTTTTTACATAACATACGTCCAATTAGGCGAGATATTAAATTATCAAAACGACAAAGCAAACGGTAGCCAACAATTGGACGAGCCTAACACGCCACAGTCAATGGGGATGTTGACCGTGGACAGTGTGGACTAGATCAAGCCATTTCATTGACTTCTTTGATTGCTTGCTTGTTTTGGATGTCCAATCTCTCTAGATCACTTCTTTTAGATTTCTCAAGATTTCGACTTTATCTTATTCCATGAGTGAGTTTAACAAAGATTTAAATCGTGTCTTTTAGTTAAAATATAATTAGTGATATCAATCACATGTTTCCTATTAAACTAGTTTGACTTTTAATTAGATTGTGAATTACAGATAAACAGAATATTATTGATATAAACCTAAATATTTTTAGTAAAATTAGTTTAACTAAGATAGTGTTTTCTCTATTACTACTTATTACGACTATTACATTCCATTTATCTAATTTGTATCTTTTAATTTAATTCATATCTTCTTAAACATGTTTTGTTGATAATCAAGTATAGTTTCCCAATGATTTTTATTTAATACATATATTTTTAATATGGGTAGATTATATTGTTTATATTATCTTAGTAAATAATATCTCGTGCTTAATCAATGATTGCAAACTAAGTTTTAATCTTCCAACAATTTCTTAATGGAAAAATTGCACCGGAGATACTCATATTTTGCAAAAATCGGCAAGTGTGTACCCGAATTTCAAAATCGTGCACCACGAGTACCCAAATTTTCAAAATCGTGCAGCGGAGGTACTCAACGCTAACTTCCGTTAACTTTCCGTCCAAATTGGACAGAAAAGTATAAAAAGACTATTATACCCATTATTTTCACCTCCAACTTTTTTTAAAATAAAATTGCTACTAACAAATCTAAAAAAAAATTAAAAATAATAAATATTTAATTTAATAATTAGATATATGTAAGATGATGCAACATATTTCATCAAAATTACATATTTTTACATCATTTCAAGATATGAAATATATTTTTTATTAACATATATATCCGTCAATCTTAATGTCTTTAACTTTTTTTAAACAAAAGTATCAAAATCAATAATCTAAAAATGGGAAATTAACCGAAGGGTACATGTGAAATTATCAAAGATACTTGTATGTTATTGTTTTATTAAAAAAATCCTGTGAAATTATGAAATTTTAAGATTTTATTAAAAATTGTTAAAAAAATTAAAAGAATTTAAGATTGACGGATATGTGTTAGTAAAAACAATAACGAAATTTCATAATTTCACATATATGTTTTGTAATAAAAACAATAACATATAATGTACCCTCCCGTCAATTTTAAATTTTGAGATTATGAAATTTTGATATTTTTGTTAAAAAAAAGTTTAAGACTTTCAGATTGACGGATATATGTTAATAAAAACATATTTCATATATCTTGAAATGATGTGAAAATATGTCATTTTGATGAAATATATTGCATTAAGATTCGTTAGTAGCAGTTGTATTTTAAAAATATTTGGATGTGAAAATAATGGGTATAATAATCTTTTTATACTTTTCCATCCAATTTGGATGAAAAGTTAACGGCAGTTAGAGTTGGGTATATCCGGTGCACGATTTTGAAAATTTGGGTACCCGTGGTGCACGATTTGAAAATTTGGGTACCCACTTGCTAGTTTGGCAAAATATGGGTACCTCCGGTGCAATTTTGCCTTTCTTAATTGATCATTATTTATCTGTGGGAAAATAATATCTTTTCAAGATTGACATTAAGTAAATTTTTAAGATACTTAGTATGAATCAAACGGTTTTTAGAAACAAATATATGTCTTTTACTATAAATTTATATTTAGATTTAAAAGAAATATCTTTTACAGAGTTTGACTTAAATTAGTTTCCAAAATCGTATCAGATTTTCACTCAAACTCTTTTACTTGATAATCAAGTAATTTTTCCAATATATAGATATCATAAAGTTGAGTGAAAAATGAGTTCTTTAGTTTAGATCACACACTCAACGAGAGAGTCATTGAACACTACAGTTTTTGATAAGGAGGAGAGGCTGCCAAACCTTTCATGCTCGGCCAGGGTTTTGTCAAATCTCCAGGGACTCCCATGTTGGAATAGATGCCCTAGAGATAATCCAGTTTAGTATGAACTTATTTTGGCTAGAATATTCGTTGTATTATTTATTGGATATTTAATATAATGAAGTCCTTAGATTTACAATTGTGTTGTTTAGTTTAAATATCCCTAGTCCATTATAATGATTAAATAGGAAAATCATGTATAGACTAGTATGTGGTTGGATTGATATGGAGATATCATGATCCAACACATGGGAATGCATTAAGGGTAATGGCATACTGGGCTGACCCATCTCCGAGAAGGCTACATACATGTTATGTTTAGTCACAGGCGCTTCTCGTGGTGACGACGGTATTGTCATCCTTAGACTTGAAGTCACTAGATTATCTAGTTGTGTACTAATTTGATTTTGGTAGCGTCAAACGCTACACGTAACTGGGTAGCCATAAATGTGCGTACCGGATACAATAAGAAGCAAGCTTAGAAATTGTAGTAGACGTAGATAGAATTTATCTCTCCCACATAACGGGAGCAAATATCCGAGGCCACTCGAGGGATAGTGCTTATGGAATGTCTGCCGAGACTCAAATAAATCAATATGGGTATTGATGTTATTTTCACGAATAAGGCTATTCCCAGGATCGAGAAACTATGGATTGGATATACGAGTGTGAATTTTATGTCTCGTGTCCAATCCGGATATGGAGACAAAGGGATGAGACAAATACTTGCTAGAGACCGCTCCATATTACAAAATTGTTGCTACCAACTAGATAGAACCTATGGGGTCACACGCTACAACTAGATAGAACCTATGGGGTCACACGCTACATAGGGTAGAACCAGATTTGGGAATGAATTAATATGATTAATTAATTAGAAGGATCAGTTTGTAACACCTAGCAAACTTAGTAAGACTAATATGCAAGGAAGAGAATAATCCGAACTCATGTTGGATTAGGAAGGGCCTTTAGGTAGTTGACAAGGAGTTGTTGGACTATATAAAGGATACTCCTAGCTTCCTTCCCACACTAATTCTCATAACATAAGTTGAGTGGGAGAGAACAAAGGTTCTAGAGAGCAAGACACAAGGGCCGAACCCAACCCTTGCGTCCGCCCCCTTACCCGTCGGCCACAAAGAGAGGCCGAATCCTCGTTGCGTGATTTCTTCTTCCTTTTTCTCTGGTCCAAGCTAGCACAAATGAGTAGGAAGATCTAGACATCAAACTTAGGAGTGGATCAACCGTAGAGACGTGACACAATTCACGTTACAAGTCATCACAGGATATCTCTAAGGTGTGTTGCTTGTTTCTTCCTTTACCATCGTTATGATTCTCTTCGTGTGATCCTTGGAGGGTCTTGAATGGATAATTTCTTTTCCGATGTGTATCCATGATCAAAACCCTACAGTGGTATAGGAGTCACATGTCGTAGAACATAGACGTGGTTTATGTGTTACGTTTTGATTGTCTTACACTTTAAATTTCTTGTTTATCGCGTAAAACGGACAAATCAAGCATATGATGCAACTTGTCAATAATCAAACAAAACAAGACCTAGTTTTTGCATTGTATGCATGAATTAGTGAGTTTGAGAAATTTTAGGATCTTACATCTAGGATTTGGGAACCAATTTCAAAACTAGTTTCAAATTTGGAAAATTTTTGGACTTGGGGAAGAAGGAAGGAGGTTTTTTGGAAACAACTAAGAGGTTCGGCCCCTAGGGACCGCCCCTCTCCTTCCTTGCCGCCCAAGCAACCAAGGCCAAGGGCCTAAGCGGTCGGCCAACCCCACGGGTTGGGCTGGCCAGCCTAGACTCGGCCCGGGGCGGCTCCAAGGTGGTTCGGCCATGTATTGGTAGGCCCCTTGGACCGTTTTAACCCTAGTAATCCTAAAATCAATTAAAATTGACCAAGTGCGTTAAAATTTGATTTTAACTGTTTATATTCAAATCCCTTGGTGGTTGGATATGGCCTTAGAATGTGGTTTCGTGTGATTGTTTAATTTTTTGGTTTGGTTTACGGCCTGTGAGCCGAAAAATTTGATGTAATAATTAATTAGGGTTTACGGCCTGCGAGCTGATTTTTTTCTCAACTTGTGAGATTTATTTTATTTAGTATAATGGTTAGCTAGTGCTAGATAGAATAAATTGTTAGCCAATATTGGATAAAAGAAGCCCGAGGCCAAAGAAGCCACAAAATATGGAGCATTCCACAAGACTATGAAGGATGGACCAAAAGATGGAGACGCACGGAGATGTGTTTGCTTTTAGGATTCATGGATATTCCCATTGGCTTGGGAATATCTTAGTCTAGAAAAGGCCATATCCATATCAAGTTTTATTATATTTTGTGGTTGTTTATTTTTATGTCTTATTATTTTGTGATTGGTGTATGGGTGATGCATGCAATTAGGATAATAAGATAATTAACAACCCGGATCTATTATTTAGAGTTGTGCCCAAACTCAAAATAGATAAATCAGTTGATATGGATCACCAAAACAATTAAAAATTGAATTTTAAAATCCTAGAAAATTCAAATATTATCAAGTTCTTACATGCCAAAGCAAGGAGACTTGGGTCATAATGATGTAATCTGATGGGACAAGAAAGTAATGTGCAACTATTTAAATAAGAGGTTGGACACAACTGGGTTATTAATGTGATTAAAAACCTAGAGGCAATCAATTGGGATTATCCATGCGGATGGATAAATAAGGATTTATTTGCCCAATTGAACAAAGAGTTGCATGTGATGCAATTGAATTGTTCCTACCTAAAGTAGTCAAATCTTGGGTGAACCAAGCTCAAGAGGAGATGAAACATGGATCTTGGACCACTAGAAAATATAATGATATTTTCTGCATTAATATATTGAGGGTTATTAATCCGTAGAAAAATAGTGGGAGGTATGTTTAATAACCTAGCCATTATTAAATATAGCCAAAAATTCACAAATACTAAAACTTGCGTATTTTCCTTTTGTAGAATTCCAAATGGCAAACAACTCATCGATTTCACAACATTCCCTATACTCTGTACTTGAGAAGGACAATCTCTCTGGAACCAATTTCCTTGATTGGCACAGAAACTTGAGAATCGTTCTCAAGCCAGAGAAGAAACTGTACGCAATAGAGGAAAAAGTTCCGGCAGGTCCAGAAAACAATACGCCCGCACCCCTAATGGCGCATCAGAAGCGTGTTGATGACGCTAATGATGCGGCCTGCCTCATGCCACCATGACATCTGAGCTTCTGAAGCAACATGAGAACATTAATGCAGTCGATATGATCGAAAACTTGAAGCTGCTCTTCCAAGAGAGGCAAGGGTTGAGAGGTTTGAAGCGGCCCGCCTTATGCTTGATGCCCTAAAGGCGTATCAAAAGCGTGTTGATGACGCTACTGATGCGGCCTGCCTTATGCTATGCATCATGACTTCTGAGCTTCAGAAGCAACACGAAAACATGAATGTTGTCGATATGATCGAGCATCTGGAGCAGCTCTTCCAAGAGCAGGCAAGGGTAGAGAGATATGAGGTCTCTAAGGCACTGTTCAAGTGTCATCTGGCAGAAGGGAACCCGGTGGGACCCCATGTACTCCGTATGATCGGGTACTTGGAGAATCTCGCCCGACTGGGGTTCCCGGTCGGCCAAGAGTTGGCAACCGATCTCGTATTGCAATCGTTGCCCGAGAGTTATGGACAGTTCATCATGAACTATAACATGAACGAGATCGTGAAACCACTGCTATATTTACTTAATATGTTGAGGACAGCTGAACAGAGCATCAACAAGGGTAAGGGCAAGGCCATTATGATGGTGCAGAAAGGAAAGGGAAAAAGGTTTGCCTCATCCTCCAAGGGAAAAGGCAAGGCAGTTGCAAAGTCCAAGGAACCTGCCCTTAAGCCTGTTGGTGGCATTGTCAAAGGTGTGACTAAAGGTGAGTGTCACTACTGCAGTCAGCCTGGACACTGAAGAAGGAACTGTCCAAAATATATGGAGGACAAGTGGCTTGGAATAGTGATTCCACCACCACCAGGTATTTTTGTTGTATAGGTCAATTCAACTATCTCTACATCATGGGTATTGGATACTGGATGGGCATCTCAAATTTGTCGAAATGTGCAGGATCTCCAGAGAAGTAGAAGATTGGCTAAAGGAAAGATAGACTTGCGCGTTGGGAATGGAGCAAAGGTTGCTGCATTAGCCGTAGGCGTATACGAGTTGTCTCTGCCTTCAGGATTAGTTTTAGAGTTAAATAATTGCTATTTTGTGCCTGCTATGAGCAGAAACATCATTTCTATTTCTTGTTTGCACAAGGATGGTTTTATTATTTCAATAAAGAACAATTGTTGTTCCATTTATTTTAATAATATTCACTATTGTAGTGCACAATTATTTAATGGACTGTATGTCCTAGATCTAAGCAATCCTGTCTACAACATTAATACTGAGATGATTAAAATAAATGATTTAAATCCTACTTACTTATGGCACTGTCGTTTAGGCCACATAAACGAGAAACGTGTATATAGACTCCATAAGGATGGACTTCTAGACTCATTTGGTTTTGAATCATATGAGACATGTGAGGCTTGTTTATTGGGAAAAATGACAAAGTACCCTTTCAATAAGAAAGGTTAGAGGACTAGTGAGCAATTGGCGCTCGTTCATACTGATGTATGTGGGCCATTTTCCACGCCTGCCAGGGGTGGTTAGGTCTACTTCATCACAATTACAGATGATTTCACTAGATATGGATTTGTATACCTTATGAAGGCCAAATCTGAATCCTTTGAAAGTTTCAAGGAAATCAAGAGTGAAGTAGAGAAGCAACTTGGAAAGAGTATCAAGTCTCTACGATCGGATCATGGAGGAGAGTACTTGAGCCAAGAATTTGACGACTATCTTAGAGAGTGTGGGATCGTGTCCCAACTCACTCCACCCGGAACGCCAGAATGGAATGGCGTGTCCGAGAGGAGGAATCGAACACTATTGGATATGGTTCGATCTATGATGTGTCAAAACCAATCTTCCATTATCATTTTGGGGCTATGCTCTATTAAGTGAAGCTTTCACCATTAACTGTGTTCCATCTAAATCAGTCATGAAGACACCACATGAGATGTGGAGTGAGAGGCATCCCACACTGTCGTTCATGAAGATATGTGGAAGCGATGTCTATGTAAAGCGTTAACAATCAGACAAGTTAGGTCCTAAGTGTAAGTTTGTGGGGTACCATAAGGAAACTAAAGGTTACTATTTCAACAATCCAACTAAGAACAAAGTGTTTGTTGCTCGGTCCGGCGTATTTCTAGAACGAGAGTTTGTCTCTAAAGAACAAGTGGGAGGACTGTAGAACTTGAAGAAGTTCAAGAACCACAAAACACTGATCCTACTATGGAACATGAACAGGAGCCACAAGAAGTTGTGGAACAACCTGTTCAAGTAGCACAAGAGCTTCGTAGATCTAGTAGAGTGCGCCAGGAGCCCGAGAGTATGGAATTCTCGTGACAGAGTCTGGTGACACGATGCTCATAGATGATGAGCCTACTACCTATGAAGAGGCCATGAAAGGGCCTACTCTGAGAAGTGGCTTTAAGCCATGATATCCAAGATGGAGTCCATGTATACCAACAAAGTATGGACTTTGGTGGAACCACCCAAAGGGGCTCGGCCCATAGGGTGCAAGTGGGTGTTCAAGAAGAAGATTGACGTGGATGTTAATGTGATTACCTATAAGGTCTGATTGGTGGCTAAAGGGTTCAGACAGATTCATGGTATTGACTATGATGAAACTTTTCACCAGTCGCTATGACCAAATCCATCCGAATCCTACTTGCCATTGCAGCATACTACGACTATGAGATTTGGCAGATGGATGTCAAAACAGCATTCCTCTATGGGAATCTACTCGAGGACGTCTATATGATACAGCCGAAGGGTTTTGAAGATCCAAAGAAAGCCAACAAAGTTTGTAAGCTGCAAGGATCCATTTATGGATTGAAGCAAGCTTCTACGGGTTTGAATCGACGTTTTGATGAAGTAGTCAAAGAGTTTGGCTTCATCGTAAACGAATATGAGTCTTGCGTCTACAAGAAGGTTAGTGGGAGCTCAGTAGCTTTTCTAGTCTTGTATGTGGATGACATACTAATCATTGGAAACGACATTCCCATGCTGCAATATGTTAAAGGTTGGCTAGGAAAGTGTTTCTTAATGAAGGACTTAGGGGAAGCAGCCTATATACTTGGTATAAAGATCTACATAGATAGATCTAAGAGACTGCAAGGCCTAAGTCAAAGTACATATATTGAAAATGTGTTAAAGCGGTTCAACATGCAAGATTCCAAGATGGGGTTCTTGCCCATGTCACATGGAATTACTCTTTCAAAGAGTGATTGTCCTTCCAATGAGATTGAGAAGGAACGCATGAGTAGGATTCCCTATGCCTCGGCCATAGGATCTATCATGTACGCCATGTTATGTACCAGACCAGATGTGTCATATGCCTTGAGTATGACAAGAAGATACCAATCCAATCCAGGTGAGATTCACTGGATTGCAGTCAAGAACATCTTAAAGTACTTGAGAAGAACAAAGGATGCTTTCTTGATATTTGGTGGTGGGTAAGATTTGCGTGTAAAGGGTTACACGGATCCAAACTTCCAAACCGACAGAGATGATTTCAGATCACAACAGGGATATCTGTTTTGCCTTAATGTAGCAGCGGTGAGCTGGAAGAGTTCCAAGCAAGAGACGGTGGTTGATTCTACAACAGAGGCTGATTACATTGCTGCAAATGACCCAGCAAAGGAAGCTATTTGGATTAGGAAATTTGTTTCTGAACTAAGTGTGGTTCCTAGCATTGCAGATCCCGTAGAGTTGTATTGTGACAACACTGGGGAGATCGCGCAATCAAAGGAGCCCAGGTCACACCATAAATCCAAACACGTGCTCAGGAAGTTCCATCTTATTCGAGATATTATCGATAGTAGGACGTTCGGATATGCAAGATTCCTACAGATGAGAATTTGTCAGATCAACTTACAAAGCCACTTTTTAAGCGCAAGCATGAAAGGCACACTAGGAGCATTGGCATACGGGATGCATTGGATTGGCACCAGTGCAAGTGGGAGATTGTTGGAATAGATGCCTTAGAGGCCATTTAGTTTAGTATGAACTTATTCTGGCTAGAATATTCATTGTTATTTATTGGATATTTAATATAATGAATTCTATAGATTTACAATTGTGTTGTTTATCTTAAATATCCCTAGTCCATTATAATGATTAAATAGGACAATCATCTATACACAAGTATGGAGTTGGATTGATATGGAGATATCATGATCCAACACATGGGTATGCATTAAGGGTAATGGCATACTGGACTAAGCCATCTCCGAGACGGCTACATACATGTTATGTTGAGTTAGAAGCGCTTCTCGTGGTGACAACGGTATTGTCATCCTTAGACTTGAAGTCACTAGAGTATCTAGTTGTTGATTATTGTGATTTTGGTAGCGTCAAACGCAACCGTAACTGGGTAGCCATAAAGGCGCGTACCGGATATAATAAGAAGCAAGCTCAGAAATCGTAGTAGACGTAGATAGAATTTGTCCATCCCACATAACGGGAGAAAATATCCGAGGCCACTCGAGGGATAGTGCTTATGGAATGTCTGGCCATACTCAAATAAATCAATATGGGATATTGATGTTATTTGCACGAATAAGGCTATTCCCAAGATCGAGAAACTATGGATTGGATATACTAGTGTGACTTGTATATCTCGTGTCCAATCCGTATATGGAGACAAAGGGATGAGACAAGTACTTGCACAAGGTTTGTCGGACGACTATTCTATTCGTTGGCTGGAATGGATGTCTTGCTAGAGACCGTTTCATATTAATAAAATTGTTGCTACCAACTATATAGAACATATGGGGTCACACACTACATAGGGTTGAACTAAATTTGGGAATTAATTAGTATGATTAATTAATTATAAGGATCACTTTGCAACACCTTGCAAACTTAGTAGGACTAATATGCAAGGAAGGGACTAATCCGAACTCATGTTGGATTAGGAAGGGTCTTTAGGTAGTTGACAAGGAGTTGTTGGACTATATAAAGGATACTCCTAGCTTCATTCCCACACTAATGCTCATAACATAAGTTGAGTGGGAGAGAACAAAGGAGAGAGAGTGCAAGACACAAGGGCCGAACCCGAACCCTGCGTCCGTCCCCTTACCAGTCGGCCACAAAGAGAGGCAGAAGCCCTCTCTTTAAACCTAGTTGCGTGATTTCTTCTTCCTCTTCCTCCGGTCCAAGCTAGCACAAAGGAGTAGGAAGATCTAGACATAAACCCTAGGTGTCGATCAACCGTAGAGACGTGACACAATTCACGTTACAATTCGATACAAGAGATCTCTAAGGCGTGTTGCTTGTTTCTTCCTTTACCATTGTTATGATTCTCTTCCTGTGATCCTTGGAGGGTCTTGAATGGATAATTTCTTTTTTCGCTGCGTATCCATGATCAAAACCCTACATCTCAGCCAGGTGGCTTGTCCCCTTCTTGTGATCCAGTTTGACGCGATTTCTTAATGCGTTTGAGCAAGTGCACGATCAAGTAATATACGGGTGGTATTTCCATCCCGAGTTATCGATTCCACGAGAAGAGAATTGAGATTATTTAGCGATTAATTTAGATTATAGTAACAATGAGGAAGAGTTGTGATTTAAACATTTGTCGCCCTCAAGCAAGCGACTCAAATGCAAATAACAACAAATCTAATATTTTGGTATTTTTATAATTAAAATAAGATGGAGAAACTAGGAAATATGTAGATCACCTACGGCTGCAAGCGATTTCTGGTTCAGCTATGTTACATGTTAACCCTATTCAAGTTATGTTGGGTAATGATATTGACACTCTTATGTTTTTTTATGTCTCGGTTGACTACAATCTCTCGTTGGTCTCCTTTGTTTACAGGTCCGTTCTAGTAGTCTAACATCATGCATTACAAAAGGTCATGTCGGTCCACTGTTGCACGAAACAGTCGAATCTCACCTACTGAATCTCCCACTAAGGCTAATCCTACTAACTTCTCCATCAGTCTCCGTGATTCCGGATTGTGTTCATGTTCTTACAACAACTAGGCTGATTCCCTTTCACACTCTCATCTAACTAACTAGCGGCGTCTGGTTAATCAATTCTTTCACACTAAGGATTAAGCGTAGAACAAGAATATTTAACTAAAACGAAAATTAACACTAAGAATGATTTAATCTAGGAAGAAATCCTATTTTTCATGAAAATTAAATCTTAATCAAGTTGTGTCAATAGACAAGATTCAATAATAAGTTTACAAAACTATTATTCAATCGATAGAAACAGAACCAACACATGAAACAAGTCTAGACCCGGAAAACTACATCGTCTACATAGAACCCTAGGCTCCCTAGAGAAGTCTAGCAACACGCTTAGCTAATCGTATTACAAATAGCAAAGCAATAGATTTCCTCCATAAAAGTATTGAGAGAAGAAGAAGAAGATGAAATAATCAAACCCTATATTATCAATAGTCTTGAGCTTCTTCTCCATCATCGTAGTCTCCTCTCTAGTCCTGTTCTTTCTTATATACGTCAATCCCCTCCATAATAGATTATTGTAGTAGTAGTAGTATTAATTAATCCCAAGTAAGGATTGGACTTAATTAATAAAACTACGTAGTTTTGAACAAAACCCATATGCGCCTCTTATTACTTCCCTGCGATTTCGGCTTAAGAGATCGTGCGACATGGCCTTCTAGTCGTGCGATCATAAGCAGATCCTGCGATCATTTGGACAGGTCGTGTAAAACAGTGAGTTCTTCACTTTTTCATATGATATTTTGCTAAGTATGGGGCTTTCTGATCGCACGATCAAGAGAAGGTGATTGTGCGATCACCTGATACTTTTCTTCGGCAACGCTGCTTCTCTGTTTTTGGTAGGAAAATGGGTCTGCTTTGCAGGTCGCAGTACCGGTGGTTGGTGGTCTTGGCTATATCTTCTTGGCTCTGCTGGGTTTTTTGCGATTCACAGTGGGTTTGTTGGGGTTCGTTGGTGCAGGTAGTAGGTTGTGGGTATATTGGTTTATAGATTGATAGAAGGAAGTTGTGGAGTATGAGGTGGTCTGTAGTAGAAATTCGGTGATTGGGGTTGACTTTGGTCCTGGTAATGGAGAAAGAAGGGATGGCAGATGATGGTGGCCTGGTTTGGCGGTTATAGGTGTAGGTTCAGGTGGCTTTTGGAGTAGAGGGTGTAATGCATGTTATAAGTTCTGCATGTGGTTTTTGGGTTTGGAATCGGGTTGTTATGGACTTTCATGGCAGTGGAGATATAAGGTAGAAGATGGTTGGTGAGGGGAATGGTTATGGTGGTTAGTTTGTAGGTAAATAATGGTGGGTTCAGGGTGGAGTTAGGTATATTATGGTGATGGCTAATTGATGCACTAGGATGAGAGTATAGGCAGAGTAGTGATGATGTCGCAATATGAGTTCCTAGTTCATTCCCTTGGCTGTAAATTGGTACAATTCCCTTGTCCATCTTCTTAAGATTTTAGCTCGTTTCCGTCCCCGTTCCACGCTCCGAGACTCCGATCACAAAACTACAAATATCGGGTGTAAAATGTGATATAATAGCTCAATTAGATCCGAAAATACCATGATTCATAATTAAGCACGTCAAACTAAAGTATTCAAATTATTCACAATCATAGTGTATATCTCATTTATTTTACTTGAAAATCACGCAAAACAATAATAAATCGTGTATGAAATATAACACTAATATAGAGTTATCAAATCCCCCACACTATATTTTTGCGCGTCCGAGAAAAATCTAGTTTAAACTCCCACACTATGATTTTTTTCTTCAATCCACCGAATTGCATACGTTTTACTAACCATGCAACACAAACAACTCACACACACGACTATGCAAATCTACATGCTATGCACAATGCCATTTGATATTAAACAATGCAAACATTTAAACCACGCCTATATTTTTTCTTTTTTATTTAGAGACCGGGCAATCTCTCTATCACGAACCAAAATCGTCAAGCTCTCACTTGTCTTTTTTGAAATTCACACAACCGATAGCAAGAAATTAAATTAGAATCATCCTACGAACAAGCTCACTAAGGGGTCCCCAAACATCCACCATAATCAATCCAAGATCCGGCCACGTCCTTCAGCTCAGATATTCTAGGCATCTTAAATTCCGCGGTAGTTGATGCGCAGATTAGCGTGCTAGTCGGAAGTATACGAATCGAGTAGTACCGTGTGTATTTCATCTCGAGTTATCATTCCCCTGAGGACTGTTGCGGTTTTCTCTAGCAATCAGTTTTAACTAACAAAGTGTAAAAAGGATGAATATTTTGAGAGTTTGTAAGTACGAACTAAATACTGAAAGTAAATAACTGAAAAGTAAATATTTTGTGAGAATTTTCTGAATAATATTGAGCGTTCTTAAAACTAGGATTTAAGGCACTAGGTCCACTAGGTTCTCTTCAGTTTTTTGTTCTTTTTTATATGAAAACACACAACAGTCACTTATCCGTGCCAAGTACCAGTTGTGAAGTATCGTGTCTTTTCCTGCACGCTATCACAATTCTGCTGATTTTCAGATCCTTATATGCTATCTAAATCTGCAGTTTTGTTCTAAGTCTGCTAGGGTTTCTAACCTGTCCTAAAGGCCTCGGTCAAAATCGTTAACAGTTGGTCTAACGTTTTTAGGCTTGTCCTATCTCCGCTTCTCTGTTTGGTCTATCGGGGTAAGGTGCTAAATTATGCCTTCTCTTCCTAACCCTAACCAGACGTTTTCACCTACCGGGTCGAGCCTGTAGCAATCCTGGTTCCCAACTCCTTCATGCATAAACAGTAAATCAAAGACAGGATAACGAATAAAAACTGCTGATATTAAGATCCTGAGATCATGAATCCATAGTCAAAAAACAGAACTAGATACAGAAAACGAAACCCTAGGTTCACCGAGAACCTAGGTAAAAAGTTTAACTACTAAACGACATAATTAAACGACAATGTTCTGAAATTAAAGAGAGAATTGAGATCAAACGAGTGTCTTCAATTATGGGTCTGCGCTTCCACGCTCTCCGAGGGTACTCTAAATTCTCCTTGGGTGTATTGTGTGTCAAAAACAAGATATGGGCTACTGAGAAGCTTCTAGAAAACTTCATGAAATTAAGAAATTGCCACTCGCCAAAACCGCCTCATAAATAGGTGATGTCTGCGTGGCTGCTGCGTTGCTGACATCTAGCCACACAGACAGTGAATCTGCCTACTCAAAAAATCTCTATCTAGCCCCCTGCCTGAGTGGCTGCTGCGTGGCCGACAACTAGCCACGCAGACAGGGGTCTCTGGCATCGCAAAATCCATATCTTCCTTCCCTGCCTTCGTAGCTGTTGCATGCATGGTTGGCAGCTAGCCACGCAGACAGGGTCTTCTGGCACCTCAAAATCTATGTCTTTCCTCCCTACCTATGTGGCTGCTACGTGACTGGCAGCTAGCCACGCAGACAGGGGTCTCTGTCTTAAATTTTTGTAGGTTTTCTCTCTCCTCTTGCTCTCGGCTTGTGTGGCTGGCAGCTAGCCACGCAGGCAGCAGTGTCCCGTCGTCATTCTGGCCTATTTTCGGACCCTTTCTGCTCGGGCTACATTATTACTGGCCTACCAACTACTTACACGAGTAGGTAAGGGGATATATCACCTGTAGATCAGGAACGGTTACCCACTGCATCTCTACCAAATGAAAGTGATGAAATGAAATGTTAATTGTTTGTATTTTCTGAAGTTTTATTAAGTTAAAATGATGATCCAAAATGAAAAAAATTTACTCAAAAGGAGGAGTAATCCCCTCACTGAGCTTTTTATCTCACCCCTTTTTTAAATATAAAGTTTTCAGGGATCCAGGTTCAAGGTGACTGATAAAGACCGTACACATGACCCGAAACTTGTTAAAATTACCAAAATACCCTCAGGGTCAAAACCTCTCCAAATTTCGTCCAATCCTGACTCTGGTCATAGGAAAACTACTGAATGAATTTGGGCGCCAAAACCCAAACTCGACTCCAAAATCCTGGGCCAGGTGTCAAAATTACAAAAATACCCCTGGGCCAATACTGTCCCGAAAATCGACCTGAACATGAAATAACTGATCACGACTCCGGAAACCGAGACCCGAGACCCTTACTTGGGTGTGACCTGTGTGGGACGAGAGGTCGGTTTTTCAGCCGGACTCTGTTTCAGCATTATGACCTGTTTTCCGAAAGCTCTTGACGTCTATTTTCTTCTGCCGCTGGTTTCACTTCAATACTCCAAGTAGAAATCAAAATATTGTCAACCGATTGTATCCCAGTCATCCTCGAATTCAGCATTTTCTGCTTTCTCGGTCAGTTCTCACTGCCCGTTTCTCCTCCAGTCTTTATGTTTTCATTTCCGCTCTCCCTTGTACCAATGTCGGTCAATTCCTGTCCCGAGCATTTTCTGCACGTTTCTCGAGCCGAACCCAATTCTGTCTCCACACACATCCCAATGCACTTCCCGAACCTATTCCTGTAAAGAAAACATGACAAACCCGCGATCATATCCAAATATGAATATGAAACTAATGCAGAAAATACTCGAAATCCCGATATTAGCTCAAATGCATGTCGTGTGCATTATCGAGACTTTTAGTGCTAAAATCGGCTCAAAATTTCATGAAAACTCGACAGTCTTATCTCAGTTAAGCTCAATAGATAACTCCTTTTTGGGAGTTATCAAATACCCCCGCACTGCACATTGCTCGTCCCAGGCAATCGCGAGCGAGTCTGCTACCATTCCATAGCAACGTGTTGAACCAGACTTAAGTACCAGATGAATCAACTTTAAGTTTGACTCAGAGAGAATATACAAATACTCAATAGACACATAATCGAAAATTTAAACGATAAAATTTTTTTTTTGGCGAGATTGGACAACCTTAAAAACGCGAACCGGTGTGTCTTGATGAACTCACCCTCTTTCCAGGAAGTACTAAACCGCAAGCGATCGTCAATTATGGCCAGATTTAAGAGTGGAAAATAAGCACTGACACCTCATACTGTTACTTCCATACTCAACCTTAGCAAATCCCTAGCTAACCGACCATCCGAGCTATTTCCGAATCTGGGATCCTAAGTCTAACATGAAGGATATATATGTAACAGTATATGGCACGACCCTACTTCTTATGACATTCTCACTGTTCCCCAACTCACACCCCTCACCGAGTTCCCGAAAAACTGACCAAAACACCTAAGTTTCCGCTCACTCAATTTTCCAAGCTCCCGGTGTGTCTTCTCCGTTCTCGCGGCCACGAATGTGAAGCGGTGTCGAATCCAGAAAACAATGCCACCAACTCATCTTTGAATTAGACAAAATAAATAACTAAATAAACTGCCAAAAATATAACATTTTTTTTCTTTTTTCGCTTTTTTGTTTTTTTTTTACAAATAAATATAAAGTCGTTAGACAAACTGAAATAAGCTGAGTGGTGCATAAATAATCCAATGTCGCGGGGTACGAAAATTGTCCTCGTTTGCGCAGTACCCCCGCACTAATCCTGAAGCGTCGATCCTGTAGTCAGAAGACAAAACGTGATTTCCAACCGAACCTCCTCATCACCAAAGATGTAAGAATCAGCACGACCACCAATTAACCCCACAACCCCGGTACCCAGTTTTATGCGGAAAGATGCATCGCACGCGACTTCCCCGCCTGTGATCACTTTGTAATGCAGTGAATCACCTCCGCAAGTCAATGGTGTCGCCTCTAACTCACCCTGTCCAACCCTCAAAAAATGTGAAAATGTCAAACTGTCCAACAATGATTTGTCATAAAGCTCTCCCGTCGAAAACCCTCCCTAACTCACTCCCTCCGTCATAACGCGTAGAAACAGCCAACTAACGAGTGATGAAAGTCACAAATAAGGCTCCCTAGGCTACAGTGGCTATGAATAAAAGGTTTTGACTCTCAATAGGCAGGTCCTCCTATCTTGGTTACAAAGGTCCACCCCAGCCTGAATCAGATTTTGAGTCCACATAAGTAGCAAAGTCCACAAATGGTTCATGGACACTGCATTCTTCACTCGGATCAGGTTCCTCTTCTTCCACAACAGTAGCTCGCGATGCATTCTCTTGCTCTTGTTCCATATTAGCCCAAAGGTTCTTCTGCATATCTCACAAAGCTGGAAGCCAGCGAGGTTCATCTGAATCGTCCTCTTGTGGTGGTGGTGGTGGTGATGGTGGCTTAACGTAAGGCTCAAGTGGCAACCAATCCCATTGATAGTGTTGATTCTATTTTCATGATTAATGCTACATCGATAGCACCAGACTATGCATTCGTCCTCTTCTTCATGATTTCCTCTACAAGCAAAATAGTAGGGAGGAGGCTCAACTTGAGTTTCAACGTGCTCATAATGGTGCTGATTAAGCTGGTGTGAATAGAATATCCACACGTCCTCATAACCGTGATACTTCCTGCATCAAGGGCATTAAACAATTGCACATGCTTCCTTTTATTTTTGCATGTTACTACAGTGGTGACAATTGGGGAGGGTTCGGGGACTGACTTGCCCCCAAATCAAAATTCGCGCTCCAAATGCTTTATAGAACCTCCTCCTTCATGTGTTCCTGAAAAACCAACTCACAAGATACCCGTGAAGCACAAAGATAGAGAATAAAACTAAAATAAAATTACTCTAAAGTAAATCCTAACTAAATAATCTATCGATATCCCCGAAAACGGCTCCAAAAAATTGACGTGATTTCTTAACGCGTATGCGCAAGCGCACAGTTAAGTAATATAGGGGTGGAATTTCAACCCCGATTATCGATCCCACAAGAACAGACATGAGATTATTTAATTAAGCGATTAAATAATAGCGCATACTTCCTTTTCTTTTTGCATGCTACTACAGTGGTGACAATTGGGGAGGGTTCGGGGACTGACATGCCCCCAAATTAAAATTCGCTCTCCAAATGCTTTTTAGAACATCTTGCTTCATGTGTTCCTGAAAAAACAACTCAGAAGATACCCATGAAGCACAAAGATAGAGAATAAAACAAAAATAAAACTAAAATAAAAGTACTCTAAAGTAACTCCTAACTAAATAATCTATCGATCTCCCCGGCAACGGCTCCAAAAAATTGACGTGATTTCTTAACGCGTATGCGCAATTGCACAGTTAAGTAATATAGGGGTAGAATTTCAACCCCGATTATCGATCCCACAAGAATAGACATGACATTATTTAATTAAGCGATTAATTTAGAGTATAGTAACATGGAGGAAGAATTTTAATTTAAACGAGTGTCGCCCTCAAACAAGCGACTGAAATGAAAATAACAACTAATCTAATATTTTTTGTATTTTTATGATTAAACAAATATGGAGAATCTAGGCAATCTCTAGATCACCTTGGGCTGCAGACGATTTTCGGTTCAGCTATGTAACAGGTTAACCCTATTCTAGTTAAGTCGGGTGATGGTACTGAAACTCTCCTATCGGTCTCCTTTCGTTATACGTCTCGGTTAACTATAATCTCCTATCGGTCTCCTGTGTCTAGCGGTCTGTTCTAGTAAGCTAACGGCATGCACTACAACGGGTCCTGTCAGTCTACCGTTGCACAAAATAGTTGAATCTCACCTACCGAATCTACCTACTATGGCCGATCCTACTCACTTCTCCTTTCGATCTCAGTGATTCGGGATTGTGTTCATGTTCTTATCACAACTACGCTACGTCGCTTCGACGCACTAATCTAAATAACTAGCGCATTCGTTTGATTACTTCTTTCACACTAATGACTAAACGTAGAACAAGAACATTTAACTGAAACGAAAATTAACACTAAGCAAATTTAATCAACGAAGAAAACCTAGTTTTCATGAAAATTAAACCCTGATGAAGTCGTGTCAAACAAGATACGATAATAAGTTCACGAAACTATCATTCAATCGATAGAAATAAATCCAACACATGAAACAAGTCTAGACCCGAAAAACTACATCGTCTACATAGAATCTTAGGCTCTCTAGAGAAGCCTAGCAACACGCTTAGCTAATCGGATTACAAATATCAAAGCAATATAGTTTATCCATGAAAATATTGGGAGAAGATTTGACCAAGTTATGTCAATAAATGGCTTTAACACAAATTAATGCGACGTGTGTATACTCTAAAACCAACACTGATGGGTGTGTCTAGGGACGGACCCATGCATATTCAATAAGGGCCATGGCCCTCCTGAGGAGAAATACCTACTTATTTTAAATTCTTAATGATGTCATTCTCATATTTTTATTACTTGAAAATTGTGAGTCGCCAAAAAGTAAAGTGGATAAATAATTTAGGCAACCATAATATTGGGATGATGGGACAGAAATGTAACATTTTAGCGATTAAAATAATAAATTCCACTAATTTAGTTTTTTTAACGTAACCAACTATTTTATCGAAAGTTTCTACTAACTCTTTTTATCTGCTAGGATTAAAAATCGAATTAATATTTTTGTGGAAAACTTTATGCACGGTTTTAAGTATCCCCTTGATCATTGTAGTGTAACTATTTGAGAAAAAAATTAAAAAATAAATTGGAGAGAAATATTTAAGGAAAGTTTCGAATGATCGCAATCATTTAGTGAAATTTCATATATACTATATTATAAATTAGCATTGTTTCTCCTTGAATATCTTTTGAGCCTTAGAATTGTTTTGATCTCAACCATTAGGTTTCAACTATTTGAAAAATCTTTTTCAATGTAAAAATGGTGAAAATATTTAAGAAAAATATAAAATAATTGCAATCATATTGCAATCATTGGTGAAATGTCCAATCTATATTAAAAAATTAGGACGGTGTGGTTATTAAGAATCTTAAACGTATTTTTAACCGTAAGAGTCATTTGATCCCCACCATGGAAGTCTTTCTATTATGCAAAATTTTGAACAAATGTTGAAGGGTAAAACTTAGGTAAGTTTTAAAAATCAATAATTTGACATTGCATATGTTTTCGTGAAGTTGTGGACTACATAAGAATTGAATATAAAATATCACCCACAAAAATTTAGATATCAGAAATTATTTTTATGTCTCCAAAAGATTTAGAATCTAGAAATCTCTAAAATATTTTTTCCATGCTCTTTTGCTACAAGACACATATTAGTGCAACCACAGGAGACTACCATTTTCTCATTTCTGCTACGTCAAAAATTATGTACTGCATTCAAACACACTATATCTTCATTTCGAATTTGTGTAGTGCATTCAAACTTTTGACTTATAAATATAAATTTGACTGACAAGAATAAAATTGACTGATGAACGTAATTTTGAACGTTATAACGAAACGCAACTGGTAAACATAGCTTGACCAATAAAATATATTTTGACAATTAAAAAGAAATTTAACTGATACAAATTAAATTCTAATGATATTTTTAATGGATATTTGAATATCAAATTTGATATTTTAAATAATAAATGTATAAGAGATTATTTTAGGTTGAACTAATACAAAAAGAGAAAATTCAGAAATATTTTATGCAATAAACTTTACTAAAATATAAATTAAAATTTTAAAGTAACTTATTATTTTAAATAAAAAAAATCAAAAGT
Organism: Linanthus parryae; assembly: GCA_023055425.1. NCBI lineage: Eukaryota > Viridiplantae > Streptophyta > Magnoliopsida > Ericales > Polemoniaceae > Linanthus > Linanthus parryae. The sequence goes on from JALGPY010000001.1 coordinate 93,570,679, forward strand.
AATTTCTAACCATAAGTTAGCTTATCCAAAACAATTATAAAAGAAACGAATAGTTAATCACTCTGAAGTCATGCATAATTCCCAAGGGTCTTATTACGACCAACACTAATATAAAAAAACACACTCCCACATTCATGACTCATAACTACGACGTGCCGAATTAATGAAATGACTCTAGGGTGGATTCTGGGCTATTAAATAGACCCCCTTGGACTAAGTGTTACCCTCGAAGCTTGAAAGCGATACTAAGGCTTGCGGGTCTCTATTTACAGACACAACTAGCGAAATGAAGATTAGGGGACGAATGAAATGTAAGGAAAAAATAGGGTTGTTACACCCAGGTCCACTAAGTTCCATCCCAAAGGCTCATGGAACAAAGCCTAATTCTACTATCACCCTTGAAGATATTTAAGAATAGTGGGCCATTGTTAATGCTTGGATTGTTAGCAATACTTCGGCTCCATTCATACGGAACCAGTTGTGTCTTTTTGAGAGAGCCTAATATGCGTGGGATTTTCTTAACATGAGCTAATGCAGAATTAAAATGAGACAAGAGCCAGGCCAATCCCATCCACACATTCTCGGCTCAAATGAATGTCATGTGGGATCATTTCGCTCAGTCAAAGACTAAATAGAAGTGTCATGAAGATGTGGATTTGCACTTGTCCTATCGAGATTACTTGCAACTCTTTAAGTTTCTTATGGCCCTCGTTGATGTGTATGATCATTTACGTGCTTCTCTTCTCCAAATAACAGCACTTCCTACTATTGATTTTGTTGCTGGTAATTTTTTTGTGATGAAGTTCATGTTGTTCTGGTAAGTCCTCAGAGGTTGAGTGACATGGTGATGCCTATTCCTTGTTCATAATCTACTTCCATGTCTCGCTCATAGGGTCATCCCAAGGACTTTAATTATTTTCAATATATTGTTCATTATACATATGTTTTATTAGCCTTGCAAAGCCAATGCTATCAGAAGTACGGACATTGGATCATAGATTCTACTAAAGCTAAGGGAAAAAGGTTTTTCAGACATAAAAATAAGGGAGGGAAACCCAAAGCATCCAGAAAACCTTCAACTACAGCTATTAATGCTCCCGCACAAATTGATATTATGGAGGTAGAAAATTCTTTTAAGCACCTTCTATCATTGGCATGCTCCAAAATTTCTCTCTCGTTAAAATTGGGTAACTCTCCACGGAACCTTGGTTCTAGATATTGTAATCACATGAAATCATATTCCTCTGTTTGCACTTGGAAATTTGCACCTCCTCATGCTCATGTTAACCATACAATTGATGGCTCTAAAATGCACATTACACATAGTGGATCTATATGTACTTCAGTCCGTCACTCCATGACACTTACTTTATTTCTAGGCTTGCATTTAATCTTATATATGTGGAGCACTTGTGTGAACATTGACTTGATTTGAATTTCTCTGCTACTGGTTTTTGTGTGCATGATCCACAGACAATGAGGCTTCTTGTTATTGTTCGTAGGGTTGGACAATTGATGAGTTCACTAATCTTTATTTTGTGATTCAACTTGTCGAGTCATCACTCAGTAGCTTCCACGGATCCAGTATCCTTTACTTTAGGGCATTTTCGACTAGATCATGCTTATTGTGGTGTAATAAAGCAACTTGTTTCTAGTATTAATTATGGAACATTTGAGGTTGAACATTTGGATTTCCTTTCATGTAAGTTAGTAAAACACCCACATTGTCTTTGATCAATGTAATTCTATTTCTTGAGCTTCTTTTGACTTGGTTCGCTCTAATTTTCAGAATCTTTCCCCTCGTGCAGTATGGGAGTGCGTCTTCATATTTTTGCATCTTTATGATGATTTTACTCGTTAATCTTTGATAAACCTTATGAAAAAAATTCTCTGAGCTACCCCAACTTTAGCTTGAGTTTGCAATCATGGTAAAAAAACGCGGTCGTCTATCCCTATCAAAGTATTTAGGGCTTAAAATGATGGATAATACAAAGACATTGAAAAAATGATAAATAATACATAGATATTTCCATTTGCATTCAAGAAACCCTATCTCGCGGTTCGTGCCTTGGAAAATCCCAAAACGTTGGTCATGACGACCGCAAGCATTGCCACATTCTTGATTTTGTTCATGCCCTTCTGATATAGACATCATGTGTTACATGTTTCTGGGGCAAGCCACACATATTGTTGTTTATACGATAATTAATGTTCCAACTCCAACGACAAAAATTATGACACCATATAAGAAACTCTATGGTGTACCTCCTAACTACTCATCCCTTCGTGTTTTAGGGTGTTTGTTATTTTTTTTCTCCTACAACCCATGAACATAATAAGTTATATCCTCGATCTCGCTTCTATTGTTTCCTTGGGAGTGTAACTTAAAGAAAAAGGTATCGCCTCTGCCCCAGTCTCCAAACGTCTTTAATTCTTCCTTCATTTTTTCTTCTGTGAGCAAAAAATGTGTCTCAAGTGTCTCTTCACTTCACTCATCCACTTTGGTAGATAATACTTCTTACACCAATCCTTCATATGATTTTTCCCTGAGGACTCTTCCTCAAGTCAATATGAGCTCTTACATAAAATTTCTATAGCACCATATCCAACTCCCAACACAGCGTCTCCCTCTAATGCATCTAAAAGCACTTAATTGAGCACACCAATGATTATGAACCCTTGGTCAAGCCGCAAATGGATAATCCTGAGCCTCCCTTGGAAAATCTGATTGCACATCCAGATAAGGATGTAGAACTGCATCGATCAACTAGAGAGAAGATAATTCCATCCCGAATTCGTGATTTTCTTATGATTACTATTATTAAACAGAATAATCCACAATCATATAGAGAAACAAATTTTGGTCCACGTTGGATGAAGGTGAGTAGGATGAATTTAATGATTTCATAAAAACCCAAACTTGGGATCTTGTTCAGTTACCACCTGGTAAAAAGACAGTTTGGTCCATATGAATATATAATATTAAGAGACGTTTTAATGGTAATAATGGAAGACATAAGGCTCTCTTTGTGGCTAGAGGTTTCACACAGGAAAATGGTTTTGATTATGAAGAGACTTTTTCTCCATTGACTTGAAACACCACAGTACGCACTCTTGTAGCAGTATCTTCACAGAGGCATTGGAAATTGTTTCAGATTGATGTTAGGAATACATTTCTTAAAGGAAATCTCATAAGGAGGTGTATATACACCCGGTATTGAGGATTCTGGGTCGCACTTAGGCCGCACTCGTCACACTCAGTATGGACTTAAGCAAGACCCCCGTAAGAATGCATATCATAATCAGTTGAACTGTTATCAAGAGTGTGCACAATGATTCTTTTCATGCGAGGACGTAAGACACTGAAATAGACTGCCACTTTCCTCTCCGTCACCTTCTTGCTGTCACAGTTCCTCTAAAGTGTGTAGCTTCATCAGATCAAGCTGCAAACATTTACGCGACTTCTCATCCGCGGATGTTTTAGTGACTTGGTCTCTAAACTTCCGTTTATCACGATAGCTTCAATTTGAGAGGGTGTATTATGTAAACTGAAAGACAGTAATGTAGGTGGTAAAACATGATTAATACTCTAAAAGGATAAGGTTGAATAGATTATGGCAAATTTTTGCATTTTCAGCTAAAAGAGTAGTTTCAAAGAAATCTCTGCACAACTGTAAGTATTTCAAGGCCTTGAAATGAGTTTCAAGTCTTGAAAATAAAACAGATGAAAAATAAAAAGCATGGAGTTTTCAAGGCCTTGAAATGCCTTTCAAACCCTTGAAATGAACCCTGTTTTGTGCAGTTGATTTGGCTAAGTATGGAACAGTAAAATGAATGCAAGAGACACAGAGATTTATAGAGTTCAATACCACTTGGACCTACGTCTCTACCTCAGGGATTAGTAACACGTATTCTTACGTGTATGCGCAAGTGCACGGTTAAGTAATATAGGGGTGGTATTTCAACCCCGAGTTATCGATCCCACAAGGACAAGCTTGAGATTATTTAATTAGTTATTAACTTAGAGTACTGTAACAGGAAGAATAATTTGATTTGAGGATTGAAATAAGCAACTAACTAATTTTTTGGGTTTTTTCTTTTATTAAACAAATAAGAAGAAACTAGGCAATCTCTAGATCACCTAGGGCTGTAGAGGATTTCCGGATTAGCTAAGTAACACGTTAAATCTATTCAAGTTAAGCCGGGTAACGGTACTGACAATCTCCTATCGGTCTCATGTCGTTCTACGTCATGGTTTACTTGGTGTCCTATCGTTCCACCTACATCTATCGGTCCTTTCTAGTAGGCTAACGAAAATGTACGAAATGATGTCCTCTCAGACCACCACCACACGAACACCTCACTATCTCCTACTGAATCTACCCACTAAGGCCAATCCTACACACTTCTCTTCTCATTCTCAGTGATTAAGGATTGTTGTTCATATCTCATCACAACTAGGTCTTAGTTGCTCTCACGCACTCGCTAGCTAATTAACAAGTTCGGTTAATTACTTCATTCTTGCCAAGGATTAAGTATAATATATGAACAATTAGCTAAAACATCTATTAACTTTAAGCACGATTACAATCTATGAAGAACACGAGGATTCATGAGTTATCAATTATTAACCTAGTCGTGTAATTAGACTAAGATCTTCAACAAGTTCATGAAATCAAATGTCATCCAATAGATCAAATCAAAAAGCATGAAACAAAGTCTTAAATCCGGAAAACATAATCGTCTACATAAACCATAGGCTCTCTAGAGAAGCCTAGAAAAACGTCTAGATACTAATAGAAATCGTAGAACACAACAAAGTTTCTCCATACAAGTGATTAAAAGAGGGAAGAAGAGATCAAACGCTAGAAATCGTGAAGATTGGCGCGATCCGGGCTCGTCCCCTTGCTTGAGGTTGCTCCCAATGAAGTCTCCTTTCTCTCCTCCTTGTTCGTCGCTCTCTACAAGCGTGAATGATGTATATTTTCGTCTCTAGGTCGTTCTTCATTCATAACCCGTCACAAGTCTTTAGTAATTTCACAATAGCCCCCTGAAATCTGCTCCTGACTTCGCCGGGCCATAACTTCTTCGTCCGAACTCGGATTTAGCTCCGTGACCTATCGTTCGAAAGCTCTATTGATTTGAGTGTGTCTCTATTGATTTTCATCGAAATCTCTTTGTCCATAACTGAAACGACCCGGGATCTCGGTTCAGGGTTAATGTGACAATCGATAACCAAAAGTAGAAATAAGTTACGAATATTACAATTTAGTTAACGAATAAAAACAATCTTGAGAATATAAGTTTACATTTGTAGTGGGATTGAAATAAGCTATGTGATCTACTAAGTGATCTAAGTTGAGCTACACTTCTTCGTATCGATCCGCGTTCCCATTCCCCAAACTTGATTGCCAACCTGCGGTTTTAAAATGGCAAATGCCGACGCAGTTTTGAAGAAATAATCAGTAAAAACTGAGTAAATACATACTACGACATGTAAAGAAACGAGTGGCACGGAAGCATGAGTTGAAACAAATCAGAAGATTTAAACAGTAAAACTATCATATTGGAGAATTTGGATCAACTTGAAGTAACCGAGTGACAAAAGCCTCTCAATTTAATAACATTGAGAAACCACGAGTAGTTGGTAAAATATCCAGAGTAAACAAGTTCATTTGAACTGATAACGCTAGTAGTTCATGAGTAGCCAAGATTTACAATTCATTTCAAATCAATAAGGGCATATCAAGAGCCACAAACAACATTAATAAGTAGCCAATTTTGAATTACGACTTCAATCGACAGTTTAATTTAGCTGAGGCGTGTCAAGAGCCACCAGCAGGATCGATGTAAACAGAGGGATCACGAAATAACTACTAAGGGTTCCTTCTAGGGTCTATCAAACCCTATTTCACCCGAGCGTTAAGGGAGCCCATTCGTCAACCCCGCTCATAACATTAGCTAAAAGGCCTTAAGTGTCGACACCCCTATACCGTAGTGACCCTTACAAGTATAAGTAGCACTCTATAGCTCTATAAAACCCTTGGCCTCAATATCTTGATACATTTTGGCTCATCGGGGGCGGATTTGTGAACATTAACGTTCTATCCAATAATAAGAAGCATTGCTTCAATGGTCTTAGCCATGAGAAAGTGGAGGATCGCTTGACGCCTCCCATTAATAACAGTACTCTGTACATCGTCCTAAGTCTATTAGAGGTATTTTATTTCTTCTATTTCACATAACTAGAATCAGAATATCAATATTTCAAAAGTAATTTCTGAGAATTCTCGAAGGAGATGAATAAAATATTTTAACAACATTCGAGTGGAAAACATGCATTCTCATACTTTTTCATATAACAAGTATTCATTTGAAACATCAAACACATGCGCACATTTTATATGAAAAGGGTCGTACATATGTACTTACCTCTGAGCCATGAAAGGCGCAACGCAACACTAGCACTCCTACAACGCTCGTCTCCGAGTCTCACCGTAGATGCAGCAACACGAAAACGTACGTCTACTTCGAACGATCCTTAATAACGGCTGGATATACACAAGTAAAGTATACAACATATTAGCATATATCCTCTATATGAGGTTTTATGCAAGAATGCAATAAAATGCAGGTCACGCAAGCTAACTTGACCAAAATGCCCCTAATACTTTGAAACTGTCCAGTACAGTCCCTGATTGTGCCTGGACCCCATATTACACTCATACTGGCCCAACAACATCCAAGAATGACTCTTAACTCATCCATATGAACTTAGCATCGAGATCTACAACTTTCAGTAAATTACACTTAGGCCCCTAAAGTTTGCTAAAATTGCAGAAAGACCCCCACCTTTGATTTGATAACTCCCGAGTCAAATAATTCATTCTTAAGGCTCCAAGTATCCTTCTAAGACAGGTTGTTGGTCTCAAAACATTAACTTTGTTCAAATGCAAAGTTTTAATTAATTGCACATAGGCCCCCGAAGTTTAGTAAAACTGCAAAAAGACCCCAACATTTGACTTGGTCAACATTAGCCGAGAATTACATACGAGTACTCCAAATACGCATACAATACATGCTTACAAACTCCAAGTTACTTAACTAATCTCAATTCAAAGTTTAAGTGAAATGACTATTTTGCCCCTCCTATACAGTTCAGTCAAACTAGGGTTTGCGAAAAGTCAAACTTGGTCAAACATGATATTTTGACTCAGAATATGAATACGAGCAAGTTTCGTGAAGAACACTAAGGCTAGAAACGTCATTTAGAGTGTCGAATTCAAAAGTCAAATATAGAAGAAAATCGACTCAACTAGTCAACTTTAGGGCTGATTTGTAATCAATTGAGGGGGATACTTGAAAATCTGAGAATAGGGTTTTGAAGACGATAGTTCAAGGATTCCAGAACATATTTGAACCCTTAAAAACTCCAAGTATTCAAATAGATATCGCTAGTCAAAGTTGGACAAAAATCACGATTCAATACTTAGAAAAATTCGAGAGAGTTTCATGAGTTGAAACTAGCAACTTTAGGCTCGTTTTGTGAGCAATCCGTTATAAATTTGAAAATGACCCAGAGACGATGATTTGAAGTATTATATACCAGCTACACATAGGAGAAAACAGATCTAAATTTCATTAAGTTTTGAAGAAGATACAAGGGTTTGAAAATGGGTGTTTCACCATGTCCTTCTATACTTAGAAAAATTTTGAGCACTCACAGCCAAGAACACATCGAATACCTAGCTAACTAGCCATGTTCAAGCCCGATTTCAGAGGGTTTAGAGATGAAATTGGACCGCGAAATTCAAATGAAACTTGTAGCTAGCATACCCAGGATTACACAGGAAGAAACCGTGCATGATTTGGACAAGAGTTGAGGGAGTTACAGTCCCATAAACAGGGCAGTTTCATGAACCCAAAAACATGAACTACAAGAATCAAACTATAACGATTTGTTGTTACAGTCACGATTTGATGATCTAAACGTGTTCTAGACATGATTAGGAGCATGAACAAGCTTTTAAACGATCAAATTGAGCAAGAAACGAAGTTGTACCAAGCTTTGAGCTTTCCGGCGGCAATGGAGGATTCCGGCGATTTGCCGACCGGTTTCAGGCGATTCAGCGCGTACCCAGGAGCTTCTGGGTTCGCCTGGGTTGTCCACGACCTGCTGCGACTTCGGAGCAACCGTCGGGAGGGAACGGAATGGCCAAAGAAGGAGAGAACCACCAAGCCGTCGTCCGCCGCCGTCCCCGTCGGGTTTCAAGCCCAGTTTCCGGCGAAGGGTCGAACCGGTGAGTTACGGCTCAATTTTGGGCATCCTAGCTTCGTCTTCACCTCGCGAACTCAACGGAACAAGAATCAACAACTGAGAATCAACGGATAGAGAGAATTTGAAGATTGAAAAGTTAGGGTTCTTCACCTTTGAATGCAATTTTCTCTCTCGATACCCAATCAAACTTTGAATTGATTTGTGCGTTTTGATCAGCAGACCGAGGGGGTACTGTGGTAGGAGCAGTTTTTGATTTGGAGGAAGGGAGAGGTGGCTGCCTTGGTGGTGTTGGTTGTTACATGGTGGAGAAGAAGAAGATGATGAAGATGAGAGAGAGAGAGAGAGAGATTTTTTTTTCTCAGATTATGCTGGTGAAGAGGGGTGAGGAGTTGACTTCTCATCTAGTGAGGTGTCAAGTTGTGTTTGACAAGTGTCCTACATGCTAGGGGGGGAGAAAAGTGTAGTTTTTCAAACTTTAGTGTATAACTAGAATTAGAGCTTCTATTTAATTTCAGATAATTGCACAACCACCCCGAACATCTCTAGTGCTCCAAAATCATTCTAACGACTCCCAAATATTGCAAACACTCCGAAGTTCCAACTTTAAAGCCGTGACAAAAATATTTACAAAATCGCCCCCAAAGTCTTGATATTGCACTTAGAGCTCGCTTGAGAAATAGGGGTGTTACAATCTACCCACCTTAAAAGAATCTTCGTCCCCGAAGATCTCATACTATACCTACCCATATAAATGAAATGCAGAACGGTGACTCAGTCTATATGACTTAGCCAGACAAGTACCTAAATAGCTCTCGTTGAATGTTCTGCTCCAAAAGATAGCTTCCTTAAATGGTCAGCTAGAAACAACTTAATTGAAAGAAATTTCTCATTCTCGCTCTCCGCATGACGGGGTCTATTATGGTTCTATACAACTATCCAGCCTAGACTCTCATCATAATAGGATTTCGTATATGATTAGTACAAGTAAAAGTTCGAAACAAAATTTTGAAAGTTTAATAACAACATACAAGTTCCCATTTAAGAAATGACTCAAACATTTGCTAGAATTTATACAAGTCTCGAAACTTTTAGATAAATACTTCTATCAAGACTAATATGTCTTTCTGCTTGAATCATCCGCGTTAAAAATGTTTTCTTACCTCTATAGGGTTAGATAAACCAGTCACCTAAAGTGTTCCACGCATACGAGGGAGAAAGAACACTACGTGTCGTCACACAACGTGCCTTTCTAACACAACTCGCATGTGCTTCAAATGTTCCAACTTAGTCTACACAGCGGGTACAACTTTTAGTACCGTCGTACTAAGAGTCGCGCCAGCGGACTGATAAACAAAGTGGTCCATATCACTTGGCATTTGGTAGCTTGAAACGTCAATAATTTTTCAGAAACCAATTTTTTTTTTTTTTTTGTCAAAAACTTTCTAATTTTGGAAAGAACCAAGTCAAATTTAGCTCAAAATAAACCAAAGTCAAACTAATGTTTTAAAGTTCGTCACTCGTAGGTGCGAAAGAATGGTCTCGGGGTTTTCTAAGTCACAACGTCGTTACTCTCTCGTCGAGAAATTACTTACAAAAATAAAGAGTCAAAGATACGCATCACACAACTACGACAAACAATTTAATATAATTAGGCATGTCACATAAATATTGCGCCTGTAAATAGGCAAGTAGACTTTTCATGAAAATCTCAAATAGTCATTAATATTTAATCGACATATACGGTACAAGTCGAGTTTCATAATACGTAAGTACCCAAAATCCCCGACGGCTTGTTTACTTCTTATTGCCAAATTGGGTTATCCTAATCAATTTTAAATTTTGAAAACGTTTTATCTTTCTTATTCCCTACTAATGGAAATCGAAAAGTCACTTTAACCGGAGAACCGATGCTGTGATACCATCTGAAACGACCCGGGATCTCGGTTCAGGGTTAATGTGACAATCGATAACCAAAAGTAGAAATAAGTTACGAATATTACAATTTAGTTAACGAATAAAAACAATCTTGAGAATATAAGTTTACATTTGTAGTGGGATTGAAATAAGCTATGTGATCTACTAAGTGATCTAAGTTGAGCTACACTTCTTCGTATCGATCCGCGTTCCCATTCCCCAAACTTGATTGCCAACCTGCGGTTTTAAAATGGCAAATGCCGACGCAGTTTTGAAGAAATAATCAGTAAAAACTGAGTAAATACATACTACGACATGTAAAGAAACGAGTGGCACGGAAGCATGAGTTGAAACAAATCAGAAGATTTAAACAGTAAAACTATCATATTGGAGAATTTGGATCAACTTGAAGTAATCGAGTGACAAAAGCCTCTCAATTTAATAACATTGAGAAACCACGAGTAGTTGGTAAAATATCCAGAGTAAACAAGTTCATTTGAACTGATAACGCTAGTAGTTCATGAGTAGCCAAGATTTACAATTCATTTCAAATCAATAAGGGCATATCAAGAGCCACAAACAACATTAATAAGTAGCCAATTTTGAATTACGACTTCAATCGACAGTTTAATTTAGCTGAGGCGTGTCAAGAGCCACCAGCAGGATCGATGTAAACAGAGGGATCACGAAATAACTACTAAGGGTTCCTTCTAGGGTCTATCAAACCCTATTTCACCCGAGCGTTAAGGGAGCCCATTCGTCAACCCCGCTCATAACATTAGCTAAAAGGCCTTAAGTGTCGACACCCCTATACCGTAGTGACCCTTACAAGTATAAGTAGCACTCTATAGCTCTATAAAACCCTTGGCCTCAATATCTTGATACATTTTGGCTCATCGGGGGCGGATTTGTGAACATTAACGTTCTATCCAATAATAAGAAGCATTGCTTCAATGGTCTTAGCCATGAGAAAGTGGAGGATCGCTTGACGCCTCCCATTAATAACAGTACTCTGTACATCGTCCTAAGTCTATTAGAGGTATTTTATTTCTTCTATTTCACATAACTAGAATCAGAATATCAACATTTCAAAAGTAATTTCTGAGAATTCTCGAAGGAGATGAATAAAATATTTTAACAACATTCGAGTGGAAAACATGCATTCTCATACTTTTTCATATAACAAGTATTCATTTGAAACATCAAACACATGCGCACATTTTATATGAAAAGGGTCGTACATATGTACTTACCTCTGAGCCATGAAAGGCGCAACGCAACACTAGCACTCCTACAACGCTCGTCTCCGAGTCTCACCGTAGATGCAGCAACACGAAAACGTACGTCTACTTCGAACGATCCTTAATAACGGCTGGATATACACAAGTAAAGTATACAACATATTAGCATATATCCTCTATATGAGGTTTTATGCAAGAATGCAATAAAATGCAGGTCACGCAAGCTAACTTGACCAAAATGCCCCTAATACTTTGAAACTGTCCAGTACAGTCCCTGATTGTGCCTGGACCCCATATTACACTCATACTGGCCCAACAACATCCAAGAATGACTCTTAACTCATCCATATGAACTTAGCATCGAGATCTACAACTTTCAGTAAATTACACTTAGGCCCCTAAAGTTTGCTAAAATTGCAGAAAGACCCCCACCTTTGATTTGATAACTCCCGAGTCAAATAATTCATTCTTAAGGCTCCAAGTATCCTTCTAATACAGGTTGTTGGTCTCAAAACATTAACTTTGTTCAAATGCAAAGTTTTAATTAATTGCACATAGGCCCCCGAAGTTTAGTAAAACTGCAAAAAGACCCCAACATTTGACTTGGTCAACATTAGCCGAGAATTACATACGAGTACTCCAAATACGCATACAATACATGCTTACAAACTCCAAGTTACTTAACTAATCTCAATTCAAAGTTTAAGTGAAATGACTATTTTGCCCCTCCTATACAGTTCAGTCAAACTAGGGTTTGCGAAAAGTCAAACTTGGTCAAACATGATATTTTGACTCAGAATATGAATACGAGCAAGTTTCGTGAAGAACACTAAGGCTAGAAACGTCATTTAGAGTGTCGAATTCAAAAGTCAAATATAGAAGAAAATCGACTCAACTAGTCAACTTTAGGGCTGATTTGTAATCAATTGAGGGGGATACTTGAAAATCTGAGAATAGGGTTTTGAAGACGATAGTTCAAGGATTCCAGAACATATTTGAACCCTTAAAAACTCCAAGTATTCAAATAGATATCGCTAGTCAAAGTTGGACAAAAATCACGATTCAATACTTAGAAAAATTCGAGAGAGTTTCATGAGTTGAAACTAGCAACTTTAGGCTCGTTTTGTGAGCAATCCGTTATAAATTTGAAAATGACCCAGAGACGATGATTTGAAGTATTATATACCAGCTACACATAGGAGAAAACAGATCTAAATTTCATTAAGTTTTGAAGAAGATACAAGGGTTTGAAAATGGGTGATTCACCATGTCCTTCTATACTTAGAAAAATTTTGAGCACTCACAGCCAAGAACACATCGAATACCTAGCTAACTAGCCATGTTCAAGCCCGATTTCAGAGGGTTTAGAGATGAAATTGGACCGCGAAATTCAAATGAAACTTGTAGCTAGCATACCCAGGATTACACAGGAAGAAACCGTGCATGATTTGGACAAGAGTTGAGGGAGTTACAGTCCCATAAACAGGGCAGTTTCATGAACCCAAAAACATGAACTACAAGAATCAAACTATAACGATTTGTTGTTACAGTCACGATTTGATGATCTAAACGTGTTCTAGACATGATTAGGAGCATGAACAAGCTTTTAAACGATCAAATTGAGCAAGAAACGAAGTTGTACCAAGCTTTGAGCTTTCCGGCGGCAATGGAGGATTCCGGCGATTTGCCGACCGGTTTCAGGCGATTCAGCGCGTACCCAGGAGCTTCTGGGTTCGCCTGGGTTGTCCACGACCTGCTGCGACTTCGGAGCAACCGTCGGGAGGGAACGGAATGGCCAAAGAAGGAGAGAACCACCAAGCCGTCGTCCGCCGCCGTCCCCGTCGGGTTTCAAGCCCAGTTTCCGGCGAAGGGTCGAACCGGTGAGTTACGGCTCAATTTTGGGCATCCTAGCTTCGTCTTCACCTCGCGAACTCAACGGAACAAGAATCAACAACTGAGAATCAACGGATAGAGAGAATTTGAAGATTGAAAAGTTAGGGTTCTTCACCTTTGAATGCAATTTTCTCTCTCGATACCCAATCAAACTTTGAATTGATTTGTGCGTTTTGATCAGCAGACCGAGGGGGTACTGTGGTAGGAGCAGTTTTTGATTTGGAGGAAGGGAGAGGTGGCTGCCTTGGTGGTGTTGGTTGTTACATGGTGGAGAAGAAGAAGATGATGAAGATGAGAGAGAGAGAGAGAGAGATTTTTTTTTCTCAGATTATGCTGGTGAAGAGGGGTGAGGAGTTGACTTCTCATCTAGTGAGGTGTCAAGTTGTGTTTGACAAGTGTCCTACATGCTAGGGGGGGAGAAAAGTGTAGTTTTTCAAACTTTAGTGTATAACTAGAATTAGAGCTTCTATTTAATTTCAGATAATTGCACAACCACCCCGAACATCTCTAGTGCTCCAAAATCATTCTAACGACTCCCAAATATTGCAAACACTCCGAAGTTCCAACTTTAAAGCCGTGACAAAAATATTTACAAAATCGCCCCCAAAGTCTTGATATTGCACTTAGAGCTCGCTTGAGAAATAGGGGTGTTACAATAACCCTCTTAAGGATCTAGTTTTAATTGGAGATCATCAGGATATTCTGCAAACTAACTTCCCTAAAAATCAGCAATGTATCTTGACTCTTCTAACAGCTCTTCCAACGGCTAGTTTCTCAGTATCTTCAAAGTATTGACTTGATCTTGTAGCTGAGTATGTTAGGAAGGTCCAGCCATCTTTGCATAGTCACATAATCAATCAAACAATCTAGTTTTCTTTTCTGCAAGACCACAGTTTAGGCAAGTAATCCTGCAAAATAGCCAATTGATTTTCCCGGAAAAAAACTTGTTCAAACAGATGGATTAATAATTGTTAAGAGCATCAAAATGATCTTTCTTTCATCATCAAGGTGCATATAATCAAGCATAGATAAGTGGGAATCAGATTAAACTAGTAAGCTCCCCCTAAGCTCATGTTGTATACTGCTCAGTCTATTTCAAACCTTTGAAAACATATTCAAGGCCTTGAAACAGACAAGCTATTTCAAGCCTTTGAAACTAGCTGAACTTACAATCTCCGCCTTGATGAAAGACAAAACCTCAATCTTTTTAAGGACTGATTCTCTACAAAAAAAATATTCATTAGAGCATAGCAGAGTAACCACAAAATATTCAAATAATCAAACTTATTATGCAGCAAACTTCAGCAAAACAAATCTTGCTCATATCCATCTAAAACGTACCAAAATAACAAATAAATCTAAGATTTTTCTCGCCCTTTTTGAATTTCATCAAAAAAGAATGAAAAAATTTTGGATCGAAGTTTGGAAATTTTTTAACGTAAAGAATTTCGAAAAGCAAAAAATATTCAAGACTTTGAAAAGGAATTCAAGGCCTTGAAACAGATAAAAAGAAGAGGCAAGATTCAGGAGGTTGGGTCTGCATCTCCCTTTGGCTCTGCATCTTCTTCTCCACTATCCTCTTCATCATCCTCATCATATTTCTGTTCCTCTTCTTGAGCAGCTTTATCACCAGTGTCATTAACCACCTCATCATCAAAGAGTTCAGCTGCAGTCGCTATCTCTGGAATGGGTTTCTTTTTCTTCTTCTTCTTAAGGTCTTTGATCAACATTCCTGAGTCTGGAATTTCAGCATCATCTTGTTCTTGATCTTCATCACCTTGCTCTCGAGCTACTTGTTTCCCTTTGTCCACCACCCTGCAGACACATCCTGTGTTGTATGGTCAGTAAACAAATCATTGGTTGAACCAGCTTTTTTGTATCCCTCTGCATCTAGAGAGACTTCTTCCTCCACATGAATCACATTGATGCTTTTGAAGATGCTTTCACCATATACCTGACTTTCTTGAACTCAGTTCCAAACTCATGCTGATTTTCCTTCAATTCTTCCATATCTTTCTCCAGAACATCAATTCTTTGGCATACCATAGCAAGGTATTAAGATTGAGATGGTAGGTTTGAGGGAGAGGTCAAGGCCTTGGGTTTAGGAAACTTCTTGGATTGTAACTCATCCTCAGACAGTTCAAAGTATAGATTCCACTTACCTTCAAGTTTTCATAATCCCAATTCTTTCAAATGCTTTCTCATCAAGCACACAAAAGCCAGTGGTAACATTCTCTTCTCTGTCATTTGGGATCTCAAGGTGTTGAAATAACACAGAAAGTAAATTGGCATATGGTAAATGATGCTTTCTTTCTTTGGTCTGGGAGTAAAGCATGTGCTCCATCATAATTTTAGGAACATCAATTTCATAAACAAGCATGATCAATACATCAAGTACAACACCCTACCTATAATGAATTCTTTGGAATTCTCATTATGTACTACACATCTCATAAGAATAGTAAACAATACGTTGGATTCAACAGTTAGCACAGAGTGTGTTAACTGCTTGGAGGAGGTAGACACATTTGGTTGAAAGAATTCTTCCCTAGCAATTTCAGTGCTTCACTCTTGTTCGGATAGTTTTCTTTGTTATACCTCTTGGAACAACCAAAAACATTGACAAATTCAGAGTGATCTAACTTCATATCAAAACCAGCCACTTTGGTTTGGATCATTAGGCTTACAGTTGTAATTTGCTTCATACTCAGATAGAAAAACCTAGTGAGTCTGGGATATGCTACTTCTGGATGGTTTAGGATTTTCCAAATAGCACTCTTCTTCAATCTCTTAATGCACTCCAGATTCATGGATTTCAGCATATTGACACTAATCAGGCTACAAAAATCTACTGGTCTGGAAGCAAAACCATCTAAACATTGTCCTCTAGCAACATTAGAAACAAACCACTTGCTGTTAATGCCAGATTTCTTACCAGGGCATGGTTGCTTTTCTAAATAGATATGCACTTATTTTCCAGTGCCTTTTCTATGGTTATTCCTCAGTTACTTTACCTTTTCCTTTGTCTTCCTTTGTTGGCTTCTTTTTCTTCACCTTCTTAGGACCAGCAACCTATTCTTCTGGTTACTTCTCTGGAGCAGACTTATCAGTCTTCTTCTTCTTGCTCGAAATTGGAGTCTGATCCTTCTTGATATTCTTCTTTGGAGGAGAAGCAGCCTTTTCTACACTTGGGGTTCTGGAACTTGAGTCATCACTGTGTGTTTGAACCTCTTCCTCTACAGTCTTCCTCTTTAAGTCAGCAACTTTCTTTGATCCTCCAGCAGTCTTGATTCAATCAGACGTTCTTCTGGTGCTCATTAGGGTTTGAGAGTTTATAAGAGAGAGGCAAGAATGATACGTGAAAGAGAGAGAAACGAGAGGAGATAAGTACTGAAGAGTTTGAGTTTGAAAAGGAAACAGAAATATTTCCAAATCTTTTAAGATTTTGCACAATCGGTGACATTAAAATTTGTGTGAGTGTGTGACGTGGAAAAGGAAATAATATAATACTAATTTAAAGTAAATAAATTTTAAAAGGTAAAAATAATATTGAGCAAATATCTGCAGAGATATCACCCAACATTGAAAGATCCAGTTTATTAACTACATAGTATATAGACTTGTTTTACAGTTATAAGGCCAACCCAATTATAAGAGTTGAGACACACAACTTGTGAGTCGTTAATTCATAACACACTGGTACAACTTGGGTTACAACACATGTGATTAGGATTTTAGAGTTAGAAACTTCTTGTAGCTCCCCATTCTTAATGCATGGGTTTTAGAGTGGTACAGAAATTGTTGCTCCCCATTGACAACCAATTCTATGATAAGAATTGACATACAAATATGAGAATTGGTTAAAAATTCACAACAATGTGGTGTACCTGCTAGGTTCCTGATTTAGTGCATGTCACCTTCTAGAACTCTAAAACACCTCTCCAAGTCAAGCTTCATATTTGGCACTCTGTTTCCTTTTTTGATTTGATGTCACATTGATGTACACCTCATCTTGTACACACCGTTGCATTATTTTTCAGATTGTGTAAATGGTCTTCCTATTAACTTCAAAATTGATTTCAGCTTTTCTCTTCAAACCCGCTGATTACTTCATATTTTCACTTCCATCGAGTAGGAAATCCTTAATATATGTTTCTTATTTAATCTTTTGCTTAGTTCCGTCGATTCACTAAGTTACTTGTTTTTGCAGGTAGGAAGTGTAGGGTTTTGATTCATGGATGCGCAACGGAAACAATAATTAACCATGCAAAACCCTCCAAGGATCACAAGTCAAGAGACATAACGATGGTAAAGGAAGAAAACAATAACACACCTTAGGGTTCTCCTTTGATGACTTTAAACGCGAATTGTGTTACGTTCTCTATAGTTGATCCACGCCTAGAGTTGATTCTAGATCTCCCACTCCTTGGTGCCAGCCCGGAAAGAGGAAGATGAAGAAGAATCACGCAAAACGAGACCAAACCAAGGAGGTTCGGCCTCCTTGGGGCCCACGGGGACGGACGGCGGCAAAGAGAGGGGCGGCGGCTCCTTTCTTGCTTGTTTCTCTCTCCTTTTGTTCTCTCCCACTCTAGTTATGATCATTTATGAGCATAAGTTGTGGGAAGGAAGGAAGGAAGGTCCTTTATATATTCCAACAACTCCTTGCCAACTACCTAAAGGACTTATTCTAGTCCTACTAGAATTCAATTTAGTCCCTTCTTTGCAAATTAGTCCCTACTAAGTTTGCAAGGTTTTGCAAAGTGATCCTTTTAATTAATTAATCCAATTTATTAATTCCCAAATCTAGTTCAACTCTATATAGCGTGTGACCCCATAGGTTCTATCTAGTTGGTAGCAACTATTTACTAATATGGAGCGGTTTCTAGAAAAACATCCATTCTAGCCAACTAATAGAATAGTCATCTTGGCAACCTTTGTACAAGTAATTGTCTCATCCCTATGTCTCTCTATCCGGATTGGACACGAGACATACAAGTCGCACTCGTATATCCAATCCATAGTTTCTCGATCCATGGGAATAGCCGTATTCGTGCAAATAACATCAATATCAAATATTGATTTATTTGAGTCTAGCCAGACATTCTATAAGCACTATCCCTCGAGTGGCCTAGGATATTTGCTCCCGTTATGTGGGGAGGGACAAATTCTATCTACGTCCACTACGATCTCTAATATTGCTTCTTATTGTATCCAGTACACGCCTTTATAACTACCCAGTTACGGTGTAGCGTTTAACGCTACCAAAATCACAATAATCCACAACTAGAATATCTAGTGACTTCAAGTCTAAGGATGACAATACCATTGTACCGCGAGAAGCGCTTGTGACTCAACATAACATGTATGTAGCCTTCTCGGAGATGGGTCAATCCAGTGCGCCATTACTCTTAATGCACACCTATGTGTTGGATCATGATATATCCATAGCAATCCAACCCCATACTAGTCTATAGATGATTGTCCCATTAATCATTATGCTGGACTAGGGATATTTAAGATAAACAACACAATTGTAAATCTAAGGACTTCATTATATTAAATATCCAATAAATAATAAATGAATCTCTAGCCACAAATAAATTCATACTAAACTAGATTGCCTCGAGGGAATCTATTCCAACAGTCTCCCACTTGCACTAGAGCCAATCTGGCACATCTCGTATGCCCATACTCCTAGTGTGCCCTTCATGCTTCCACTGCGTGAGTGGCTTTGTAAGCGGGTCTGACAGATTCTCATCTGTAGGAATCTTGCATATCCTGATGAAGCCAAATTCTTTGACTACTTCATCAAAACGTCGATTCCAACTACTAGAAGCTTGCTTCAATCCATAAATGGATTGTTGCAGCTTATAGACTTTGTTGGATTTCTTTGGATCCTCAAAACCCTCCGACTGTATCATATACACGGCCACGAGGAGATTCCCATAAAGGAATGCTGTTTTGACATCCATCTGCCAAATCTCATAGTCATGGTATGCAGCAATCGCAAGTAGGATTCGGATGGATTTGGTCATAGCGACTGGCGAAAAGGTTTCATCATAGTCAATACCATGAATCTGTCTGAATCCTTTAGCCACCAATCGGCCCTTATAGGTAATCACATTACCATCCATGTCGATCTTCTTCTTGAAGACCCACTTGCACCCTATGGGCCGCGCCTCTTCGGGTGGTTCCACCAAAGTCCATACTTTGTTGGTGTACATGGATTCCATCTCGGATCTCATGGCTTCTAACCACTTTTGTGAGTCTGGTCCCTTCATGGCCTCTTCATAGGTAGTAGGCTCGTCATCTATGAGCATCGTGTCACCGGAATCGGTTACGAGAAGTCCATACCTCTCGGGTTCCTGGCGCACTCTACTAGATCTACGAAGCTCTTGTGTTACCTGAACATGTTGCTCCACAAATGCTTGTGGTTCATGTTGATGTTCCATAATCGGTTCAGTGATTTGTGGTTCTTGAACCTCTTCAAGTTCTACAGTCCTCCCATTTGCTTCTTTAGAGACAAACTCTCTTTCTAGAAACACGGCGGTCCGAGAAAAAAAACACTTTGTTCTCGGCTGGATTGTAGAAGTAGTACCCCTTAGTTTCCTTAGGGTACCCCACAAGCTTACACTTATCCGATTTCGGCCCTAGCTTGTCTGATTGTAAGCGTTTTACATAGACGTCGCAGCCCCAAATCCTCATGAACGACAGTGTGGGACGCCTCCCACCCCACATCTCATATGGTGTCTTCATGACTGATTTAGATGGAACACGGTTAATGGTGAAAGCTGCACTTAATAGAGCGTGGCCCCAAAATGATAATGGAAGATCGGTTTGACACATCATAGATCGAACCATATCCAATAGAGTTTGATTCCTCCTCTCAGACACGCCATTCCATTGTGGCGTTCCGGGTGGAGTGAGTTGGGACACGATCCCACACTCTCTAAGATAGTCGTCAAACTCTTGGCTCAAGTATTCTCCTCCACGATCCGATCGTAGAGACTTGGTACTTTTGCCAAGATGCTTTTCTACTTCATTCTTGAATTCTTTGAACACTTCAAAGGATTCGGATTTTGCCCTCATAAGGTACACAAATTCATATCTACTGTAATCATCAGTAAATGTAATGAAGTAGACATAACCACCCCTGGCAGGCGTGGCAAATGGCCCACACACATCAGTATGTATGAGCGCCAATTGCTCACTAGTCCTCTCACCTTTCTTATTGAAAGGGGACTTTGTCATTTTTCCTAATAAACAAGCCTCACATGTCTCATATGATTCAAAATCAAATGAGTCTAGTAATCCATCCTTATGGAGTCTAGATACACATTTCTCGTTTATGTGGCCTAAACGACAGTGCCATAAATAAGCAGGATTTAAATCATTTATTTTAATCCGCTTGGTATTAATGTTGTAGACAGGATTGCTTAGATCAAGGACATACAGTCCATTAAATAATTGCGCACTAAAATAGTGAATATTATTCAAATAAAAGGAACAATAATTGTTCTTTATTGAAAATAATAAAACCATCCTTGTCCGAACAAGAAATAGAAATAATGTTTCTGCTCATAGCAGGCACAAAATAGCAATTATTTAATTCTAAAACTAATCCTGAAGGCAGAGATAGCTCGCACACGCCTATGGCCAACGCAGCAACTTTTGCTCCATTCCCAATGCGCAGATCTACCTCTCCTTTAGCCAATCTTCTACTTCTCTTTAAATCCTGCACATTTCGACAAATGTGAGATCCACATCCAGTATCTAATACCCATGATGTAGAGACAGTTAAATTGACTTCCACAACAAAAATACCAGGTGGTGGTGGAATCACTATTCCAAGCCTCTTGTCCTCCAGATATTTTGGGCAGTTCCTCCTCCAGTGTCCAGGCTGACTGCAGTAGTGACACTCACCTTAAGTCACACCTTTGGCAATGCCACCAACAGGCTTAAGGGCAGGTTCCTTAGACTTGGAAACTGACTTGCCTTTGCCTTTATAGGATGAGGCAAACCTTTTGCCCTTTCCTTTCTGCACCATCATAATGGCCTTGCCCTTACCCTTGTTGATGCTCAGTTCAGCTGTCCTCAACATATTAAGTAAATCTGGCAGTGGTTTCACGATCTCGTTCATGTTATAGTTCATGATGAACTGTCCATAACTTTCAGGCAACGATTGCAATACGAGATCGGTTGCCAACTCTTGGCCGACCGGGAACCCCAGTCGGGCGAGATTCTCCAAGTACCCGATCATACGGAGTACATGGGGTCCCACCGGGTTCCCTTCTGCCAGATGACACTTGAACAGTGCCTTAGAGACCTCATACCTCTCTACCCTTGCCTGCTCTTGGAAGAGCTGCTTCAGATGCTCGATCATATCGACAACATTCATGTTTTCGTGTTCCTTCTGAAGCTCAGAAGTCATGGTGCATAGCATAAGGCAGGCCGCATCATTAGCGTCATCAACACGCTTTTGATACGCCTTTAGGGAAGCAGGTGTTTGGTTCTCTGGACCTTCTGGAACATGCTCCTCTATTGCGTACATTTTCTTCTCTTGCTTGAGAACAATTCTCAAGTTTCTGTACCAATCAAGAAAGTTGGTTCCAGAGAGCTTGTCCTTCTCAAGGACAGATCGTGGGGAATGTTGTGAACTCGATGAGTTGTTTGCCATTTGGAATTCTACAAATGGAAAATACGCAAGTTTTAGTATTGTGAATTTTTGACTTTATTCAATAATGGCTAGTTTATCAAATATAGCTCCCACTATTTTTTTACGGATTAATAACCCTCAAGATATTAATGCGAAAAATATCCTTATATTTTCTAGTGGGCCAAGATCCATGTTTTATCTCCTTATGAGCATGCTTTGGCAAGTCACCCATAATTTGACTACTTTAGGTAGGAACAATTACAATTGCATCCCTTATGCAACTCTTGGTTCAATTGGGCAAATAACTCCTTATTTATCCATCCATATGGATAATCACAATTGATTTCCTCTAAGTTTCTTAATCATATTAATAGCCTAGTTGTGTTCAACCTCTAATTTAAACAGTTGCACATTACTAGCTTGTGCCATCGCATTCCATCATTATGTACCAAGTCGCCATGCTTTGGCACGCACGAACTTGATAAATAATGATGATAATGAGTGTTTAAATAACGAGAAGGCAAGAACACAATATTTGAATTTTGAGGGATTTTGAATTCAATTTTTAATTGTTTTGTTGATCAAAATCAACTAATCTATCTATTTGAGTTTGGGCACAACTCCAAATAATAGATCCGGGTTGTCTAATTATCTTATTATCCTAATTGCATGCATCATCCATACACCAATCACAAAACAATAAGATAATAAAGTAAACAACCACAAAACAGAAATTAAACGTGATGTGGATATGGCCTTTTCTAGACTAAGATAATTCCAAGCCAATGGAATTATCTATGAACCCTAAAAGCAAACGCATCTCCATGCGTCTTGATCTTTTGGTCTATCCTTCATAGTCAAGTGGAATGCTCCATGCTCCATGCTCCATCTTTTGTGGCTCATTTTGGCTTTGGGCTTGTTTTCTTCAATCTTAGCTAACAATCTACTTTATCTAGCACTAGCTAACTTCTATACTAAATAAAATAAATCTCACAAGTTGAGAAAAAAAAATGGCCGCAGGCCATAAAACCCTAATTAATTATTACAATTAATTGATCAGCTCGCAGGCCGTAAAACCAAACCATAAAAATTAAACATCCACATCAAATCACATCCTAAGGCCATATCCAATCACCATGCGATTTGCACATAAACAGTTGAAATCCAATTTTAACGCGCTTGGTCAATTTTAATTGATTTTAGGATTTCTAGGGTTAAAACGGTCCATGGGCCCAACAATCCAATTGCCCGGGCCAAAAAGTGAACCGCAAGGCCCTAGGGCCGGCCCGGCCCCTAGCCCACGCGGCTAGGCCGCGGGCTAGGGCCGCCCGGCCCCTAGGGCGGCCAAGACTTGGGCGGCAAGCAAGAGGGGCGGTCCCCTTAGGGGGGCCGAACCTCTATAGGGAGTTGTTTCCAAAACAACTCCCTTGCTTGGTGCCCAAGTTTGGTTGTTTCCTTGTTTTGGAAGAACTCCTTCTTCCCCAAGGATGCCCAAACCCTAGATCTAAGATCCTAAAATTTTTCAAACTCACTAATTCATGCATCCAATGTAAAAATTAGATCTTGTTATGATAGATTATTGACAAATTGCATCCCATGCTTGATTTGTCTTGTTTTACGCGATAAACCATCAATTTAAGGTGTAAAACAACTAAAACGTAACACATAAACCACGTTTATGCTATATGACCTGTGGATCTGATACCACTGTAGGGGTTTGATTCATGGATGCGCAACGGAAACAATAATTAACCATGCAAAATCCTCCAAGGATCACAAGTCAAGAGACATAACGATGGTAAAGGAAGAGAACAATAACACACCTTAGGGTTCTCCTTTGATGACTTCAAACGCGAATCGTGTCACGTTCTCTATAGTTGATCCACGCCTAGAGTTGATTTCTAGATCTCCCAATCCTTGGTGCTATCCCGGAAAGAGGAAGAGGAAGAAGAATCACGCAAAACGAGACCAAACCAAGGAGGTTCGGCCTCCTTGGGGCCGACGGGACGGGCGGTGGCAAAGGGAGGGGCGGCGGCTTCTTCCTTGCTTGTTGCTCTCTCCTTTTGTTCTCTCCCACTCTAGTTATGATCAATTATAAGCATAAGTTGTGGGAAGGAAGGAAGGAAGGTCCTTTATATAGTCCAACAACTCCTTGCCAACTAGCTAAAGGACTTATTCTAGTCCTACTAGAATTCAATTTAGTCCCTTCTTTGCAAATTAGTCGCTACTAAGTTTGCAAGGTTTTGCAAAGTGATCCTTCTAATTAATTAATCCAAATAATTAATTCCCAAATCTAGTTCAACTCTATATAGCGTGTGACCCCATAGGTTCTATCTAGTTAGTGGCAACTATTTGCTAATATGGAGCGGTTTCTAGCAAAACATCCATTCTAGCCAACTAATAGAATAGTGATCTTGGCAACCTTTGTACAAGTAATTGTCTCATCCCTTTGTCTCTATATCCGGATTGGACACGAGACATACAAGTCACACTCGTATATCCAATCCATATATTATGATCAAAATTTTGGAATTGTAGCAAAACCCACCAACACTTTCATATGTCCGTGGCAATTGTTTTGTTTACAGGGCCGCCATTGTTGATTTATAAGTTTTAAAGTACATGAAGAAAGGTTGTTAGTAGTATGTTTAAAGAACAAAATATTATAAAACTCAAGAAAACGACATTTCAGCCGAGAACTATTCTTTTCGTTCTCTCTATTTTAATTTTTATCATTGCTCAAATGGTCACTTTGATTTGTTAATTTGGATAGCAAAATTATCAATAATTATTTTACAATCTCAATTACCTGTTTAAAATGACCCAAATATAAATTAAAATGTCAAAATGAAGAAAAGAGAATAATCATAGTGATAATGTTTATCAAAACAAATTCTGTTTAATATAATGACCCTGCTCTCGTCAACTGTTTGACAACTACGCAGAGCAATAACCAACCAACCATCAGTTTCTAACATGCTGATGTCTCCAGACACCAGTATGTGTCATACGAGTGGGCAATTTGACATGACCTGCAACACTAAGGGCCTGTTTGGTACCAACTTAAAATCTCAATAATCAGCTGAAAATAATCTGAAAAGAAAATTCAACTTAACTGATAATCACAATTTGGTTGGTATTAGCTGGAATGATAGATCACTAACTAGATTCATTAGACAAAATTTAAAGTGTTCTAAAGTCAAGCAATTGAATAAACATATTTACAACTGAACCGTGATTATGCTAATGTAAAAAATATATCAAATTATTTTTTTAGAGATTTCAAGATGCATAATCCCAAATTTGGAGATTCTACAACTTCACAGAGATTATTTTAATCTGCAGATTATCAGATTAAAATCTGCAATTATAACAAACAAGATTTGTCGAAAAGATGCCGATTTTAATCCAATTAATGATACCAAACATGCACTAAGCTATGTCTTTTTTTTTTTTTTTTTTAGAAAAGAAAAGCTACTTCTTAGTTCTTATTAATACAAAACGAGAGGATGGGGATCCCTAATTACATCATTGAGAAGAAATTGCCGTTCCCAACTTAGGGTTAAATCTTGCCACACTAAGTGCACGTTTGGTTGTCGAATGAGATTAAATCTGTCAAAAAAGTTAATTTAATTTATTTATAAATTTTTAAGTTGACTAATAATTTGTAAAACTTTACAACTTTTTATTTTGGAAATTTTTGAGGGTATAACTTTTTTTTCAGGGGATCTAAGTACAACTTCTAAATAGCACACTCTACCATATTTTTATGTTATGATTGTTAATTTGTGCAAATGCGTAACATCTCAGACGTATCATAAGTTCAAATAAAAAATGTTAAATTTGATGGTAAAAGTTACAAGTGTAGCCAAATGCATTTATGTTTTAATCGAAATTTTTCCATCCATGTCAAAAACAAATTATATTATAATTTCAGCCAACTTAATCACCCGATATTATTTTCATCAGATTATTGAGATTTCAAACAGTAACGAAACAGGCTCTTAATTAAATCATTTCAGCCAGCGCCATTGCACCATCAGTCCAATGCATTTGTTTTTTCTTCGTCTCAAACTAAATGTTACCGTTAGTTTTTTAAATGTTTTGGGACATGTGTGAGACTTGATGGATTTGTTTTTGGTATGATATTTCACATATTATCTGAACTTATCTTCCAAGTAGAAGAATAGATAAAGAATAGGCTCAATTATTTAACACATAATTTCAGTACGTCAAAACTACATTGCTAGATCATTTGAAACCTCTAACAAACTTTAATTAGCTTTATAGACCATTAATTTTTTTTAGGGAATAGACCATTAATATTTGGATGAGAAGAGTGATTTTAAAAGAAACTTCCAACTTCTTGTAGAGCTCTTTCTTTGAAAAATTATAAAAATTTAATTGCATGAGCTCCACAAGAAGTATGCAAGATGAGAATCATGGAATCGTTGCAATAGAGTCATTGATAATACAAACTTGCTAGTGAATATGAAACAGTTCATGAGAGATTAAGGAGAAAATGTTCCGGAAATTTGAGGACGAATTGATAAGGGAATTGAAACTATTTAGGAAAAATACTTACTCGAGTTTTTTACTTTTTTCTTAATTGTGAAATAATCTTATTAGTAACTATATCAAATTATAGACCCCTATATTTCTCAAAATTGGTGCCCTTAGCAATCTGGTGGCCTAAGAAAAATGAAGATTAGAAGAGAAGAACACTGAGAGCAAAGTCTTCAGTGAATGTGCAGTGTTCTTCAAATGATTGGAATGAGTGATGTGGATCTGCTCTTGGTTGCTTCTCAACCCTCTGTTAAGTTTGAATGTCTCTGTATGTTCTGTTCTGTTGTGTCTACGAAATTCTTCATTCAAAATCCCTCTTATGTAGCTTGTTTGAATTGAAGATATGCAGGATCTTCATTAACAAACTTTCCTAAAATTCAACTGCAAGTCTTTGACTCTTCCAACAGCTCTCCCAATGGCTAGTTGCTTAGTATCTTCAAAGATACTGACTTGATCTTGTTTATTGGAGTGTTGGGAAGCTTTAGGTACAGCAGATCAATGTGCATAATAAGTTTGACAGATTGATTTCCATCCTGCATTCAAATAGATTAGGAAACATGCAAAATAGGAAACTAAATATCCCTCCACAAACTGAGTCAAACATATATATTAGTCACAATTTAACGTAATAGAATGATTTGTCTTTCATCATCAAGTAACATATAATCAAACATAAGAGAATAGGAGTTATAATAGGATCAAAAGCTCCCCCTAAGTTCATGCTAGAATCTGCAGTGCTAGTTTCAAACCATTGAAATCAGTTTCAAGGCCTTGAAATCAGTTTCAAGGCCTTGAAGTTGTTCCGAGCCTTTGAAACAGGATGAACTTACAGAGGTATTTGCAGATGCACTCAGCTTCACATCTAGCAAAGGATTGAACAATTAAATCTGAATTCCATTGCCCTTCTTCATTAATCAAATCAGCTACTTTGGAATCCACCCCTAAGGTGGTGTGACTGTAAACCTTCCTATCACCCCCATAGGAAGCCATCTATGCATGTAGGTGTGTGTACTCTGACCATCCCCAATGACATGACGTAGACCTCCGTAAAGCACTTGTCTGCCTATAAAATACTCCTCCACAAGAAAGATGGATCTGACCCAAGACGAGCATATAGAAATTGTGAATCTCTAAAGTACTTGCCTTTCAACAATTTGGCTGACAAAGAATTGGGATTACTCTAAATTCTCCATCCTCATTTGGCCAAAAAGCGCCAGATTAAAATCTTCTAGGCATCTGAACCCCATTCCCCTTTCACCATTTTTAACACTTCACCTAAGTACCCCCCCCCCCCCCACCAGAAGCTTGTGGTATTAGCTTGTATTTCAGAAATTAAGGATAATAGCAGCATGAAAACATCTCATGACATAGCTGGGCATTGCTTGAATAACAGATTTGACCATAATGTTCCTACCACCTATACAAAGACCTTTTTCAGACCATCCAAAAACTCTGCTAAATTTTTTTTCTTTCACCCCTTGAAATAAAGTCTTCTTATTCTTGGCCACACAAGTACGGAGGCCAAGATATTTAGAATGACCCTCCACGGTAGAAACACCCAAAATAGAAGCAATTTTCTCCTTCTTATGCTGCATAACCTTAGGACTAATACAAAGAGCAGACTTACCAATATTTATACTTTGACCTGAGGATTTTTGATAGATGTCGAGGTTTCTCTTTATATCTTTTGCTTCCTCAATAGATGCTTTGCCAAAAAACACACTGTCATCTGAAAATAACAAGTGGGTAATGGCAAGACAAGTTCTTGCAGCCTTCAGCCCTTTGATTCTACCCTCCATCTTTGATCTGTTCATCACATTTGTAATCCCTTAAGTACATAGAAACAATAAGTAAGGGGAAATTGGGTCCCCTTGTCTTATTCCTCTAGTAGGACCAGTATTACCAACTGAAGACCATTCACCACAAAAAGAACGTAAAAGATTGCACACACATCATAACTTGATGTACAAATAAGTCATGGAAACCCAGCTTACACATCACTTCTTGAAGAAAGGGCCACTCAACTGTAATACCCCTGTATTTTGAGGGTATGTTTAGGGATTTATTGAATATGATGGACCATTTACACTTATAAAAGTATTTTTCTTTTATTATTATACAATTATAGTTAGTTGTGTGTGTGTGTGTATATAATACAGTTATTTATATATGTACATACTTAAAGGGATTTTATTTTTCATGGTTACGAAATTAATTAGTTTGGTAGTTAGTTAGGTGTACAATTTATAAGAGTTACGTGGGTCAATTTCTAAATATGAAAGTTTTTTTGTTTAGCTACATAATAAAGTTATTTAATAGAAAATTATATTTGTCTTAGTTTCATATTTTTAGTTTAGATATGTACAATTGAAAATGTATTTTTTAGTTGTGTATATTTAGTTTAATCATATAGCTTATAGCATGTATATATTTGGTTATTAATATGTGTCGTGTACCGTTTAATATGTGTCACATTTAAAAAAAAATACGTGTCAATTTTACTTAATGACCACTGCAGTAGCCGTACTCCAGCCCCATCGTATTATTTCCTTTCATCTTCTTCACCATCTCCGAACAGGAGATGTTTCTTCGACTCCTATACCGTCTCCAACACGACCACACTGTCGCCTCAAAACACCATTACCACTACCTAATTCAAGTCCAAATAGAGAGGTGTCGTTTGACCCTCTCTCAAACTCCGAATCTCGCCGAAAAACTCAACCCAATTCAAGCCGAAATTTCCCAATCAGAGTCCTCTTGCCGGCCGGACTCTCCTCGCAGAGGTGTATAAATACCACCTCAAAATCCCAAAAACCACCAGCTACCCCCCTCAATCACCCTAGATCACTCTCTCTCTCTCTCTCGCTCTCTCTCTCTCTCTCTCTCTCTCTGTTCGCCGAGAAAACGCAGCGCCGGACTGCGCCAGCTCTGACGAAGCCGAACCCAGGTACCTCTATCCCGCGATTCGCCAGCGGCGCTGTCGTGTCTGACGCATCTCCACCCTCCGTCGAGCTCCAGCAGAAGCAGGTAGCCACCGAAGCTCTCCAATCACTGGAGCTCTCCCTATTTTTGTCTCACCAATAGGTAACCTGACCCCATTTTCATTCAATTTTTGATCTTTTCCCATTAGTCCTTAACTGCAGATGTTGTTTGTCAAGAGAGTTGGCATTGGGTTTTTTGGACTTTGGACACTTGAAGTTTTCGAATTTTGGTAAAGAAGCATAGGGGGTTCAATATGTATATGTGAACAAGGGGTAACCGGGTGTAATTTCTGAAACCAGTGGGCGTTGCTCCCATCTTTTGACAAAACATGTTTTTTTTAATTGTTTTATTAGTTACTATAGTCAACGATTAGTTAATTTTCATAAAAAATATAAATTTTTATCAGAAGAAGTTCCTTAATCATAGAAACATAAATTTGTATTCTTGAAAATTAAGGTATAACAATGTTTGTAGGGAGATTTGATGATATTTTTGTTAAATTAAATATTTTTTCTTTTTATTTAAATATAATTTTATTCTAGCATATGATTGTCCTTTTCTAAAATATATATTTTCAAATAAAATAAATAGTATAAGCTTGTTTAAATTGTTTCAAACAATATTATATAATTAAATAATTATTTTGTTGTTTATTAAGTAGTGAGTCGCGAAAAATTGGGGGTTATAATTGTGTTGCATATAGGACATTGAATGTGTTGCTGGAGTGTTAGCAAGATATTAATTAGGAAAAAATTGTTATTTTAGACGCCGAGTTCGTAGACGGCGAATTTGTGGAGGATACGTATTACTAGGACTTCGTTTGCTTTCGTGTGACGAGCTTGTTGGAATTGTGCCCTAGTGGCAATCAAATAATTGTGACATTTATGGATTTTCGATTCATTATGTTATCGATATGGAGATATGTTAACATGAATGAAGTCCTTAAAATATAAGCGTTATATTCTTAAATATCCCTAGTCGATTATAATGATTAATAGGACAATCATCTATAGACTAGTATGGGGTTGGATTGATATGGAGATATCATGATCCAACACATGGGTATGCATTACGAGTAATGGCATACTGGATTGACCCATCTCCGAGAAGGCTACATACATGTTATGTTAAGTCACAAGCGCTTCTCGTGGTGCAATGGTATTGTCATCCTTAGACTTGAAGTCACTAGATATTCTAGTTGTGGATTATTGTGATTTTGGTAGCGTCAAACGCTACACCGTAACTGGGTAGCTATAAAGGCGTGTACTGGATACAATAAGAAGCAAGCTTAGAGATCGTAGTGGACGTAGATAGAATTTGTCCCTCCCACATAACGGGAGAAAATATCTTAGTCCACTCGAGGGATAGTGCTTATAAAATGCCTGGCAAGACTCAAATAAATCAATATGGGATATCGATGTTATTTGCACGAATAAGGCTATTCCCAGGATCGAGAAACCATGGATTGGATATACGAGTGTGACTTGTATGTCTCGTTTCCAATCCGGATATTGAGACAAAGGGATGAGACAATTACTTGCACAAGGTTTGTCATGATGACTATTCTATTTGTTGGCTAGAATGGATGTCTTGCTAGAGGCCGCTCCATATTAGTAAATAGTTACTACTAACTAAATAGAACCTATGGGGTCACACGCCATATAGGGGTGAACTAGAATTGGGAATTAATTAATTAATATGATTAATTAATTAAAAGGATCAAATCGCAACAACTTGCTAACTTAGTAGGACTAATATGCAAGTTGGACTAATCCATGTATAGACATGATTAGGATTTGCCAAGGTGGCCTAATTCATGTAGAGACATGATTAGGATTAATTTACAAATAGAACTAATCCATGTATTGACATGATAAGGACTATTTTTGCAAAAGGGACTAATCCGAACTTGAGTAGGATTAGGAGAGGGGTTCTTTATGTAGTAGGACAAGGAGTTGTGGGACTATATAAAGAACACTCCTAGCTTATTTTTCTCTCCACACACCACACATCTATATGATAGAGTAGGAGAGAATAAATCAAGGAGAGAGAGCAAGTCCCAAAAGAGGGCCGAACCCCCCATTGGGACCGCCACCTACCCGTCGGCCTACAAGGAGGAGCCGCCCCACTTTGGTGCTCCGTTGTTGCATGATTCTTCTTCCTCTTCCTCTTTCCGGGCTAGCACCAAGGATTGGAAGATCTAGATCTCACCTCTAGGCGTGGATCAACCGTAGAGACGTGACACAATTCGCATTTGAAGTCATCAAAGGAGAACCCTAAGGTGTGTTATTGATTTCTTCCTTTACCATTGTTATGTCTCTTGACTTGTGATCCTTAGAGGGTTTTGCATGGTTAATTATTGTTTCCGTTGCGCATCCATGAATCAAAATCCTACAGTGGTATCAGACCACAGGTCGTAGAGCATAAACGTGGTTTATGTGTTACGTTTTGATAGTTTTACACCTTAAAATTGTTGTTTATCGCGTAAAACAAGACAAATCAAGCATGTGATGCAATTTGTCAATAATCTATCATAACAAGATCTAGTTTTTTCATTCGATGCATGAATTAGTGAGTTTGAGAAATTTTAGGATCTTAGATCTAGGGTTTGGGCATCCTTGGGGAAGAAGGAGTTCTTTCCAAACAAGGAAACAACTCTCAAAGGAGGTTCGGCCCCCCTAGGGGACCGCCCCTCCTTGTTTGCCGCCCAAGCAAGGGACGGCCTAGGTGCCGGGGCAGCCCTAGCCGGAGGCCTAGCAGCGTGGGCTAGGGGCCGGCCGGCCCAAGGCCTTTGCGGTTCTCTTTTTGGGCCCGGGCAATTTGATTGTTGGGCCCCATGGACCGTTTTAACCCTAGAATATCCTAAAATCAATTAATTGACCAAACGCGTTAAAAATTGGATTTTACTGTTTATGTGCAAATCACATGGTGATTTGATATGGCCTTAGGATGTGGTTTGATGTGGATGTTTAATTTTTGTGGTTTGGTTTACGGCCTGCGAGCTGATCAATTAATTGTTATAATTAATTAGGGTTTTATGGCCTGCGAGCCATTTTTTTCTCAACTTGTGAGATTTATTTTATTTAGTATAGTTGTTAGCTAGTGCTAGATAGAGTAGATTGTTAGCCAAGATTGAAGAAAAGAAGCCCAAAGCCAAAGGTAGCCACAAAAGATGGAGCATGGAGCATTCCACATGACTATGAAGGATGGACCAAAAGATCAAGACGCATGGAGATGTGTTTGCTTTTAGGGTTCATAGATAATTCCATTGACTTGGAATTATCTTAGTCATGAAAAGGCCATATCCACATCACGTTTAGTTTTGTTTTGTGGTTGTTTACTTTATTGTCTTATTTTTTTGTGGTTGGTGTATGGATGATGCATGCAATTAGGATAATAAGATAATTAGACAACCCGGATCTATTATTTTGAGTTGTGCCCAAACTCAAATAGATAGATTAGTTGATATTGATCAACAAAAACAATTAAAAGTTGAGTTTAAAATCCCTCAAAATTCAAATATTGTGTTCTTGTCTTCTCGTTATTTAAACACTCATGATCATCATTATTTATCAAGTTCATGCGTGCCAAAGCATGGCGACTTGGTTCATAATGATGGAATGCGATGGCATAAGCTAGTAATGTACAACTGTTTAAATAAGAGGTTGAACAAAACTAGGCAATTAATGTGATTAAGAAACCTAGAGGCAATCAATTGGGATTATCCATATAGATGAATAAATAAGGAGTTATTTGCCCAATTGAACCAATAGTTGCATAGAGATGCAATTGGAATTGTTCCTACCTAAAGTAGTCAAATTATGGGGTGACTTGCCAAAGCAAGCTCATAAGGAGATGAAACATGGATCTTGGCCCACTAGAAAATATAAGGATATTTTCCGCATTAATATTTGAGGGTTATTAATCCGTAGTAAAATAGTGGGAGCTATGTTTAACAATTTAAGTCCTTGTTAAATATAGCTAAAACGTCACAAACTTTGCAGAATCCAATTATGTTGAATACCCTTGGCATTAAACAAATAAAAACGCAACTTTATCTATTTTTTGGACTGGTATAAAATTAAGAATTGTTCTCAAAATAAAAGAGAAATTGTTGTACACCGTAGAACATAAAGTTCTCTTCCTACCAACTACCAAAACACACTAAAGCCTAATGGAAAGAAACATCAAAGAATGGTTCTTTGGATGTAACTTGCCTCATGATAGTTGCCATGAACTCTGAGCTTTAGAAGCAAGATGAGAACATGGAGAAGTATGATATGATCATACATTGAAAGAAGTTCTTTCAAAAGAGCTAGCTAGGCATGAAAGGTTTGAAGTGTTTCTCCACTCTGCGTTATGCAAATAAACTAATTCAGTATGATTGAAACATTAGTGTATATGCATTATCTATAAGATAGATAAAGAATAAACGGTTATTCACCCAAGTGGACCAAAAATTGCATTGGATGCAATTATAGTTTTGTTCAAAGGAGATTTACTCAATATGATTGAAAAAATCACTAATAATGGGCATGGACAAAGTTGTTAATGGATAACAACATGGGTAAGGGCAAATGTTTGCGCCGACCCCATGGCTATAAAGCAAGCCTATTGCTAAAACCAAGTTTCCTTAAAAGTCCCATAGGTAGTGTAAAGGAAGAGAGACTACCCAAAGTACATGGAAGTAAATAATAAAGGAATTATGAATTCCGATTTGGGAATTTTTGTTATAGAAATCAATGTGTCTATGTCATCATCATAGGTATATGATACTAGATGAGGATCTCACATTTATGGAAGTGTGGAGGATCTCAAGAGACGAAGACAATTGGACAAGGAAGAAATAATCCTACACGTGGGGCTATGAAGCAAAGGGTTGCTGAATAAGCGGTAGGGAATTATTTATACCTTTAAGAAATTGTTCATGAATTAGACAAAAGCGATCATGTCCTAGCTATGAGTAGGACCATTATCATAGTTTCTTGTTTGGACAAGAAAGCTCTTTATCATAATAAAGGACAAATGTTGTTCCATTTCTTATGATATGCATTATTGTAATGCAATTTTGTCTAAGTGGATTCTATATCCATGATCATGACAATTTTATCTATAACATTAATACCTAGAGGTTTGCATATAATGATATGAACTTCACTTATCTTTAGCATTATCGTTTAGGCCTCATTAATAAGAGATACATATCTAGAACTCCATGAGGATGGATTTCTGGAACTCATTTGATTATTGAATCATATGAGACATGTAAGACTTATTAGGCAAATATATGATCTTTTGGGAATCATACATATTGATGTATGAAGGCCGCTAAGCACAAATGCTAAATATGGTTTTCAGTACTTCATCATATTTACTGATGGGATCAGGGAAATAGGATTTGTGTATCTTGTGACGAAACAAATCAGAATCCTTTGAATTGTTTAAAATATTTAGGAATGAAGTAGAGAACCATCTTGGCAAAAGTATCAGGGCTCTACGATTGGATCATAGAGGAGAGTACTTGAGTCAAGAGTTTGACAAGAATCCATGGGAGTATTGGATATGATCCAAAAATCGCTCCACCTAGCACGCCACATGGGTTTGGCATGTCTAAGAGGAGAGTTCGAACCTCGTAGGACACGGTTCGGTCCATGATGAGTCAAACAGGACTTCCAATTTACTTTTAGGGGCTATGTTCTAATTACACCAAATTTCGCCCTTAACCTTGTTCCATCAAAAACAAATTATGAAAAACACCATATGAGATATGGACTAGGAAGTGTCCTAGTATGTCATTCATAAAAATTTAGGGTTATGAAGTTTATGTAAAAGAGTTTACAAATAAACTTGGACCCAAGTCGGATAAATGTTTTGTGGAATATCCTGAAAAGAATATTATTTCTACAACCTAATCGAGAACAAATTGTTTGTTTCTCGAACCACAGTGTTTCTAGGTAGAGATTGTCTCTAAAAGAAACAGTGGGAGGACAGTAGAACTTGAAGAAGTTTAAGAACCACAGCATAACATTGATCCTTTGATGGAACATGAGCAGTATCACAAGGAGTTGTGGAGTAACCTACTCAGAAAACACAAGAACCTCGTAGGTTAGGTAGGATATATCAAGGGACCAGAGAAATAAGGATTTCTCATAACCCAGGATATATTGCTCATAAAGATGAGCCTACAACCTATGAGATGGTCACGAATGGGCCATACTCACAGAAATGGCTTGGAGCCATAAGATGCAAAATGGAATCCATGTATACCAACAAAGTATGGACTTTGGTGGAACCACCTGAAAGGTGCAAGTGGGTTATGAGGAAACCAACATGGTAATATGATTACCTTTAAGGGACAATTTATTGGGTAAGAATTTCCTGTGAGTTCATAGTATAGACTATGACGAAATCTTTCCAGTCGTGATGCTTAAATCCATTCGCATCTTGCTTGTAGCAATCTGTCTATAGATTGAATCAAGCTTCTTGGAGTTGGAATCTTCAAAATTGATGATGCAATCAAAGGAGTTTGGTTCCATCAAAATTGAAGATGAGACTTGTGTTTACAAGAAGCTTAGTGGGAGCATAATTACGTTTCTGGTCTTGCATGTGGAGACATACTTAATCATTAGGAATGTTGCCCCTACTTGGCAGTCTTACGCAGATTGACTAGGGAGTTGACTTTCTAATGGTAGACTTAAGCGAAGCAACTTGTGAAGATCTATTGAGATAGATCAAGATGGTTATATAACTTAGGTCATAGTACATAAATTGACAAAGGTGTTGAAAAGAATATTGATTCTTACCAATGTCACATGGAATTAGTCTTGGGAAGGCTAATTGTCTTTCCAATTAGATTGGGAATGGACCGCATGAATTAGATTCATGAGATACGCCATGGAATGTACTAGGCTAGATGTGTCATAAGGCATGACACAAAGATACAAGTCAAATCCGGGTGAGAGTCACTGGATAAATTATCACGATTATCCTTTAGTACTTGAGAAGCACTAAGGATGAATTTTTGATAAATAGAGGATATGAAGAGTTTGCTGTAAGGGGTTACAGTGATGCGAACTTCAAATCTGACAAAGAAGATTTTAGATTATAAGTTGAGTTTTATGTTCTGCCCTAGTGGGAGCGACTGTGAGCTGGAAAGGTTCCAGACAAGATTTAGTCACTGATTCTAACATAGAGGACTGAGTAAATTACTGCATGAGATGCACTTACTCAGAATATTCAATCTCAAAAAAATTGTTGATAGAGGAGATGTGAATATTTGCAAAGCACCAGCGGATGTCTCGCCTCTACGCAGTGTAAGCGTGGAAGGCCGCGCTAGATCAATAGGCATATGATGCAGGAGATTAACTCTAGTGCAAGTGGGAGGCTGTTGGAATTGTGCCCTAGAGGCAATCAAATAATTGTGACATTTATGGATTTACGATTCATTATGTTATCGATATGGAGATATGTTAACATGAATGAAGTCCTTAGAATATGATTGTTATATTCTTAAATATCCCTAGTCAATTATAATGATTAATAGGACAATCATCTATAGACTAGTATGGGGTTGGATTGATATGGAGATATCATGATCCAACACATGGGTATGCATTAGGAGTAATGGCATACTGGATTGACCCATCTCGGAGAAGGCTACATACATGTTATGTTAAGTCACAAGCGCTTCTCGTGGTGCAATGGTATTGTCATCCTTAGACTTGAAGTCACTAGATATTCTAGTTGTGGATTATTGTGATTTTGGTAGCGTCAAAAGCTACACCGTAACTGGGTAGCTATAAAGGGGTGTACTGGATACAATAAGAAGCAAGCTCAGAGATCGTAGTGGACGTAGATAGAATTTGTCTCTCCCACATAACGGGAGCAAATATCCTAGGCCACTCGAGGGATAGTGCTTATAAGATGGCTGGCCAGACTCAAATAAATCAATATGGGATATTGATGTTATTTGCACGAATAAGGCTATTCCCAGGATCGAGAAACTATGGATTGGATATACGAGTGTGACTTGTATGTCTCGTGTCCAATCCGGATGTTGAGACAAAGGGATGAGACAATTACTTGCACAAGGTTTGTCATGATGACTATTCTATTTGTTGGCTAGAATGGATGTCTTGCTAGAGGCCGCTCCATATTAGTAAATAGTTACTACCAATTAAATAGAACCTATGGGGTCACACGCCATATAGGGGTGAACTAGACTTGGGAATTAATTAATTAATATGATTAATTAATTAAAAGGATCAAATCGCAACAACTTGCTAACTTAGTAGGACTAATATGCAAGTTGGACTAATCCATGTATAGACATGATTAGGATTTGCCAAGGTGGCCTAATTCATGTAGAGACATGATAAGGATTAATTTGCATATAGAACTAATCCATGTATTGACATGGTAAGGACTATTTTTGCAAAAGGGACTAATCCGAACTTGAGTAGGATTAGGAGAGGGGTTCTTTATGTAGTAGGACAAGGAGTTGTGGGACTATACAAAGAACACTCCTAGCTTATTTTTCTCTCCACACACCACACATCTATATGATAGAGTAGGAGAGAATAAATCAAGGAGAGAGAGCAAGTCCCAAAAGAGGGCCGAACCCCCCATTGGGACCGCCCCCTACCCGTCGGCCTACAAGGAGGAGCCGCCCCACTTTGGTGCTCCGTTGTTGCATGATTCTTCTTCCTCTTCCTCTTTCCGGGCTAGCACCAAGGATTGGAAGATCTAGATCTCACCTCTAGGCGTGGATCAACCGTAGAGACGTGACACAATTCGCATTTGATGTCATCAAAGGAGAACCCTAAGGTGTGTTATTGATTTCTTCCTTTACCATCGTTATGTCTCTTGACTTGTGATCCTTAGAGGGTTTTGCATGGTTAATTATTGTTTCCGTTGCGCATCCATGAATCAAAACCCTACAGTGGTATCAGACCACAGGTCGTAGAGCATAAACGTGGTTCATATGTTACGTTTTGATAGTTTTACACCTTAAAATTGTTGTTTATCGCGTAAAACAAGACAAATCAAGCATGTGATGCAATTTGTCAATAATCTATCATAACAAGATCTAGTTTTTGCATTCGATGCATGAATTAGTGAGTTTGAGAAATTTTAGGATCTTAGATCTAGGGTTTGGGCATCCTTGGGGAAGAAGGAGTTCTTTCCAAACAAGGAAACAACTCCCAAAGGAGGTTCGGCCCCCCTAGGGGACCGCCCCTCCTTGTTTGCCGCCCAAGCAAGGGACGGCCTAGGTGCCGGGGCAGCCCTAGCCGGAGGCCTAGCCGCGTGGGCTAGGGGCCGGCCGGCCCAAGGCCTTTGCGGTTCTCTTTTTGGGGCCGGGCAATTTGATTGTTGGGCCCCATGGACCGTTTTAACCCTAGAATGTCCTAAAATTAATTAAAATTGACCAAACGCGTTAAAAATTGGATTTTACAGTTTATGTGCAAATCACATGGTGATTTGATATGGCCTTAGGATGTGGTTTGATGTGGATGTTTAATTTTTGTGGTTTGGTTTACGGCCTGCGAGCTGATCAATTAATTGTTATAATTAATTAGGGTTTTATGGCCTGCGAGCCATTTTTTTCTCAACTTGTGAGATTTATTTTATTTAGTATAGTTGTTAGCTAGTGCTAGATAGAGTAGATTGTTAGCCAAGATTGAAGAAAAGAAGCCCAAAGCCAAAGGTAGCCACAAAAGATGGAGCATGGAGCATTCCACATGACTATGAAGGATGGACCAAAAGATCAAGACGCATGGAGATGTGTTTGATTTTAGGGTTCATAGATAATTCCATTGACTTGGAATTATCTTAGTCATGAAAAGGCCATATCCACATCACGTTTAGTTTTGTTTTGTGGTTGTTTACTTTATTGTCTTATTTTTTTGTGGTTGGTGTATGGATGATGCATGCAATTAGGATAATAAGATAATTAGACAACCCGGATCTATTATTTTGAGTTGTGCCCAAACTCAAATAGATAGATTAGTTGATATTGATCAACAAAAACAATTAAAATGTGAGTTTAAAATCCCTCAAAATTCAAATATTGTGTTCTTGTCTTCTCGTTATTTAAACACTCATGATCATCATTATTTATCAAGTTCATGCGTGCCAAAGCATGGCGACTTGGTTCATAATGATGGAATGCGATGGCATAAGCTAGTAAGTGCAACTGTTTAAATAAGAGGTTGAACGAAACTAGGCAATTAATGTGATTAAGAAACCTAGAGGCAATCAATTGGGATTATCCATATAGATGAATAAATAAGGAGTTATTTGCCCAATTGAACCAATAGTTGCATAGAGATGCAATTGGAATTGTTCCTACCTAAAGTAGTCAAATTATGGGGTGACTTGCCAAAGCAAGCTCATAAGGAGATGAAACATGGATCTTGGCCCACTAGAAAATATAGGATATTTTCCGCATTAATATTTGAGGGTTATTAATCCGTAGTAAAATAGTGGGAGCTATGTTTAACAATTTAAGTCCTTGTTACATATAGTTAAAACGTCACCAACTTTGCAGAATCCAATTATGTTGAATACCCATGGCATTAAAAAAATAAAAACGCAACTTTATCTATTTTTTGGACTGGTATAAAATTGAGAATTGTTCTCAAAGTAAAAGAGAAATTGTTGTACACCGTAGAACATAAAGTTCTCTTCCTACCAACTACCAAAACACACTAAAGCCTAATGGAAAGAAACATCAAAGAATGGTTCTTTGGATGTAACTTGCCTCATGATAGTTGCCATGAACTCCGAGCTTTAGAAGCAAGATGAGAACATGGAGAAGTATGATATGATCATACATTGAAAGAATTTCTTTCAAAAGAGCTAGCTAGGCATGAAAGGTTTGAAGTGTTTCTCCACTCTGCGTTATGCAAATAAACTAATTCAGTATGATTGAAACATTAGTGTATATGCATTATCTATAAGATAGATAAAGAATAAACGGTTATTCACCCAAGTGGACCAAAAATTGCATTGGATGCAATTATAGTTTTGTTCAAAGGAGATTTACACAATATGATTGAAAAAATCACTAATAATGGGCATGGGCAAAGTTGTTAATGGATAACAACATGGGTAAGGGCAAATGTTTGCGCCGACCCCATGGCTATAAAGCAAGCCTATTGCTAAAACCAAATTTCCTTAAAAGTCCCATAGGTAGTGTAAAGGAAGAGAGACTACCCAAAGTACATGGAAGTAAATAATAAAGGAATTATGAATTCCGATTTGGGAATTTTTGTCATAGAAATCAATGTGTCTATCTCATCATCATAAGTATATGATACTAGATGAGGATCTCACATTTATGGAAGTGTGGAGGATCTCAAGAGACGAAGACAATTGGACAAGGAAGAAATAATCCTACACGTGGGGCTATGAAGCAAATGGTTGCTGAATAAGCGGTAGGGAATTATTTCTACCTTTAAGAAATTGTTCATGAATTAGACAAAAACGATCATGTCCTAGCTATGAGTAGGACCATTATCATAGTTTCTTGTTTGGACAAGAAAGCTCTTTATCATAATAAAGGACAAATGTTGTTCAATTTATTATGATATGCATTATTGTAATGCAATTTTGTCTAAGTGGATTCTATATCCATGATCATGATAATTTTATCTATAACATTAATACCTAGAGGTTTGCATATAATGATATGAACTTCACTTATCTTTAGCATTATCGTTTAGGCCTCATAAATAAGAGATACATATCTAGAACTCCATGAGGATGGATTTCTGGAACTCATTTGATTATTGAATCATATGAGACATGTAAGACTTATTAGGCAAATATATGATCTTTTGGGAATCATACATATTGATGTATGAAGGCCGCTAAGCACAAATGCTAAATATGGTTTTCAGTACTTCATCATATTTACTGATGGGATCAGGGAAATATGGATTTGTGTATCTTGTGACGAAACAAATCAGAATCCTTTGAATTGTTTAAAATATTTAGGAATGAAGTAGAGAACAAGCTTGGCAAAAGTATCAGGGCTCTACGATTGGATCATAGAGGAGAGTACTTGAGTCAAGAGTTTGACAAGAATCCATGGGAGTATTGGATATGATCCAAAAATCGCTCCACCTAGCACGCCATGATGAGTCAAACAGGACTTGTAGGACACGGTTCGGTCCATGATGAGTTTGGCATGTCTAAGAGGAGAGTTCGAACCTTGTAGGACACGGTTCGGTCCATGATGAGTCAAACAGGACTTCCAATTTACTTATAGGGGCTATGTTCTAATTACACCAAATTTCGCCCTTAACCTTGTTCCATCAAAAACAAATTATGAAAAACACCATATGAGATATGGACTAGGAAGTGTCCTAGTATGTCATTCATAAAGATTTAGGGTTATGAAGTTTATGTAAAAGAGTTTACAAATAAACTTGGACCCAAGTCGGATAAATGTTTTGTGGAATATCCTGAAAAGAATATTATTTCTACAACCTAATCGAGAACAAATTGTTTGTTTCTCGAACCACAGTGTTTCTAGGTAGAGATTGTCTCTAAAAGAAACAGTGGGAGGACAGTAGAACTTGAAGAAGTTTAAGAACCACAGCATAACATTGATCCTTTGATGGAACATGAGCAGTATCACAAGGAGTTGTGGAGTAACCTACTCAGAAAACACAAGAACCTCGTAGGTTAGGTAGGATATATCAAGGGACTAGAGAAATAAGGATTTCTCATAACCCAGGATATATTTCTCATAAAGATGAGCCTACAACCTATGAGATGGTCACGAATGGGCCATACTCACAGAAATGGCTTGGAGCCATAAGATGCAAAATGGAATCCATGTATACCAACAAAGTATGGACTTTGGTGGAACCACCTGAAAGGTGCAAGTGGGTTATGAGGAAACCAACATGGATGGTAATATGATTACCTTTAAGGGACAATTTATTGGGTAAGAATTTCCTGTGAGTTCATAGTATAGACTATGACGAAATCTTTCCAGTCGTGATGCTTAAATCCATTCGCATCTTGCTTGTAGCAATCTGTCTATAGATTGAATCAAGCTTCTTGGAGTTGGAATCTTCCAAATTGATGATGCAATCAAAGGAGTTTGGTTCCATCAAAATTGAATAAGAGACTTGTGTTTACAAGAAGCTTAGTGGGAGCATAATTACGTTTCTGGTCTTGTATGTGGAGACATACTTAATCATTAGGAATGTTGCCCCTACTTGGCAGTCTTACGCAGATTGACTAGGGAGTTGACTTTCTAATGGTAGACTTAAGCGAAGCAACTTGTGAAGATCTATTGAGGTAGATCAAGATGGTTGTATAACTTAGGTCATAGTACATAAATTGACAAAGGTGTTGAAAAGAATATTGATTCTTACCAATGTCACATGGAATTAGTCTTGGGAAGGCTAATTGTCTTTCCAATTAGATTGGGAATGGACCGCATGAATTAGATTCACGAGATACGCCATGGAATGTACTAGGCTAGATGTGTCATAAGGCATGACACAAAGATACAAGTCAAATCCGGGTGAGAGTCACTGGATAAATTATCAAGATTATCCTTTAGTACTTGAGAAGCACTAAGGATGAATTTTTGATAAATAGAGGATATTAAGAGTTTGCTGTAAGGGGTTACAGTGATGCAAACTTCAAATCTGACAAAGAAGATTTTAGATTATAAGTTGAGTTTTATGTTCTGCCCTAGTGGGAGCGACTGTGAG
Organism: Linanthus parryae; assembly: GCA_023055425.1. NCBI lineage: Eukaryota > Viridiplantae > Streptophyta > Magnoliopsida > Ericales > Polemoniaceae > Linanthus > Linanthus parryae. The sequence continues at coordinate 93,613,948 of JALGPY010000001.1, forward strand.
CTGGAAAGGTTCCAGGCAAGATTCAGTCACTGATTCTAACATAGAGGACTGAGTAAATTACTGCATGAGATGCACTTACTCAGAATATTCAATCTCAAAAAAATTGTTGATAGAGGAGATGTGAATATTTGCAAAGCACCAGCGGATGTCTCGCCTCTACGCAGTGTAAGCGTGGAAGGCCGCGCTAGATCAATAGGCATATGATGCAGGAGATTGACTCTAGTGCAAGTGGGAGGCTGTTTGAATTGTGCCCTAGAGGCAATCAAATAATTGTGACATTTATGGATTTACGATTCATTATGTTATCGATATGGAGATATGTTAACATGAATGAAGTCCTTAGAATATGATTGTTATATTCTTAAATATCCCTAGTCAATTATAATGATTAATAGGACAATCATCTATAGACTAGTATGGGGTTGGATTGATATGGAGATATCATGATCCAACACATGGGTATGCATTAGGAGTAATGGAATACTGGATTGACCCATCTCCGAGAAGGCTACATACATGTTATGTTAAGTCACAAGCGCTTCTCGTGGTTCAATGGTATTGTCATCCTTAGACTTGAAGTCACTAGATATTCTAGTTGTGGATTATTGTGATTTTGGTAGCGTCAAACGCTACACCGTAACTTGGTAGCTAGAAAGGTGTGTACTAGATACAATAAGAAGCAAGCTCAGAGATCGTAGTGGACGTAGATAGAATTTGTCTCTCCCACATAACGGGAGCAAATATCCTAGGCCACTCGAGGGATAGTGCTTATAAAATGGCTGGCCAGACTCAAATAAATCAATATGGGATATTGATGTTATTTGCACGAATAAGGCTATTCCCAGGATCGAGAAACTATGGATTGGATATACGAGTGTGACTTGTATGTCTCGTGTCCAATCCGGATGTTGAGACAAAGGGATGAGACAATTACTTGCACAAGGTTTGTCATGATGACTATTCTATTTGTTGGCTAGAATGGATGTCTTGCTAGAGGCCGCTCCATATTAGTAAATAGTTACTACCAACTAAATAGAACCTATGGGGTCACACGCCATATAGGGGTGAACTAGACTTGGGAATTAATTAATTAATATGATTAATTAATTAAAAGGATCAAATCGCAACAACTTGCTAACTTAGTAGGACTAATATGCAAGTTGGACTAATCCATGTATAGACATGATTAGGATTTGCCAAGGTGGCCTAATTCATGTAGAGACATGATTAGGATTAATTTGAAAATAGAACTAATCCATGTATTGACATGATAAGGACTATTTTTGCAAAAGGGACTAATCCGAACTTGAGTAGGATTAGGAGAGGGGTTCTTTATGTAGTAGGACAAGGAGTTGTGGGACTATATAAAGAACACTCCTAGCTTATTTTTCTCTCCACACACCACACATCTATATGATAGAGTAGTAGAGAATAAAGCAAGGAGAGAGAGTAAGTCCCAAAAGAGGGCTGAACCCCCCAGTGGGACCGCCCCCTACCCGTCGGCCTACAAGGAGGAGCCGCCCCACTTTGGTGCTTCGTTGCTGCGTGATTCTTCTTCCTCTTCCTCTTTCCGGGCTAGCACCAAGGATTGGAAGATCTAGATCTCACCTCTAGGCGTGGATCAACCGTAGAGACGTGACACAATTCGCGTTTGAAGTCATCAAAGGAGAACCCTAAGGTGTGTTATTGATTTCTTCCTTTACCATCGTTATGTCTCTTGACTTGTGATCCTTGGAGGGTTTTGCATGGTTAATTATTGTTTCCGTTGCGCATCCATGAATCAAAACCCTACAGAGCTCTCTTTAATCCAGGTAAATTCAGGCGTGCATCACCTTAAACTATCAAAAACTGAATTTGCGTGAGTTATTTCCTAAATTGTCAATTTTTGTATCTTTCAATATTCAAAATATTTTACTGCTGGATCAAATACGAATCGTGATTTGGAGTATTGTTTTACTCAACCTTTTGAATCAAATATTACTCTTGTGAAATTGTGAAAGAATAATGAACGATAAATGAAACGGGGCGTTGTACAGAGGGTGTGCATGGAGGCTACGGCCGGGGACACGTGAGTTGATTCCCCTCGGGTGCTAATCCAAACAAGATTACATACCCGACCAACGTGATTGACATATACTGCTATGATACGATCGCGGGGTTATATAAAAGGCGTGAAAGCTATTGAGTACTACTTATGTCTGTGTAGGTCACTACGGTATAGGGGTGTCGACACTAAAGGTCTCATAGTTGTCTAGGGAGAACTGGGATCTGTGATATCCCAAAGGTACCCTATTTATTATTATGGCATCGTCACCTCTCTGTGCGCATTCGTTACCCGCTAAGCTATATATGCCTCAGCTAAACTAATGATTAAAATATGGAATCAGCTACTGTTTTCAATTCTTCTGGGTTATTAAAATATATCTTGTTTATATTTAGTTAGCCAAAACTCTTGGTTTACATGTTGTAGTTTGACCTTACTCAGTTTTTACTGATCAAATGTTTTCTGCAGTCGGTTGTTGCTATTTCAAAACCCGCAGGTTATCAATAAGGTGGGGAACGCGCACACATGAGCTGAAGGTTAGAATTTGCTGCTAGTAGAATTCCACATTTAGTTTGTCATTAATTTTGAATTTAAACATTGTCAATTTTATTTGTTTCAAACTATGTTGGAGAAATTTATCCTTTTTATTTAATAAATGCACTTTTGGATTATCGTTTGGTTGCACTAGTATGGAGCTATAGGTTCTGGGGTGTTTCCGTTGGTATCAGAGCTGACAGTTCCAACGCTAGTGCGGCCTTTCTATTTCCATTAAATAAAGATTAAGCATAAATTAAAACTTTTTCAAAATTAAAAAATGGTCATAGGATAACAAAATTGAAAATAAAACTAAGTAAGTTGGGGGATAGTGGGTGGTTTATTCCTTGTCTCTTATCTATTATATTATCCTTGTGTGGTACTATCATTGGTTGGCGAAATGTTTCATTGTGTTGTGTCTTTACCTGCCACGTGATGTGAACATTGTTATGTGTGTTCGTTATTACTTGTTGTTGTACTTGTTTACTTTTCGAGTCAATGATTGATGCGCCTGGACTTTAGAACCTTGTGAGACTTTTCTTCATTTTTTACCAAATCACATCATACCCGAGTTTTATATGCGTGTAATAGTGGGTTAGAACTCTATTAAGTAAGGTCACATTTATAAGGGACAATGCGATTTGCCAACCCCCACCACCATTATACCAAGAGTCGCAGGAACTAACAAGCAACAATGAACCAATGAGGTCAACAAGGTCAAGGCGGACAAGTTCCACCAGTGGACCCAATTGAATTCCAGAATATGCAGCAGGCAACCATCACCCTTACCCAAATTCTCCACAATACCCACCATGGAGGAGGTATGTTATGAGCAAGGTAGCTGAACTCCGCCCAGACTTCTTTTATGGGACGGATGACCTAACTACCTCGAAAAATTGGATCAGGGACTTCGGGAAAGTCCTAGTATCTATCGCTGCCCTGAGGATCAGCGTGTTGGAGTAGCCATCTTCTACTTCAAGAAAGAGGCTGACGACTGGTGGTCAGACAAGGGAGAAGAACTTCTTGCCCAAAAGAAATTGGATGGGAACAGCTGAAAACGACGTTACGAGAATGTTTCTATCCTGACCATGTCAATGATAGGAATTTCATCGAGTTCATGAACCTCAAACAGGGGACGACTGCCTTTTCCGTGTATCAAAAAAAGTACATGGAACTGATGAGGTTCGGGCAGAACTGGTGCCAACTGAGGCGAAGAAGATCAAAAGGTTTCTTGGGGGCCTACACTTCAAACTTCGAATGGCTATAGGGGCTATAAAATTTGATACCCTCATGGATGCCTATGGAGCGGCTAAGAACATCCATGATATAATCGACGAGAACAATGACGAAAGTAAAAAAGAGGAAGCCCGAAGTAGCGGCAACACCTAGTACAGGGAACAAAAGCGGGGACAAGAAGCATCGCCCCAGCCCAAACCCTCCCAATCAACATGGAGAGGCTGGCACGAATCGTGTCTACCCCTGCAATCGATGTGGCAATAACCACCCAGGGGTGGACTGCAAGGGCAAAAAAGTAACTTGCTTGAATTTTGGAAAGAAAAGACACTATAGGTACGAGTGTGTGGCGAAAAGTAACAATAATTCAAACGACTGTGAAAACTTCAATGGAGGTAATGGAGGTAACAACTATGGTGGGAATAGTGGTGGATTCAACGAGGGACGTCACAACAATAACAATGGAGGAAGCTAGTGGAACTACCAGCATGGTGGAGGTTACAACAATTGGAGGAAAAACAATGGAGGGAGGTATAACCACGGCAAAAATTGGCAAGGTGGAAATGCCTACAATAACCGGACCCGAGGAGACAATGTCGCGGCAGCAACAACAGTAGCAGCAACAATAACACCATCTACGACACAAGCAACTACGACTCATGGCGCGGCTAGGACCATCAACGTCATGAATCCGACGCAAGCGGCACAGGCCAACATAGTAACTGGTACATCTCTATCCCCCGAGCGTTAGTTTATTTGATTCTGGAGTCTTTTTCCTTCATATCTCCACCTATTACTAAGAATATAGAATTACCAACTCCTACCTCTTATAACTTTCTCGACCTCGAATCTTAAAACCCAGGAACACCATATACCTTTGAACTATACTAGATATGAGACTACCATCATTCCTGCTTTAGTGACTCAGAAAACCCATATTGACCGTGACCCAAGTGACGGGGACGCCACTCTTTTTAAGGGAAATGTGATTTAACAGCCATGCATTAATTACCCGTCATGTCTCGTTATTAAATGTCTTGATATTGCATGCGCATTAGAACTGCATACTTGCATTGGGTAATTAGTTTAAGCTTGAGGGACGAAGTTTTGTTTTAAGGGAGATGTGATGTAATACCCCAATATTTTAGGGGTATTTTTAGGGATTTATTGAATATGGTAGACCATTATTTACACTTATAAAAGTAGTTTTCTTTTATTATTATACAATTATATTTAGTAGTATGTATATTTATAATATAGTTATTTATATATGTACATACGTATTTTTTTCATGATTACAAAATTAATTAGTTTGGTAGTTAGTTAGGTGTACACTTTTTTTAAAGAGTTACGTGGGTCAATCTCCAATGCCTCTCCAACCTCCGTCGAGCTCCAGCAGAAGCAGGTAGCCACCGAAGCTCTCGAATCACCGGAGCTCTACCTGTTTTTGTCTCACCAATAGGTAACTTGACCCCGTTTTCATTCAATTTTTGATCTTTTCCCATTAGTCCTTAATTGCAGATGTTGCTTGTCAAGAGTGTTAGCAGTGGGTTTGGGTAATCCTTTGGACTTTGGACACTTGAAGTTTTCGAATTATGCTGAAGAAGCATAGAGGGTTCAATATGTATATGTGAACAAGGGGAACCAGATGTAATTTCTGAAACTAGTGGGGGTTGCTCCCATCTTTTGACAAAACATGTTTTGTTTAATTGTTTTATTAGTTACTATAGTAAACGATTAGTTCATTTTCATAAACAAATATAAAGTTTTATTATAAGAAGTTTCTTATTCATAGAAAAATAAATTAGTATCTTGAAGATTATGTATAACAATGTTTGTAGGGAGATTTCATGATATTTTTGCTAAATTAAGTATTCTTTCTTTTTGTTTAAATGTTATTTTATATTAGTATATGATTATTCTTTTCTAAAATATATATTTTTCAAATAAAATAAATAGGATAAGCTGGTTTAAATTGTTTCAAATTAGTTTCCTTACAAACAAGACTATATAATTAAATAATTATTTTGTTGTTTATAAAGTAATGAGTCGCGGAAAAATTAGGAATGGTTGGGGGTTATAATTGTGTTGCTTATAGGAATTTGTGTGTGTTGCTGGAGTGTTAGCAAGATATTAATTAGGAAAAACATGGTTATTGTAGACGTTGAGTTCGTAGACGGCGAATTTGTGGAGGACCCGTATTACTAGGATTTCGTTTACTTTCGTGTGACGAGCTCTCTTCAATCCAGGTAAGTTCAGGCGTGCAACACCTTTAACGATCAAAATGTGAATTTGCGTGAGTTATTTCCTAAATTGTCAACTGATGTATCTTTCAATACTCAAAATATTTTAATGCTATTGCAATATGCGACACTAAGTTTTCACGAGGTCTAATTTGCTCCGTCTCTTTCGGAGCGACCTAGGGCAAAACTAGGGTTTCTGCAGAGGGCAATCCCCAAACAAATTTGTTTTTGAATTCCCGTCGGAAACTTCAATGCAGAAGGTTTTGACCGGAGGACCGTGGCTTTTCGACGAAAATCTTCTCCTTCTTCAAGAATGGACTGTTAACGGTGTCGTCGACTTGGAGAAACTAGGGCGTATTGATGTTTGGGTGCAGGTAACTAATCTGCCCTTTTATCTACAAACCGAAGAAGAACTGAGGAAGGCCGTCAGATTGTTGGGTCCAGTAGTTGAAACTGATACTAGGGTTCTAACGGGCAAATCTGGTGATTATATGAGAGCGAGGGTTAAGATAGACATTAACGTCCCTCTTATGCGAGGGAAGTTCATCAAAGTATTCGGGAAGAGAAGATGGCTGAGTTTCATGTATGAACGTCTTCCGCGTGCTTGTGAATGGTGTGGTAGGGTTTGCCATTATAGTAACGATTGTAGCAAGGTGAGTGATCAGTCGGAAACTGCAGATCGACCGATATTTGGTGATTGGATGTTCTTTAAACCTCCCACCAAAAGAATATTATTTGATGATAGCAAAACAAGGAACACAAGGGATCTTCCTGGGTCTCTACCTGATGACTCTCTGCATGCCAATACGAAGGACCCAGCTTCTCCACAGAATGTTGAGAGGGAACAAGAGTTGGAGGAAACCCATGTAAGCTTTGATAAATTGGCTACGGGTATGGAAGTTGACAAGAATCCAGACAATGTTACACTGACTGGGATGACCTCTTTTGACAAACCATTGGCAAAGGACTCTCCTCAGGGAGCTAGCTCTCCCAAGAACCGTTTGACGGCAACACAGAAGGGGAAAAACATATCCACGGTGCATGAAGGTACGAATTTGGGAGAAAAGAGAAAGATTAGTCAAGTTAATCTATCTCCAAACCCAGTGGTTAAAATACGAGATCTCAATGAGGAAAGAAGCATGCAGGCAATTAGAGGAGGAGGAGGTGGCAGAAGAGGGAAAGGAAGAGGTAGAGGCCGCAATACTGTCGGAAACGTTGGCTCGACAACAAAGGAGTCTGACACTGTTTCGAGACCGTCTATTCAGGCCGGACATAACGCCCGGCGGTCGGCTGCTACAGTTAGAATCCCAGGAGGACCAGACAACGTAGAGCATAAAGAAAGGGTTTCGGTGGTGTCAGTTGAAGATAAATCCCTTTCCCAAGCTTCGCAAGGTACTGTTGGTAATTCTAGTCCCAGAGCTCCTTTAGCAACTGCGCAAGTGTCCCCAAAGGCTTCGGTCTTCAATCCGATGAATAGCAGCTTATCAAAACAGGATGCCAAAGGGCTTTTGATTGCTTCTCAGGTTTCTGAGTCTCAGATTCCGACAAAGGACCGGGGCGCCTTAAATAACTCGAATCTGATATTGGCTGAGGCTGCGAGGCAGTCCAGCCAGACGCAATGAATCTCCTAAGTTGGAACGTACGGGGGCTTGGCAACCCCCGTAGCGTTTCTTCTCTTCGCGATCTAGTGAGGAGGAGACAGCCAAAGATTGTCTTCCTAATGGAGACAAAACTGTATGCAAGAGAGATGGATTGGGTTAAAAGGAGGCTGAACTTTCGTAATGGCATTTACCGTGACTGTGATGGAAGCGGTGGTGGTAGAAGGGGAGGTCTCGCTTTACTATGGGATGATTCGGTTGATTTCAGTATGGTCTCATGGTCAGACAACCACATTCATGGAGAGCTTGTTTTCGATAATGGATCTAAGGAAGGGGTCCTTACGGGTTTCTACGGAGATACAGACAGGTATGCTAGGCACAACTCTTGGATTTTATTGCATTCTTTGTACCCGGGTAACAGACCTTGGTGTGTAGTAGGTGATTTTAACGCGTTCTCGTCTATTTTGGAGAAGGAAGGAGGTAGACAGGTCTCTTTCAGCCAAATAGAGGGTTTTTGTAGCGTTATCCATAGACTACAATTACGAGATATGGGGTATTCAGGGTCTCCGTTCACATGGAGAAACAATCAAGGGGATCACTTAGCTATACGAGAAAGACTAGACCGCTGTCTAGTATCTGATGATTAGATTGATCTATTTGGGAGAGCCAGGGTTCAGCACCTCATTGCAGAAGTTTCAGATCACGTCCCTATTGAAGCTTCCTGGAATTCCAAGGGACCATCCGGAATAAATAGAAAAAGGAGATTCTTGTTCGAAGCTATGTGGCTTCAACACGAGATTTGTAAAGACATTATTTTGAACACATGGCAGGCTTCGGGTCCCTAGTTGTAGGGTCGGCTTTCATCCATGGCCACGGCCCTCAAATCTTGGGAATCCTCGTCATTTGGTTCGGTAAAGAGACAGTTAGCTCAACTCAGGAGTAGACTGAAGTTACTATCTGATTGCCCGCAGACTTCTATTGCCCTGTCTGAGATGAAGACGATTCGGAAGGACATTCTTCGGGTTTTACTCAGAGAGGAGGAGATGTGGAGACAACGTTCCAGGGAGGTGTGGCTACGAAAGAGTGATCAGAACACGGGTTTCTTTCATCGCAAAGCTTCAATTCGAAGGGCTCGGAATGAGATCAGCGGCTTGAAGGATGCTTCAGGAACCTGGCAGGATAACCCTATTCAGGTTGTCACTATTCTTGAGGATTATTTCAGAGGTATATTCAGTAGCACCGAACCTTCCAGAGAGACAATGGAACCTATGATGGCAGGTATTGAGGAGCTAGTTTCACTACAGCAAAGAGCTTTTATGAATCAGATTTTTTCGGTTGAAGATATCAGACAGACGGTTAAACAGTTGTCTCCGGTAAAAGCACCGGGTCCAGATGGTTTCCCAGCTTTATTTTTTCAGAAGAATTGGCAGACAGTGGGAGCTGAAGTTGAGAATACATGCTTGGAGATTCTCAACGGTGATGGAGATATTTCCAGGTTTAATCATACTCTTCTTGCTTTAATTCCTAAAGTTAAACAAGTAAGGAGCCCTACTGATTTGCTTCCTATTAGTTTATGTAACACGATTTATAAAATTGTTACTAAGACTATGACTAATCGTTTGAAGATCATTTTGAGCTCTTTGATTTCAGAAAATCAGAGTGCCTTTGTACCGGGCAGACTGATTTCGGATAACACTGTCACTGCCTTTGAGCTTCTCCATTCGATGAAAAACAGAAAGAAGGGAAAGATTGGTTACTTGGCTCTCAAAGCTGATATGAGTAAAGCTTACGATAGAGTTGAATGGGATTTTTTGCGGGCGGTAATGGAAAGGATGGGGTTTGGTTTCAGATGGATTGAGCTGGTGATGAAATGTGTCTCTACGGCTACTTACAGTCTACTAGTAAACGGAGAGACTCATGGTCATATTGTTCCCCAAAGAGGACTTCGTCAAGGTTGTCCGTTATCCCCTTATCTCTTTTTACTTGTCAGTGAGACGCTTTCACAATCTTTATCTAGTGCGGTGCAGAAAGGAAGCCTTTCTGGGATTTCGGCGTCCAGAGGTGGTCCTATTGTTTCACATCTTTTCTTTGCAGATGATAGTCTCCTGTTTACGAAAGCAACGGTCGAGGAAATTGGAGTCCTAAAAAATATCCTGCAGCATTATGAGGCAGCTTCTGGTCAAGCTCTAAACTTGCAAAAATCTTCGGTGATGTTCTCGGATAATGTTGGTACAGATGTTAAACAGCATCTTAGCCAAGTTTGCGGAGTCCAGCTGGTAGAAGACCACGACAACTATCTGGGGATGCCGACTTCCTTGGGTAGAAGAAGAACCAACACTTTCGCTTTCTTACCAGAGAGAGTGATGCGAAAGTGGAAGGGTTGGAAGGGTCAAGAGCTTTCAGCAGCAGGGAAAGAAGTTTTGAGTTGTATATTGGGTTGTTTTCTGCTTCCGAAGAAGACCTGCCAGGATCTCGAGAAACTTGTACGACAGTTTTGGTGGGGCGGTGACGAAAGTAAAAGGAGGATACACTGGGTTGCATGGGAGAAGATGAAGAGGCCTAAAGAAGAAGGTGGGATAGGCTTTAGAGATTTTCAAAACTTTAACATCGCTTTGCTTGCAAAACACACGTGGCGTTTGATTACTGAGCCAAACAGCTTGATGGCCCGAGTATTAAAACATAAGTATTTCAGACAATCTTCAATTCTTGATGTGGAGATTAAGCCTACGATGCAGGTATCCTACGTTTTCAGAAGTATAATAGCGGGTCGTAATTTGATTAAATCTGGGTTAATTTGGAAGATTCGAGATGGTTCGCAGGTTCGCGCTTTCAAAGATATGTGGCTACCCAGATATAGTACGTTTAGACCCATTACAGTTTGTCCTCCTGATTCGGACGACTTAAGGGTGGCACATTTTATCAATCCTAATACTGAGACTTGGAATATAGAAGCTTTAAGCAATACGTTTCTGCCGGAGGATAGAGATTTGATAATGAAAATTCCTTTACAGCTGGATTTACAAGATGAATTTTCATGGCTGCATACGAATGATGGCAACTATTCTGTTGCTTCGGGTTATAGAACACAGGTGAAGCTTTGTACTGGTAATCCCTCCCCCTCCCATGGAGATGTGAATAAAAGACGGCTCCAAAAACTTTGGCAAATGAAATTGCCAAAGAAACTCATATACCCGGTTTGGAGATTATGGCAGGAATCTTTGCCTGTAGCTGCTCAGCTGACCGGAAGGGGAGTTGCAGTGCCACCACATTGTACCCTCTGTGAAGAATTTATTGAAGACGAAGACCACGTTTTTCTCTACTGCCGAGTTGCAAGGGAAGCTTGGGCTGAAGCCATGGGAAGTGAATTTAGCATACCTCTCGCAGGCAGTATTAGAGATTGGATCCACAATTTTTTCAGCTCTCAACCCCTCTCTCTATGTGAGCGGTTTACGGCCACAATTTGGGCGATTTGGCGTAATAGGAATGACCGGATTTTCAATTCAATTAATCGGACTCCAAAGGAAGTTGCTAGAACTGGGATTGATTACTTAAATTGGTATAAGGAGGCTAATCTTTGTGGCTGGTTGAAAGATGATATGTCTGTCCCATCACCGGAGATGATTAACTGGTCGCCTCCGACGTCTGGTGTGAAGGTTAATGTGGACTCCGCTTGGTTGGAAGAGGGGGATGCGACGGGTATAGGTATGTGCATTCGTGATTGTCAAGGACGCTTCATAGCAGGAAGCTTCAAGAGATTCCCACGGCAGAGGTCTGCACTAGTAGGAGAGGTGGTGGCTATTGCGGAAGGTCTACACTTTGCACAGGGGCTGCATTTTCCGGAAATCACCATCGAATCCGATTGCATGAATGCTGTGAAACTGCTAAGGGAGGGAGTGGCTAACAAAATCAAGAAAGGGAATGCTCTCTCTGACCTCAAAATGGCACTGGAACAATGCGATCAGAGGTCAATAAGGTTCAATCGAGCGGACATTATTTACACTCCAAGGGAAGCAAATCAGCTAGCAGATCTATTTGCAAAAAAAGGCGTCTACGAAGATGATATGTCTTTCTTTTCAGTTATTCCCACTTGGGCGAACGATGTTTATCAGTTTGATCTTTTGGGCTCTACTACCCAATTTTAATGAAATATTTTTTCCTCAAAAAAAATATTTTAATGCTGAATCAAATATGAATCTTGATTTGGTGAATGTGTTTTACTCAACCTTTTGAATCAAATATTACTCTTGTGAAATTGTGAAATAATAATGAACGATAAATGAAATGGGGGGATGTACAAAGGATGTGTGTGGAGGCTACGGCCAGGGACACGTGAGTTGATTTCCCTCGGGTGCTAATCCAAACGAGATTACATAACCCGCCCCCCGAGATTGACATATACTGCTATGATACGATAGCGGGGTTATAAAAAAGGCGTGAAAGATATTGAGTACTAATTATGCCTGTATAGGTCACTACGGTATAGGGGTGTCGACACTAAAGGTCTCATAGTTTTCTAGGGAGAACCGGGATCTGTGATATCCCAAAAGGTACCCTATTTATTATTATTGCATCGTGACCCCTCTGTGGGCATTCGTTACCCGCTGAGCTATATATGCCACAGCTAAACTAATTATTAATATGTGGAATCAGCTACTGTTTTCAATTCTTCTGGGTTATTCAAATGTCTCTTGTTTATAACTCTTGTTTATATTTAGTTGGCCAAAACTCTTGCTTTACATGTTGTAGTTTAAGCTTACTCAGTTTTTACTGATCAAATGTATTCTGCGGTCGGCTGTTGCTATTTCAAAACCCGCAGGTATTCAGTAAGGTGAGGAACGCGCACACATGAACTGAATGCTAGACTTTGCTGCTAGTAGAATTTCACATTTAGTTTGTCATTCATTTTGAATTTAAACAATGTCAATTTTATTTCTTTCAAACTATGTTGGAGGATTTTCTCATTTTTATTTAATAAATGCACTTTTGGATTATCGTTTGGTGCACTAGCAGGGAGCTGTAGGTTCCGGGGTGTTTCATCAACCCTATCATAGGCCTTAGCCACATCTAATTTCAGTGAGAAATACCCCTTCTTACTCTTGGACTTTTTGATAGTGAGCATTGTTTCAAACTAGACAATGACATTATTCGTAATAGATGAATAAAAGCACTTTGGGTGACATCAATGACTTGATTCAGCACCACCTTAAGTCTATTTGCTATCATTATAGAAATGACCTTGTAGCAAACATTGTTAAACTTATGGGTCTGAAATCTTTGACAGTTGTAAGACAATCAGTCTTGGGGATGAGCACAATGTTTATCTAACTTAAATCAGTCCATTCCTTGATTCAAGACAAAAGAGCCAGATTAACCAGATCAGGACCCACAGTATCCCAATACTTTTGGTAAAACAAAGCTGGGGTTCCATCCGGTCCCGGTGCTTTTAAAGGTTGCATCTGAAATAGTGCCACTTTCACCTCTTCTGCATCATAAGGTTTAATCAAAGCAATGTTCATATCATAAGAAACCTTAGTGGGAATAGCATTCACAACTTCTTCCATATCAATTGTGCCTGCAGAGAACAATTCAGCAAAGTAATTCTGGATATGCACTCCACTTTCAACCCAGTTACTTGGTTGTCTTGTAGCCTTGTGATAGTATTTATCTTCTTCCTTTGTGTTGCTCTCCTGTGGTAAAAGGCTGTGTTTTTATCTTCCTCCCTTAACCACACCTCTCTAGATAACTGTATCCACTTTATTTCTTCATCCACTAGCACATTATTAAATTGATCCTCTAACTTTCTCAACTTTTGCAGATTACTTGAAGATAGAGGAAGCCTTGCTACTTTTATCAATCTGCCTCAGAATTTTATCCTTAACTACTTTGCTAAAAATCTTCTTGTTCTTACTCCACTGCTGTAATGCTTTGCCAGTACTTTTAGTCTTCTGTATAAAGGGTTGTGGACATTGTTCATTGGAGGTAGACTTCCAATTGGTAGAAATAACATATGCACATTCACCATATTTACACCACAGAGCAGCAAACCTAAAAGGTTTCTAACCCTTACATTGTATTTTTTCAGCTTAGACTTGGATAAAAGGGACAATGGTCCGAAGCAGTGCTCACAAGATGTTTAACTATAGTTGTTGGGAATGTTTGAATCCAGTTATTAGTAGCAACGGCCCTATCCAACCACTTTTTCGCATTAGGATGACCATCACTTCTATTCTGCCAAGTGAACTTGTAGCTTTCAAAACCCATATCAGTTAAATCACAATACTTTAACGTTTGAGCAAAATCGTTCATGAGTCTTTGACTAGGAAAAGAAGAGCTCGCATACTCATCAACTGAAATGATCTCATTAAAATCACCAGAAACAATCCACGAAACATCATCATGAGGTTTTAGGCGTCGTGATTTAACTGACAAGACTTTCCGTCTGAAAGACGTCACTAATAAGCAGCTGTCCGTCCTTAAGACTCATTAGTATAGTGTGACCGAATATAGAAATCATGATAACACAAAACAGAAACATCAACTACCGAGTTCCACAACAAAGCTAGACCTCCAGCTAAACCTTGACGAGGCACCCATAAGCCACTTTGAAAACCAAGCATGTAACGGATCTCATCTCCTTTATTTGACTCAATTTAGTTTCGGAAAGAAAAACTAAAGAAGGACTATGTCTCCTCACGTTAAAGTGAAGAGAGTTGAACGTGCAAGGATTGGCTAATCCCCGCACATTCCAACTTAGGAGATTCGTGGCTTGTTTCAAAGTAGATGTCTTCATTCGCCACATCCGACTGCGCTCTTCCTCTTTTTGCTCCCACTAACATGCCTTGATCACCGGTATTCTTGACAAGAACACCCTTCTCCCCTTCCTGAATCTTGATAACTTTACTCCTCCCACTTTTGTTAAAAGTCCGTAACTTTGGAGTCTCTTCACTGACAACAATAACTTTCCCTTTTGCAGTAGTAAGGGAGGCAGATTTAGCCAAATCTTCTTTCTCACCCTTGTCGTCTTCATCTTGAATCTGGGCTCCAAACGAAGAAAAGCCCCTTGAGATCCATCTCGTTTATCTTGCCTGTCTTTCGCACCGAATCCATGGCCACCAGAGCTTGTAACCAATCTCCGTAGTACTTTGTAGCCCTCGACACGGCACCCTTAACTGTCATACATTTTGCGAGATCATGCCCAACAACACCACACCCCTCACACATGTAGGGGAGCTTCTCATATCGAAAACGATCCACAAACTTGACCCCCTTGTAGCCTAATTTTTCCTCCCATTCGCAAAGGTTTGGTCAAATCAAGCCACACTTTCACTTTAATGCACCTCCCTTTTATGATTCCTTTATCCGGTACTAATGCCTCGACAAAGTCCCATAACGCCTTCCCAATGTCCCTCCCTAAAGTCTCCGTAAGCCCCTCCGGCGGAAGACCCCAGAGATGAATGGAAAACAGCCTTTTCGAGAAATCCACACGTTTCATGTCCTTTCCTTCCTGCCATCGTTGAAGAACAACCAAGCAATTGTTAATCAACCACGGCTGACCCAACATTACCCGCTCAAGTTCTCTAGCATCCCCATACGTGAATTGAAAGACACCATCGCCAAGAGGGTTCACAACAAACTCCTTGGGCTCATTCCACACCACATTCATAGCACTCAACTTGGTTTCTATTGCTTCCATTCTCACACAAGTAAACACAAGACTATAGGTAGTTTGCAGAGAAAGAGAGAAATTCAGAGGAAATTCTGACCTTATACGGTAGTTTGAACCAGAGTTTGGTAGTCGACGGTGGTAGTTTTCCCCTGCTTGGCCGTGCTCTTGTTGGCTAACTCTTGCTTTTGTTAAAGAATTTACTGTATCGTTTGATTGCTAAAAAGATGAAATTTCAAGTAATTTTTATACACAAAAATGTACATTCATCAAAGTCTACAAAACCCGGAAAGGCCGTGTTAATCATCTTGGTCTATTTTCTTAATTTCATGAATCCAAGTCAAACCCTCCACCAGCTCGCAAATTTAAAATCAAAATAATATATCCACACGACCCCATAATATTAATTTGTAATATATTCAATCAATAGGACTCCAGAATAATTGAAGAAACCTTGTTCAAGGCAAATCTTGATGAAGAAAACTGCACCGAGTTTCCAAAGTTTACCACCCGGTCATCGTACCGAGCCGACTCACTCAGCTTGTCCCTCCTCCCGAAAGCCACCACCATCTTCCTATCGTCTCTGCATAAACTAGTGACCAAAACCTTCAAGTCTTCGACCAAGCCCCACATCGCCGCCGTTGATGGCTTTTTGATCGTGAAGAGCGTCGTTAATCTCTCTCTACAATCCCCTAATCTCGTAAGAGCACACATCAACTCGACTGACTCGCCGAAAGTGAGGCAACTCAGCCTCTCCCGTGACTCACCGAGTCGTAAAACGAGTTCGTTGACTGCCGACATATTATCGCTGCCGAGAAAACCCAATACCTCGTCGAGCAATCTGTTGCCTTCGATTCGGAGAGAATCAGGTACTTCGCAGATTTCGCTGATCAATTGTGCCAACGAATCGACGTCTCTGATCAAATCTAAGTTCGTAATCGATGCGATTTTATCCTCCGCCGATGACGAGGAGGAGGACGAGGAGGAGCCAAGGAAGAAACCAAGATTCCGGGAAGTGGAGAGGAGGGTTTCCAAGTAGCGGGCGTACCACCGTACCCAAGCGGAGAGTGCCCACGTGGATTGCGACGCGCCGTCGCGAAAGGCGGAGAGCTTGAGGTAGTTTCGGCCCCCGAAAGAGGGGAAAACAGAGAGCTGGTCCTGGAGGATGAATGGGCCTCGCTTGATGATGTGATGGATGGTAAGGAGGCACTTCAGGGCGACGGAGGCGTCCTTTGTGCGGTGGAGGCGGTCCATGAGGGACTCGACGAGGGCGGAGGCGGTGGCGCGTGAAGCATCGCCAACGGTGAGGAGGGCGTCGAGGTGCTTGTCGTCGGGCGGAGTGGAGGGCGAGTGGGTGGTAGCTCGGAGAACAGCGAGGTGGAGAGAAAGGGTGTTGGGTTTGGAGATCAAAGCTGCTTTGGATAGTGAGGCCTTGTCTTTGATTGCTCCGATCAGGTCTCTGAGCTTTACTCGTCCCATTGATGGAAGAAAGAAGAAGAAGAAAACAGAGAGAAAGAGATTTGTCTCTTCATTAGGGTTCAATTGTGGTTTATAAGAGGAGAGAATAGTCAAACATGGTAATCGTACTGTTCATGTTGGATATTGTTTATGATGAAGAACCGATTTATTTGACACTTCTTCTTTCTTTGTAGTTTCCATTCTAGAGTCAATTTTATGTGGGAATAATAGGCAAGCGGTGAGTACATGTACATGACATCCGCTGTGAGTAAGTGGCAAAATAGATTGAATCATTTTTTTTTTTTTTTGAAGGTTAATAGATTGAATCACTTATATACAGTCTCTTGAAGTCCAAATTTATACAAATTACTTCTAAAAAAAATTATATAAATTAATTCGGGTTCAGATTGTATTGGAGTCAGCACATCGAACTTAATACGTTAAATCAATTATCACTTGCAATTGAAGTGTGAAAATAACTTTATGGAAATACATGACTAACTAACTGTAAAATCCCTTTTATGTTTTCATGGTGAAAACGGAGAGAAGAGCGGCGGAAGACGAAGAAGGTGAAGAGTAATGTGATTCACCGAGTGTAATAATGAGAGATACGATGTATATATAATATACATCATGTATTAGGATTCGTCCGATCAGTTAACGCAAGGTCGGACAACTATAAGCAAAGAGACGTCGATAATTTCAGTTTGATCCTTGGCAGTGACCACCTGCAGTGAAGTCCCTGCATATTGCTTGGGCTGCTGTTTGATCCTATAGAGCATATGGGCTTGAGCTGACAGTGGGCTTTGGGCCAACATGGTGTTGGACTGGCCTTTATCCAGTTTAGACCTTCTCTTCTTACACTACCCCCTCAAACTGATGGTGGTGAAAGGACCATCAGTTTGTCTTTGAGATTGTTGAAGTGGTGTGTGGATAAGCACTTGGTGAAGATTTCGGCCAATTGATCCGACATGTTAACAAATAAAATAAGTAAGTCACGAGATAGTATTTTTTTTGCGAATGCAGCGATTGTCAATTTCAATGTGCTTTGTGGGAGCGTGCATAATTGGGGTAGCGGTCATGGCTATAGGGGACAAGGTGTCACGCCAAATGATGTTTTTTTGTGAAATGGTGATGCGTAGGTCTCTGCAGATAATTTTAAGCCATGTGAGTTCGGCCGCAGTGGAGGCTTAAGCTCGATATTTGTCCTCCGTAGAGGACCGGGCTACGGTGGGTTGCTTCTTGGCACCCCAGTGGATTGGATTAGGGCCGAGGAAGACATTGAAGCCTTAGGTGCTACGGCGATCAGTTAACTTTCCGGCTCAATCAGGATCAGGCATTAATGGGCATGTGGCATTATTGTTAGAGTAGGCCGTGATTTTTGGTGCATTGGAGATAGCGTAGAATGCGCTTGGCACCAATGAGGTGAGTGTCGGTCGGTGTGTGCATAAATTGACATAAGTGGTTGACTAAAAAGGATATGTCTGGTCGACTAAAAGGTAGGTATTGGAGTGCACATAAAAGGTGACGGTAGGGGGTTGGATCATTAAGCTTCTTACCTTCTAAAACATATATTTTTGTACCTGCAGACAAGGGAGTTGGAGAGGACTTACAATGATTCATATGAAAACGAGATAATATGTCCGAGATATATTTTGTCTGATGAATGAATATGCATGTGTTGTCCCTTTTGATTTCAAGACCCAAAAAAAAGGTCAATGGACCCAGATTGGTCATTAAAAGTTCGGAGTGTAATTATTGAACAAGCTGAGGTACAAAAAGGTTAACGCTTCCTGTCAATAATATGTTGTCGATATAAAACAGGAGAATTGTGCATTTATTTCCATTAATTCGAACAAAAAGGGATGAATCAACATAAGAGGCAGAGAAACCGTGCGAGAATTAGTAACTAGTAAATCGTTCAAACCATGCCCGCGGGGCTTGTTTTAGTCCATATATGGACTTCTATAACCTGCAAACATAATTCAGAAATTGTGAGTTTTTTAATCCTTGTGGCTGATTCATTAAAACCGTTTATTTTATAATGCCATATAAAAATCGTTTTTTCACATCAAGTTGTTGTAGGGGCCAATTAAAATTGGTCACTAGGGAAAGGATAGTGCGTAAATTAGAGTTTTTAACAATGGGACTAAAAGTAACATGGTAGTCAATAAATGCATTTTGGTAAAAGCCTTTGCCAAGAAGTGGTGATATATAACGAGAGACCGTGCCATTTAGATTGAACTTAGTACGAAAAACCCATTTACTACCAATTATGTTTGCCTATTTTGGAGGTGGCACAAGATTCCATGTATTTTTCTTTGTAAGACTAGCATACTCGTCAGCCATAGCTTGGTGCCACTGCAAGTGTTTACTTGCCTCGGTATAAGAATTTGGATCTGAAGTGGAAGAAGTAGTTATAACCGGGAAACCTACTTTTCTTTTACTTATGTCGGATTTCGCCTCGCGTTTGTATTGGATTATTGGTTGGAAGGACCATATCAGCTGCTCTTTGTGGTCGTGAAGACGCGACGTTGCTGGAGAATTTTTCGAGCATGAACCGAATTCTTCTTAAATAGATGGCGCGGTAGTATCTGTCCAAGCAATATTTGTAGGGGGTTGTTCGGGTAACTCGGCATGCTGCAATGGTTCAGCAGCTATTGGTGCCTCCTGAAATGGGTCGGGTTTGCTCATCATTGATGGGATTGTCCCTCCAACCAAAGGGGAAGCAGTAAGAGATCCTGAGATTTCAATGACAATGTTAGTACATGATTGAGAATATGAGAAAACTGTTTCATCGAATACTACGTCTCTACTAATGTAGATGCGATTCGTCTTTTTGTCAAGACATAAATAACCCTTGTAATCATATTCATAACCAATGAACACGCAAACTTTAGTCACAACATCAAGTTTGGAAAGAGAATAATGACGTAGATATGGAAATCAAGCACATCCAAAAATACGTAGGTTGGAATAATCAGGGGTTGTTTCATAAATGAACTCAAAGGGAAACTTGTTTGTCATGTTCGGCTTGCGATTTATCAAACATACAGAAGCTTTCACTGCATGAAAACAGGGTTTATTTGGCAAGGAGGAATTTTTAAGAAAAGTTAATGCAGTTTCCATGATGTGGCGAAGTTTCCTCTCGTCGACCACATTTTTTCGAGGGGTAAGAGGACACATTTTTTGACGTGTTATAGCATTTTTAGAAAGATGTCGTTGAAAAATAAAATAGGTATATTCTCCCTCTCCATCAATTCGTAGAATGTGAATTTGATGTTTACGAAGCTTTTCAATTTGAAGCTTAAAAGTAAGGACTTATTCGGATTTATAATGAAAATGGAAGATCCAAGTATAATTTGAATAATCATCTACAAAAAGCACATAATAACGGTATCAATGGTAAGATAAAGTAGTAGCAGGACCCCATACGTCGACATGCAAGAAATGCAAATGTGTGGTATTGTGAAAAGATGGATAAGCATAGGGTAGACGATGCATTTTACCAAGCAAACAAGGATGACATTTATTATTCGTTCCCAAAGAGGGAATCATTTGGTGCATAACATAATCAGAGGGATGCCCTAAAAGGGCATGCCAAGCATCAACATAAATTTTATTCCATAAGTAAGCCTTAGGTGCATGCTGAAAAGAAAAGGATTCAATCGGGTAAAGCCCGTTTTCACTCAGGACTTGGTATATGATTTTCTTTTTAGTTATATCCTGAATAGAAAAAGAAATTGAGTCAAACATAAATCTACAACTGTGATCAGTACAAAGTTTATGAACAAACAGCATATTTTTACTCACTTTCGGCACGTGTAATGTGTTTTGCAACTTAAAATTATGAGAAGACGTTGATAGAAAAGCAATACCAGAGTGGTGAATGGGAAGAGACTCCCCATTGCCAGCTGCAACATAGTCATTCCTAGTGTAGGGATCTGAAATAATCACGTTGCTGTAGATAGTGCATTCCATACAAATGGATCATCATTCACATGGCAGTTATCCAGAAGGTTCAATGGTACTCCGTATACACCCTATCATATCTTCATGATTTGCATACACTTATATTCGAGCTTATCCATATGGGGGCTGCGAGACAGGGTTGCTCGCGATACTAACCGCATGGGAGCTGTAGGGACTTAGTGGCTTGGAGGTCAGAGTAAGGAACGTCGCGCGAGAGAAACAACCACGCTCGCGCGCGACCCTTGTTAATTGCTTGAGAGACATAATGACCACGTTTCCTATCTATATGGATGGACGTGTAACGTGCCCTATATGTACGGGTGAACGTGCCACTACGAGTCGAATATCTCGCCATCCTTTATGATACGCATTAACTCCTCGTAACGGTCACCTCTAAGCCCTATATATAGAGACGTCTGCCTTCCATAGAAACTCTATAACCTTTGGCGAATCATTATTGTCTCTCTCTCAAGAAATAGCAAGAGCTTACTCTTCCCCTACTCGCTACCCTCAATCTCTCTGTGCTTTCTACTCTTGTTCTTATTCCCTGTTAGACATGTACACTTGGATCTCCTCCCGGGATTTCCTTGTACACATTTGGTGAGCCCGATGTGAACCGACCTTCAAAACTTCCAAAATCTTTGCAATTATGTCTCAGGAAACCAACCCCCGTGAAGGCAACCAGTCTCCCTCAAGGGACGATGTCTTGAGAGAGGAGAACCCACTTAATATCACCACCAATAACAATGTCCAAGCTCAGACCACTTCTGGAAAAAATCCTTCCTTGGAGATGTTGAACGCCACAATCCAGAGCCAAGATAGGGCTATGCAGGCCCATTCTGGCGAGAGAGCCCAAATCATGGCGATCCTAGGAGGGCTTGCCCAAAATGCTACTCAAGGGGCTCCAGTTCCTCAAGAGGAAACCATGGCACATGCGTCACAAAACTTGTTCGCGATAATTCCCAAGTATAGGAATATCGTTCTAAGTAGTACCCGAGTAAGAACGGGGTCGATTTCCACAAGGATTGGGAAAGAGATTAAACACTCTAAGCTAACTAGCAAACTACTAAGCAACTAGAGAAATTGACAAAACGAGTTTCTCAAAGGCTTTAGAGCTAGCCAAGCTTTGAAATCCACCACTCAAGTGATGGAGCAAGGATTTGTGTGAAGCAATTCAAAGAAACTTAGTAAACAACTAGGCAATCAAAAAGATGTTGCTAAAGAGTTTGTAGAACTAGTAAGAGAAAAGTTGGATCAATTGGATCTCCTAGTGATTCATGTAACCCGATTTCAACAACCAACTCATTTGCTTGAGAGTTAAATCCATGAGTTCAAATGGAGAAATCCAAATCAATGTTGCCTCAAGCATTGAGTATGCCTATTTCGATTGAAATCCATATACTCAATCAAGCCACAATAGTGATTCCTATTTCAACTCATAGAACTCAAGAATTCAATCTCTCAAACAACAAAACACAAAGCACAAACATATTCGAGTTTCAAGAATCAACTAGGATCACCAATCAATCGAACAACACAATTAGCTACTCATGTTTGAGAGTGCAACACAAGAGATATCAAATATCTTCAAAGATAACTTCATTATATTCATACTCAAGTTCAAGAACTACACAATATAATCTTCAATTTTAACTAAAAGTAGCCAAGTAACCCAAAATAATGAAGAACAAGCTAAGAACAATGAAGAACACTATGAAGAACAACCTTGAATCTGACCCAACTCTTCCCTAAGGTGTTCTTGGCTCCGAATTTGCTCAAAACGAGCACGGAATCACCAAGAACTACCCAGAAATCGGCCAAGGCCGAGAGAGAAGAGAGAGAGGCAAGGGTTCGGCTTAGCTTTTGCGTTGGTGGAGAGGTCCTCACTTCAATTTTCGTCCTTAGCTTATATAGGCAGTGGGGAAGGGGTTTCTTGGCCTCCAAGAACATATCTCAACCCTTGAATTGAACCAATCTTCTCTCAATCGTTGATTTTAGGAAGCTTCATGAACCCTAGGTGAATTGGGGCTTTTCTCTTCGTGACTTCTTGGGCCGAATTAGGGGTTGGGCTATGTAGAGAATTGATTGGGGAGCATTTTGGGACAAATTTCATGCGATTTGGTGAAGAAATGAGGCCGGGGTGAGGGTTTGAAGGAGCTTGGTCGAAGTTTCCATGGAGATTTCGTGGGTCTTTGTGTTCTAGCGACGGGGAGAGAGAAAAGACGTGAGGGAAGGGCTCCGTTTCATCATAATTGCACCCGGCTCCCCCTTTGTTTGCTAGAAGCTTTTAAAATACCCCCTTGCCTCTTAAAATGTTGAGAAAATTGCAATTAAAACCCGATTCCGTTACGAACCCTTCAAAATAGCCATTAAAAGGTTTAGAAGCTTGCACTTAAGCCCCACTTCCGTTAAAAACTTATCTTCTTGGCCCTTGACCGTCACTTTTAACTTCTAGATCTTCAATAATGGCCCAAATTCTTCTCTTGTCTTCTCAAATAGGCCCTTAAATCTTCAACTATTCCTCAAATTAGGTCCTCCAAGTCCCTTCTTCATGGCTCTTGAGCCGCAAATCCTCTTCAAATTCATCGTTTAAGCTCCCCCTAGCTAGCCTCTTGCGTTTTAAAGCACGTCTTCACCTACAAAATTAGGGAAAAACAACCAAAACTACGAAAACAAGCATAAGTCTAGAAAGAGAGATAAAATAGATAAGTTACACATATTAGTAAGTTATGAGGAGTTCGTTAACATACTAAAATATGCAATTTCAAATCATCAACACACCCCCCAACTAGCCTTTTGCTCGTCCTCGAGCAAAGAGAGCGATATGAGTAGAAATTTAGTGAAAAACCAATCATGAGAGACACACACTCAACTAGACAAGGCTTGACTCAATCCTAAGCTAGACTCGAATATTTGCAAACACACTCACACATTATCTATCCTAAGTGAGAACCCAAAGAAAATAAAATCATAAAGATTACTAGCTAATTTTAATTTTTTTGGTGGGGAAAAAGAAGAATGCATAAATGTTTCCTCAAATAAATTCTCAAAGTTCAAGAAGATTGAGAAAGAAGCCTATGGACGTCTAAGCATATACTCATACAAATGTGGGCGGTGTTTGGTAGAAGGTGACTCATGCGATCCACAAAACTTGTTAATTAAGTCCAATTTGCAAGAAAATATGCCTTCAAAAATAAGGATCCCATGAAACTAGACATTCTCACACTTATTCAAAAGCACCCATGTAGGATGGACTTCCAAAGCTTTGAACAAAAATTTTTAAGAAGGGGAGATGTGGTTGTGGGCTTGTATGATCCTTTTGTGGATTTTTGGTAGATGGTGCGATTTATCATGATTTCTTTTTCTTTTTTTTTCTCTCTCTCTTTCTTCATTCATTTTTTTTTCATCATTTTTAAAATAAGTGACTCACTTATAACTTCCTAAGACTAAATAAAGCTATCAAATAAGAAAATAAAATCTAGACTCAAGATGAAAGGTGAAAATAAATAAAACTACCAAAGAAAGAAGAATAAAAATTCTATGGTTTGACACGGGGAAAGAGTGATGCTTCTCATGAATGGTTCACACATTTTTTAATTTTTCATTTTTTTTTATTTTCATTTTTTTCATTTTTTTGTATTTTTCAAGTTAATCAGTAATGAAGAAAAAGCATGATTGTAACCATTTAAGCAAGAAATATAATCTACTCCACCCCCCAACTAAAATATCACATTGTCCTCAATGTGTGAGAACAATTGAAGAGCATACAAATTTAGCAAGAGACAAGGGGATAGAAAGACCTCATTTTAGCTTCTTAGGCACCAAGCACCAACCATCTTCCTCCAAGAGCAACCTACAAAATATAAATAGAGAAAAACAATGCAAGAAATAGTGATAAACTAATTTATTTATGTACAATACGTGACTTCTAAATGGGACAAGTCAATTCATGGAACTTTTAATTTCTTGTAGTCTAGGCAAGCTTGCCTATGACTATGAGCTCGAGTAGGGTCAAGGCAACCCTATTTCATTTTGCACTCTCAATTTTCCTTTCACTTTCTCTAATATCTCAAGAACAAAAATTGGGAAACTAATACCCGGATCAAGTAAATCAAAATGTAAGGATTTGAGTGTTCCCTTCTTAATGAAAGTAGCACTCTCTTGTTTTCCAAATAAAGTCTTCAAAATGCTCATTTCAAAGAAAATGCAAGAGACATCACACATTTTGATAGAAAAACTTGACTCATCTTGGGAATTTAAAATGAGAGAATTGTCATGAGAGAATTCAAGAGGAGGATCTTTACCACTAATTAACATAATACCTTCAATGAGAAGAACATTTTCACTACAAAATTCTAGCTTATGATCCTTTTCTAAAATATGAACACAAAAACTCTCACTCTTTAATTTCACACTTTCATCAAAGATTCTTCCCCACTTTCCTTTCACAACATGAAATTTATCAAAATCAATAGGGGAAATATGAAATAGGACTTCAAAATTTTCACAACCAACACTTGAACCCCCCAACTTACTTGAAAGTCCATCCAAAATCTCTAGTGGTGAGGGTTCTCCTTGAATGTCCTCTAAGTCATCACAAAACAAGCTATGGTCACTATCCATGCAAATGAGATTATCATCAACCCCCAAACATGCATCTTTCAATTCTAAACGAGTAGTTTTCAAATCATAAGTAGGAGGTTCCCTTACTAAGGAAGATAACTCCATTTTCTCATGTAAATCAATATCACTACAAGAATGCTCATGAGTAGATTCTATAGGAGGCTTCACAAGTTCAAGTTTACTAACAAGATTAACCCAATTATCCACATTAAATTCCTCACTCATGAGCAATGATGAGAAAATGCTATTTTCTTCACATAAAAATTCCAAATCTTGCACAATAAGATCATTTATTTCATTGGAACATGTAGTAGGATCCTCAATCACTTCAACATAAGAATCAATCCAACTAATCTCACATATGTCATCATCATCTTTTGATTGATTACTTGTGTTGAAGATATTAAGTTCCAACGTCATATTTCCAAATGTAATGTTCATCACACCATTCCTACAATTTATAATTGCATTAGAAGTAGCAAGAAAGGGTCTTCCTAGAATAATAGGAATGGGAGAGGTGCCACTAGACAAAGGGGTAGTGTCTAAAACTATGAAATCCACCGGAAAATAGCATTGGTTCACTTGAACCAACACATCCTCAATGACGCCTCTAGGAACTCTAGTGGACCTATCCGCTAATTGAAGAGTCACTCTTGTGGGTTTCAACTCACCCAACCCCAACTTCTCATACACCGAGTATGGAAGAAGGTTTACACTTGCACCCAAATCTAGCAAGGCATTAGCAATCTTATGACTCCCAATTGTGCAAGTGATGGTTGGTGAACCCGGATCTCTATATTTTGGAGGGAGGTTATGTTGGAGAATTGAGCTCACTTGCTCGGTGAGAAATGTCTTCTTTCTCACTTGAAGAGTTCTCTTGAAAGTGCATAAATCCTTGAGAAACTTGGCATAAGCCGGAATTTGCTTTATAGCATCCAAGAGAGGGATGTTTATCTTAACATTTTGAAATGTCTCAAGGAGGTCTTGGTGACTTGCTTTCATCTTATTGGCCACTAGCCTTTGGGGAAATGGTGGAACAATCCTAATTTCTTCATTATCATCAACCACTTGTTTCCCTTTATCAAGTTTCTCCTTAGACTCTTGCAAGTCACCAAATCTCTCTTGATAATCACTCTTCTCACACTCCTCTTCTTCCTCATTTTTATGGGACTCCCCACTTGGAAGTCCATTGTCAACAACCTTCCCATTTCTTAAAACAGTGATGGCCTTAGCATGCTCCACATGGTTGAAGCTTTGGCCCCTAGGATTTTGTTGAGATTGAGATGAGAATTTTCCCTTCTCTTGAGCATTTATGGTAGACTCCAACCTAGCTAACGCATTTTTCAACTCTTGGTTGGAGTTTCTCAATTCTTCATGAGAAGCTCTCCACTCTTGATCGGTTTGGTTTTGCCTAGCTATGAACCTTTCTATGGTGTCTTCTAAAGCACTCTTTTGGGGAGGGACATAAGTGGAACATGAGGGGTTCACTTGTGTCTCTTGGCCATGTTTCCATCCAAAATTATGATGACTCTTCCAATTGGGGTTATATGTGGTTGAGTAAGGCGAGTTGTCATATGACTTCCCAAAATTGTTAGAATTGAGAACATTCACTTGCTCACCCATGAGCTCTTGGGCTCTTAGGAAGTCGGGACAATCGCCTAACTCATGACAATCACTACAAAAAGAGCACAATGCCTCATTCTTAGACCTAAGGTAATGCATGCTACCTTTAGACTTAGAAGACAATTCTTTTGAAGACTCATTCATATCCCAAGATTGGACTTTTTCACAAATCTCATCTAAGCAATCCCACCCTTCATCTTCACCTTTTAAGAAGAAATCTCCCCCACTCATGGACTCGATTGTGTGCTTGTGGTTGGAGGTCAAACCCTCATAAAAGGAGCTAATCAATCTCCAAGTTTCAAATCCATGATGAGGACAAGCAATGAGGAGATCCTTGAAGCGTTCCCAAGCTTGGGGAAGAGGCTCTCCCTCCTTAACACAAAAAGTCACAATTTGTCTTTTTATGGCATTAGTCTTATAAGTGGGGAAAAATTTCTTGAGAAATTCTTTCTCCAACTCTTCCCAAGTGCCTATCGTCTTAGGTCTTAAGGAGTGAAGCCATGATTTGGCTTTATCCTTCAAAGAGAAAGGAAACAACCTAAGTTTGATAGTGTTGTTAGAAACACCATCACAATAAACCGTTGAGGCAATGTCACAAAAATCTTTAAGATGAGAGTAGGCACTCTCGGCCTCTAAGCCATGATACTTGGGTAAGAGTTGGATTGTACCCGGTTTAAATTCAAAATTACTTTCATTCAAAGGAACCACAAAGCAAGAGGGTGAACTTTGCCTAGATGGATGCATCAAATCTCTAAGTGTACGAAATGGCATCATTTCGTTGTTGCTACTATGCCCATCATCTCCATCCATGATTTCAAAGCTATTAAGAGAGCTAGAATCTTTGGAAGGGCTAAACTAATACTACCACTAATAGATGAACAAAAACTAAGAGTATGTTTTTGTGATTTTTTTTTACTTTTTGCTTTTTTTTTGTTCCAAAGCTCAAATATGAACCCGGAATTTTCTTCAAGCGTATCTAAAAAAAATAAAAACAAGGAAAATAAGAAACAACTAAAGAGTGAGTCTCTTAGCACCAATCCCCGGCAACGGCGCCAAAAACTTGTTCGCGACAATTCCCAAGTATAGGAATATCGTTCTAAGTAGTACCCGAGTAAGAACGGGGTCGATTTCCACAAGGATTGGGAAAGAGATTAAACACTCTAAGCTAACTAGCAAACTACTAAGCAACTAGAGAAATTGACAAAACGAGTTTCTCAAAGGCTTTAGAGCTAGCCAAGCTTTGAAATCCACCACTCAAGTGATGGAGCAAGGATTTGTGTGAAGCAATTCAAAGAAACTTAGTAAACAACTAGGCAATCAAAAAGATGTTGCTAAAGAGTTTGTAGAACTAGTAAGAGAAAAGTTGGATCAATTGGATCTCCTAGTGATTCATGTAACCCGATTTCAACAACCAACTCATTTGCTTGAGAGTTAAATCCATGAGTTCAAATGGAGAAATCCAAATCAATGTTGCCTCAAGCATTGAGTATGCCTATTTCGATTGAAATCCACATACTCAATCAAGCCACAATAGTGATTCCTATTTCAACTCATAGAACTCAAGAATTCAATCTCTCAAACAACAAAACACAAAGCACAAACATATTCGAGTTTCAAGAATCAACTAGGATCACCAATCAATCCAACAACACAATTAGCTACTCATGTTTGAGAGTGCAACACAAGAGATATCAAATATCTTCAAAGATAACTTCATTATATTCATACTCAAGTTCAAGAACTACACAATATAATCTTCAATTTTAACTAAAAGTAGCCAAGTAACCCAAAATAATGAAGAACAAGCTAAGAACAATGAAGAACACTATGAAGAACAACCTTGAATCTGACCCAACTCTTCCCTAAGGTGTTCTTGGCTCCGAATTTGCTCAAAACGAGCACGGAATCACCAAGAACTACCCAGAAATCGGCCAAGGCCGAGAGAGAAGAGAGAGAGGCAAGGGTTCGGCTTAGCTTTTGCGTTGGTGGAGAGGTCCTCACTTCAATTTTCGTCCTTAGCTTATATAGGCAGTGGGGAAGGGGTTTCTTGGCCTCCAAGAACATATCTCAACCCTTGAATTGAACCAATCTTCTCTCAATCGTTGATTTTAGTAAGCTTCATGAACCCTAGGTGAATTGGGGCTTTTCTCTTCGTGACTTCTTGGGCCGAATTAGGGGTTGGGCTATGTAGAGAATTGATTGGGGAGCATTTTGGGACAAATTTCATGCGATTTGGTGAAGAAATGAGGCCGGGGTGAGGGTTTGAAGGAGCTTGGTCGAAGTTTCCATGGAGATTTCGTGGGTCTTTGTGTTCTAGCGACGGGGAGAGAGAAAAGACGTGAGGGAAGGGCTCCGTTTCATCATAATTGCACCCGGCCCCCCCTTTGTTTGCTAGAAGCTTTTAAAATACCCCCTTGCCTCTTAAAACGTTGAGAAAATTGCAATTAAACCCCGATTCCGTTAAGAACCCTTCAAAATAGCCATTAAAAGGTTTAGAAGCTTGCACTTAAGCCCCAATTCCGTTAAAAACTTATCTTCTTGGCCCTTGACCTTCACTTTTAACTTCTAGATCTTCAATAATGGCCCAAATTCTTCTCTTGTCTTCTCAAATAGGCCCTTAAATCTTCAACTATTCCTCAAATTAGGTCCTCCAAGTCCCTTCTTCATGGCTCTTGAGCCGCAAATCCTCTTCAAATTCATCGTTTAAGCTCCCCCTAGCTAGCCTCTTGCGTTTTAAAGCACGTCTTCACCTACAAAATTAGGGAAAAACAACCAAAACTACGAAAACAAGCATAAGTCTAGAAAGAGAGATAAAATAGATAAGTTACACATATTAGTAAGTTATGAAGAGTTCGTTAACATACTAAAATATGCAATTTCAAATCATCAACACAACCCTTCTCAATCGAATCCATCATATTCGATTCAGCCTCCTCTTCCTCAGGGCACTGCGCCCCACCAACCAAGATTACCGTCAGAGCCACCTCTCGTGCCGGGTTATCTGCCAGAACGTGCAGCTGTTGGGAATCCATCCTCGTACCCTGTGTTCTCGTCATACGCGAACAAAGTCCAAGCCAGCTACACACCTCAACCTCCGTATGATCTTAGTATGCCTTACATACCTGGGCTCGCAGCGACCCCATCATCCACCCTAGGAGGAAGTGCGCCTTCGAACGTGATAGCCCTGGAGCAACGCCTAGATAATCTCATCGCGAACTAGTGCTTCACGGACACTGTTATCCCAAGGGTTGATAGCGTGCCGCCAATCCCGCGCGATATTTACCAAATGCCTAACCCTACTGTGTACAACGCACCTGAAGTCAGTGGATACGCGCAGGAGCATGTGATGCAGTTAGTTGATTTGATGGGCCCACACGGAATTGACACAAGACTGCTCATGCGTGAATCCAAAGTCTTTGGGAACGGCCGTGTACAAGTGGTACAGAACCCTGGAGGCAGGCTTGATCAAGACTTGGGAAGATATTGTCAAGAAGTTCTATACCAAATTCTTCCAAGTAGAGGAAAAGGTCACGTCGATTAATGTGTCGTGTATGTACCAGAAGCACGATGAGTAAGGTGTCGCGTTCATCAAGAATTTCAGAACCAGGTCGCTGGAATGCGTCGATGAAGTGGCTGAGAGCCGCCTTGTGGAGATCTGTCTCCGTGGTATGCGCGATGAGTATAAAGGTATGCTAATCAACCTGAACATGCCTACTTTTTCAAAGTTGAATGACTGCACCAGGAACAAGCTATGGCTTCAAGGTTGGGCGGCTTAGTCACAAGCGAGGACGCAAAGCTGACGTTAATGCGGTCTCGACTCCAAAACAGCCGCGAGGTCCACCAAAGGATAAATCTCCATTACCGTGCTCGATCGCGGAGGTCGCAGACTTATGCAAGCAGTGGAGGAAAGACAGGGTCCTACCTGCATTGGAGCATAAACCTTCCGGAGAACAACTGCGAGACCCAAGATGGTGCGAATGTCATGGTCAAGTAATGCACCCAACCAAGGAGTACAGGAAATTGAGGTGGTTGGTGGACAGAAATATAAAGGAGGGTCAGTTGGTCATTGATGAGCCAAAAGATGTACGCAACAATCTGTTGCCTTCTCATTCTCAACAGGAACCCAAGGGAAAGGAGATAGCAATGATATCCATATACGATTATGAGGAAGTCGCAGAAGAAGGTAACCCAGTCATAGCCAAGATCTACGAATATGCGGACTACTCCTTGGACACGGAAGACTCTCGAGCTGAACGAATGAGGGGCTCGCACAAGTTTAAGAAGTTCTTCGATGATATGAAATTTTCAAGCAAGTGCCGACATGAGATGAAAAAGGCGATCCTAAGAGTGACTGAAGACTTTGGAGAGGAATTGCTGGTTTCGAATGGAGAAGTTGTCAGGGCTGTGCGATCCACCGGCTTGGAACGACCTTTGCGCAAGAAGACAAGAAGGCAGATTCTAACCACCAAAGACCACTGTATGTGACAGCAGTAGTAATGGGGTCGAGTTCAAGAGGGCTTTCATAGACGGCGGAGATGCAGTGAATGTGATACCACTCAACACTATTGAGTTGGCTGGTATCCCAGAAAGCAAGATTGTTAAGCGGCCATCGCCTCTGATGGGCTTCGGGAGCGAATCGCGGATGACTGTTGGATGGATCCGCCTAGGGATCCAGATTGGCCAAATCAAGTGCTCTGCAAAGTTTCATGTCATTGATGCCAATACCACCTACCATATGATCATTGGTCGAGCATGGATTCATCACTTCAATGTTTTCCCATCCACGGCTCATCAAATGATGAAGTCTATTTGGAAAAATAGGGTTGTGGATATAGCAGATTTGGTAAATACATTCAATCTGAATGAAGCGCATCTAACCGAGGCAGTTTGGTTCACGGAGATGGGAGATGAAGAAATGCCAGCATCATTCAGGCCAACTCCTCTGCCCAGGTGGGAGGAAATTAAAGATCAATCACCTGCACAAGTAATGGTAATGAGAGAAGCTCAGAAGGAGCAGCCTCACAAGAAGTGGTGTCGAAGGTGGCATATCAGAAGAAGAACGTCTACACTCTCAAAAGGGTCGCCAAACACAATGATGAGGGCAAGGAGATAGACAACTTTTATGCAAATGGAAGAAGTGCTATCGCATCTGAAGGTGCGCGAGGTCATCTTAGACCCTATCTATCGAAGATGTCCCTGAGAAAATCAATAAGATAGCAGAGGAAGTCTCAGATGAAGTCTCGAGCGAAACTCCGATAGAAAAGTTGAAGGAAGCGCCCGAATGCATGGAGGACAAACCAAATCCACAGAAGCAAGAATTAGAGGAGGTGCTCTTAAGCCCAACAGAAGGGAAGAAGAGACCAATATTCTTAAACGCGGATCTTGCTGCAGAAGAAGAACAGGGCCTACTAAGGCTGTTAACTGAATACAATGACGTATTGGCGTGGGAGTATGATGAAATGCCCGACCTGGATACAGAGGTTACCATGCACAGGTTGGATGTCATCCTAGGGTCGAAGCCAGTAAAGCTGAGTACAAGGAGTTTTTGCCCAGAGGTCAACGTAAAAATAAAAGAAGAGATAGTGATGTTGCTAAATGCAAAGTTCATCAAGCCTGAGCACCATTAACACGATTTCTTACGTGTATACGCAAGTGCACGGTCGAAGTAATAAAAGATGAGTATTGAAACTCAGGTTGTCGAACCCACAGAGACAGTCTTGAGATTACTTAGTTAAACGATTAATTTAGAACTAAAGTAATCGGAGGAAGAAATTGGTTGATTTAAGAGTTCGTCACCCTCAAACAAGTGAGTGAAATTTAAATAACAAGCTAGACTAATGTTTTTGGGTTTTTGAATACTGATTGTGAATTATCAACAGATAAAGAAGGACTAGATCAATTCACTTTCCCGGATTTCACCTAGAAACACATAAGCTACATTACGTTCTTGATCACATATATACTCCTACAATATTCTGTCGATCTCATGTAAGACTACACTAAATTTACACAGTTGTCATCTGTCGATCCATAAACCGTGCACGTAGCATGCTTTACGAACAATTCTATGTAACGACCCAAACCCTAACACTTCTCCTGTCGGTCCATCACGATACGGGGTTTGCTTTCATTCTTTATTCTAGGCTAATCGTTTTCACCTGTCAGTCCATCAATTTTCACCAAGTAGCAACTATAGTTCGCGACGCTACAATTTCATAAAATAAAGTACAAGAATGAAAAAAAAACGCAATCTAAATCAAATTAAGACAACAAGTTCATGAATCAAATCTTAAACAATCCGGAAAAGTTTCATGACCTAGGTTCAAACGTACAAACCTAGTAGAGAATTAAGCTACTCATACTAATGTTTATGACAAAGAAGATCATTGTAAACATCAAACGAGAGATGATAGAGAGAGGTTAGAGATCTCAAACGGAAAATCTGAGCTCCAGCGCGAATGCGAGCTCCCCCTCGAAGCTCCTGTTCTTCGTCTCTGTCTTTTTCGTTCTTCTTGGCGTTTTATGAATGAATGATTATTCCCTTCAGCCCTCTTTTTTGTCTTCACAAATCAGCCACGTAGAAACTAAAAGTCAAAACTGATTTTTTGCACTTTCACCCCTCTAACATTATTGGAGTATCGGATCAATGGCGTCTTTTGGATAAAAGTTTTTGGGGAAAAATCTGGAGCCTTAAAATTCCTGAGAAGTGAAAATCTTTCCTTTGGAAATGTGCCCACCAAAAGCTTCCGACTAGACTTTTTCTCAGCCAACGCTTCTGTACAGTTCTTAGCTCTTTCCCTCTTTGCAATGGCCACGAGGAAACGCTTGACCACCTCTTTTTTGGCTACACGATGGTTAAACCGCTGTGGGGTGATGGTGATTCTGCTTTCAACAGCTGTTCATCCTTTGCGGACAAACTTTGGAAGATTGTCCTTTCTAGAAATTTTCAGGCTATTCACACTATTTGGAGTATTTGGAGAGGCCGTTGTGGAGTTGTTTTCAACATTAGCAACGTCTTCTCCACTGATGCTATTCGTGTTGTGATGGACCATGAAAGAGCCCTCCTTGACTCTTCTGACTCTGGAACCCCGTCCCGGTCCCCGACGGCTCCCCAAGGGTTCACTTCCCTTGTTCTTATTGACTTGGTTGAAGATGTGGATAGGACTGTTGACGTGAAAGAGGGTTATGTTGATGGAGCATGGAAAGCTAATTCTTTCTTCTCTAGCCTGGGTCTTCATACTGTCGGAGTGGATGGTTCCCCTTGGATTATTGGTTTAAATTGCTTTGCTTCTAGTGCTCAAGAAGCGGAGCTCCTTGCTGTTGAACATGCCCTTAAATTTGCAGTTCAGCATAACCTTATGCATATTAATGTTAACACTGACTGTTCTGCAATTTTACATTTTCTTCAGGGCACCTCAAGCCCGCCTATTCAGGATGAGCAAATCTTGGAAAGGATATGGAGAGTTTCGAAGCTCCCGAAGTTCTACAGTGTCACTAAGGTCCACCGGAATTTGGTTTCTCTTGCTCATAAGGCAGTCAAGTGTTCTCTTTTGGATAATGACCCTATGTAGCTTGTTTTTTTTCCTTTGTAGTTGCTATGGTTAGGTCTAGTAGTTGGTTGTGTTGCTGGTAGTAGTCGTTGTTTAGTTTTTGTTGTAGCTTGTTGTTTGTTTAGTTGTAGTAGTTGTTTGTCCTTTTGTTGTCGTAGCTCCGTTGTTAGGTTATCACTGTTGTTGTTCGGTTGTTTTCCCTTGGTGGATGTTGTATTGGTTTATGCTTCTATGAAAAGGTGACGCTCTTCAACAAAAAAAAAAAAAAAACAAAAATTGTTGGAGTCTCATCTCTCCTTAACCCTTGGAAACAGAACAAAGACCCGTGGGTTAGTTGCATTCGAAATTGGGGCCTTTGGACAAACTAATCATGCGGTCAGCTTGCGATCTCCGTGCGTTTTCTTTTCTGCGTTTTCCTTCAGCTGATCGCGCGATCAGCTTCTGCTTCTCGTCACCTTCTTCTCCGCTGCTGCTGCTGGGTTTCTCTGCTCTGTTTCTCCTTCCTCTGCGCTAGTGCTCTGTTTCAGGTGGGTTATGGATCAATTCTGTGTTGAATCGATTGGGGTTCTGGTTTCGGTGGTATATGATGAAGGCCAGTGGTTGATTGCTTTGGTTTCAGTCGTTATTTGGTGCTGCAGGTGGGGTAATTGGAGGTCTGGGTATTGTCTAAGGTTGGTTTGTGAATTGGTTGAAGGTTTCAGATGTGGTTTACAGGTGTTTATTTGGTTGGTGTACTGATGTTGGGTTTGTAGATAGGTAGAGGTAATAATGGTTGATTTATGTGGTTGATGGTCTGATGGGTGATAGGTTAGTTATGGAATTTCAGCTTGATTTGGTTTGCAGGTTCTAGTAATTGATTGCAAAGGAGGTTTGTATTGATTTATGTGGTGACATTGTGTTGTGGTTAACTGGTTGTAGATGAGAATTTGTGTTTGATTGTTCATGAGTTGGGTGTAAGGAGGTATAGTGGTGTTGGTAGTGAAATGGTGAATTCAGTAGGTATTTTGTGAAGGATGAAGGTATTGGCTATGGAGATTGTATTGTGATGTTGGAGGTGGCAATGTATTAGCTGATTGGTTCATGGAGGTGAAGTCATTAGGTAGGGTGTTTGATGGTAGAGAAGTTTGAATTGTTTGGGAATAGGTTAGTACAGTTGGTGTATTATGTTGGTATTAAGTCAGTGTGTTGAAGGTCATGGCAGTGTGGTTGTGGTGAATGGTTCCAGGTGGTGTTTGATGAACTGGGTTAGTTACATGGTGATGTTCGGGGTCTTTCATGGTGAGTTAGGTGGAGATTATGGTGGTGAATTGGATGTCTGGGTTTGTTTAGTTCTTGGTTGTAGGTTGCTGTCATGGGGGTTGAAGGTAATAGGTAGTTTAATTGGTTGGTTATGGTCTGAGAAGTAAGAGGTGATGGTGATTTGTGGGTTTTGTTTGGTGAATAATGGAAAGGAGAAATGGTAATGGTGAGTGTGAGTGTGCAGGTCGTAGGTTGCATCTACAGTGAGGTAGTTTGGGTATTTAGGAGCAGGTTATGGTTGGGTTTTGTGTGCAGGTTGTGTAGTCATGGAGATGGGGAGTGTAAAGATGAATTCTTCTTCTTTTTTCATGTCCTTCAACTCAAGCTTCATAGTCCCTGAATCTCTTCCACTTTGTTACAACTTGTACTCCCTTTTTCTTGAGCTTTACTCTCAATTCTGAAGTTTTTCTTCGTTCACGTTCTATGCTCCGGTACCTGAGAATCTGACAACAACCAACACCGAGCACAAAATATGACAAATAAAGTTCTAATAGACTCGAAAAACGCCCGAAGTAGAAAATTAAGCACATTAAGCTCCAACTTACAAATTCTTCAAGATCATAGCCTATTTTTCAGGAATTTTACCCAGAATCACGCAAAACGGTAAGCTTATAAGTGTAAATATAACACAGTGAACGGGGTTATCAAATACCCCCACACTACCTTTTTGCGCGTCCCGAGCAAAATCAAAACCATATCCCTCACACTATGATCTTTCAATCCACCGTTTTGCATAAGTTTTACTAGCCACGTGACACAATAACTCACACACACAACCATGCAATCTATATGCTCTATACAATGCAACTCTTCATAATGCAAGTAATAAATATAGCGCAATTTTTTTCTTTTTCTTTAGAAATCGGGCAATCACGCTATCACTAACCAAAATCATCAAGCTCTCACAAGTCTCTTTCGAAATTTCACAACCAATAGCAAGAAATTTAGATAAGATGATCCTACGCACAAGTTCACTAAGGGGTCCCCAAACATCCACCAATATCTACCAAGACTTGGGCACGTCCTTTAGCTTAGAGGGTCTAGGCATCCTAATTACTAAGATAGTCTTTTGTCGCCAAGTCATTTGAGGTTTTCAGACCCTCTTAGCCGTTATTGCATTTGAATGCAAATTGTCCCAGTGACGGGAGACACAACTCCGTGTAATACGGCTTGACTTTAATCCTTAACTGCTCTAATTGGATTGAATCCAAATTCCCCTCGTGAACGGAGGCACATTAGGTTGTTCACCGTATCTAATCCAAGCGAAGATAATAATCATTCTTTTTCATTCTTTTTTTTTAACCGTGCATTTATAGCAAATAAGCGTGGGCTTTTTCGGTTAACTCTTGCAACCGCCGTAAGGGATGGTGGTGTACACTTCCTAACTTCACTTAGGCCGAGGCAACCGTACCACATGAAACCGATTCTACACGAAGGTCCACCCCAGATTTTCAAGAGGCCACAAGTTTCCACTCGAAAACAGACTATTCAACTCCTTATGACTAAATTCTCCTAGCACAATAAAGGAAATAAAGGTATAACCTCGTCTACTTTCCACTTTTCCCTGAATACCCGGGACATCCTTTCGTGAAACAGGTGCGCAAAATGCTAAAAATTTAGAACAGTCCTACTACGGTGCTTCCTATTCTCAGAGACTCTTTCACTGAACTCTCTTCGGTTTCTAGCTTCATCAATTGCCCTTATTCTCAAAATTTTAAATTTTTTTGATTTTTCACTTTTCATTTTTTTTCTTTTTCTTTTTTTCCTAACTCTATATGCATTGGCCAACTCTACTACTCACATAACATGGGTAGGGAGACTCAAACATATAAAAGTGCAAAGAATGCAGAAATTAAAGATCTAACACAATACGACAATATAATAAACACACTACACTAACCACACTACTAACAATACTACACAAACTACATGTAACTGGCTATGCAAAACAGACATGGCTAGCAAAATATACACAAACCCCCCACACTTCAGCGTTTCGTTGTCCTCCACGAATTTAGAGATATAATAAGAGGAATCATCGCTTAAATGTGTAGGTGGGGGATCTCCAAAATTACCGCTCAAATTAGACGTCGAGAGAGTAAGAGATACCTGAGGTGCCCGGAAATACATGGGCACCGTATCCGTGAAACTGCAACAAGAAGGGGTCTTGTGGACCGTAGATAGTTTTCCGCTGATGAAAATCATCTTAGCAATCCCCAAGCTACATCATGCTACAATTTGTCTCCCCTAAGGTCGTTTGTGCCTCGCACACCGGGGTAGATTGCTACATCCTGCAAAAATGCACGACAAATCCCCAACTCCTTCAAGAGTCCCCGTGTGGGTCAAATGTGCCATGGCACAATGGGGTAGATTCTTCGCTAACATTACCTGAAAAACTAGACAACTCATCAGTCTCTCTCTCTCACCTCTCAAAATCAGGAATGGAGAACTAAAAAAAAGAAAACAAATAACATCCTACTCTACATTGGGTTGCCTCCCAAGAAGCGCTTGTAATTTAAGGTCGACAGCCCGACCCAGTTACCTCTGCCACCTCACGAGGGTGGTCTGGCACATTGTGCCGCTTCTAGCTTAGCTTTCCTGTGTTGGATTTGTAGCACTACTTCATGTGCGTGCACCACTGATGGCTTATTCCTATTTTAATAATCAGGTGGATCCCCTTGCGATAACTCTGGGATTTGGCACTTCACTTGTACAGCAAATGGCACCCATGGCTGATACTCCCATGAACACTGGGGTGACGGTTTGAAGACCCGAAAAGTCTCCATTTCATCATGTACCATCATCATCAGTTCCCCATTCTCTACGTCAATGAGAGTACGACCATTCGCCAAGAATGGCCTGCCCAGAATGATAGGCACATTACCCGCTTGCATGTCTAGTATGACAAAGTCAGCTGGAATTATCAGGCTCCCAACTCTCACAAGTAAGTCCTGAATCATCCCACATGCTCTCTTGGATGATTTATCTGCAAATTGGAGAGTGATCCAGGTTTTCGGAGGCTCCCCCACACTTAACTTTTTGAATACCGACAACGGTATCAAATTCACGCTCGCTCCCAGATCACAGAGAGCTTTTCCAGTGTAGGCGTCACCCAATGTAGCTTCAATGACGAAACTACCTGGATCCTTCTTCTTCTTAGGCAACCCATGCAAAACACATGAACTGACCTGTTCATTTAGGTTCACTCTCTGGAACTCATCCACTGCTTTCTTCCCAAGTACTGCATCCTTAATAAACCTTCCATATTTCGGCATATTTTGAAGAGCCTCAATCAATGGAATATTAATATGCAATTTCGAAAATACGTTCAGAAAGCGCATGTATTCCTCAGAATCATCCTTCTTCTTCCTAGTACGTAATGGAAATGGTAGTACTGAAGAAGAAGGAGAAGATGAGAGTGGTACCTCAGTAGATTTCTCCTCGTCCTGATGAGTCACGCCCTTTGATTGGGGGACCATGACAGGATTCTTCACAGAATCGAAGACATCATGCTCCTTTGCTTTTGATTCCTCTGCTCTGGCATGACTCGGGTATGGAGGGTCCTTAAGTGCAATACCGCTACGAGTAGTGATGGCTAGAGCATGTCCCTCAGATGTGTCAATAATGTTTCCCAGTGCTCTTCGTTCAAGTTGTTCCTTAAGATCCTTGATTTCTGCTTGAGCCACCTGTAGTGCAACTACAACAGGGCTGACCTGTGTGGACATGTCCATCATGTACTGAGACATCGTCTTTATTATCCCTGTCATCTCGGTCAACTCTGAAGGTGGTAATGGCTGCTGATGATGCATCTCTGGACCATTGATCTCGTGCACTACCTCTACTGCATTCACCTTAACAGTTTCACAAACCATCTTTTCATCTCTTACACGTTCTCGTTGCCTATACTGGTAATACATTCTCTCTTCTTTCTTAACCAAGCATCTCATCAATGGATATGCCCCTTCCTGATCGCAGTTAAATAAGAAGTTGCCCCCAGCTTCTGTATCCATCTTGTCTCTATTGTGATGTCAAGGGAAACATAGAAGACCTGAATTAACTGTCGTTTGTCAATACCATGGTTGGGACATTTACGTAGCAAATGATTGAAGCGCTCCCATGCTTTGACAAGTGATTCATCCTGCTTTTTCCTGAACACCCAGATCTCAATCTGAAGCTGAATCACACGTGAGATAGGATAGAACTTACTCATGAACTGTACGACACACTCTTCCCACGTTTTGATTGAACAAGATGGCATAGAATCCAGCCAAACCATAGCATCTCCCTTGAGACAATGGGGTAAGAGCATCAGTTTGAGCGCTTCAGATGTGACCCCACTATATCAGATTAGCCCACAGTGGCTCTGAAATCTCCTAATGAATGCATGTGGGTCTTCCTCGTCTGTCCCATCAAAAGTGCACTGGTCCTGAGAAAATTGAATTGTGCCCAGCTTAAGACAGAAGGTTTCTGCCTGAATTGGTGGCACCACAATCGCTGGCTTGGTTGCCTTGAGGTCCGCCTCAAATGCCTGAATTATAGCTCTTCCAGAACGGTTATATGGCCTTGAGGTTGGGTGCGGTCTAGATGTTGCCGCCATTGCTTTCTTTACTGCTGCAGCTACCATAGCTTGCAGCTGCTCCATCGTGAGGCTAATTAGCCCCTGGCCTTCCGCCATAGCTACCTGAGAAAACAACACTGGCACACACGTGAGGTAAACAAATAGTAACAAAAAAGAAAAATAAAATAAAAATTCTAAACTAATTTCTAACTAACCAATCTACCGCTGTCCCCGGCAACGATGCCAAAAACTTGACACGATTTCTTACGTGTATACGCAAGTGCACGGTCGAAGTAATAAAAGATGAGTATTGAAACTGAGGTTGTCGAACCCACATAGACAGTCTTGAGATTATTTAGTTAAATAATTAATTTAGAATTAAAATAATCGGAGGAAGAAATTGGTTGATTTAAGAGTTCGTCACCCTCAAACATGTGACTGAAATTTAAATAACAAGCTAGACTAATGTTTTTGGGTTTTTGAATAATGATTGTGAATTATCAACAGATAAAGAGGGAAATAGGTTCTATACGCATCCCCTAGATCAATTCACTTTCCCGGATTGCACCTAGAAATACATAAGCTAGACTACGTTCTTGATCACATATATACTTCTACAATCTTCTGTCGATCTCATGTAAGACTGCACTAAATTTACACGGTTGTCATCTTTCGATCCATAAACTGTGAACCTAGCATGCTTTACGAACAATTCTATGTAACGACCCAAACCCTAACACTTCTCCTGTCGGTCCATCACGATACGGGGTTTGCTTTCATTCTTTATTCTAAGCTAATCGTTTACACTTGTCAGTCCATCAATTTTCACCAAGTAGCAACTATAGTTTGCGACGCTAAAATTGCATAAAATAAAGTACAAGAATGAAAAAAGAACGCAATCTAAATCAAATTAAGACAACAAGTTCATGAATCAAAGCTTAAACAATCCGGAAAAGTTTCATGACCTAGGTTCAAACGTACAAACCTAGTAGAGAATTAAGCTACTCATACTAATGTTTATGACAAAGAAGATCATTGTAAACATCAAATGAGAGATGATAGAGAGAGGTTAGAGGTCTCAAACGAAAAATCTGGGCTCAAACGGAGAATTAAGCTACTCA
Organism: Linanthus parryae; assembly: GCA_023055425.1. Taxonomy (NCBI): domain Eukaryota; kingdom Viridiplantae; phylum Streptophyta; class Magnoliopsida; order Ericales; family Polemoniaceae; genus Linanthus; species Linanthus parryae. Next base: position 93,655,467 of record JALGPY010000001.1, read on the forward strand.
TGCGAGCTCCCCCTCGAAGCTCCTGTTCTTCGTCTCTTTCTTTTCCATTCTTCAAGCGTTTTATGAATGAATGATTATTCCCTTCAGCCCTTTTTTTGTCTTCACAAATCAACCCCGTAGAAACTAAAATTCAAAACTGAGTTTTTGCACTTTCACCCCTCTAATATTGTTGGAGTCTCATCTCTCCTTAACCCTTGGAAACAGAAAAAAGACCCGTGGGTTAATTGCATTCGAAACTGCGGCTTTTGGAAAAACTAATCATGCGATCAGCTTGCGATCTCCTGGCGTTTTATTTTCTGCATTTTCATTTAGCTGATCGCGCGATCAGCTTCTGCTTCTCGTCACCTAATTCTCCGCTACTGCTGCTGGGTTTCTCTGCTCGGTGTCTCCTTCCTCTGCGCTAGTGCTCTGTTTTAGGTTGGTTATGGATCAATTCTGTGTTGAATCAATTGGGGTTTTCGTTTCGGTGGTATAGGATGAAGGCCAGTGGTTGATTGCTTTGGTTTCAGTCGTTATTTGGTGCTGCAGGTGGGGTAATTGGAGGTCTGGGTATTGGCTAATGTTGGTTTGTGAATTGGTTGAAGGTTTCAGATGTAGTTTACAGGTGGTTATTTGGTTGGTGTACTGATGTTGGGTTTGTAGATAGGTAGAGGTAATAATGGTGATTTATGTGGTTGATGGTCTGAAGGGCAGGAAGGATCTATCACATACAGATCTACAACATGAATTATAGCGGAAGATTCATGTGTTTACCTTGTCTTCCTAAGCTCCTTAATGCAGCGGATGATCGGTTGTTGCTTGCTTTCACGCACCTCCGCCTTGATCTTGCTCCCACCAATCTAGTGTGAATCTCGAGGATGAACACTGATTTCCACACCACGTTCCACCTCCTTGGATGAAGTTGGAGAGAGACTAGGGTTCTCTACAACTAGTATGAATCTAGACAGAGTAACTTTATTCTCTGGAATAGCCATTAGCCTTAGCATTATAGCACACCATAATGTGTAGGAGGCTGCCTCCTTATGTAGGCAAAACTTCTCCTAGGTTTGCACATAAACCCCTAGGGTTTGAGCCTTAGCTACTAACCCCTCTAGGTTGTGCATTAGTGCAACTAACCCCATAAGGTTATGATAATTGCATTGGGAATCCCACATGGGCACACCAATTGCTAACATCTCCCACTCGCACAGTGGGGTTGCACAATCCATCTAGTCTCTATCAATCTCCAACTTTCTATCATCTACAAAAGAGTATTGTGTGGCTGTGGCGTGTGATCGGTGAGAGTACCTGCATTTCGGGAGATCCGTACACCAAACTCGTATAGCCAGCATGGGAAGGCACCCTCTCGGGAGATCCACATACCAAACTCGTATAGCCAGCGCAGGAAGGCACCCTTAAAACATATAACAGTGATAATGCTCTCCGTAACTCTCGTATTCCCCAGATTCCTCCGATTGTCATCTCGTGGATCATGACCACCTGCCTTGTCCCGAAGGCCATGCTCCAATGAGTCCACATCTCCTTTATATTTTCATATCCTACATGATCCCATAAGATCTTGCAGGTGGGCCCAATGAAGATAATCAAGAGCGATGCAACGAGAATCTTTCCTTACATACATGTGTCACTCAGATTCGGCTCAGCTTCTTTCCCAGCAGTGTCCGGAAGGCGGAATCATCCATAGCCGTAAGGTGTCACACCAAAGTAGCACCACCGACCCGTCTCCTCATGACACAGACGTAAGTACAAAGGGTATACTGTGTCAATCACCTTTATGTGATCGACGAGGCTCACACGATGAGGAATCCCAGGGACTAATTCTACTCATCACCTCATGGTCACTCATAAGCGCGCGTTATTCAAGGGGGAATATGCGCCATAGTGTTTAGACTCTGATCAGAGAGCATGTCTTATCCTTGAAAAGGACCACTATGCAGATGTCTATCCGGTAGCCCTTATGGCCACCAGCCCGAGTGCTGCGTTGTCACACTATTGTGAACAATTATCAGCTCTCGCATCTGGCTTCTTCTACACAGACTATACATGATTCGGGGTAATAACCATGTTCGATTGGCCATAACCAACCTCACCTTGGAACTTATTTCCAATGCGACAGTTGAATCCGTCTGACAGGCTCCTAGCTCTACTGATAGAAATCAAGCTCTTATCATAGGCCATATGCTCATATGAAGAAGGCATGTCATATCATATCGCAGGCTTTCAGCGCTTATCGGGATTCTGTCTCATCTTCCGCCACACCCAGACATATCCAGGATATTGCGAAGGCGGTCGCTCGTGTGAGTGAGCCGACCTAGTGTCTGCGTGACATGCTCTATGCTAGTACCGGAAATGTAACATATCATACACGTATCAAACAACATGCTGCTTAAAACAAATCCAATTAAAATCCAGTCAATCAATGTCTCGTGTGCTCATCAATCATATTGCTAATTATCGACAACCAAGTCCCAATTCTCTAAAGAGATCCACAAGGACGACTCTCATGTGGTTTAGGAATGGGATGAGCCAACATCCTGGCCCATAGTCGATCCACTCCAGGATTACTCTTTAGGTAGTTATTTCACCTTTTGCGAAATGGTACCCTCGACTATGTGTTTGTCTTTACCGCAATGTTATAGCCGTATGCTAACACTACTCATGGCAATAGGTTTGTTGATAGCTCATAAGCTTACAAGAAACCCTTTTCGGTCAAACACATTTTTGCCCTATGGCAGAACAGGCAATCGTGCTTCGCTTCCATGGTCAATGGAGCGGTCCAATACGATCATGCAACACTTATATTGCATTTGTTCCATGCGAGTCTATCATCGAGCATGGACGATAGCTTGAGTCGGATCCAAGTGCATCTAGGTCCCCACCCTAGTTAGCATATGTGACTAACTAGTCGAAGCATCATCTTCGATAGATATAGCACGTGATCCGTCATATAGAGTATCCTGGTTACAATCTTGTGTCTTAAATTGGAATATCCTGGAATCCAATTCTTCCGATTGCATAGCGTTCGCTAGGTCTGAGTATACACCATAGTGTATAGAAGACTCCTAATGCATCGGGCACTCTGGTTATCTGGTCATTCTTATATGGTGTCTTTTAGGGCACATGCCTAGGCTCGTGAAGTCTTGCGCTGAGCTACAGGAGTACATATACTCCTTAGGGGACTCGAACAATCCTTAAGCTCCACTAGTAAATTGTGTGTCATCGATATTAAGTGACTTGATCATCAACTCTCTACTAGTAAGAGTGACACACAGCGGTTTCCATTTGTTATCGTAAACATATAGTAAACGATCCCTGATGAAATACAGCTTTCCAGAGGACTAGCTAAGATTCCATATGGACTTAGTTAGCTTGCACACATTCTGTGCATTTGACCTTAGTCACCTCTAGGATTTCTCCATTGAGAAATTCAGTCATCACGTTTATCGAGAATGGATCCACAACTATTGATGCTACCAAGCGAATCGACGTAATCCTTACCACCCAAAGTCTTGGGAAGGATACCTCGTTGAACCAACGCAAATTCGCCGGATCGACTCAAACTCGTCGATGTCTATCCTCAGAATGAGTGTAGACTTATTCGCTTCTATGCAAGTCATATTCCTTACCACGCTTCCGTCTGGGTCTCTTATTGACCTTGGAAATCCATTAATCTCCAATAGTCTTCCATCCAGTCGGAAAGTCAACCTAGCCTTAAACTCGGTTGGCCCCTTATAGACTCTAATTCATCCTGCAAAGCTTAATATTCATTCTTCATAATTAGGGAACGATAAGGCCTAGTATTCTATCCCATCGTTTATGCAAGGTTATCCTTAAGATCATCCCTTCGATCTCAAACTGTCGATGGGGTATACTTCTATGAGCAATTCCTTTGCATAGGAGGATCATCATTTGCTTTCATCCCTTATGGATGGGGCACCCTGCTTGGAAAGTCACTCCCACTGTCCGAAGGATCCTTGAGGAACTAATTCCTCATAATCAACTAAGGAACAGGGTATCTTCCAGCGGTTCCTCCATGCTCACGGAGATCATCATCTCTACGAACATATCCCTTAGTTATGGACATCTCCTATGAGAAAACATATATCTCGTGAATCCATTTATGTTACACTACTTATCGGCTATTGCGTTTCAAACACGCAATCCCTAGGATGCTCCGAATAGCATGAGAAGATACATTATTCCATGAAGATACGTTTCTTCCATCTAGAGTCTAACTTCCAATTCCTTCTTGTCAGGTGATGAAAAATCCTGGGAAAATATCCTAGGTTCATCATTCTCTTGCGTGGTGACCCTTATGGTCTTCCTTCGATGTCAATTCATCGACGTGATACGCTCCATAGAGCGCTCCTACGCAAAGAGGGTTCCTCCAAACAGTCATAATCTATGATGGGCTGTTCACTAGGCATGTTACTCCCACTGTCCTGAAGATCCGTAGGAACTATTTCCTGTTAATCATTCAGGGATGGGGTGTCATCCAGTGAAACCTTTGTTTCGTAGAGACTTATTTCTCAACGAACCTCTTCCTGACTTGAAATTTAGTTAGTACATAATCTGCCGATCCCCCATGGCCTAAGGTGACCTCATATAGGTTGCCTATTGGTCCACATCTTGTAGGGTGTAGTGGCTACAGACTTGGTGGACTTATGGTTGCGTATGTTGATAGTCGTTTAGCAAAGTGTCTCCTCCGAATAGGGAACTTGTACTTTGCACGCTCTATCATACATCAGACCATCTCTTACAGTATCCTATTCCTCTTATTCTCTACAGCATCCTGCTGAGGTGTGGGAATAGCCAACTGCCTTACTATTCTTTCCATCACATAGCTCTTGCTAAGATAGGTACTGCCAGTCTCATTCTGGCCAAGGACATATCCTTTTATCCAGACGGTTTTCTACCTTTTGTAGAGACCTGTCTGAAGCACCCTAGTGCCTCAGACTTATGTGGCCCAAGCACACACAGTTGAGACGCGGACAATCATCTACGAATGTGATGGAACAGTAAGCACCATGTCTTAGCTCAAATAATGGAACACAACAACAGAATGAATAATATACAAAGACTCAGTAGTCCTTAACGCTCTACTGGATAGTTTGCGTTTCGCCTTTCTTGTCCGGCAAGAACCACACACAGGTAAGAGTACCTTGGGCAAAATCCAAGCAGGCCTGCCCTAGCTAGCCTGAACATCCTTTCCTGTCAACGTGTGTCTTAATCTAGCGTGCCACATATCAGAATCTTAAGTCATACCCTTAAGTTGACATCCAAGAATTCTGAGGCGTTACTCATGCTAGAATTTTAAGAACGCAAACACCATGATATAACCATATCCAAAGTTAAAACTGTGACCAAAACAAATTTTGGTGGCTACTCCCTCAAAGATAATCCTTTGGATCCTTAGACGAGAAGTTAGTGGCAGGTCTGGCCTTTTCTCTTGTCTTAGGAAAAACTCCTTTGCCCTTTTGCTTTTTTCAGTCTTGGGTAATACTGGCCTTATACCAATATTGCCCCTAAATTCCCTTATCCTTGCCCCACCTGTTGCCTTGGTCCTAATACCGGGCTAGGGACTATATCTGCCTATCATACTTCACTAAGTATGATCATACTTCTCCAATAGCCTTTGGCAATCATATATTGCTTAGACATCCGAAGTATGCTGGACTAGTGTTCTTAGCAAACTCTTTTTGCTTAGATCCTAGAACAGGGTCATGTTTTGGTCTTATCCAAACATCCTGACACGTACAAAGTGTGTCATATAACGTTTCATGAAACGTGGCAGAGATTGCAACAAAAATGCAAATCGGATAGCTTGTACCTGACAGCCCTTAACTTTCTGATCATAAGTGGCATCAATCTCAGACGTTAAAGTCGAGTGCTCAATATTATGACATGAGCCATAACTCATAGTTAAGGTAAGATTATTATGAGTCATTACTCACAATTTATGTACGCAAATGGCTAAGATGGATCCAAGATTCTTCTTTGGCTTCCTACAATTTTAAAAGTGGTCTAGAACATGCTGATGAGGTCATTTCCCCACCTTTTCATAGCATGCTCTATGACATTATCTTGACTGCTGCCTCCCACTATTGGTGAGCCTAAAGATAATGTCCATGTGCTGCTGTGAAAACTTATTCATCACAGGTTCGACCATGTTTGTAGGTGGTTGACAACCTATGTCTAACGGATGGTTACATAGTACGACGGCTTATCATGTCGTTGTTGTCACCATTTAGCCTTTACAGTTTAGATTTAGACACGATATAGAGACATTGTGGAAGTTAAACACTAGCATTTACTTAGCTCCAAAATAACATGTGACATTGATTAAACTTAATAGTTCCTCACAAGGACTCCACCAAAACCTAGCGTATGTCCTAGGAATCAAATCTCATCACTTGTGATTTCCTACCAATTTTAATCATGTCAGCATGTGAGCTCTTTTGTTTTAGTTCTTTAGCATGCGAGGTTAAACATATATATCCGATCACACGCAGTTATAACATAGAACAAGCATAAGCATAAATAAATATGCAATGGATGTGGCCCCTAAGGTGCACTCCCACTATTGAGAGTACTTCTTGAGCAAGTCTTGAACTCCATCTCATGCCACCTCGCCTACTTGAGGACTCCAAGCTTGAGGCTCCATTAGACCATCTAATTGCTCCATGCACCTTGCGCCATAGCTTTTGGTTTGGCCACCTCTCTTGAAGCTTCAATCTTCAATCTCTACTAACTATCTTATTTCTAATAAGAAGTAACCTCATAGAGGCGAGTGGATGAGAAGAGAAGACACTAGAGTATAGAGAGGCACGACACGCAGGCCGTATTTTGATTACATATTCAAAAACCAAAACCAAAACCAAAATATAAAACATCTATGCCACATCCATGCACCAAACACATCCATTCAACCCACAACAGCATGTATAACAATATAATAAACATACTAGAATTTTCTGGAAATTTTCAGAATTAAGCAATAATTACTGGAAATTAATAAGCAATAATCTAATCAACTAAAAAGATCGATAATTGCTCCCTACCACTTAGGGTCTCACCACCTATGGCAAAACGTAGGGAAAAATGACTAAGTCTCCAGAAAAAATTTGGGCTCAAAACAGTGTGTTTAAGGTCGTCAAACTGCCTCGGGAAGTGTGCTAAACACTAATTAACTAATCTGGAAATTACTAAAATTTTCCGTCGCTCCAAAAATTATGAAAAAATACCCAAAAACTAGGAAATTTAATTTGGAGTCCCTAGGAAAAAACCGGACGAAAAATGACGGCGGGAGGAGGCCGCACACGCCTTCACGAGCCGCCGCGCGTGGGCGCGTTCGCCTCCGCCACGCGCCGACGTAGGCCATGTGTCACGTCAGCATGCCACGTGGCATGCCACGTTAGCACCTATGCTGACGTCACCCCGCCACGTCACCCCGCCACGTCAACTGCCACGTCAGCTGACATTTGACTGCCACGTCATCGCCACGTGAGTCGTCGCCGCCAGACCTTTGGCGCGTGGCGGCGCGTGGCCGCGCGTGGAGGAGGCGTCGGTGGCGCGTGAAGCCCACGCGCCGCCTTCCTGTGCTCCGTTCCCGACGAAACTAATTTTTCCGGGATCGTCTTTTCGTCCTGATCCCGATTATGTGGTCAAAATCTAATTTTAACAAGTTTTTGAAAAACGTGTTCTACTGATTGGATCTAGCAGTCCAGATTAATACAGTTCCGAATCTTTAAAAATTCATAACTAATTCATCGTAAATCCCAAAAATATAAAATTTATATATATGGAATCCTCGTGAAAAACCCTACCTAACCATATAGGTTTCCTCTACTGGTTATGAAATTTCATAAACTTGATTTTTTAAATCAGATTCGGGAACGCTTATCGAGGCACGAAAAGCAACTCTTTGGCTCTGATACCAATGAAGGGCAGGAAGGATCTATCACATACAGATCTACAACATGAATTATAGCGGAAGATTCATGTGTTTACCTTGTCTTCCTAAGCTCCTTAATGCAGCGGATGATCGGTTGTTGCTTGCTTTCACGCACCTCCGCCTTGATCTTGCTCCCACCAATCTAGTGTGAATCTCGAGGGCGAACACTGATTTCCACACCACGTTCCACCTCCTTGGATGAAGTTGGAGAGAGACTAGGGTTCTCTACAACTAGTATGAATCTAGACAGAGTAACTTTATTCTCTGGAATAGCCATTAGCCTTAGCAGTATAGCACACCATAATGTGTAGGAGGCTGCCTCCTTATATAGGCAAAACTTCTCCTAGGTTTGCACATAAACCCCTAGGGTTTGAGCCTTAGCTACTAACCCCTCTAGGTTGTGCATTAGTGCAACTAACCCCATAAGGTTATGATAATTGCATTGGGCATCCCACATGGGCGCACCAATTGCTAACATGGTCTGATGGGTGATAGGTTAGTTATGGAATTTCAGCTTGATTTGGTTTGCAGGTTCTAGTAATTGATTGCAAAGGAGGTTTGTATTGATTTATGTGGTGACATTGTGTTGTGGTAATTGGTTGTAGATGAGAATTTGTGTTTGATTGTTCATGAGTTGGGTGTAAGGAGGTATAGTGGTGTTGGTAGTGAAATGGTTAATTCAGTAGGTATTTTGTGAAGGATGAAGGTATTGGCTATGGAGATTGTATTGTGATGTTGGAGGTGGCGATGTATTAGCAGATTGGTTCATGGAGGTGAAGTCAATAGGTAGGGTGTTTGATGGTAGAGAATTTTGAATTGTTTGGGAATAGGTTAGTACAGTAGGTGTATTATGTTGGTATTAAGGCAGTGTGTTGAAGGTCATGGCAGTGTGGTTGTGGTGAATGGTTCCAGGTGGTGTTTGATGAACTGGGTTAGTTACATGGTGATGGTCGGGGTCTTTCATGGTGAGTTAGGTGGAGATTATGGTGGTGAATTGGATGTCTAGGTTTGTTTAGTTTTTGGTTGTAGGTTGCTGTCATGGGGGTTGAAGGTAATAGGTAGTTTAATTGGTTGGTTATGGTCTAAGAAGTAAGAGGTGCTTGTGATTTGTGGGTTTTGTTTGGTGAATAATGGAAAGGAGAAATGGTTAATGGTGAGTGTGAGTGTGCAGGTCGTAGGTTGCATCTACAGTGAGGTAGTTTGGGTATTTAGGAGCAGGTTATGGTTGGGTTTTGTGTGCAGGTTGTGTAGTCATGGAGATGGGGAGTGTAAAGATGAATTCTTCTTCTTTTTTCATGTCCTTGAACTCAAGCTTCATAGTCCCAGAATCTCTTCCACTTTGTTACAACTTGTACTCCCTTTTTCTTGAGCTTTACTCTCAATTCCGAAGTTTTTCTTCGTTCACGTTCTATGCTCCGATACTTGAGAATCCGACAACAACCAACACCGAGCATAAAATTTGACAAATAAAGCTCTAATAGACTCGAAAAACACCCGGAGTAGACAATTAAGAACATTAAGCTCCAACTAACAAATTCTTCAAGATCATAGCCTATTTTTCATGCATTTTACCCAGAATCACGCAAAACGGTAAGCTTATAAGTGTAAATATAACACCGTAAACGGGGTTATCAACCATCCCACCTGGCTTGCCAATATTGTGCCAGTTCTTAAGAAGAATGGACAACTATGAGTTTGTGTTGACTTTAGAGATCTGAACAGATTTTGTCCCAAGGATGACTTTCCTCTAACAAACATAGACTTGCTGATATATTCCACCGCAGGCCACTAGATGTTTAGCTTTATGGATGGAATTAGCAGCTACATTCAGATCAAGATGGATCCTTAAGATGCGAGGAAGTTGACATTCATCGCACCTGTGGAGTTATTTCACTATACAGTCATGCCTTTTGGCTTAAAGAATGCCGGCGCGACTTACCAACGCGCGATGATGGCACTATTTCATGACATGATGCATTAGGAGGTGGAGTTCTACGTGAACGACCTGGTCATTAAGTCAAAGCAAAATGAAAATCACTTGAAGGATCTGAGGAAAGTGTTTGAAAGATGCAGAAGATTTCAACTGAAGATGAACCCCATGAAATACGCGTTTGGGGTGACCTCAGGGAAGTTATTGGGGTGTGTGATTCATCGACATGGAATCGAGCCTACTCCCGCGAAGGGTTCATCCATTACTAGCTTTCCAGCACCACGGACTCAGAGTGCATTGAAGACGTTTTTGTTAAAGCTCTCGTATATACGAAAGTTCATACCAACAATAGGAAAGTTGACATTCTGTTTTGGCAATCTTCTTAAAAATAATGCAACATATACTTGGACAGAGGAGCATCAAGCAACGTTCGAGAAACTGAAGCAGTTATTAATATCGCCATGAGTTATGATCGCGCCTCTACTTGGATCGCCGCCGATTTTATACCTCACCTCGACGAAGAAATCCATTGGAGTTCTGCTGGCAGAGGAATTCGAAGGTCAAGAAAGACCAATATACTACATTTCACGTGTGGTAAAATCTGCTGAATCCAAGTACACGGATATTGAACGGCACTGTCTTGATCTCTTCTTCGTTATCGGAAAATTGAAGCACTACTTCATCTCCCACAAAGTAGTTGTGATAACCAAAAGGGACCCCATTCAGTACTTGCTGGGGAATTCTGCTCCTTGTGGGAGATTGGCGAAGTGGTACATGAATATATCGCAATACGACATCACGTGCGCGCTCCCGAAAGCCTTTAAGTCTCAAGCACTGGCAGATTTACTAGCTCAATTTCCGGATGAGACTTTGAACCGATGATAGAGGGGCAGCCCGAAGGACCTGAAGTATACACGATCGAATCGCTCTACTGGAGGCTTCACTTTGATGGGTCATCAACAAAAGCTGGAGGAGGAACATGGATTGTCCTCACCGAACCTGATGGCGAGATCATTCAAATTTTCGAGCAAGCTAGACTTCACGGTGACAAACAATGAAGCTGAGTACGAGGCTTTATTCGCAGGCCTCCTCGCGTCCAAGGCTTTGGAGGTGCAGAACTTGATAGTAATGGGAGATTCCAAGATGATTGTTAAGCAAGCCTCAGGAGAATATGGTTTGAAAGAAGTCAACTTACTCAGCTATCGGTCGATCGTGCAAAAATTGGTCCAAAAATTTGATTCCATCAAGTATGAGCACACTCATAGATCCGAAAATCGGCACGCAGACGCCCTAGCCACTTTGGGGTAAAAAATCAGCTCAGATAAATGTCCAGCAAGGATTTCTATCACCTTAGAACAACTCCTTCCTTGATAAAGGACTTGTGCGAAGATGAATTTATCGAAGCTGAGGACGGGAGGAAGCCCATCATGCACGAAATGGCTGAAGGATCAAGCAAGGAAAGTTGGGTTTCCACTAAGGGATTTTACTTACATGATAGCTTGCTCTATTACAAGGGGCCTGGAGGAATCTTGATGCGATGCGTCATGGAAGAGGAAGGACAAGCATTACTAGAGAAAATTATTCAAAGTCCTTGCGGAGAAAATGAAGTATCTATCTATAGGAAGGCATAAAGATATGGAATCTATTGGCCACATATGTCGTTGTATGCTGCAATCCTGCAAGGTGATTGTGAAAAGTGTGCATTGGTAAAAGACTCCCTGGAAACTGCGGCCATTGATGATGAAACCGATTGGAGAAAAACTCTGATCGATTATATGAGATCCTACCGGACGACAAGAAGGAGGCTGAGAAGCTCAAAAGTAAATCAGCTCGATACGTGCTAAAGGAAAATTTGCTATGGTTAAAGGGACATGAGGGAAACTTGCTCAGGTGCTTGAACGGCCAAGAAACGCCTGAATTCATGGAAATGTCTCACCAAGTGTAACATCAAGGAGGCGCGAAGCTTTGTAGCCAGCTCTTGACTGTTGGATATTTCTAGCCAAATATGGAGGATGGTCGTCGCGCAAAGGTCAGAAGATGCCATCAATGCCAGTTCAATGTCAATTTAGTCCATGCTCCTGTAGTTGATCTGCACACATTAGGAACCCCTTGGACATTTCACACTTGGTCTCTGGACTTCATTGGTCCCATTCGTCCATTGTCGCGCGGAAACTAGTTCATCCTGATCGGGACAGAACAATTTACCAAGTGGGTGGAAGTAGTCCCACTCGAGACAGCAAATGCGTTGTCTGATAATTTGTCAAGTTCATCCAGTAGAATATCATCTATTGCTTCGGGGTTCCTAATACGATCTTGTCTGATAATGGGACGCCTTTTTTCAATCGTCAAGTCGCCTCAAAGCTTATGGAATACAATATCAGACAATTGTTCTCGACCACCTACTATCCAAAGGGAAATGGGCAAGCCGAGGCCACAAACAAAACCCTGCTAAGGATCTTAAGAAAGATGGTCGTGGAAGATCACAAGATGTGGTCACATTCCTTGAATTTAGCGTTATGGGCCTCACACGTCACCAAGAACTCGTACATGGGTGTCTCCGTTTTTGCTTTGTTATGGAGCTGAAGCAGTGGTTCCAGCTGAAGTTAAGGTGAACTCTGCAAGACTTGCCTTCAGTGCTTTGTACGAAAACAAATGCTATCACGACCTTATCTTGCTAGAAGAGAAGAGCGAACATGCCAAGAGGGCGAACGAAAAATACAAGGAGAGGATCTCTCGAGCCTACAACAAGACCTAAATTAATTGTCGCTTGTCAATACCATGGTTGGGACATCTACGTAGCAAATGATTGAAGCGCTCCCATGCTTTGACAAGTTATTCATCCTGCTTTTGCATGAACACCTAGATCTCATTCTGAAGCTGAATCACACGAGAGATAGGATAGAACTTACTCATGAACTGTACGACACACTCTTCCCACGTTTTGATTGAACAAGATGGCATAGAATCCAACCAAACCATAGCATCTCCCTTGAGACAATGAGGAAAGAGCATCAGTTTGAGCGCTTCAGATGTGACCCCAATATATCGGATTAGCCCACAGTGGCTCTGAAATCTCCCAATGAATGCATGTGGGTCTTCCTCGTTTGTCCCAGCAAAAGTGCACTGGTCTTGAGCAAATTGAATTGTGCCCAGCTTGAGACAGAAGGTTTCTGACTGAATTGGTGGCACCACAATCGCTGGCTCAGTTCCCTTGAGATCCGCCTCAAATGCCAGAATTATAGCTCTTCGAGAACTGTTATATGGCCTTGAGGTTGGGTGCGGTCTAGATGTTGCCGCCATTGCTTTCTGTACGGCTGCAGCTACCATAGCTTGCAGCTGCTCTGTAGTGAGGTTAATTAACCCTGGCGTTCTGCCATAGCTACCTGAGAAAACAACACTGGCACACCCGTGAGGTAAACAGATAGTAACAAAAAAGAAAAATAAAATAAAAACTCTAAATTAATTTCTAACTAACCAATCTACGGCTGTCCCCGGCAACGGCGCCAAAAACTTGACACGATTTCTTACGTGAACACAAGTGCACGGTCTAAGTAATAAAAGATGAGTATTGAAACTCAGGTTGTCGAACCCACATAGACAGTCTTGAGATTATTTTGTTAAACAATTAATTTATAATTAAAGTAATCGGAGGAAGAAATTGGTTGATTTAAGAGTTCGTCACCCTCAAACAAGTGACTGAAATTTAAATAACTAGCTAGACTAATGTTTTTGGGTTTTTGAATATTGATTGTGAATTATAAACACGTAAGCTAGACTACGTTCTTGATCATATATATATACTCCTACAATCTTCTTTCGATCTCATGTAAGACTACACTAAATTTACACAGTTGTCATCTGTCGATCCATAAACTGTTCATGTAACACCCCTAATTCCCGAGAGAGTTCTTAGTGCAATACCAAGACTTCGGGGGCGATTTTGTAAATAATTTTTTCACGACTTTAAAAGTTAGAATTTCGGAGTGTTGGCGATATTCAGAGGTTTTTAGAATGATTTTGAAGCACTAGAAATATTGGGGGTGGTTGTGCAATTCTTTGAAATTAAGTAGAACATCTAATTCTAGTTTATACACTAAAGTTTGTAAAACTACACTTCTTACCCCTATGCATGATGGACACTTGTCCTAAGTGTTTTGACACAATTTCTATGAGTTGGCAACACCCAACATCTCTATTCATAATCTCGCATCAGAAAATTACATCATCTTCCCATTATCTTGTTTAAATTTTCCCCCTCTTCCTCTCAACCACCAAGAACACCACCACCTCCACCATGAAACCACCACCACCACCAAGGCAACCACCTATCCCTTACCCCAAATCAAAAACTGTTCCTACCAAAGTACCCGCTCGGTCCGCTGATCAAAACCCACCAATCAATTCGAAGTTTCATTGGGTATCGAGAGAGAAAACGGCATTCGAAGGTGAAGAACCCTAGGTTGATATTGATGGAAATTCTCTCATCCTGTTGTGATTTGGCGAGTGTAAGCCCTTGATTCGTGATCCCCATCTCCGGGCGAGGTCAAAGACACCAAGAACACGCTCTAACTCGCCGGATTCGCGACCTGCCGCCGGATTTTGCAGGTCCCGTCGCCGGCAAAGCACCGAGCGGCGAAAGAGAGGTAACTCTCTTGTTTCTTCATCGTTTCCAGTGATTCTTGCGTCTTTGTGATCCCAAGACCTTCTATAATACTTCTAGGACACTGGAAACAACCCAGAAATTGCTGGGAATTCGTGAAGCGTCGGAAACTAGGCGGCAAAGTCGCCGGATTTCTCCATGGCCGCCGGAGAGCGATGCAACAAGGTATCTCTCTCATTTCTTCGCCGTTTTTTGAGTTTCTTGCACCAAAATCATCCCTAGAGCATCTAGAATGCATTAGAATCATTCAAACCTGCCCAGATTTCGTTCATAGTCGAGTTTGATTTCACTTTTCACACATGGTTCGTTTTTCCGTCATGCATAAACAGCCCCTGTTCAAATGATCATATCTCTCTTGTTTTTAATCCGTTTTGAGCGATTTTGGACTTTCGAGAAACCTCAGACAATTTTCTACAACTTTCGTGTTTTAAATTTTGTCTAATTCGGTCTCTAAATCACCTGAAAATGCAGTTGAAGTTGCTGCAAAACCGTGTTCTCCAATCTGTCCAAGTGAACAAATTTTCTAAGTGTTGGAATCTGAATTTGCACCCAACTTTGAAATCTTGTATCTTCCTCGTTTTTGGTCTGTTTTGAACGATCCTTAGCTTTTTGGAATCCTTGGAGAATTGGCTACAAATTTCATGTTGATTTCTTGGTCCAACTTGATCTCTAAACCCTCTGATTTTGGCTCCAACGTTGCTGCAATGCTAATGTTCTTCGCTAGCAAAGAATTCAAAATTTTCTAAGTATAGAATGCCGTGGTGAAACACCTATTTTCTAACCCTTATATCTTCTTCAAAACTTGATGAAATTTAGATCTATTTTATCCTGTGTAAAGCTGGTGTATAATACTTCAAATCATCGTCTCTGGGTCATGTTCAATTTTGTAACGGATTTTTCACAAATCAAACCTAAAGTTGCTAGTTTGAACTCAATAAACTTTCTTGAATTTTACTAAGTGTTGATTCGGAATTTTTGTCCAACTTTGACTAGCGATATCTCTTTGAATACTTGGAGTTCTTAGGAGTTCAAATATGTTATGGAAAGCTTGGAATACCCTCTTCAATACCCCACCTTCATATTTCCTAAACTCTCCCTCATTTTACCACAAATCAGCTCCAAAGTTGACTAGTTGAGATGATTTCACTCTATCTTTGACTTTCAATTTTCTCACTCTAAATGACATTTCTGGCCTTAGCGTTCTTCACGAAACTTGTTCGTAGTCATATTCTGAGTCTAAATATCAAGTTTGACCAAGTTTGACTTTTCTAAAACCCATGTTTGACTGGACTGTATAGGAGGGGCAAAATAGTAATTTCACTTAGCTTTGAATTGAGATTCGTTTAGTAAATTGGAGTTTGTCAGCATGTCTTGTATGCGTATTTGGAGTACTTCTATGTAATTCTGGGCTAGTGTTGACCAAGTTAAATGTTGGGCTCTTTTTGCAATTTTACTAAACTTCGGGGGCCTATGTGCATTTAATTAAAACTTCACACTTGAACTACTTGAGACTAGGTTAATGCTTTGAGACCAACAACCTGACTTAGAAAGATATCTGAAGTCTCAAGAAGGAAGTATTTGACTCGAGAGTTATCAAATCAATGGTGGGGGTCTTTCTGTAATTTTAGCAAACTTTAGGGGCCTAAGTGTAATTTACTGAAAGTTGTAGATTTTGATGCTAAGTACATATGGGAGAGTTTAGAGTCATTCTTACATGTTTTTGGGCCTATATGATTATAATTTGGGGACCGGGCAACTAGACAGTTTTGGTGTATGAGGGGCGTTTTAGTCATTTATCTTGCACGACCCGCATTCCATGGCATTCTTGCATAAAACCTCATATATTGGGTAAATTCTAATATACTATATACTTGACTTGTTTATATCCAGCCGACGTTAAGGATCGTTCGAAGTAGACTTATGTATTGTGTTGCTGCATTTACCGTAAGACCCGGAACCAATATGGGACGAGCGTTATAGGAGTGCTAGCGTTGCTTTGCGCCTTTCATAGCTCAGAGGTAAGTACATATGTACGGCCTTTTCATATCAAAATCTGCGTATGTGCTTGTTGTTTCAAATGAATGTTTGTTATATGAAATAGTATGAAAATGCATGTTTTCCACTCGAAAGTTGTTAAACTATTTTATTCATCTCCTTTGAGAACTCTCGGAAATACTTGTGAAATTTTGATATTCTGATTCTGGTTATGTGAAAGAGAAGAAATAAAATACCTCTAATAGACTTAGGAAGATGTACATAGTACTGTTATTAATGGGAGGCGTCAAGCGATCCTCCATTTTCTTATGGCTAAGACCATTGAAGCAATGCTTCTTATTATTGGATAGAACGTTAATGTTCACAAATCCGCCCCCGATGAGCCAAAATGTATCAAGATATTGAGGCCAAGGGATTTATGGAGCTATAGAGTGCTACTTATACTTGTAAGGGTCACTACGGTATAGGGGTGTCGACACTTAAGGCCTTTTAGCTAATGTTGTGAGCGGGGTTGACGCATGGGCTCCCTTAACGCTCGGGTGAAATAGGGTTTGATAGACCCTAGAAGGAACCCTTAGAGATTATTTCGTGATCCCTCTGTCTACATCGATCCTGCTGGTGGCTCTTGACACGCCTCAGCTAAATTAAACTGTTGATTGAAGTCGAAATAAAAAATTGACTACTTATTAATGTTGTTTGTGACTCTTGATATGCCCTAATCGTTTTAAATGAATTGTAAATCTTGGCTACTCATGAACTACTATCGTTATCAGTTCAAATGAACTTGTTTACTCTGGATATTTTACCAACTATTCGTGGTTTCTCAATGTTATTAAATTGAGAGGTTTCTGTTACTCGGTTGCTTCAAGTTGATCCAAATTCTCCAATATGATAGTTTTACTGTTTAAATCTTCTGATTTGTTTAAACTCATGCTTCCGTGCCACTCGTTGCTTTACATGTCCTAGTGTGTACTAACTCAGTTTTTACTGATCAATTTCTTCAAAACTGCGTCGACTTTTGCCATTTTAAAATCGCAGGTCGCCAATCAAAGTGGGGGATGAGAACGCTGGAACGAGACGAAGAAGTATAGCTTAACTTAGATCACTTAGTAGATCACATAGAATATTTCAAATCACATTAAATTTGTAAACTTATCTTCTCAAGATTGTTCTATTTATTAGATGAAATGTAAACTTAATAGTTAATATCTTACTTTTGGTTGTCGATTGTCTCTTTAACCCTGAACCGAGATCCCGGGTTGTTTCAGTTCACCTAGCATGCTTTACGAAAAATTCTATGTAACGACCCAAACACTAACTCTTCTCCTGTCGGTCCATCACGATACAATGTTTGCTTTCATTCTTTATTCTAGGCTAATCGTTTTCACCTGTCAGTCCATCAATTTTCACCAAGTAGCAACTATAGTTCGCGACGCTACAATTGCATAAAATAAAGTATAAGAATGAAAAAAGAACGCAATCTTAATCAAATTAAGACAACAAGTTCATGAATCAAAGCTTAAACAATCCAGAAAAGTTTCATGACCTAGGTTCAAACGTACAAACCTAGTAGAGAATGAAGCTACTCATACTAATGTTTATGACAAATAAGATCATTGTAAACATCAAACGAGAGATGATAGAGAGAGGTTAGAGATCTGAAACGGAAAATCTGAGCTCCAGCGCGGATGCGAGCTCCCCCTCGAAGCTCTTGTTCTTCGTCTCTGTCTTTTTTGTTCTTCCTGCGTTTTATGAATGAACGATTATTCCCTTCATCCCTTTTTTTTGTCTTCACAAATCAGCCCCGTAGAAACCAAAAGTCAAAACTAAGTTTCTGCACTTTCATCCCTCTAATATTGTTCGAGTATCATCTCTCCTTAACCCTTTGAAACTAAAAGTCAAAACTAAGTTTCTGCGTTTTCCTTCAGCTGATCGCGCGATCAGCTTCTGCTTCTCGTCACCTTCTTCTCCGCTGCTGCTGCAGGGTTTCTCTGCTCTGTTTCTCCTTCCTCTGCGCTAGTGCTCTGTTTCAGGTGGGTTATGGATCAATTCTGTGTTGAATCAATTGGGGTTCTAGTTTCGGTGGTATAGAATGAAGGCCAGTGGTTGATTGCTTTGGTTTCAGTCGTTATTTGGTGCTGCAGGTGGGGTAATTGGAGGTCTGGGTATTGGCTAAGGTTGGTTTGTTAATTGGTTGAAGGTTTCAGATGTGGTTTACAGGTGGTTATTTGGTTGGTGTACTGATGTTGGGTTTGTAGATAGGTAGAGGTAATAATGGTGATTTATGTGGTTGATGGTCTGATGGGTGATAGGTTAGTTATGGAATTTCAGCTTGATTTGGTTTGCAGGTTCAAGTAATTGATTGAAAAGGAGGTTTGTATTGATTTATGAGGTGACATTGTGTTATGGTTAATTGGTTGTAGATGAGAATTTGTGTTTGATTGTTCATGAGTTGGGTGTAAGGAGGTATAGTGGTGTTGGTAGTGAAATGGTGAATTCAGTAGATATTTTGTGAAGGATGAAGGTATTGGCTATGGAGATTGTATTGTGATGTTGGAGGTGGCGATGTATTATCAGGTTGGTTCATGGAGGTGAAGTCATTAGGTAGGATGTTTGATGGTAGAGAAGTTTGAATTGTTTGGGAATAGGTTAGTACAGTAGGTGTATTATGGTGGTATTAAGGCAGTGTGTTGAAGGTCATGGCAGTGTGGTTGTGGTGAATGGTTTCAGGTGGTGTTTGATGAACTGGGTTAGTTACATGGTGATGTTCGGGGTCTTTCATGGTGAGTTAGGTTGAGATTATGGTGGTGAATTGGATGTCTGGGTTTGTTTAGTTCTTGGTTGTAGGTTGTTGTCATGGGGGTTGAAGGTAATAGGTAGTTTGGTTGGTTGGTTATGGTCTGAGAAGTAAGAGGTGCTGGTGATTTGTGGGTTTTGTTTGGTGAATAATGGAAAGGAGAAATGGTAATGGTGAGTGTGAGTGTGCAGGTCGTAGGTTGCATCTACAGTGAGGTAGTTTGGGTATTTAGGAGCAGGTTATGGTTGGGGTTTGTGTGCAGGTTGTGTAGTGATGGAGATGGGGAGTGTAAAGATGAATTCTTCTTCTTTTTTCATGTCCTTGAACTCAAGCTTCATAGTCCCAGAATCTCTTCCACTTTGTTACAACTTGTACTCCCTTTTCTTGAGCTTTACTCTCAATTCCGAAGTTTTTCTTCGTTCACGTTCTATGCTCCGATACCTGAGAATCCGACAACAACCAACACCGAGCATAAAATTTGACAAATAAAGCTCTAATAGACTCGAAAAATGCCCGGAGTAGACAATTAAGAACATTAAGCTCCAACTAACAAATTCTTCAAGATCATAGCCTATTTTTCATGAATTTTACCCAGAATCACGCAAAGCGATAAGCTTATAAGTGTAAATATGACACCGTGAACGGGGTTATCAACCATCCCACCTGGCTTGCCAATATTGTGCCAGTTCTGAAGAAGAATGGACAACTATGAGTTTGTGTTGACTTTAGAGATCTGAACAGATTTTGTCCCAAGGATGACTTTCCTCTACCAAACATAGACTTGCTGATATATTCCACCGCAGGCCACCAGATGTTCAGCTTTATGGATGGAATTAGCGGCTACGTTCAGATCAAGATGGATCCTGAAGATGCGAGGAAGTTGACATTCATCACACCTGTGGAGTTATTTCACTATACAGTCATGCCTTTTGGCCTAAAGAATGTCGGCGCGACTTACCAACGCGCGATGATGGCACTATTTCATGACATGATGCATCAGGAGGTGGAGTTCTACGTGGACGACCTGGTCATTAAGTCAAAGCAAAATGAAAATCACTTGAAGGATCTGACGAAAGTGTTTGAAAGATGCAGAAGATTTCAACTGAAGATGAACCCCATGAAATACGCGTTTGGGGTGACCTCAGGGAAGTTATTGGGGGTGTGTGATTCATCGACATGGAATCGAGCCTGATCCCGCGAAGGGTTCAGCCATTACTAGCTTGCCAGCACCACAGACTCAGAGTGCGTTGAAGACGTTTTTGTGAAAGCTCTCGTATGTACGAAGGTTCATACCAACAATAGGAGAGTTGACATTCTGTTTTGGCAATCTTCTTAAAAAGAATGCAACATATACTTGGACGGAGTAGCATCAAGCAACGTTCGAGAAACTGAAGCAGTTATTAATATCGCCACGAGTTATGATCGCGCCTCTACTTGGATCGTCGCCGATTTTATACCTCACCTCAACAAAGAAATCCATTGGAGTTCTGCTGGCAGAGGAATTTGAATGTCAAGAAAGACCCATATACTACATTTCACGTGTGGTACAATCTGCTGAATCCAGGTACACGGATATTGAACGGCACTGTCTTGATCTCTTCTTCGTTATCGGAAAATTGAAGAACTACTTCGTCTCCCACAAAGTAGTTGTGATAACCAAAAGCGACCCCATTCGGTACTTGCTGGGGCATTCTGCTCCTTCTGGGAGATTGGCGAAGTGGTACATGAATGTATCGCAGTACGACATCACGTGCGCCCGCCCGAAAGCCTTTAAGTCTCAAGCACTGGCAGATTTGCTAGCTTAATTTCCAGACGAGACTTTGAACCGATGATAGAGGGGCAGCCCGAAGGACCTGAAGTATACGCGATCGAATCGCTCTACTGGAGGCTTCACTTTGATGGGTCATCAACAAGAGGTGGAGGAGGAACAGGGATTGTCCTCACCAAACCTGATGGGGAGTTCATTCAAATTGTCGAGCAAGATAGAATTCACAGTGACAAACAATGAAGCTGAGTACGAGGCTTTAGTCGCAGGCCTCCTCGCGTCCAAGGCTTTGGAGGTGCAGAACTTGATAGTAATGGGAGATTACAAGATGATTGTTAAGCAAGCCTCAGGAGAATATGGTTTTAAATAAGTCATCTTACTGAGCTATAGGTCGATCGTGCAGAAATTGGTACAAAAATTTGATTCCATCAAGTATGAGCACACTCCTAGATCCGAAAATCGGCACGCAGACGCCCTAGCCACTTTGGGGTAAAAAATCAGCTCAGATAAATGTCCAGCAAGGATTTCAATCGACGTCACAACAACTCCTTACTTGATAAAGAAGTTGTGCGAAGATGAATTTATCGAAGCTGAGGACGGGAGGAAGCCCATCATGCACGAAATGGCCGAAGGAACAAGCAAGGAAAGTTGGGTTTCCACTAAGGGATTTTACATACATGATAGCTTGCTATAATACAAGGGGCCTGGAGGAATATTGATGCGATGCGTCATGGACAAGGAAGGACAAGCCTTACTAGAGAAAATTATCCAAAGTCTTTGCGGAGAAAATGAAGTATCTATCTATAGGAAGGCATAAAGATATGGAATCTATTGTCCACATATGTCGTTGTATGCTACAATCCTGCAAGGTGATTGTGAAAAGCGTGCATTGGTAAAAGACTCCCTGGATACTGCGGCCATTGATGATGAAACTGATTGGAGAAAAACTCTGATCGATTATCTGCAAGATGAGATCCTAGCGGACGACAAAAAGGAGGCTGAGAAGCTCAAAAGTAATCAGCTCGATACGTGCTAAAGGAAAATTTGCTATGGCGAAAGGGACATGAGGGAAACTTGCTCATGTGCTTGAACGGCCAAGAAACGCCTGAAGTCATGGAAATGTCTCACCAAGTGGAACATCAAGGAGGCGCGAAGCTTTGCAGCCAGCTCTTGACTGTTGGATATTTCTAGCCAACTATGGAAGTTAATTGTCGCGCAAAGGTGAGAAGATGCCATCAATGCCAGTTCAATGGCAATTTAGTCCATGCTCCTGTAGTTGATCTGCACGCATTAGGAACCTCTTGGCCATTTCACACTTGGTCTCTGGACTTCATTGGTCCCATTCGTCCATCGTCGCGCGGAAACTAGTTCATCCTGATCGGGATAAAACAATTTACCAAGTGGGTGGAAGTAGTCCCACTCGAGACAGCAAATGCGTTGTCTGATAATTTGTCAAGTTCATCTAGTAGAATGTCGTCTATCGCTTCGGGGTTCCTAATACGATCTTGTATAATAATCGAACGCCTTTTTTCAATCGTCAAGTCGCCTCAAAGCTTATGGAATACAATATCAGACAATTGTTCTCGACCACCTACTATCCAAAGGGAAATGGGAAAGCCGAGGCCACAAACAAAACCCTGCTAAGGATCTTAAGCAAGATGGTCGTGGAAGATCACAAGATGTGGTCACATTCCTTGAATTTAGCGTTATGGGCCTCACACGTCACCAATAACTCGTACATGGGTGCCTCCGTTTTTTCTTTGTTATGGAGCTGAAGCAGTGGTTCCAGCTGAAATTAAGGTGAACTCTGCAAGACTTGCCTTAAGTGCTTTGTACGAAAACAAATGCGATCACGGCCTTATCTTGCTAGAAGAGAAGCGCGAACATGCCAAGAGGGCGAAAAAAAATACAAGGAGAGGATCTCTCGAGCCTACAACAAGACCGTTCAGCACCGAGACTTCGCTGTTGGAGATCTGGTCTTACGAGCATCCGACCACTGCATGAGCGAAGCAGCTCATCCCTAATTCTCTACCAACTGGGAAGGACCTTTTGAAGTCAAAGAAGTCTTTGACATTGGCTATTGCACTGTCCTACGTTGCCGTCGGACTGCCACGACTCCCTCTCCAGTTAATATGCGATGGCTTAAGAAGTACTATCCTTAGCCTTCTCTTTCTGCTTTCCATTTGCATTGTATTTCGCTCACATCCTCCCATATGAGGATCCGATTAACGATAATGACTCTCCCATATGAGATATCTTTTATCAACTTCTGGCCTTACTTTATTATTGCAGTACTTGTTGAGACTGATAGTCAATTGCTTTGCGAATTTAAGCCTATCTATCTAGATAGAAACTTTTCTTACAAAGCTTATCTGTTCAGATTGCAGCAATATGAAAATTAAAAACCTATTTGTTTAGATAGTAGCAAAATTAAAGCCTGACTATTTAGATAGAAGCCATGTGCGAACTAAAGCCTATATGTCTAGATAGCAGTAAAGCTAAAGCCTATCTGCCTAGATAGCAGCCAAACGCAAAACTAAGCCTGTCTGTCTAGACATCAAGGATATGCAAATTAAAGCCTCTGTTAAGATAGCATGCAAAGGTAAAGCCTATATGTTTAGATAGCAGCCACATGTAAACTCAAGCCTATCTGTATAGATAGCAACTACACTCAATATAAGCCTATCTCTTTAGATAGCGCCAGTACGCGAGTAAAATCTTGTTAACACAAAATGTACCTGATCCAAAAGCCTATCTACTTGGATTGTATCAGTGCGCGAGTTTGAATATGGAGAAGTACCTGCCTAAAAGGATATAACATGCGAGTTCAAACCTATCTGTTCAGATAGAGAACTTAGAAAGCAATGCGATTGAACGCCTATCCAACTCAATGATAGAAATATTCTAAGGCTTCAGAAACAAGCCTATCTAATCAAAGAAGCAAAACAATGCTTAATATCTGCAAAGCAAAGAAAGGTGTTTTTTTTTCATAAGGAAAATCCAAAACGCGTTCGCATTACAAATACTTCAAACCGCAAAAGTTGGAACCGATGTTCAGGTTATATGATCAAAGCTTTAACCGATTACAAAAATATAGGCACTAGGCTCCAAAGAATTTTTTCAAAAGCGATTCCTCAGCTGCGAACTTTATCGAATTAGCGGCCCACTCATCAAAGCGCTCTTTGTTGTTATTGTGATTCTTTGCTGCCTCCTCAAATTTGTGATACCCTTTTGAAGCACTTCTCTCCGTGCTTTAAGAGCAGCATGCTCCATATTGTAGGTGCATAGCCGAACTTGAGCTTGACGGAATTGTTGATCTTCATTAATTTCTGGATGAGAATGACAAGGTTGAGCCTACCCGCCGAAACTTGCTGGATGCCATACGCGCTTGTCAAAAGACACGGAGAATTAGAAACAGACGTGCTTGCTGGAGTCATATTGTGTATCCTCTCCAACAGGTTGGTCATCTCTGTAAGGAGATCTCCCCTATCCTTAGGCTCTAACTCCAGTACCCTTGAGAATGTGGACGGATATGACACGCGCACCTTCACGAGCCACTCCAGGCAAGCTTGATTTATACCTTCATTTTCAAAATGAGAATGGGTTATTTAACCACGAAGTGGAAGCACATGTTTTGAAAAATACTTGTTTGGAAACAATTTTACCAGTTCCCTCGACGATCTGCTGAAGTGAAGCAATCGGAGTCGTTCTTTGGCCACTGGAGGTCGCTGCTTCAGCTAGCTTTTGCTCTGCAAGAGCTTTGCGTTCAAAGTACTCCTCACGGATTGCAAAGTTTCTTTCAACAGCAGTTGTTTCAACAGCTTGGGTCGCCCATACCGCCCAAGGATTTTGTGCAAGTACTGCGTCCAAACTCAGAGCAGGAGTTTGAGTCTCATCATGAAAATCCTTGCTCAGCAGACCAGAAATAGAAAATTTTGTACATGAAGCTCTTGTACTCATACCCTCAGTCGCGGCCACCGGAGTGTTTTCCCTTAAGGCTGCATTCTGAGGGAGTTCACTTGGGATTGCGCTGCCACCAACTTAGTCTCTTGTCTCAAGAAAACTTGCTGTAGACTCTGAAATTTCTGGATGATTATCAGGTGCGACATTAAGTTACGTTCTAGGAACCGCAGCAGTGTCAGTTTCAGGGTTTGGCAATGAGCATCTTCCATGTCTTGATCCACTGCGCCACTGCTCGCGTTCGACTCACGTTCTACTCTTCTCACATTGGCTGGCATCGCACCCTCGGAAGCGATATTGACTTGACTATCTTCTGGAAATTTTGGCATATTTTGGGACATGGGACCTGAAATCACCATTCCTTCATCAATTTCAGTTTGCTCGACTCTTCCAAGAGGGACCTCAGTTGGCAACACAGCTGTAGGGGAGACACTCGATGGAACCTTAGAAGGAGTAGAGGTTGCTTCCCTTTCAGTTTCTGCTGGAGATATATTTTTCTCATGGGCATTAACTTCTTGGGAGGTCTCACGAGCAGCGCGCGAATCACTTTCTGGAAGAGAAGTGATCCTCTCTCGCTGAGCTAGATCTTGATTAGCAAGTTCAGCACTCTGATCCTACTCCTGCTGAAGCTCCTCTTCCTCTTGCTCCTGCTCAACGTTGAATTTGAGCCGATCGTCCTCAATGCTGGTCCCATATCCGGCCGGATGAAATTCAGGAACTTGATCATCTTGATCTTCCATCACCACATCCTCGCTAGGAGTCTCGCCAGCAGCTTCAGAGACGCGAACCACGTCACTACGGAGCCTCTGAAGTCCTCTCTATGGTTGAGGTGCCGTTTATTCCAAAATAAATTTATGTTATTCTCGTGCTTGAACAATAACACTGCCAAAATATAAAAGCTTATGGGGAAAATACCGCCACATTCAAATGCGATCGCATCTCCATATTCACATGGTATATTTGCGTAAGTGTTAGGGCGCATATTATCATCAATTTTTTTAAACAGAGCATGAACTCGTTACGCGCGAAGTTTGTTATTTTTGTTCAGGAAAGATGCAATTGACTAGCAATCTTAAGAAAATTGTTTACCTGATGCTTCACCGCATTGGTTCACTAACCAAAGACGAATGTCGCTCTTAGACACCCCACGGTTTAAAGCTTCTAGGATAATATCTTGACGAGATAAGGCAAATAGGTAAATAGTACCTCCTTCGTCTTCATTATCGATGATCTTCTGAAAGTCTTCATGTGCGCGCTGCATTTTAACAATGGTTGACTGCGAGCGTTGATTGTGCTCTTTCGCGCTTTTCTTCAAGGCTTCTTGAATTTGGCGATCTTCTGCCAGCTTTAAGTTCCTGTCTCTCTCCTCAGCCATAGTACTGGAATCCGCGATCGCCTCCTCTTCAGTCAGACCTCCCGGCACTTGAACTGGGCTCTCGCTATCTGTAACAAAGGAAAGAATTGAGTATCCGTAAGACGAGACAATTTATCATAATTCTAAAAGGAATATGATTGAATACCTTAACTTGCGACAAATGTGGCGTCTGTGGTGTCTGAATTGACCTCCACCAAGTCCTCAATAGTAATTTGTCGCACATTTGCCGTCTTCTTCGCTGCTGATTTCTTCGCAGTTGGAGGAGGATCTTGGCTTTTCTTTGAGAGCGCCACATTCTCCATGGAAACAGGGTTTATTCTGAGACGTTTTGACTGCTGAATGGTCAAGATACTAGCCGTGTCCGATGCAAGCTCATCAGAAGCTCTCTTCTTCTTCGAGGTTGTGATAAGCGGTGAAAGGAAGGCTTCAAGCTCTTCTGAGACCAAGTTTTGGACTTATCGATTCATTGGAATCCCCGGAGCAATAGGGACATCAGGTTTGATCTTTTTCGCGCGGCAAAAGTCAATGAAGCCTGCGCTGCGATCCTCGGATGCGAATCTCCTCAAACATCACTATCATGAGAAGGCAAGTTAGGTGTTGCAATGTTTATTAAGAAAAATAATAGGAAACGTGCTTAAGTATACCTTCTTGAAGTCGTCGGCATATTTTCTCCTCACGTCGAAGGACTTCTTCTTGACTATGGAAATCTTCTCATCAAGAATCAATTTAGCACACAAATTATTGTCTTTATCCATTAAGAATAAAAACCATAATGTGTCGCGTCACGAGAGCTGGAAAACTTGAATGGATAGTCTTTTTTCACAAGCGCGGGGGCTTTGCTTGGCTGGAGCTGAGCTTGACATCTTGCAAGAAGGCGGATCTGAGTCAATGGAGGCTCAGCAACCAACAGACTATTGCTCCTTCCGTAGAGCAACCCATTGTAGCAACCCTTAGTGATTGAATCGGACAACAGAGGTGGCGTGGCGTCATCGAAACCAAATTGGGGGCTCACTCGAATTGGATCATAATGAACCGTTGTGTGTTCATAACTCGAGGTTTCTGGGCTAGCCACATACTGAGGAAGAGAAGGCAAATATCATCTCCTGCACCAGTTGACAAATTTCCCGTAATGCCTGGCTCCTTTGGTAATATGCTGAGGTTTATACTTGGTGTCCACTTCTGGATACATGCTATCGTGAAAAACGATGTTATCCAAGTCAGTGACATAAGGTCTAGCCTCGAAGTAACTGATATCGTCGCAAACCAAAGAGAAAGGGCGTTGAACGGGCTTAGTCTTGTACTAAGGCCATTCTCAAAGACTGAGGAGCTTCTTCTCAGCATTATGTGCGTTCCACAGCTCCACGTGTGATGGGATAGGTGCGTACTTGGGCCACCTTTCAAAAACCCATATTATCAGAAATGCAATATTGACGAAGGAGACAATATCAACTGTGCCGCAGCCAAATCCAAGCGATGATACAGAGAACCCAAGACTAAAGGCCCCAAAGCTACCTTTTGGCCAAGAGAAAGTTTGAATGCGAGAGCGAGGACGTGAGTAAACACTCCATCACGAGGGTTCCAGTCTATAAGGTAGCGCGACACCCAAACGCAGAGAAAACCACAGAAGGTCCATGCAGCACCTTTTCCCTCAAGGGCAATTATCGCATCGGGGTCCTCCTCCAACAATTCCTTGGAAAATTTTGGCTTCGAGTAATCTCTGAAGAAATACATGATCCATTTGGAACAGATGTTTTTCGCGCCAGAAGTGACGGGCATATATGTGTCTGAATAGGTGGTCAAGTTCGGGTTCCACCTCGAGGCCGCCTTCTTCATATCAGCGATGCACTCTTTCATTTGCTCGAAAAGTGTAAGCTTCTCATCAGAAGTCAGAGGAGCCAAGGGGTCTACAGCTGCCACACTAGGAAGTACCAGCAATAGCTCTATATTTCAAGAGTTGGCCAGCCTCGAAGGTAGAAAATGGAAGGAGTGAGTTTTTTTAGAATACCTCGAGAACAGGAATCTCAGCATGTCATGGTTGACTCTGAGGCTGAGCCCCTTCATCGCGCGCACAGCGTAGTATATCCAAACATTCGTCAATTCTTCTTCATATTTGTAGAGGATGAACTCTGTCTATTCATCCATCAATCGAGTTTCTCCATGAACGACTGAAGAAGAACATCAATGAAAGGATACAACCCAGCTTCGAGGATGAGTCGCTGTACGTCCTGAACACTCACCATATCACAATCATCTCTCTCTGGTTGAGACACTAACTGCAAGGCATTTTTCACCGGAGATTCCTGGAGGGTGGTACCTTTCACGGTCGCCAAGTATAAATCCTCTCCGCCCAAGTAAGGGGCTTTGTACCACAGATCTTTGGAGAGTTCGGGCAAACTGAATGCTTCCTTCTAAGATTTCTTGGGAGCCATTTCTATAACACAAGTAACATGTGCAAAAAAAGAATTGAAGATCAATACCCTATTCGGGATGAAGAGCAGTGAAGAACACTATGAAGAACAGTGAAGAACACTAAAACCCAATTGGGTTGCATGTCAGGAATAAGCATGAACGCTAAAACCAGATTGGGTTGTGTAGATAGTGCTTTCTGAGCTAGCAGATCTTGGCCACGTGGAAACCATCCAGCACACCATATTGTGCTCCACACACACTGGATCACCAGCCGCGCTGATCCATGTGGGGGCTGCGAGACAGGGCCCTCGCATACGACTGCACGGGACTTGTAGGGACTTAGTGGTTTGGAGGCTAGAGTAAGTCCTGTCGCGTGCGAGCCAAGCCCGCGCGCGACCTTTAGTAACTGCTTTGAGAGATTTATGGCACGAGCTCCATAAACCCGGTCAATCCGGTCAAACCCGGTCAACCTCGTAACGGTTCCGGTATTCGCGCATAACGTGCTGTAACGGTCCTTATATAGGCGGACGAACGTGCCGTTGCGGTTAAGCTAATTAAGCCGCCATTGATGGGCGCATTAACCACACTGCAACAGTCACATTCTCCATTATATATAGGACGTTAACCTTTCCATACAAAGGAGGACACATTAGCCATTCGTGGAAGCTCTGCCAAACCTCTGTCTTTCTCTCAGACATTACTACTGCCTTACTCTCTCCCTACACACAACCCAACTCTTCCTGTGCCATCTCTGATCCTCTACATACGGTGTACACGGAGGTCTCCCCGCCGGAATCTCTTGTGCACATTTCGGTGAACCCGACGTGAACTTACCAACAAAAGCAACCATGTCTCAGGAGGATGACGTTAGCAACAAATCGCCTTCCACTGCAGCTGCCTCGGGAGAGGAGACCCGCCGTACTCCTACGACCCCCGGCGAGGCACCGACGCTAGAATCCTTGGACGCCACTGTCCAAGGTCAGGCGAAAGCTCTCAAAGCTCAGTCTGCGCAGCTAGAGCGGATCCTGGCCGTTCTGGGCACCCTTGCACCAAACCCTTCACCAGCCACCGCCGTCTCTCAAGGAGGAGGAGCCCCTACCGCTTCAGGACAGGGAGTGTCGACCACACCTCCCAAACCTAATCTGCAGACTCCATCGGCGGTTACGCAGCTGCCTTCAATTCAGGGGTCAACAGCTCAGATGTTGCCTCTCACTGCTCATACTCCTCAGCCTCCGGCTTTGGCTTCTAATCCGGCTTCGCAGTATCCCTTTCCTCCGCCAACGGCGATCTGGGGCAATGCGAACAGCCAATATTTCCTAATCCTCCGGCGGCATACGTGTCGCCTCCGCCTGCGACAACCCCTCCTCCTGTTACCGAGGGAAGCATTCCAGAATGTATGACGTCTCTGCAGAAGCGCATGGACACTATTCTGGCTCACCAATCATTCGCGGATACCATCATCCCAAAGCTAGACAACGATCCACCCATCCCGCGGGAGATCTATCTCATGCCTAACCCGGCGGGGTATAAGGCTCCTAAATGGGACAAGTTCGAGGATGTCAATGGGAACGATCATGAGCATGTCATGCGTTTCATTGATGTCATGGGGCCATACGGAGCCGATTCCAAACCGCTGATGCGAGAGTTCCCAAAATCCTTGGGAAACGTAGCGTACAAGTGGTACCGAACGTTGGAGGCTGGATCCGTGAAGACTTGGGACGACATGGTCCAGAAGTTCTATGCCAAGTTCTTCCAGATGGAAGAAAAGGTGACGATGATCCACCTCTCGCGGATGTATCAGAAGCGCGAAGAGGATGGGATAACTTTCATCAAGAAGTTCAGGGCGAAGTCATTGGAATGCAAAGATCCAATGCTCGAAAGTCGGCTTGTAGAGATATGCCTGCAGTGCATGCGAGACGAATACAAAGGTATGCTCATCAATCTGCAAACACCTACGTTTTCAAAGCTAATCGAATGCACGAAGAACATCGAGCCTATAGTTGAGAGGCAGAAAAAGAAGAACGCTCCGGAGCGATCTTCGAGCGGTACCACCTACAAGATCGGGAGATTCAGTTACAAGAGGGGACGCGAAGCTGAGGTCAATACAGTTTCACCCCAGAAGCAAGCGAAGGTTGTGAACTTCGACGTACCACCTCTGCCATGTTCGGTAGAGGAGGCAAGCGACCTCTGCAGACAGTGGCGCAAGGACGGTGTCCTACCGCCGCTCGAGAAGATGCCCTCCAAGGAGATGGTGAGGGACCCGAAGTGGTGCGAGTACCACGGCAAAGTCATGCATCCCACAGCGGAATGTAAGAAGCTCAGGATTGTATTCAACAAGAAGATGAAGAACGGCGAGCTGATCGTCAGCGATCACAGGAAGGATGTGCGCAACAATCCACTTCCTGCCCATGCGGAGCAAGACTCAAAAGGCAAAGAGGTCGCCATGATCTCGATTGTGGACTTGGAAGAAGTCGCAGAGGATGGTCTACCCATCATTGCCGAAGTCCATAATGACGAGGACTGCAGTGTAGACACAGAGGATGAACGTGCCGATCGGATGAAGGGGTCGCACGGCTTTAGCAGATTCTTCGACGAGATGAACTTCTCCGAGAAGTGCCGAACAGAAATGACGAAAGCAATCTTGAGGATAGCAGAGGACTACGAGGAGGATATTGTAGTCTCCAACGGGAAAGTCATCAGGGCATCTCGCTCTACAGAAAAGATTATGACCTTTTCTGCCAGCGACAAAAAGACAGATGCGAGCCACCAGAGGCCTCTGTACGTGACGGCCATCATCAATGGAGTCGAGTTCAAACGAGCATTCGTCGATGGAGGAGCGGCGGTCAACGTCGTCTCGCTCCACACACTGAAGCTAGCAGGGATCCCCGAGTATAAGATTGTCAGGCGTCCATCTCCGCTGATGGGATTTGGAAGTGACTCTAGAATGACGATTGGATGGATCCGCCTGGGCGTGCAGATCGGCAAAATCACGTGCTCAGCGAAGTTCTACGTCATAGATGCGAACACTACGTATCACATGATCATAGGACGAGCCTGGATTCATCGCTTCGACGCGGTCCCTTCAACAGCCCACCAGGTCATGAAAGCCATCTGGAACGACAGAATAGTCGAGATACCGGCTTCAACGAATCCATTCAACATGGATGAAGCACATCTCACCGAGGCGGTGTGGTTCACCGAGATGGCGGACGAGCTAACACCGGGGCCGTTCAACCCTACTCCTTTACCTCTTTGGGAAGATATCAAGGATCAGTCACCGGCGGGAGTGATGGTGACAAGGGAGGATGCCAAGGAAAAGCCGCCCACACGCGAAGAGGCGCCGCGAATTGCTTACCAACGAAAGAACGTGTACACTTTGAAGAGAATAGCAAAGCATGACCCTGAGGGCAAGAAGATAGAGTGCTTCTACGCCAACGGGAAGAAGTGCTATCGCATATGAAGGTGCGCCGGGATGTCCTCACACGGGCATGGGGATATCCCAGGGCAAATCAACCAAATCGAGCAGATTGCGGTCACAGAAAGGCCAATGCAGAGCACTCCAGATGAGAAGCTCAAAGAAGCACCCGAATGCATGGAAGACAGACCCAGACCACAGAGGCAAGATCTAAAGGAAGTGTTCCTCAGCCCGAACGAGGAAAAGAAGAGGCCACTCTTTCTAAGTGCGGACCTCACAAGCGAGGAGGAGAAAGGACTGCTACAGCTCCTGACTAAGTACAAAGACGTGTTTGCATGGGAGTATGATGAGATGCTCGGACTGGACACAAGCATCACTATGCATCGTTTAGACATCATCCCGGGTTCTAAACTGATAAAGCAGAGCACAAGAAGCTTCTGGCCGGAGCTTAGTGTGAAGATCAAACAGGAGATCGTCAAACTCCTGGATGCCAAGTTCAGAGAGCCGAATCATCATCCAACGTGGCTGGCCAACATTGTGCCAGTGGTAAAGAAGAACGGACAGCTTCGCATCTGCGTGGACTTCCGAGATCTCAATCGTTTCTGCCCCAAGGACGATTTTCCGCTCCCAAACATCGATTTGCTAATCGATTCGACAGCTAGTCATCGCGTGTTCAGTTTCATGGACGGCTTCAGCGGGTAAAACCTATTGGAATAGATGCCCTAGAGGCAATCTAGTTTAGTATGAATTTGTATTTGGCTAGGAAATTCATTTATTATTTATTGGATATTTAATATAATGAAGTCCTTAGATTTACAATCGTGTTGTTTATCTTAAATATCCCTAGTCAAGTATAATGATTAAATGGGACAATCATTTATAGACTAGTAAGGGGTTGGATTGATATGGAGATATCACGATCCAACACATAGGTGTGCATTACGGAATGTTGCACTGGATTGACCCATCACCGAGAAGGCTACATACATGTTATGTTGAGTCACAAGTGCTTCTCGGGTACAATGGTATTGTCATCCTTAGACTTGAAGTCACTAGATATTCTAGTTGTGGATCATTGTGATCTTGGTAGCGTTAAACGCTACACCGTAACTGGGTAGTTATAAAGGTGTGTACTGGATACAATGAGAAACAAGCTTAGAGATCGTAGTAGACGTAGAGAGGATTTGCCCCTCCCACATAACGGGAGAAAATATCCTAGGCCACTCGAAGGATAGTGCTTATAGAATGTCTGGCCAGACTCAAATAAATCAATATATGGGATATTGATGTCATTTGCACGAATAAGGCTATTCCATGGATCGAGAAACTAGGGATTGGATATACGAGTGTGAGTTGTATGTCTCGTGTCCAATCCGGATATGGAGGCAAAGGGATGAGACAATTACTTGTACAAGGTTGTCTAGATGACTATTCTATTAGTTGGCTAGAATGGATGTTTTGCTAGAAACCGCTCCATATTAGCAAAGAGTTGCTACCAACTAGATAGAACCTATGGGGTCACACGCTATATAGAGTTGTACTAGATTTGGGAATTAATTAATTGGATTAATTAATTAGAAGGATCACTTTGCAAACCCTTGCAAACTTAGTAGGGACTAATTTGCAAGGAAGGGACTAAATTGAATTCTAGTAAGACTAGAATAAGTCCTTTAGGTAGTTAACAAGGAGTTGTTGGACTATATAAAGGACCCTCCTTCCTTCCTTCCTCATAACTTATGCTCTAAAGAGAACATAACAAGAGTGGGAGAGAACAAAGGAGAGAGAGCAAGCAACAAAGGAGGCCGCCGCCCCCCTTGCCGCCGCCCTCGTCCCCGTCGGCCAAAAGAAGGGCCGAGCCCCTTCCCTTTTGTCTCGTTTTGCGTGATTCCTTCACCCTCCTCTCATTCCGGGCTAGCACCAAGGAGATTGGAGATCTAGGATCAACTCTAGGCGTGGATCAACTATAGAGAACGTGACACTATTCGCGTTTGAAGTCATCAAGGAGAACCCAAAGGTGTGTTTATGATTTCTTACCTTCACTATCGTTATGCATCTAGACTTGTGATCCTTGGAGGGTTTTGCATGGCTATTGTTTGATTATGCTTCCGTTTGCGCGATCCATGAATCAAAACCCTACAGTGGTATCAGAGCCAGGTCATAGAGCATAAACGTAGTTTATGTGTTACATTCTTGTTGTTTTACACCTTAAATTCTTGTTTATCGCGTAAAACAAGACAAATCAAGCATGGGATGCAATTTGTCAATAATTAGGTCATAACAAGACTCAATTTTGCATTGGATGCATGAATTGGTGAGTTTGAGAAATTTTAGGATCTTAGATCTAGGGTTTGGGCATCCTTGGGGAAGAAGGAGTTCTCCCAAAACAAGGAAACAACCAAACTTGGGCTCCAAGCAAGGAGGTTGTTTTGGAAACAACCTCCACAAGGAGGTTCGGCCCCCTAGGGGACCGCCCCCTTGCTTGCCGCCCAAGATTGGCGCCCTAAGGGGCCGGGCGGCCCTAACCCGCGGGCCTAGCTTGCGGGTTTTGGGCCGGGCCGGCCCTAGGGCCTTATGGTTCACTTTGTTTGGGCCCGGGCAATTGGATTGTTGGGCCCATGGACCGTTTTAACCCTAGAAATCCTAAAATCAATTAAAATTGACCAAGCGCGTTAAAATTGGATTTTAACTGTTTATGTGCAAATCGCATGGTGATTGGATATGGCCTTAGGATGTGGTTTGATGTGAATGTTTAATTTTGTGTTTTGGTTTTACGGCCTGCGAGCTGATCAATTAATTGTAATAATTAATTAGGGTTTTATGGCCTGCGTGCCATTTTTTTTCTCAACTTGTGAGATTTATTTTATTTAGTATAGATATTAGCTAGTGCTAGATAAAGTAGATTGTTAGCCAAGATTGAAGAAAAGAAGCCCAAAGCCAAAGAAGCCACAAAAAGGATGGAGCATGGAGCATGGAGCACACCACATGACTATGAAGAATGGACCGAAAGATCAAGACGCATGGAGATGTGTTTGCTTAGGGTTCATAGATAATTCCATTGGCTTGGAATTATCTTAGTCTAGAAAAGGCCATATCCACATCACGTTTAATTTCTGTTTTGTGGTTGTTTATTTATTGTCTTATTATTTGTGTGGTTGGTGTATGGATGATGCATGCAATTAGGATAATAAGATAATTAGACAACCCGGATCTATTATTTGGAGTTGTGCCCAAACTCAAATAGATAGATTAGTTGATATTGATCAACAAAATAATTAAAATTGAAAATCCCTCAAATTTTAAATATTGTGTTCTTGCCTTCTCGTTATTTAAACACTCATTATCATCATTATTTATCAAGTTCGTGCGTGCCAAAGCATGGCGACTTGGTTCATAATGATGAAATGCGATGGCACGTAACAATGTGCAATTGTTTAGATAAGAGGTTGAGCACAACTAGGCTATTAATTTGATTAAGAAACCTAGAGGCAATCAATTGGGATTATCCATATGGATGGATAAATAAGGAGTTATTTGCCCGATTGAACCAAGAGTTGCATATGGGATGCAATTGGAATTGTTCCTACCTAAGAAGTAGTCGAATTATGGGTGACTTGCCAAAGCAAGCTCATAAGGAGATGAAAAAGATGGATCTTGGCCCACTAGAAAATATAGTGATATTTTCCGCATTAATATCTTGAGGGTTATTAATCCGTAGAAAAAATAGTGGGAGCTATATTTAATAAACTAGCCATTATTAAATATAGTCAAAAATTCACAAATACTAAAACTTGCGTATTTTCCTTTTGTAGAATTCCAAATGGCAAACAACTCATCGAGTTCACAACATTCCCTACAATCTGTCCTTGAGAAGGACAAGCTCTCTGGAACCAACTTTCTTGATTGGTACAGAAACTTGAGAATTGTTCTCAAGCAAGAGAAGAAGCTGTACGCAATAGAGGAGCATGTTCCAGAAGGTCCAGAGAATCAGACACCTGCTGCCTTAAAGGCGTATCAAAAGCGTGTTGATGACGCTAATGATGCGGCCTGCCTAATGCTTTGCACCATGACCTCTGAGCTTCAGAAGCAACATGAGAACATGAATGCTGTCGATATGATCGAACATCTAAAGCAGCTCTTCCAAGAGCAGGCGAGGGTAGAGAGGTATGAGGTCTCAAAGGCACTGTTCAAATGTCATCTGGCAGAAGGGAACCCGGTGGGACCCCATGTACTCCGAATGATCGGATACTTGGAGAATCTCGCCCGGCTTGGGTTCCCGGTCGGCCAAGAGTTGGCAACCGATCTCTGTTGCAATCGTTGCCTGAAAGTTATGGACAGTTCATTATGAACTATAACATGAACGAGATCGTTAAACCACTGCCAGATTTGCTCAACATGTTGAGGACGGCTGAACAGAGCATCAACAAGGGTAAGGGCAAGGCCATTATGATGGTGCATAAAGGAAAGGGCAAAAAGTTTGCCTCTTCCTCCAAGGGCAAAGGCAAGTCAGTTGCCAAGTCCAAGGAACAAGCCCTTAAGCCTGTTGGTGGCGTTGCCAAGGTCGTGACTAAGGGTGAATGTCACTACTGTAGTCAACCTGGACACTGGAGGAGGAACTGCCCAAAATATCTGGAGGACAAGAGGCTTGGAATAGTGATTCCACCACCACCAGGTATTTTTGTTGTAGATGTCAATTTAACTGTCTCTACATCATGGGTATTAGATACTGGATGTGGATCTCATATTTGTCGAAATATGCAGGATCTAAAGAGAAGTAAAAGATTGGCTAAAGGGGAGGTAGATCTACGCGTTGGGAATGGAGCAAAGGTTGCTGCGTTGGCCATAGGCGTGTGCGAGCTATCTCTGCCTTCAGGATTAGTTTTAGAATTAAATAATTGCTATTTTGTGCCTGCTATGAGCAGAAACATTATTTCTATTTCTTGTTTGGACAAGGAAGGTTTTATTATTTCAATAAAGAACAATTGTTGTTCCTTTTATTTGAATAATATTCACTATTTTAGTGCGCAATTATTTAATGGACTTTATGTCCTTGATCTAAGCAATCCTGTCTACAACATTAATACCAAGCGGATTAAAATAAATGATTTAAATCCTGCTTATTTATGGCATTGTCGTTTAGGCCATATAAATGAGAAACGTGTATCTAGACTCCATAAGGATGGATTGCTAGACTCATTTGATTTTGAATCATATGAGACATGTGAGGCTTGTTTATTAGGAAAAATGACAAAGTCCCCTTTCAATAAGAAAGGTGAAAGGACTAGTGAGCAATTGGCGCTCATACATACCGATGTGTGTGGGCCATTTGCCACGCCTGCCAGGGGTGGTTATGTCTACTTCATTACGTTTACTGATGATTACAGTAGATATGGATTTGTGTACCTTATGAGGGCAAAATCCGAATCCTTTGAAGTGTTCAAAGAATTCAAGAATGAAGTAGAGAAGCAACTTGGCAAAAGTATCAAGGTTCTACGATCGGATCGTGGAGGAGAATACTTGAGCCAAGAGTTTGACGACTATCTTAGAGAGTGTGGGATCGTGTCCCAACTCACTCCACCCGGAACGCCACAATGGAATGGCGTGTCCGAGAGGAGGAATCGAACCCTATTGGATATGGTTCGGTCTATGATGTGTCAAACCGATCTTCCATTATCATTTTGGGGCTACGCTCTATTAAGTGCAGCTTTCACCATTAACCGTGTTCCATCTAAATCAGTCATGAAGACACCATATGAGATGTGGAGTGGGAGGCGTCCCACACTGTCGTTCATGAGGATTTGGGGCTGCGATGTCTATGTATAACGTTTACAATCAGACAAGCTAGGGCCTAAATCGGATAAGTGTAAATTTGTGGGGTACCCTAAGGAAACTAAGGGATACTACTTCTACAATCCAACCGAGAACAAAGTGTTTGTTGCTCGGACCGGCGTGTTTCTAGAAAGAGAGTTTGTCTCTAAAGAAGCAAGTGGGAGGAATGTAGAACTTGAAGAAGTTCAAGAACCACAAATCACTGAACCGATTATGGAACATGAACAAGAATCACAAGCAGTTGTGGATCCACCTGTTCAGGTAACACAAGAGCTTCGTAGATCTAGTAGAGTGCGCCAGGAACCCGAGAGGTACGGACTTCTCGTGACTGATTCCGGTGACACGATGCTCATAGATGATGAGCCTACTACCTATGAGGAGGCCATGAATGGCCCAGACTCGCAGAAGTGGCTTGAAGCCATGAGATCCGAGATGGAATCCATGTATACCAACAAAGTATGGACTTTGGTGGAACCACCTGATGGGGCGCGGCCCATAGGGTGCAAGTGGGTCTTCAATAAGAAGATCGACATGGATGGTAATGTGATTACCTATAAGGGCCGATTGGTAGCTAAATGATTCAGACAGATTCATGGTATTGACTATGATGAAACCTTTTCACCAGTCGCAATGACCAAATCCATCCGAATCCTACTTGCAATTGCAGCATACTACGACTATGAGATTTGGCAGATGGATGTCAAAACAGCATTCCTTTATGGGAATCTCCTCGAGGACGTGTATATGATACAGCCGGAGGGTTTTGAGGATCCAAAGCAAGCCAACAAAGTCTGTAAGCTGCAACGATCCATTTATGGATTGAAGCAAGCTTCTAGGAGTTGGAATCGACGTTTTGATGAAGTGGTCAAAGAGTTTGGCTTCATCAGAAACGAAGATGAGTCTTGTGTCTACAAGAAGGTTAGTGGGAGCTCTGTAGCTTTTCTGGTCTTGTATGTAGATGACATACTACTCATTGGAAACGACATTCCCATGCTGCAATCTGTGAAAGATTGGCTAGGAAAGTGTTTCTCAATGAAGGACTTAGGGGAAGCAGCCTATATACTCGGTATAAAGATCTATAGAGATAGATCTAAGAGGTTGCTAGGCCTAAGTCAGAGTACATATATTGACAAGGTGTTGAAACGGTTCAACATGCAAGATTCCAAGAAGGGATTCTTGCCCATGTCACATGGAATCACTCTTTCAAAGATTGGTTGTCCTTCCAATGAGATTGAGAAGAAACGCATGAGTAGGATTCCCTATGCCTCGGCCATAGGATCTATCATGTACG
The DNA here is from genome assembly GCA_023055425.1 of Linanthus parryae. Taxonomy (NCBI): domain Eukaryota; kingdom Viridiplantae; phylum Streptophyta; class Magnoliopsida; order Ericales; family Polemoniaceae; genus Linanthus; species Linanthus parryae. Next base: position 93,694,844 of record JALGPY010000001.1, read on the forward strand.
CCATGTTATGTACTAGACCAGATGTGTCATATGCCTTGAGTATGACAAGCAGATACCAATCCAATCCGGGTGAGAGTCACTGGATTGCTGTCAAGAACATCCTAAAGTACTTGAGAAGAACTAAGGATGCTTTCTTGATGTTTGGCGGTGAGGAAGAGTTGCGTGTAAGGGGTTACACTGATGCAAGCTTCCAAACCGACAGAGATGACTTTAGATCACAGTCGGGATATGTGTTTTGCCTGAATGGAGCAGCGGTGAGCTGGAAGAGTTCCAAGCAAGAGACGGTGGCTGATTCTACAACAGAGGCTGAGTACGTTGCTGCAAATGGCGCAGCAAAGGAGGCTGTTTGGATCAGAAAGTTTGTTTCTGAACTTGGTGTGGTCCCTAGCATTGCGGATCCAGTGGAGTTGTTCTGTGACAACACTGGGGCGATCGCGCAATCAAAGGAACCAAGATCGCACCAGAAGTCCAAGCATGTGCTCAGGAAGTTTCATCTGATTCGAGATATTATCGATAGAGGAGACGTTCGGATATGCAAGATTCCTACAGATGATAATCTGTCAGACCCGCTTACAAAGCTTCTCACGCAGTGGAAGCATGAAGGGCACACTAGGAGTATGGGCATACGAGATGCGCCAGATTGGCTCTAGTGCAAGTGGGAGACTGTTGGAATAGATGCCCTAGAGGCAATCTAGTTTAGTATGAATTTGTATTTGGCTAGGAAATTCATTTATTATTTATTGGATATTTAATATAATGAAGTCCTTAGATTTACAATCGTGTTGTTTATCTTAAATATCCCTAGTCAAGTATAATGATTAAATGGGACAATCATTTATAGACTAGTATGGGGTTGGATCGATATGGAGATATCACGATCCAACACATAGGTGTGCATTACGGAATGTTGCACTGGATTGACCCATCACCGAGAAGGCTACATACATGTTATGTTGAGTCACAAGTGCTTCTCGGGTACAATGGTATTGTCATCCTTAGACTTGAAGTCACTAGATATTCGAGTTGTGGATCATTGTGATCTTGGTAGCGTTAAACGCTACACCGTAACTGGGTAGTTATAAAGGCGTGTACTGGATACAATGAGAAACAAGCTTAGAGATCGTAGTAGACGTAGAGAGGATTTGCCCCTCCCACATAACGGGAGAAAATATCCTAGGCCACTCGAAGGATAGTGCTTATAGAATGTCTGGCCAGACTCAAATAAATCAATATATGGGATATTGATGTTATTTGCACGAATAAGGCTGTTCCATGGATCGAGAAACTAGGGATTGGATATACGAGTGTGACTTGTATGTCTCGTGTCCAATCCGGATATGGAGGCAAAGGGATGAGACAATTACTTGTACAAGGTTGTCTAGATGACTATTCTATTAGTTGGCTAGAATGAATGTTTTGCTAGAAACCGCTCCATATTAGCAAAGAGTTGCTACCAACTAGATAGAACCTATGGGGTCACACGCTATATAGAGTTGTACTAGATTTGGGAATTAATTAATTGGATTAATTAATTAGAAGGATCACTTTGCAAACCCTTGCAAACTTAGTAGGGACTAATTTGCAAGGAAGGGACTAAATTGAATTCTAGTAAGACTAGAATAAGTCCTTTAGGTAGTTAACAAGGAGTTGTTGGACTATATAAAGGACCCTCCTTCCTTCCTTCCTCATAACTTATGCTCTAAAGAGAACATAACAAGAGTGGGAGAGAACAAAGGAGAGAGAGCAAGCAACAAAGGAGGCCGACGCCCCCCTTGCCGCCGCCCTCGTCCCCGTCGGCCAAAAGAAGGGCCGAGCCCCTTCCCTTTTGTCTCGTTTTGCGTGATTCCTTCACCCTCCTCTCATTCCGGGCTAGCACCAAGGAGATTGGAGATCTAGGATCAACTCTAGGCGTGGATCAATTATAGAGAACGTGACACTATTCGCGTTTGAAGTCATCAAGGAGAACCCAAAGGTTTGTTTATGATTTCTTACCTTCACTATCGTTATGCATCTAGACTTGTGATCCTTGGAGGGTTTTGCATGGCTATTGTTTGATTATGCTTCCGTTTGCGCGATCCATGAATCAAAACCCTACACAACCAAATCAAGATGGACCCCGAAGATGCACGAAAGACTGTCTTCATCACCCCAGTGGGAGTGTTCAACTACACGGTGATGCCCTTTGGTCTCAAAAACGCAGGTGCAACCTACCAGCGGGCCATGATGGCCCTATTCCACGACATGATGCACAAGGAAGTGGAGTTTTACGTGGATGACCTCGTGGTTAAATCCAAGCAAGAGGCAGACCACCTGGCAGATTTTCGGAAGGTGTTCAACAGATGCAGACGCTTCCAGCTGAAGATGAACCCTATGAAATGCGCATTCGGGGTAACATCGGGAAAATTCTTGGGATGCGTGGTACATTGCCAAGGAATAGAGCCTGACCCGGCGAAGGTTTCAGACATCGTCAGCATGACCCCGCCACACGACCAGAGTGCCTTGAAAATATTCTTGGGGAAACTATCATATCTGCGAAGATTCATCCCTGCGATTGCCGAGATTACTTTCTGCTTCAGTAATCTCCTCAAGAAAGATGCCTCATACAACTGGACCCCGGAGCACGAAGTTGCGTTCGGGAAGCGGAAAGAACTGTTGACGTCTTCAAAAATAATGATCGCACCTCAGTTGGGGTCACCGCTTTTACTGTATCTGACGTCAACCAGGAAATCCATAGGAGCACTTTTGGCTCAGGAGTACGAAGGCCAGGAAAGGCCCATCTACTACATCTCTCGCATTGTGCAGCCCGCAGAATCAAGGTACACAGACATTGAGCGTCATTGCCTTGCCTTATTCTTCATAATAGAGAAGTTGAGACACTACTTTGCGTCGCACAAAGTGGTGGTGGTTACGAAAAGTGATCCCATACGATATCTGCTAACTCACACTACTCCTGGAGGAAGATTGGCGAAATGGTACATGATCATCTCTCAATACGATATCACATGTGTGCGACCGCGAGCGATCAAGTCGCAGGCGGTAGCGGATTTGTTGGCACAATTCCCCGACAACAGTCATGACCCCGTGATCGAAGAAGAACTCGAGGGACCTGAGATCTATGCGATCGATGTACCCTATTGGACGCTCCATTTCGACGGGTCGTCAACAAGGAAATGCGGAGGCATTGGGATAGTCTTGACCAAACCAGATGGGGAGGTCATACAGATGTCCACAAAGCTCGACTTCGCGGTCACCAACAATGAGGCAGAATATGAAGCCCTCATAGCGGGGTTGCGTGCAGCGAAGGCTTTAGAAGTAAGCAACCTGACGGTCATGGGAGACTCCAAGTTGATCGTCAAGCAAGCCTCGGGCGAGTACGGTTTGAAAGAGATTAACCTTCTATCCTACCGCACTCTGGTACAAAAGCTAGTGCAGCAATTCTGTGATGTGAGGTACGAGCACAAGCTCTGAGCAGACAACAGACATGCAGACGCTTTGGCCACCTTGGGATCCAAGGTTAGTACAGATAAATGTCCCGCAAGGATCTCCATTGAGGTGCGAACATCGTCGGCGTTGACAGAAGACGCGTGCGACGATGAACACATGGATGATACGGACTGGAGAAAAACAATTTTGCGAGCTATTGCAGAAGGCACAAGCAGCGAAAGCTGGGCACTCACAAGGGGGTATTGCATACATGACAACACCCTTTACTACAAGGGCCCTGGCGGAATACTCATGCGATGTGTTTCCGAGCAAGAGGGACAATTGCTGCTGGAGAAGATTCACCAACATGCTTGCGGAGAAAGCGAGGTGTCAATCTATCGGAAGGCTCAGAGATATGTCATTCATTGGCCGGATATGTCAACAGCCGCCGCCCTGATACAAGGGAAGTGCGAGAGTTGTGCACTGATTAAAGATTCCTTACTCATCGCTCTAACCGACGATGATGCGGATTGGAGGAAACCACTCTTCGATTTCCTCACCCAGGGCATCGTACCTGAATCGAGAAAAAGAAGCGGAGAATCTGAAAAGGAAAGCGTCTCGATATGTGGTGCAAGAGAACTTGCTTTGGAGAAAAGGTCATGAGGGCAACTTGCTGCGATGTCTAGACGGCAGGGAAGCACAAGAAGTCATGGACCTTTCCCATCAGGTAGAACACCAAGGAGGTGCGAAACTATGCAGGCAGCTCCTCTCAATCGGATATTTCTGGCCCACGATGGAGGCCAATTGCCGCACCAAAGTACGACGCTGTCAGGAGTGTCAATTCAAAGGAAACCTAGTGCATGCTCCTGCTGTGGACCTACATGCATTGGGGACACCATGGCCATTTCACACATGGGCGTTGGACTTCATTGGCCCCATCCGACCAACTTCGCACGGGAATCATTTTATTCTCACCGCAACTGAGCTGTTCACCAAATGGGTGGAGGCGAAACCATTAAAGACGGCAAATGCGCTAGCTGTGGTCAATTTCATCCAAGAAAACATTATATGCAGGTTTGGAATTCCCAACACCATCCTTTCGGATAATGGTACTCCTTTTGTTAATCGCCAGGTGGCTGCAAAGCTAGCAAAGTACAATATCAGGCAAATATGTTCCACCCCCTACTACCCGAAGGGGAACGGGCAAGCCGAAGCGACCAACAAAACGCTGTTGAGAATTTTGAGCAAGATGGTCGCAGATGACCACAAGAAGTGGGCTGATTCTCTAAACATAGCCCTGTGGGCTTACCGGACTTCTCCAAGGACACCCACGGGGGTCTCACCATTCCTCCTATGCTATGGAGCTGAGGCCGTGGTACCTGCGGAGGTGAGAGTCAATTCGGCGAGATTGGCCTTCCATGCATTGTACGACAATCAACGCGATCATGACTTAGTCTTGCTGGAGGAAAAGCGAGAGCAAGCTAAAAGGACCAACAAGCGGTATCAAGAAAGGATCGCTCGTGCTTACAATAAGACGGTCCAGCGAAGAGATTTCGCAGTTGGAGATTTGGTCCTGCGCGCATCTGACCATTTCATGCGAGAAGCGGCTTACCCAAAGTTCGCAGCTAATTGGGAAGGACCCTTCGAAGTCACAGAAGTCTTCGACAGTGGTTACTGCAGCATACGGAGGTTGCACGGAACGACCTCAACCCCAAGCTCAGTCAACATGCGCTGGATTAAGAAGTACTATCCTTGACTTCTCTCATTTTATGCGTTTTATTATAACGTTGCCTCATGTCTTGTATGGCTATGATTCACACAATCTTCTCTCCCATATGAGAGAATTGTAAGCTCATCTCTCCCATATGAGAACACTATAATAAAAGGATTCTCCCAAATGAGAATTTGTTGTTTCTTGCTGTTAATGTTGCTTTATCTAGTTTGTTATTACTGTTAACAATGGGCTATCCGCCACAATAGCAATCTGTGCAACCACGATCTTAATTGATCCTCTAAGCCTATCTGATACGATAGCAACCTACACGAAATGCGATCTTAACTGATCTTCTAAGCCTATCTGTCACGATAGCAACCTATGCAAATGCGATCTTAATCGATCTTCTAAGCCTATCTGATACGATAGCAACCTACACGAAATGCGATCTTAACTGATCTTCTAAGCCTATCTATCACGATAGCAACCTATGCAAATGAGATCTTAATCGATCTTCTAAGCCTATCTGTTACGATAGCAACCTATGCAAATACGATCTTAACCGATCTTCTAAGCCTATGTGTCACGATAGCAACCTATGCAAATGCGATCTTAATCGATCTTCTAAGCCTATCTGTCATGATAGCAGCCTATGCAAATGCGATCTTAATTGATCATCTAATCCTATCTGCCACGATAGCAGCTCATGCGAAAAATGATCTTAATTGATCTTCTAAGCCCATCTGCCACGATAGCAGTCCATGTGAAAACAGTATTAAGTGATCTTTCAAGCCTATCTATTGTGGTAGCAACATATGCGAACATGATCTTAAATGATCCTTCGAGCCTATCTAATGTGATAGCAGCATCATACGAATGCGATTTAAAATTCGTCCTTAAGCATGTCTATTGTGATAACGACATCATGATCTTAAGTGATCTCCAAAAGGTCTATCTAATGACATAGCACCTGCACTTGAATCTGAAGATGAATCACAAGCCCATCTGCAAAGATGGCACAGCTACGCAAATACGATCTCGAACGATCCAATAACATATCTGCGAATTTATACGGCAGATAGCAAATGCGAAGTATGTATGTGGCACTACAAAAGGCGAAATATGCCGATACGCATGCGAAATTGTATTTTGTTGTAACGAGACAGCAGATAATACAAAATCCATTTATCATTATGAGTCGAAAAGACTTACAACTTATCTGTCTAGATAGCAGCTTACAAGCGAAAAAGCTCAAATCTAACTACGCAGCCAACATGGCTTACAATGCATTCGAAAAGTAACTTACAAGCTCGAAGTAACACATCGAGGGAATCCTAGCTGAAAAAGGATGAACCTAACAGTCCTAACACCGGCTATGCAATGCACAGATCTGCGGCCAAAGATCTGTAGCAAGTAGGATGCTTCTGCGAAGAGATCAACTCGCCATTCGCTACATCCCGGGCAGCAAAGATCTGGGTGGTTCGACGTCCAAGATCTCAGGATCTGACGAGACCCCTGTCTGATCAAGATATGTACCAGAGGAACTACCTGTTCCGACGTATGCAGTCGTGCAAAACAGGGGAAGCAGTCATTCCTCTGGTACTGGGTTCCTTGTCCTGATAGACAAGGGCATTGGCGAGCCTCCTGAGTTCAAGAACGAAGAGGCAAGAAATCCTCCTCCAGGGATGCTGGAGGAGAATTCCACCGTTCATTACGAGTCGGTAGCAAGGTCACTACGGCGCTGCACCTCACCGGGAGGCGGCCGGAAACATGATCTGCAAACATAATAGACGAAGAAAATTCTTCGAATACACATGAGATATCATCTCCATTTTCTTTATGAAGGTTACAAAGATTACTAAGCCTCATAAAGCGGATCTTGGAAACTATTTCTATGGCACAAAGCGCAAACTCAGGTCTCATGACTTGGAGTTGCCATGAATCAACGGAAAACAAGCGTTGAAGCCAGCAGTCGTAAGGACTCACGGCAAAGCACATTTTTGGGATGAAGAACCCAAATGGCAAAGACAGGGTTTATATAGACCTTATGGAGACTCTTCAGTTGCCAAGATGAGTCATCAGAATTCGAAAAGAGGGTAAGGTTAATCACTTACGCCTTGAAAAGCGGTAACGATCAATTACCCTACTAAAGGCTACGACGATTCAGTTGCGTATCCTAATAAATGACGGATGGTCATGATTCGGATGGACTTCCCAAGGAAAGCGTGCTTATCTTATGAGAAATTAGCGCGAAAATCAAGCAGAATATCAATTGCTGATGTCATAATTAGATATGCACAGAGATATTCCATCAAATCCCGGAAAGGGCAAAACGGGCATGTCGATTCTTTTGTTAAAAAAAAAGGGGGGAGAAACCCTAGCAACATTACATTAATGTTTCTAGTAACATTACATTAATGTTTCTGCTATTTGTTTGCTACTTTTCAAATTCAAAAGTCAAAGTAAATTCTTGATCAAGGAGTCATTAAGGGTGAACTGACGGCTCAGCTTCTCCACCTGCTCCACTTCTTGCTTCAATTGCTCGCACTTGGCATTCATCTCATGATAGAGCTTCAGAGCCTCTTCAACCTTTTGCTTTTGCTGTTCCACCTTCTGCTTCTCAGCTGCGAGGTTTTGGTGGCCAAGTTTCAAAGTTACGGCTGCGCGAATCAAAGTAACTCTTTTCATAAGAATCTTGAAACCCAGCCTGCCTTGAACTTTAGTCAGAAGATTTTGGCACATGCCAAAAAGCAATTCGGCACTCTGAGCAGAAATGGTCGCAGGCGTCGCCGCAGACAGCTGCTCCAAAATTCAAATGGCCTCTGTAAGAAACAGCCTTCTGTCAAAGGGCCCTATCCCCAGAGATCTCACAAATTATTGGAGATAGGTGAGGCGCATCCGAACTAGCCAGTCCACATCGGCTTGCTTCAAACCTAAAGCAATGTCAAAGCTAAGTTATGATATCAAACTCGCAAATGAATAGTGTGAGATGCAAACAGCAAACCACGACTTACCAGTTCCTTCAAGGATCTCACGAAGAGAAGGAATGCGCATTGCTGGAGTGGTCGAAGACTGTCCACGCTCCATAGCTCTCCTATCAGCTGCGAGCTCTAACTCCTCATAGTTAGAAGGAAGAGTATAAGCCGCACCAGTTGCGATTGCAGCCCCGACCTGCGAGACCCAAAAGCTTCACGCAGGAAGTGGCGTCACAGACTCAGTCATCGCTGGAGGCATAGTGGCAGCCGAAGTTGCTTGGCGAGGGACACTTTCAGATGCGGTAGCATCAGCAGTACTTGTTCTTACTTCCTCAGCGCCAGCATGGGCATCTTCCTCCATTAACACAGCGTCAGCTTCGGCATCATCAGAAAGTTCGATGATGTCCTCAAAAGGCTCTCCTGCGTATTCAGCAGCTGCGACGGGCTTCTTGGTATCAGAACTCGGCACCGGGACATAGGATGCAGAAGTTTGACTTCTTTGCCCCAACACGGGTTCATCAGCAGTGCCTGCGATACAAAATGCGATGATGTGAGGTAAACTGTATCATACGTTATTTTACTATCTTTTGCTAAAGCTAAGAGCAAGCACCTCCACGCGAAGGTGGGATTGCAGTGTCTTTGTCATACACTAAAGACGTGGAACCATGCCCTATTAGTGTGTCCTCATTAAGCATGTCTTTAAAAGGAGCATGACCTGGGGGCGCGAAGAAGCTAGTCATGATTATGATTCGAGTTACTAATCTTAGTTCATGCATATCGATCAAGTGATTACCTGAGGGTTCACCGCACTTGCCTACTAGCCAACGGCGAATGTCGGCCTTTGACACACCATGCTTTAACGCACCCACAATAACATTTCGATAAGTTACTGCGAGATTAAAAATCTCACCTTTATTGCCGCCTGCGATTTCTTCAAAATCTGCCTGGGCTTGCTCCAAAGCTGCTGCATCCTCTTCTGGAGCCGCATCATCCTCCTCAGCTTGAGGAGTCACCTCTTCGGGAAGCACATCTTCCTCATCAGCTGGACGCACTAAGTCGTCGACATGTTGCTCTTCGAGGCTCCGCTGCCTCACACGCTCGAGCTCCTCCTCTTCTCGTTGCCTTCTCCTTTCAGCAGCTTCCGCGGCTGTCTTCCTAGACTCGGCGAGAACGTCCTCGCTTATGGGTTCGTCCGAAATGCCAGAATAAGCATCCTTCTTCTGTACCTTGGCCAAAAGGCCACCGATGGTCTCATCATCATCATCATCTGCGAAGAAACGATTGATTCCAGATCAAGTTGCAAAAGAATTACGATAATGAGAAGAAAAACGCGATGGAGGTACCTCCTGATTCTTCCTCATGTATCACATTTGTTCTTTCTTCTTCTTCATCATCACCTTCTCTGGGCTCCTGCCTCTCCTCTTCTTCCTCCTGGTTGAATGGAACGAAGGTCTCAACTGCGAGCTCCTTCCGTGCTTTACTGGGCATGCGACCTTTGCCTTTGTCCTTGGCAGAAAGGGACTTAGCTGGAGGGGAAGTTGGAGCGCTCCTAGGGGAAGATATTGTAATTCCCTTTTGCCTGGGTCTCTTCGCCCTCGGCGCTGCAGTCGCTGGAGGAGACGGATTATCTCTGGGTGGAGACGAGGCCGGAGCATTATCTATCAGCGAGTCAGCAAAAGCATTCATTACTGCGCGAATCCTGGTTTCGACCTCGGGGTCCATCCTCGATGCTAGCAGGAACGACTGTCCTTGTCTTCTGGTGGCAACAATGGTGTTAACCAACGACTTGGAACGATCACCAGATGCGAATCTCCGCACATGACACTACAGCAAACAGTGTAGAATAAAGGCATCAACATGTGGAAATCAAGAAGCTTAACGCATGCGGAAAAAAGTTGCTTACCTTAGCAAATGTCTCGCTATATCTGATGACAAGCGAGTCGCCTTTCTTAACTGCGGCGATCTTTTCATTCAGAATGACGTCAGGGCACAAATGGTTCTCATGATCCAACAATGAGTAGCAACCATATTCAGACTCGCTTAGACTGCAATTGGGACGAAACGGAAAAGAGTTTCTTTTGATCAAAGGAGCTCTGCTTGGCTGAGGAGCCGACTGCGTCTCAAACCTGATGTGCTGGGCGATCCAGTATGCGAGCCAGTTCTTGGAACAACCACCCTCGCGGTTACCTGCAGGCTGCTCAAAAGGAAGATTGTTCATAAAGACTGTTTTGCACTCTTTTGTCAGCAAGCGCCTATAGCAACCTCTGATAATGGACTGTGGCCAGATTGAGGGTGCCACTGCATCAAAGCCGAACTGGGGAGAAACTCGAGTGGGGTCAACATCCACGGTAATCCTCTCGTACCTTGGTGCGAGCTCACGAATATGCTCTGCGAGAGCAGGAAGAGAACCTCGCAGGCACCAGCAAAAGAATTCGCGATAGCGCTCATGGAAATGCGATCCCTCTTCGAAGAGGAGCTCTTCTGAGAAGACAATACCTTTAGAAGGGTACAGCCTTGGAAACCACCGCACATTCTCAATACGCACGGCATAGGGCCTGGCAACGAACTCTTTCCGGTTGTCGCATATCAGGCTCCAAACGCACTTGGTATTGTTCGCTCCGAACCACCTCGCAGCTCTGCCGCAGTTACGCTCCTCCACCTCGCCTGGGGGACACCACTTGTTGGGCTTGGAGGAAGTTGGGGCATAAGAAGGCCACCGCTCGAAGACACACATCGTCAAGAAGGCAATGTTGACAAAGGTCAGTATGTCGAGGCGGCCACGCGACTCCTTCATGGCCACAACCAGCTGATCCAATCTATAGTACAATGTGCCAAAGACCAAGGGCCCGAGTGCGACTCTCTGGCCAAGGGCCAGTTTCACAGCAAGCGGCAGAACATGGTAGAAGACCCCATCGTGCGGGTGACCATCAATTAAGTACCTCGACAGCCAGGCACAGAGGAAAGCACAAAGGGTCAAGTGATAGCCCTTACCCTCCACGTAAGTCTTGGCCTCCGGGTCTTGACTAAGAAGCTTCCTGGTGATGCTGCTGTTCGCGTAGTTACGAAAGAAGTACTGCACCCATTTATTCCAAGTATTCTTCGCAGATGTGTCAACCAATTGCCAATTGGGAAGGGATTTGGTAGTGGTCCACCGGGTGGAGATTTTCTTTACCTCTGATAGGCACTCCTCCATCTGCGTGTACAAAGCGATCTCCGCATCCGTCCTCAAGGGACTCAAAGGGTCCACCTCACCCATTGGAGACAGATCGTACAGCATGTGCACATCCTCGAGTGTGGGGGCAGCCTCGAACTCAGCAAAATGAAAAAGTGTGAGTCACAGGCGAGTAGCGGGAAAGGAGGTTTAGAAGCATGGACTGGTCCAGCTTCATGGCAGCACCCTTCATAGCACGAACAGCGAAGTATACGCTGGCCTCACTGAGGGTCGCAGCATGATCGGTCAACACATGGTCAATCCACTCATCCATGTAGTCCAATTTCTGGACAAAAGCTTGGGTGGAAATCGCAGCATAGGGGAAGTACCCATTTTCGATTCCCAATCGAACCACATCCTCGCAGCCAATCAACTCGAGCAAGGTTGAGTTAACCGGGGGAGTCAACGTTAGCAATCCCTCATTGGGGACAGAAGCAGGCAGTTTCTTTGCCTTAACCCTCGCGTGGTAGAAATCTTTGCCACCCAGATAGGGGGCTTTTCGCCACAAAGCTTGCGGAAGATCAGGTATCTCTTCGTCCTCCTTGGTGGGTTTAGTTCCTTTTGTCTTGGCCATTCCTGCGGAAGATCAAGAAAAAAGGGGGGAGAAATATGCCACACTTCAGTTTGAATTTCGAGGTTCAAGATCTATGGAAAGAAGGATGAACAGTTTCTGGTATCAATTTCAGAAATTAGCAGTTGGAAATTGTTTGCATTATCAGGGATTTCAAAACCCTACATCCAAGATCCTTATCATCGAAGGATTAAGCCAAAATTGGGTCCAAAGCTTGAAGCTTCTTCACAAGTTTCAACAGATTATATGTCATGGGTTTACAGATTCAACGCAGTTTGAAGCATATACTAGTATTGTAAATCGAAATTGAACAAGGCCAATCTTGTTTTCGTGAAGCCTGCTTGGATACACACAGTTGAAGAAGACGATTTGCAGTTCTGAACTGGTGATTGATTATCTGAATCTGCTCTCGAAGAATTCCGGGTACCATTCACTTTAAGAGAAAGAAGTGATGCTTTGCAACAATGGAGAGTACAAAGTATTTATCCAAAAACAATGAAGGGTTGCGTCCTTTCAGTAGTCGAATCGCAACCGTCACCGTCGAATCGCGCAATCACAGGACAAGCTGACGTCACGCCTAAAACCCTAAAGGCCAGACGGCACGACTCTAGGGGTTTTAGGTCATAATGGCACGCACGAGGGCTGAATTTTCTCGTGTTTGAATTGGTGCGTGGCGGCGACGTGCATGTTGGTTTCCGCGCATGGAAGTCTATACAGCTATGAGCCTTCACGCGCAGAAAGGGGGCTAATGTAGATAGTGCTTTCTGAGCTAGCAGATCTTGGCCACGTTGCAACTATCCAGCACACCATATTGTGCTCCACACACACTGGATCACCAGCCGCGCTGATCCATGTGGGGGCTGCGAGACAGGGCCCTCGCATACCACTGCACGGGACTTGTAGGGACTTAGTGGTTTGGAGGCTAGAGTAAGTCCTGTCGCGTGCGAGCCAAGCCCACGCGCGACCTTAGTAACTGCTTTGAGAGATTTATGGCACGAGCTTCATAAACCCGGTCAATCCGGTCAAACCCGGTAAACCTTGTAACGGTTCCGGTATTCGCGCATAACGTGCTGTAACGGTCCCTATATAGGCGGACGAACGTGCCGTTGCGGTTAAGCTAATTAAGCCGCCATTGATGGGCGCATTAACCACACTGCAACGGTCACATTCTCCATTATATATAGGACGTTAACCTTTCCATACAAAGGAGGACACATTAGCCATACGCGGAAGCTCTGCCAAACCTCTGTCTCTCTCTCAGACATTACTACTGCCTTACTCTCTCCCTACACACAACCTAACTCTTCCTGTGCCATCTCTGATCCTCTACATACGGTGTACACGGAGGTCTCCCCGCCGGAATCTCTTGTGCACAGGTTGCTAATCTGATTTCAAAACATGAAGCGAAAGATGAGAATCGCGAACCTTGTTGTTTCTTGAGTGATTGAACTGCTTGAGTGATGCTGTCGAGAATTTGATCGAAGACCTGGACTTGCTGCTGGGGGTTCTCTCTCTAACTGATAAAACTTTGGTAGCAACAGTAGTGGAAAAGTTCTAATCATTGGGGGAGAGAGATTTATATAGTCCTCTTAAAGGTCCCGACCTTTCAATATCTTTTCGAATCAATCGTTATCTCGGTAACCGGCGGAAATTTGTGGATGTCTTCGCGATTCACGCAATCCACGTCACGACACGCCCTATTAAAGGCTATACGACGTTTGCAGATACCTAGGAAATCATGGCTGCTACTAGGGTCTAGGGTTTTCAAATTTTTGAATTAATACGAGGATCTGCGCGTGGAGCCACGCACGGCTGATTTTGCGCGATTACATAGCTGGCACACATGATATCCGCGCAAAAGGGGGCTAATGTAGATAGTGCATTCCAGACAAATGGATCATCATCCACGTGGCAGTCATCCAGATTGTTCAATGGTACTCCGTATACACCCTATCATATCTTTATGATTTGCATACACTTATATTCAAGCTTATCCATATGGGGGTTGCGAGACAGGGTTGCCTGCGATACTAACCGCACGGGAGCTGTAGGGACTTAGTGGCTTGGAGGTTCGAGTAAAGAACGTCGCGCGAGAGCAGCAACCACGCTCGCGCGCGACTCTTGTTAATTGCTTGAGAGATCTGATGACCACGTTTCCTGTATATGCGGGTATCCTTTCGAATGGTTTCCTATCTATATGGATGGACGTGTAACATGCCATATATGTACGGGTGAACGTGCCGTTACGAGGCGGATATCTCGCCATCCTTTATGACACGCATTAACTCATCGTGACGGTCACCTCTAAGCCCTATATATAGAGTTGTATGCCTTCCATAGCAAATCTAGAACCTTTGGCTAATCATCACTGTCTCTCCCTCAAGCAATAGAAAGAGCGTACTCTTTCCCTACTCACTACCCTACTCTTGTTCTTATTCTGTGTTAGAGGTGTACACTTGGATCTCCTCTTGGGATTTCCTTGCACACATTTGCCGAAGTCGTTTTCATGTGATTTGTGGCCGTCCGTATTCGAAAACCAATAATTTTGATAAGAAGGGTTACTGTTTGAGTAGCAGCATTCATAGCAGTCAGTTTAGTAGTGGGCATTTTTCCCTGATAAGCGTGGTCCAATCGATGGATATAATCAGATGCAGAATGGTACCCTTGACCACATATTTTACAAATTATTATACTGTTATTGTGATGAGGATTTACGCAACCACTGTTTCTTCCTACATAAGAGTCAGAGCACCCAATGCGGGCACAACCAGTTCTACCACGAGAGTCATATCTACTGTAATTTCTACCCGATCGGTCGTGGTAACCACCGCGATTATCACCACAACCACCATTACCATATTTACCATGATGAAAATTATTTCTTCATCTTCCTCTATTAGAGGTATTATTTCAAGTAGTAAATGTGTTAAACGTAGAATCAGATTAAGAAAAAGAGGCAAAAGCTTGAGATTCCAACATCAACTCATGAGGTTTCAACAAAACGTGTTGATCTTTAAAAGTAAGGGGATTTGAGTTAACATAAAGTGTAGTTCGGAGTGAATTATACTCATAGGGAAGCCCATTTAGGGTATAGAGGATCATATCTTGATCTTCAACAATAACCCTAGCCACAGTTAACTTGTCCCTTATATTTTTCAATTTTTGCACAAAAGCATCAATCAAATCAGACTTCTATTTAGTAGTTTGGAGTTCATTCTTTAGTTGAAGATAATCGAATGGGAAATGGATACATACATTTGTTAAAGAGAAAGCCAGAGGGAACGAGATGAGATTTGACCAATTACTAGAGACAAGACTTTATAGCCTGGCCCAATTAATGTTCACCTGACATGAGTTGGAACACTGGGAAAAAATCAGAAGGACCTATGTGAAATTAATAGTGGTGACCCATTACAAGTTCTGGGGGGATGGACAGCCCAACAACAAAACCCGATTCTTATTCGACCCGAAAGTATCACTGAGGAATTGGGATAAATTAATGATGGAATTAGGGGTTCAATTAAGGAGGAGGATGAAGATCATGAAAGGGCTGCAAATTCAACAATAATTAAGGAGAAAGGTAAGGAGGAGAATTCACCGAAAGCGACTGAAGGGGAGCAGATACAGAGGATTCAGTAAATGTCTCTAAAAGAATTCCAAGAAGACATGATATAAACTAATAGGAGCTATCTATTACCTCAATTTTACAACATTATCATGAGAGATTTGAGCCAAAAGTTAGAGAATATGAGTCGTTTTGTCACTTAACGCTTCACATGCCTTTTATTGTTAGTCCATGTGTTTCTATGCATATTTAGTAGTTATTTGTAAAATATAATCGCTTGGTATGTTTTTTCATGTTGTCTTGGCAGGAACGGATGCTAATATGTTGATAGGAAGCATGGAACGAACTTCAGAAACAATGGGAGCTCAAGTGGAGTCAAGAGAAGTGGAATTGGAGGAGCTTGGATGACCAGTCTGCACTATTATGATCCTAGCTGGAGTTCTACGAATAATTTGTAGGTGAGACCAGCTCCAAATGAAATTAAACTCAGAGAGCTTTCCAACGATAGGTCACGGAGCTAAATCCGAGTTCGGACGAAAAAGATATGGCCTATTGAAGTCAGAAGCAGATTTCAGGGGGCTATTGTGCAATTACTGAAGACTTCTGCGGGTTATGAAGGAAGGACGACCTAGGGACGAAAATCATCACCATTCACGCCTATTGAAAGCCAAGAACAAGGAGGAGAGCCAGGAGACTCCATTGGGAGCAACCTCAAGCAAGGAGAAGAGCCCGGATCGCGCCAATCTTCACGATTTCTAGCGTTTGATCTCTTCTTCCCTCTTTTAATCACTTGTATGGAGAAACTTTGTTGTGTTCATACGATTTCAAGTAGTATCTAGACGTTTTGATAGGCTTCTCTAGAAAGCCTAGGGTTTATGTAGATAATATGTTTTTTGGATTTTAGACTTGTCACATGCTTTTTTATTTTGATCTATTGGATGAAGTTTGATTTCATGGAGTTGTTAATGAGTGTAGTCTATTGACACGACTATTTTAGGAATTGATATTCATGAACTTAGAGTTTATTCTTAGATTGTAATCTTGCTTAATGTTAGTCTTTATTTCAGTTATTGTTCATATGCTATGCTTAATCCTTAGCAAGAATGGAGTAATTAACCGGACTTATTAATTAGCAAGCGGGTGCATGAGAGCGAATTAGACCTAGTGTGATGAGATATGAACAACAATCCTTAATCACTGAGACTGAGAAGAGAAGTGTGTAGGATTGGCCTTAGTGGGTAGATTCGATAGGAGATAGTGAGGTGTTCGTGTGGTGGTGGTCTGAGAGGACATCATTCCGTGCACTGTCATTAGCCTGCTATAACGGACCAGTGAATGTAGGGGGACCGATAGGACACCAAGTAAACCTGTGACGTAGAACGACATGAGACCGAGAGGTGATTGTAAATGCTATTACCCGGATTAACTAGAATAAGATTAACGTGTTACATTGCTATTCCGAAAATCGTCTACAACCCTAGGTGATCTAGAGATTGCCTAGTTTCTCCACATTTGTTTTTATAAAATAAAAATACAAAAATAGTAGTTTTGTTGTTTATCTCATTTTCGTCACTTGTTTGAAGGTGACAACATATTAATCACAATTCTTTCCTCCTTGTACCGTATTCTAGGCTAATAACTAATTAAATAATCTCAAGCTTGTCCTCGTGGGATCGATAACTCGGGGTTGAAATACTACCCTATATTACTTGAACCGTGCACTTGCAGTAACACGCTAGTAATTCGTGTCAAGTTTTTGGCGCCGTTGCCGGGGACAGCGGTGGATTATTTAGTTAGGAGTTAGTTTAGAGTATTTCTTTTATTTTAGTTTTGTTTATTTTTTTTCTATCTATGTGCTTCACGGTTTTCTTGTGAATTTGTTTTTGCAGGAACACAGGAAGCAGGACACATAATGAGCATGTCGGGCGAGGAAGATTATGAGGGGATCTCTGATTACCCCTACTATTGTGCTAGATGCATAATTTGGCACACGGATGACTGCTCAGTAATTTGGTGCTATAAATGCAAGAAGGATCACAAGTATGAAGACGCGTTCATTTTTTATCCACCCCAACTTCATCAGCACCAAGATGACTCGTCAGCGGATATGGCAGAACCCCGCAGTATTATGGAGGATATCCAAGTGTGCGTCAAGTTCTTGTCTGTTCCTACACAATTTTCACAAGAGGATTCGGCCACAGGTATGGAATACGTGAGGGAGATGATGAAGAGGTTAACGAAATGAGTAGAGAAACTGTCAGCGGCAGGGGAATCAGGTATCCAAGTGACACAAGAGGATCCCTTGCAACGTGGCGTTGAGCCTAAATTTGAGCCTCCATCATCATCACCACCAGAGGACGATTTGGATGACCCCTGCATTGGCATCTTGTGGGGTGCTAACGATGAAGCTGATGAAACACTTATGATTTTTGCTATTGAGGATTCGGAAATCAGCAAGTGTGGGGGTGTGAGTGAACTGCATGTGTTGATTGACGAGCATAAAGCACCAAAGAGGTACTACTGGGGCGAATTTATGGCCAGAGATTCATTTGAGCCCAATAGTACTTCGTAGAAGTTGATAAAGAAGAAAAAATGCAAGATGAAAAGAGTCAACTTCTACACTTCTCCACCATCTGCACAACACAGGGTTGCACGTGAAGTTCTGGAAAAGAGATGGTGGAAGAAGAAGAAGTGGAGAGTTAAGCATCCTTCACTATCCTAAACGGTTGAGGTAACCGGGTCGGGCCGTCGACCTTAAATTACAAGCGCTTCTTGGGAGGCAACCCAATGTAGAGTAGAGTTTGATATTTGATTGCGAGGGGTGAGAGAGAGTTGTTTTAATATTTTCTATGAGTGTGCAGGACACAGGTACCTTAGAACTCTCCGGATTTCCATTCTTGATGCATGTGCACGATTTCGCACGCAAAACGAGGCACAACTAGCTAACCGGGAGCATTGAGCTTGATAAAGAAGCTACTCGAGGTCCAGGAGTAGCCAATTATTCATGAGGAGCATGGTAGCGAGTTGGAGTATCAGGGTTTCACGCATCGGAATCCGGAGTGAAAATAGAGTTCAAGAGCTTTGGAGGCGAGATTCTTTGCATAAGAGAGCAAATTTGGGAAGAAACGGAAAATTCCCCAGATTTGGGAATTTTTCGGTCAAAAATGGATTCCTCGTCGAGTGTGGAGTCCAACGGTTCAAGAATCGCGCGAATTGGATACCGGACAAAAAAACTAGAGCAAAAACAAGGTGGCCTACTCCTGTGATTTCGGCACCCATTTCGGGCCGAAATGGGGGCCGAAATCAACCTATTTCGGCCCGAAATAAAAAAAGGGTTCTGCTTGGTTTTTGCCCAGTGATTTAGGGCCCCATTTTGGGCCGAAATGGGGGCCAAAATCAGCCGGACAACTACTCTTTGGGGGTACTCTCTAAATTCATTTAGGACAATGAATATCTCAAGTGTTGGGGGGCTTTACACATATCTTTGCTTGCCTAAACTTGCATTGCCTTGTTACATGTAGTTTAGTGAGTTGAGTTTGCATGTAGGTGTCGAGTCGGTTAGTTTTGCATGTGCACGTTTAAATATTTGCATTGTATATATTGTTGCAATTTTATTTATTGAGTCCACCTACCATACTTTGTTGGTTAGTCGAGTTGGCTAGTTTAGTGTCGGAAAAAAAATATATTAAAAATTCAAGAAAAATCCTAAAAATTTAATTTTTTTTTTAGAAAGGGCAATTGAAGAGATAGAGCCTGGAGAGGGCTCAATGATAGAAATTCCCTCGAAGTACGACAATCTGAGGTGAGGTAGACGCGAGAATATGGAGGAGTAAGGCTATTGGGCCAACGCACTCGAGAATTGTAAGTAGCTGTCTCTCAAACTAGTTATCCTACTAGCGTTACACCATCGTCACTTAGGTAGTCGTCAACCCTCCTCGTAGTGACAACGAAACAGCTGTGCGAGTGATGTTTATGGGGACCTCACGTCCCGTCTCCATCACCTAGGTCCACTAGTTACCCAATTTGATGCATTTACCCCTTTTTATTCACAACGTCAAGCCTAGGAAGCCATTCCTTGTGACTTTCATCACTAGTT
The DNA here is from genome assembly GCA_023055425.1 of Linanthus parryae. Taxonomy (NCBI): domain Eukaryota; kingdom Viridiplantae; phylum Streptophyta; class Magnoliopsida; order Ericales; family Polemoniaceae; genus Linanthus; species Linanthus parryae. The sequence continues at coordinate 93,714,399 of JALGPY010000001.1, forward strand.
ATAATGGTCCCTTCCTATGTGTCATGATAGAGGGAGTTGAGTTAGGGAGGTTCGTTGAGGGTGAGCTAATATTATACATACATCTTACGTGGATCTTCTTACATGTCATCTTTTGAGTGGATGTGAGGGTGAGTTAGAGACGGCAGCACACTTCTGTGTGGCGGTGATTCGTGTCCTTACACCACGATCACAGGTGGAGTGCCGTAGTGCGTGACATTTATTCGGCACGATATGGGGTGGGGGTTGGTTGATCTTATAGGAGGACGTGCTTGTGCTGCATTTATATTTTCTACATCTTAGGTGATGAGGAGGATCGGTTGGAAAAGCACATATATACATTGATTACCGGGTTTATGTGATATGCTTTACATTGAGTGTGGGGGTGTCGACATTTTTCGTGATTACACATTTGATTTGACACATTCCACCCCCACTTATATATTTGATACTTGGATTTCCTCGGATATTTGTATTACTATTGGCTCCATGGATTATAGAAAAAAATATACAAAAACAGAAGTTGAAAGTGAAATGGAATAGGGAGACGGAAATTAAACTTCATGAAGACCGAGGAGATTAGCTATTGTTCGAGATCGCTTCTTCACATTTGTGGCCGCGAGAACGGCGTTACATCAGGATTGAGGGAATGAGGTCCGAAGTAGCTAGTTCGGTGGGGTTCCTTGGATTTTGGTGAGGGAGTGCGAGAATGGGTTTTTGTGAGTTATATCATGACGTCTAGGACCGCGCTTCTAAATATCCTATCCTACTCGTCCTAATCCAACAACAATTGAAACCCGTGGATAAATAGCTCGGATGGTAGGTGCTAGGGATACGTTTGATGAGTGTGCAAGAGAAACTTATTGAGTGTTCGTGCCCGTTCTGTCTGACGAAACTGGCCGCAAATTCTACCAATCACCAAAGTTTAGAATCTTTTAGAGGATATGAGAGCCTTATGACATGCCGGTTTGTTCTTCGATATTGCCCAATCTCCAACCAAAATGAAAAAAAATATGTTCTTTACTTGATTGCATTGTTTATCAAGTTGCATTGTTTAAAGTCATGTAGATTGCATAGTCCAGCGTTTGAGTCGTTGTGTCTAAGGCAAAGTAAAGATATATGTGAATCTCGAAAGCAAGTTTTTCTCGGGACGAGCAAGAAGGTAGTGTGGGGGAATTTGATATCAACTTTTATGAGCTATCTATTACCTCCATTTTACCACATTATCATGATAGATTTGAGCCTAAAGTAAGAGAATATGAGTCGATTTGTCACTTGATGCTTCACATGCCTTTTATTGTTAGTCCGGGTGTTTCTATGCATATTTAGTTGTTATTTGTCAAATATAATCTATTGGTATGTTTTTTAATGTTGTCTTGTAAGGAACGGATGCTAATCGGTTGATAGGAAGCATGGAACGAACTTCGGAAACAATGGGAGCTCAAGTGGAGTCAAGAGAAGCCAAATTCGAGGAGCTTGGATGACTAGTCTGCACTATTTTGATCCTATCTTGAGTTATACAAATAATTTGGTAGTGAGAACAGTTTCAAATGAAATTAGACTCAGAGAGCTTTCCAACGATAGGTCACGGAGCTAAATACGAGTTCGGACGAAAAAGATATGGCCTATTGAAGTCAGGAGCAGATTTCAGGGGGCTATTGTGCAATAATTGAAGACTTCTAAGGGTTATGAAGGAAGGACGATCTAGGGACGAAAATCATCACCATTCACGCCTATTGAGAGCCACGAACAAGGAGGAGAGCATGGAGACTCCAATGGGAGCAACCTCAAGCAAGGAGAAGAACCCGGATCGCGCCAATCTTCCCGATTTCTAGCGTTTGATCTCTTCTTACCTCTTCTAATCACTTGTATGGAGAAACTTTGTTGTGTTCATACGATTTCAAGTAGTAGCTAGACGTTTTGCTAGGATTCTCTAGAAAGCCTAGGGTTTATGTAGACAATATGTTTTTTAGATTTTAGACTTGTCTCATGCTTTTGGATTTTGATCTATTGGATGAAGTTTGATTTCATGAAGTTGTTAACGAGTGTAGTCTATTGACACGACTATGTTAGGAATTGATATTCATGAACTTAGGGTTTATTCTTAGATTGTAATCTTGCTTAATGTTAGTCTTTATTTCAGTTATTGTTCATATGCTATGCTTAATCCTTAGCAAGAATGGATTAATTAACCGGACTTGTTAATTAGCTAGCGAGTGCGTGAGAGCGACTTAGACCTAGTTCTGATGAGATATGAACAACAATCCTTAATCACTGAGACTAAGAAGAGAAGCGAGTAGTATTGGCCTTAGTGGGTAGATTCGGCAGGAGATAGTGAGGTGTTCTTGTGGTGGTGGTCTGAGAGGACATCATTCCGTGCACTTTCATTAGCCTACTATAACGGACCGGTAAATGTAGGTGGACCAATAGGACACCAAGTAAACTGTGACGTAGAACGACATGAGACCGAGAGGAGATTTTCAGTTCTATTACCCAGCTTGACTAGAATAGGATTAACGTGTTACATTGCTATTCCGGAAATCGTCTACAGCCCTTGGTGATCTAGAGATTGCATAATTTCTCCATATTTTTTAATGAAAAAAAAATAAAAAAAAAAATAGTAGTTTAGTTGTTTATCTCATTTTCGTCAGTTGTTTGAGGGTGACAACATATTAATCACCATTCGTTCCTCCTTGTACCGTATTCTAGGCTAATAACTAATTAAATAATCTCAAGCTTGTCCTCGTGGGATCGATAACTGGAGGTTGAAATACTACCCTATACTACTTGAACCGTGCACTTGCGGTAACACGCTAGTAATTCGTGTCAAGACACTAGGAGGATGATTGTGATTCAATTTCTAGCGGAATATGTGAAACAAAAAATTATACTTGAAGAGGGAGTTCAGCAAAGTGATGGTCCCAATTTTACCCTCGGCTAAAAGGGTGTACAGAGGAGAAGGAACTGGTGCACACACGAGCGGCATGCTAGATAAACTGCTGGAGGTTATTGAAGAAGATGATTATGATTCAGAAAAATAAGAACCCTTCACACTCTAAGGTATGTTCCAGCTCGTAAGTTTTTTAAAGAGGCAGTGATGGTAGATTTCAAAGAGTCAAGATTAATGTGGAGGAATTTACATGTAGGGTGAAAGGGGAGAGTAGCAATGATTCTTCTATGGCTGAGGAGGCGGGCCTTACCATGCCTCCAAGCTAGCCATGAGAGGAATGATATGGAAATGTCGTGGGTTAGGGGAGACCACGATAGTTCGTCAGCTGAAGTCCACAATAAGGAAGAAAGAATTGGGGTGGTGCTTCCTTTCAGAAAAAAACAAAAACAAAAAGCAACAATTACAAAAAAAAATTGTCTCGCTGTAGATTCACATTGAGGTGGTTGAAGCTGAAAGTAAGTCTAGGGGTTTATGTTTTTGCAAGAAATATGAGATTGATAGTGAAGTAATCTTCAAAGATAGAAATGTTATAGCCGTCATAATGTCCTGAAAAAGAAATTTTCCTCCTAGGATACTACAGTGCATTTATGCTCCCAGTAGCAACACCAAAAGAGAAATGTTGCGGAAAAAAATAGCCAGAATCTCTATGTTGCGCAGTTTACCAACTCTCATTCAAGGAGATTTCAATGAAATGTGTTACCAAAATTAGAATAGAGGATGAAAGGAAGTTGCTCAGAATTTATTGAATGGACTGCTCAGTTTTATTCACTAGGAAGGACTCATTGATTTAGGATTTATTTGTCCGACTTACACTTGGGATAATGGATGGGAAAAGAAGAGACTAATTAGACAAAAGCTGGACATATTCTTTGCCATTGTAGAATGGAGAGTTTCTTTCGCTAATGCCACAGTTTATCGTAAGACTGCACGTACTTCTGATCATGTCCCGGTAGTGTTGGACCTCTACCTAGAAAAGAATGTTATGGTAATCCATTCAAGTTTGAACCAATGTGGATTAGGTACAAATCAAGTTTTGATACTATAGTTGCTTCTTGGACCCCAACATCTAGTAAATTTGCTAAGAAGAAGATTAAGAGAACTAAAGAGGCTTTAAGGAGGTGGAACAAATAGAAATTTGGATTCATTGGCACACAGATTAACAGAGCAGAGCATAAACTTCTAAAGATTCAGGGGCAGGAAGAAGGCTATGATAAAAATCAAATTAACAATCTCAAGCTCCAGCTCCAAGAATGACATTTGAGAAATGAAATTCAGTGGGGTCAAAAAGCATGAATCCAGTGGATAAAAGCAGGTGACTCCAATACAAATTTCTTTTACACTCTAGCAGTAGTCAGAGGTAAGATAAATAATATTGATGCTCTCCAAAAATAGGATGGTTCTTGGCTCTGCAATAGGAACGAGACAGGAGAAAACTTTTTTGAACACTATAAAAAATCATTCTCCTCTGAAGTAAGGGATGCCCCTAATTGGCTCCAAGAGATTGTACAACATATTATCTCTACTAAAGACTGGACTTCTCTTATTCAAGTTCCCACAGTGGATAAAACAAAATAAACTATTTTCGCAATGGAGAGCTAAAAGGCTCCTGGTCCAGATGGGATGTCAATGCTATTCTATAAAACCCACTGGAATATAGTCGGTGGTGATCTTTGCAACCTTGTGATAGAGTTCTTCAAGTCAAGGAAGATGGATCATGGGATCAATTCTACATTCATCACCCTCATCCCCAAGGTTCAAAACCCACATAGAAACAACCGCAATAAACCTATAAGTCTATGCAATGTGGCATAAAAGTCATTGCTAAATTTTTGGCAAATAGAATGAGGAGGTTTTGGAGGATATTGTAAGCCCATTGCATGCATCCTTTGTTCCCAAAAGAAACATCCAAGATAATATTATTATCTTTCATGAAATTCTGCACATAATGAAGAGGAAGATTGGGATAGGAGATCTCGTGGCAATCAAAGTGGATATGGAGAAGGCGTATGACATGTTAGAATTGAGATTGATTGAAAAAAAAAACAAACTTGGTTAAACTCCCCCCCCCCTTTGTTAATTGAACAATGGAATGTATTAGCACAGTTAACATCTATATTCCTATAAATGGAGGGCCTGTGGGTTATTTCAAGGGTGAGAGAGGCCTCAGACAAGGAGACCCCGTATCTCCCACTCTCTTCATCATTTGCTCTTACGTTCTCTCTAGAATTGTGATTTTTGCTGCTGAAAGTGGTTGCTTAAAAGGCATCAATATGGCAAGGAAATTTGGTCCTATACACCAACTTTTATTTGTAGATGATCTTATGCTTTTTTCTAGAACCAATGAGGAAGAATCAAACTATTTGGATCTTTGTCTTCAACTTCATGAAGAAGTGTCCGGTCAAAAGGTCAACAAGGAGAAGTCTTCTATTTTCTTTAGCAAGAATGTGACATTGGAGTTCAAAAGAGAAATCAGAGCAAATATTTGTTTATAGAATGGTAGGAAGAAAAGCCTCTATCTGGGAATCCCAATCTTCCATGATAGAGCAAAGAACAACACTGTATCCCAAACTATTGAAATAATGGAATCTAAAGTGGCTGGTTGGAAGAGTAAACTCTTATCTTATGCAAGCAAAACTGTACTCATGAAAACCTCTCTTAGTGCTTCTCCTACTTACATTATGTCTACCTTCCAGCATCCCAACAAATTCCACATGGTCATTGATAGAATTAATTCCAATTGTTGGTGGGGGGATACTAACGAAAATAGGAAACTGCACACCAAAGCATGGAGTGAGCTGTGCAAATCCAAAGAGAATGGTGGATTAGGTTTCAGTGAGTCTAAGAAGTATAATAAAGCCTTGGTGGAAAAATTAGCATGGAGTCTCTGGTGTGAAGAAGACAAGTTTTGGGTTAAACAAAGTCTGAAGAAGTATTGCCACATATTGGAGTTTCAAAAAATTAAGAAGAAATCATATGATTTTTTCTTTTGGAAAGGTGTAATTGATTTCAGAGATATGATTGAGCGTAAATCTCTAAAAACAATGGCTAATGGAGAAAATATCAACATCTGGTTGGACCCTTGGGTCCCAAACCTGGAGAGCTCAAAGACAAAGCCACTAGATGACCTAATCTGGGCCCCCAAAATGGTAGCAGAGCTAAATGATAGAGAGAATAGTTGCCGGAAAAGAGAGATTTTTCAAGATTGGTTTGAGGAGGAAGACTTTAAAGAAATTTTCCAAATCAAGATCCCTTTACAGCCTCAGGAGGATAAATTGATATGGAGTGGAGATAAAATGGGAGAAGTAACAGCAAAATCCATTTATCACCACCAAAAAACCAATGAGGACATAAGAATCTCTAGTGACATAAGTTGGAACACTATATGGAAAGCCAAAATCCACAACATACTCAAAATAATGTTGTGGAGAGTATGGGGAAATATTTATCCTAAAAAGACTCTTATAGGGAAAGAATGCAAATTGATTATAAGAAGATTCCCCGCTGCAAGATAAAGGAGGAGACAAGGGAGCCTTTGTTCTTCAGTTTTGATCTGGCTAGATGTGTGTGGTTCAACTTGACTGGGTAAAGAACCTCAGAGTGTGGTGTGATTAATTTGAAAGATTGGATGGAGATTTTGAAGAATTCCAATTTCTAGGAAAAGAGTAACTTGTAACCTTTACTCCTAAGAGGTATTTTAATGGATACGTTGTGGAGATTCAGAAACCAATGTGCCCTCAATCCAGATTTTAAGCTTGACAGAAATGATGTTGTCAAAATCTCCAATGAAATTCAGAAGCTGTATGAACAACACTTGACAACAAGGATGACATGAAATGAAGCTACTAACTGAACACTCACAACCGATGAAGGGTGGAAAGACCAGAGATTGGATGGCTGAAGATTAATGTGGATTCAAGTTTCAAAGATGGTATAGAATGGATTTCTATGGTTGTTAGGGATGTGAAAGGAAGAGTCAAATATATTGAAGGAAAAACATATCCTTGCCGGAACAATCTATGTGCAGAAATGAGTACTATTGAATTAGCTTTTAAGTGGATCAAGAATAAAAGAGTTAGAAGGGTTAGAATTGAATCTGATTCCCAGGTGGCAGTGAGTAATTGTAAGAACCCATAATTGGTTTCTAGAATTTGAAGAGCAGAGCCTCAGCAATGTAGAATCTGATTAAGGAAGAGGAGGTTGTCTTTCATTTTTGTCCTAGAACTCACAATATGGTAGCAGACCTTCTGTGCAAGACTTTTAGGGAAAACAATTTGCAGGAATTATGGAGGTACGTGCCGTTAATAGTAGCTTAGCTGGACTGATAGAAAAAGAAAGTTGTAATGGTTTGTTGGTTGAGGTTAATTAAAATCTAATTCATAAAAAAACAATCAAAATTCAACTGAATCACATAACTAGGAGGAGGGTCCCACTTGACACGAAATTGTAATTCTTGATTTCATGGTGTGAAGAAGAAAACGCGTAGATGAGAGTCGGAAAAAAAAAATGACGATCAATTCGAAAGACTTCATAAATAATTACACACTGACTTACCTTAAAAATGTAAGGACAATTTTAGAATTTTAAAATCAATTGTGTTGTAACTATTGTTTCTTGTGTTATAATTATCACCACCCTATATTGCTAGATCGAGTTCAAAAATTATCCATTTAGGAATATGGAAATGATTTTTTTTATATACAGGAGAATAACAAAGAACGTGTCGAAATAATAACTTACTAGTTGGAGAATAACAATATTAAAACATCGCCAATAACCTAAAGTAAAATGCATCATCCGTTCCACCTCCCAGTTCCTACTTTTCGTTTCGGGTTGTTCTGTGATGGTAAATTGTCTGCACCATTGGATTTTCCTAAGGATCCTAAGCTCATAAGTTTGGTTGCTGTGAGCTTACAAGAAGTTTTACAAGTACCAATGCATCAATCAGACTATGATAAGGTCTTTTATGAGATATATAGGTTGGAATAGGTGCCCTAGAGGCAATCTGTATATATTTATTATGAACAATGTTTTTGCTAGAATATTCATTAATTAATTATTATGATATTTAATATAATGAAGTCCTTAGATACAATGTGTATTTTATCTTAAATATCCCTATTCCATTATACTGGTTAACAGGACGATAAAATATAGACTAGTATGTGTGTAGATTGATATGGAGATATCAAGTCTAACACATGGGTATGCATTTGGAGTAATTGCATATTGGATTGACCCATAACGAGAAGGATACATTAGATTATGTTAAAGTCACAATCGCTTCTCGTAGTGCCAATTATATTGAAATACTTAGACTTGAAGTCACTAGATACTCTAGTTGTGGAATATCATGCTTTGATGTTATCCAACTTTGCGCCTTAACCGAGAAACTATAAAGATAGCTATCGGGCATGATAGGAAGCAAGCTTAGAGATCGTAGTGATGTAGAGAGGATTTGTCCCTCCCACATAATGGGAGAAAATATCCATGGCCACTCGAGGGATGGTGCTAATTGAATGTCTGGCCAGACTCGGATAAATCAATATGGAGATATTGTTGTTATCTGCTTGCATAAGCATATTCCCAGGATCGAGAAACTATGGATTGGATATACGAGTGTGACTATTTATGTCTCGTGTCCAATTCGGATATGGAGACAAAGGGATAATGAAATATGTGATATTGGGCACAAGGTTTGTCGGGATCACTGACTTAATTCTATTAGTTGGATGCATGGATGTGTTGGTAGACACCGCTCCATGTTAGTAATAAGTTACTACCAACTATGTAGAAACCTATGGGGTTACACATCTAATAGAGTTGAACTAGATTTGGGATTAATTAATATGATTAATTAATTAGAAGGGTCACTTTGCAACACCTTGCAAACTTAGTAGGACTAATATGCAAGGAAGGGACTAATCCAAGTTCATGTAGGATTAGGAAGGGCCTTTATGTAGTTAACAAGGAGTTGTTGACTATATAAAGGATGCTCTAGCTTCCTTCCCAAAACTAATGCTCGTAACATAAGTGAGTGGGAGAGAAAGCAAAAGAGAGACCAAGACAAGCTAGAGGCCGAAGCCCCTAGCCGTCCGCCCCTACCCGTCGGCCATAAAGAGAGGGCCGATCCTCTCTTTGTTCTTCGTTGCTTGATTCCTTCTTCCCTCTTCCTCCGTTCCAAGCTAGAACTAGGAGAAGTAAGATCTAGATCTCACCTCTAGACGTGTATCAACCGTAGAGACGAGGACATTATTCTTCGTGTGATCTCCCGAACCAAAAGTTACACATCTTCTATGTCCTTCACCATGTTATGAATGTCTCTTCCTGTGATCCTTTAGTAATAAATTACTACCAACTAAGTAGAAACCTATGGGTTTACACGTCTAATTGAGTTGAACTAGATTTGGGATTAATTAATATAATTAATTAATTAGAAGGATCACTTTAAAATACCTTTCAAACTTAGTAGGACTAATATGCAAGGAAGGGACTAATCCAAGTTCATGCAGGATTAGGAAGGGCCTTTATGTATTTAACAAAGAGTTGTTGACTATATAAAGGATGCTCTAGCTTCCTTCCCACAACTAATGCTCGTAACATAAGTGAGTGGGAGAGAAAGCAAAAAAGAGAGCAACACAAGCTAGAGGCCGAAGCCCCTAGCTGTCGGCCCCTATCCTTCGGCCACAAAGAGAGGACCGATCCTCTCTTTGTTCTTCGTTGCTTGATTCCTTCTTCCCTCTTCCTCCGGTCCAAGCTAGCACTAGGAGAAGGAAGATATAGATCTCACCTCTAGACGTGGATCAACCGCATAGAAGAGGACATTATTCTTCGTGTGATCTCCCAAACCAAAAGGTACACATCTTCTATGTCCTTCATCATGTTATGAATGTCTCTTCCTGTGATCCTTGGTGGGCTTTGAGTAGGAATTAATTTTTTTATTCCGCTGCGTTACCTACGTTAAAACCCAACAATATCTTATTCCATTTACTACATTAATATGAGAGATTTGAGCCTAATTATATGGAATATGATTCATTTTGTCACATGTTGCTTCATTTTCGCTATACTGTTAGTCCGTGTGTTTCTATGCATATTTCGATGTTATATGCATATTTCGATGTTATTTGTCAAATATAATCGCTTGGTATGTTTGTTCGTGTTGTCTTAATAGGACGGAGGGTAATCGGTTGATAGGAAGCGTTGAACGAACTTCGGAAACAACGGGACCTCAAGTGGAGTGAAGGGAAGCAAAGTTTGAGAAGCTGGAATGACCAGTTAGCACTCTTTTAATGATATCTTAATCTCTACAATGAATTTTTGAGTGAGACCAGAGCCAAATGAAATTAGACTCAAAGAGCTTTCCAACGATAGGTCACGGAGCTAAGTCATAGATCAAACCAAGAACATATGAACAGGAGAAGTCAGGCTCTAGATTCCATTCGGAGGAAAGGCATTCGTACGAATGCCTGAAGCATTCGCACGAATGCCTGAAGCATTCGCACGAATGCCACTGACTCCAAAGCCCGAATTTTAGGGTTAAATTGCAAATATTGAAGACTAATGATGGGAATCGACTCAATAATGACCTAGGGGACTAGAAAATGATCCTTCACGCATAGAGAGGCTGAAGGCGAAGACTCAAGGGAGCTTGGAGCTTTGGAGATCGCTCTGGATCATAGCCAAATCGGAGATTTTTCCATTTGATTACTTTTCTCCTTCAATTTAATTATCTGTGGAGAAAATAGTTTTTTTTTTTTTATTTCCATGAGCACCTCGATTCTTTGATAGGATCTATGGTGAGACTAGGGTTATGTTAGACTCATACTTTTCTGGATAATTGAGATTGACTCATGCTTTGGATTTTTTTATTATGACGATTCTGCAATTCTTTTGATGTATTGTTGAACTAGGATTATTTACATATACAATGATTTTGATGCATGATTGTGTTATCCTACTTAATGTTTAATCTAGTTTAGTTATTTTTCATGTTTGATGCTTAATCCTTATAAACAATGGAGTAGCTACCCGGAATTGCTCGTACTTAGGTGGAGTGCTTGATGCATACTTGGCCTAGGGTGATAGAGAACATGAACACAATCCCAAATCAAATAGACTAATATATGATTTAATTAAACCTTGTTTAATCATAAAACCATAAAAATATCATATTTATGTTATTTCAATTTAGCCACTTGTTTGGGGGTGGCAAACTCTTATATCAAACAACTTCCTCCCGGTTACTTCACTCTAAATTAAGCTTTTAACTAAATAACCTTAGGGTTGTCCTCGTGGGATCGATAACTCGGGGTTGAAATATCACCATATACTACTTGAACCGTGCACTTGATGTAATATTTAAGAAAGCGTGTCAAGTTTTTGGCGTCGTTGTCGGGGAAAATGGTAGATGTTTTAGTTAGACATTAGTTTAGACTTTTATTTTTCTTTTTGTTAATATTTTCTTACCTCACTGGTGTGCTAGTATTGTTTTCTCAGGTAGCTATGGCGGAAATCCAGGGGCTTATTAGCCATACAACATGTAGACCGCACTCGGCCTTAATGCCATATACCCGTTCTGGGAAAACCATAATCCAGGCATTTGAGTCGGACCTTAAAGGAATCGAGCCAGCAATTGTGGTTCCACCAATTCAGGCAAAAAACGTCTGCCTAAAGCTGAGCTCAATTCAATTTTCTCAGGATTAGTGCAACTTTGCTGGTACATATAAGGAAGACCCACATGCATTCATTGGGAGATTTCAGGGCCACTGTGGGCTAATCCGTTATAGTGGGGTCACCTTTGAAGCAATTAAACTGATGATCTTCTCTCATTACCTCAAGGGAGTTGCGATCAAGACATGGGAAGAGTGTGTCTCTCAATACATGGGTAAATTTTTTCGAATCTCACTCATGATTCAGCTACAAAATGAGATATGGTCAATCAGGCAAAAGTAGAATGAATCTATGGTCAAAGCACGGGAGCACCTCAACTGCTTGCTATGTAAATGCCCCTATATTGGCATTTACATGGGTCACATCATCGAGGTATCCTATGATGCACTTGGAAAGCTTGACATAGACAAGATTGATATTGAAGCTGGGGAAATTTTTTGTTCAAATGCGACTTGGAGAGAGCATATGAGCTGATGAGACGTGTGTTTGAGCAATAGAAGATCATGGATTATCAGTACCAGTAGCATGAGCCATTGAAGCACAACTCAGCAACATATAACACAGTTCTGGTGAATGCGGTGGAGGTAAAGCCTGAAGCAAATGTTTGAGAGTTGTATCAGCAACAACATGCAACTTCAGAGTTTGCTAAAATGAGAGAGGTAATGAAGATGATGGGTCAGCATATTATGACCATGCAAACACAGTTTACCACTATTGCAGCTGCATTCCAAGAGACTCAAAGTTGAACTCATAGCTGTGAAGAAACTGCTTGAACATAAAGCAATGCAACATCTCATTGATGCATCTCAAGAACAGATTCAAGCTATCACCACTCGCAGTGGAACCACACCGACTGATCATCCATACCCTAGCCATGCTAGAGCTGAAGCGTCTACGGTAAAGGAGCATGAAGTCTTCGATTCAAAGAAAACTCCAGTAATGGTCCCCCAATCAAAGGGCATGACTCAGCAGAACGAGGAGGAATCTATTGAGGTACCACTCTCATATTCTCCATCTTCTTCAGAACTTTCATACCCACTACGTACTAGGAATAAGAAGGATGATTATGAGGAGTACATGCGCTTTCTGAACGTATTTCCGAAATCGCATATTAATATCCCGTTGATTTTGGATGTTCAAAAGATGCCAAAATATGCACGTTTTATTAAATATGCAGTTCTTGGGAAGAAAGCAGTGGATGAGTTCCAGAGAGTGAACCTACATGAACATGTTAGTTCTTGTGTTTTGCATGTGCAGCCTAAGAAGAAGAAGGATATAGGTAGTTTTGAAGCTACATTGAGTGACTCCTACACTGGAAGGGCCTTCTGTGATCAGGGAGCGAACGTAAATTTGATGCCACTGTTAGTATTCAAAAAGCTAAGTGTGGAGGAGCCTCCGAAAACCTGGAGACAATCATCCAAGAGAGTCTATGGGATGATACAAGATGTACTTGTGAGGGTCGTCAGGCTGATAACTCTGGCTAATTTTCTCATACTAGACATGCCAACAGGTGATGTACCTATAATTCTAGGTAGGCTTTTCTTAGCAAAATGGCGTACTCTCATTGATGTAGAGAATGGGGAGCTGATGGTGAGGGTAAATGATGATATGGAGACTTTTGGGGTCTTCAAACCGACACCCTAATACTCATGGGATTTTTAGCCTGGGGTTCCATTTTCTCTGTCAGTGAAGCGCCAAATCCCAGAGGTTTCACAAGGGGATCCACATGATTACTGGGATAGGAACAAGCCATCAGATGTGCAAGCACATGAATCAGTGCTTCAAATTCAGCACATGATAACTAATTTGGAAGAGCCACAATGTGCGCAACCACCCTCGTGAGGTGGCAGAGGTAATTGGGTCGGGCCGTCGACCTTAAATTACACGCGCTTCTTGGGAGGCAACCCAATGTTGAGTAGAATGTTATTCATTTTTTTTTTTTTGAGTTCTCCATATTTGATTTTGAGGGGTGAGAAAGAGTGGACTAATATTTCTAATGAGTCAGGAGGGACACGGAAAGAAGAAAAAGAAATGCTAGATTCCCCTTCTTGATTTGCAGAATTCACTTTGGAGTCCGGTTACTAGATGAAAAATTCGGCAAAAAAATGAGGTAAATCGCCAGTAGTCATTAGTGAGAATGACCTAGTCATTCGTGCGAATGGCCAGAAAAAATTTGAAATTTCATTCGTGCGAATAGAAACATGTCTTCTTCTCATTCATGTGAATGAATTCTTCCTTCATGCGAATGCCATTCGTACGAATGCCCTGTTCTTTCGCACAAAAGCCCCTGCAAAGACTTGTTTCACACTTCATTAAATCCTACACCGAGAATTCATGTCCTTCTGCATGCACTCTAAATTCATTAAGGACAATGAATATCTTAAGTATGGGGGGTTTATGTCTACCTTTGTTACCCATGTCTTGTAATGCATCGCCTTGTTACATATAGTTATATTTTCGTATTTTGCTCGATTGTGGTAGGATTGTGTAGTTTATGCATTTTGTTAGAATTTTTACTTTATTGAGTCCCCTACCCAAAACTTGTGGTTAGTCGAGTTGTCCTAGCATATAGAGTTAGGAAAATATGAAAAAAATAATAATAGAAAATTGAAAAATCAAAAAAAAAAAAAGTTGAGTTAAGAGAAATCGATGAAGCTAGAAACCGAAAAGAGTTGAGTGGAAGAGTCTTTGAGAATATGAAGTGCCTTAGTGAGGAAAATTTTAATTCTTAGTATCTTGTCCATTGACTTCACGAAAGGATGTCCCGGGCATTCAGGGAATGTGGAAAGTAGATGAGGGCATAGCTTTATTTCCTTTATTGTGTTAGGAGGATTTAGTCATGAAGTTGTCGAATAGTCAGTTTTTGAGTGAAAACTTGTGGCCTCTTGAAATCTGGGGTGGACCTTTGTGCAGAGGTTGTTCCATGTGGTACACTGCTTTAGCCTAAGTGAAGTTAGAGAATGTATACAACCATCCCTTCCGGCGGTTTCAAGAGTTAACCGAAAAAGACCACACTTAGTTGCTCTAAATGCACGACTGAAAAAGAAGAGAATGGAGAAAAATAAATTAAGATCTTCTATTGGATTAGATACGGTGAACAACCAATGTGCCTCCGTTTACGTGGAGAGTTTGCATTCAAGCCAATTAAAGCAACTAGGGAAAAATAAAGCCAAGCTGTATTACACGGATTTGTGTCTCCCATCACTAGAAGAATTTGCATTCAACGCAATAACGGCTAAGAGGGTCTGAAAACCTCAAATGACTCGGCGTTGAAAGACTACCAAAGGATTGAGGACGCCTAGACCCTCTGAGGTAAAGGACGTGCCCAAATCTTGGATTGTTTGTGGTGGATGTTTATGGACCCCTTAGTGAGCTTGTGTGTATTATCAATTTATCTAAATTCTTGCTATTGGTTGTGTGAATTTTAAAAGAGACTAGTGAGGACTTTATGACTTTAGTTAGTGATAGCGAGATTGCCCAATCTCTAAAGAAAAAATATATGTGTTGTTTCAATTTTTCATTGTTTGATAATCGAGTTGCATTGTACAAAGCATGTCAATTTCATTTTCGTGTGTGTGAGTTGTTTGTGTCACATGGCTTGTAATGAGTAATAGGCCATCCGTTGGGGTTGTGAAGCAAGGGATTGGTAGGGCAGGTAAGAGAAAGTGTGGGGGAATTTGATAGCACCTTTTAGGAGCTATATCTTATTTCTATTTGCTACATGAATATGAGAGATTTTATCCTAATTTCAGGTAATATGATTTTTTTTGTCACTTATTGCTTCATTTGCGCTATATTGTTAGTCCGGGCGTTTCTATGCATATTTCCATGTTATTTGTCAAATATAATAGCTTTGTATCTTTGTTAATGTTTTCTTAACAGGGACGGATGCTAATTGGTTGATAGAAGGCATGAAAGAAACTTCAGAGACAACGGGAGCTCAAGTGGAGTGAAGGGAAGCAAAGTTGGAGAAGCTAGAATGACCAGTCTGCACTCTTTTGATGATACATCAAAGTTCTACAAGGAATTGTTGAGTGATACCGGTGCCAAATGAAAGTATACTCAAAGATCATTCCAAAATGGGTCATGAAGCTTAATCGGAAATCGGACGAAGAACATATGGCCTGGAGAATTCAGGGTCCAGATTCCATTCGTTTTAAAGGAATTCTCATTCGCATGAAATGCATTCGTACGAATGGCCGAAGCATTCGCTTCAATGCCAATGACACCAAAGCCCGAATTGTGGGGTTAAAATACAAATATTGAATACTAATGATGGTAATTGACTCAAGAATAACCTAGGGGAATGGAAAACGATCATTCACGCATAGAGAGGCTGAAGATGAAGACTCAAGGGAGCTTGGAGCTGTGGAGATCGCTCGGGATCATCGTCTAATCGGAGATTTCCCCGTTTCTTTACTTTTATCCTTCTCTTTAATTATCAATTGAGAAACTTGTAGTATTTTTTATTTCCATGAGAAGCTAGATTCTTTGCTAGTCTCTATGGAGAGCCTAGGGTTATGTTAGACTCATACTTTTACGGATAATTGAGATTGACTCATGCTTTGGATTCTTGATTATGACGATTCTTCAAATCTTTTGGTGTATTGTTGAACTAGGGTTATTTAAATACCCTAATTATGAGATGAATGACCATTATACAATGATTTTGGTGCATGATTGTGTTATCCTAGGGTTATGTTAGACTCGTTTCGTCGTGTACCTTCTCCTTCTCCTTCCCCTTGCGGATTTGGGCCTTGAGTTCCCCAAAGTTTCGCCCTTTTGATTCTTAGTCACCAGAGGTGGACTGGTAATTTTTTCTTACAAAAGCTTCTTCACCATCCGTGGTGAAGGTCAACCTTTCTCAATGGCAAAGAAGACGATTGGACCAATCTTTGGGCTCAATAAACAAGGCCCGACAAAACGGGCTTCTCTTAAGAAGAGTGGGCCTTCCTATCAATCTGTAAGCCTTCTAGACAGTTATCAAGGTCATGGCTTGGATTAATGTCAGTCATTTGCTCATTCAAAGCCGCAAGAGAATTTAATGTATCATCCTTACTCTTTGGTTAAACCCCCAGTACCTAGACCGCCATAACTATGGAATCACCATTAACATCATCAATAAAATCTTGATCGTTTTCGTTAGAATTCGCAGCTAACGCCTCCTCAAGATCCTCATTGATTATTTCCGTTACTGCAGGATGAATTTCTGGTGCCATTAATGCTTTGTCCCGAGCTGCACCGCCGTTGGCCATAAGTTTCCGGTTTTCTAGACGGTGGTTGAGCACCATCTTGTCGCGACTGAGAAATCCCCACCCTTCGAAAACGCCGGTAATAGCAGCCATGACCCGTAGCTGAGGCTGCTGGCCTCCCTAGAAGGAAGAGCCTTTTGAACTGGACATGTACTAAGTTGGTTGGAAATAAGGCCACATTGAAAGAAAACAGAAGGAATTCGCTCGTAACGAAACAGCACCATGCATTTCTCACCCTGTCCCGATCCCCAACATTTGTAGACTTTTTCAGTGGTTTGTTAACGGGCATCTTAACTCAAAAACGCAACACCCTCTCGCCTTTAGATTCATCTTCGAAATACTCGGCTCTGATGATGAAGGTTGTAATGCATGTATGTAATACATGATCAAATACTCCAGAGGGGGGGGGGGGGGTTAATAGAGTATGTCAACTTTTGCCAAAAATGTGGATTTAAAACAAAATGAGAAGAACTTAAAGTATTACAACGCTTTGAAATCAGATTCAAGACTTTGAAATCCAAACATATAGTGTAAAAGATATAGATAGTTTTCAAAGCTTTGCAAAGCTGAAACCTGTTTTTAAGCAGTCATAACGACAAGTGCATAAATGAAATGCAAGACAATGAACACAGTGATTTGATACGACGTTCAGTCTCAAGTGACCTAATCTCCGCCTGAGGGATCTAATCTCTCTACGATTTCAACAACTTCTTATTTATCAAAAGCTAAGCCCCATATTTCTGGCCAAGAGAATTGCCTTACTCTTTTCCTGCCAGTGGTTCTTCCTAACCTAACTAGTACCTGCTCTAGATAACTGATACAATCACAATATATGTTGTTCCTATTGAAAAAATAACGAGAACAGATGATTAAGTAGTATAACAGAACGATATACAAATAAAGCTCAGATGAAGAACACTGTAAAGACATTGAAGTAGTGATGCTTGAAGTGTTATTCTGAAATCAGGATTGGATTGAATGGATGAATGATCTTCTTCGATGATGCATGTCAATCCGTGACAGTGTTTGAATGCTTGTGTAATGATCTGTGCTTGTCAATCTCTCTCAGTTTGCCTTTTTCTGTCAATTTGAACCGCAAATATATAAGGAATTCTGTAACCAAAATCCTTAAAAATCCTCTGCAAATCTTGGACTCTCAACAACTTGATTCCAACGGCTAGCTTCTTGATCTCCTCAACGATTTTGATACGATCTCATTCTGCAAGCCTTTGGATCTTCATCTGTCTGAGGCCCTTCAACATCATCCTGATCATCTTCTTCCCCTTCCTCATCCTCTTGTTGATATTCATAATGTGCTACTTCTTCACCAAGCTCATCAACTACCTCATCATCCTCAAACAAGTCAGTTGAGGTGAAAATAACTGGAGCCTTTCTTTTCTGTTTCTTCTTTTGTAGAGCTTCTAAGAGTAGCACCCCTAGTCAATGCTTCCTTCAGCACCAGGTTCCTTGTCCTCAGCCTTGACCCAGCTTCCTTATCTCCAACACCCTGATCCTCAATACTCTTCTCATCAAACAAGTACTAGGTAGATCCTGACTTCCTTGATCCTTCTGGAACATGTGTATCCTCTTTTTATACATGTACAAAGTTGATACTCTTGAAAACACTCTCAATCATGTACTTCATTTGTCTGAACTCAGTACTCATCTGATATTGACCCTGGTTAAGCTCATCTAGCTCATTTTCAATAAATTCCAGCTTCTGAGGAACTTGAGATTGGTCTTGAGTGGTAGAAGGTAGGGCTACTGGAGTGGTTAAGGATTTAGGTTTAGAGATCCAGTAGACAATGCAGAGTAGAGTTTCCATTCTCCCTCACTGGTTTTCACAATTCCAATCCTATGAAAAGAGTTTTCATCAATCATTCCAAAACTAGTAGTTATTGTCTCTTCATTGTTAACAGGTATTTCCAGATGGTGAAAGAAAAGTGGGAGTAGGTTGGCATAGGGTAGATGATGTTTCCTGTTTTTGGTGAAACTATAGATCATGTGTTCCATTACAATTCTTGGAAGATCAATCTCATATCCATGCATCGCCAAGTACATCACATGCATCACCCTATCAGATAGCAACTCCTTATAATTCTCTTTTGGTACCACACACCTCATCATGATAGTAAACAGGATTTTGGCTTCAACAGTTAACATAAAATGAGTTAACTGCTTAGAGGTAGAAGATATACCAGGTAAAAATAACTCTTCCCTATCCATCTTTACACCATCAATTTTGCTAGGTTACTTCTCTGTATCGTACCTCTTTGGACACCCCAAGACATTAGCAAACTCAGAATGATCCAACTCTTTCTCAATATCAGCTACCTTAGATGAAACTGTTTAACCCAAATCATTCACTTGTTTCATATTCAGATAAAAGAGTCTGGTAAGCCTTTGGGTATGCAATCTCAGAGGGGTTTAGGATTTTCCGAATTGAACTTTGTTTCAATCTCCTAATACACTCCAAACCCATACTATCCAACATGCTTGTATTGATCATACTACAATAAGGAATAGGAACAAATGCAAAACCATCTAACCAGGTTCCATGAGCAGCATTATTGAGGAACCAAGTTCTATTAATAGATCTCTTACTATATTATTTATTCTCAGTGTAAATCTAAATATCTTTACCTTTTTCTGTTTTCAGAGCTCTGGATCTTCCTCCCCTTGTCCTTTTCTAATGTCTGTATCTCCTTCCCATTGCCTGATTTCTGAGAGTCTTTTACCTTCACCTTCTTTGTACTATCAATCTTGACGCCCTTTTGTTTCCCAGAAGCATCCACAGGATTTGACTTCTTCTTCTTGCTAGAAGTGGCAGTATGATCCACCTTGTCCTTCTTGATTTTCTTCTTAGGAGGAGGAGAGTGCAACTTTGAAGCACTGGCAGTTCTAGAACTGGAGTTGTCGCTGATCGCTTGCACTTCTTCTTATTCTCTAGCTTTCCTTTCTTCCATGTGTTCTTATTTGAGCCTCTAGCCATCTTGATTCTTTCAGAAGATCTCTGTGAGTCCCATTAGGTTTTGGGGTTTTAAGAAGAGAGCTGTAAGAGGGATAGAAGAAAGATAGAAAAGAGAGAAGACAAATACTGGAGAGTTTGAGGTAAAGAACGAAACTAAATAATCCCAAATCTTTTAAGGAAATAAATATTTGTTTGACATCTATACTCGTTTGGGATGGAAATAGTATATTTTTTATTTTGAAAAAGATCTGTTTAATAAGGTAAAAATTATGTTAGGCAATTATCTACAGAGATAACATCCAGAATTAGTGATCCATTCATTGAGCTATATAGAAAACGTATATATTTTTAAGGATTTGAAAAGGATTTCAAGACTTTGAAAAACTGTTATACTGCACATAAAATTTTCAAGGCTTTGAAAAGTTTTTCAAGGCTTTGAAAAACGTTTCAAAACATTGAAACACAAATAACTTACCTGATACTCCCCCTAAACCAGTGCTTCTTTATTGAACATCCCAAGTTCTAATCTCGGGGATGTGAATCTATCTTCAGGCATTAATTTAGTGAAGATATCTGCAAATTGCAAGTTGGTTGACACAAATGATAGAGATACATCACCTCTCTCCACATGATCTCTGATGAAGTCATGTCTAACATCAATGTACTTGGTCCTTGAATGTTGTACTAGATTCTTTGTAATTGAGATAGAACTAGTGTTGTCACATTTGATAGAAATATCTCTGAAGTTATAACCCAGATCTCTCATCTGTTGAGCTATCCACATCACTTGTGAGCAGCAAGCACCCGTTGTTATGTATTCAGCTTTTACTGTTGATAAATCTAATGAATTTTTCTTCTTAGAATGCCAGCTTCTCAGAGATGATCCAAGGAATTGGCAACATCCTAAAGTGCTTTTTCTAGAAACTTTATATCTTACAAAATCAGCATCTGAATAGCCACACAGAGAGAAGTTAGATTGTTTTGGATACCAAAGCCCTAAGTCTTTGGTACCATTGAGATATCTGAAAATTCTATTTACAGCAACTAAGTGAGACTCTTTAGGATCATCTTGAAATCTAGCACACATACAAACACTAAACATAATGTCTCGCCTACTTATAGTAAGATAGAGTAGTGAACCAATCATACCTCTAAACTCTTTCTGGTTCACACTCTTACCATTTTGATCCTCGTCTAAGGACAATGTAGAAATCATGGGAGCTTTGGCTAGCATGGATTGATACATACTATACTTGTTCAGCAAATCCTTGGTGTACTTAATCTGATGTAGAAAAATTCCTTTTTTCATTTGATAAACATGAAGTCCAAGAAAGAAATAATTTCTCCCATCAAGCTCGTCCTAAATTCCTTGATCATAAGACTAGAAAAATATTTGGAAAGAGAATCATTAGTAGCACCAAATATAATATCATCAACATATACTTGTAATACTAAAATGTCTTTCTCATATGTATTTATGAAAAGAATTTTGTCAACTAAGCCTCTTTTGAAACCATTTTCAAGTAAATTTTTTGACAATCTTTCATACCAAGCCCTTGGAGCTTGTTTGAGTCCATAAAGAGCTTTGCCAAGCTTACAAACATGATTTCAAAACACATCACTATAAAAACCAGGGGGTTGAGAAACATATACTTCTTCTTGCAGATAACTATTTAGAAACGCACATTTAACATCCATTTGAAAATTTTTGATGTTCTTATGCGATGCAAATGCAACTAACATTCTTATCGCTTCCAACCTGGATACAAGAGAAAAAGTCTCCTCATAATCTATACCTTCTTCCTGGTTGTAGCCTCGAGCTACTAGATAAACTTACCATTTTCATCCATCTTATTTCTGAACACCCAACTTGTTCCTCTAAAAGACTAATCTTTGGGAGGAGGAACTAAATTCCAGACATTTTTCCTCTCAAATTTATTCAGCTCACTTTGCATTGCAATGATCCATGATGCTTCTTGTAGTGCTTCCTTCACATTATTAGGTTCTACAAGAGATACAAAATCATTAAAAGAACACAAGTTGTTTAACTGAGATGTTTTTTGTGTACCAGTGGATGGATCAGAAATGATATTTTCTGTTAGATGCGATGAAAGATATTTGAACTTCTTTCTCTTTGTCCAGGGTTCTAGTTCTCGAGGAATATTTTCAAGGCCTTGAGAACTTGATGTAGTGGCTTGACCACTCTGTGTTCCGCGAGAGTCTGTTTGAAGGCTTTGAGAGACACTTTCAAGGCTTTGAAAATTCCTTATGATTTCTGCATATTAGTCTTAGAACCATTCTCTGGATCTGCTTCATCCTATATCTAATGCTTGTTCATATTTATGCGTGCAAAAACTTCACTCAAAGAAACATCTTTGCTTTCATCAAATTTAACATGTATAGTTTCCTCAACTATCTTGGTTCTCTTATTGTAAAGTTTGTAGGCTTTGCTAGTCAAGGAATAACAAAGGAAAATATCTTCATCACTTCTGGCATCAGACTTGCCAAGATTATCCTTACCATTATGGTGAACAAAACAAGTACATCCAAAAGATTTGAAGTAAGAAATACTTGGCTTTCTGACTTTGAAAAGTTCATAAGGAGTCTTCTTCAAAATAGGCCTAATCAGGCACCTGTTCAAAATATAGTTTGCATTATTAACAGCCTCTGCCCAAAAAGACTTCGGGAACTTATTTTCTAAAAGCATTGCCCTAGACATGTCCTCAAGAGTTCTGTTTTTCCTTTCAAATAAACCATTTGGTTTAGGAGTTCTAGGAGAAGAAAAGTTGTTAGAAATATCAAACTTGGCAAAAAATAAATCAAACTCTAGTTGATAAAGTTCTCTACCATGATCACTCCTTATTGAAACAATAGGCAGGTTTTTCAAAGTTTTAAGCTCTTTACAAAGTTTTGAAAATTCAGATAGAACCTTAGAATTTTCTCTTAAAATCATTACCCAAGTAAATCTAGAGAAATCATCTACAACAACCAGCATATACTTCTTACCCTTTGGAGTTGGAACTCTCATAGAACCATAGAGATCCATATGAAACAGTTCAATATGTCTAGTTTTACTTACAAAGTTCTTAGGTTTGAATGAGTTCCTTGTTTATTTTGCTTAAGCACAAGCCTTGCATACCTATTCATCTTTAAACTTGATGGATGACAACCCTCTGACTAGGTCTTTAGAGACTAATTTATTCAGTGTATGCAAGGTGATATGTCCAAGCTTTCTGTGTCAAAGCTTTGAATCATCTTTCAAATTCTTGAGACATTTTAGACTTTCTCCTGCAACTTTGTTAATATTCAAAGAGTAAACATTATTTGACTTTGGAGCAGTGAGGATGCAATTGCAAGATTTCTCATGTTTCACCACACATTTCTCCTTGTCAAATATAACCGTATTACCTTTATAACATAGTGAGATAAACTTAGCAGATTAAACTTTAGACCACCTACAAGATAAACATCTGAAATACAATTTTCAGCACCATAACCAACTTTACCAACTTTACCAATTCCTGGGATACAGTCTTTTCCCTTGTCACCAAGTGTGATTGTCCCTCATGAATGTTCTTTTAGCTCAGTGAATAAAGAACCTTTGTCACTCATGTTTCTGGAGGAACCAATATCAAAAATCAAATTCTGTTCTTTGCTCTTGGTGACAACCTGCAAACACCATTCACTGCCTTACCCAGCTGTTAGACCAAGTGCAATATTTGGATTCATACTCAGGATCAACCATGTCAAGTGGTCTGACTCCTTTAGGAACCTAAATTTGTCTCACCTGTCCCTTAAGATGAAATGGAAAGGTATTCCTCATGATGTGAGGTTCTCTTCTTCTAAAGGGACAAGTCATCTTAACATGACCAATCTTTCCACAGTAATGACATTTGGAGAATGTCTGCTACTTGCCTTCACAAATCTGGTATTGTTCTTTCTTGGAAAATTTGGATTATATCCAATACCAAATCTTTGAACAGAATGCAAACTTCCTCCAAGAATCATGTTGAGATTATGTTAAGAGCCAACAAGATTTGTCAAGGAATTTTTAGAGTCTTGAAGTTTCTCATCCAGAAGAGTCTTATGTTCCTCTAATTCATCATGTCGATGACTTAAAGAAACAATTTTTTCACTCATGAGAGAGTTCTCTTTTACAACTTCTTTGACTTGAGTTTTAATTGCAAAATTTCTTTTGTTGCTCATGAAATTTCTCCTTTAAATACTTGATTTCATTTAAGTAATCTTCTTCATTCTGAACATTGTTTTCAAAATCTCAGAAAGTACATTGTAGGTTTAGACATTATACTATTCGCCATTACCTCAATGTTCTTTCCTGAGCTTTCGTCATGCTGGGCCATAAGAAAAAGGTTGGCTTGATCTTCTTCGGAATCTGATTCACTTGAAGAATCAGAGTCACTCCATGAAGCTACCATGGCCTACTTCTTTCAGTCATGGTCCTTCTTTTCAAAATAATTTATTTTCTTGTGAGGACAATCTATGATCAAGTGTCCCGCATCACCACACTCAAAGCAGTTCATTACTTTAGACGTGGATTTAAAACAAAATGAGAAGAACTTGAAGTATTTCAATGCTTTGAACACAGATTCAATGCTTTGAAATCCAAGCAGACAATGTAAAAGATATTGATAGTTTTTAAAGCTTTGAACTCAAACCTATTTTGAAGTAGTGATAACGACAAGTGCAGAAATGAAATGGAAGACAATGAACACAGTGATTTTTTACGAAGTTCGGAACAGGTGACCTACTCTCCGCCTGAAGGATTTAATACCTCTAGGATTTCAACAAATTTTTATTTATCAAAAGCTAAGCCCTAGATATCTGGCCAAGAGAATTGCCTTACTCTTTTCCAGCCAGTTGTTCTTCCTAACCTATCTAGTACATTCTCTAGCTAATTAATACAATAAGAATCTCAGTTGTTCCTCTTGAACAACTCACGAGAACAGATGATTAAGTAAATATAATAGAATGATATACAAATAAAGCTTAGATGAAGAACATTGTAAAGACAGCGAAGCAGTGGTGCTTGAAGTGTTCTTCTGAAATCAAGAATGGATTGAATGGATGAATGATCTTCTTCAGATGATGCATGTCAATCAATCCCTGACATTGTTTGAATACCTTTGTAATGATCTGTGCTTGTCAATCTCTCTATGTATGCCTTTTTCTGTCAATTTCAATTGCATATATATAAGGAACTCTGTAATAGAAATCTCTAAAAATCCTCTGCATATCTTTGACTCTCAAGAGCTTGATTCCAATGACTAGCGTCTTGATTTCCTCAATGATTTTGATATGATTTTCATTCTGCAAGCCTAAGGCAAGTTCAAACAAGTTTTCATAACAGTAAGATCAACTGCAGACTTGAATTTCCTTCTCTACAAACCTGTAAATAAGGAAACTTCCTGCTATAGGTAGTTAGCTAATAAACTCTACAAAAGCTTAGGCAGTTGGTAAGATAACACATAATTAGTTTGTCTTTTATCATACAATATAGCATAATCAAACACGTGAGATTAGAGAATGATTAGGAGGAAGAACTCCCCCTTAGTTCATGTTGTAAATTGTTGTACAGTTTCAAGGTTTCGAAACCAGTTTCAAACCTTTTAAAACAAACTATGATCTTACAGATGACTTTTTCCATCTATTGCCCAACCAAACTGCCAGCATCATCGTTTCGAAGATGGGTTATGAGGCCAAGAACGTGAACCCACACCGCCAATTCACCAAAACCATACCTGAAAATAGGGGTTGACGGATCCCATTTTCGCACCACCAAAACGATATCATCAAACGACCAAGGTCCCCTCTCCAAAACCCGTTCCATAAAAGCGATGGAATCGAATTTGAAGAGGAAAATATTCTCCCCTTCTTTAGTGATGGACTCGGAACGATTCATCTTCCAAACTCTTTTGAACACCTCCATCATTTTCACGTCCTTAACTGGCTTGTCGGAAAGAGACTTTTCAATCAAGCTAGCAACAAAGGCCTCCTCAGCCTTCTGGCAAATGAAGTCTCCAACATCGAACTGAAAATCTGATTTTTCTTCAAGGCCAAAAAGAGTCATTGTAGAGGAGGAAGCCATGACAAAATTCAGAACCCGTCAAAGAGAGCCTTGTTGCAGGGCTCTTAAAAACAAAATCTCGCCCCAAGTTGTGTAAAACTGATCCTTCGCATATTTGGCAAATACCAAAATCAACCAACAAAAAATCAGCGTAATTAAATCGGCACGCAATCGAATCCGCTCCAAAAGATCTGCAAGTTCATCATCAATTTTAACTCCTATGAGAAAATCAAGGAGACACCGAACTTAATAGTTTTGGAGACAATTGAAATTATGCATTAGAAGTCATCAGGAAAATCGTGACCCTTGAAAGCCATCCTTAATTAACAAATAAATTAATTTGATTCATCGTACAGTAAAACAACTTAGCTGGCATCCAAAAAATTCAATTTATGTTGTAAAGCTAAAACAAAACAAAATAAGTTAAACATTTCAAAAAGAAAACAAAAAACAAAATAAATTAAAGGGTGATTACACCGGAGGAGTAAACGACGTTTGCCCAACTCCATCACCTTTCACGGCCAAACAATCAAACGGAGTTATCACTGACGTCAAAAATAACTTGGACTGCCCAAGAGGCGTTACTTCCCCGTCAAAAACCCTTTTCGGCGATAACATGAATCCCCTGTTTCTCGACAAAAACGGCGGAGTCCTGCTTAGTAACCACTCGGGTAACCTCCCCCGGTTACTCCCTTCCCCGTCGCCGTTTCGGTTTCCCCTCCTCAAACTAACGCTGATGCAACTCGTAGTCCGCTTCAGCCGCCGGCTCAGGATCTGGGTCCTCAATTCCTCCGGCAATCGGAGCGTATACCTCTCGCAGCACTCTCCGGGCTCAACCAGTGAGTGGCCCGTCGAGTTCGACCTCGGAAATTTAACCCCTCTCTGTCGATTCCCCTTCGGGGTAGGAGACGGAGTCTCAATCGCTTCTTGATCTCCGCTTCCATCCTCTTCGATTGTGATCGCAATTTGATTCTGGGATTCCCCAATTTCAGATCTGTCATTCTCTTCCTCAGCCTGCGCCGTCGGGTGAACCGATTCGCCATCTTGATCATTTCCGTCAGTTTGCTCCGTCATCGGCTTGAGATTCGCTCGGCAAACAGGACAGGTGGCGTGGGAAGAGAGCCAGGCGTCGATACACTCGGGGTGGAACACGTGATCGCACTTGGGCAGCAACCGGAGAGCCTCGTCGTCTTCAAATTCGCAAATACAGACGGCGCACTCCAGAGCCCCTTTTCCGATTTTGTGCTCTTTCACGTCGGAGTAGTGAAAGATCGGGAACGAATCGATGATTTCCGGGTCGAGGCCGCGGTGGTTGAGCCGGAGATGAACCGAGGTGTAGAACCGGTTCTGGGATGCAACGCCGGCGACTTCGACGCAGTGACGGACGTAGATTGTGAAGAAGCCCATGAAGAAGAAGGCGCTCACGAGAACCACGATTATAATCGCCATCGACGGACCGTAATCTCCGTACGGAGAGTCTGACGGAGGAGGAGACGCCTGCGCCACGGCGCACGGTAGCAACGCCGCCGCGAGGAATAAGAGAACCATTTCCCTTAGTGGCATCATGGAGTGGATTGCCAGGTTCAGTCAAAGCAGAACAAAATGAATATCAAAGATCGCACGGCTGAGAACGCACATGGGTCACGATCTATGAAATCGGATGGCTGCTGGTCATTTCTTCTGGTTATTGTGATTTTTAAAAAGTGAAATTTGCTTTCGCTGTGTGCATAGAAAGACTGTGTTCTGTCCTTTATATATGCCATGGAGGAGAGAGAAGAAGAATCTTGAACGACTTGGGGAGAAAGCAAACTAGGGTTTAAGCGTGTGAATATATGCCAACAGTGACATCACGTCAGCATTTTTGCCACGTGGCGTCTTAATGGTCGCTACTATCTTGTGCACAGTTGTGAACTCCGTTTCGAGCCTATCTTGCTGTTTGCGGTTCAAATAATATAAGCATTATTTTCACTATGAAATTATGGAAATGTCATTAATTCGTAAGAATTGAGTTCTCCTACTCACCTACTTTAACAGTTTGTGTCCGACTCATTGATTGAAATAGCTTTCTTTGCAAAATGGGACTACAACAATCACAAATATGTCCATAAGTTGTGTGTTTTTCCTACTCACATTTTAGCCTGCATGACTCTATCACGTGTCAGTAATAAGGAGCAATGTATTCGGCTTCAAAGAATGTGTGCAAGTGAAGTGGATCTAGCTGGTGACCGTGACCATGAATGTATACTTGGAGCTATATATGGAATTTTCGGGTTGTTTACAGGTTGTAGTAATTAATTCAACCGTGTGCCTAGTGAGGGAATTTATATTCTTCCTTAAAGTTTTACCAGCTGTAGTAAATCTGGGATTTACTATAACTGAAAATTCCAAACATTCCTCGAAAATTCCTACAATGATGTTAGTGATTAAGAAAAAGGGCTTCCAATTTCAAAATTTAAAAATAGGCACCCTTAGTTATAATGATGTAACTATTTCTTAAGAAAAATGATTCAAGTAACTATACCACAATTTCCCTCAAAAAAGAAAGAAAAAAAAAAACTATAACACATTGAGTCCATGAGTTGTGTCACTAATTCTTTTTAAGGGAAAGAAGACCTTTTATTGAGAAAGGAAAGACGTCTTAATAATACTTAAACTGATAAATTATATGGAGTTACGGTTTTCCTATCATTCATACATTAAAAGCCAACCCAGACACATATCGATCCATGTGTCACAAGCATCACCTTCTCTAGCTCGTTGTGTCAAGCTGCTACCTTTCCTCTTCGCTTTGTATAAAGAACCTTGAGATGCAGGAGACAGTAAGATTTCTCTAACTTCAGAAAAATCCTTAATGGCTTCACTGTTTATGGCTTTCCTTATCAGGCAAAGGACGTTCTTTGTGTCGCCTTCCGATTCCAAGAGAGTAACTCTTCTGTAGATTGCGAAGTCAATGGCTTCCATGGTAGATAGAGCATCAGCCTCTTTCGCCGAGGAACAAGGTGGGAGTATCGTTGTCCCTGCTGTCAAGACGTTCTTTTTTCGACGCAAATGATAACACCTGTAACCGATTAGCCGAAGGTTGGGTGCCACACACCATCAAAGTTTGCTTCCAGGTACCCATCTCTTATTCTCCTCCATTTACTTTCTTCTATATAGTCTTTCCGCTTTCCAGATTCATCTTCTATCTTGTTCTAGTCTGCAACTTTCGAGCTGTTGATTCATCATATGCTGCAGATATGGGTTGACATCTTAGAAAATCCAAAGTTTACGAGATCGCCAAATTGACGAGATGGTTGCGCGAATGAGTTATGCTTCCTTCTTTTTGAGATAACTGATATGTCTTGAATCCATTCTTAGTAAAATCCTTTCACATCCAGCACAAACTACTTCCCAAATTGCAGCTCTCATAGTTTTTGGATTTTCCTGCACTGCATTAGAATATGTTGTTCTTTTTTCTAAATTTGAATTGAAAAAAAAACTCAATTTTTCTTGCATGGGTATCTACCTTTTCCTTCGATTCGCTTTCTTAGGTAGAGAAACATGGCCAAAAGTAGCCAACAGTCAAAAGTTGTCTGCACAATTTCGCGCCTCCTTGATGCTCCACTTAATGAGATAAATCCATGACCTCCTTAATTTCTTGACGATTCAGGCATCTAAGTAGATTTCCGTCATGTCTTTTTTGCCATAGAAGGTTCTCTTTAGCACGTATCGAGTTGATTTTCTCTTGAGTTTTTCAGCCTCCTTCTTGTCGCTTGGTAGAACTTCATGTTGCAAATAGCAAATCAGGGGATTTCGCCAATCAGCATCATCATCAATTGCAGCAACATCTAGAGAGTCCTCCACCAACGCACACTTCTCACTGTTTTCTTGTAAGATTGCAGCATAGCCTGACATTTGAGGCCAATGAATCCCATATCTCTAAGCTTTCCTATAGATTGAGACTTCATTTTCTCCATAAGAGCTTTCATGAATCTTCTCTACCTGAGCTCGAACTTCCTTTTCCGCAACGCATCGCATCTGGATCCCACCAAGTCCTTTGTAGTAAAGCAAATTGTCGTGTATGCATTATTATTTTGTAGAGACCCAACTTTCCTTGCTTGTTCATTCCGCAAACGCACACATGACAGGCTTCCTCCAATCTTCAACTTCTATAGATTCGTCTTCGCACAAGGCTTTTATTTGGGAAGGGGTAGTCTTGACCTCGATCGAGATCTTTTTTGGACACTTGTCTGCGTTGATCTTTGATCATAGAGTAGCAAGTGCACCTGCATGTCGATTATCAGCTCTGGGAGTGTGCTCGTACTTGATTGAATCGAACCCCTGAACTAGCTTCTGGACGATCGACCTGTAACTCTACAAGTTGATTTATTTTACACCATACTCGCCCGAAGCTTGCTTCACAACCAGCTTGGAATCCCCCATCACAATTAAGTTCTGAGCTTCCAAAGCTTTGGCCGCGAGGAGGCCTACGATTAAAGCTTCATATTCTTATTCATTGTTGTTTACTGCAAAGTCCAGCTTGTTTGACACTTTAATGACTTCCCCATCAGGCCTAGTCAGAACAATACCAGTTCCTCCTCCTGTTCTCGTTGATGATCCGTCAAAGTGCAGCCTCCAATAGAACGAATATATCACATATACCTCAGGTCCTTCGAGTTCCCCTTCTATCATAGGCTCAAAGTTCTTATTTGGGAATTGAGCTAAAAAATCTGACACTGCTTGGGACTTAATGGCTTTCGGTCGCGCACACGTGATGTCGTACTGCGATATGGTCATATACCATTTTGCCAACCCAGACACATATCGATCCACGTGTCACAAGCATCACCTTCTCTAGCTCGTGGTGTCAGTTGATGAGCTGCTACCTTTCCTCTTCGCTTTGTATAAAGAACCTTGAGATGCAGGAAACAGTAACGCATTCTTCTCATTTCCACTGCGGTTTCTCTAACTTCAGAAAATTCCTATGGCTTTCGTTATCATACAAATGACGTTCTTCGCGTCGCCTTCCAATTCCAAGAGAGTAACTCTTCTTTAGATTGCAAAGTCAATGGCTTCCATGGCAGATAGAGCCTCAGCCTCTTTCGCCGAGGAACATCGTGGGAGTATCGTTGTCCTTGCTGTCAAGACATTCTTTTTTCGACGCAAATGATAACACCTGTAACCGGTTAGCCGAAGGTTGGGTGCCACACGCCATCAAAGTTTGCTTCCAGGTACCCCTCTCTTAGTCTCCTCCATTTACTTTCTTCTTCATAGTATTTCCGCTTTCCAGATTCATCTTCTATCTTGTTCTAGTCTGCAACTTCTGAGCTGTTGATTCATCATATTCTGCAGATATGGATTGACATCTTAGAAAATCCAAAGTTTAGCGCGAATGAGTTATGCTTCCTTCTTTTTGAGATAACTGATCTCTCTTGAATACATTCTTATTAAAATCCTTTCACATCCAACACAAACTACTTCCCAAATTGAAGCTCTCATTGTTTTTGGATTTTCCTGCACTGCATTGGAATATGTTGTTCTTTTTCTAAATTTGAATGGCAAAAAAACGCAATTTTCTTGCATGGGTATCTACCTTTTCCTTAGATTCGCTTTCTTAGGTAGAGAACCATGGCCAAAAGTAGCCAATTGTCAAAAGTTGTCTGCACAACTCCTCGCCTCCTTGATGCTCCACTTGATGAGATAAGTCCATGACCTCCTGTATTTCTTGACGATACTGACATCTAAGTAGATAATTTATCCTGCTCAAATAATTCTGAATCTGAAGAGGAACAAGCCAATCTCTGCCTTATGGCTAAGCATGATGAGGGTTCTAAAAAGAACATTAAGGTAATGGTAAACTGTTTGATTTCAAAACAACCAGATGTCCTCTTTGACTATCTTAGAACAATACTTTTAAATGAAGAGGACTATCTGAAAGAAATCAGGATTTTGAAAGAAAAGGTTCATGAGCAAGCAAAAGAAAACTTGCAACTTGTTTGTCAAAATTAGAATCTTGAAATTTCTCAGAAGAAGTCTGATAGAGATTTCAAGGCCTTGGAAACTAGTTTCAAAGTATTGAAAACTCAAGTCAAGGAAGTAGTCATTGAGAACTCTATTTTGAGTGACAATTTTGTTGCTCTAAAACATCTGTTTGATGAATTGAAGGAACATAGGACTACCTAGGTGAGAAACTTCAAGAATCTAGGAAAGTTATTACAAAACTTGCTGTCTCTAAACACAATCTAAGCCTGATTCTTGGAGGAAGTTTAAAGTATGTTCAAAAAATTGGTATTAGCTACAATCCAAACTTTACCCGAGGGAACAACACCAGATTTGTGAAGGCTGGAAACAGAACTTCTCCTAAATGCCATTACTGCAACATAATTGGTCATGTTAAAATGACTTTTCCTTTTAGAAGAAGAGACCCTCACATAATGCAGAACACTTTTCCAGTTCAAATTAAAGGACAAGATAGAAAGATTTAGGTTCCTAAAGGGGCTAGACCACCTAACATGGTTGACCGTGAATATGAATCTAAATTTCACACTTGGTCTAACAGTTGGGTAAGGCTGTGAATGGTGTTTGCAGACTGTCACCAAGAATAAAGAACATAAATGGTTTATGGATAGTGGTTACTCCAGAGATATGAGTGGCAAGAGATATTTATTCTCATAATTGAAAGAGCAATCTGAAGGATCAATCACACTTGCTGACAAAGTCATATTCAATATTTTAGGTATTTGTAAAGTTGGTACAGACTCTGAAAATTCTATTTCTGATGTTTATTTAGTTGATGGCTTGAAGTTCAACCAGCTTAGTGTATCTCAGTTATGTGACAATGTTAACAAAGTTATCTTTGACAAAGAGAAATGTGTGGTGTAAAATGAGAAATCTGGAGTTTGCATCCTCACTGACTCAAGGTCAAATAATGTTTATACTTTGCACACTAACAAAGTTGCAGGAGAAACTCTGAAGTGTCACAAGGCCTTGAAAGAGGATTCAAAGCTTTGAAACAGAAAGCTTGGACACATTAGCTTATATACTTTGAACAATTTGGTTTCCAAATACCTTGTAAGAATTCTGCCCCCTATCAAGTTCAAAGATGAAGAAGTATGCAAAGTCTATGCTCAAGGTAAACAGACAATAAGCTCATTCAAGCCAGAGAACTTCGTAAGTACTACTAGACCCATTGAACTATTTCATATGGATATTTTTGGTCCAATTAGAACTCCAAATCCAAAGGGTAAGAAGTAAATGTTAGTTATTGTTGATTATATTTTTAGATTTACTTCGGTAATGTTTCTTAGAGAAAAATCTGAATCTCTTTCTGAATTTTCAAAGCTTTGTAAAGAACTTCAATTTTTGAAAAACCCGCATATTGCTTCTATTAGAAGTGATCATGGTAGAGAATTTGATCAACTTGAGTTTGATTTTATTTTGTGCTAAGCATGGAATCTCACAACTTTTCTGCACCTAGAATTCCTCAATAGGAAAGAAAGAACAGGACTCTTGAAGACATGTCAAGAACAATGCTTCTGGAGAACAAATTTCCAAAATTATTCTGGGCGGAAGCTGTGAATACTGCCAACTAGATACTTAACAGGTGTTTAATCAGACCTATACTGAAGAAGACTCCTTATGAGCTTTTTAAAGGAAGAAAGCCAATCATCTCTTACTTCAGACAATTTGGCTGCACTTGTTATGTCCATAATAATGAATTAGATTTGAACAAGCATGAGTTAGATGATGAAGCAGAGCCTTCAAATTTTTCTAAAGAATACTTGCACGAAAACAAGAAGATTTTTCAAGGCCTTGAAAATGAGCCTCAAAGCCTGGAAAAAGAACAACAAGAGAATCATAGTGGACAAGCCACTACTTCAAGTTCTCAAAGACCCGAGAAGATTCCTGGATAACTAGAACCATGTAAAGCAAGGAAAAGATTCAAATATCTCTCATCTCATCCATTTGGTAATATTATATCTGATCCATCCATTGGTACACAAACAATATCACAATTAAAGAATCTGTGTGCCTTCAATGCTTTTGTGTCCCTTATGAAGCCAAAGAATGTGAAAGAAGCATTACAAGAAGCTGACTGGATCATTGTAATTCAAAATGAACTTGAGAGGAATAAGGTTTGGAATCTGGTTACAAGAAGCTGACCGGATCATTGTAATTCAAAATGAACTTGAGAGGAATAAGGTTTGGAATCTGGTTCCTCCACCTCCAAATCAGTTTATCATTGGTACCAGGTGGGTATTAAAAAACAAGCTAGATGCGTATGGTATGGTAATCAGAAACAAAGCCAGACTGGTAGCTCAAGGCTATAACCAGGATGAAGATATTGATTATGGGGACACTTTTTCTCCGGTTGCAAGGTTAGAAGCAATTAGAATTTTACTAACATTTCCATCTCACAAAAATATGAAACTTTTTCAAATGGATGTGAAGCGTGCATTTCTAAATGGTTATTTGCAAGAAGAAGTTTATGTTTCTCAAACTCCTGGTTTTGAAAATAATGAGTTTCCAAATAATGTTTACACACTTGACAAAGCTCTTTATGGTTTGAAACAAGCTCCAAGAGATTGGTATGAAAGACTGTCAAAGTTTTTACTTGAAAATGATTTTAAAAGATGAATTGTAGACCAAACCCTTTTCGTAAAGACTCATGAGAAAGATATTCTAGTAGTTCAAGTATATGTTGATGACATTCTTTATGGAGCTAATAATGACTCTCTTTGAAATGATTTCTCAAGTCTTATGAGAAAGGAATTTGAAATGAGTTTTATGGGAGAGCTCAATTTATTTCTTGGACTCCATATTCATCAAATGAGAAAAGGAATTTTTCTGCATCAGAAAAAGTACACCAAGGACTTGTTAAACAAGTACAATATGTCTAAGTCCAAGGTAGCAAAAACTCCTATGAGCTCCTCAGTGTCTTTAGACAAAGATCAAAATGATACGAGTGTGAATGTGAAGGAATACAGAGGTATGATTGGATCATTGCCATATCTTACTTATAGTAGACCATATATCATATTTAGTGTCTGCATGTGTGCTAGATTTCAAGCTGATCCAAAAGAATCACACTTGGTTGCTATCAAAATAATATTTGGATATCTCAATGGTACCAAAGACTTAGGGATTTGGTATCCTAAACAATCTAATTTCTCTTGGTGTGGTTATTCAGATGCTGACATTACAGGCTACACAGTGGATAGAAAAGTACATAAGGGTGTTGCCAATTTCTTGGGACATCACTGATCACCTGGCATTCAAATAAACTGAACTCTGTAGCTCTATCAACAGCAGAGACTGAATACATAGCAGCTGGAGCTTGATGCTCACAAGTGTTGTGGATAGCTCAACAAATGAGAGATCTCTGATTTGATTTCAGAGATATACATATCAAATGTGGCAGCACCAGCGCAATATCTATCACAAAGAATCCAGCTCAGCACTCAAGAACTAAGCACATAGATGTTAGACATTACTTCATTAGAGATCATTCTGAGAAAGGTGTTGTTACTCTTGAATTTGTTTCTACTAACATGGAATTGGTAGATATCTTCACTAAACCATTACCAAAGGATAGATTCTCAGCCCTGAGACTAGAACTGGGCATGCTAAATAAAGAAGCTTAGGTTTAGGGAGGGTATCAAGTAAGTTACAAGGTAAGTTTTATGTGGTTCAAAGTTTTGAATTGATTTTCAAAGTCTTAAAGGTCTTTTCAAAGCATTGATGTTATTTTTTCAGTAGTATAGCTTTTCAAGGCCTTGAAATACTTTCCAAAGCCTTGAAAACGAGTCTATATACTGGTTAGTCAATAAACTGGATCTTTCCATGTTGGGTGATATCTCTTTAGATATTTGCTGAATATTATTTTTGCATTTTTAAAACCTATTTCCTTTAAATTAGTATTATTTTTATTCCCTTTCAACGTCACACACTCACACAAATTTGAATCTCACTGATTTCGCACAATCTTAAAAGATTTGGTAATGTTTATGTTTCCTTTTGAAACTCAAACTCTTCATTACTTATCTCCTCTATTCTCTCTCCCTCTCTCACGTATCATTCCCGCCTCTCTCTTCTAAACCCTCAAACCCTAATGAGCACCTGAAGAATGTCTGACAGAATGAAGATGGCTGGGGGATTAAGTAAAGTTGATGAAAAGAATAGAATCATATGGAATCTATTCAATTTCAAAGAAGGACAGAAAGAAGAAAAATTTCAAGAAGCAGAGTCAGAATCTAGCATGGATTCTGAAAGAAGGAATCATAAGAAAGTTCTTCTCTGGTTAAGAAAAGGTCTTTTGTAAAGAAGAAAGTGAAACATGGAAGGAATGTATAAGAAGGTTTAACCTTCCTGTTT
The DNA here is from genome assembly GCA_023055425.1 of Linanthus parryae. Lineage (NCBI taxonomy): Eukaryota > Viridiplantae > Streptophyta > Magnoliopsida > Ericales > Polemoniaceae > Linanthus > Linanthus parryae. Next base: position 93,750,677 of record JALGPY010000001.1, read on the forward strand.
AACAGTGTGATCAAGACCATAAGCTCAATTATTGAGAATGTTGATGTGGCTCAACAAGAAGAAGAACAACCTGATGATGATGAGGGAAATAGTCAAGAGGAAGATGCAGAGCAGCAAGGAGATGAAGACCCAAACCCTTAAATCTTGCCTACTCTCTCTTATCCTTTTCAAGGCCTTTAAATCCTTTTCAAAGTCTTGAAAATCCTATCTTTTCAAACAGTCTTTTTAAAATATTTACAAAACCTCTGATCCAACATATTCTCATTCTTTTTCTATGAAATTCAAAAAGGGGGAGAAATTTAAGTTTTATTTATTTTTATTTGCTCTTTAGGTGACCTGGTTTTAGGTCAGTAGACTTATGTGAATTTTGATGCTATTTTCAGCAGATTAATAAGTTGTATTTAATTTGGATATGATGTGCTACATTTGACTGTGCTATATGCTAATAAGTATTTATTTTTGTAGAGTCAAAGTATCAAAACATATTATGGTTTTGTCTTTCATCAAGGAGGAGATTGTAAGTTCATTGAAGGTTCAAGAATTGAAATAGCTAGTCTATTTCAAGGCCTTGAAACAACTTTCAAAGCCTTGAACCTGACTGAGCTTTATATGCATGAACTTAGGGGGAGTTTCTGATCTGAATCCAACTCCTATGAACCTGTGCTTGATTAGCTGATACTTGATGATGAAATACAAAGTATATTGACACAGTTTACACTATCTAATAGCATTTGTTTGATGAATTTTTGCAGGGATATTGTGTTTCCTATTATATAGGAATCTGTTTCCTAACTTATGTTTTGCAGATATGGTAACTGCTTGATGATTTGATGCTGTAATCAATATGCTTAATTTAAAAGACTCCCAACATATTTCCATCAAGATCAAATCAGTATGCCTAAAGATACTTAGCTACTAGCCGTTGGAGGAAGCTGTTAGAAGAGTCATGATTTGAAGAAAATTTTCAGGAAAGTTTGTTAGGAAGATTCTGAAGATCTCCAATTCAAACTGGGTGTTAAATAGGAGAATTGATGAAGAAATTCAAAGACACAACACAAATAATTCAAAGAGACACTCAAAAAACATTCAAGGATTGACAAGCAACAAAGAAGCTGATTGATTTCTCTCAATCAAAGCTTTAGAAGAACACTGCACACTCACTGCATAATCAGTTTTTGTGTTCTTCTTTTCTGAACTTCATTGTATATCATTTTGATAATACTTATAGTTCTCATTCTCAAGGATTTTTCAAGTTTAACAATAGAGACTTTTTAGTTAATTAGATAGCTAGAGCAGGTACTAGATAGGTTAGTGAGAACCACAAGATGTAACAAATTAAGGCATCTCTCTGTGCTTGAGATCTAGGGCTTAGCTGTAGATTAATAAGAATTGTGTTGAAAATCCTACATGGAGAAGATCCCTAAGGTAGAGATGTAGGTCCAAGTGGACTGAACTCTATATATCTCGTGTCTCTTGCATTTACTTTTCAGTTGCATACTTAGAAATTTTGCAGCATGCAAAACAGTTTCATTTCAAGGGTTTGAAACTCATTTCAAGGCCTTTAAATAGACTTATTTTTTTCTTAATCTAACTGTTTTCACTCCAAGGGCTTGAAACTCATTTCAAGGACTTGAATCTCTTTTAAAAACCTTTGGAAATCACTATTCTTGCAAAGTTTAGCATAAGGCTGCATACTCTATTCAACCCCGCTTCTAGAGTATTGATCCTGTATTTCTACCTACTGTACACCCCTTCACTAACCATTCTTCTGTTGAATTCTTTCCTTCTCATTTTTTTGTGAAGGATCACTTAACTGGCACACCTCTTCTACGAGGTGAAAATTGTGATGGAGTCTACTATTCCCCTCGCCCCAGCCCTCCTGTTATCAACACATATTTTGTCTCAGACATTGGGCGTCTTTACCATATATTTGGTCATCCTTGTAAAAGAATGCTAAGGCTTATCTTACTTAAATGTAACATCTCTTTGCCTTCATATAGCTTTAAAGATTTCTCGTGTACTTCATGTCACATCAATAAAAGAAACAAGCTAACCTTTTCAGAAAACTCTATTACCACCTCTCGCCCACTTGAATTACATTACAGTGATGTCTGGAGTACTAAATAGATCTCTCGTGACGGCTACCTCTACTATGTAGTCTTTGTTGATCACTTCATCAAATATGTGGCTCTACTTTCTCAAAAGAAAATAGAGAGTCGATTCAATTTTCTTGCAATTAAAATGCCTTGTCGTGAAGAGGTTCGATCAACCCATTGTCACTCTCTACTCAGACAATGGCGGTTAGTTCATCAAACTCCTACACCAACTTAGCCTTCATGGCATCACTCATCTAACTACACCTCCTCATACCCCAGAACATAATGGCTCTACCGAGCCTAGACATCGCACATTGTTGAGACTGGTCTCTCCCTTCTCCATACTGCATCCCTTCCCTTAAGTTACTGGCCACATGGCTTCCAAAATGTCGTCTATCATATCAATCACATTCCAACTCCTGTTCTTCACAATGAGTCCCCATACTTTAGACTCTTTAACACTTCCCCTAACTATCGATCACTCCAAACTTTTGGTTGCCAATGCTTCCCATGGATTTGACCATATACCATTAAAAAACTCGATCCTCGCTCGATCCCATGTGTATTCTTAGGGTATTTGGTCACCCAGTGAGCCTACAAGTGTCTTGATCCCTCCACTGATCGCATCTACGTCTCTCGCCATGTGTGCTTCGTCCCACATATTTTTCCGTTTGCCACCTTACCATCTACCAAGTGTGCTACCATTGCTGAATCCCATACCATGGCTGACTCAGTTTCTCCAGTTGAACATGCGCATATACCCACTCTGGCACTTGCGTTACATACTGCGGCCCTACATGAACAGGACCCCGCTACTACACAAGTACCTGCAAATGCACCTGCTCCTCCCAACGCTCCAACACCTGAGCCTACCTCTGCGCCCGCTACCGTACCACCACCTGCACCAGCACATGCTCATGTGCCTCCCAATCAATCAAATTCTCCCAATGAGGTACATGCATCACCTCCTGCGCCTCCACCAACGCGCACTCGCCATCCCAATCCCAAGCACTTCAATTCGCAGTTTGTTAACAACACCACTGTTCATCCTGTTCCTTCTACCATTGAACCACGAGCGGTGTCTCAGGCACTAAAAGATCCTATTTAGAAACAAGCTACGGATGATGAAATTTCTTCTCTCGCACGCGATCAAACATGGGACCTGGTTCCTCGACATGGCCAACCTATTGTGGGATGTAAATGGGTTTTTCGGGTCAACCGCAACGCTGATGGTACTGTTGACAAATACAAAGCTCGCCTTGTGGAAGAAGGCTACTCGCATGATTACAGGCGTTATTACGCAGAACGTTCAGTCCTGTCATGAAACATGTCACTGTTCACATTATCCTTACCTTGGCACTGTAGCATGGATGGAAAGTTCATCAACTGGACATCAACAAAGCGTTTCTCAGTGGTACTCTCACATATACTTATACTTAGCGTAACCTCTAGGATATGTGGATAGCTCCAATCCCACTCATGTCTGCAAGCTACGACGAGCCCTCTATGGTCTTAAACTGGCTCCTCGCGCATGGTACAATGAACTCTCTGCATTTCTCTCCAGTATGGGTTCAAACGGTCGCGTGCCGACCCATCTTTGTTCTATTTCTTCGCCAAAGGTGTCCGACTATTCTTCCTGGTCTATCTGGACGACATTGTGTTAATCGGAAACTCCCCATCAGCTCTTTTGCATTTTTTTTTCTCGATTAGCTACTTGCTTCTCTCTCATGGATTGGGGCTCTTTTAGTCACTTCTTGGGGATGGAAGTCATCCCTGCTCAAGGTGATCTCTTTCTATCGCAAGCTCAATATATCTCGGACATCCTGGAGAAGCTTCACATGGAATATTCAAAGCCTGTCTCCACTCCCATGTGCTTCACTTATCCTCTTCTCCCAGCTGATTCTGCAAAATTCGTTGATATTTTTTAATACCGCTGATTACTTGGTCTTCTCCAATATCTCAATCTCACGTGTCCTGATATCTCGTTCTCACTGAACAAAATTTCTCAATTCCTTCATGGCCCCCTTGACTCGCACTAGTTGGCGGCTGAAGGATTTCTTCGCTATCTCAAAGGCACTATCTGTCATGGCATTTACCTCCAACTGGGGGCGTGCATGGAGCTCTTCGCTTTATCTGATGTGGAATGGGGTGGGACTTCAACCATGGGTCGCTCTACCATTACCTATGTCTTATTCTTTTGCTCCAATGTCATCTCCTGGAAATCTTCACTTCAGAAGTCTGTCTCGCGGTCCTCCATAAAAGCGGAATATCGTTCCCTTGCTGATGCCACAACTGAATTGTTTTGGGTCCAACACTTGCTTCATTAACTTAACATAGCTCTTACAGGATCACCAAATCTGTTATGTGACAATCTTACTTCCACATATGTCTGCAAGAATCCGGTCTTTCACTCTTGCATAAAGCACGTCGCACCAGACTACTTCGTGCGTGATCTTATCGCAATAGCCAAACTTCACGTGCGACATGTACCCACTCAACAGGAGATCGCAGATACTCTCGCCAAGCCACTTGGGCGCACGTCGCTTGTCAATCTGTGGTCCAAAATTGAAGTCTCTGACGGATCCTCCATCTTGGGGGGGGGATTGTTAAGGAACGAGATAATCTCCAATTATGTGTTCTCCAATTTATGGTGATTCTCCCATGATTTACGGAATCCGCTATTATGTTGTAATTATATCTTTCCTGTTTTAGCTAATAATACGTTGTATGTAAATCACTCATCTTGTATAAATCACACTAAGGTTCATTAGAAATATTATTCACTCATTCATTTTCTCACATAATAGCAGTGGGTTAATGAAGGTTTACTTCTAAGTGGTGGTCAGTGGTTAATATGTTTTCATGGAAGTTTTGCGGGTTGGGTTCTGTAGGTCATTGGTGTTAGCTATGGACTAAAGTTGAGTTTGGGTTGTTATTGTGTTGGGTTTTTGAAGGTTTTTCAGGTTGTTGGTTTATTGATTGGTGAGGTAGTATGGTAGCTGAGTGGTGGCTGTGTATTTGCTTGGTTTTGTAATGTATTGGTGATGGTGATAATAGAAAATGGTCAGTTTTGTTAAGTTGGTGAACTGGATGAAGGCTGGTGTACTGGAAACATGTAATGAGAACGCAAAGTTGGTGATTTTTTGTGGGCTGAAATGTGATGAAGGGATATGCAATGGCTTGGTAATATGCTGGCGATGTGGGGGAACCAAGCGCATTTTCCAGAACTTTCAAGAACTGTAACTGCCTCCCTTTTGATCATTTCTTGGCATTTTAGAGCTCTTTCTCAACTTCCGAAGTCCGCCTTCCCCTATCCACTTGATCCGGGAGCTCCTGTTTCCTGTCAGAACAACAGGAAGACACACCGTGCGGTCAAATGTGATAAAATAAGCATAAAATAAAGCAAGAAACGTCCATATTACAATTAAACGCCCAAAGCTAAACTTCTACGTTTTCTGAACATTCAGTGTAAAACTAAGATATTCAACCCGGAAGTCACGTAAAAAGATAGTAAAACGTGAAATAAATGTAACTCTAGTACAAAGTTACGAGTTAATATCCGTAATTTAATTCGTACGTGTTTCTTTATTTTAACCCGCTAGAGCGTGTGCGAAAACTGCGAGACTTCATGCGTGTGCCACACCCAATTACCCTAATAACTGGTGCACCCAAACCACTATAGTGTTTCACTTATCTTCTTCAACAACCCATTTTTCGATTCAAATTTTTCCTTCACTGTGTTTACCTCCAGCCGCCATAACCATCTCTTACCGACCCACTCTTCAGAAATCCACCTTCCCAAGCAACTTAGCCAATAAATAACACCCTCATCCCTCCTCATCCTTACACACACCCGCCACCTTCTTCCTCACCACCATCAACGTCTTCATCATCTTCATCACCACTACACCTCTCGGAAAAAATACCAACACCACTACCCCCATCACTCTCACTCACTGCCACCCCTCTTCTTCCCTCTCTTTGTCCTCTCTGGTCACCAATGAAGCAGCAGAAAGGAGGAGCAATGGGCTAGCCACCAGCACCACCGCATACACCATCACCACCGGCGGTAAGCTCACCGGATAGAAAACCCATTACTCTATCTATATCTCTCTATTTCTTTCCCCACCTCTATGATCTGTAGCTCAGCTCCTTCTCTGTTTGAAAATAGAGGAAAAAGGAGCAGAAGCAGCAGCCATCGTAGCAAGCCACTTTCTCCACCACCGTACCTCCATTGAAGCCGGCCAACTTTTCGTCCAAGCTCCTCAGCGCCACCCAAAACCTCCCATTGCTTCCAGGCAGCGCATAGGACCCCGACAAGCTCAATAGAAGGCTAAGGAGGAGACACGGACGTATAAGAAGCTGCCATCGATAACCATCTCCGAGCACCTCATCGAAAACCTTGGTCCAACCCGTTTCTTGACTGTTCCGTGCAATTCTTGGCCTAGGCATGCTCTAAATCACTCTGTAGTTAGTATTAGATAGTCAAAAGTATATCTTGTAGGCTTGAATCCATGCATAGAAAAAATAATTTTGAAATTCATGTTGGGGGTAAAAGTGTAGTTTCAAGAAACTGCTTGTAGTGCAATTATTGGGGGAGCTGTTTGTACTTTAAGAAAACGTGAAGGTGATTAGTGTCTTTTAATGTTTCTTACTTGTGCGTGAGTAGGGGTGCTAGCTGAATTTTGATATAACCTAGGGGGTTTTACTAGTCTTTTACTTAAACACTTTACGTAAAAATAAAAATGTTAATTTTGAATTAAAAATATTTTATAAAAATACTAGTTTTCGTCCTCGTTTCGGGAAAGTAACTCGGGTATTGAAATGGTGTACGAAGTGTCTGTTAAAAATTAAACTAGATATATTTACTTAAAACTAAATGAAATTGTGTTTTATCACTTCACTTTCAATTCGGCTTTACTAAAACACTTGTGAAACGATAATTTCTAGTTCACATTATGTATAGTATGTCAAAGTAAATATCTTAGAATTGTAATACTTTTAAATATTGTTTAAATCTTTCAGAATTTTCATAAACATAACTAGCATTGGTTTTCACTATTAGTATTTGTATTTTCAATAAATAAATTCTCAAAATAAATAACCACTTTTAGAAACATATACTTTAATAGTTGTTTAAAAATAAACGCGTTGTTTACTATACTTTCTTTAATAAGAAAATATAACTAAAGAGAAGCGTTGGGCAATTAAAAAGAGGGTTTTCGGTTAATCTAAAATTAGGTAGGACTCTTGATAAGACCTATAGCGTTATATTTGAATTTGTGTTGATTTAGAAGCTACAATTTGTAGGTGATCGTTTCGTAGGCGAGAACTGCGTCTAGGACGTTCTTTTGCTATTGGATTGAGGTAAGTAAACATGCCAAGCGTTGCGCGTCTAGCTCTTTTCGTGTCGAAATATGATTTTTAATGCTTTTCTCAAAATGTGTTTATGATTTACATATTTTATTTGAGTCTTCCTTTCATTATAAAGAAGTTGCTTTCACGCTATCACACGAATAACCATAATCCGTATAAAACCTAAACATGAAGGGTTTGCGCGGGGATCGTTATATTTGATTTTCGCTAAGAGTGGTCGTGGTTTGTTGGGGTCACTCGACCCGTTTATTTTAACCAAGTCGCAACCTGCTGGGTCGCTCCAAGTAATCACCTCTTTAGCCGCAAGAAGTCTTAGGGGTTGCTGACACTTAAAGTCTTGGAGTATGCGATATGGTTAGATCTTCCTCGTATCAACAAGTTGATAATATTGGTTTTCTCTAAGAAATGGAAATTTATGAAAGGAAGGGAGACATAGATTTAGAGTGGTACTCCCCGTTTGAAGTTTAAGAGGGAACATTAAAAAAATTATAATTTTATATGTGTGTTCATACTTTATTCTTCAATTTTACACTTTTATGGTTATTCCTCTTTATAGTTGTTGCGAAATGAAAACATGTTTCGTAATCTATTTACATGCCCGGGTGTTTACTTACTCAGTACTTCATTGCTGACTCTCAAAACAGTGGTTCTTGTTTTCCTTCCCACCGTAGGTCTAGCAGTTGAAGATTATGGAGTAGCAGGGTACGAGAATCACGTAGAATGACGTCAGAAGTAGTGTCTTGTAATTATTCTAGTACAAGTATAAAATAGTCATGATCAATGTATGTAAGGCGTAAGAAATATGTCTATTATTTAAGTGATTATGTAATATATGTTGAATGTTATGCTTTTAATTTCTGCCCTTACTTTAGTAGCGCCCTCCCAGTCTTGTCCGATCCGGATAAGCGGGTTGTTACAGTCTTCGTATGTGACAGAGACGAAGGAAGTCAACGTCACCATCATCACGATCCGCGAGTTTGATTTCATCTACTAATCTATAAATTTACTATTGAACATCATATTTAATCTTATAAGTTCAACTCAGCTTCATAGGCTTGAAATAGCTAGTCTATTTCAAGGCCTTGAAACAACTTTCAGAGCTTTGAAACTGACTATGCCTTATATGCATAAACTTAGGGGGAGTTTTCTGATCTTGATTCAAATCCTAAATCCCTGTGCTTAATTAGTTGATATTTTATGGTGAAAGACAAAGAATTTTTACACTATAAACTGCATTTAATCCATCTGTTTGAATTAGTTTTGTAGAGGAGATTATGTTTCCTATATTGTAGGATCTATTTCCTAACTTAAAGTTTTTACAGGAAAGGAAACTTTGTATTAGGTTGATTCTATGATCAATCTGCAGTGTTTGGAAGTTTCCCAACATGTGTTTATACAAGATCATATCAGTACCCTTGAAGATACTGAGCAACTATCCGTTGGAGAAGCTGTTAGAAAAGTCAAAGCTGAAGCTACAAAATAGGGAAGTTTGTGAAGAGCAAGATCTTGAAGATCTGCAATTCAAACTGCTCTATAAAATAGGGAAAGCTGAAGCAATACAATGGGACAATCAGCAGAGACACTCAAACACGTTCAGGGATTGACAAGCAACAAAGAAGAAGATCCATTTCTCTCAATCCAAGCATCTGAAGAACACTGCATACTCACTGCAGATTCAATTTTAGTGTTTTTCTATTCTGAACTTAATTTGTCTATCATTCTGAATATACTTCTATTTTTTATTATCGTGGATTGTTCAAGGTGAACAATAGAGAATTATTAGTTAATCAGTTAGCTAGAGAAGGTACTAGATAGGTTAGTGAGAACCATAAGCTGTAAGAGGGTAAGGCATCTCTCGGTGCTTGAGATCTAGGGATTAACTTTTGATTAATAAGAATTGAGTTGCAAATCATGCAGGGAGAAGATTCCTGAGGTAGAGACGTAGGTCCAAGTGCACTGAACTCTATATAACTAGGGTTTGAAAACATTCAAATCTATACTTAGTTCTTTTGCAGCATTTAAAACAGTCTCATTTCAAGGGTTTGAAACTCATTTCAAGGACTTGAAGTAGACTTATCTTTTTGTACTTCAACTGTTTTCATTCAAAGGGCTTGAAACTCATTTCAAGGCCGTGAATCATTCTTCAATCATTATAATTCTTTTGGAAACCACTCTTCTTGCAAGTGTAGCAAAATTTAGCATACTCTATTCAATGCCCCCCTCTAGAGTATTGATCTTGTATTTCTACCTAATGTACACCCCTTCAATTGGTATCAAAGCTTGTATCACTGCATAGATTTAACCATATTTTGATGATGAGTACTGTAGGTGATGGTGGTTTCTCTCAGGGAAGAGCTGCTAACAGACCTCCTCTCTTTTGGGAGACCATTTTGTTCACCGGAAAGAATTGATGATAATGTTCATCATTGATCAAGATATATAGCTTTGGAATATCATAACGAATGGTCCTCACACTTTCTACACAGAGAAAGATTGGATTAGAACTCCCAAATCTCAAGACACACTCTCTGCTTCTGAATTAGAACAATTTTCCAAAAATTATAAAGCTATGAATCTCTTATATTGTGCTTTGAGTGCAGATGAGTTCAACAGGATCTCAGGTGGCAAGACTGCCAAGGAAATCTGGGATAAGATTTTGATGACTTTGGAAGGAACCAGCCTAGTTAATCAAACCAAGATCAACATATATCTCAGGAAATATGAGCTATTCAAGATGAACGAAGATGAGTTAATCAGAGACATGTTCAAAAGATTCACTGACATTGTCAACAATCTTGATTCAATGGGAAAACATATTTCCAATGAGTAAAAGGTTAGAAATATTATAAGAAGTATTCATAGAGCGAAATGGTAACCAAAGACTACTGCCATTGAGGAAGCTCAAGATCTTTCATCACTTTAACTTGATGACCTTCAAGGAAAACTCCTTGGACATGAAATATCCATGAATGGAGTTGATGGAGAATTACCAGAAGGTGTCAAGAACCTATATCACAAGGAAAAGGAAAATGAACCATCTCTAAGCCTTGTAACTGGAAAAGATGATGATGAAGATCCTATTTCTCAAAATGAAGAAGAACTTTGGAAACAAGGACTTCAGCAGAGATAGACACATATCCTCCAGTAGCAAAGACTATAAAGGTAAATCTTCTTCACATGGTAATAAGCCTAAATTTATAAATTTCTTTGAGTGTGGTGATGCTGGACATTTGATCAGAGACTGTCCACAAAAAAAGAGAAAAAAATTTCAGAAGAAAGATCATGATAGAAGAAAGAAAGCTATGATAGCTTCCTGGAGTGATTCAGAAACCTCAAGTGACTATGAATCTGAAGAAGAACATGCCAACCTATGCTTTATGGCCAAGCATGATGAAATTTATGAAAAGAACATTGAGGTAATGGTAAACTGCTTGATTTCAAAACCAACAGAAGCCCTCTCTGATTATCTTAGAACAATGCTTTTAAATGAAGAGGACTATCTGAAAGAGATTAGAGTTTTGAAAGAAAAAGTTCATGAGCAGGAAAAAGAAAACTTGCATCTTGTTTGTCTGAATCAGAACCTTGAAATTTCTCATAAAAAAACTGATAGTGATTTCAAGGCCTTTGAAAACCAGTAACAAAGCCTTGAAAACACAAGTAAAGGAAGTAGTCACTGACAACTCTCTTCTGAGTGATAGTATTGTCAATCTAAGACATCAAGTTGATGAATTGCATAAACAAAAGACCACTATAACTGAGAAACTTCAAGAATCTGAATCAGTCAAAACAAAACTTTAAGGCTCAGAACACAACTTGGACTTGATTCTTGGAGGTAGCTTAAAGTCTGTTCAGAAAACTGGTACTGGATACAATCAAAATTTTCCCAGAAAGAACAATACCAGATTTGTGAAAGTTGGAATCAAAACATATCGTAAATGCCATTACTGCAATAAAATTGGTTATGTTAGGATGACTTGTCCTTTTAGAAGAAGAGACCATCACATAATGAGGAATACTTTTCCATTTCAACTCAAAGGAAAAGTTAGACAGATCTGGGTTCCTAAAGGGGTTAGACCACCCAACATGGTTGAACCTTAATATGAACCTAAATTCCACACTTTTTCTAACAGCTGGGTAAGGCAGTGAATGGTGTTTGCATGTTGCTACCAAGACCAAAGAAGATAAATGGTTTATGGATAGTGTTTTCTCAAGACATATGAGTGGAAATAGATCTTTATTCTCAGAATTGAAGGATCAATCTGAAAGTTCAATTACACTTGGTGAAAAAGGGAAATGGAGCATTTTAGGTATTGGTAAAGTTGGTACAAATGCGGAAAAGTTCCATTTATGATGTGTATCTAGTTGATGGTTTTAAATTTAACTTCCTTAGTGAATCTCAGCTTTGTGATAATTGAAATAAGTTTATCTTTGAAAAAGATAAATGTGTGGTGCAAGATGAGAAATCTGTCATTTGCATCCTCACTGCCTCTAGGTCAAACAATGTCCATACTTTTCAAACTAACAAAGTTGCAGGAGAAAACTTGAAGTTTCTCAAGGCCTTGAAAGAAGATTAAAAGCTTTGGCACGGAGATTTGGGACACATTAGCTTGCATACCTTGCACAAGCTAGTTTCCAAGAACTTAGTAAGAGGTCTAACCTCTATAAGTTCAAAGATGAAGAAGTATGCAAGGCATGTGCACAAGGCAAGCAAAATAGAAGCTCATTCAAACCAAAGAACATTGTAAATACTACTAGACCCATTGAATTACTGCATATGGATCTCTGTGGTACTATGATAACTCCTACTCCAAAGGTTCACAGAGTCTGCACCAAGTGTAGTCGAAGCTGGAAAAGAAGGGGGTGAAGACGCAGCCATGGCTGAGCCTCATCAAGATGCAACCTCAAAGACCAGTACTCTGGTGGCTGCGACTGAGGTGCCTGGAAGAATCACTCCACCTGCGCCAAACACCTCAAGAAGTGCTGCATCCTCAGAGGGCCCCAGTGAAAGCTTGTCACTTCCTAGCATGGTTATTGATCCCTCTGGCTTTGATCTAGATGCGCATTGGTCTACAGAAGCTCTTGAGGCCGTCGAAGCTGAGGAAGAATATGTCTTTCCCGAGGCATATTTTGTACAAGAAGCTCTCGCCGGTCAGTAATTAGCTGAAGCTGGATCCTCTAAAAATGCCCAAGAAGCACTGCCTATTCCTTCTTTACGCGAGATAGTCGGTGGTACTGGTATGCTTTCCATTTTCATTGAAAATGTATGTAATAAATAACAAGGCATGTACCCTTATTTTCTTTGATCTTTACGCGCGTCTTTTGATAATGCAGGCATTAAGAAATCATGTTTGAAATGGCTTATGAAGATGCGTATCTCATATCCCAGGACCTTTTCTAGAGCAATGGAGCTGCTTTCCAAGGACAGAAAGGATCTCCTTACAGAGATATATGATCTGATGGAGAGGATAAGAAAAACCACGCCGGCCACTATCTCCTTGACAAATGCGTAACACTTACTGACAAGCGTGCAAGGTGTTCAGCACGTAGCCTACAATCGTCTTAATTTTGAATTTCTCATCCAAAGGCAGAAGAGAATCAGCAACTCCATCAAGCTTTGTTTTGGCTTTGAGAGTTACCAATTGGAGACTTCCCAACTTCGCGCCCAAAAAGAAGCTATTGAGAAAGCTGTAGCTACTTATGAGGAAGCAAAGGCGAAGCATGAAAATCATAAGAAGCAGATCGGTCAGTGGGCTGGCAACTCTATTCAGCTTGGGGCTCAAGATTCTCTTTTCAAGGATTTATTTAGAGAAGAAGAGTAGCGTTGTAGCATTTTCCTTGAGCTGTATTTGAACACTTTGTTTTGCATCGCTATGTTGTAACTCAAACATCCTTTGTAATGCGAACATACGTAATCAAGTTCTTTCTTTGTGGGAATTCTCACCGTTGGCTCTTGTGAATATCGAGCATCTTTCTGCTTTCTTATATTAGACACTTGTGTTCAAATAATACTATCGATTAGATAGGCCTTTTGATTGTATTGTTGCTATTTTGCAGAAGCTTGAGTGTGAATTGACTTTATCTTAACATATAAATATAAAACTCGCGCGTCAACTCCATGAGGCAGGTGAGATGTATAAATTTTTCCATTATACATAAATGGGCTTTTTTTGCAATTTCCATTATACACAAATGGGCTTAGTTAGGAAAACATGTTATCTAGAGAGATAGGCTTAGTTTTGCATATGGCTGCTATCTAGACAGATAGGCTTAGTTTCGCGTATGGCTACTATCAAGACATATAGGCTTAGTTTCGCGTAAGGCTACTATCAGGATAGATAGGCTTAGTTTCGCGTATGGCTGCTATCTAGACATATAGTCTTAGTTTTGCAGCTATCCAGACAAATAGGCTTTCGTTTGGCTGCTATCTTGAACATATAGGCTTTGTTTTGCTGCCATCTAAACATATAGGCTTTGTTTTGTTGCTATATAAACAAAAAGGTTTAGTTTTGCTGCTATCTAGACAGATAGGCTTCCAAGACATGCATTGGTGCTATCTAGATAGATAGGCTTTCGCTTCGCTGCTATCTAAACATATAGGCTCTGTTTCGGAAAGTAATTGACTATCAGTTTCAAAACATACAATTCGAATGATAAAATAAAACCAGCAATTGATAAAAAAGCTCTCATATGGGAGAGTTATTATCATTAATTGAATCCTCATATGGGAGGATTTAAGGAATGTACAATGTAGATGGAAAGCAAAAACAATGAGAAGGCTAGGGATAATACTTCTTAAGCCATCTTGATTGGGGTGGGAGTCGTGGCAGTCTCGTGGCAACGCAAAATAGTGCAATATCCGCTGTCAAAGAGTTCTTTGACATCGAAAGGTCATTCCCAGTTGGCAGCGAACATGGGGTGAGCTGCTTCGCGCATGCAATGGTTAGACGCTCGTAGGACAATATCTCCCACCGCAAAGTCTCGGTGCTGGAAAATCTTGTGTAGGCTCGAGATATTCTTTCCTTGTACTTTGTATTCGTCCTTTTGGCTTGTTCGCGCCTCTCCTCAAGCAAGATGAGGTTGTGGCCGTGTTCATTATCGTATGAGGCACTGAAGGCCAATCTTGCAGATTTAACCTTAACTTCAGCAGGCACAACTGCTTCAGCTCCATAGCAAAGCAAAAATGGTTAGGTCCTCGTAGGAGTTCTTGATGATGTGCGATATGCCCACAATGTCGTACCCAAGGAATCTTCCCACTTCTTGTGATCATCAGCGACCATCTTGCTCAGGATCCTGAGAAGTGTCTTGTTTGTGGCTTCTGCAAGCCCATTTCCCTTCCGATAGTAGGGCGTCGAGCATACTTGTCTCACGTTGTATTCCATAATTTTTGAGGCGACTTGACGATTAATAAAAGGAGTACCATTGTCAGACAAGTTAGTATAGGGAATCCCAAAACGATAGATAACGTTCTCCTGGATGAACTTGACCACATCCAATGCTTTTGCTGTCTTGAGTGGAACTGCCCAGACCCATTTGATAAATTGTTCTGGCCCAGTAAAAATGAACCGATTCTCGTGCGATGGAGGACGAATGGGACCGATAAAAGCCAGAGACCAAGTATGAAATGGACAAGGGGTTCCAAATGCCTGCAGATTAACTGCAGAAGAATGGACTAAATTCCCATGGAACGGGCATTGCTGGCATCTTCTGATCTTCGCCCGTCAATCAGCCTCCATGGTTGGCCAGCAAAAACCGACAGTTAAGAGCTACCTGCATAACTTTGCGCCTCCATGATGCTACACCTGGTGAGACATTTCCATGACTTCCTGAATTTCTTGACCATTCAGGCATCTGAGCAAGTTCCCCTCATGCCCATTTCGCCACAGCAAGTTTTCCTTTAGCACGTACCGAGCTGACTTCCTCTTCAGCTTCTCAGCCTCTTTCCTGTCACTTGGAAGGATTTTGTCTTGCAGATAGTCGATCAGAAGCTTCCCCCAATCTGCCTCGCCTTCGATCGAAGCAATTTCCAAAGAATCTTTCAGCATAGCACATGTCTCGCAGTTCCCTTGTATGATCGCAACATGCAATGACATCTGTGGCCAGTGAATTCCGTACCTTTGCGCCTTTCTGTAGATAGAGACCTTGTTCTCTCCGCAATAATGCTGATGAATATTTTCTAACAATGTTTGACCTTCCTCTTTAGTGACACATCACATCAGGATTCCTCCTGGTCCTTTGTAATAGAGCAGATTTTCATGTATGCAGAATCCCATGGTGGAAACCCAACTTTCTTTACTTGTTCCTTCGGCCATCGCACACATGATGGGTTTTCTCCTGTCTTCAGCTTCGACAAACTCATCCTCGCATAATTCCTTATCAAAGATGGAGTTTTTTTGACTTCGATAGAGATCTTGGCTGGGCATTTATCTGAACTGATCTTCAACCCTAAAGTAGCTAGGGCAATCTGCATGTCGGTTGTCTGACCTAGGAGTGTGCTCATATTTCATGGATTCAAACCTTTTCACGAGCTTTTTCACGATCGATCTGTAGCTTAGCAAGTTTACTTCCTTCAGACCATATTCTCCCGAGGCTTGTTTAAATATCAACCTGGAATCTCCCATTACTATCAGATTCTGCACTTCTAAGGCCTTGGCAGCGAGGAGACCAGTAATCAAATACTCATATTCAGCTTCATTGTTTGTTACCACAAAGGCAAGCTTGTTTGACATATGAATGACTTCTCCATTGGGTTTGGTCAGTACAATTCTAGTTCCTCCTCCTGATCTTGTCGACGATCCATCGAAATGCAGCTTCCCATATAGGGACTCCATTACGTAGACTTCCAGTCTCTCTAATTATTGCTCCAACATAGTCTCGTAGTTCTCATCCGGGAATTGTGCCAGTATATCCGCCACCACTTGAGATTTAATGGCCTTTGGGCGCACGCATGTTATATCGTACTGTGATACAGTCATGTACCACTTTGCCAATCTCCCAGAGGGAGCAGAGTGTCCCAACAGGTAGCGAATTGGATCGCTTTTGGTTATGATAACCACTTTATAGGAGTAAAAGTAATGCTTTAACTTTCCTATGACAAAGAATAAAGCAAGACAGTTACGTTCAATGTCTGTGTACCTGGACTCAGCAGACTGTAACACACGCGAGATGTAGTAAATGGGCCTCTCCTGTCCTTCAATTTCCTGAGCTAACAGAGCTCCGATGGACTTCTTTGTTGAGGTAAGGTACAGAAGTTGTGGAGATCCATGCTGTGGTGCAATCATGACCCGCGGAGATGTCAATAGTTGCTTCAATTTCTCAAATGCGACCTGGTGCTCTGTTGTCCAAGCGTACATAGCACCCTTCTAAGTAGCTTGCCAAAGCAGAATGTGACCTCTGCTATTGCTGGCACGAACCTTCGCAGATAGGAAATTTTTCCCAAAAATGTCTTCAACGCGCTCTGAGTGTGAGGCACTGGCAGGCCAGTAACAACTGAGACTTTGGGGGGATCGGGCTCAATCCCATGTCGATGTATCGCACATCCCTAGAACTTCCCTGAGGTTACCCCAAATGCTCATTTCATGGGATTCATCTTAAGCTGGAACTTTCTGCATCTCTCAAAAACTTTTCGTCAAGTCCATGAAAAGGTCATCCACATAGAATTCACTTCCTATTGCAT
The DNA here is from genome assembly GCA_023055425.1 of Linanthus parryae. Lineage (NCBI taxonomy): Eukaryota > Viridiplantae > Streptophyta > Magnoliopsida > Ericales > Polemoniaceae > Linanthus > Linanthus parryae. The sequence continues at coordinate 93,767,822 of JALGPY010000001.1, forward strand.
CATGTCATGGAAGAGTGCCATAATTGCACGTTGGTAGGTCGCGCCTGCATTCTTCAAACCAATTGGCATAACTGTGTAATGGAACACTCCCACGGGGGTGATAAAGGCAGTCTTCCTTGCATCTTCAGGGTCCATCTAGATCAGATTGTAGCCACTGAATCCATCCATGAATCCAAACATCTGATGAGCTGTAGATTCGATTAGCAGATCTATATTGGGTAATGGGAAATCATCCTTTGGGCAGAAGCGATTCAAATCCATGAAATTGACGCATACACGAAGGCTTCCATTCTTCTTCAAAACAAGCACGATGTTGGCAAGCCAGGTGGGATGGTGATTGGGTTCGATGAAATTGGCATTCAACAGTTTCACTATCTCCTCCTTTATCTTGACATTGACCTCTTGGAGAAAGGTCCTCGCAATCTGTTTCACTGGCTTCGATCCTGGAATGACATCTAGTCTATGCATATTAACCTCCTTGTCCAAACATGGAATTTCATCATAATCCCATTCAAAGACATCTTTGTAATCCTTTAGAAACTCCAGCAGCCTCGCTCATCCTCGACATTGAGATATTCGCTTAAGAAAATAGGTATTTTCTTCCCCTCTGTTGGGCATAAGAATACTTCCTTCAACTCCTGCTTCTAAGGTTTTTGACGATCCTCCATGCATTCAGGAGCTTCTTTCAACTCCTCTAGTGGTACCTTCTCCCCATCGTTGTTTTGAACTTCTGCCAGCTCACAAATTTGCTCAGGGACATCTTCGATGGAAGGGGACGAAGATGAACCAGGGCACCTTCAGATGCGATAGCACGTCTTCCCATTGGCATAAAAGCTGCTTATTTCTTTACCTCCTTCATTATGTTTGAAAACCCTATTCAAGGTCTAAACATTATTTTTTTGGTACACTATCCTGGGCATTTCCTCTTGCGCAGCCTGCTTCTCTTTCGGGGCCTCTCGCATGACCATCACTCTCGCCGGTGATTGGTCCTTGATGTCCTCTCACTTGGGCAAGGGAGTTGGTTGAAATGGTGCTTTAGTTTCTTCATCCGCCATCTCTGTGAAACAAACCGCCTCAGACAAGTGCGGCTCCTCCAAGTTCAAAGGGTTCAATGGGGCTGATATTTCCACTACTCTGTTTTTCCAAATGGCCTTCATAACTTGGTGAGCCGTGGAAGGCACAACATCGAAGAGATGAATCCATGCTCGACCAATGATCATGTGGTAGGTGGTATTGGAATCAATGACATGGAACTTGGAAGAGTACTTGATTTGGCCAATCTGGATTCTTAGTCTGATCCAACTAACAGTCATTCTTGAGTCGCTTCCAAAACCCATAAAGGGTGATGGCTTCTTGACAATTTTTCTCTCAAGAATTCAAGCCAGCTCGAGGGTGCTGAGTGGAATCAAATTCACTGCCGCACCTCCATCAATGAAGGCTCTTTAGAACTCAATGCCATTTACAATGGCAGTCACTTAGAACGGCCTTTGATGGTTTTCGTCTGTCTTCTTGTTCGATTCATCGAACGTCATGAGCAGACCACCCGATCGCGCGGCTCTTATAACCTTGCCATTTGAGACTACGAGCTCCTCTCCATAGTCTTCTTCCACCCTCAAAATTTCCTTTTTTATTTCATGCCTGCAAATTCAGGAGAATTTCATGTCATCAAAGAACTTATCGAACTTGCTGGAGCTTTTCCATCCGTTCGGCGCGCGAGTCTTCTGTATCCTCGCCATAATCTTCCTCCTCGCAGATTTCGGCTACTACTGGAACTCCTGCATCTGCGACCTCTTCAAGGTCCACGATCGAGATCATTGCTATCTCTTTTCATTTGGGCTCATGTTGCATATGGGATGGCAAAGGATTGCTGCGCACATCCTTGGCTGGCTTATCGACGACCAACTGCCCCTCCTTGATTTTCCTATCCACCAACCATATTAAATTCTTTCATTCCATTGTCGGGTGCATAACTTGCCCATGGCATTCGCACCATCTAGGGTCTCACAACTGTTCCCCAGAAGGTTTATGCTCCAGTACCGGTAGAATTCCATCTTTTCGCTACCATTTGCACAAAGTTATTTCATCCTCGATTGAACACGGCAATGGGGGTGCCTCCCTGGGTGTAGGTCGTTGCTGCTTTTGAGGAGACAGGACCGCACTCAGTTCAGCTTCATGCCCACGTTTATAGCTGAATCTCCCAATTCTGAAACTAGAGCCTGCTGGCGCGCGATCATTCGTGTACCTCTTTTTCTGCTTCTCCACTAGTGGCTCGATGTTCCTGGTGAAATTAATCAATCTTGAAAAGGTAGGCATGTTCAGATTGATTAGCATACATTTTACTCATTAGCATACATTAATCAATTCCCTGAAGGCAGAACTCCACGAGGCGGCTCTCAGAAACTTCATCAATGCACTTCAGAGATCTGGTCCTGAACTTCTTGATGAATGCAACCCCCTCTTCGTCATGCTTCTGGTGCATACGGGAGAGGTGTATGGTCGTGACTTTCTCTTCAACTTGGATGAATTTGGTGTAAAACCTTTTGATCATGTCCTCCCAAGTTTTGATGGAACCAGCTTCCAAGGTCCAGTACCACTTGTACGCGACAGTTCCTAGGGACTTGGGGAATTCCCGCATTAGCTGGCGCGGATCAGCCCCGTGTGGGCTCATAAGATCAACGAAACGCATAACATGCTCGTGCGCGTTTCCACTAAATTTGTCAAACTTGTCTCATTTTGGTGCCTTGTATCCAGCAGGATTGGGCATAAAATAAATATCCTTGAGAATGGGAGACGCACTATCAACCTTGGGAATGATGGTGTCCACGAAGCACTGATTTTTCAAAAAGTTGTCCAAGCGCTGCTCCAAAGTTGTCACAATGGAAGGCGCGCTTCCTCCTGGGGTGGATGAAGGAGTTGTAGCAAGCCCAGGGATGAAAATCATGTTGGGATCATAGGGAGGTGGGGGTGCATAGCTACCATAATCCCCAGTTACGTATGATGGCACCGCAGGATAGGAAGATGGGTTCCCAGCAGGCGCACGTTCTGGCTGGTAAGTTGGCACAAGAGGAGATTTCGCAGATCTTGGTTGGGGCAGAGGCCCATTAGGCAGGGATGCGTGGAGATTTGGTGGTGCAGCTGTGTGTGTTGGGGCTGCCACAGTGGCTCCTGGAAGAGTCAAGGGTCCCTAAGCACTGGTTTCTGCAGTGGATCTAGGTAGGGCCAAGGCTCCCTGGCTAGCACTTTGTGCAAGCCCTCCCAAAATAGCCATAACCTGGGCTATCTGGGCAGATTGAGCCTTTGTAGCTCTGGCTTGGCTCTGGATTGCAACGTTCAGGGCCTCCAAAGAAGGGTTGCCTCCTGTAGCCGTCTAGATTTGAACATTGGTGTTGGTTGTGAGGTTGTCTTCTCTTGAGACATCATCTCTGGAAGAGCTTAAAGGTGGGTTCAAAAGATCCGAGAGAGATAGTGTATTGGCTAGCAAAATATTGGAGAGCTGCAATGGAGAGCTAACGTTCCTAAATATAGTGGGGAAGTGACCGTTATGAGGGGTGAATGCGCCCATAAATGGCAGCTTCATGATAGCCTCGTAACGGCACATTCGACCGTATATATGGGGCACATTACGCACTAATCCGCATAAGTAGGGGACCGTTATGAGATCATCGCATTTATGGGACACGTAGGCCTTCGATTTCTCAGATAGTTACCAAGGGTCGCGCGCGAGCGTCGTTGATGCTCTCGCACGACGTTCCTTACTCTAGCCTCCAAGCCACTAAGTCCCTACAACTCCCGTGCGATTAGTATCGTGGGTGGCCCTGTCTCACATCCTTCAAGTGGGTAAGCTCGCAGATAGGCATATGATAGGGTATATACAGAGTACCTCAGGATGTGCTAGATGGCTGCCACGTGGACGATGATGGATCTGCCCAGAATGCACTACCTACACTAATGAACACAGGGAAAATGAGTCAAAAGAGAAATTTTTGGAGGACGCAATAAAGAGCGCGAAGTCAATAATAGAAAAAAATTGAGATAAAATGGTATTTACCCCAAGTCTTTTAAATGGAGTTTTATATTTCTCAAATGAGTTGTGTGCTCGTGAGTTCACGCGGAACCCATTGTACGCACTCTGATCAAGAGAGGCAAGTTTCCACTTGCCGGTACATAAATGTCAATAATGCAATGGGTGTCGTGAGGAAGGAAGATGCATGTTGAACAAACAAAAAAAGGCGATCGAGCAACAGGAAGATGACGAAGGGGCGATAAAATTTTTGAAGCAGCAAATAAAAGAGAGGAAACATGAAATAGAGGAGGAAGAGCAGGAGAATGCTAGATTCATGGGAGATTATCAAGTACTCATCGGCCTTACAGGTAAAATATAAGTTGTCATTGAAGCTCCACTCAAAGATGAAAAATGGATAATCAGATGATTATGGATCCTTGTAGCACATCAAATTCAGACTCATAATATCCAAGTGTCCTCCCACCAATTCATTGATCTATTAGGTCATTTCGTAAGCATAGCACAAATGGGAGCACATCCACATTGAAGATTTATGGATAGAAGAAGAGTTGGTATGTTCCCTTACTTTAGATGTGCAATACCCTTGTATTGAAGAAGTTCTTGGAGATCACATTGACATGATGCACGAAAATGAGATATAAAAGTGTGAAGATTATTAGGAAGATCATCAAGTTCCATAAAACATCGTGCTTCGTGTCGCTGTGATTGATTTGGGGGATAAAGAAATCTATGATCGTCAGAGCTACATGCTTTCCGATTTTCCACCCAAGGTACCAAAGCCAGAAAATTTGAAGACCATGATGTTTGGACCTATGTTGCTCTCCACTGAAAAGACAAACTCCAAAGAACCTATCTTTCACAACATTTCATTTGCGTAACTAGAAAAAATAAGAAGAAAAAGAGATGGAGACATTCCTCAATCTACAAAGCTTCACGTTAATGGATAAAGAAGAAGTTTGCACCATATTTATTCTCTTAATTATTTGGGTTGTGCACAAGCTTGCTTGAAAGAGGAAAAATAAAGGGAGATGTTGGAAGAAGAAGAAGTGGAGAGTTAATTCACTCTCATTTTAAGGTAACTTGGCTGGGCGTCAACCTTAAATTATGAAAGCGGTCATTGGCAGGCAACCCAATATTTTTTGATCATTCATGTTTATGTTATGCAATTTTCATACTATTAATTTTTTTTCTTGTTTATTTGTTATAATTTATTTATTTACATAATAATTAAACGATACTAATAGCTGAGAAGGGTTATTGATCTGTGTTGATGTGCAGGAAAAGTCGGGTGCTTAATGAAAAGTCCGAATGAAGTCCACTTGTTGGTTTGATAATTAATATCAACACGGTAACGAGAGGTGACAAACACATATCGGAAATTCTTCGTAAATAGGGAAGGAGTTCCAAGAATTGCCAAAAACATGGTGGCAAAACTACCACCATGACAAGAGAACAAGCGAAGCGATGAAGTTTGAAGTTAAACCCCGCTACCACACCTCCACCAACTCTACCGCGATTCCAAGGAGCATTGAATTGTAGAACCACTGTTGGCATCACTCAATTGCGGCAACAAGAGGAGGGGAACTTAACATTTTTTCAGAACAACACGCCACAACAACGGCATTACACGTTAGTGCGGCGGTGCGAAAAGAGGAAGGAACACCACGGAGAGGAAAACCCCACAACGGGTGAGCAAAGTTGGCAAAGATTCATAAATTTAATCAAATAATGCCAGCATGGCGAGAATTTTCCCATCACGGCGTGAAAAACATAATGTTTTGCCACCACGACATGAAATATCTCATCACAGAAGCAGATATGCCAAAAAAACAAATTGGATTATCACCACCACGGAGAGGAGAACCCCCACCGCCATGACAACAAGCATATTGCTCCGCTATCACGGAAAGGAAAGCGGCGGCAGAAGGAATTAGCGCATAAGAAAAAAAGAAAGATGCCACCATGGCAGCGGTCCACCCCATCACGGCGACAAATGGTTGAATGGGTACAATGGATCTAAAAAGCATTTGTTATGTAACAAGGAGACAAATGCAATGAGTGATCGATCCCCGTGCGTTACTAAGCACTTAAACCATACAGGAAGCTCATTCAAACACTTTGGTAACACAAGATGCATCACAAGAGAAAAAAAATGAACAAACAAGGAAGCGAAAGGAGGAAGATCCATAGAGAGAAACGACATTCTAGAAATAGCACGGCAACGACAAAGATCAAAGCTTGATTTCCTCCCCAACCTTGAAGAGTCGGTAGTGAGTATCTCTATACTCTTGTTTTTAAATTTTCATTAATATGAAATCGTGTAATTGTTTTCTTGAGCTTGAATAAATGTACCTGCATGAAATTTTTTATATGCACTCCTCCCACCGATCACCACATTCACATAAATTTATTTAACCCACTAAAAATTACAAGTTTGGGGAGTTTCTCTAGCCAATTGTTATTGAGTCAAGGTCTCTTGTCCGTGACCGCGTCTTTCATTAAACAGGTCTGCATATTTAAATAATGTTGTGTCAGCGCGTTTTATTTAGTCCTTTTATGCATAAGTTACATGTAATACCCCGTTTAATTAACAAGGGTAAAACAGTAATTTTAGAAGCCTAATAATAATTTTATTTGCAAAATAATATTTGGGAAAGTTATTGAGTATTGTATAAAATTTTAAAAGAATATTTGAGTATTATTGTAGAATTAATACAAAGAAGTTTCGTAAACTTTTAGTTAATTTAATTTTTAGCGCGTGTCCGACCACCGCGAGAGTTGATAGGCTTGCCACACCCAATCACCTAGGTGGACTATACTCCACCCAAACCTTATAATTTCACCTTACTTCATCTTCTTCTCCAAGCTTTTCCCTTCGGGAATTTTCTCCAACCTCCCCTACCATCACAACCCTCAATCACCGCCCCTATCACCATCATCCTTGCTTGGTCTCCAAGCAAGCTCTGGTATAAAAGGGCATAACCACCTCCCCTGCTCACCACAGCCGCCACCACAACCACCATCTCCTCCATCGCCACCTTCATCACCACCGAGCTCCATCTCTCTCTCGGCAAGAGAAGCAAACCCAGCTGCAGTTCTCTCTCTCTCCCTCTCTGCATCTCTCTGTCCTCAGGATCACAACAGAATAAGGTGGCAACAGCCCCAACCACCACCGCAGCCACCAAGGCCGCCATTGTTGCCGCGACAACTACCAACGGGAAGCAAACCCACCATCACCACTTTCATTTCTCTCTCTCTCTCTCTCTCTCTCTCTCTCTCTCTCTCTCTCTCCCTCTCTGTTTTCAGAACCCAGCAGGAGCAGCTGGTGGCCGTAGCCACAGCCACCATCGCCGCCGAAGCTTCAGCGAAGGAGAACCCGATCAAACCCACCCGACTTTCTCTCTCATCGACGCTATCTTCTCTGGCCCTCTCAAATTGTTCTTTGAACTTCCCTGACCTGAAGCAAAGCCCAAGGAAGCAGCAGCAGCAGAAGCCCTAGCGGCAACCCCGACCACCATTGTTGCCGGCCAAATTCCGGCGATAGTTCGGGCAGCCACTGTTGGGTTTTGACGTAGGTAACGCAGCGGAATAACAAAATTAATCCTACTCAAAACCCACCAAGGATCACAGGAAGAGACATCATAACATGATTAAGGTCATAGAAGATGTGTACCTTTTGATTTGTGAGATCACACGAAGAATGATGTCCTCGTCTCTACGGTTGATCCACGTCTAGAGGTGAGATCTAGATTCTTCCTTCACCACAAGTGCTAGCTTGAACCCGGAGGAAGAGGGATGAAGATTGAAGCAACAAATCACCAAGGCACAAATAAAGGGGGGCGGCCCTCTCTTTGCCGTCGGGTAGAGGGGCGGACGGGAAGGCTAGGGTTTCGGCCCTAGCTCTTTTGTCTTGCTCTCTCTTTTGCTCTCTCCCACTCTTTTGTGTTATGTCTAATAATAACTCATGTAGTGGGAAGGAAGCTAGAGCCTCCTTTATATACTCCAACAACTCCTTGTTGTTTCCATAAAAGAGTTTTCTTGTTCTAGTAGGACTAGAACTATCCCCTTCCTTGCAAATTAGTCCTACTAAGTTTGCAAGGTGTTGCACAATGATCCTTCTATTAATTAATCCATATTAATTAATCCCAAATCTAGCTCTACTCTATTTGACGTGTGGCCCCATAGGTTTCTATATAGTTGGTAGTAACTATTACTAACATGGAGCGGTGTCTAGCAACACATCCATGCAACCCAACCAATAGAAATAGTCAGTGATCCCGACAAACCTTTGTGCCCAATATGTCATATTGCATTATCCCTTTTTCTCCATATCCGGATTGGACACGAGACATAAATAGTCACACTCGTATATCCAATCCATAGTTCCTCGATTCTGGGAATATGCTTATACTTGCAGATAACATTAATATCTCTATATTAATTTATCTGAGTCTGGCCAGACATTCAATAAGCCTCATCCCTCGAGTGGCCGTGGATATTTACCCCCATTATGTGGGAGGGACAAATCCTATCTACATCACTACGATCTCTAAGCTTGCTTCCTATCACGCCCGATAGCCACCTTTATGATTACCCAGTTACGGTGTAACGTTTGATAACATCAAAGAGCAATATTTCACAACTAGAGTATCTAGTGACTTCAAGTCTAAGGATTGAAATAATATTAGCACTACGAAAAGCCATCGTGACTTCACATAATCTAATGTATCCTTTTCGTCGTGGGTCAATCCAGTATGCCATTACTCCTAATGCATACCCATGTGTTAGACTTGATATCTCCATATCAATCTACCCACATACTAGTCTATATTTGATTGTCCTATTAATCAATATAATGGACTAGGGATATTTAAGATAAATAACACAAATTATCTACGGACTTCATTATATTAAATATCGCCATAAATAATAAATGAATATTCTAGCCAAAACATTGTTCATACTAAATCTACGATTGCCTCTAGGGCATCTATTCCAACAGTCTCCCACTTGCACTAGAGCCAATCTGGCGCATCTCGTATGCCTATAGATCTGGCGTGCCCTTCATGCTTTCGCTGCGCAAGAGGTTTCGTGAGCGGATCTGACACGCTGTCATCTGTCGGAATCTTGCATATATTCACATCTACTCGATCGATCATATCACGAATAAGATGGAATCTCCTAAGTACATGCTTTGACTTTTGGTGCGATCCTGGTTCCTTTGCCTGTGCGATTGCCCCAGAGTTGTCACAGTACAACTCTACGGGATCCACTATGCTAGGGACCACACCGAGCTCAGTGATAAACTTCTTTATCCATACTGCCTCTTTTGCTGCTTCCGCAGCAGCAATGTACTCAGCTTCTGTTGTAGAATCAGCAACTGTGCCTTGCTTGGAACTCTTCCAGCTCACAGCTCCTCCATTCAGGCAAAACACGTATCCAGACTGCGATCTGTAATCATCCTTGTCGGTTTGGAAGCTTGCGTCAGTGTAACCCTTTACACTTAGCTCTTCCATTCCTCCAAATATCAAGAACACATCCTTAGTTCTTCTTAAGTACTTTAGGATGTTCTTGACAGCAATCCAGTGACTCTCACCCGGATTGGACTGATATCTGCTCACCATACTCAACGCGTATGATACGTCTGGTCTAGTACATAGCATGGCGTACATGATGGATCCTATGGCCGAATCATAGGGTATCCTACTCATGCGGTCCTTCTCCATCTCATTGGAGGGACAGTCATTCTTGGAAAGAGTGACTCCATGTGACATGGGCAAGAATCCCTTCTTGGAATCTTGCATGTTGAACCTCTTCAACACCTTGTAAATATATGTACTCTGACTTAGGCCAAGCAACCTTTTAGATCTATCTCTATAGATCTTTATACCCAGTATATAGGCTGCGTCTCCTAAGTCTTTCATCGCAAAGCACTTTCCTAGCCAATCTTTAACAGATTGCAGAGTAGGAATATCATTGCCAATGATTAGTATGTCATCCACATACAAGACCAGAAATACTATAGAGCTCCCACTAACCTTCTTGTAAACACAAGGCTCATCTTCGTTCTTGATGAAGCCAAACTCTTTGACTGCGTCATCAAAACGTCGATTCCAGCTCCTAGAAGCTTGCTTTAATCCATAAATGGATCTTTGCAGCTTACAGACTTTATTGGCATTCTCTGGATCCTCAAAACCCTCTGGTTGTGTCATGTACACATCCTTAAGGAGGTTCCCATAAAGGAACGCTGTTTTGACATCCATTTGCCAAATCTCATAGTCGTAGTATGCTGCAATAGCAAGTAAGATTCGAATAGATTTAGTCATGGCGACTGGTGAAAAGGTCTCATCATAGTCAATACCATGAATTTGTCTATAACCTTTGGCCACCAATCGGCCCTTATAGGCAACTACCTTGCCATCCATGTCGGTCTTCTTCTTGAAGACCCACTTGCACCCTATGGGTCGAGCCCCTTCGGGTGGTTCCACCAAAGTCCATACTTTGTTGGTGTAAATGGAATCCATATCGGATCTCATGGCTTCAAGCCACTTCTTAGAGTCTGGGCCACTCATGGCTTCTCCATAGTTTGCAGGCTCATCATCCATGAGTGGTACGTCATCGGGCTCAGTCACGAGAAGTCCATACCTCTCTGGCTCATGACGCACTCTTCCTGATCTACGGAATTCCTGTGTTACTTGAACAGGTTCTTCCACAACTTCTTGTGGTTCCTGTTCATGTTCCATTATTGGTTCAATGGTTTGTGGTTCATGAATTTCTTCAAGTTCTACAACCCTCCCACTTGCTTCTTTAGAGACTAGTTCTCTTTCTAGAAACACGCCGGTCCGAGCAACAAACACTTTGTTCTCGGTAGGGTTATAGAAGTAATATCCTTTAGTCTCCTTAGGATATCCCACAAACTTACACTTATCCGCTTTAGGCCCGAGCTTGTCTGTTTGTAAACGCTTTACATAGACATCGCAGCCCCAAATCTTCATAAACGACACTATGGGACGCCTCCCAGTCCATATCTCATATGGCGTCTTCATGACTGATTTGGATGGAACACGGTTAATGGTAAAAGCTGCCGTCATTAGAGCATGTCCCCAAAAGGATATCGGAAGATCTGTTTGAGACATCATAGATCGCACCATATCTAATAGAGTGCGATTCCTCCTCTCAGATACACCATTCCATTGTGGTGTTCCGGGTGGAGTGAGCTGGGATACTATCCCACACTCTCTAAGATACTCATAAGGTATACAAATCCATATCTACTGATCCGATCGTAGAGCTTTAATACTCTTGCCAAGTTGCTTTTCTACTTCACTCTTGAATTCTTTGAACAATTCAAAGGATTCGGATTTGGCCTTCATAAGGTATACAAATCCATATCTACTGAAATCATCAGTAAATGTGATGAAGTAGGTATAACCACCTCTGGCAGGCGTGGGGAATGGTCCGCATACATCAGTATGTATGAGTGCCAATAACTCACTAGTCCGCTCGCCTTTCTTATTGAAAGGGGACTTTGTCATTTTTCCTAATAAACAAGATTCACATGTCTCATATGATTCCAAATCAAATGAGTCTAGAAGTCCATCCTTATGGAGTCTAGATATGCGTTTCTCATTTATATGGCCTAAACGACAGTGCCATAGATATGTAGGATTTAAATCATTAGTTTTAATCCTTTTAGTATTTATGTTATAGATTGGATTATTTAGATCAAGGATATACAATCCGTTAGACAAATGCGCACTACAATAGTGCATACTATCAAAATAAATGGAGCAACACTTGTCCTTTATTGAAATAGAAAAACCTTTCTCGTCCAAACAAGAAACGGAAATAATGTTTCTGCTCATAGCAGGCACATAAAAGCAATTGTCTAATTCTAAAATAAGTCCAAAAGGCAAAGATAGCTCATAAACGCCTACAGCTAATGCAGCAACCTTTGCTCCATTCCCAACGCGCAAGTCTATCTCCCCTTTTCGCAATCTTCTACTTCTTTTCAAATCCTGCACATTACGACAAATGTGAGAACCACATCCGGTATCCAATACCCAGGATGATGAAATTGAGAGATTGACGCCTATAACATAAATACCTGGTGGTGGTGGAATCACTATTCCAAGCTTCTTATCCTCCAGATATTTAGGGCAATTCCTCCTCCAGTGACCCGGCTGGCTGCAGTAGTGACATTCACCTTTAGCCACGCCTCCACTAGGCTTTAGGGCATCCTTGGATTTCGCAAATTTCTTGCGTTTTCCTTTTGAATTAGATGCAACTGACTTGCCCTTCTTCTTGTGGACCATCATTATGGCCTTGCCCTTGCCTTTATTGATGCTTTGCTCAGCTGTCTTTAGCATGTTCAATAGGTCTGGCAAAGACTTGTTGATCTCGTTCATATTATAGTTCATAATGAACTGATTATAACTGTTAGGCAACGATTGCAAGACGAGATCAGTCGCCAAGTCCTGGCCGAGTGGGAACCCCAGTCTCTCAAGGTTCTCTATGTACCCGATCATTCGGAGTACATGAGGGCCTACTGGATTCCCCTATGCAAGACTACTTTTGAACAATGCTTTAGACACCTCATAGCGCTCATGCCTTACCTGTTCCTGAAACAATTGTTTCAAGTGTCTGATCATATCATAGGCTTCCATGTTCTCGTGTTGCTTCTGAAGCTCACTAGTCATGGTACAAAGCATGAGGCAAGTCACGTCATTAGAATCATCAATATGTTTCTGACGTGCCCTTACTTCCGCTAATAGAGACTCATCTTGTGGTTTGTCTGGAATTGGAGTGTCCAAGACGTACAGCTTCTTTTCTTGCTTGAGGACAATCCTCAAGTTTCTGTACCAGTCAAGGAAATTTGTTCCAGACAATTTATCCTTCTCAAGGACAGATCGTAGGGATGAACTCGATGCGTTGTTGTTTGCCATTTGGAATTCTACAAAAACGAGAAATATGCAATTTAGTTTTTTTGAACAATTTAACTATATTTAACAATGGCTAGATCATTAAATATAGCTCCCACTATTTTTCTCGGATTAATAGCCCTCACTATTAAAGCGGAAAATATCTTCATATTTTCTAGTGGGTCCAAGATCCCTTTTCACTTCTTCTTGAGCTTGCTTTGGCAAGTCACCCAAGAATTGGTTATTTAGGTAGGAACCATTCCAATTGCATCCCATGCAACTCTTGGTCCAATTAGGTGAATAAATTCCTTTTATTCTTTATCCAATTGGATAACTCCTAATTGTCATGCCTCTAAGCTCATCAATCCAATTGACTCTTGCCTAGTTGCGTCCAACCTCTTGCTTTCAACATACACGCATTACTAGCTTGCGTCGTCCGCAACACATCATGAAAAATTAAAATCGCCTTGCTTTGGCAAGCCCGAATTTTAATAGGCCATGATCATGAAGGGTGTTTTCGCAAGAGAAGGCAAAACGCAATATTTAATTGAGGGATTTCTTTTAATTTTTTTGGTTGATCTTTATCAACATGGTCTACTTATTTGGATTGGGCTATCCACAATAAAAGACCAACCTTGTTTATTATTATCTTGTTATCGTTTTTGCTTGTAGCGCCATACACACAAAATAAATAACAAGGCATGAATAATAAACATCCACAAAAATAAAAAAAAACGTGGCATGGATATGGCCTCTAGACTAATGATATTATCAAGCCAATGATAATATCTAATTTCCCTAAAGTGCCGAGCTCATCTCCATGTGCTCCCCAATAGCTGTGCGTCTAGGGATGTCTATTGGCTCATTTGGTTCTCCAGTCTTCTTCTCCATGCTCTTGGCTATCATCTAAATATTTCTAATTCTAGCCTAACATCTAGAATAAATAAATAACAAAAGCCTCACATGTCGAGGACAAAAAGAACGACTCGCAGGCCGTAAAACTTAATTAATTATTACATTAATTTGATCAGCTCGCAGGCCGTAAACCAAACCACAAAACAATAAACATCCACAATCCTAGGCCATATCCATCCACCATGCAATAAAGCACATAATACAGTTAAAACCAATTTTTAACGCGCTTGTTTAATTTTAATGAAATTGGGTAACTAGGGTTTCACAACGGTCCAAAGGGTCCAAGCCAACAAGTGGCCCGAACCCTAGGACCGCCGCAAGCCTAGGAGGCCGCGGCCTTGCTTGGCGCGCAAGGGAGGGGCGGGCGGCTAGGGTTTCGGCCCTAGTCCCCTTCCTCCTTCCTTGTTGCCCAAGCAAGGTTGTTTCCATATGGATTTATTTCCATAATTTTGTTTCCATAATTGAAAACCCCTTTTCAATCATGTGCCCATGAACCCTAATTTTTCAAGAACCCAATTATTCACATCCTATGTGATTAAACTCACCAATTCTAACATCCAATGTCAAATTGGGTCTTGTTTGATTGAATCAAATTCAATATTGCATCTACAATGCCAATTTTTCAGTTTTCGCGTAATAAACAATAATACGGTGTATGAACTGAAATCGTAAACACATAATATCATGTTATGCTCTACGACCTGTGGCTCTGATACCACTGTTGGGTTTTGACGTAGGTAACGCATCGGAATAACAAAATTAATCCTACTCAAAACCCACCAAGGATCACAGGAAGAGACATCATAACATGATTAAGGTCATAGAAGATGTGTACCTTTTGATTTGTGAGATCACACGAAGAATGATGTCCTCGTCTCTACGTTGATCCACGTCTAGAGGTGAGATCTAGATTCTTCCTTCACCACAAGTGCTAGCTTGAACCCGGTGGAAGAGGGATGAAGATCAAAGCAACAAATCACCCAGGCACAAAGAAAGGGGGGGCGGCCCTCTCTTTGCCGTCGGGTAGAGGGGCGGACGGGAAGGCTAGGGTTTCGGCCCTAGCTCTTTTGTCTTGCTCTCTCTTTTGCTCTCTCCCACTCTTTTGTGTTATGTCTAATAATAACTCATGTAGTGGGAAGGAAGCTAGAGCCTCCTTTATATACTCCAACAACTCCTTGTTGTTTCCATAAAAGAGTTTTCTTGTTCTAGTAGGACTAGAACTATCCCCTTCCTTGCAAATTAGTCCTACTAAGTTTGCAAGGTGTTGCACAATTATCCTTCTATTAATTAATCCATATTAATTAATCCCAAATCTAGCTCTACTCTATTTGACGTGTGACCCCATAGGTTTCTATATAGTTGGTAGTAACTATTACTAACATGGAGCGGTGTCTAGCAACACATCCATGCAACCCAACCAATAGAAATAGTCAGTGATCCCGACAAACCTTTGTGCCCAATATGTCATATTGCATTATCCCTTTGTCTCCATATCCGGATTGGACACGAGACATAAATAGTCACACTCGTATATCCAATCCATAGTTCCTTGATTCTGGGAATATGCTTATACTTGCAGATAACATTAATATCTCTATATTAATTTATCTGAGTCTGGCCAGACATTCAATAAGCCTCATCCCTCGAGTGGCCGTGGATATTTACCCCCATTATGTGGGAGGGACAAATCCTATCTACATCACTACGATCTCTAAGCTTGCTTCCTATCACCCCCGATAGCCACCTTTATGATTACCCAGTTACGGTGTAACGTTTGATAACATCAAAGCGCAATATTTCACAACTAGAGTATCTAGTGACTTCAAGTCTAAGGATTGCAATAATATTAGCACTACGAAAAGCGATTGTGACTTCACATAATCTAATGTATCCTTTTCGTCGTGGGTCAATCCAGTATGACATTACTCCTAATGCATACCCATGTGTTAGACTTGATATCTCCATATCAATCTACCCACATACTAGTCTATATTTGATTGTCCTATTAATCAATATAATGGACTAGGGATATTTAAGATAAATAACACAATTTATCTAAGGACTTCATTATATTAAATATCGCCATAAATATTAAATGAATATTCTAGCCAAAACATTGTTCATACTAAATCTACGATTGCCTCTAGGGCATCTATTCCAATAGCCACAACCAACGCCACCCACTTCCTCCAATAGCCTCCAGTAGACTCCTTGGACCCCGACTAATTCATTATAAGGATAAGACGTGGCTGAGGAAACCATTAAAGCCGGCCACGAAGCTCACCTCCGCGACTCCGACGTGAGAGCTTGACCCGACTTGTTTCTTGACGGTTTCCGGCCATTTTTGGCCCAGGTATGTCCTAAAACTCTCGATTAGTTGTTTTAGATGATAAAAGACGAATCTTGCTTGCTCAATCCGAGTTTAGATCGATGAAATTGAAGTGTTGTTGAAAGGGGGGTTAAAGTGTCTTTTTCGAAAAAGTTTTATAACATTATTCAGGGGGTGTGCTTGTTTTTTAGAAACTAACAAGTGGGCAGTATGCTTTAATAATTCTGGTTTGTGAGTAGTTGGGGGCTCTAGTTGTCTTTTAATATAACTTAGGGGTTCTATGTCTTTTACAAAACTTTCACACTTTTCGCTAAAAATAAAAATTTTATTTCCGGATTAAAACTAATTTCTAAAAATACAAGTTTTCGTCCTCATTTCGGAAAAATAATTCGGGTGTCAAGATAATATCTCAATTGTTCGTTAAAAAGTAAATAAGAAATGTTTTTATTGAAAAACTTTAATAAAATTGACTAATCACTTAGTTTATAATTTGAAATATCTAACACTTGTAAAATTTGACATTCTGCTAGTTTGTTAATACTATAATATTGTAGAAATTTTCTTGAATATATTAGTCGTTTAAAATAGACGCGTTGTTTTAGAAAATTATAATGAAATAATAAAATGTTAGGAAATAGCAAGTGGGTATTTGGGTGGATTTAAAAGGAGTCTTGTTAGGACTCATAGTATTCTATTTTAGGTTTGTGTTAATTCGTGAGCTACAATTTGTGGGTGACAATTTTGTAGGCATGAGCTACTTCTAGAACGTGCTGTCGCTGTTAATAAGGTAAGTGAACATGCCGAGCCTTGCGTGCCTATCTCTTTTCGTGTCGTAATATGATTTTTAATACCTGTCTCAAAATGTTTTTGCGATTTAAATGTCTTATTTGAGATTTTATTACATTTTAAAGAAGTTGCTTTGATTTGATACTGTCACACAAAAATAATAATGCGTAATAACGTAAAGTGGAAAGAGTTGAGCGGGAGAAGCTTATTATTGTCGTGTTGACTTCTGTCACGCGGCCCGTGATTATTATTTTAGTATTTTTGAGCCTGACTCGGCCCGTGGTTATTATTTTATTATTGTCGAGCTTGACTCAGTCCGTGGTTATTATTTTATTATTGTCGAGCTTGACTCGGCCCGTGGTTATTATATTGTTATTGTCGAGCTTGACTCGAACTGTAATTATTATTGTTGAGCTTGACTCGGCCCGTGGTTATTATTCCTGCTCCCTTTACTCACCTCTCTGGCCGCAAGAAGTCTTAGAGGGGTGCCGACACTTAAGGTCTTGGAGTATGCGAGATGGATAGTAGATTCTTCCCCGTATCAACATGATTAATAACACAATTTCTCTGAGATTTGGATAGTAATAAAAGAAAAGAAGAAAGAGATTGGGACAAATTCTCCCTGTTTGAAAGTTCAGAAAGGAAGATCAAAATCATGAGAATTTTATAAGTGTTCTTACTGGATGCATCAGGTTCACTTCTTACAGTTTTGTAGTTTATGTTTGAGTTCCTGATTTACTCTGCAATTTTACATTTTTATGGTTTATTTTCCTCTGTATATTTATTATGAAAAGCAAGTTAAGCTTCGTCTTATGATTTACGAGCTTGGGTGTCACTTATGTTGTGTTTTGATTCATGTATGCGCAAGGGAAACAATAATTAACCATGCAAAACCCTCCAAGGATCACAAGTCAAGAGACATAACGATGGTAAAGGAAGAAATCAATAACACACCTTAGGGTTCTCCTTTGATGACTTCAAACGCGAATTGTGTCACGTTCTCTATAGTTGATCCACGCCTAGAGTTGATTTCTAGATCTCCCACTCCTTGGTGCTAGCCCGGAAAGAGGAAGAGGAAGAAGAATCACGCAAAACGAGACGAACAAGGAGGTTTTCGGCCTCCTTGTGGCCGACGGGGACGGGCGGCGGCAAAGGGAGGGGCGGTCGGCTCCTTCCTTGCTTGTTGCTCTCCTTTTGTTCTCTCCCACTCTAGTTATGATAAATTATGAGCATAAGTTGTGGGAAGGAAGGAAGGAAGGTCCTTTATATAGTCCAACAACTCCTTGCCAACTACCTAAAGGACTTATTCTAGTCCTACTAGAATTCAATTTAGTCCCTTCCTTGCAAATTAGTCCCTACTAAGTTTGCAAGGTTTTGCAAAGTGATCCTTCTAATTAATTAATCCAATTAATTAATTCCCAAATCTAGTTCAACTCTATATAGTGTGTGACCCCATAGGTTCTATCTAGTTGGTAGCAACTATTTGCTAATATGGAGCGGTTTCTAGCAAAACATCCATTCTAGCCAACTAATAGAATAGTCATCTTGACAACCTTTGTACAAGTAATTGTCTCATCCCTTTGTCTCTATATCCGGATTGGACACGAGACATACAAGTCACACTCGTATATCCAATCCATAGTTTCTCGATCCATGGGAATAGCCTTATTCGTGCAAATAACATCAATATCCTATATTGATTTATTTGAGTTTGGCCAGACATTCTATAAGCACTATCCCTCGAGTGGCCTAGGATATTTGCTCCCGTTATG
This sequence comes from Linanthus parryae, assembly GCA_023055425.1. NCBI lineage: Eukaryota > Viridiplantae > Streptophyta > Magnoliopsida > Ericales > Polemoniaceae > Linanthus > Linanthus parryae. Next base: position 93,786,569 of record JALGPY010000001.1, read on the forward strand.
TGGGAGGGAAAAATTCTATCTACGTCCACTACGATCTCTAAGCTTGCTTCTTATTGTATCCAGTACACGCCTTTATAACTACCTGGTCACGGTGTAGCGTTTAACGCTACCAAAATCACAATAATCCACAACTAGAATATCTAGTAACTTCAAGTCTAAGGATGACAATACCATTGCACCGCTAGAAGCGCTTGTGACTTAACATAACGTGTATGTAGCCTTCTCGGAGATGGGTCAATCCAGTGCGTCATTACCCCTAATGCACACCTATGTGTTGGATCATGATATCTCCATATCAATCCAACCCCATACTAGTCTATAGATGATTGTCCCATTAATCATTATACTAGACTAGGGATATTTAAGATAAACAACACAATTTTAAATCTAAGGACTTCATTATATTAAATATCCAATAAATAATAAATGAATTTCTAGCCACAAATAAATTCATACTAAACTAGATTGCCTCTAGGGCATCTATTCCAACAGTTAGATGGGGTTTTTTATGAGATTTTGGACAACGACGTTTAGGACTGCACCACTATCCATATTTATCATACCGTCCGTAAGCCGTCAACAGTTGAAACCCTTAAAACAGCTCGGATGGTGCATTGAGATATTTCAGCGTGTTCTACCGTTATTGATCTTGGCTGAGGGCCGTCAATGCGAGTTTATACACAGGACAAGTGAATCTTGAATTGCTCTAACCCGACATCTCTACGAAGGTAGAGAGAAATTGATATCCACAAAACTTTCAGGAGATTGCATTGAATTGAACTTGCATTTGAATCTCGGTGCATGAGTCATGAGTCGTCAAGTCGAGTCGTGTCTTGAGGAACAAGTCCACAAAATGAGTCAGTGATGTTCTTTGTAAATGAGTGAATTTCTTAAATTTAGGTTCTTTGCTCAAGACGAGAAAAACTTAAGTGTGGGAAATTTGATAGAACTCAGTTATTTAATGTTTTGGTCCCTATTTCCTATAATTTTATGAGGAAATTCGAGTGACAAAACGGCTTAAACAAGGTAGAAATAGCAAAATTTCACTTTTATTAACATTTTATGAATTTACTGTGTTTTCATGCAGTTTTGGCTATATTTGTACTATTTGAACACATTTCTTTGCATCACCGTTATGTCACGGGATTTTTTAAGTGCACTTCAGGAACAAGTGATGGCGGTGTGGAATCAAAACAATTACATGAAGCGCAAACATAAGGAATCAAGCAAAGCACGGAAGATGATCAAGATTGGAGGAGCTTACACTCGAGAAGAGGACACTAAGAGAAGACAAGTAACCATGGAAATATATAAATAAAGGTCCAATGAATCTCGGGGAAGAAAGAGGAAAGCAAAGGATGCCACGAACGAAGTTACAACACCAAGTTGAGGAGCAAAATCTTGACAATCTGCACTATTTTGATCCCACGAGATTTCTACTTCGAATTTGGGTGTGACCGGAAAAATTGGAAAGGAGGTTTCCAGAGATTTCCAACGATGTATGGTAGTGGTGAACGAAAAAGGTACGACCCCGCAAAGTTAGCATTCAGAAGTAGCAGAACGCCACGGCGGCGTGCCAACTTTATGCTACGGGTTTAGACACCGAAATAATCAATTTTGGGATTTTACAAGCCCTCGGTCACCCCAACACATATAAAAGTAAGAGAGAAGATAAAGCAAATGGGGGAAGGATCAGAAGAGGTTGTCACTCCTCTTGAAGTGTAGAAAGCGACGGATCAACACACCATTGGAGCTCACGAATAAAGATTGAAGGATCATTGACGACACAAAGACGAAGTTCTCGACTGTGACTAAGACGATGGAATACGCTTCACCATCATCACGATCCGTGAGTGTTATTTCATCTTAAACTCAATCTATTTACTAATGAACACGAGATTTCATATTTTGATTCATGAAATTGTGATGAGTAGCTAGACTTTTTGCTATGACCTGATTTGGGTACCTAGGGTTTATGTTTATTTGATGTTTTCTTTGGGATACTTTGATTCATGCCACAAATATGCTTAATTTACAATCTTCTTTCAGATTCATTTTTGGTTTATGTACTTCAGCTAGTGTTCTTGATTAATAGTACAACTTAGTATCGAAATTAAATCAATCTGTAGGCTAAAAACCATGGTCGTTGGTAGAGATTGGTAGGAACCCTAAACAAAAACCAATGAATACCCAATACTCTTTGTTCACGTGGTACATTCTGACTCCTAGAAACCCCCAAAATTTGTATAGTTGGAACTTCCTTCATCATCACGATTGAGTCCAAATTAATATTTTGTTTCATGGATGACAAGTAATAGTCAATTAAATTCCCCAGGAAACATTCATCATGAAGATAATTGAATGCTTCCGGATGACGGAATCGAAACCACTTGATACTCATGTTTCTACTGGAGAGAAGCTCAACCTTAATATGTGTCCTCTGAAACAACAAGAAAAGGACCAGATAACCAAAGTACCATACGCAAGCGCGGTTGGGAGTCTCACGTATGCTATCATGTGTACTAGACCCAAAATATACTATGATGTCGATTGAGTTAGCAAATATTAGACAAATCTCGGTGTTGGAAACTTGGAGGCAATCAAGAGGATACTCCGATATCTCAAACTAATGAAGGATTACGTCGCGTGCTATCGGATCCCGGAGCTTCAACTTGTTGGCTGCACTGATGTAGAGTGGGGTGCAGACCTAGACGCACACAAACCAATTTCAGGCTTCGTTTCCATGCTTGGTGGCGGGGCCTTCACATGGAACAGAAGAAAGCAGGCTTGCACCAATTGATCCACCATGGAAGCGGAATACATCGCTTGTTCCCGGCGTAGAAGTGTGTTTGGCTGAAAAAGTTTTAGTAATCCTAGGAGTGGTTGACAGACCTATTGTCCTGTGTTGTGATAGTATGGCGGCCATAGCATGTGCAAAGGACCTGAAATATCTCGATAATTCCAAACACATAGAGATAAAATATTACTTCATCAGGGAATTGGTAGCTTACAGAGAGATTGCCTTAGAGTACATTCCTGCAAATCAGATGTTAGTTGATCCTGTAATCAAACCTGTTTCGAAGTTTATCTTTTTAAGTCATATTAGGAATATAGGACTCGATCTATGGTGATTTAATTCTACATTTCAGACTGATGAATTGATATTTTGATTTTGATTGGATTTGCTTGCATTATTATGCATGTTGTTTTGGATATGTGCATGATATGTTGTAGTCCTGTACTAGCATAGAGCATGTCACACAGACATAAAGATCGGCTCACTCACATGAGCGACCTGTTATGTGACACCCTATATGGTGGACAAAGATCATACAAATTCCTGATCAAAGCTAGATGCCAATCTAACGGATTCACTTGTCACATTGGATAGATTCCAAGATGAGAATGACACATGTTCCATTAGAACATGGTGGATACCCTAAGCCATGTATAGTCTGTGTAGATATCCAGATGCGAGAACTCATTTTGCGACTCATTAGAATGTGTCTTTTTCAGTACTCGGATTAGTCGCCTAGACGGTGACTGGACTAGAATCTGCATACTGGTCCTGATGAAATAAGACATGCGCTCCGAGCGAGTTCACTATGGCGTGTATTCCTTTAACACGTGCTAAAGAGCGACAAGATGTGGTGAGTAGATTCCTCTCAAGACCCCTTCACCGTGTGAGCCTCCTCAGTCATCCGAGCATGATTGACAATCTATGGCCTTATCGTTCTTATCTGTGTCCTAAAGTGACGAGTTGGTGGTGCTACTTTGGCATGCTACCTTACAATCATGAATGATTCGTCCTTCCGGACATTGCTAGGAAAGCAGTCAATCCAAATCTAAGCGGCACATGGATGATGGGAAGATCGTCAGTGCATCACGCTATGTTTTATTCATTGGCGTGGCTTGTGAGACCCATACGGGTAATGCAAGATCTGAATATGAGAGTAGTACAATAAACACACTTGAGCATTATCTATGAGACTAGACATACTCGTGGTCTATGAGATGACACACGAGCGAATATGGGAAAGATATACTTTGCGTTACTTTTTTGGAGGTTGAGCACGTCTACAACTAGCTCATGATGAGTTTAAATGCAGGTACTCTCAAGTGTCGCACAATACGGCCGAAAAAAACATTGCAGATGATTTGGTTGGAGAGTTGGAGATTAGTAGAGCTATGTGCAGTCCCACAACTCGAGTGGGATATGATATAAAATTACGTGTAGCCGAGGGGCTGCTTTGTAAATATATTAAATTCCAAGGGGTACACTGCAGTTACCTAGAAGTTTGTCTATAAATAGAGACAGTTTCACAGTAAAATATACATCAGAGTAGTGGGAAAATACACATACATGAGAATCCTAGTTCTCTCTCCAACATATTTTCAAAGGGAGAACGTGCCATGAAACATCGTGTTCTCCCTAGAGGTACACACGGATTGCTGGGAGGCGAGGAACATGAATACAAGTGCAACAAAGATCAGGATCTTCTCAGATTACGATACAAGAGATATACGCTTAAAGCTTCCGCTGTATTAATCGTGTTTTGATTTACCGCGTGTCTAGCTGTATATTTTCCCTACACACCCAGGTAGGGAAAATATACGGCTATCTTCTAACACGAAAACAGTTCAACATACCAGAGTGTTAATAACAAACCACACTATCTTGTCATTTTGTGCAAAAACATATATCAGATTTTAAAAATTATAATATATTTCTTTTTTATTAAAAAAGAATGCAACAACCTGAGTGGAGAAACCAGACTAGAAAGTTGATATAATTGTCACTAAATACCATTTCTTTTCTTTCACTTTCTTGTCTCCCAAGTCCATCCAAATTAGACTCGCTTACAAAACTCTCTCTTTCTCTTGTTTGATGTGAGTTAACAATACACCAAGGGAGGGAGCAATATGAACCACTGAGATTGGGGTTGTTTATTCAAACCTGTACTGTATTTTTTTGGCCCAAATGTATTCCAGGGAAAAAGTCTGTGGAGATTCTCTCTCACTAGAAGCTCAACAGTTGTAAAATTGATACCTTTATATTTTTGTGAAGGATATTTCTGCCTTAATACTTCAAAGGTTAGGGTTGTGACAATTCGCCCATACGATCCCAAAGTTGACAGCTTACTCCCCTTATAATATAAGAAGTGTGAACCCGCAGTAGCATTAAATGAAAGTGTTTGAACATTATGCAATGAAGGATTAAGGACATGGACGTCGTGCTAGCAAGGATCCAAAGAAAAATTGGAATTGTTTCAAGAGTTGGAGAACATTCACTGTTGAAGAAGACACTTAGTTGACTTGTAACTTGTAAAATAGATGTTTCTAAAACCAATGTGAGTTAATTTTTCAATTTCATGCTTAACAAACTCAAACATCTAATTGTTGCTCCAAACGCAAACCTTAATGTACATCTTCAAATTCATGGTATATTTATGACTAGAACTAGCATGTTACTGTCTTATATTACCTTTGACATGAAGCTGACATACGTGCACAGTTGTATATGAGGGCAGCAGTTGCAACATTTTGAGTGCAGGAGGCCAAACTCCACAACCCGCTAACAACGACGGGTCAATAGCAAATAACCCTCTTATTTTACATTTTTAATGGAAACATCCACCAATGATTAGAACAAATTTAAATGGGACAGATAATTTTGATTTTCAAACTGTGGAAGGTTGTACGGCCATTTTCGTCCACAAAAATATGCAATTCTATAGTCGGAGGATCAAAAAGCTTTGCAACATGCTACGTGGGCATGTGGGTGCTTGTTTGATCAGAATGCGATTTGGTCCCTCAAATTCATTTCACAAAAGTGTGTGATTCGACATCTTGTTGGTGTTTCTCCTCAACTTGTCAGAAGCAAATGCGCAGAAAGAATTGAAAATAAACAAGAGGAGAGAGAGTGCATCTTCGAATGTAAAGAATAAACGGTGATATTATGTTTTTGATCTCTTTAAAAATGTTAATACATTTACTAATAGGAAAAACTTAAAGACATGCAATTTCTGACATGTGTTCTTTATGAGGGAATTTTTTGTGGTTTTTTTTTATCATCTTGCGTGCGCCTCGATTAATCCACCGTGTCTTTAGATATATCTATGATTTAGATTAAATATGTAAATCCCGGCTCATGAGTGGCCTTAAGAATAACTGCCGTTTGTTCAAACCTGGGACCTATGGGGAGCAAACCCTTAAATCCCTAATCTTGGCCACTCCTGTGGGGTTGAACATATGTTCTTTGAAGTTGCGAAATCCTTTAATGTGAATTTAGAGGCATAGTACAACAATTAATTGTACTGATATTAGGACGATTATGAGACAGACACACAAATAAGAGGCGCCATGTCTTGTATTGCACTTTTGGGCCTCGTCAACTGCAGATGCTCGAGTATCTTGACATTTCAATTTAATATATCTCTTATCTACGAATAAAAAAGAGGCCCAACAGGTAAAACAACAGCTGAGAGAAACTTTATGAAAAAGAGAGGACGGTTTTTCTTTCTCAAATAAAGCTAAAAGAGGAGTAGTTGTTTTCTCAATTAACTTTTGGCGTTAAAATTATTTATAGCAATAATATCTCTTAATTAATTACTATTTCATTAGTTTAAGAAAAATAATCAATCAATATATCACAAACTCACCGCATGTGTATCTCATCAAAACCCTAAAAAGAGTTAAATGATCACCAATAGACTTTATTTCTAGTCCAGCTTGAAAGGCCAGCTCATTGCAGCATAACCTCTATATAAACTCCAAACCATCTTCAACAACTTGGGCAAACCTCCATCTTCATCAATTCTTCCACCACCATGTCATACGGCAGCGTAAACATGGCCGGACCTGGTGTCACCGCTGTTGACTGCCACAAGCAAGTCCGTTCGTGGAGGCTTCTCCGTGCTATCGTTGAGTTCCTCATCCCAACATGCAACTGCATATTCGTCGAGGAAACCCAAACCCACCACACCAAACTTGAACCTTGCCACCACAACCACTACCCCGCCTACTGCCCCCCGCGGCCTAGTGGTTGGGCGTCGTCAGTCAGTTCTTTTTCTTCAACCAATGTCATGACCGGCACCATCTTCGGCCATCGGAGAGGAAAGATCAGCTTTTCCATCCAAACAGGCCCCAAGTCCACCACCCCACTTCTCCTCCTTGAACTAGCTGTTCCAACATCTATACTTGCTAGAGAAATGAGAAGTGGACTGCTGAGAATAGCTCTCGAGTGTACAAACACCAATGGAGATGTTCATCACTCACCAAAACAAAAATCTAGTCTTCTGGCCACTCCAGTTTGGACTATGTATTGCAATGGACGAAAAGCAGGTTTTGCGATTAAGAGAACGCCGACGAATGGTGACACGGAAGTGTTGCAGCTTATGGACAACGTTGAAGTTGGTGCAGGTACCATAAACCCGAAAGGGCTCAAATATGGCGATAACGAAGTCATGTATCTTCGAGGTAACTTCGAGAGCAGTCGTGGATCGTCTGATTCTCAGTCATTTCATTTGATTGACCCCGAGGGGAATATGGGTCAGGATCTTAGTATCTTCTTCCTTCGGTCGCAATGAAATTGCCATCGGAGTCTTCACTGAAGTTTAACTGTTTTCTAAGATACAACCTCTTTCTTCTCGGCAGAACCTTGTTTTGTTGTTGCCATCTTTTTACATCATTTTTTTGGGTTATGCTTTTAGCATGATTTTAATGGAAATTGTAATGGGTGTTTGAGTTTGCATCGTTGAGCAACAAGGTTTGGTGAGAAGTCCCACATCGGGCACTTCCGACATTTCTTTAGAAAAAAAATAATTCATAAATTTTTATATATTACGTTAGTAATATATAATATATATATATATATATATATATATTATAAATAATAAATATATCATAGGATATGTATATTAGTTGAAATTTCACTTTTTTTAGAGAAATATCAACTTCTACTAATTTAAAACATTGGGAGTGTCAATCCTGTTACATCCTCCTGTAGAATTTCGTTTTAAGTACACAATTTTTGAAACGTTTTTGTTTTTTTAAAATGTGCTCCAAAGTATATTTACACGTAATAGGCGGAAGTAACAAAACAATTATAAAAATATGTATATGTGTCTACTCCTTTAGTCATGCAGTGAAATGAAAAAAGGGTAAAAGACATTTTTCACTCTCCGACTGTGGACAAAAGACATTTTACTCCCTCATTTATACAAAAATGTATTTTTTATCGTTGTCAGACTTAAAAACTAACAACACGCTAACAGAGGGTCAAAAAGACATAATTACTCTGAAGATTTAAGAAAATTACACCACTATAAAAATAATTGTTCTCCTTCTCCTCTCATTCCTAACCCAAACACCTTCCATTCTCTTTCCCTCCTCCGCCTACTCCTCTCCACCATTTTATCAGAGCAGGGCTGTCTCAAGGTTACTAGAAAAAGGCTTATACTGCCGATATATATATATATATATATATATATATATATATATATATATATATATATATATATATATATATATATATATATATATATATATATATATATACACATTCCATAAGATATGTATATTAGTTTATATTTTGTTTTTTTAGAGGAAGATCAACTTCTATTAATGTAAAACATTGGGAGTGTCAATCCCTATTACATCCGTCTGCATAATTTCGTATTAACTACTTAGTTTTTGATTTTTTTTTTCGAAATGTACTGCTACGTATATTTAAACGTAATAGGCGGAAGTGACACAACAGTTATAAAAATATGTATTTGTGTCTACTCCTTTGGTCATGCAGTGAAAAGAAGAAAGGGTAAAAGACATTTTCCACTCTCCGACTATGGACAAAAGACATTTTGCCCCCCTGATTTATGGAAAAATACAATTTGCACCCTTGTCAGAGTTTTAAACTAACAACACACTAACGGAAGGCCGAAATGACGTAATTACCCTTAAGAGTTAAGAAAATCACACCACTATAAAGTCAAGTTTTCTCCTTCTTCTCTCATTCCTAACCCTAACACATTGAATTCTCTTTCTCTCCTCCGCCTACTCCTCTCCACCGCCTCCTCCTTCTTTCTCCCTTCACAGCAGCAGCAGTAAGAACCCCCAATCGACTAAGATTTCAAGAATATAAACCCTCATCTATGGATTCCGACGACAGGGACGACGATGACGAGGAGCTCCTCGCTGGCGGCTTCAACATCATCATCCTATTCTTCTTTATCTTCTTCTGAGGGGCCCAATTCCCCAAATCATCACCTCTACAGATGTCTCAAAATCCCTCCATGGATGTCTCCAAAGCCTAATTCTCGATTCTTAAAATGAAAAGAGGGACGGCGGTGTTGGAGGAACTCCGGTGCTTTGCTTCTTGCTCCTACTCCTGTGTTTGGTCGCCGGAGAGAGGGGAGGCAGAGAAATAAGCCAACTGCGGAGAAGCTGCTGAGTTTGGCGTCGGGTCAGAAACCGGGTCGGGACTGGGTTCAAAGTGGTGCCCATCGGAGAGCAGACGAAGACAATGATTACTTGTTCAAAGTGGTGCTCACCGGAGACTCCGGCGTCTGAAAATCAACCCTCCTATCTAGATTCACCTGTAACGAGTTCAGCCTCGAGTCCAAGTCCACCATCGGTGATACGTTATACGTATCGAAGATAAAGAAATTGATAGATTAGAAGAAGAAATTGAGAGAGAAAGACGAGGAAGAGAGAGACGCGAGTTTTAAAGGATAGACTGATTAATCTTGTTCATGGTAAACAGAGAGATTACATCTTCTTAAATAAACAAATAACTGACCTAACTCTAACCTAACGGGTCAAGCCCGAATTATTTATAACTTAATAAATACATACTAAATAATTGATACGTGACCCATATCATCTCTCCCATCCGCGAAAACCACCTTGCCCTCAAGGTGGATGTCGAAAAATCCGTTACATTCTTGCCTGGATCAAATTGGCGTCGAACGGTCTTCAAAACTTTAATTTGAAGTCCACCAAATACAAAAAGTTTAGACTGACCCAAACAACAATGAGGCCAAAGTTTATTAGACCCAATAGATGTCAGTCCAACTGGAGAATTAATCCTCTTTGAAGAATTAAACCCAAAGTTAGACCCCGCCTCGGCCCAAGTCAAGATATGAGCCCACTTTAATTTTGGAGCCCAAATGCTGAAAACTAACCCACGTTCTGATGCCCTAAGAAGCAGTTAGGAAGATGAATATTGCTTGTACGGGTTGGCGGTTCTGGTGGCGTAGAGGCGGCCTTTTGCTGGTGGCTGAGGGCGGTGGGATGAAGAGCTCCGTCGAACGTTGCTGGTCGATTCGACGGTTGCAAGAACGGCATATATTGCAGCGGTGGTCTGGTCGACGGTTGAATCGACGGGAAGAGGTCGGGGATCAGGTCGGACGCCGGTGTTCCGCCGGACGATGCCTGGGGGGACGGATTGGCGGCGGCCAAACGATCGGCTACGCCGATTGGATCGCCCTGGTCGACATCGGGAAAGTCCCGTGGGTCGTATACTTCGGCGACTGGTATGCTTGCGGTAACTGCTCCGATCTGGGTTGAGTCGCTGGTCGCCTGGAGCGGTGTTGGCGGCTGCTGTTGCAGCGGTTGTGGCGATTTGTTGTGGTGTGATGGTATCCTCTTCGTGGGTTTGTTGCATCACTGTTGTGGTTGGGACTTTTGAGGGGGTAAAGATTGGATTACTCATTGGGTAACAATTGTCACCATCAGTTGGTGATAAAGAAGGATGAATCATGTGATTGTGGAGGAGTGGCTCCTGGACCGACGGCGGTTCTTGGGATGGCGGCGGGGACGGCGGCTGCGTGGTATTTTGTCGCGCCTGCAACTCCCGCATAAACTTTGAAAAGTTTGGGAAGGCAACTTGCATCGCGGCTTCTTCCGTCAGATGCGCGTCTCGTTCTTGATCGGCGGCTCGCTCTTCTTCTCGACGCTTCAGTATATCGTCGAGCTTGTCGGCAAGTCTGTTGTGGATGTAGCGTTCTTCTTCACTGAGTCCGAGAACGGCGCGACGGAGATTACCCGCGTCCGCCATTCTCTCAACGAGAGCACCAATTTGATACGTTATACGTATCGAAGATAAAGAAATTGATAGATTAGAAGAAGAAATTGAGAGATAAAGACGAAGAAGAGAGAGACGCGAGTTTTAAAGGAGAGACTGATTAATCTTGTTCATGGTAAACAGAAAGATTACATCTTCTTAAATAAACAAATAACTGACCTAACTCTAACCTAACGGGTCAAGCCCGAATTATTTATAACTTGATAAATACATACCAAATAATTGATACGTGACCCGTATCAATCGGCGTCGAATTCGCTACTCGGAGCATACACGTCGACGAAAAATTCATCAAACCCTAGATTTGGGACACCGTTGGCCAAGAGAGGACCAGATCTGTAAACCCGAGCTCTCAATTTCTGCAATGTGAGACTCCAAAATTGCTGATTTCATCTTATATGTGGAGTTTTGTCTTCCAACTCTTCAGTTTGAGATGTGTTCTTTTGGCAATATGTTGTTGGTGTTGAAACTAGGAACACCGTGATCATATCTGTTGTTCATAGTTATAAGAAAAAATTGTGCCTTTATCAGCATTCATTGTAAGAAGATATAGAAAAAAAAAAAAAAAAAAAAAAGAGCATCCAATATTAAGCTCATTCTTGATCTCTATGCCACTCAATCTGGTCAATCTATCAATCTTGACAAATCCTCCCTAGTCTTCAGTCCCAATTGCTCCGCTGAAGATAAAAATCTCTTCCTCACCTGCCTAGGATTGGCTCCAAGTGACTGTATAGGAAAGTATCTTGGCATCTCTTTAGACTCTAAAGGCTCAAATAAAACTATTATCAAAAATACCATCGAAAAAGTCAGAACTAAATGTGCTTCTTGGCAAGGTCTTCTTCTTAACCCCTTAGGAAGAGCCACTCTAATTAAGTCTGTGCTTAATAGTTATCTTGTCTACCCCATGTCTATATGCCTCTTCCCAAAGAAAGACTGTAATACTATTAAATCTATCTTCTCCCAATTCTATTGGTCTGGGGATTGCAATAAAAGGAGTATTCATTGGCTCTCTTGGGACTTTCTCTGCAATAAGCCCAAGAATGGAGGTTTGGGTTTCAAAAACTTGCAGTGTTTTAATTATGCTCTTTTAGCTAAAAACAGCTGGAGAATTCTTAAAGACCAAAACTCCCTTTTCACAAAATATTTTTCTACAAAATACTGCAAAAGAAAAACTTTCTTGAGCCTCAATCCTGCTTCTACTTCCTCTATTGCTTGGAAAAACATCTGTAAAGGCAGAGGTACTTTGAAATTGGGGCTGCAATGGAAAATTGCTTCAGGCCAGGCCATTGATCTGGGTGATGATGGATGGATTAAAGAAGTTCCTGGTGCCTCTATTAAGGACTCCTTACTGCACACACATCACCATTGCACTCACCATAAGGTCAGCCATCTGATAGATCAGCAGCAAAAAGTGTGGAAGATTGAGCTAATTACTGAGCTATTTCCAGCATGGTTGAGAGATAGAATTCTTAGCACTTCTATTGAATTACATGAAAGCACAGATACCCCCTACTGGGGAGCCTCCTCCAATGGAAAATTTTCTGTTAAATCTGCCTATTCCCTTCTTAATTACAATAACTCATCTCCTTTATCAACTGCTACCACCATCCATTTTAATCCCATGATTTTTAGGTACAACTGGAGTAGACTTTGGTCTTCAGGTCTTCCTGCTAATATCACTCACCTCTTCTGGAGAATTTGCACTAAATCTCTCCCTTGTCTGTCCAATGTTAACTCTAGAGTCTCTATTCCAAACCCCTACTGTCCCCACTGTCCTAGTCACAGTGAAACTGCTGATCATATTTTCATCCACTGTCCTAAGGCTCAGGAGCTTTGGGGTAGAGCCCCCCTTCAACCTCATCAAAGACCAAATCACTCTAATTCAGATATTAGTAAATGGATTTTGAAATGGATAAACAAGAAGAAGAAACTCCAAAATCAGAATAACTGGCATTGGATCCCAGCTATTTTCTGGATCCTTTGGATTACCAGAAATAAGCTATTATTTGATAAGCAAGTATCAACTCCTTGTTCTTTATTTCTACAGACAGAGGCTCTTGCAAACTCTCTTTTGTTATGTTAATCTTCCTGGTGATTTACTTTGTAAGTTCTTATTAGCTAATGAAGGTTGGGTGGAGGTAGAGGTCAAAAAGGGAAAGCCAGAATGGTTGCCAGGTCAAGTGCAGTTCTATCCCCAGGCCTTGGTGGAAGTGTCTCAAGCAGTCCCTCTAGCTGTGTTGCCCCCTGTGCATGAAGTTTTCAACCTCAAGAGTGCAGTTTCTGCTGATGTGTCTGCTAAGGGCAAAGGAGGAGGAGGTGAAGGAACTTCTGGTGCTACAGATGTGATCCACTCCATTGAAGCTTCAAGTGTTAGTGCCTCAGGTGCTGTCTCTGGCGAAGAGTTCCCCCCCATTCCGGATAGTGAGCTCATGTCTGCAGTCATCCCCTTCATTGATGTTTAAATGCTCTCGTTTCATGTGGATATTTCCCAGTGTCTCTACCAGTTCTATCTTCAGTTTGTTAGTGTTGGTTTTGAACATTTTCAGTTTGGTGTAAGTTGTTTTGGTACTGTTCTTGGCTAGGCTCCCTCAGCTAGCTTAAGATCTTGATGTTAGGGGTTATGGCTAGTAGTTTTACTGTGGTTGTGGCTAGTAATTTTAGTATTCCTACTACTTATTGTGTACTTTCATATTCGGTATCTATTGAAGTTCTTCTTTTACCGCAAAAAAAGAAAAAAAAAGCATCAGTGGATTAGATTCAGCAATTACTTAATTTTAATTCTAGGTTCTTAAGCTTAGGATTTATCTGCAGAAACATTGATGATTGTGGCTCTGAGGAGATTGAAATTAAGGAGATTTTGTAAATTGAGGAATAATTTTTGATAAAAAAAATTTTTTGTTGTTGTTGTTGTTGTTGTTGTTGTTGTTGTTGTTGTTGTTGTTGTTGTTGTTGTTGTTGTTGTTGTTGTTGTTGTTGTTGTTGATGATGATGATGTTGTTGTTGTTGTGTTGTTGTTGTTGTTGTTGTTGTTGTTGTTATTGGTGTTGGTGGAGATTTGGTGGTAGTAGTGGTGGTGCTAAAGAACACCAAGAACATTAAGAACATGATGAACACAAATAATAAACAAAAAAAAGGTGTTATTTGTCTACAATTTGTAAGGGTAAAATGGTCACAAAAAGTCAAATTGCACCCCTCTTAACGGATTGTAACAGAAGGGTGGTATCTGTCCACCCTCCATCCATTAACAAGGGTGCAAAATGTATTTTTGTACAAATCGGGGAGTAAAATGTCTTTTGTCTATAGTCGGAGGGTGGAAAATATCTCTTACCCAAGAAAAAAATAAATCTAAAAGAAAGGAAAAAATAATAAACGAACATAAACTCTACACATTTAAACAATGGAGGTGGCAATTTTCTTAAGAGGAGGTATTTTCACTCTCCTAACTACTCTATCGTTCATGCAAAAAACTCGCTCTCACAATTTCTCTCCTAATTAATCTCTCTTGATTTATCCTCTCATAATTACTCTCAATTTCTCCTCAAATTTTCTTCCTCACACAAATAAATCATAAATTATCTCTTACTTCTTTCCCCCATTATCCCGGAACTTAAATACAGTTGCCTTAATTACTATTAATTTGTCTTCGTTTCAACCAAAGTTTTCTCCAAAATTTTCTCTCGTACATACAAAATTGGAGGCTTTTCCTAATTTCAGACCTTAGACAAACTCCTAACTTGCCTAGGGGATGAGTGGGCCTTGTACAAGGGTCTTATTCACACACAACAATGGTCTAATAATCCACTTGCTCGCCGCCACCCATGGACAAAGAGATACACGTATGTGTACACCAAAGAATGGTACGCGTGAGGAGGCATGTTGCGAAGTCCCACATCGGAAAAGCGAGACATTTAGAAGAACAAAAATAATTAATAAGTTTCTTGATCTACCTCCCTCAATGCCAATTGATTTTGAGGTGGAACCCCGTGGATTCTTTACAAGGTTGGCCCCAAACTTAGAGGAAATAAAAACAAACTATTATTACTATTGTTATATTTACATGTGCACCCCTGACTTTACTACATGAAGTAGAGGTATTATGAATCAATAGATCAACGGGAGACATTATTCTACAGAATCTATATCTCTAACTTTCAATATGGTATTGGATCGATGATCCACATGACCAACCGAACCTCAAACAGGGTGTATCCAACGTCGTGGTACCCTTCGCATGTGCATAACCCATTTCGCATTTTCAACCGACGAATAGATTCAGTCAAAGAGAAAGCGACATCTCCTTTCTATCGACAACATGTGATTCTTTTTAGCATCTTCCATCACGTTGACATTCACATCCACCATTCATAATCCCCATTAACCTTGCCAATAACTAATCGGGATTTCGGCTCAACCCAATGCGCACAAACTTCAATAAAAAAATCATAGCTTGAAAACTTCAAATTCATGTAACCCTTCGTGCCCATGTCCTAATGATATATCTAGACGGCTCACAATCTCCTCCGAGTGAGACACTGTTCACTAGTACTATACCAATCGCATCCCGCCGTCTCCTGAGCAACTTGTTTACGCCAGTGGGTCTAACAACACTGGAAGACATTTCGGCATTGACCCCAACTATTGGCACGAAAGCACCAACCACCATGAAGCCTTCTTGCCTCTCTTCTGCCAAATCTTCTTTCTCCTTCGTTGTCACGACCACCAAGGTAAACCCTTAATGCAATACCTCGTACCAGCGAGATTAAATTATCTTCTGATTTCTCATTAATAAACCCTCTCGTGTTGCTCTCTCCTGTAATACCCCATATAATTTATAGGGGTAAATTAGTAATTTGGAAGTTGGATTCAGTGAAATACGAATTTAATCGTGGAATTGGTGTTGGGAAAATTCTCGTGTTTATAGTTGAGAAGTGTGTGTGAGAGTCTAGTTAAAATCTTAGAAATGTTAATGTTTGTAAATTTACATGTTAGTATTTCTTTCGCAACAGCGGGTGCGACCACCGTGAGACCCCGTACATTTTTTACACCCAATCACTTAGTTTTCATGTACTCCCCCTCACATTTAATATTTTCCTCTCATTTTCATCCCCTCTAAGAAGTGATGAGGAAGAAATTTCTTCACCATAGTCACCATCACACCCATCAACTCATTTTAATGTGAGAACATGACCTCCACTTGAAACTTTTGTATAAAATCATCCCCCTCCTTTCAACGACTCATCACAACCAACTCAAAACATGATCTCCATCACTCTTTATCTATTTCTTTCATTTGTTTAAATCTTTGTCTCCTCAATAACACTTACATAAACTCTTTCATATCTCCACAAACTCCATTTCTGGTTTTGGAGCTCGATCTCCACAAAACATCATCAAAACTCAATTTTCGAGTCTCCAAATCGTGAAAAACTTGTGTCCAAGGCCATAATAATTATTTGGGGAGTCTTTTTATTTAAATTATTCAAGAATTCAAGATCTCTAGGCTCTAATGTAGGCATCAATTTCTCTTTATTTTCATCTATTCTATTCATAAGGTTGATAGTTCATGTTCTTGGTAGGAAATTGTTTTCCTTAGGTTGCATGTGTTGTTTGAGCTTTAATTTGTAACTTTAAGCTTAGCTTTATCGTCTCCAAACTTGAATGTTCATGTTCATGGCTAGATCATAAGTTTGACACTTGAATGTGTTGTTTGAGCTTTAATTTGTAACTTTAAACTTAGTTTTATCGTCTCCAAACTTGAATGTTCATGTTCATGGCTAGATCATAAGTTTGACACTTGAATGTTCTCTATTTCATGAAACCCATACTAGAACATACATGCACTTTGGTGAGTATCTTGTTGGTTGCATGTGCATTTAAGTAGGTTTTGATCAATGTGCAAAGAGTATTTAAGAACCCTGATTTTTTGTTTAAAATAATTTTGTTTGGTTGAAAATTATGTCTTCATAATTTGCATGTATCATTTGAACCAAACTTGTTGATTACTGAAAAAATTTCATGTGATTACAATCTGGATAGTTTGTGGGGATTATACCTTATCTTTAAATTTCGATATTGTGGATTTTGGAAATATTGCATATATTGAAACTATACTCAGAGAGGGTTATTGTGAGAAAACAATCAACTTTATAGACTTTGTAGTTAGGGAGATAAGCTCATTTTAAGTTGCATGTTTTCTGAAACTCTATTTCTGGACCAGTCTTGCCATTTTTCTTAAAAACTCCATTTTCGAAAACTTTTTTCATCTCATCTTTCTTGTGTTGAAACTAAACACATTGAGTACCTGAGAATATTGAGATTATTTCTCTTCTCCAAGTGGTAGTAATCACCTTTCAAAATTAATTTTTTTTTGCCAAACTCTTCTCTGCATAGCAGTGTTTGTTTATAATATCTATGCATGCTTTTCTTGATGATCCTGAAAGTAGACACATGTAGGTTCATCCTAAATTTATATCATGATTTTAGGAGATTCTGTGATATGATATATAGGGCTCCAAAGTCAGTGCTACAAGCCTGTCGAGAGTTGAACTCTCTTATTTTTGAGTAAATATGAGTTCGGCCTCTCCATGGATTGTGTAACTTATTTGCGACATTTAACATCAATATATGTTTTTTAGTGACATTTATAATTATGTGCATGTAAAGCATGCATTCGATATGTGAGTATACCACTTGAAAACAAGTTTTATTGGGATAATTGGGGATGGACCAAGTCTTATGACCTAGCAAGCATCCATACAGGATTAGGAAATTATTTATTTAGAAGTAACATCGTTATGAATAGGTATTTGTAAACTTTAGGCGACGGATTACGTCAACTATCCGTGAAGATTACTTCGAGTTACTTGTTGAGTCAACTTCAGGTGAGTAGACATGCCAAGCGTTGTGTTCCTAGCTTCTTTCGTGCCCAAGCATGATTTTATTATTTTTCTCAAAATGTGTTATTTGATGTGCCTGTTGTATTTGAGACTTGATTATGTTTTGAAATAGATGCTTGAGAATGTCATGCGAGAATAATATTACATAAATAAAAAAAAAGGAAGAGTTATGCGGGGATCTTTATATTATTGATAGATCGATCGGGTTGACTTCAGTCACTTGACCCGTATTATTTTAACTCGGTCGCAACCTGCCGGGTCACTCCATGTACTCATCTCTCTTACCGCAAGAAGTCTTAGGGGGGTGTTGGCACTTAAGGTCATGACTTCTACTGAAAGGATAGATCTTCCACATAACTACAAGTTAATAATATAGTTTATTTGAGGAAAGGATATTTAATTATGAAAGGAAGTAAGGGAGCGATAGTTTGGGAATAATATTCCCCGTAAGATAAAATAAAGTTTGAAAAGAAAGGTAAAGGATTAGAACTTCATACCTGATGCACGTGCTCATACTTTATTTTTCAAGAGTATGTTTTCAATTATCTGTTGGAATAGATGTCCTAGAGGCAATCTTAAATATCCCTAGTCAATTATAATGATTAATTTGACGATAAGTTATAGACTAGTATCGGGTTGGATTGATATGGAGATCTCACGATCCAACACATGGGTATGCATTAGGAGTAATATCATACTTGATTTACCCACAACGAGAAGGCTACATACAAGCTACGTAAAGTCACAAGTGCTTCTCGCAGTGACAACGGTATTGTCATCCTTAGACTTGATGTCACTTGATCCTGTAGTTGTGGAATATTGTGTTTTGACGTCGTCAAACGCTACACCGTAACTGGATAGTAATAAAGGTGTTAGTCGGACACAATAAGAAAGCAAGCTTAGAGATGGTAGTGATGTAGATAGAACTTGTTCCTCCCACATAACGGGAGCAAATATCAATGACCACTCGAGGGATGGTGCTTATATAATGTTTGGCCAGAAATAGATAAATCAATATAGGATATTTATGCTATCCACATGGATAAGCTATTCCCAAGATCGAGAAACTATAGATTGGATAGACGAGTGTGACTTTTATGTCTCGTGTCAAATCCGGATATCGAGACAAAGGGATGAGACAATACTAGCACAAGGTTTGTCAAACTTATGACTATTTCTATTAGTTGGAGTTGCTAGACATCGCTCCATGTTAATAAATGTTATTATCAACTAAGTAGAAACATATGGGGTCACACGCCATAAGGATTAAACTAGAATTTTTAATTAATTGATAAGATTTATTAATAGAACGATCAATACGCAACTACTTGCAAACTTAGTAGGACTAATTTGCAAGTTTGACTAATCCGTGTATTGACAGGATTAGGATAGGGTCCTTTATACGGTTAACAAGGAGTTGTTGGACTATATAAAGTACACTTTAAGCTTATTTATCACACTAATGCTTATAACACATTGAGTGAGAGAGAGAGAAAAGCAAAGAGAGCAAGACAAGGGCCGACCCCGACTCCCCCCACCCGTCCACCCCTCCATTGTCGTCGGCCTCTATAGGCGCGGCCTTGTGTTCTCATTTTGTGTGATTATTCTTCCTTCCTCTACCGGTTGCTAGCACAAAGGTGTGGAGGAATATATTTCTTCATCCTAGGCGTGGACTAGCTATAGAGACGCAAACACAATTTTCGTTTGTAGTCATGACATGATACAAACAAGGTAATAGTTACTTGAACCCTCACTATCATTATAATGTCTCTTCCTGTGATCCTTGGTGGGTCTTGTGCAGATCTTATTTGTTTAATTCCACTGCGTAGTCCGTTACAAAAACCAACATTATGATCCCTTCTTATTTGTGGTTGTTTTAAAAAGATTTCATGCTTCCTCAATGTTTACAAGCTTGGGTGTTGTTCACTCAGTATTTCATTGCTGACTTTCGAAACTGCACTTCATGTTTCCTTACCACTGCAGGTCTAGGAGCTGGAGACTATGGGGAAGAAGGATACGAGAATCACGTAGAGTGACGACATCACGAATAGCTAGTTAAGTATAATGTATTAGTGTCTAATGACGCTTGTAAGATCTAGAGATTTATGTATGTTTAATAGTAATTTTATATAAGGATGTTATGCCTACGATTTCACCGACTCTTTTAGCATCACCCTCCTGGGCTCTCTTATCCAAAATGGAAAGCTTGAGAATCGAGGGGTGTTGCGTCTCGTGCATAACTCAAGCCGAAACAGGCACACAAGTATGGACTACCCTGCACAACAAATTTTCTATATCTTCTCGAAGTCATATCGCACTTGTCAATGAATATCTTAAACGTCGGCCAGAATGTAATAGAATAGTGTCTGACTACATGAACTTTGTCATACAAAATTTCAGTGAATGGGATATTCTAGGAAAGTCGATGGATGAGACGGACCTAATTAATAGAATCGTAGATGGCCTGAATAAGGTCTATGCACCGATTGTGAAGCTATCAAGTCTTGTGTAACTCACATCAGATTCAATTAACAGTTTCGAAAGCTAACCCACAAGGAAATGTCTCTACCAAATAAACTGTGGTAGAAAATCTCTCGAACCTGACTATGTCGACGCTATATTTGGTCTAACTATTTGACGATGAGGTTGTGGACACAAAAGCCCGACAATCAGTAATCAAATATTTCTTGCGGAAGTTCCTAGTCATTGTGCAATATTCATTTTGATATCACGATTTCAGTACTACCGTTGCCCCATATAAACCACCTTTTTTATATATATGGTGAAAGTTCCTAGTTATCGAGCGATATTCTATTTATAAACCTATACATCTCTTCCTTTCTTTTGCCTTATCCTCCTCTTCTCTCATTTATGTTTCCCCTCCTGTAACTTCTTCTTCTTCCTCTTTTTCTTCTTCGTTCGTCTTTCTTCCTCCTCTCACGGAGCAATACCACCATAACCCCAGTCACCACCCGCACCTCTCTCTCTCTCTCACCCACGTCCATCATGAGGTCTCTCTCTCCCCGTCTGACCACCAAACCCAGCGGGAGCCACCGCCGGCATAGCCGACTGCGGACCTAGCGAAGACCGCCAACCACTAGCACTGTTCCGATCCACCTCCTCTATGCCCCCGTTTCTTCCCATCTTCCCTGATCTCTCAACCCCTCCTATGATCCTCCACCGAACCACAACCATCACTTCGTTTTACAATCAAAACCCAACACCAAAACATCAATTGACACCGCCAAATAATTCTAACAAAAACACCAACTATGCTTGCTTACACGACTTAATGATCTTCTACCCTCGCTTTGTGATAATGTAGGTTGTGCAAGTTCACTTCGATTTATATGATCTGAAGAATGTAATGTAGGTAACCAATATAGGATCAAATACTCTAGAAGGGGAGGGGAATGGGTTGTTGAATAGAGTATGGCAACATTTTGCCAAAGGAGTGGAGTTTAACCAAATTGAGAATAATGAGAAGAATTTAAAACCTTTGAACACATATTCAAGGCTTTGAAATGCAAACAGACAGATAGAAATTTACAAAAAGTTTTCAAGGATTTGAAATTCCTTTCAAAGCTTTGAACTGAAACCTGTTTTGAAGAAATTATAAACACAAGTGCAGAGCTGAAATGTAAGATGATGACACAGTGATTTGTTACGACGTTCGGTCCCATGTGATCTACTCTCTGCCTGAGGGATCTGATCCTTCTAGTATTTCAAAAAAAATCTTACTTATCAAAAGCTAAGCCCTAGATATCAAGACTAGAGAATTGCCTTACGCTGTGTCAGCTTGTGGTTCTTTCTAACCCATCTAGAACATGCTCTAGATAACTGATACAATAAGAACTCTCTATTGTTCCTCTTGAAAAGAAGCACGAAAACAAGTCATTAAGAAGTATAACAGAAAAGATGTACAAATAAAGCTCAGAAATAAGAACAATGTGAACACAGTGTAGCAGTAAGCTTCAACTGTTCTTCTCGAAACTGGTATGGATTGATTGAATGTTTGATCTTCCTCTATGGTGCTTGTCAATTCGAGAGAGTGTTTGAATGCATGTTCATTGCTCTGTGCCTCTAAATATCTCACAATCACTTCTCTTTTCTGTCAATTTTATTTGTAGAATATAAGGGATTTCTGAAATTGAAATCCCTAAAAATCCTATGAAGATATTTGACTCTAAACAGCTTGCTCCAACGGCTAGCTGCTTGATTTCCTCAATGATTTTGATCTGATCTTCCATTTGCAGGCTTAAGGCAAGTTCAGACAAGTTTTCATAACAGTAGGATCAAGTGCAGGCTTGGATTTCCTTCTCTGCAAACCTATAATTAAGGAAACTTTCTGCAGTAGATAGTTAGCTAAAAATTCCTGCAAACACTTAGGCAAACAATGAGATTAAGGTCAGATAAAACACATAATTAGTTTGCCTTTAATCATCTTATATATCATAATCAAGTACAAGATATTAGAGATTGATTAGGAGGAAGAAATCCCCCTGAGTTCATGCTAAGAACTGCTGTGCAGTTTCAAGGCTTTGAAACCTGTTTCAAACCTTTGAAACAAAATGTGAACTTACAATCTCCCCCTTGATGAAAGACAAAACCACTAAACTGTGAGAACTGTATTTCTGCAACAGATAGACATTAGAGCGTAGATAGTTATATAAGATCATGAACGAATAACTAACCAGCTATAAGCAAAATCAAAATCAAACTAAGAAAATAAAAGCAAAATACCATAATATCCAAAACATCCAAAACCAGATAATTATGCATCTTAAAAAAAATACCCCGAAACATTCGTAAATTTCTCCCCATAACAGTGAGAAAATGTTGGATAAACCATATTGAAGAAAAATTCTTAAAATAAAAAGAATTTTTGAAAGATAAGAGGGAGCGTTCAAGGCATTGAGAAAGAAGAAAGAGAAGGCTTGATTCAAGGCTTTGGGTCTGCATTTGTCTTGTCTCTTGCATCAACCTCTTGATCATATTCTTCTTCTTCTTCTTCTTCTTCTTCTTCTTCTTCTTCTTCTTCTTCTTCTTCTTCTTCTTCTTCTTCTTCTTCTTCTTCTTCTTCTTCTTCTTCTCCTCATCCTCTTGCTCATCTTCTTCCGATGCACCTTCATCCTTGGAAAATTCTTCAAGAGGCTCATGAGCTGCCTCATCATCCTTAAACAGATCAGCTGATGTAAAAATTGCAGGAGTCTTTCCTTTTTTTTTCTTAAGCTTTAATTCTTTGAGACGTAATCCGCAGTCAACACTATCTTCCTCACCAGCTTCCTGATCCTAAACAGTCTTTGTCTCAACTTCCTTACACCGAACAACCTTATCACCAGAACTGTGCTCATCAAATAAGTCTCCGGTAGACCTTGAATTCCTTGAGCCTTGTGGAACTGGTGTATCCTCTTCTTCCACATGAACCAAGTTGATACTCTTAAACACACTCTCAACTGTATACTTCATCTGTCTAAACTCAAGACCCAGTTGATATTGTCCTTGCTTGAGATCATCTAGCTCATTCTCAATGTAGTCCACCTTCTGAAGAACTTGTGATTGGTCGTGAGTAGTAGAAGGTAGACCTACTTGAAAGGTTAATGATTTTGGATTCAAATTTTTTTTGGCTTACAACTCATCTGCAGAAAATTCAGAGTAGAACTTTCATTCTCTCTCACTGGTTTTCACAATATCAATCCTTTGAAAGGACTTTTCATCAATCATTCCAAAACCAGTAGTAAGTGTCTCTTCCCTGTCAATAGGTAGTTCCAGACGTTGAAAGAAAAGTGAGAGGATTCTGGCATAGGGTAGTGGATGCTTCCTATTATTTGTACAACTATACAACATGTGTTCAATCACAATGCTTGGATAATCAATCTCATAACCATACATTATCAGATACATCAGATATAACACCCTATCAGACAGTAATTCCTTGGAGTTTTCCTTAGGTACCACACACCTCATCTAGACAATAAACAAGATTTTAGCTTCAACAGTTAACACATAGTGAGTTAACTGCTTAGAGGTAGTAGCTACACAAGGCAAAAAGAACTCTTCCTTAGCCAATTTGATACCATCTACCTTGCTACCTCAATACCACCACAATACCAGCTACCTTAGAAGATATAGTCCAACTCAGTGTATTCAATTGTTTAAGATTCAGATACAACTGTCTGGTAAGCCTAGGGTATGCTACTTCAAAGGGATTTAGGATTTTCCAAAGAGAGCTCTGTTTAAGTCTCCTATTGCACTCCGAATCCATGGAATCCAACATGCTAGTACAGATCATACTATAGTAAAAAATAGGAGTTGAAGAAAATCCATCTAACTATATACCTCTCGTAGCATTACTGATAAACCATTTAGAAGAAAGCGATTTCTTACCAAATTGTTTTCTCCTCTGAGTAAATCTAAATCTCCGTACCCTTTTCCTTTTCTGTTATCTGTATCTCCTTCCCTTTGACCTTTTCTAAAGTTTGAGTCTCCTCCCCTTTGCGTGATTTCTGAGGTGTCTTTCGCTTTTTCACCTTCTTTTGACTACCAATCTGAATTCCCTTTTGTTTTTTAGATGTAGCCACTAGATCTGTCTTCTTCTTGCTAGAAGCAGTCTGATCCTCCTTGTCTTTCTTACTTATCTTCTTATTTGGAGGAGGAGAGAGTTGCAAAGGGGAACTAGCAGTCCTAGAACTAGAACTAGCACTGATGGTTTGAACCTCTTCTTCTCGAACTTTTCTTTTCTTCCATGTGTTCTTCTTAGTGCTTCCACCAGCCATCTTGATTCTTTTAGAGCTTCACTGAGAATCAATAGGGTTAGGGTTTAAGAAGATAGAGGCATGAAATATAGAAGAGAGAAAGAGATAAGAGAGAAGATAAATAGTAAAGAGTTCGAGTTAAATATTTCCAAATATTTGAGGATGGAAAGTTTGATTGAAATTCAAACTCCTTTGGTCAGGAAATAATTTTATACGGATTTGAAAAATATTTGTTCAATAAGGTAAAAATAACGGTAGGCAATTATCTATAGAGATTACACCCAGCATTATAGATCCATTCATTAACTATATTGTAAACATATTTATTTTCGAGGATTTTAAAAGGACTTCTATACCTTGAAAAACTATTATAGAGCACATAAAATTTCCAAGGCTTTGAAAAACTTTTCAAAACATTGAAACACATATAACTTACCTGAAGCTCCCCCTAAACCAATGCCTCGTTTTTCATAATACCAAGTTCTAATCTCAGGGCTGTGAATCTATCCTCTGGCGATGGTTTCGTGAAGATATCTGAAAACTGCATATTAGTTGGCACAAACGACAGAGATACATCACCTTTCTCCACATGATCTCTTATGAAGTGATGTCTAACATCAATGTGTTTATTCCTTAAATGTTGCACTGGATTCTTTGTGATTGAGATGGCACTAATGTTGTAATATTTTATGGGAATATCTCTGAATTCATAACCCATATCTCTCATTTATTGAGCTATCCACAGCACTTGTGAGCAGCAAGCTCCAGCTGCTATGTATTCAGCTTCTGCTGTTGATAAAGCTAATGAAGTTTGCTTTTCGGAATGCAAGCTTATCAGATATGATCCAAGGAATTGACAACAATCTGATGTGATTTTTCTGTCTACTTTATACCCTGAAAAATCAACATCTGAATAGCCACACAAAGACAAGTTAGACCATTTAGGATACCAAAGCCCCAAGTCTTTGGTACCATTGAGATATCTGGAAATTCTATTGACACCAACTAAGCGAGACTCTTTAGGATCAGCTTGAAATAAAGCATAAATACAAACACTAAACATAATGTATGACATGCTTACAGTAAGATAGAGCAGTGTACGAATCATAGCTCTGACATGCCAAAACTCTTTATGTAGAAATCATGGGAGTTTTGGCAACCTTGGATTGAGACATATTATACTTGTTCAGCATATCCTTGGTGTACTTATTCTGATGTAGAAAAATTCCTTTCTTCATTTGATGTACATGAAGTCCAAGAAAGAAATATATCTCTCTTATCAAGCTCATCTCAATTTCACTGCTCATAAGACTAGAGAAATCTTTGGAAAGAGAATAATTAGTAGCACCAAACAAATTATCATCAACTTATATCTGTACTACTAAAATATCTTTCTCATTTGTCTTTATAAAAATATTTTTATCAACTAAGTCTCTTTTGAAACCAATTTCAAGTAGGAATTTTGACAATCTTTCATACCAAGCTCTTAGAGCTTGTTTGAGGCCATAAAGAGCTTTGTGAATCTTATAAACATGATTTGTAATCTCATCACTTTCAAAACCAAGAGGTTGAGAAAAATAAACTTCTTCTTGCAGATAACCATTTAGAAATTCACATTTAACATCCATTTGAAAAAGTTTAATGGTTTATGTGATGGAAATTCAAGTAACATTCTAATTGCTTCCAACCTGGCTACATGAGCAAATGTCTCCTCATAGTCTATACCTTCTTCCTGGTTGTAGTCTCGAGCTACTAATATTGCCTTTTTTATGATAACCTTACCATTTTCATCCAGCTTGTTTCTGAACACCCACCTTGTTCCAATAACATACTGATTTGTGGGAGGAGGAACCAGATTCCAAACCTTGTTCCTCTCATATTCATTGAGTTCACTTTGCATTGCAATGATCCAGACTGCTTCTTGTAGTGCTTCCTTCAAATTCTTAGGTTCTACATGAGATACAAAAGCATTAAAAGAACACAAGTTATTTAAATGAGATCTTGTTTGTGTACCAGTGGATGGATCTGAAATGATGTTTTCTGCTAGATGAGATGACAGATATTTGAACTTCTTTCTTAGTGTCAGGGTTCTGGTTCTCCAGGAATATTTTTAAGGCCTTGAGAACTTGATGCAATGGCTTGACCACTCTGTGTTGCTTGAGGTTCTGTTTCAAGGCTTTCAGAAACAGTTGTAAGGCTTTGAGAAACAGTTTTAAGGCTTTGAAAATATCTTCTGGTTTCCTGTATATTAGTCTTAGAACCATTCTCTTGATTTGCATCATCCTCTGACTCCTGCTTGTTCAAATACAAGTATGCAAAATTTCACTCAAATAAACATCATAGCTTTCATCAAATATAACCGGTATACTTTCCTCAACAAGCTTGGTTATCTTATTGAAAACTCTATAAGCTTTTCTAGTCAAAGAAAAACCAAGGAAAATACCTTCATCCCTGCAAGAATAAAACTTGTCAAGATTATCCTTAACATTGTTTTGAATAAAACTAGTACAACGAAAAGGTTTGACATAAGAAATATTTGGCTTTCTCCCTTTCAAAAATTCATAAGGATTCTTCTTCAAAATAGGCATAATCTGGCACATGTTCAAAATATAATTTGCAGTGTTGACAGCCTGTGGCCAAAAAGACTTAGGCAATTTGTTTTCCAAAAGCATTTTCCTAGACATATCCTCAAGAATTCTGTTTTTCCTTTAAACTACACCATTTTGTTGAGGAGTTCTAGCAGCAGAAAAGTTATGAGAAATACCAAACTCGGTGCATATTAATTCAAACTCTAGTTGATCAAATTATCTTCCATGATCACTCCTTATTGAAGCAATAGGCAGGGTTTTCAAAGTTTGAAGCTATTTACAATGTTTTGAAAATTTATACAGAGCCTCAGACTTGTCTCTTAAAAAAATTACCCAAGTATATCTAGAGAAATCATTTACAATAACCAGCATACACTTCTTACCCTTTAGAGTTGCAACTCTCATAGGACCACAATGATCCATATGAAGTAGTTTAATAGGTCTGGTTGTAATTATAAATTTCTTTGGCTTGAAGAAGCTTCTTGTCCTTTTTCCTTGAGCACAAGATTTGCATACCTCTTAATCTATAAACTTGATGGATGGAAGACCACTAACATGGTATTTGGAAACTACTTTGTTCAGTGTGTGCAAGCTGATATGTCCAAGCTTTCTGTGCCAAACCTTTAATCATCAGTCAAAGCCATGAGACATTTCAGACTCTCCTGCAGCTTTGTTAGTATTCAAACAGTAATAATTGTTTGACCTTGGAGCAGTGAGGATGCAATCACCATAGTTTTCATCTTGCACTACACATTTATCCTTGTCAAAAATAACCTTATTACCTTTATCACACAGTTGACATAGACTAAACAGATTAAAATTTAAGCCATCTACAAGATAAGCATCTGATATAAAATTTTCAACACCAATACCAACTTAACCAATTCCTAAGATTTTTCATTTTCCTTTGTCACCAAGTGTGATTGTCCCTCGTGATAATTCCTTAAGTTCAGTGAATAAAGAACCTTTGCCACTCATGTTTCAGGAGCAACCACTATCCATTATCCACTTATTTTCTTTTCTCTTTGTGACAACCTCAATGTTCCTTTATGAACTTTCATCATGCTTGGCCATGAGACAAAGGTTGGCATGATCTTCTTCAGAATCAGATTCACTTGAGGAGTCAGAATCACTTCGTGAAGCTACCATGGCCTTTTTCTTTCTGTCATGGTCCTTCATTTGAAAATGCTTGCTCTTCTTGTGAGGAATAT
The DNA here is from genome assembly GCA_023055425.1 of Linanthus parryae. NCBI lineage: Eukaryota > Viridiplantae > Streptophyta > Magnoliopsida > Ericales > Polemoniaceae > Linanthus > Linanthus parryae. The sequence continues at coordinate 93,815,105 of JALGPY010000001.1, forward strand.
CTTCGATCAAGTGTCCTGCATCACCACATTCAAAGCAGTTTATTACTTTAGACTTATGGGAAGAAGACTTACCCTTGTAGTCCTTCCTACTTGAAGATCTAAATTTTTCTCTGCTCAAATCTTTGTTTCTAAAATTCTTTCCATCTTGAGAATCCTTTTCAAGGATTTGGAAATGAGAGTAAGAGAACTTATTCATCTTTTTCAAGGCTTTGAGGTTTTCCACTTTCTTTAGCCTTGAGTGCCAAATTCTTGACACTTTATGGTAGTTCTCCATCAGCTTCACTCATGGAGATCTCACATGTAAGTAGTTTTCCCCTTAAATCATCTAGTTGGAGAGAGGAAAGATCTTGAGCTTCTTCAATGGATGTTGTCTATGGTTTCCATTTAGCTTTGGGAAGACTTCTCAAGATATTTCAAACTTTCTCCTCATTGGAGAATGATTTCTCCAAAGGCTCCAGATTATTGACAATGTCAGTGAATCTTTTGAACATATCTTTGATGTTTTCATCTTCATTCATCTTGAGCAGTTCATATTGTTTGAGGAAGATATTGATCAGGGTTTGCTTCATTTGGCTGGTTCCTTAAAAGGTTGCCACTAGTTTATATCTCATTCGCATTCTTGCAGGTAGAGATCTTGTGGAACTCATCAGCATTCTAAGCAAAATATAAGAGATTCATTGCTCTGTAATTCTTTCAAAGATTTTCTAATTCAGAAGTAGAGAAAGAGAGAGAGTTTTCAGGTTTGGGAGTTCTAATCCAATCATTTTCTGTGTAGAATGTGTGAGGTCCATTCTGGATGATAGACCACAGCTCAATGTCCTGATCAATGATGAAAATTTTCATCAAGGCCTTCAAGTGTACAAAATTTTCTCCATAAAACAAAGGAGGTCTTTTAGCAGCTCTTGCCTAAGAGAAACCACCTCCACCTACATTACTCATGATCACCAGATTGTTACATATACACCGTGATACAAGCTCTGATAGCAATTGAAGAATGTTATGTAGGTAAAAAATATGTGATCAAATACTCTAGAAGGGGCGGGGGGGGGGGGGGGGGGGTTGAATAGCGTATGGAAACTTTTTCCAAAGGAGTGGATTTTCACCAAAGTTAGAAGAACTAGAAGAATTTCAAAGCTTTGAACAGAGATTCAAGGCTTTGAAATGAAAACAAACATATAGAAATTAACTGATAGTTTTCAAGGCATTGAAATGCATTTCAAAGCCTTGAACTGAAACATGTATTGAAGCATTTAGAAACACAAGTGCAGAACTAAAATGTATGATGATGAACAAAATGATTTGTTACAAAGTTCTGTCCCAAGTGACCTACTCTACGCCTGAGGGATCTGATTCATCTAGAATTTCAACAAACTTCTTATTTATCAAAATCTAAGCCCTATATATCAAGCCCATAGAATTGCCTTACTTTGTTTCAGCTTGTGGTTCTTCCTAACCTATCTCGTACATGCTCTAGCTATCTGATACAATAAGAATTCTCTGTTGTTCCTCTTAAATAACTGACAAGAAAAAGTTATTAAGAAGTACAACATAAAAGATATACAAATAAAGCTTATAAAGTAGAACACTGTGAACACAGTGTAGTAGTACGTGTTCGACAAAGATCCCAAGTATAGGATATCGTCTCAAGTAATATCCGGGTAAGTCCGGAGTCGAATCTACAAGGAGAGGAGGGTTAGACAATTACTTCATCAACTAGAATAGAGAGTATACAATGATGACTAAAGTAAGTAACACAAAGTCTCAATGGCTTTAGAGCTTGACAAGCTATCAAATACACCAAAATCAATTGATGGAGAAAGTTTTATTTGAAACTAAGAAATAAAAGAAGCGACTACTAATACTACTAACACTACGATTCAAGATAGTTTTGATAGGAAAGTGAAGTTGGGTCAATTGATTTTTCTAGAGAACTTGCAAGTGAATTTCACACCGAAAACATGGATCAAGTGACAAAACATGGATCCTAAAGCAAATATGAATGTCTAGCTCATGAATTCAAGAGAAAATCCCAAAATTGAGTTATTTCAAGCATCAAGGATATGTACTCATCTAAGTGAGTCCACATACGATATCAACCCACAATTCGAATTTGTCTTTCGACACAAGAATTGAATGAATTCGACATCCAAACATTGTGAAACTTGAAGAACAATTGAAAACCTCACAAAAAGCCATCCAACCTCATCAATTAACCCAAAAAATTAACTAACTAATCATGTTATTGAGTTTAATAAGAGATTTCACCAACATATTCAAATAATATTCCATATACTTCAAGCTTAAATTCAAGAGTACACTAGTTTATCTCAAAATCAACCCCAATAACACAAGTTAAGCTTCAAGTTGATGAGCAAACCAACCTAACTTGAATCAACTACAAACTAATCAAAATTAACCTATCCAGCTGCTAACTACTGCAGCTGCTGCTATTGCACCAAGAACATAGCAGAAACAGAGCATAAATAGTGCAAGAACAACCCCAATTCAGAGCAGAAAATGCCCCAAAACGGATCAAAACAAGAATCGTCTCTCCCTTTCTTCCTCTTCCATTGTACTTAACTAAATAACAACCCAGTAATGGGCGAAATCAGAGAGAGAGGAGAAAAAGATACCGAAGTTGTGTATTGTAATGCCGAACGGGTCTGTAGAGAGAGAGAGCCCAAATTTCTTCTTCCGTGTGTTTAAATAGACTTCAGAGCTGGATTGCGTAGCCTCCACGAATTCATACTCATCCTCTAATTTTTCCCAAACCCTCTCATCGCCGATTCTCGTCGGCTTGAAGATCCCCAGGTATTTGGGGCTTTCTCGTTACTTCGTTGTTGGGCCGAATTGATGGTAGTAGTATATTGAGCGTGGGCTGGGGAGCGAGTTTGGACCAATTTTATACGATTTGGTAGAGATTTGATGGGGATTTGAAGAGTGGGTTTGAGCTTGTCGAACCTTCAATGCCTGCTCCTGGTCCGTTCTGCATTGCTATGTCGGGGAGAGAGAAAGACTAGAGAAGGTGGTTATGAGTTGTTTTGCCCAATTTCCGAATCCGCCCCCTTAGTTTGCGGGGGGCTTTAAAACGCCCCTAGCGCTTGAAATAAGAGCACAATGACCCACTAGCTGTTAGATTCTCTTCATTAAAGCCTTTAAGACGTTAAGAAAAATCCAACTAGACCCCCAATTCCGTTAGAACCTTCTCTCTTTTACCCTTGAATGTGACTTTAGCCTTCTAACTTGGTTTGTCTTCAATCTTGGCTCCTCAAATCTTCAATAATCTTCTAATCAAGCGCTCCAAATACCTTCTTCATGTCTCTTGGCCCCTCCAAAGCGTCTCAATTCATCATTCAAGCTCTCCCCAACTAGCCTCTTGTGTTCCAAAGCACGTCTTTTCCTACAAAATAAGATAAAAACAATCAAAACTACTAAGACAAGCATAAGTCTAGAAATAGGGATATAACGAATAAATTACACTTTAAATCAAGTTAAGAGGAGTTCAATAATCTACTGAAATGTGCAATTAACAATCCTTAACACACCCCAACTAGCCTTTTGCTCGTCCTCGAGCAAAGAGAGCGATAAGTAGTAAACTAGTGTAGAACCCATCATGAGAGGCACACACTCAACTTAGACAAAGGCTTGGCTCAATTCTAAATTAGTCTCAAATATTTACAAGCACACACTCACACATTATCTATCCTAAGTGAGAATCCAAAGAAAAAAATCCTAAGAATTACTAGTTAATTTTAATTTTTTTGGTGGGGGAAAAAGAAGAATGCACAAATGTCTCCTCAAATAAATTCTCAAAGTCCACAAAAAATTAAAAAAGAATCCTATGGACGTCTAAGCATATACTCATACAAATGTGGGCGGTGGTTGGTAGAAGTTGACTCATACGAACCACAAAGCTTGTTAATTAAGTTCAATTTGCGAGAAAGTATGCCTTCAAAAATAAGGATCACATGAAACTAGTCATTCTCATACTTATTCAAAAGCACCCATGTATGATGGACCTCCAAAGCTTTGAACAAAAAATGATTTTAAAATGGGGAATGTTTTTGTGGGCTTGTATGATCCTTTTGTGGATTTTTTTGTGAGGTGGTGCAAATCTTTCTTCATTTTTGGAGGTTTTAGCATTAAACATTTTCCACATATGACCATCTCTAATCCAAGGCTCTCCAAGACCCATAACAAAAGAGAGGAATATACAAGCGAGGGTTTTTTTAAGCTAAACCAAGGGAGCTATCTAGATGGTCTCATGACATTTATCCCCGATCACCCCTGTATTTCTTAGGCATCGCATATGGTGTCATGGTCACCACCACTCCAATGGGCTACAAGTTTCCATTGCCAAAAAAAAAATGAGAATTCAATCCTTTTTGTAGAGTTCAAATAGCTTTAGAAATGCACCATTTATCAAAAGTAGAAAACGTCAACGTTTATGTGATCAACTTAGTTTAAAGGACTTAAACATGAAATGTAAATTTAGTGTGTCGCTTTGTGAGAACGCATGAGATCGCGGAATGTGGGATATTGGTGTAGATGTATTGTGTATAAGCGAATAATTCCTTATTAAAATAAAATTAAAAAGAACATGAACTAAGAGATTTTATTCATTGAAAACATCTAGCTTCCTAAAATTCTAACTTTTCACATTTTTCATTTTTTTTCTTTTTCTTCTTATTCTTTTTTTTCAAAAATAAGTTGCTCAACTAAAACTTCCTAAGACTCAATAAAGCTATCAAAGAAGAAAATAAAATCTTGACTCAAGATGAAAGTGTAAAATAAATAACACTACCAAAGAAAGAAAAAAATCTATGGTTTGACACGGGAAAAGAGTGATTCTTTTCATGAAAGGTTCACACATTTTTTTTCTTTCATTTTGTTTTTTTAATTTTTTTGGATTTTCAGTTTTTTCATTTTTATTTTTTATTTTTCATGCAAATCACTAATGAAAGAATAATCATGCAATGACCATTTAACCAAGAAATAAGTCTACTCCACTCCCCCCCCAACTAAAATATCACATTATCCTCAATGTGTGTGAACAATGGAAGACCAAGCAAATTTTAGCAAGAGATAAAGGGATAGAGAGACCTCGTACATATCTTTGGTCAGCAAGCACCATCCATCTTCCTCCAAGATCAACCTACAAAATGTAAATAGAAAAGAGAAAAAAAATGCAAGAAATAGAGATAAACTAATTTATTTATGTACAACTAGGGAGGTGGAACAAAAAAATGATGCTACACCACCCTCAATCTTGGAAACTTCTTTTCATGCAATTCCCCTACTTCATTCTTAGAAAAGTACTTCTCCCTTAAAAAGGTTGATTCATCAATCAGAATAGAAAGGAGAAGTAGGGGCAAAACACAAAAGTGAATAAGAGATGCAAATAAAATCTAATAATAAAGTTAGAGCAAGTTGTTATATCATGCACAAACTTAAGAAAATGGTTTGAAATCCTCAAATGAATGAATCATAGAATGAGTTTTCATAACTTCCCAAATTTTTAATTGAAATCACAACTTGAGAGATGGCGGCAAATTGTGAATACTCAATCTCATCACTTTCATACATATCACATGGATTTAGGGATGTGGATTCACAAGTGGGAGTTAAAATAATTTGAGAACAAGAAGCCTTATCCAAACTCTTAGGCACATCTTCCACAATGATAGAAATTAAGTGAGCATACAAGAAAAATTTAATTTCGTCACAAATACGAGCATAGTTCCGCGGATCTTTATTAGGAATATAAATACTAATCGGAGTACCTCCCAACAAAAGTTCAATTTCATCACAATCAAGGTCATAGGAACCCGGTAAGTATGAGGCTCTTCTAGAACACTAGACAAGACTACATTCCCTTCATGAGTGGTAGCACAAAATAAAACCTCTAACACATCACATGATTAGTTTCCACTTTTTGACTCCTCCTCCCATGTGTCCCTATGTGAGTCATCCAGAATGGCTTCACTCATGTCATGGGTTGAAGAGTCATCCTCACTACCAATATCACTATCACATGCTTCTTTAGAATGTGTAAATTGAGAAATGAGTACAATCACCTATCCTAGTAGCAACAACTCCATCATCAAACACATCATCAAAATTTTGGTCATGCATAGGCTCGTGATGTGTGTGAATGGGAACTTGAGACTCGTGTGATGGTGAGTCTTGTGAAGAGTGATAACCATATGCAAGAGACTCATCATCATGAGGTTGTGAATATGAAGATTTCACTCAATCAATCAAGTGACAGAACGATCCTTCTACTTCTTTAAATAATCATTCAAGTTCACTTTGTGATTTTCTTGGTTATCTTAGTGAATCTCCTAGCTCTTTTGCGCCTTGGAGATATTTTTGAAGTGTCTCCTCTAGAGAATCACTTATAGGCCTCTTTAGTTCCTCATTCACACATGATTCCCTCTCAAGTATCATAAGAGTTTTAAAACATATAAGTGTGTGAGGGTGGTGATTGTGCACAAGAAGTATGAGACGTGTAACCATGTGCCCTACTATCATGCCAAGGAAAATAATTATCATTATAAGCATGCTCATAATTTAAATTCATTGAATCCCTAGAATGATTGTCATAACTAGCATATGCATAATAAGGACTTGGAGGAATGCTAGGACAATTCTCGGCCTCATGGCCACATCTACCAAAAATATCACAAAAAATGTTAGGCCACCTCTCACCAAGTTCAAAACGTTCATGAGACATCTTTTCAAGCAAGTAGATGAGAGGTAATGATAAGAGATATGCCTCACAAAACAAGTAGAGAAAAATTAAAGAAAAATACTAACTAACAAAGTAAAGAAAATCAAATATAAAGCCTAGCCTCTCCTCGGCAACGGCGACAAAAACTTGCTCGAAAAAAATCCGAAGTATAGGATATTGTCTCGAGTAATATCCGGGTAAGTCCGGAGTCGAATCCACAAGGAAAGGGGGGTTAGACAATAACTTACTCAACTAGAATAGAGAGTAGAAAAAGACTAACTAAAGCAAGTAACGCAAAGTCTCAATGGCTTTAGAGCTTGCCAAGCTATCAAATCCACCAAAATCAATTGATGGAGCAAGTTGTATCTGAAACTAAGAAATAAAAGAAACGACTACTAATACTATTAGCACTACGATTTAAGAGAGTTTTGATAGGAAAGTGAAGTTGGGCCAATTGATTTTGCTAGATAACTTGCAAGTGAATTTCAACACCCAAAACATGTGAAGTGACAAAAGATGGATTCTAAAGCAAATATGAATGTCTAGCTCATGAATTCAAGAGCAAAATCCAAAATCTAATTATGTCAAGCATCAAGGATATGTACTCATCTAAGTGAGTCCACATAGAAGATCAACACACTCTTCGGATTTGTCTTTCGACACAAGAATGCAATGAATTCGACTCGAAACATTGTAAAACTTGAAGAACAATTGAAAATCACACAACAAGCCATCCAACTTCATCAATTAACCCAAAAAATGAACTAGCTACTCATGTTATTTGAGTTGAAGAAGATATTTCATAAACATATTCAAATATGATTCCATATACTTCAAGCAAACTCAAGAGTGTTGGGTTTTGACGTAGGTAACGCAGCGGAATAACAAAAACTTTATTTCTACGCAAAGCCCACCAAGGATCACAAAGAGTCATCATAACATGATGAGAAGGACATGGAATATGTGTACCGTGTGATTTGGGAGATCACACGAAGAATAGTGTCCTCGTCTCTACGGTTGATCCACGTCTAGAAGTGAGATCTAGATTCTTCCTTCTCCTAGTTTAAGCTTGGGCCGGAGGAAGAGGGAAGAATGAATCACGCAACAAGGACACTAGAGGATCGGACTCCTCTTGTGGCCGACGGTGGGTAAAGGACGCCAAAGGGGCTTCGACCCTTTGTCTTGTCTCTTGCTCTCTCTTTCTTTCTCTCCCACTCACTTATGCTATGAGCATTAGTTGTGGGAAGGAACGTAGAGCATCCTTTAAATAGTCCAACAACTCCTTGTTAACTACATAATAGCCCTTCCTAGTTCTACATGAACTTGTATTAGTCCCCTCCTTGCAAATTAGTCCTACTAAGTTTGCAAGGTGTTGTAAAATGATCTTTCTAATTAATTAATCATATTAATTAATCCCAAATCTAGTTCTACTCTATTTGATGTGTGACCCCATAGGTTTCTATTTAGTTGGTAGTAACTTATTACTAACATGGAGCGGTGTCTAGCAACACATCCATGCCACCAAACTAATAGAAATAGTCAGTGATCCCGACAAACCTCTTGTGCCCAATATCTCATATTGCACAATTCCTTTGTCTCCATATCCGGATTGGACACGAGACATAAATAGTCACACTCGTATATCGAATCCATAGTTCCTGAATCCTAGGAATATGCTTATGCAAGCAGATAACATCAATATCTCTATATTGATTTATCTAAATCTGGCCAGACATTCAATAAGCCTCATCCCTCGAGTGGCCATGGATATTTACTCCCATTATGTGGTAGGGACAAATCCTCTCTACATCACTACGATCTCTAATCTTGCTTCCTATCATGCCCGATAGATACCTTTATGATTACCCAATTACGCTGTAACGTTTGATAACATCAAAGCACAATATTTCACAACTAGAGTATCCAGTGACTTCAAGTCTAAGGATTGCAATATTATTAGCACTACGAGAAGCGATTGAGACTTTAACATAATCTAATGTATCCTTCTCGTTGTGGGTCAATCCAGTATGCCATTACTCCTAATGCATACCCAAGTGTTGTATCGTGATATCTCCATATCAATTCAACCCCATACTATTCTATATATGATCGTCCCATTAATCATTATAATTTACTAGGGATATTTAAGAATATAACACTTATATTCTAAGGACTTCATTCATGTTAACATATCTCCATATCGATAACATAATGAATCGTAAATCCATATATTTTTCACAATAGATCGATTGCCTCTAGGGCACAATTCCAACAGTCTCCCACTTGCACTAGAGTCAATCTCCTGCATCATATGCCTACTGATATAGCGCAACCCTCCATGCTTACGCTTCATAGGGGCGTGGTAGGCGAGACATGTGCTGGTACTTTGCAAATATTCACATCTCCTCTATCAACAATTTGATTGAGATTGAATATTTTGAGTAAGTGTATCTCATGCTATAATTTACTCAGTCCTCTATGTTCGAAGCAATGACTGAATCTTGCCTGGAACCTTTCCACCTCACAGTCACTCCCACTAGTGCAAAACATAAGACTTGACTGTAATCTGAAATTTTCTTTGAAGTTCGCATCACTGTAACATTTTATAGTAAACCCTTCCTATCCTCCATTAATTAAGAATTCACCTCAAGTTCTTCTCAAGTACTTAAGGATAATCTTGATAATTATCCAATGAGAATCACTCGGATTTGACTGGTATCTTTGTGTCATTCCATATGAAACTTCTGGCCTAGTACATAATATGGCATATCTCATGAATCTTATTCATACGGTCCTTTCCAATCTAATTGGAAAAGACAATTAGTCTTCCAAAGACTAATTCCATGTGACATAGGTAGAATCCATATTCTTTACACGTTGAACCACTTCAATACCTTTGTCAATTTGTGTACTATGACCTAAGCTTCACAACCATCTTAATCTATCTCCATAGATTCTTCATAGTTCGTTTTGCCTAAGTCTGTTATTGGAAATCAATTTATCTAGCCAATCTTTAACAGATTGCAGAGTAGAGACATTACTCCCAATGATTAGTATGTCTCCACATACAAGACCAGAAACATAAATGTGCTCACACTAACCTTCTTGTAGACACAAGTCTCATCTTCAATTCCGACGGAACCAAACTCCTTTGATTTCATCATAAATTCGAAGAATCCAACTCCAAGAAGCTTGGCTCAATCCATAAACAGATTGCTACAAGCAAGATGCAAATGGATTTAAGCATCACAATTGGGGAAAGATTTCATCATAGTCTATACTATGAACTCACATGAACCCCTTTCAAACCAGTTCCCTTAAAAGTAATCATATTACCATCCATGTTGGTTTCCTCATAACCCACTTGCACGTTATGGGTCTTACCCTTTCAGGTTGTTCCACCAAAGTCCTGTTGGTATACATGGATTCCATATCGTATCTCATAGATCCAAGCCATTTCTGAGAGTAAGGCCATCTCATAGGTTGTAGGCTCATCTCGATGAGTTAAATATCACGGGTTATGAGAGATCATTATTTCTTTAGTCCCTTGACATATCCTACCTAACCTACGAGGTTCTTGTGTTTTCTGACTAGGTTGCTCCACAACACCTTGTGATCCTCCACATGTTCCATAAAAAAGGATCAATGTTCTGTTGTGGTTCTTGAAGTCCTTCAAGCTCTACTGTCCTCCCACTGTTTCTTTTAGAGACAATATCTATATAGAAACACTTTGGTTCGAGCAATAAACAATTTGTTCTCGATTGGATTGTATAAATAATATCCCTTTCAGGATATCCCACAAAACGTTTATCTGATTTGAGTCCAAGTTTATCTGTAAACGCCTTTACATAAAATACATAACACAAATCCTTTATGAACGACATACTAGGACATTCACTAGTCCATATCTCATATGGTGTTTTTCATAATTGATTTAAATTGAACAAGGTTAAGGGCGAAATTTGCTGTAATTAGAACATGGCCCTTTTAAAATAACTGGAAGTTTTGTTTGACACATCATGGACCTAACCGTGTCCAACAAGGTTCGGTGTCTCTTCTTAGACACGCCATTCCATAATTGTGTTCTAGGTAGAGCGAGTTGAGATCAAATCCCATACTTCTTTAGATGTTCAAACTATTGGATTATGTATTCTCCTCCACGATTCAATCGTAGAGCCATGATACTTTTGCCAAGATGGATTTCTACTTCATTCTTGAATTCCTTGAACAATTGAAAGGATTCAGATTTGACCCTTCATAAGGTACACAAATCCATATTTCTCTGATCCCATCAGTAAATATGATGAAGTATTGAAAACCACCTCTAGCATTTGTGCTTAGCGGCCTACATACATCAACATGTAAGTTTCCCAAAAATCATATCTTTTCCTATAAATAAGTCTTACATGCCTCATATGATTCAATAATCGAATGAGTTCCAGATATCCATATAGAGTTCTAGGTATGTATCTCTTATTCATGTGGCCTAAACGATAATGCTAAAGACAAGTGAAGTTCATATCATTATATGCAAACCTCTTGGTATTAATGTTATAGATTAAATTATCATGATCAAGGATATACAATCTATTTTAACAAAATTGCGTTACAATAATGCATATCAGAATAAATGGATCAACATTTGTCATTTCTTATGATAGAGAGATTTCTTGTCCAAACAAGAAACTATGATAATGATCCTACTCATAGTAGGAACATAATCCCTTTTGTCTAATTCATGAATAATTTCATAAAGGTAGAAATAATTTCCTACGGCTAGTTCAGCAACCCCTTGCTTCATTGCCCCACGTGTAGGTTTATTTCTTCCTTATTCAATTGCCTTCATCTCTTGAGATCATCCAAACTTCTATAAATGTGAGATCCCCATATAGTATCTTATACTAATGATGATGAGATAGACACATTGACTTTTATAAAAAAAAATACCTATGTTGGAATTCATAATTCCTTTGTTATTTCCTTCCAGGTACTTTGGGCAGTTTCTCTTCCTCCATGCCACCTATGGGACCTTTAAGGAAACTTGATTTAGCAACAAGCTTGCTCTATATCCATGGGGTCGGTACAAACCTTTTGCCCTTACCCATGCTGTTAACCATTAATATGTTTAACCTTTAGCCCTTTATGAGTGCTTTGTATAGCGATTCTCAATCATATTGAGTAAATCACCTTTAAACAAAACTATAATTGCATCCAATGCAATTCTTGGTCCATTTGGGAGAATAAATATTTATTCTTTATCTATCTCATAGATAACTCCCAATCTCTAAGCTTTCAATCCTATTGAGATAGCTTAGTTTGCGCTTCACCTCTTTCTTCAGCAGTCACACATTACTAGCTTGTGTCGTCGCGTCATATCTCGATGAACTAAGTCGCCTTGCTTTTGCAAGCCCGAACTTATTCCATCTTGATCATGAAGAGTGCTAAGCAAGAGAGCGCAAAGTGGAGCAACACTTCAAGCCTTCCCAGATTTCTCATCTTGCTTTCAAAGCTCAGAGTTCATGGGAGCTGACATGAGACAAGTTACATCCAAAGAATCATTCTTTGATGTTCCTTTCCTGAGGCTTTTAGTGGGTCTAGGTAGTCGGTGGGAAGAGAACTTTATGCTCTACAATGTACAACATTTTTCTTTTATTTGAGAACAATTCTCAATTTTTATACCAATCTAGAAAATAAATTCCAAACAGGTTGTCCATCTTATGGACAAAAAGTCGCGTTTTGTTTGTTTAATGCGATGGGTATTCAACACAAAACGATTTATGCAAAATACTGTGACGTTTAACTATGTTCAACAAGGATTTAAATTGTCTAACATAGCTCCCACTATTTTTCTCGGATTAGTAACCCTCCATATTAATGCGGAAAATATCATATATATTTTCTAGTGGGTCCAAGATCTTTTTTTCACTTCTTCTTGAGCTTGCTTTGGCAAGTCACCCAAGAATTGGTTATTTAGGTAGGAACCATTCCAATTGCATCCCATGCAACTCTTGGTCCTATTAGGTGAATAACTCTTTATTCTTTATCCTTTAGATAACGCCTAATTGTCATGCCTCTAGGTTCATCAATCCAATTGAGTCTTACCCAAATGCGTCCAACCTCTTGCTTCAACATACACACATTAATTTCTTGTGTCGTCCGCAACACATCATGGTGAATTAAAATCGTCTTGCTTTGGCAAGCCCGAATTTTAATAGACCCTGATTATGAAGGGTGTTTAGGCAAGAGAAGGCAAAACGCAATATTCTATTTGAGGGATTTTAAAAGTCATTATTCGTTTGGTTGATCACATCAACATGATCTACTTATTTGGATTGGGCTATCCACAATAAAAGACCACCTTTGTTTATTATTATATTGTTAATGTTTTGCTAGTATCACCGTACACACAAAAATAAATAACAAGACATAAATAATAAACATCAACGAAAGAAAAATTAACGTGGCATGGATATGGCCCATAGACTAAGATATTACCAAGCCAATGATAATATCTATGTGCCCTAAAGTGACAAGCTCATTTCCATGTGCTCCACGATAGCTGCGCGCCTAGGGTAGGGAGTCCTCGTCGTCTTTTGGCTTCTTTGGTTCTCCGGTCTTCTTCTCCATGCTCTTGGCTAACATCTAAATATTTCTAATTCTAGCCTAACATCTAGAATAAATAAATAAATAAAGCCTCACATGTCGAGGAGAAAAACGACTCGCAGGCCGTAAAACCTAATTAATTATTACATTAATTTGATCAGCTCGCAGGCCGTAAAATAAACCACAAAAAAATAAAAACATCTACAACCTAGGCCATATCCATCTGATAGTTTGAAAATGGGATTAGTCTGGGACATCTTTTTAGCATTGGTTCTAACCCTGTGAGAGTTGAGTTTGCCCATTTTCAGCGTATTTTCCACTTGATACGAGGTAGAAACTTATAGGACATGATTGCAAGATTTGAGTAATTCCATGTATAATTTTGTTTGTTGGATATGATCGCGGGTACATATTATGATGTGCAGGTAACAGGTGCCGAAAAATGCATGAGATTGACTTGGATTTGGAGGCAGCGTATCAAGAAAGCTGAGCAGAAACGTGCAGAAAAATTCTAAGTTGTGCGTTCAAACGCAGGGAAGCTGCGTTCAAACGCACCACATGGCAGCAGGAAGAAAACGGCAGAAAAGAGGCTAAGTTGTGCGTTCAGACGCACAGACCTGCGTTCAAACGCAGGACTCGACTCCAGGAGCAGAAAAACCAAGTTGTGCGTTCAAACGCAGGTGAGCTGCGTTCAAACGCACAAGTCCGAGAGGCCAGAAGACAGAGGAGAAAATTGGTTAAGGCCTGCGTTCAAACGCAGGAGATGTGCGTTCAGACTCACTGCGTTTGAACGCAGGGGAGCTGCGTTCGAACGCAAGTGTGGTTTCCAGAAGCTTCCAGGACGGGTTTTTTTGAGGGTCGAACAGGAATTTCGTGCGTCAGTTTTGGAGACTGTGGCAGTATAAAAGGAGGTGTCCCAGCACAGAATTAGGGTTACACTCACACATCTACAATCATCATCACAGCAGCAAGTTTCAGAGCCGTCAGGATTGGAGCAGAGCAGGATTGGAGCAGTTTTTCAATATTCAGCCATAAACTTGTTTGATCTTTTCTCTCTTTTATGAAACAGTGTTTTTCAATAATGCAATCTAGCTAAACCTTTTTCCTAGGTTCTTGGTGAACCTAGGGTTTATGAATTCAGCAGACTGGGTTGTTTGATTTTCAGATGCATGACTAGTTGAAGTCTTAATACAGGATGGATTGTTAATTATCTTGTCTTTGATTTTATTTACATACATGAATGGCTTGATCACCGAGGAGTGTTATAGACAGGATTTGGTGCGCGAGAGTGGCCAGTGAGAGTTAGGAAGAGAAGACAGGATTTAGTACTCTGCCTTGATGGACCGAGAGGTGAAGAGAATCAGGGAACTAGCCCAGAAGCATTAGACCAACTGCTAGACGTTTAGGGGGAGACCGAGAGGAGAACCTGTAACCCTAGCAGACTTAGAACGAACCTGCAGATTTAGGTGGACCGAGAGGACCCGAAAATCTGCAGGAGAGTGACAGGTGCATGAGACCGAGAGGAGATTTTTCTATTGGTATGCTGGCATAAACAAAACGACTGTGTGTTTCTGAAATCAAATATACCAGGCAAGCTGGAGAGTAACCCTAGGGGATCCTGGGACCTAGGTTCTTAGAATTATCAATTTTTACAACTACCACAATTCCTGAAAATTACTTAAAAAGAAAAATAAAATAAGCTTTTCTAAATATTGTTTCATTTAATGCAAATTAGTGAGTAGAATCACATCCCAACCTTCCTCCTTTTTACAAGCTTTGTGTCTAATTCTATTTCTAATAAGTAAAACTTAAGCTGTTCTCGAGGGTTCGACAACCAGAGTCACAAATACATACTCTATATTACTTGATCGTACACTTGCGAAAAAGCAGATAGGTTTACGCTGTCAAGTTTTTGGCGCCGTTGCCGGGGACGGTTACAGTTTTTCTTAAAAAGACATTAGAATAAGTCTCAAAGCTTTTTCTTTTCCTTTTACGTTTATTTTCTTTTGACTTATTGCTCTTGAATTCTGATTTTTAGGCTATTCTAGTATATGTCCAGATTGCCTAGCAAACTTGTATCACCACTTGAAGATCCCGAAAAACTTTTCAGAGAGCAAAGTCGCAGACACCGAGCCGCGATGTCTGAGCACGGAGAAGACACGCCAACCGAAGCAGGAACATCCACAGGACAGCAGCAACGCACTCCAGCACAGATGGCTCTTTACATTGAGGAGCTGATAGCAGCAGGCTTTGCTGCCAGGAACAATCAGAGGACTTACAACAGGTCTGGAAGGGCGATAGTCGAAAATTTTGAAGTCCCAACCGGAGGACATCAACCAGCTATCGTAGTGCCACCCATTACAGCAGAGCACTTCGATCTAAAATCATCCACCATTCAGACCGCCCAGACTCATTGTCCTTTCAATGGGAAAGCAGATGAAGATCCAAACGATTTCCTTGGAAAGTTCGAAGACTACTGCAACAAGATTAAGTATAGAGGAGTCGAAGCGGATACGCTAAAGCTAATTTTATTCCCATAATGCTTGTTCGGAACAGCAAAAGACTGGCTGGAGGCAAGACCACCGAGGTCTATCACTACCTGGGAAGGGTGTGTTACTGATTTTTTGGCAAAATTCTACCTCGCATCCCGTGTTATCAAGCTGCAGAGTGAGATCTTATCTTTCAAATAGAAGATGGGGGAAACGGTGGTAAACGCATGGGACAGGCTGATGAGACTCGTTAAAAAATGCCCCAATCACGGCTTCGGGGACGCAAATATTCTGCAGGTATTCTACCATGCTCTTGACAGGGAGAATGCTGACAGGATTGATAGGGAAGATAGGGGGTAAATTTCTATACCATGTGGATAAGGATGGAGCATATGAACTGATGAAACAATTAGCCAAACTGGATACTCGCCTGTTTGATGACCGCAGGCTCACAGCGATAGCAGAACCAGTGGCTGATGACAGGATTGACAATCTCACGAAAGTGGTACAGGACTTAGTTAAAAAGGTGTATACAGAGAAGAAGCCCGTGGCATCAGTAGACGAACCTGACCTTGACGCAGCAATTCTGGAGCTTCAGACCGAAGATGCCAATTATGTTCAGCAGCAGTGGGATCCTAGTCGCTACAGACCAGGCACACGTGATCATCCAGGGTTTCGGTACGGAAACCCTAATGCAGCAGTTTATGCGCCAGGATTCCAGCACAGGCCACAGGCACAACAGACAGCCCCAGGACAGCACGCACCAGCAGCACCACCACAGCTGAATTTATCACAGCAACATTTTGAGTCCTATATGGAGAAATTCAATAAGCAGTGGGAAACTAGATTTGCGCAGATGGAGTCATTAACTGCCGATGTAAGCCAAATGAAAATTGCTATCCGCAACTTGGAGGTACATAATGGTCAGCTTGCACAGAACCAGGCAGAACGAGCCCCAGGGAATTTACCGTCAAATACAGTGAACAATCCACGCGCTCAAATCAATGCTATCACAACTCGGAGTGGAGTTGCACTGCAGGATCCACCGTATCCCAGTCATGCACGTGCAGAGAAGTCAAAGATCATTGAACACGAAGTGTTTGACAGGGAAAACAGTTCAACCGCTAACCCTTAGAAAAGGGGTTCGGTCGAGCAGGAAGCAGAGCAGACTAATGAGGGTAGTCCAGAAACAGTGCAAATCACTAAGGAGGTACCTTACCCTCTGAAGACACGTAAGAGAGATGACAGCAAAGACTACGCCAGATTTCTAGAGGTATTCAAGCAATTACAGATAAACATACCTTTTGCCGAAGCACTTGCCAAAATGCCTACTTACGCGAAATTTCTCAAAGACATATTGTATGGGAGAAGGCGAATGAGTGACTTCGAAACAGTGAATCTGACGGCAGAAGCGAGCAGTTGTGTGAAAAATGGTCTACCACTGAAAAAGAAAGACCCTGGCAGTTTTGTTATTCCAGTAACTCTGGGCAGTGCATACACAGGAAAAGCCTTATGCGACTTGGTGCCAGCATCAACCTGATGCCACTGACCATCTTCAAAAGTCTGGGAGTCGGAGAACCACGTCCAACAAGAATTATGCTTCAAATGGCTGACAGATCTGTGAAACCTGCCTATGGAGTAATTGAAGATATCCTGGTAAAAGTTGGAGAGCTTATTTTTCCAGCAGATTTTGTGATACTGGATATGGAGGCCGGAGAGGTCCCGCTAATCTTGGGCAGACCCTTCCTAGCAACTGGTGAAGCCATTATTAACTGCAAAAGTGGAGAGCTGTCCATGCAAATCAATGAAGAAAAAGTGAAATTCAACGTCTTCAAATCTCTCCAGCTTCCTGACCATTATGGGCATGAAAACTGTTTTGCAGTAGAAGTAATTGATGATCTGGAGAGTGAAGAGATGGAAAATTTATGGGAGGAATTTGAGGACATGTATCCAGAGGAAACAGAGGAGCAACAGGCTGAGCAGATCATGGGAACAGAGAGCTGGGTCACTCTATATAAGGACGAAGGAGGCGAGCAGAAAATGACACTGGTCCCATCACTCCAGGAACCACCAGTCCTGGAATTAAAATAGTTGCCAGACCACCTCAGGTACGCTTTTATTGGTGAAAATAATACTCTGCCGGTAGTTGTTTCGTCTCTTTTATCTCAGGAACAGGAACAAAAGCTGCTGGAGGTACTTCGAGAGCATAAAGAAGCCATCGGATGGACAATTGCGGACCTAAAGGGAATCAGTCCTGATTACTGCATGTACAAAATAAGAATTGAAGAAGGAAAGAAGCCAGTCATCCAGCCTCAACGGAGACTAAACCCAATTATGAAAGATGTGGTACGTAAGGAGGTCATGGAGTGGCTAGAAGCAGGAATTATATACCCCATATCAGACAGCACCTGGGTCAGTCCTGTCCAGTGTGTACCAAAGAAAGGGGGTATTACAGTAGTACAGAATGCTGATCAGGAGCAGATCGCCCAGCGCACTGTCATTGGCTGGCGAATCTTTATGGACTATCGGAAGCTGAACGATGCAACACTGAAAGACCACTTTCCGCTGCCATTCATGGACCAGATGTTGGACAGACTGGCTCACCATGCTTATTACTGCTTCTTTGACGGGTACTCTGGCTACAACCAGATCTATATAAATCCAGAAGATCAAGAAAAGACAACGTTCACCTGCCCATACGAAACGTTTGCCTTTAGACGAATGCCATTTGGATTATGCAATGCTCCAGCAACATTCCAAAGATGTATGATGGCCATTTTCTCTGACATGATAGAGAAAAATTTGGAAGTTTTCATGGACGATTTTTCGTTACTCGGGGACAGCTTTGAAGACTCCTTATACCATCAAGCCAGAGTCCTGATTCGCTGCAGAAAAACTAACCTGGTACTCAACTGGGAAAAATGCCACTTCATGGTTACAGAAGGAATAGTGCTAGGACACAGGATTTCCAGCAAAGGACTGGAAGTAGACAGGGCAAAGATAGAGGTGATCAAGCAGCTGCCATATCCAACCATAGTGAAGGAAATTAAGAGTTTTTTGGGCCATGCAGGATTTTACAGAAGGTTTATCAAAGATTTCTCAAAAATTAAAAAAGCCACTATGTAATTTGTTGGGAAAAGATGTGCCCTTCATATTTGACGAAGCCTGCAAAGAAGCCTTTGACGTGCTTAAAGACACGCTGACAACTGCGCCCATTATCACAACGCCAGATTGGACCCTCCCATTCGAGCTGATGTGCTACGCCAGCGATTACGCAGTGGGCGCAGTACTAGGACAGCGAAAAGATAAAGTGTGCCGTGTCATTTACTATGCCAGCAGGGTCCTGAATGAGGCACAGATTAATTACGGGACTACAGAAAAGGAGCTTCTGGCAGTCGTTTTTGCTCTGGATAAGTTCAGATCCTACCTGGTAGGTTCAAAAGTCATCATATTCACAGATCACAGTGCACTGAAATACTTACTGGAGAAGAAGGATGCAATGCCAAGGTTGCTGCGTTGGATTCTGCTGATGCAGGAAATTGATGTCGAAATCAGGAATAAAAAGGGAGTTGAAAATGTGGTAGATGATCATCTATCTCGCCTGGAAAACCCTACAGAAGAATTGGTACCAATTCAAGAAAATTTTCCGGATGAACATATTATGAAGATCAAGACCAACAGACGGCCCTGGTATTACGCCATATCCAATTATTTGGTCAATGGAGCAGTCCCTGAAGACATCACCCCTTGGCAGAAAAAGAAGTTTATTTCAGACTGCAAGCAATATTTCTGGGACGATCCTTATCTATTCAAGCAAGGGGCAGATAATATTCTCCGTCGTTGCATTCCATGTCACGAGATTTTGGAGGTAATTCAGCACTGCCACTCAGCACAATGTGGGGGGCACTTCAGCGGACTGAGAACAGCCCACAAAGTGCTGCAGTCAGGATTTTTCTGGCCAACAGTCTTCAAGGATTGCCATGATTATGCGCAGAGTTGTGATCGCTGCCAACGGACAGGAAATATTTCCCAGCGAAATGAAATGCCCATTACACTTTGGCAGGAAGTCGAGCCTTTCGACGTTTGGGGTATTGATTTTATGGGTCCATTCCCTTCGTCTCTGGGAAATCTCTACATCTTACTGGCAGTAGACTACGTGTCAAAATGGGTGGAAGCAATAGCCTGTCAGAAGAACGATGCGGCAATCGTGGAAAGATTCCTCAAACGTAATATCTTTACCAGATTCGGAACGCCGAGGGCCATGGTCAGTGATGAAGGTTCTCATTTTATCAATAAGGTCTTCGCCAAGGTTCTAAAGAAGTACGGGGTGTCTATCCATAAGGTGTCACTGCCTTATCACCCTCAGGCAAACGGGCAAGCAGAGGTGTCCAACAGGGAGATAAAGAGCATACTGGAGAAAACTGTGAATCCTGGACGCAAGGACTGGTCATTAAAGCTGGATGATGCGCTCTGGGCATACAGAACTGCTTACAAAACCCCGCTGGGAATGTCCCCATACCAGCTGGTGTTTGGAAAAGCATGTCACTTACCAGTAGAATCGGAGCACAAAGCATACTGGGCAATCAAGCAGCTGAATATGGATCACAGTTTATCAGGAAATAAACGGAAGATGGCACTCCTCGAACTAGAGGAATTCCGTAAAACTGCGTATGAGAGTAACAAAATTTATAAAGAAAAAACGAAGAAGTGGCATGACAATCGCATTCTACCAAAGAAGATAGAAATCGGGCAGAAGGTTCTCCTTTACAACTCAAGGATGAAATTCTATCCAGGGAAGCTGCGCTCAAGATGGTCTGGACCATTTATTGTGAAAGACATTACATCATGGGGAGTGGTGGAACTGGAGAACCCAAGGGACAATACAGTTTTAAAGGTGAATGGGAACAGAGTCAAGCCATACAGAGATCCTCAGGAGATCATAGAGGTAGAGGCAATCTACCTCGACCTTCCTTGATCACAACAGAGGTAACAAAGTCGGGCTGTCGACTGTAAATCACAAGCGCTGGTTGGGAGGCAACCCAACATAGATTAGTTGTTTTTATATATTTTTTAAAATGTTCATAATTTGAGAGAAAAGTGAGAAAGAGGGGTTTAATATCGAATTCAGTGTTTCAGGAATCAGAGGCGTGCGTTCAAACGCAGGAGACTTGCGTCCAAACGCACGCGTGCGTTAAAACGCAGACAGCTTGCGTTCAAACGCAGAACCGCCAACCGACCGAAGAAACACTGAAAATGGCTAACACTTCTGCGTTCAAACGCAGAACACCTGCGTTCAAACGCAGATCACGCAATGAAGATTTCCAGCTACCAAGTTGTGCGTTCACACGCACGAGTTGCGTTCACACGCACGAGTTGCGTTCAAACGCAAGAAGAAAAGATGGACTGGAAAAGCCTAAGGACGTGCGTTTAAACGCAGAGGGAGCGTTTGAACGCGAGAACCAATCAGCAGAGAATTTCTAGAGACAAGGCATGCGTTTAAACGCAGTTCACCTGCGTTCAAACGCAACTCATCAGAAGAATTGCAGAAACAAGCAGTGCGTTTAAACGCAAGTCATGTGCGTTCAAACGCAGTTCAACAAACCCAGAATATTCATAGATCTTCAAGTTGTGCGTTCAAACGCACAGGGTGCGTTCAAACGCAGATCAAGAAAAATTCAAATTTCCAGAAAAATTGAAGCGGTGCGTTCAAACGCAGAAGCTGCGTTCAAACGCACATTCAAGCGGGATCAGAAAATTTTGAAAAATTTGAAAAAATTTGAATTTCAGGGGCCATTCTGCAATTTCTGAAAGTTTGCCTATATATACTGTACGGATGACAGTGACTCATTTTCACCCCAGTCAACCAGTTTTCAACTCTCTCTCCAGAAATTTTCTCTGCCCTAGCAGCCGCCAGAAGCAGTCAGCCGCCAGCAATCTCCGACTACCATCGCAGGAACACCAGAGAGTCAGGAACAGTGTGGGGGTGGTCAAACTCATCCGATCCAAACACCTACAGATCCACTTCAGAGAGCAATTTCCAGATCTGTACCCGTAAGATTCACTCCGGGTAGCCAGGTTCTATCTTTTCCTTCTCTTTGAAGATTTCCATTTTTTCTGTTTGAATCTTGAAATGGATGAGGATAGCCCGTATATGAAGCCTGATAGGGCGATCGCACCCTTGAACATCATAGATTGCAGATTGCTTAGGGTTGACCATTTCTGCGACCATAGGTTTGTTAATATGGAGGCTCACCGTTTCTTTCTGCAAGACAAAAAGATTCGGTATGACATACCCGCTGAGAGAACTTTTCCCCGTGATAGAGTGGCGATGGGGGATGACCTGTTCAACTATACTGGGCAGGATCATTTTGGGGATTTGTTTACTGGTTTTACCAATCTGCAAGTCAGTTCTGTGCTGGCTAAGGAGATTTTCAGTAATCTCCAGCAGTGCATGAACAGTGAAGCCCAGTCAATTGACTGGATTTACTGCAGAAAGAGATGGATTCGGATCACCCCAGAGAGTATTCGAGAGAGTCTGGGTCTGGAATTAGTGTTGGATGACTGTCAGTTTCAGGAACTGAGGCGTCATCCCTCTGAACAGCTTAGCGAACAGATCCTAACCACCTTGTGTGCGGGTGTACCAGGCGCTGCTTGGTACTATCCTGACCGGAGTCCTTCCTACCGGAAACTCCCTGCTACCTATCTGATTCGAGAGGCGAGATGGTGGACTGAGTGGGTAAACAACAGGATTGTGGGTATTAAACACTTTACCCGCATAGATTATAATATTGCCCTTTTGGTGTACTGTCTGATGGCCAGAGAGCCTGTGAGCCTCCCGCAGATTATTTGTGAGTTTTTCCGGGAACGAAGAGAGTCCCACAGCAAGAAGGGTTTAGGTCTTTTGGGGATGTTGACCAAAATGGCACAGGATTATCGGGTGGTCATTCCTGGCGAGCTGAGAGATATCCGACCAGTGCAGGTACGCAAGTACCGAAATATGAGATGTGCTTTGCACGAGGCTCTGCACGGGCCTCAAGAATATGTCCAAGTGGACGATGATGATGATGATGGTGCTCCGCCTCAGGGTGGGGGTGATGGCATGCCACCGCCACCTCCACCCGGTGATGGGGGTTTTCCAGCCTTACCAGGTCCCCTCCGACTGCCACGATCTGCCAGTTCCAGTGAACACAGGCAGACCGAGCCCGACTTAGGGTAGTCCAGCAGAGGGGCCAGGCGCAGTTCTTTTGGGCGCCTGGAGATGACTGAGCATGAGGAATGGGTCAGAAAGAAAATTAAGGCCCAAGAAAAAGTGCAGAATTACCTGGTAAGGACGGTCAAGAAAATGGCCAGGGGTCTTGGAAAGCTGTTCAAGACCCAGAAGCATATTTACCACGCTAACACAGCCGCATTGAGAGCTCATGAGGCGGCACTCGCTGAAATTCAGAGCAACATGCGTGGTAAGAGATTTAACTTCCCGGACCGCTATTCGAGTGATAATTGTCCCAGTTGGACAATGGAGGATAGTAGGCCATGTGACAGCTTCTCTGGCCATGACCCCACACCGAGTCCGGAACACGCAGACAGTGTTGGTGACCCCAGTAGACCCGGTACCCAGTACCCACCTAGGCAGCATGTAGACCCAGGGGCCAGCAGTGCCCATCCCGGTGCCAGCCATGCTGGTACCGCTGCCGCAGCACGACATGCTGCGAGGAAACGCCCCAGAGGGCGAACCCCTGAACCATCTCCAGAGCCGACTGACCAGTCTACTCCGGAGAACACAGATTCTAGCTACAGGCCAGATAAGTAGTGTCGCGAGGACACGCCACCTCTAGTGTGGGGGTGGGGAATCGTGTCCTCCTGCATAGCCATGTCAGCATATTTTTGTCCATTTTATTTTTAATTTTGTTTTCATTTTTGAGTCAGCACGTTTATAATGTTGAGTCTACCCACCAACTTTTCTGACCTTGCATGAAAAAAAAAAAAAAATATAAAAAATATAAATATTTAAAAACTTTTTAGAAGGGGCAACTTAGGACCTAGAAACTGAAGAGAATCCAATGAAAGAGCTCATGAGAGAAGGAAGCACCGTAGTAGGGATACTTCAAATTTTAGTATTTTATGCGCAAGTCTCACGACAGGATGTCCCGGGTATTCAGGAATTGTAAAAGTAGATAACAGGCATACTTTTGGCTTCTCTAGTGTGCTAGGTGGATTTGGCCTTTAGATAGTTGATTATTCCGTTTCCCGTGGAAACTTGTGGACTCTTGGAATCTGGGGTGGACCTTCGTGTAGAGTCGGTTTTATGCGGTACAAGTCTTCGGCCTAAGCGAAGTTGGGGAATGTACACCACCATCCCTTAAGGTGGTTCCAAGAGAAAATCCTAAAAAGCCCGCACTCTTAAAGCTCTACTGCACAGTTGTAAAAACAGAGGAGGTTTATTAAAAAAAAAAAAACACAATCTAAAAAAAATAAAATAATTATTTGTTTGTGCTTAAAGGAGAAACAACACAATGTGCTTCCGTTCACACGGAAAATTCGGATTCAATCCAATTTAGAGCTTAAGAGGGAAACTAAAGTCAAGCCGTATTACACAGGAGCTGTGTCTCCCAGCAATGGGACAATTTGCAAATCAAAAGCAATAGCGGCTAAGAGGGTCTGAAAACCTCAAATGACTTGGCGAAGAAAAATTATCTAGTGACTTAAGATGCCTGGACTCTCTAAGTCAAAAGACGTGCTTTATCTTGGTTGGTTTGGTGGATGTTTGGGGACACCTTAGTTAGTTTGTGCACAGGATCAGTTTATACCATTTCTTGCTACGTGTTGTGGAATTTCAAAATGAGCTTGTGAGGATTTGATGATTTCAGTTTATGATAGAGAGGTTGCCCAATCTCAGAGAAAAAAAGTTGTGGTGTCTTGAGTCAGTTTGTGTATATTTTGTGTCTGAGTCAGTAATCTGTCGAGTCTTTTGGTCTGTAGCATGAATCTGTGATAAAAGGGGGGAAGTATGCAATTAAAGTATGCAAAAGAAGGGTCTGCAAGGCAGTATGCAAGGGTCTGCTCGGGACGAGCAGAGTTTAGTGTGGGGGTATTTTGATAGCTTGAAAATGGGATTAGTCTGGGACATCTTATTACCATTGGTTCTAACCCTGTGAGAGTTGAGTTTGCCCATTTTCAGCGTATTTTCCACTTGATACGAGGTAGAAACTTATAGGACATGATTGCAAGATTTGAGTAATTTCATGTATAATTTTGTTTGTTGGATATGATCGCGGGTACATGTTATGATGTGCAGGTAACAGGTGTCGAGAAATGCATGAGATTGACTTGGATTTGGAGGCAGCGTATCAAGAAAGCTGAGCAGAAACGTGCAGAAAAATTCTAAGTTGTGCGTTCAAACGCAGGGAAGCTGCGTTCAAACGCACCACATGGCAGCAGGAAGAAAACGGCAGAAAAGAGGCTAAGTTGTGCGTTCAGACGCACAGACCTGCGTTCAAACGCAGGACTCGACTCCAGGAGCAGAAAAACCAAGTTGTGCGTTCAAACGCAGTTGAGCTGCGTTCAAACGCACAAGTCCGAGAGGCCAGAAGACAGAGGAGAAAATTGGTTAAGGCCTGCGTTCAAACGCAGGAGATGTGCGTTCAGACGCACTGCGTTGGAACGCAGGGGAGCTGCGTTCGAACGCAAGTGTGGTTTCCAGAAGCTTCCAGGACGGGTTTTTTTGAGGGTAGAACAGGAATTTCGTGCGTCAGTTTTGGAGACTGTGGCAGTATAAAAGGAGGTTTCCCAGCACATAATTAGGGTTACACTCACACATCTACAATCATCATCACAGCAGCTAGTTTCAGAGCCGTCAGGATTGGAGCAGAGCAGGATTGGAGCAGTTTTTCAGTATTTAGCCATAAACTTGTTTGATCTTTTCTCTCTTTTATGAAACAGTGTTTTTCAGTAATGCAATCTAGCTAAACCTTTTTCCTAGGTTCTTGGTGAACCTAGGGTTTATGAATTCAGCAGACTGGGTTGTTTGATTTTCAGATGCATGACTAGTTGAAGTCTTAATACAGGATGGATTGTTTATTATCTTGTCTTTGATTTTATTTACATACATGAATGGCTTGATCACCCAGGAGTGTTATAGACAGGATTTGGTGCGCGAGAGTGGCCAGTGAGAGTTAGGAAGAGAAGACAGGATTTAGTACTCTACCTTGATGGTCCGAGAGGTGAAGAGAATCAGGGGACTAGCCCAGAAGCATTAAACCAACTGCTAGACGTTTAGGGGGAGACCAAGAGGAGAACCTGTAACCCTAGCAGACTTAGAATGAACCTGCAGATTTAGGTGGACCGAGAGGACCCGAAAATCTGCAGGAGAGTGACAGGTGCATGAGACCGAGAGAAGATTGTTCTATTGGTATGCTAACATAAACAAAACGACTGTGTGTTTCTGAAATCAAATATACCAGGCAAGCTGGAGAGTAACCCTAGGGGATCCTGGGACCTAGATTCTTAGAATTATCAATTTTTACAACTACCACAATTCCTGAAAATTACTTAAAAAGAAAAATAAAATAAGCTTTTCTAAATATTGTTTTATTTACTACAAATTAGTGAGTAGAATCACATCCCAACCTTCCTCCTTTTTACAAGCTTTGTGTCTAATTCTATTTCTAATAAGTAAAAATTAAACTGTTCTCGAGGGTTCGACAACCAGAGTAACAAATACATACTCTATATTACTTGATCGTACACTTGCGAAAAAGCAGATAGGTTTACGCTGTCACCATCCACCATGCAACAAAGCACATAGTACAGTTTAAACCAATTTTTAACGCGCTTGTTCAATTTTAGTTGTTTTGGACATACTTGGGTCAAAACGGTCCAAGGGATTTACCAAAGAATGGCCAAAATCAACCAAGGAACCGTCACGCTAGGCCCGGGCCGGCCGACCCCTAGCCCACACGGCTAGGCCGTGCGCTAGGATGCGACGGCCCCTATGGCCGCGTTTCTTGGGCGGCAACCAAGGAGGTGGGCGGTCCAATGGGCCACTCCTCTTCTTTTGAATTGTTTCCATACACGTTTCATGGAATTGTTTCCATAAACAATTCATGGAATTGTTTCCATAAAAAATTCCTTCATTGTTTGGGTTGTTTCCAAAACACCCTTATGCCTTGATGCCCAAGTTTAATTGTTTCCATAAACAACTTCTTACTTGTTACCCAAGTTTAGTTGTTTCCAAAACAACTTCTTCATTGTTGCCCAGGTTTAGTTGTTTCCATACTTGAAAAACCCCTTTTCCAAGTATGTGCCCAAACTCTAGTTCTTGATCCAAAATTATTCACATCGTATGTGACAAAACTCACTAATTCGTACATCCCATGTAAAATTAGATCTTGTTTATTGCATCTACTATGCCAATTAATTTCAGTTTCGCGTAAAATTAACAATACGGTGTATAAACTGAAATAGGAACACATAAAATCATGTTATGCACTACGACTTGTGGCTCTGATACCACTGTTGGGTTTTGACGTAGGTAACGCAGCGGAATAACAAAAACTTTATCTCTACGCAAAGCCCACCAAGGATCACAGGAAGAGTCATCATAACATGATGAGAAGGACATAGAAGATATATACCTTGTGATTTGGGAAATCACACAAAGAATAGTGTCCTCGTCTCTACGGTTGATCCACGTTTAGAGGTGAGATCTATATTATTCCTTCTCCTAGTGCTAGATTGGACCTGAGGAAGAGGGAAGAATGAATCGCGCAACAAGGACACAAGAGGATCGGTCTCCTCTTGTGGCCGACGGTGGGTAAGGAACGGCTAAGGGGCTTCGGCCCTTTGGCTTGTCTCTTGCACTCTCTTGCTTTCTCTCCCACTCACTTATGTTATGAGCATTAGTTGTGGTACGGAAGCTAGAGCATCCTTTATACATTCCAACAACTCCTTGTTAACTACATAAAGGCCCTTCCTAGTTCTACATGAACTTGGATTAGTCCCCTCCATGCAAATTAGTCCTACTAAGTTTGCAAGGTGTTGCAAAGTGATGCTTCTAATTAATTAATCATATTAATTAATCTCAAATCTAGTTCTACTCTATTTGACGTGTGACCCCATAGGTTTCTACTTAGTTGGTAGTAACTTATTAGTAACATGGAGTGGTGTCTAGCAACACATCCATGCCACCCAACTAATAGAAATAGTCAGTGATCCCGACAAACCTCTTTTGCCCAATATCCATTATTGCACTATCCCTTTGTCTCCATACCGGGATTGGACATGAGACGTAAATAGTCACACTCGTATATACAATCCATAGTTCCTCGATCCTGGGAATATGCTTATGCAAGCAGATAACATCAATATCTCCATATTGATTTATCTGAGTTTGGCCAGACATTCAATAAGCCTCATCCCTCGAGTGGCCGTGGATATTTACTCCCATTATGTGGGAGGGAAAAATCCTCTCCACATCACTACGATCTCTATGCTTGCTTCCTATCATGCCCGATAGCTACCTTTATGATTAACCAGTTACGGTGTAACGTTTGATAACATCAAAGCACAATATTTCACAACTAGAGTATCTAGTGACTTCAAGTCTAAAGATTGCAATATTATTAGCGTTACGAGAAGCGATTGTCACATTAACATAATCTAATGTATCCTTTTCGTTGTGGGTCCATCTAGTATGCCATTACTCCTAATGCATACCCATGTGTTGGATCGTGATATCTCCATATCAATCCAACCCCATACTAGTCTATAGATGATCGTCCCATTAATCATTATAATTGACTTTGATATTTAAGAATATAACACTTATATTCTCAGGACTTCATTCATGTTAACATATCTCCATATCGATAACATAATGAATCGTAAATCCATATATTTGTCACAATTGATTGATTGCCTCTACGACACAATTCCAACAAAGAGTACACTAGTTAATCTCAAAACCAACTGAAATAACAAAAGTTAATATTCAAGTAAAAGAGCGAAGCAACCTAACATGAATCAACTAAAAACTAATCATAATTAACCTATCCAGCTGTTAAGTACTGCTGTTGCTGTTATTGCACCAAGAACAGAGAAGAAATAGAGCATAAAGAATTCAAGAAAAACCCCAATTCAGAGCACAAAATGCCTCAAAATGGATCAAAACCAGATTCCTCTCTCCTTCTCTTCCTCTTCCACTGTTCTTGGCTTAAGACCAACCCATTAATGGGAGAAATCAGAGAGAGAGAGAGGAGAAATCAGAGGACCAAAGCTGTGTACTCTAAGGCCGAACGAGTCTGTAGAGAGAGAGCCCGGATTTCTTCTTCCTTGTGTTCAAATACACTTCAGAGCTGGATTGCGTAGCCTCCATGAATTCATACTCACCTTCCAATTTGCCCCAAACCCTCTATATCGTTGATTCTCGTCTTCTTCAAGAACCCGAGGTATCTGGGGTTTTCTCGTCACTTCGTTTTTGGGCCAAATTGATGGTAGTACTAGATTGAGAGTAGGGTGGAGAGTGATTTGGGACCAATTTTGTGAGATTGGGTGGAGATTTGACGGGGCTTTGAAGAGTGGGTTTGATCTTGCCAAACCTTCAATGGCTCCTCCTGGTCCGTTCTGCGTTGCTATGTTGGGGAGATAGAAAGACCAGCGAAGGTGGTTATGAGCTGTTCTGCCAAATTTGCAAATCCGCCCCCTTAGTTTGCCTGGGGCTTTAAAATGCCCCCAGCGCTTGAAATAAGATCACAATGACCCCCTAGCTTTTAGGTTCTCTTCATTAAAGCATTTAAGACATTTAGAAAAATCCAACTAGACCCCCAATTTCGTTAGAACCTTCTCTCTTTTGCCCTTGAATGTGACTTTAGCCTTCTAACTTGGTTTATCTTCAATCTTAGCCCCTCAAATCTTCAATAATATTCTAATTAAGCGCTCCAAATATGTTTTTCATGTCTCTTGGCCCCTACAAAGCGTCTCAATTCATCATCCAAGCTCTCCCCAACTAGCCTCTTGTGTTCCAAAGCACGTCTTTGCCTACAAAATAAGATAAAAACAACCAAAACTACAAAGACAAGCGTAAGTCTAGAAATAGTGATATAATGAATAAATTACACTTAAAATCAAGAAGAAAAATAACCCAAACAACAGCCGAAACAACGTCGCTAACGAACGGGAACCCGAGCGGGCTAAGAAGATAGATTAGGTGATCCCGAGCAACATCTAAGGAAAGAAGGATCTAGTATTGCTCGAAAACTTGATCAAGGAGTTTGACAAGATATTTTAGGCAATGGATTGCCCCAATGACTACAAGATAAATGAGGCAACATTCTAATTCAAGGAGGAAGCTGATAACTAGTGGACAGCTAATCGAGCTAATCTAGTGGCTTCAGAATGCTTTGATAGGGTAGTAATGAAGGCGGTTCTAATGAATAAATTTTATCCACAGCATGTCAGGGAGCAGAAATATGAAGAGTTCAACCCGCTTAAGTAGAGCAACGACTTCATAACGAACTATAAGGACATGTTCGTGGAGTAAGCTTAGTTTGCAGAATACATAGTTACAAATGAAGGCGAATTATCACACGCTTCATAGCCGGTTTAAGGCTCATCGTTCAGAGAAGCAAACTCACCTGAGGCTATGAAACCTTGTCTGAAGCCTATGGTATAGCAGGAAACATATGGAGGGTCAACAGGGAACTAACCCAATAGATAGGAAAGAGAGAAAGTTGGGACTCCGAATGAAAACAAACTGATAAATATGGTAAAAGAGAAACAACCAGGGATCAGACAAACATTTCAAAGCTCGATGTTAAGGGAAACTACCATCCGAGCCGTGGGAATGATGGAAACCAACATTGTAACACCCCTTTCTTGACTCAAGACTTCTAAGTGTGTTTTGAGAAGTAACTGTTTAGAGTGGTGAAAAACAAAGAAAAAGTATTTCTAAGGCTCCAAGGCCTTGAGATACTAATCAGAGCTTCAAAGCTTTGACATATGTTTTCTTTACAGTGTGATCTAATAATCTTGTGATGCAGGTGGTATATCTGATGTTTAAGATCAGAGATTTGCTGCAAATATCCTTGTTATATATTCTGTACATATCTAACACAATTGCAGATATCTTAATCAGAGTGAATCAAAGGTTTCTGGTCTTAATATTGAAAGACTACGAAGCATGTTCAGAGCTCCAAGGCCTTGAGATGTGCCTAAAGCTGCTGACAGTTTTACAGAATTAACTTGATTCTCTCTTGCAGGATTTGATATTTGTTATTATGATTGTTTAATGAATTTTACAAGTCTTAAACTGGTTTATCATGAGTAATATGTTTCAGCAGTTAATCAGGTTATTTATTTATTCGTATGATCCATTTTTACTCGGACACTGGAAATCCACACAGACTTAGTGCTGTTATATATCTAGATTTTGTTTGTTGCTGTGTTTAATGTTTTTGCAGGTTTTTCAAACGTGCAAATGTAATCACAACAAAATCCAAAGGATATCTACTCAAAGCTGTTTTGAATTGCAGTTAGAAAGGATGAGGATTTGCAGTAACTTAGATCCTAAAATCTCTCATTCAGTTGCAGAGAGTGGATAAAAGACTGGTTTGAAATTTGAAAGAAAAAGAAGCTTACGGAGAACTGAGAGAGAGGTGTGATACATTCGTGGAAGACCAGACAATCAATCCCTCACAACTTCAGGCTTCGATCATCTCTTTCAGAAGATTAATCATTCTAGTTTTCCCGAAGAACACATCCAGGCCTTCAAAAGCTTATTCTTCTACTGTGTTCTTCTATTGTAATTTAATCTGCTTATCTTCTGTATATCTCAACCTCACAAAATCTAGTGATTTGTTGTTGAAGTGAACAACAAGAGGTTCTTGTTAGCTCAACAGTTAGTAGCTGATACTAGATAGGTTTGGAACCACAAGCTGTATAGGTGTAAGGGAGGTCACTTAGGCGTGGAGATCTAGGGCTGTTTCTGTGTGAGTAATAAGAAGTGTTTGCCCAATCCTGCTGGGATTAGATCCCTCGGGCAGAGATTAGGTCCATTGGGACTGAACTCTGTAAATTGGCTTCTGTTCTTTACTTTACGTTTTTTCTATTTACTTCTGCAAGCAACTCAAATCAAACCAGGGTTTATAAACTGTTTAGAAATGGTGATAGTTCAAGGCCTTGAAGCTTTATGTTTGACTTAGAAAGTTCCTGCTAGTTTTGCAAAATCTCACGGCCTTGAGATTTGAGTCTTTCACTTGTTCACTTAGTCAAATTTTGTGTTTTAGCAAAAAGTTTCCATACTCTATTCAACCCCCCCCCCCCCGATAGAGTATCTTGGTCCTGTATTTAGTCTACATTACAAACTTTCAATTGGTATCAGAGCTTGGATCACTACTATAGATCTAACAATCTTGTGACTATGAGTATTGTAGGAGATGGTGGCTTCTCACAAGGAAGGGCAGCAAACAAACCACCATTTTTTTTGGGTGACAAATTCATGCAATGGAAGGCATTGATGAAGATGTTCATCATAGATCAAGACATGGAATTGTGGTCAATAGTTCAAAATGGTCCTCATGAGTATTTCACTACCATAGATGGTGTTAGATGCCTCAAGTCTGACGAAAATCTCTTAGTTACTGAACTGGAAAAGGTATCAAAAAATTACAAGGCTATGAATCTTTTATATTGTTCTCTTAATGCAGATGAGTTCAAAATAGTGTCAAATTTCAAAAGTTCCAAAAACGTATGGGACAAACTGGTTGTGACATATGAAGGAACAAGTCAAGTCAAACAGACCAAGATTAACATACTTCTGAGGAAATATGAGATGTTCAAAATGAACTCAGATGAGACTATCAAGGAGATGTTCAAAAGATTCACTGATGTGGTGAATAATCTGGAGTCATTGGGAAAAAAGTTCTCAAATGAGGAAAAGGTCAGGAAAATCCTGAGGAGCTTGCCAAAAGCCAAGTTGGAGCCAAAGACAAAAGTTATTGAGGAAGCTCAGGATTTAAGTCTTCTTCAGCTAGATGATCTACAAGGAAAGCTGCTCACTCATCAAATGTCTATGAAGGATGTAGAAGGTGATCTGAGTGAAAACATCAAGAATTTAGCACTCAAGTCTAAAGACAATGAGAAACCTCAAAGCCTTGAGACTGAAGATGAGCATGATGATGAAGAGGCTTTAGCATTGATCTCCAAGGCCTTGGCCAGGATTCTCAAGAAGAAGAGAAAATTTGGTAACAGAGACTACAACAAAGAGAGATCAAGACCTTCAAGAAGCAAGGACTACAAAGATCATTTAGTAAGGGATTGTCCACAAAAGAAGAAGAACAGGAACTTTCAAAAGAAAGACAGTGACAACAGAAGGAAGAAAGCAATGATGGTCTCTTGGAGTGATTCTGATTCATCAAGTGATTCAGACACTGAAGACGATCAAGCAAATTTATGCTTCATGGCTAAACATGATGAAGAAAAATCTTCAGACAGATATATTGAGGAAATGGTAAAGAATCTTCTTGCTAGTCCTTATGATGTACTTGCTGAAATTCTCAAGAGAATTTTTTCAAATGAGGAAAGTTATAGAAATGAGATTTCTTCTTTAAAGATTAAGATTCATGAGCAGGTAAAAGAAAACCTGGACCTAGTTTTTACCAACAAAACTGTTGAAGTTTCTTAGACAAAAATTGAAAAGGACTTCAAGGCCTTGGACAGCAGATTCAAAGCCTTGAAGGCACAGATAAAAGAGATTGTTGATCAAAACACTCTCTTAACTGAAAGGTATGTTGATCTAAAGACTCATTCAGAGGATTTAGAACAACAAATATGTTCTTTGACTGAGAAACTACAAGAGTCTAAAAAGGTCCTAGCCAGTTTTACAGGCTCATAACATAATCTGAATCTCATTCTTGGAGGAAGTCTGAAATCAATGCATAAAAGTAAAATTGGATACAATCCAAATTTTCCAAAGAAAAGACAAACTATTTTTGTCAAATCTGGTAGCAGACATTCTCCAAAATGTCATTACTGTGGAAAATTGGTCATATTAGATTAACTTGTCCATTCAGAAGATCAGAACCTCATATTATGAGGAACACTTATCCTTATCAGCTTAAGGGACAGGTTAGGCAGATTTGGATTCAAAAAGGAATTAGACCACCAAACATGCCTGATTCTGAGTATGACTCAAAGTTCTGCACTTGGGCTAACAGTCTGTTAAGGCAATGATTTACTTTTTCAGGATGTCACCAAGGCCTTAAAAGATAAGAAATGGATATTAGACAGTGGTTGTTCCAGACATATGAGTGGAAAGAAGTCTCTTTTTACTGAGCTCACAGAAAAGTCTGGAGGAACAATTACACTTGGTGACAATGCAAAATGCAATATTATTGGTATAGGTAGTATTGGTAATGGTTCTACCAACTCTATCTCTGATGTTTATCTTGTGGATGGACTTAAATATGATTTGCTTAGTATTTCTCAGTTATGTGATAAAGGTTATAAAGCTATATTTGACAAGGAGAAATGTGTGGTCCAAGATGAGAAATCTGGAGATTGCATACTCACTGCTCCTAGATCATACAATTTATATGCTATGAGTACTAACAGTGTTGGAGGTGACGAGTTGAAATGCCTCAAGGCCTTGAAGGAACATTCAAAGCTTTGGCATAGAAAGCTTGGGCATATTAGCATACACACCTTGAATAAACTCATCTCAAAGGATTTGGTAAGAGAATTACCATCAAAAAAAATTTCGGATGATGAGGTCTGCAAGGCATGTGTACAAGATAAACAAACAAGAAGCTCATTCAACCCAAAGAACTTTGTAAGTACTTCTAGACCCTTAGAACTGTTGCATATGGACTTATGTGGTCCTATGAGAGTTCAGACTCCAAAAGGTAAGAGTTATGTGCTTGTGATAGTAGATGATTATTCTAGGTTTACATGGGTTATGTTTATTAGAGACAAAACTGAAGCATTATCTGAATTTTCTAGACTGTGCAAAGAGCTTCAAACTATGAAAAACTTGCCTGTTGCATCTATTAGAAGTGATCATGGTAGGGAGTTTGATCAACTTTACTTTTATTTAATTTCTGCAAAGCATGGTATATCACACAACTTTTCTGCACTTAGAACTCCACAGCAAAATGGAGTGGTTGAGAGGAAAAATAGGACACTCGAGGATATGTCTCGAACCATACTACTTGAAAGTAATTTCCCAAAGTTCTTGTAGGCAAAAGCTGTTAATACTGCCAATTATGTGCTGAATAGATGTTTGATTAGGCCTATTTTGAAAAAGACTCCTTATGAACTGTTTAAAGGTAGGAAGCCAAGTGTTTCTTATTTCAAACCTTTTGGTTGTATTTGTTTTGTGCATAATAATGGTAGCGACAATCTTGGTAAGTTTGATGCTAGAAGTGATGAAGGTGTATTTCTTAGATATTCTCAAACTAGCAAAGCCTATAGAATTTACAATAGAAAAACCAAGATTGTGGAAGAGAGTATTCATGTGATTTTTTATGAAAGTACTAAGGTTTCTCTGAGTGCAAGTTTTGCAGATCTAAATTTGAACAAGCATGAGTCTGATGATGATGCTGTGAAAGAGGACAAAGGAAAAACTAAAGCAGAATCAATCAGTAGAATCTCAAGGCCTTGAACCTCCTGCAGAGCCAAAATCTCAAAGCCTTGAGACTGAAACTGAAACTTTCAATGATGCTCCCTCTACTGTTTCAAGAACTCTAAGCCTTGAAGGAACATATTCCAGGACACCAAGGAAGAAGTTTAAGTATCTTGCAGATCACCCAGCTGCAAATATCATATTTGATCCAACAACTAGAACTCAGAAAGAGGAAAGTTGAAGAACTTGTGTGCTTTTAGTGCTTTTGTATCATTGATTCAGCCTAATAATACAAAGGAAGCACTGGAAGATGCAGACTGGATCATTGCAATGCAAAGTGAGCTGAATGAATTTGAAAGAAACAAGGTATGGAATCTGGTTCCCAGACCAAAAGAGAAATCAGTTATAGGAACCAGATGGGTGTTCAGAAATAAGCTTGATGAGAATGGCAAAGTGGTAAGGAACAAAGCCATACTGGTGGCACAGGGATACAATCAAGTCAAAGGTATAGACTATGAGGAGACATTTGCTCCTGTTTCCAGAGTTCTCTAGTCTAATGTGCAAGGAGTTTGAGATGAGATTAATGGGAGAACTGAATTTCTTTATTGGACTTCATATTCTAAAAATGAAGAAAGGAATATTTGTACATCACGGAAAGTGTACCAAGGACTTGTTGAACAACTACACTATGACACAGTCCAAGGCACTCAAAACTCCTATGAGTTCATCACTCTCATTAGACAAGGATTCAAATGGTAAGAGTTTAAATCAAAAGGAGTATAGAGGTATGATTGGATCACTTCTGTACTTAAATGCTAGTAGACCTGATATTATGTTTAGTGTCTGTATGTGTGCTAGATTTCAGGCAGATCCTAAGGAAATTCATTTAACTGTTGTCAAGAAAACTTTTAGATATTTGAATGGAACCAAAGGCTTGGGGCTTTGGTATCCAAGGAGATTTAACTTTATGTTGAGTGGCTATTCATATGAAAATTTTGCAGGATATAAAGTGGATAGGAAGAGTACTTCTGGATGATGCCAGTTTCTTGGCTCTTCACTAATCAGTTGGCATTCCAAAAGGCAAAATTCTGTAGCATTATCAACTGCAGAAGCTGAGTATATTGCAGCTGGAGCTTGTTGTTCACAAGTGTTGTGGATTGCTCAACAGCTTAGAGATCTTGGCTATAACTTCATAAATGTGCCTATTAATTGTGACAACACAAGTGCCATTTCAATCTCTAAAAATCCAGTACAGCACTCAAGAACCAAGCATATAGATGTAAGGCATGACTTTCTTAGAGATCATGCAAAAAAAGGTGATGTTGTTCTATCTTTTATTTCTACTTCTATGCAGATTGCTGATATTTTCACTAAACCTCTGCCACATGATAGGTTTTCATCCCTAAGCCTTGAACTGGGTATGCTAAACAAGGATGCACTGGTTTAGGGGTAGTATTAGCACTTACTTGTGCTTATGTATTGAAATCTCGAAGCCTTGAGATTATATTTTCCAAATCCTTGAAAGTATAGTTCAAAGCTTTGAAATTTCTAAAACAGCAGAAAATCTCAAGGCCTTGAGATTGTTCTCCAAGGTCTTGAAACATCTATAATAAAAAAGAAAAAGAAAAAAAAATTGGATCACAAAATATTATATGTTATCTTTTTAGATAACTGTATAATATTTGAATTACTCAGAGAATTTTCTAAAATATCCGAAAATATCTTGTAGATTCGTTTTGCATGTTGATTTAAGTAGAGTCCTTTTATAACTCATTCTTTCAACCTACTTAAGCTGAAAGTCAGAGCTTTTCCTTCTTCATTCTCTCTAAATTCTCTACGTCTCGCTGCTCTCTCTCTATCTCTCTCAATCTCATTCTTCTCTCAAAACCCTAATCCCACAATGGAGCGCAAATCAGCCAGGATTCAACAACAGGGAAAGCCTTCTAGTAGATCTAAGATGAGGGCAAACAAGAAGGAGAAGATTGTGATCTCTTATTCAGATTCAGAAAACACACAGAGTTTGCATGAAGACTTACCTCTAGAAAAGAAGATCAGAACAGAGAAAGGAGATGAAGGTTCAAGTGTTGATCCACAGAAGGAGACAGAGGTTCAGGGTGATGATCAACCTAGGTGAGACAAGAAGAAAGGGGGAGATAAGAAAAAGTTTATTGAAGACAAAAAAGGGAAATCTGC
Source organism: Linanthus parryae (assembly GCA_023055425.1). NCBI lineage: Eukaryota > Viridiplantae > Streptophyta > Magnoliopsida > Ericales > Polemoniaceae > Linanthus > Linanthus parryae. The sequence goes on from JALGPY010000001.1 coordinate 93,852,735, forward strand.
TAAGGAAAGCAAGAAGAAGTCTGCTGAAGGAGAACCAGAGAAGGAGAAACCTGTTAAGAAGAAATCAAGGGTTAAGCAAGTTGCTGCTGCAACCAAAAAGGATTATCAAGGTAAAAAAGTACTTCCTTCTGATTGGTTTATGAGTTCAGAAGTGAGGACAGTTTGGATGCAAGGGTATGCATCATCTAAGGTTGCTTTTTATAGTTTGTTTTTTGAAGAGTTATTGGATAAACTAGATATTGACTGTATGAGAAAGTTAAGGGAATCTGCAGTTTGGAGGGTTTTAAGTCCTAGTTCTAAAGCCTATCCTAGGTTAACTAGGTTGTTTTATCTGAATTTGGTTCAAGAAAGGGAAGATAAATTGGTTTTAACCTCTATTGGGATAAATTTAAGGCTAGACCATAGAGCTTTTGCCAAGGTCCTGGGCATTTCTAAGAAGTATAATGTTGCTGACCATCCTGATAGGAAGGAGTGTCTAGAAAAAGCCAAAGCCATGTTCTTCATTGATGATGTTCCTACTGGTCCTAAATAGTTGACACACTCTGTGCTCAACTGCGAAGCTAAAATTTTGTTTACAATTCTGATGAGAAGTGTTGTTCCTAGGGAAAACTCAAGAGAGTTGGTTACTGATAAGGTTCTTATCCTGATGTACTTGATATGTCAAGCGTATGATCTACTGTGCTACCAGAACTAGAAACCATCATCTTCCATATGCCAACCTATTACCTCTTTTCGTTGAGCATTTTTAGGTACATGTGAAAGGAGAGGAAAACATAACAGGTGGTTTTGGGTCAATTGATAGGACTTCTTTACAAAGAATTACAGTGGTTCAGACAGGAAAGGGACATTGGAAGTTCTATTCAGAGTTGTCCGAAGCTGAGCTTGAGGAGAAAGATTTCATCAAACCTAATGGGGCTACAACATAAAGGGGACAAGCCAATGAGGATTACTCTCAGTTGGTTGAGAAGTTTGAAGAACAACAGGTTGAAATTGAAGATCTTAGACAGAGGCTGTTTGATCTATCTTCTGAGTTTAATCAGTTCAAAGCCTTGATGGTGTGATGAATGGAAAGCTGGATATTCTCATCGAAGGTTTGAATTTGGATAAGATCCCTTCTTCTACTAGTCATGACACTAGTGTTGACTCAGATGAAAGGTTTGGTGAATTCTTGAAGAAGAAGAAGAAGAAGAAGAAGCCTATTCTAGTTGTGCTCACTTCAAAGGATCTATGTGATCAAACTGATGATGAATATGCTGGAGAAGACACATGTGTTGATGCAGCTACAGAGGCTGATTCAATGCAAGTCAAGGAAAAGAAAGTGGATGAAATAACTGAGGAAGTTGTTGCTGAGGTGGATGCTGAACAAGAAGAGAATCAGTCTGCAGAAGAAGCTAAAAGTGATGAAGAGGTTGGTGAAGGCTCAAAGAAAGGCCAAGCATCAAAGAAGAAGTGAAGATTTCAGAAAGCCAAAGCCTTGATCCTTCCTTTTTTTCTTTCTTCCTTTCTGATTTCAAGGCCTTGAACTTCAGTAGGGACTTATTTTGTTTAAACAAAGTTTTTTTAAGACTCTGAGTACTGATCCAACATTTCTTCACCTTTAGTTGATGAAAGTCAAAAAGGGGGAGAAGTTATTTGTGCTATTTGTGATTCCTCTTCAGTGTTTAGATAATAAGATTGTTCTTTTGTGTTAATCAGTTGTTTTGTGACATGGTTATCTGGTTTCATTGTGACATGATTATCTGTGTTAATCTGGTTTAATCAGTGTTACTTTTTGTTGTTTCTGCAAATGATGATATCTAATTCTTACAAAATGTTGCAGGGATATTTACACAAGATTATGTGTTTTTTCTTTCACCAAGGGGGAGATTGTTGACTAAGGAATTCTAAGTGTGCTTTGAGAAGTAACTGTTTAGAGTGATGAAATACAAAGACAAAGTATTTCTAAGGCTGCAAGGCCTTGAGATACTAATCTGAGCTTCAAAGCTTTGACAGATGTTTTCTTTACAGTGTGATATAATAATCTTGTGATGCAGGTGGTATATCTGATGTTTAAGATCATAGATTTGCTGCAACGATCCTTGTTGTATATTCTTAATATATCTAACAGAATTGCAGATATCTTAATCAGAGTGAATCAAAGGTTTCTAGTCTATTGAAAGACTGTGAAGCATGTTCAGAGCTCCAAGGCCTTGAGATGTGCCTTAAGCTTCTGACAGTTTTACAGAAGTAACTTGATTCTCTCTTTCAGGATTTAATCTTTGTTATTATGATTTTTTAATGAATTTTACAAGTCTTAAACTGGTTTATCATGAGTAATATGTTTCAGAAGTTAATCAGGTTATTGATTTATTCATATGATCCAGTTTTTGTTTAGAAACTGTAATCCAAACAGACTTAGTGCCGTTATATTTATGGATTTTTATTGTTGTTTTGTTTAATGTTGTTGCAGGTTTTTCAAACGTGCAAATGTAATCACAAAAAACTCCAACGTGTATCTACTCAAAGCTGTTTTGAATTGCAGTTAGAAAGGATGAGGATTTGCAGGAACTGAGATCCTAAAATCTTTCATTCACTTGCAGAGGGTGGATAAAAGACTGGTTGAAATTTGAAAGAAAAATAAGCTTACAGAGAACTAAAAGAGAGGTGTGATACATTCGTGGAAGACCAGACAATCAATCCCTCACAACTTCAGGCTTCAATCACTGATTTCAGAAGATCAATCATTCCATTTTTCCTGAAGAACACATCCAGGCCTGCACAAGCTTATTCTTCTATTGTGTTCTTCTATTGTACTTTAATCTGCTTATCTTCTGTATATCTCAAACCTCACAAAACCTAGTGGTTGGTTGTTCAAGTGAACAACTAGAGGTTCTTGTTAGCTCAACAGTTATTAGCTGATACTAGATAGGTTTGGAACCACAAGCTGTATCGGTGTAAGGGAGTTCACTTAGGCTTGGAGATCTAGGGTTGTTTCTCTGTGAGTAATAAGAAGTGTTTGCCCAATCCAGGTGGGATTAGATCCCTCGGACAGAGATTAGGTCCATTGGGACTGAACTCTGTAAATTGCCTTGTGTTCTTTACTTTACAGTTTTGCTATTTACTTCTGCAAGCAACTCAAATCAAACTAGGGTTTATAAACTGCTTAGAGCTGGTGATAGTTCAAGGCCTTGAAGCTTTCTGTTTACCTTAGAAAGTTTCAGACTAGTTTTGCAAAATCTCAAGGCCTTGAAATTTGAGTCTTTCACTTATTCACTTAGTCAAATTTTGTGTTTTAGGAAATAGTTTCCCTACTCTATTCAACCCCCCCCCTCTAGAGTATTTTGGTCCTGTATTTAGTCTACATCACAAACTTTCACCCTTGATTCCCAAGCTTTCTGTTCCGGACCGGAGAGCCCAGGAGGGTGCTAATCATAATGAAATCGCAGAAATCGAGAACAAATATTGCTTTAGTTCTATATTGTATATGCCAACAGTCTTACACATTGTCTTAAACATTATTACAATAGATCCAAATTGTCTGGAATTCAACTTTACTAAGAGTGTCGATATATACTAGATGAGTCTGCATTTCCCCTCCTATGTCAAGCCTTCTCTGTCTAGACCTAGGTAGGAATAAAACAGGAACCACAGTTTTTCGAAAGTCAACTGTGAAATACTGAGTAAGTAAACATCCAAGCTTCTAAACAGATTACGAAACATATTTTCCTAAAAAACAATCATAAAGGTTAATGAGCAATAACTAAATATATTCTTGCAGAATAAAGTAGGAATACTGGTAAACCATAAGAAACCTCATTCTTTTACCTTGCATCTCAATCTTACTCATATATCTCAAACGGGGAATATCATTCCGAATCTATCTCTTCATTCCTTTCATAAAATTCACTTTCTCAAAGAACATCTTATTAGAACTTGTTGAAACAGGAAATATCTACTATCACTAGCAACCATAACCTTACGTGTCGGCACCCCCTAAGACATCTTGTGGCCGGAGAGGTGAGTACATGGAGCGACCCAGAAGGTTGCGTCCGGGTTAAAATAATATGGGTCAAGTGGTCGAAGTCAACACGGCCAATCTATAAATAATATAACAATCCGCGCACTACTCATTCAACTTTACGTTACTTATGGATTATTATTCTAGTGTGACATTGTGAAAACATCCATTTCAAAACATAGTCAAATATCAAGTAAAGCATGTAGTCGTAAAACACATTTTCAGACAGATTATGAAATCATATTTCGACATGAAAGAAGCTAGGCAAACTAGACTCGGCATGTTTACTCACCTGAAGAACACAACAAATTGCACGTAGGATTTTACAGGTAGACGTAGCTCTCATCTACGAACTCGTTACCTACAAATTTATAATTTCTAATTAATCGCAAGTTCGACTAGCACATGATATGCAAGTAATGATGTGAGAGAGTTCAATTTAATTGAATACAAAGTCCAAATCTCACTTTGTTTTTATATTTGTCAAGATTATGCTAGTTTATAAAAATTATATCTTCAAATAGTAATATAACCCAATTTCTCAAATAATAGTCATGTATTTTAAAAAGTGAGAAAAAATACTTTTAGGTTTGGAACTTCTTAATTATAGACTCTTCCAATCGAAAACACTAGCTTCAACTTCCTAATAAAGCAAGATTTTATTGTCAATATTTAAACTATTATAGTTAACTTTTCTAAAGTAAATTCTCCCTATAAATAAACTTTTTTGTTAACAAAATAAATTATTAGAGATATGTTTTTAATAGTGGAACAACTAGTTCCTAAATTGTTTAAGTGATGATATAAGAATATCTATTAGAAAACAAGTATTATAGCTAAATAAGTATCAGAAATAATTTTGATAAGTAATTATTGTAATTAGAAGAAGATACACCCTTGATTAAAGAAACTATTTTCAAAAATTTCCTAAATCACCTCATACTTATTTTATTAAAAAAAACAACATTTAAATAACTAATTCATATAAATATCAACGCGCACTCCTTTAAGATTAACTAATTAAACAAAACTGGCATTGATTATTGAATATATTAGATTTCTAAGAAAAACTCTTTTTAAAAACTTAACATAGTGTAACGATGTTTATTTAGTTCTTAATAAACGTTTATACTTTAATTTTTAAAGTATGAGTGGTATACTGTATCAACACACAGATCACTTTTCGATACAGGGATGAAAACTTATATTTTTGGAAAATATTTACGATCTGAAAATATAATTTTTATTTTTGATTAAAATGATTTTTTTAAGTAAAAGACAAGAAGTCCCCCTAGGTTATATTAAAATTCAGTCAGAAACCCTTTACACTGACAACACATATTAATTAAAAGTCACTGACTTCCCCTAAAAGTTTCCAAAACGACAACAATTCCCTTACACCTAGCTTATGTAAAAGACAGTTTCACCCCCTTACATAAACTATCAAATTGATCAATCTAAACAAGGATTCGGTTATGAAATTTTATTATCTAAAGCAAACAATTAGAGGATCTAAAGTCTACCCAAGCCAAGAATGGCAAAATAAAATTGAAAAGTGGGGTCGTTCGGGCTTCCCGTTGCTGGGTCGCCGGTGGTTCTCAACGCCGGCGAGTAGGGCGACCCCGACTCTGGATGAGCCCTCTGCTGATCTCGTCGGGTCCCTATGAGTGGAAAAGAGGTGGTCCGTGGGTGTGCATGGCGCTAGTGGGACCTCGTCTAAGTTCCCGCAGGAATTAATGGAGGAACGGCGACCGATGGTGTCCTCTGCAGCATGGTGCTGCTGCTTTCCTTGCTGTTTCAGGCCCAAATTCGAGAGAGAAAGAGAGAGACGGAACTGGAGGAAGAGAGAGAAAGATGAGAGGGCAGTGAGTTTCCTTTTGGGTGGCCTCGCGGTGGTGGTTTTCGACGAGTCAGCGACGGCGGTGGGTTCACCCGTTGTTGATGTTATTCTCGTTGCTGTTTGCAGCGGACAGAGGGATGGGGAGATGGGGGATATGGAGGGGGTGGCTATGATGTATGTGGTGGTGGAGTTTTTTTCGATGGTGGTGATGTTGGTTGTGAATAAGAAGAAGAAAAATATGAAGATATAAGGAGAAGAATAATAATATGAAGATATATGGAGAAGAAGAAGAATATGAAGATATAAGGAGAAGAAGAAAAATATGAAGATATAAGGAGTAGAAGAGAAAGAGGTGTTACATATAAAAGGGTGAAAATTGTTTTGCAGGAAAGGTCAGTTTGTGTTTTATTATATTTCTTTTATTTAATATCTTATGAGGATATAAAAGTTATTTAAACTCAACTTCTACCCCCCAACTAAGCGTTTAATTTGCTAGGTTAAATGTTTTTGAAACTACAACTATCTCACCTCTTGTCATATAATTGACATATAAATCGTACGAAAAGTCCCCAATTAGCCGTATAATAAAAACGGGGTATTACATCCCTCTCCCCTTGAACAGAGCTTGATCCTCAAAGCTAAAATAAAAAATTAAATTATACCCAACCAACTAGTTGTTGAAGTTAGATACATGACATCTCTCATAAGCAAGAAATCACTATTTAATGCGAACAATGTAATATGGAATGTACACAAAATATCAAGTAAAGCTATACCTCATTTAAGTTACAAATATTAATTCTAGGCCAGTCATAAAGTTACTAAGGTTCTAATCACGTAGCAAACTCACAAAGTAGTCTCATGAAGCAGTTCTAAACGAAGGGTGACATCCTCTCCCCCTTTGAGGAGTGACGTCCCTGGAACTAAATATAAGTCGGCACGATGTACGTGGCGAGTACAATTCATGGATAATCTCCTTTAGTTGTAGCATATGGACCCTATCCGTATTGTTCTAGAGTAAAACCTTATTTGAATCATGTCTATCTTCCAAAATGAGTTTAGCCAAAAATTAAGGTATCCTCCAAGATCCTACGATTTTAAATGTCATTTAAAAGTCTGTTTCCTATTTCTATTTCATAAATATTTTTCACTATTCGAAATACAGCTTGAAACGGCGGTTCAAAACCGCCTTAAAATTAAATAAAAACGGCCTTAAATGTTAAAACGGCGGTTTTACTGGCGGTTTGTATTGTAACGTCAACAACGCCGTCGTTAATATGAAAAGGGCGGTCAAAACCGACGTCAATTTTTTTACGGCGCTTTTTGAAAACCGCCTTCAACCATAAGACAAAATTAAATGTCAACGTCACTTTCTTTAACCGCCCTACAGAAATACAGTTTATATATTAATTAATTTTTATTTTTATTGATTTTTTATATTTTGATTATTAATTGTTTTTAAACTCAATTGACAATTTCATGATATTTTACTCTCTGAACAGTGATGTCTTCGATTTGATTTTTTTAAATGGTAAACATTGTCTTCAACTTGAATTGAAGAATCATATCATCAATATTTTTCAAACAGATGGAACCATATCCTCAAAAAAAAAAGTCCACATCGAATTCATCAAGAAACAGTCCGGATCTCAACGATTTACTTGAACAACTATCAGATGAGAACTCATATCAGAGGGAAGGTAAGGGGATCTGATCGAGGAAGCATAAAGAGAAGAGGAAGAGAGAGAGGCACTGCCGGTGTTGCATCGCCAGCGAGGAAGCACAAAGAGAGAGAGAGAGAGAGAGAGAGAGAGAGAGAGAGAGAGAGAAATACTCCCGGTGTTGTCGCCGGAAAAGATAGGTGGCAGCGGCGAAGGGGCTTCATATGCTGATTTCCGTTCCTTGTCCAATCGAAGAAAGAAGAGAAGAGGGTAGAGAAACTGGTCGGGATAAATATAGATCGAGGACATCGTTTTCTTGTGGTGCTTCTGCGCCGAAGATGGATGGAAGAGAGAGAGAGAGAGAGAGAGAGACGAGCCTGGAGGTGGAGGTGGAGGTTGAGGTGGAGGACGTGGATTGAGAATGAGAGAGGAAGAGAGAGGGTTGCGGGTTATAAAGGTAGGGTTTGGTAATGAACGCTTCAGATTAGATCTAGTAGTTATACTAACCAACAGTCCAGATTAAATCCAGTAAATATATATATAAACATTACAATTTATATATATATATATGAATAAAAATAACACTTTAAGGCGGTTTTTGAATACCACCGCAATGTTAACGACGCAAAGTCACAAACCGCTGTGTATTTAATGGCGCGCCCAGTTAATCGCCGTAAAATTAAGGCGGTTTCTTATTTTCCACCGTAAATAGGACCAATTATTCGGCGGTTTTAAATAACCGACGTTAATTACTATATTTACGTCACTTCAGCAGAAACCGCCGTAACTGGACTGTGTAAATGGCGGTTTTTACTTCCGCCGTATTTGAAACTGCCGTAACAGGCTATTTTTCTAGTAGTGTTTAGTAACCTCCTGCTCATGGAATCTAGGTCGTCTAACCATACCCTAATCATCTGGTCGGATTTTAGTTCACCCAAATACAGAGTAAGACATTGCATCCACTAGCTCTTTCCTCAGATAACTCATTTCACAAAGGCTGCTAAAGAACATTTATATCCGTTGGTTCAAAAAGAGAGTAACCCGATAAGATTGTATAGCCTCCGAAAAATAGCTGATAAGAGAATGAGCATCCAATGACCCCCAAAGTAAATATTAGTGATAAGATTTCAATTTTCACACTTTTAATGATTAATCGTACTAATTACCTCAAGTTTATATCTGCATCATAATTCAGTAGACGAAGACTAACAAGCCAAGTGACGATAATGCTGCAGCGAGGCATCCCAAAGTCTCGTTAATCTATTAAAGCCACACGTAATGCATATTTGATACCATCCGTAATCCAGTGAATTAAAGAAGAAGGAACTAGGATACACTCTCATGATAAGGATCACTCAATCTCGCGGGTTACCTGTCTGCATAGGTAGATCATGACCAAATTTTATTTTCCTCAAAGATTAGCTAGGTAACAGAACTCCAAGCAGTAATGCTCGATGTAACCATTACTATCTTAGCAGACATAAAGCACTTAAATCATCACAATAAGAAGTTTAGGAGATAGCGAATAAGACTTCATAATAACACATTTCTTCTTACTCTTTGAAATCAAGCCACCCACCCGAGATCTTCAACGTCACCCAAAATTCCAAAATTCCACGATAAATAAGTATAGGAAGTGTGATACTAAAGATCAAACTCCCAAGTAGTAGATCAAAATTATGGCAACCCTAGTGAATCATGACTGAAACCTGAGTGAAAAGGTCAAAACCATGATTTTAATAACAAGGCCGACTTCAAATAAATAATTTATTAAAGAGTACGTACCACAAGAAAAGGAAACATATACCACCAAAACATATCATCATGTTACATAACTCCAAGAAGCTCACAAAATCTTACTAATCCACCTAGTGTTGAGAGAATTCCCGACCATATTAATAACCAAATCCCCCAAGGTAGTCGATGTTTCGACAGTAGAACCCCAAATAGACGCGTAAGATGTCATAACGCCTCAAAACCAAACTGGTTGAAAGTATCTAAAATTTAATGGGTTGATCCTACGACCTTTGGTCAAATTTCCAACGTCTCCTCAAATTTCTTCCACCATTCCTCGCTACAAGTCATCTTATCTTGACTGTCATCTGGTGGTAAGTTGGTTATGATTTGGGTTATCTTCTTATCTCATCTGTATTACTAGAAACTCTGACGAACTGGATGATATCTAACATTGATAAGGATGTATGATTCATGACTCTCCCTGGTGTTGTAAAGGTGCGATCTATCGGTCTTGCTCCTTACACCATAACCTATTGCATCCAATAATCTATCATACAACAGAAAGCATAACATATCATGTGTATGTAAGCATGTAATGTTGCACGTGGAACATAATCATTTTTATGCTAACGTGCAATAAAAAATTTCACGCGAGTTTATCACTATAAATATTTCCTCTTCCTCGAAAATAACTTTGGCCCAACTCGGGCAACAAGATCTGGGATTCTACTATGTTGTCATGCCAAATTCTCAAATCAATGACTTCAAGCAAGCCTGACTGGCTATCACAATATTATGATCTCAATAATATGCCAATGTACTTCTCATCATATCTTTTTCTTTCATCAAATCTTCATACTAGCACATAATCATATACATCTCATATCACATATTGCCAAGTCATGTGTAAAAATATTATGAAAATTCAAGTATTCAAGCTAGTAGAGGACTTTAACTTTATGGCTGGTCATTTGTGAAAATCTGTTACTGGATTGTCTATTATTTAAAATTTTAACGTCTTACGATCTATCAGGAGCTGAAGTTCTTAAGGTAGGTTCTTTCATGAGTCCAATATCTAAGAAAATTTAGGGTAGTACTTCGATAACAACTTGTTGTCCATAGAGAGTATTAAAGTCTTCATGCTCCAATCCGTGATAATTACGCACACGTTTCTACCGAATCCACCAAGTATTCGAATCAAATCCCAAAAATCGTTTTAAATCCAATAATGTTCCTAGTCCAATTTTTTTATTTGATTGGTTAGTGTGGGTCCACAGGAATTCATCACATATTGACCTCATGCCTAGATTCAAGCAAATCTCCAGATTTTGACTTCGGTTTCCAACATTTGACGCGGACTCCGAACTTTTCTTAACCCATTCTTTCTTGATAACTAACATTGTCATCCCCATCTAGTTAATTTAGGATTTTGATGCAGGTAACGCAGTGGAATAACCAAATTAATCCTTCTCAAAGCCCTCCACGGATCGCATGCGAGCATTCATAACATGATGAAAGTAAACGAATTATGTAACTTAGATTGTGTGATCATTACGAAGAATTGTATCCTCGTCTCTATGAATATCCACACCTAGTATTGAGCTAGAATCCTCCTCCACGTCAAGTGCTGGCAACGGGAAGACGGAGCCCTGTTGGAATAGATGCCCTAGAGGCAATTTTATATTTATTATGAACATTGTTTTTTTCTAGAATATTCATTTATTATATATTGTGATATTTAATAAAATGAAGTCCTTAGATACAATGTATTTTTTATATTAAATATCCCTAGTCCACTATATTGATTAATAGGACTATCAAATATAGACTAGTATGTGGGTAGATTGATATAAAGATATCAAGTCTAACACATGGGTATGCATTAGGAGTAATGGCATAGTGGATTGACCCACAACGAGAAGGATACATTACATTATGTTAAAGTCACAATCGCTTCTCGTAGTGCTAATATAATTGCAATCCTTAGACTTGAAGTCACTAGATACTCTAGTTGTGGAATATCGTGCTTTGATGTTATCAAACGTTACAACGTAACTGGTAATCATAAAGGTAGTTATCGGGCATGATAGGAAGCAAGCTTATAGATCGTAGTGACGTAGAGAGGATTTTTCCCTCCCACATAATGGGAGAAACTAGCCACGACCACTCAAGGGATAAGGCTTATTGAATGTCTGGCCAGACTCAGATGAATCAATATGGAGATATTGATGTTATCTGCTTGGATAAGCATATTCCTAGGATCGAGGAACTATGGATTGGATATACGAGTGTGACTATTTATGTCTCGTGTCCAATCCGGATATGGAGACAAAGGGATAGTGCAATATGAGATATTGGGCACAAGAGGTTTGTCTGGATCACTGACTATTTCTATTAAGTTGGGTGGCATGGATGTGTTGCTAGACAGCGCTCCATATTAGTAATAAGTTACTACCAACTAAAGTAGAAACCTATGGGGTCACACGTCAAATAGAGTAGAAATAGATTTGGGATTAATTAATATGATTAATTAATAAGAAGGATCATTATGCAACAACTTGCGAACTAAGTAGGACTAATATGCAAGAAAGGGACTAATCCAAGTTCATGTAGAACTAGGAAGGACCTTTATGTAGTTAACAAGGAGTTGTTGGACTATATAAAGGAGGCTATAGCTTCCTTCCCACTTAATGTTAAAGTTATTAGACATAACACAAGAGAGTGGGAGAGAAGAAAAGAGAGAGAGCAAGACAAGCCTAGAGGCCGACCGCCCCTAGGCCGTCCACCCTTCCCGTCGGCGCCAAAGAGGAGGCCGAACTCCTCCTTTGTCCCTCGTTGCTTGATTCTTTCTTCCCTCTTCCTCCAGTTCAAGCTAAAACTTGTTGAAGGAAGAATCTAGATCTCACCTCTAGACGTGGATCAATCGTAGAGACGAGGACATCATTTTTCGTGTGATCTCTCAAACCAAAAGGTACACAATTACTATTTCCCTTATCATGTTATGATGTCTCTTCATGTGATCCTTGGTGGGCTTTGAGTAGGATTAAATTTTTGTTATTCCGGTGCGTTAGCTACGTAAAAACCCAACAAGGCCCAAGATCACGCAAAACGGAGCAACAAAGGTCGCACGCCACACTTTGGCTAACGGCGCAGGGGGCGGGGAGACGGGTTGGCCTATGCCTCCTTGTCTGTGTCTCCTTTCTTGATTATTTCTCTCAACTAATGACTTATGTTGAGAAATAATAAGCTATGTCCCCTTATATATTTGATAACTCCTTATTAACTACATATTTTTACCATTACTAATATTGTCCATACACGGATTAGTCCACCTTGCATATTAATCCTACTAACTTTGCGTGTGGTCGCGTTTTCATACTTTTGAATAATTAGTCCTACTAATTAATATCCAAATTCAATTTAATCCATAAGGTGTGTGACTCCATAGGTTTCCACTTAGTTGGTAGTAACAATTACAAACATAGAGCGGTGTCTAGCAACACATGTATGCCACCCAACTAATAGAAATAGTCAGTGATCCGACAAACCATGTTCCCAATGTTACCGCGTTGTGTCTATCCCTTTTTCTCCATATCTGGATTGGACATGAGACATAAATGTCACACTAGTATATCCAATCCGTAGTTTCTCGATCCTGGGAATATGCTTATCTATGATAACATCAAAATCTCCATACTGATTTATCTGAGTCTGGCTAGACATTCCATAAGCACTACCCCTCGAGTGGCCATGGATATTTTCTCCCAAGATGTGGGAGGGAATAATCCTCTCTACATCACTACCATCTCTAAGCTTTCTACCTATCATGCCCGATCACTATCTTTATAGTTACCCAGTTACGGTGTAACATTTGATAATATCAAAACATGATATTTCACAACGAGGGTATCTAGTGACTTCAAGTCTACGGATTACAACACCATTAGCACTAAGAGAAGCTCTTGTGTCGTTAACATAGTTTAATGTAGCCTTCTCGTTCTGGGTCAATCCAGTATGCCATTACTCCTAATGCATACCCATGTGTTAGACTAGATATCTCCATATCAATGTACCCACATACTAGTCTGTAGTGATCGTCCTATTAATCAATATAATGGACTAGGGAAATGTAAGATCATAAGCTAAACGACATCATATCGAAGTGATTATATCAATGTGTCAGAACCTCCGAGTGACATACGCGAAGAATATAATTCTTAAAGATAATCCACACATCCCGATTATAATTAATAACATCAAAACAATACTCACAGTTTTTCTTAATATCTGAGATAGTTACCCAATGTAAAAAGCTTCCAAAATTTATCATAGTCGAAGAAGAACGCCTGAGAAAGTCATAAAATACCATAGTCTAAATATAAATTCCCAAAGTCTGAGTCCAAACTCTCAAAGTGATCTCCATACTGAAACTTTAACCATCGATCTGTCATAGCGCGCTTCAGAGTCTTGTAGACGATCACTAGTGAACAAACAATATTTACTTTATAGTTTAAACATTATTCTTCCCAAGTGAGTCCCATAACTCTATAATCAATATACAACAAAATAGACATCAAGATCCTCAAGAAATATTAAGGTAACCAGACACCAAGGAACGCCTAACATTGCTAGATATCCTCTGAGCTCCCAAATAATTTACTACGAATCAGTCTAGCTTTGTCTCTCGAGTAAAATTATGGACAAGTATACTCGAATCAACCATCAAAACCATTCAATGACTAAGGCTGTCAAGTTCTAGTTGTACCGCGTCGAAAGCTCAACAAGTTGAGTCCATTGTTACTTGTCCTAGGTGAGGGTGTGTGGGAACTACCTCGACCGCTTTCAAGATAAACTCTCTTTGATCATCGTAAGTATTTCATTATCGTTCCATAACTTCAAATTACCATCTCTACCAGTGCCTCAAGTATGTCGTTCAAAATTTTAATAAATCAAGTTAATGAATCTGAGTTTTACCATTCAAATATATTAACATTCCTCTTACTTCTCTTAATTCCAAAGTCTCCAATGATCGAAATTCAGTACTACTATCAGAGTTCTCACAAAATTCACATACCTTAACAACATTACTATCGAATGAATATATGCCCACTGTGATTATTTTCAAGAGCTGTATGTTATGTCGAATCTCCCTAGTGTATTATCATAATGGCCTGTAATCGTATTTCTGGGCCATCACCTATGGTATCAAGGAATAAAATGCACAATTATCGGTTTAAGTATCGCATACAACATATCATCTATCACACAACATGAAAACATGCGGAATATAAATAATTCTCATTGATACGCATGAAAATCATCTTCTCAAATTAGTCAGTATATCATCCGCAATCCATAATCTAGTTCCCATATTTCATGATCTTTATTCTCCATCATCAGATTAACACTTGCCTTGGATACTCATACAACGCGTCTCCTTAAATAGGACAACACATAATTCATAACTTAAAATCTAATTACGGTAATCCATACTTATCATTGTCTATCACACGAACAACATTTGTAAATCAAACAAAATCAAGAAAGAATTTCTCAAATCATACCAAATTATAGTATCAAATGATGAGGGTGGGTGGGACAATAAGTCTGACACTTAGGCTAGCCTTCAGAATTTTTTCATCGTCTCTATGAGTATCCACACCTAGGATTGCAGTTGGAATCCTCCTCCACGTCAAGTGATAGCAACGGAAAGGAGGAGGCAAATATCATGCAAAATAGAGAACCAAAGGTCGCACACCAGACTGTGGCCGACGGTGCAGGGGGGGAACGAGTTGGCTTCGGCCTCCTTGTCTATCTCTCCTTGATTGGTTATTTCTCTCAAGTAATGACTTATGTTGAGAAATAATAAGGTAGGTACCCTTATATAGTTAATAACTCCTTATCAACTACATATTTTCCCCAAAACTAATCATGTCCATACACGGATTAGTCCACCTTGCAAATTATCCAACTAACTTTGCTTGTGATTGCATTTTGATCCTTTTGATTAATTATTCCTACTAATTAATAACTAAATACAGTTTAATCCATAAGGTGTGTGACCCCATAGGTTTCCACTTAGTTGGTAGTAACAATTACAAACATAGAGCGTTGGCAACACATCTATGCCACCCAACTAATAGAAATAGTCAGTGATCCAACAAACCATGTGCCCAACGTTATCCTGTTGTATCTATCCCTTTGTCTCCACATCCGGATTGGACACGAGACACAAATTTCACACTCGTATATTCAATGCATAGTTTTTCAATCCTGGGAATAGGCTTATCTATGCAGACAACATCAGTATCTCCATATTGATTTAACTGAATCTGGGCAGACATTCCATAAGAACTACCCCTCGAGTGGCCATGGATATTTTCTCCCATTACGTGGGAGGGAAAAATCATATCTATATCACTACCATCTCTAAGCTTGCTTCCTATCATGCCCGATCACTATCTTTTATAGTTACCCAGTTACGGTATAACGTTTGATAATATCAAAAACATTATATTTCACAACTGGCGTATCTAGTGACTTCAAGTCTAAGGATTTCAACACCATTACCACTACGAGAAGCACTTGTGACGTTAACAAAATTTAATGTAGCCTTATCTTTGTGAGTCAATTCAGTATGCCATTACTTCTAATGCATACCCATGTGTTATACTTTATATGTATTTATCAATCAGCTCACATACTAGTCTATAGTGATCGTCCTATTAATCAATATAATGGACTACGTATATCTAAGATAAAAAATGCATTGAAATCTATAGACTTCATTATATTAAATATCTCCATAAATAATAAATTAATATTATAGCCAAAAAATTGTTCATACTAAATGGGTTGCCTCTAGAGCATCTACTCCAACAGTCTCCCACTTGTACTAGAGTCAATCTGGTGCATCTCGTATGCCTATATATCTAGTGTGCCTTTCATGCTTGCTCTGTGTAGGGTTTTGATTCATGGATGCGCAACGGAAACACAAACAATCATAAAACCATGCAAAACCCTCCAAGGATCACAAGTCAAGAGACATAACGATGGTAAAGGAATAAATCAATAACACACCTTAGGGTTCTCCTTTGATGACTTCAAACGCGAATTGTGTCACGTTCTCTATGGTTGATCCACGCCTAGAGTTGATCCTAGAATCTCCCAAGTCCTTGGTGCTGGCCCGGAAGAGGAAGAGGAAGAAGAATCACGCAAAACGAGACCCAAAAGGAGGGTCTCGGCCTCCTTTGTGGCCGACGGGATGGGCGGCCGCAAGAGGGGCGGTCGACTCCTCTTGTTGCTTGCTCTCTCTCCTTTTGTTCTCTCCCACTCTTTGTTTTGTTCAATAATGAGCATAAGTTGTGGGAAGGAAGGAAAGAAGGTCCTTTATATAGTCCAAAAACTCCTTGCCAACTACCTAAAGGACTTATTCTAGTCCTACTAGAATTCAATTTAGTCCCTTCCTTGCAAATTAGTCCCTACTAAGTTTGCAAGGTTTTGCAAAGTGATCCTTCTAATTAATTAATACAATTAATTAATTCCCAAAATCTAGTTCAACTCTTTATAGCGTGTGACCCCATAGGTACTATCTAGTTGGTAGCAACTATTTGCTAATATGGAGCGGTTTCTAGCAAAACATCCATTCTAGCAAACTAATAGAATAGTCATCTTGACAATATTTGTACAAGTAATTGTCTCATCCCTTTGTCTCTATATCAGGATTGGACACGAGACATACAAGTCACACTCGTATATCCAATCCATAGTTTCTCGATCTATGGGAAAAGCCTTATTCGTGAAAATAACATCAATATCCCATATTGATTTATTTGAGTCTGGCCAGACATTTTATAAGCACTATCCCTCGAGTGGCCTAGGATATTTGCTCCCGTTATGTGGGAGGGAAAAATTCTATCTACGTCCACTACGATCTCTAAGCTTGCTTCTTATTGTATCCAGTACACGCCTTTATAACTACCCAGTTACGGTGTAGCGTTTAACGCTACCAAAATCACAATAATCCACAACTAGAATATCTAGTGACTTCAAGTCTAAGGATGACAATACCATTGCACCGCGAGAAGCGCTTGTGACTCAACATAACATGTATGTAGCCTTCTCGGAGATGGGTCAATCTAGTGCAACATTCCCTAATGCACACCTATGTGTTGGATCGTGATATCTCCATATCAATCCAACCCCATACTAGTCTACAGATGATTGTCCCATTAATCATTATACTGGACTAGGGATATTTAAGATAAACAACTCAATTGTAAATCTAAGGACTTCATTATATTAAATATCCAATAAATGATAAATGAATTTCTAGCCACAAATAATTCATACTAAACTAGATTGTCTCTAGGGCATCTATTCCAACACTCTGAACAAGCGGCTTTGTACCTCTATCGATGATCTCTCGAATAATATGAAATCTCCAATGTACGTGTTTGGATTTCAGTTGTCACCTGGGTTCCTTGGCTTGTGCGATCGCCCCAGATTTGTCATAGTACAACGCGATGGGATCCACAATTCTAGGGACCACACCAAGTTCAGTTATGAAATTCCTAATCCAAATAGCTTCCTTTGTTGCCCCTGCCGCAACAATGTACTAAGCTTCAGTTGTAGAATCAACAACTGTCTCTTGCTTGGAACTCTTCCATCTCAAAGCTCCTCCATTCAGGTAAAACACATAGCGTGATCGCGATCTGTAGTCTTTTTTTGTCGGTTTGGAAGCTCGCGTTAGTGTAAATGATTACACTAAGTTCTTCCTCACCTCCAAATATAAGAATGCATCCTTAGTTCTTCTCAAGTACTTAAGGATATTCTTGACAACAATCCAGTGACTCTCACCGGATTGGACTAGTATCTACTTGCCATACTCAATGCATACGACACATCTGGTCTAGTACACAACATGGCGTACATGATAGGTCCTATAGCCGACGCATATGGGATCTTACTCATGCGGTCCTTCTCAATCTGATTGGACGGACAGTTAGCCTGAAAAATGGTGACTCCATGCGACATGGGAAAGAATCATTTCATTGATTCCTGCATGTTCAACCGTTTCATTAACTTGTCTATATATTTACTTTGGCTTAGGCTGAGCAGCTTCCTAGATCTATCTCTATAGATCTTTATACCAAGTATATAAACTTCGTCTCCTAAGTCCTTCATTGCGAAACACTTCCCTAGCCAATCTTTAACAGATTGCTAGGTAGGAATGAAGTTTCCAATGAGTAGTATGTCATTCACATACAAGACCAGAAACACAACAGAACTCCCACTAACTTTCTTATAGACACAAAGTTCATTTTCGTTCTTGATGAAGCCAAAATCTTTGACCGCATTATCAAAACATCAATTCCAACTCCTACAAGCTTGCTTCAATTCATAAATGGATAGTTGCAACTTACAGACTTTTTTTTGGCATGCTCAGGATCCTCAAAACATTCTGGTTGTGTCATATACACATCCTCAAGGAGGTTTCCGCACATAAATGCAGTTTTGACATCTATCTGGCAAATCTCATAGTCGTGATAGGCTGTAATAGCAAGTAAGATACGAATAGATTTGGTCATCGCGACTGGGGAAAAGGTTTCATCATAGTCAATACCATGAATCTGTGTGAACCCTTTTGCCACCAACCGATCCTTGTAGGAAACTACATTGCCATCCATGTCGTTCTTCTTCTTGAAGACCCACTTGCACCCCATGGGCCGAGCCCCTTCTCCTGGTTCCACCAAATTCCATACTTTGTTGGTATACATGGATTCCATTTCGGATCTCATGGCTTCAAGGCACTTCTTTGAGTCTGATTCGTGGCCTCTCCATAGGTAGTAGGCTCATCATCTATGAGAAGTACGTCACCAGGCTCAGTCACGAGAAGTCCATACGTCTCTGGCTCCTGACGTCCCCTACTCGACCTACGGAGTTCTTGTGTTACTTGACCAGGTTGCTCCACAACTACTTGTGGTTTTGTTCAAGATCCATTATAGGATCAGTGTTTTGTGGTTCTTTAACTTCTTCAAGCTCTACAGTGTTTCCACTGGCTTCTTTTGAGAGATATTCTCTTTCTAGAAACATGCCAGTTCGAGCAACAAACACTTTGTTTTCGATTGGGTTGTAGAAATAATATCATTTTGTTTCCTTAGGATATCCCACAAACGTACACTTATCTGATTTTGGTCCGAGATTGTCTGTTCGTAAACTCTTTACATATACGTCGCAACCCTAAATCTTCATAAATGACACTATGGGACGCCTCCCAGTCCATATCTCACATGGTGTCTTCATCACCAGTTTGGATGAAACACGGTTAATGGTAGCTGCAGTCAATAGAGAATTTCCCCAAAACGATATTGGAATATCAGATTGACACATCATAGACCGCACCATATCCAACAGGGCCCGATTCCTCCTCCCGGACACGCCATTCCACTGTGGCGTTCGGGGAGGAGTGAGTTTGGACAAGATCCTACACTCTCTAAGATAATCGTCAAACTCTTGACTTAAGTATTCTCCTCCGTGATCCAATCGTAGAGCCTTAATACTCTTGCGAAGTTGCTTCTATACATCATTCGTGAATTCCTTGAACATTTCAAAGGATTCAGATTTGTCCTTCATAAGGTATACAAATCCATATCTACTGAAGTCATCAGTAAATGTAATGAAATAAAGATAACCACCCCTGGAAGGCGTATGAAACGGCGCACACACATTAGTATGTATGAGTGACAATAACTCACTAGTCCTCTCACCTTTCTTATGGAAAGGGGAATTTTTCATTTTCCCTAGTAAACAAGATTCACATGTCTCATATGATTCATGATCAAATGAGTCTAGGAATCCATCCTTATGGAGTCTAGAAATGTGTTTCTCATTTATATGGCCTAAACGAGAGTGCCATAGATAAGTAGAATTTAAATCATTAGTTTTAATCCTCTTGATATTTATGTTATAGACGGAATTATTTAGACCAAGGATATAGAATCTATTAGACAAGCGCACTACAATAGTGCATACTATCAAAATAAATAGAGCAACACTTTTTTTAATAGAAAAAACTTTCTCGTCCAAACAAGAAATAAAAATAATGTTTCCGCTCCTAGTAGCCACAAAATAGCAATTGTCTAATTCTAAAATAAGTACAAAACGCAAATATAACTCATAAACGCCTACCGCTAATGCATAAAATCTTGCTCCATTCCTTTCACACGCAAGCCTCTCTCCCCTTTAGCCAATCATCTACCTCTCTTGAGATCCTGCACATTTCAAGAAATATGAGATCCACATCCAGTATCCAACACCCAAGATGAAGAGATAGACAAATTGACATCTACAAAAAAAATACATGGTGGTGGTGGAATCACTATTCCAAGCCTTTTTTCCTCCAGATAGTTTTGTTAGTTCCTCTTCCAGTGGCTTGTCTGACTACAATAGTGACATGCACCCTTAGAGAAGCCACCAGCAGGCTTTAAGGCAACTTCGTTCGATTTTGCAACTTTCTTTCTCTTTCCTTTGGAGGTAGAAGCAACCCGCTTGCTCTTTTCTTTATTGACCATCATTATGGCCTTTACCTTGCCTTTTTAATGCTCTATTCAGCGGTCCTCAACATATTGAGCAGGTCTGGTGAGGTTTGTTGATCTCATTCATGCTATAGTTCATGATGACCTAGCTATAACTATATGGCAACGATTGCAGGATGAGATCAGTGGCCAACTCTTGGCCGAACGGGAAGCCTAACCTCTCGAGATTCTCCATGTATCTGATCATATGGAGCACATGAGGCCCGATTGGGTTCCCCTCTGACAGGCTGCACTTGAACAGTGTTTTTGATACTTCATACCTCTCATGCCTCAACTGCTCATGGAAGAGAAGCTTCAAATGTACAATCATATCGTACGCCTCCATGTTCTCAGAGTTCACGGTGCAAAGCATGAGACAAGTCACATCATTAGAATCATCTACATCTTTCTGATGTGCCCTTGTAGCGGCAAGAACATCATCCTATCTTGGTGGTTCTTGAATATGATTGTTTAAGACGCACAATTTCTTTTCATGCTTGAAAAAAATTCTCAATTTTCTGTACCAGTCTAGATAATTGGTTCTAGACAACTTGTCATGCTCAAGGGCAGATTGTAGGGATGAAGCCGAGCTTGTTGATTTTTTGCCATTTGGTATTCTACAAATTGAAAATATGCGATTTTAGTATTTTTTAACAATTAACTACATTCAACAATGGCTAGATTATTAATTATAGCTCCCACTATTTTTTTCGGATTAATAGCCTTTACCATTAATGCGGAAAATATCGTATACTTTCTAGTGGTCCAAGATTCATATTTCACTTCATATCTGAGCTTGCTTTGGAAAGTCACCCAAAGATCAATAATTTAGGCAGGAACACCTTCCAATTGCATCTTATGTAACTCTTGGTTCAATTAGGTGAATAACTCCTTATGCTTTATCTATCCCATAAACAACACTTAATTGCCTTGCCTCTAAGTTTTTCAATCTCATTGAAACAACCTTGTTGTGTCCAACCTCTTACTCAACAAGCACACATTATTTTCTTGTACCACCGCATCACACCATGATGAATTAAGACACCTTGCTTTGGCAAGCCCAAATTTAATAGACACTGATCATGATGGGTGTTTAAGTAAGATAAGGCAAAACGCAATATTTATCGTTTAAGGGATTTTCTTGTTATTATTAATTGTTTTGTTGATCCCATCAACATGATCTATTTATTTGAATTGGGAAATCCCAAATAAAATATCAACCTTGTTTATTATTATCTTTGTTACGCTTTGCATGAATCAACCAAAATAAATAAATAAATAAATAAATAAATAAATAAATAAATAAATAAATAAATAAAATGTGGTATGGATATGGCCCCTTAGACTAAGATATTCCCAAGCCAATGAAAATATCTATAAGCCCTAAAGTTACAAGCTGAACTCAATGTGCCTCCATCTCTAGTCCACGCGTCCTAGTCTGATGAATTCCACAAGTCTTGTGGTTTCTTCAGTCTTTGATCTTCTTCTCCATGCCTTCATAATAATCTATCTATCTAATACTAGCTAGCATATATACTAAATAGAGAGACCTCACATGTTGAGGAAGAAGATGACACGCAGGCCGTAAAATAATTAATTACATTAATTACAATAAACAAAAACCAAAACAAACCACACAAGTAAACATCCACAGACTAGGCCATATCCATCTACCATGCGATAAACACATAATATAGTTAAAATCCAATTTTAACGCGCTTGTTCAATTTTAGTTGAATTTGGGTTATTTTGGGGTCAAAATGGTCCAAGGGGCCCACGAATCACATTGGCCGAACCCCAAAGGACCGCCCAAGTCGTGCCAGGCCGGTCGGACTAGTCTGCACGGTCAAACCAGCAGCTGGCCCGAACAGGGTAGGCCACGACCTCGGTCCGTGCGCCATAAGAAAGGGGGCAGTCAACTCCTTCGCCGACCCTCATGGGTTTTTTCCAAAAAATTCCTCTTTCCTTGTTGCTTATTTCCAATTATAGAGAAAAAACCCCTTACCCCAATTGTCCCCAAACCCTAGTGTTTAAAAACCCAAAAAATCACATAATATGTGAATTAAATTTGTCAAATTTTATACGATATGTCAAATTGGCACAATCTCTATTGAATCATATTCAATTTTCACCATTATGCTTAACTTCAAATTTCGCAAAAAGTAACGATTATAGTGAAAAAATGATAAATCGTAACACATAATATCATGTTATGCGCTTCAACATGTGGCTCTGATACCACTGTAGGGTTTTGATGCAGGTAACATAGAGTGGCTCAAAGCCCTCAATGGATTGCAGCAAGCATTCATAACATGATGAAAGTAAATGAATTGTGTACCTTAGTTTGTGTGATCACTAAGAAGATTTGTTTCCTCGTTTCTATGAATATCCACACCTAGGATTGTAGCAGGAATCCTCCTCCACGCCAAGTGCTAGCAACGGGAAGAAGGAGGCAAAGATCAAGCAAAATGGAGCACAAAAGGCCGCACACCACATTGTGGCCGACGACGCAGGGAGGACGGGTTGGCTTCGGCCTCCTTGTCTGTCTCTCCTAGCTTGGTTATTTCTCTCAACTAATGACTTATGTTGAGAAATAATAAGCTAGGTCCCCTTGTATAGTTGATAACTCCTTATTAATTACATATTTGCACCAATAATCCTGTCCATACACGGATTAGTCCACCTTGCAAATTAGTCCTACTAACTTTGCTTGTGGTTGCGTTTTGATCTTTTTGATTAATTAGTCCTACTAATGAATATCCAAATCCAGCTTAATCTATAAGGTGTGTGACCTCTTAGGTAACCACTAAGTTGATAGTAACAATTACAAACATAGAGCGGTCTCTAGCAACACATATATGCCACCCAACTAACAGAAATAGTCAGTGATCCGACAAACCATGTGCCCCATGTTACCGCATTGTATCTATCCCCTTGTCTCCATATCCGGATTGGACGTATATCCAATACATAGTTTCTTGATCCTGGGAATAGGCTTATCTATGCAGATAACATCAATAACTCCATATTGATTTATCTGAGTCTGGCCAGACATTCCAAAAACAGTACCCCTCGAGTGACCATGGATAGTTTATCCCATTATGTGGGAGGGACAAATCCTCTCTACATCACTACCATCTCTAAGCTTGCTTCCTATCATGCCCGATCACTATCTTTATAGTTACCCTGTTACGGTGTAATGTTTGATAATATCAAAACATGTTGTTTCATAACTATAGTATCTAGTGAAATCCAGTTTGAGGATTACAACAACATTAGCACGACGAGAAGCACTTGTGGCGTAAACATAACTTTATATAGCCTTCTGGTTGTGGGTCAATCCAGTAAGCCATTACTCCTAATGCATACCCATGTGTTAGACTTGATATCTCCATATCAATCTACCAACATTCTTTAGTGATCGTCCTATTAATGAATATAATGGATTAGGGATATGTAAGATAAACAACACATTGCAATCTAAGAAATTCGTTACATGAAATATCACTATAAATAATAAAATAATAATCTGGCCAAAACAATATTTATACTAAATATAGGTTGCCTCTAGGGCATCTACTCCAACAGTTCATACCACAGATCATAAGCTAAAAGACATCATATAGAAGTGAATACATCACTTTGTCAGAACCTCGGAGTGAAATAGACAAAAAATAAATTTCTTAAAGATAATCCACATATCCCGATTGTAAGCTAAAATATCGTAACAATACTCAAAGTTTTATTTAATATCTGAGATAAATACACAATATGAAAAGCTTCCAAAAATTATCATAGTATAATAAGAACTCCCAAGCAAACATCATAAAATAACATACTCTAAATATAAATTTCCGAAATCTGATTCCAAACTCTGAAAATGATCTGACTTTAACCATAGATTTGTCATAGGGAACTTCCAAGTCTTGTAAACGATCACTAATAAACAAATAATATTTAATTTACAGTTAAAATATTATTCTTCCCAAGTGAGTCCCATAACTTTATAAGCAATATACAACCAAATAGATATCATGATCCTCAAAAAATATTAAGGTAACCAGACTTGAACGAACTCCTAACATTGCTAGATATCCTCTGATCCCGCAAATCATTTCCTACGAATCATTCTAGCTTTGTCTCTCGAGTATAATTATGGACAAGTATAATCGAATCAACCATCAAAACCATTTAATGACTAAGGCTGTCAAGTTCTAGTTGAAACGTGTCGAAAGCTCAAAAACTTGAGTTCATTGTTACTCGTCTTAGGTGAGGGTGGGTGGGAACTTCCTCGACCGCTTTCAAGATAAATTCTCTTTGATCACCATAACTAACTCATTATCGTACCTTAACATCAAATTACCATCCCTACCAGTGCCTCAAGTATGTCGTCAAAGTCTTCATAAATCAATTTAATGAATCTAAGGTTCACCATTAAAATATCTTAACATTCCTCTTACGCCTCTTAATCCTAAAGTCTCGAATGATCGAAATTCAGTACTACCATCATAGTTCTCACAAAAGTCACATACCTTAACAACATTACTATCGAATGAAGATGTGCCCACTGTGATTATTTTCCGTAGCCATTTGTTATGTAGAATCTTCCTAGTGTAAATTCATAATGGCCTATTAATCGTATTTATGGGCCATCACCTATGGTCTCAAGGAATAAAATGCACAATTATCAGTTTAAGTATCGCATAAAACGTATCATCTATCACACATACCTGAAACATGCAGAATATAAAAATTCTCATTGATACGCATGAAATCTCAAATTAATCAGTATATCATCCGCAATCCATAATCTAGTTCCCATATTTCATAATCTTTATTCTCTATCATCCGAGTAACACTTGCCTTGGATACTCATATAACTCGTCTCCTAAGATAGAAAAACACATAATTCATAATCCAACTAATTACGGTAATCGATACTTCTCATTGTCTATCATACGAATAACATCTTTAAATCAATCTATCAAGAATGAATTTTGCAAATCAAACCAAATAATAATATCAAAAGATGAGGGTGGGTGGGACAATAAGTCTGACACTTAGGCTACCCTTAATCTGATCGGCTTTTCTAATTTTACGATCTTGTCCTATGTCCATTTTAAATTACCCTATCTTTTTAATGCCTTTGCTGGATTGTCTACTCTGATACCACCTGTAACACTTCTTGATTGCAAAGCTTTCCGTTCTGGACCGGAGAGCCCAGGAGGGTGCAACTCATAATAAAATGGAAGAAATCTAGAACAAACGCAGCCTTGGTTATGTATTACATATGCCAATAGTATTACACATTGTCTTAAAACATCATTACAAAAGACTAAATTTTATAGAGTTCAACTATACGAAGAGTGCGGATAGATACTTGATGAGTCTGTGTTCCCCTCCTATGCCAAGCCTTCTTTGCCTAGACCTGCGGTGGGAATAAAACAGGAACCACGGTTTTTCTAAAGTCAACAATAAAATACTGATGCATGTTTACTCACCTCAAGAACACAACAAATAGCACGTAGGATTTTACATGTAGACTTATCCCTCGTTTACGAACTCATTACCTATAAATTTATAATTTATAATTAATCGCAAGTTTGTTTAGCACATGATATGCAAGTGATGATGTGATAGTGTCCAATTTAACTGAATATAAAGTCCAAATCTCTCTTTGTTGTTATATTTTTCGACATTATGCTAGTTTTTAACAATTATATCTTCTGAAAGTGTGAGTATGCAGATGTAAAGGAACTAAGATACTCTAGAAGGAGGGGGTTGAATAGAGTATGCCAACTTTTTGCAAAACTTGCTAACAAGTAGAAGGACTAGTGCAGACAGGGGAATTCAAGGCCTTGAACACAGGTTCAAGCCTTTGAAGAGAAGCAGAAAGTTTGAGAACAAGTATGCCTTTTTCAAAGCCTTGAAAACAAGTTCAAACCCTTGAAAAAATAAACAGTTTATGTATGCTGCAAAAGCTTTGAAAGTGGATTAAATGAAATTGCACAAGACAAGTGATTTATAGAGTTCAGTCCACTTGGACCTACGTCTCTACCTCAGGGATTAGATCCCTGCAAAATTTTGAACTCAATTCTTATTAATCAAAAGCTAAGCCCTAGAACTCAAGCACAGAGAGTACCCTTACTCTGTTACAGCTTGTGGTTTTCTCTAACCTGTCTAGTACCTGCTCTAGCTAACTGATTAACCAAGAATTCTCTATTGTTCATTTTGAACAATCCTTGAGAATGTAATTAGAATTAATACAGAAATGATCTAACAATATAGCTCTATACAGAAGATCACTTAAGAGTAGAAAACTGCAGTGAAATGCAGTGAACTTCTGTGTATGGATTGGAAGAGATGAAGAACTTCTTTGATGCTTGTCAATCCAGAATGCTTTCTCTGTATTTTCCAGTTGAGAATTGTGTTTTTGTTGCTTCGAATTTGAGCTCTTTAAATACTTTAAACAACTCCGCAAATCTATCCAGATTTTCAGCAACAACCTTCCTATTTTGTAGGTAACAGAGTTTGACTATCTTGAGATCTTCTCCAACGGTTGAATGATTGTAATCTTCTGAAATATTGTTGTAATCCTTCATTTAACCATCAAGAGAAGCTGTCAAACACGTCTGATTGATCACAGAATCAAGGTCTTCAAGTGTTTTCAAGTCTGCAGCAATCCAGTTTAAGAAACAATCCCGCAAAACATAGAAACAATATTTCATGCATTATCATGGTCAAGCAGTTGATATAGCACAATTCAAAAACTGTTAAATAATTTTTCTTTCATCATCTAACAACAAGTAATCAAACATATGCAAGAGAGATAATAAATTAGATCAGAGAGTTAGTAGAAAAACTCCCCCTGAGAATATGCTTTCAAGTTTAACAGTTTCAAGGCTTTGAATCTAGTTTCAAGGTCTTGAAAATAGCCAAGACTATTTTCAAGCCTCTGAAGCTGATTCAAGGCTTTGAAAGCTGTTTCAAGGACTTGAAATAGCCAAGCTGTTTCAAGGACTTGAAATAGCCAAGCTGTTTCAAGTCTTGAACAACCTGAGCTTTCATCTTCAAATAGTATTATTACCCAATTTCAGAAATAATACTCATTTATTTTAAATAGCGAGTACATAATACGTTTATGGTTCTTAATTATAGACTCTCCCAATCGAAAACACTTGCTTAAACTTCATTATAAAGCAACATTTTATTTTTAATATTCAAAAAATTATATGTAACTTTTCTAAAGTAAAAGCTTCATAAAAATAATGTTTTTATTTAACAAAATTAGTTATTAGAGATATATTTTTTATAGTGGAATATAACAACTATATCCTAAATTGTTTATGTGATGTTATAAGAATATCTATTAGAAAAACAAGTATTATAGCTATTCATAAGTATGAGAAATAATTATTGTAATTAGAAGAATATACAACCTTGATTAAAGGAACAATTCTCAAATATTTCTTAAATCACTTCATAACTTATTTTATTAAAAAAAACATCTAGATAACTTATTCATTTAAAGTATCAACTCACACTCCTTTGAGATTAACTAATTGAACATAACCCGTATTGATTATTGAATATATTAGATTTTACAGAAAAATTACTTTTAAATACTTAACACAATGACTATGTTTATTAATTTCTTAATAAAATATTTCTACTTTAATTTTTAACGTACGACTCGTATACTATGTCAACAACCGGATTACTTTTTCGTAATGGGGACGAAAATTAATATTTTGAGAAATATATTTTCAATCCGAAATTTCTATTTTATTTTCTCGTAAATTGAAGTGTTTAAGTAAAAGACA
This sequence comes from Linanthus parryae, assembly GCA_023055425.1. NCBI lineage: Eukaryota > Viridiplantae > Streptophyta > Magnoliopsida > Ericales > Polemoniaceae > Linanthus > Linanthus parryae. The sequence continues at coordinate 93,881,369 of JALGPY010000001.1, forward strand.
AGTAGTTCCCCCTAGGTTATATTAAAATTCAGCCAAAATCCCTTTAGACTCACAACACATATTCATTAAAAGTCACAAACCTCCCCTAACAGTTTTCAAAACAACAGTTGCCCCCTTACACCTAGCTTATGTAAAAGACATTTTCACCCCCTTTCATGAACAATCAAATTGATCGATCTAAATATGGATTCGAAACTCAAGATTTGATTATCTAAAAAAATTTAGGATTTAAAAGGTACCCAAGTCAAGAATGGCAAAAAAAATCGAGAATTGGGGTCATTCGGGCTTCCCGTCGGTGGGTCGCCAGTTGTTCTCAACGCTGGCGAATCGGCGACCCAGACTCTAGGTGAGTCCTCTTTTGACATCGTCATGTCCCTTCGAGAGGAGCAGAGGTGGTCCGTGGGTGTGGAAGGCACTAGTTTGACCTCGTCGAAGTTCCCTCAGAAATTTATGGAGGAACGGTGACCAGTGGTGTCCTCTGCAACATGGCAGCTGCTGCTTTCCGTGATGTTTCGGACCCAAACCCGAGAGAGAAAGAGAGAGACAGAACTGGAGGAAGAGAGAGAAATATGAGAGGGCAGTGGGTTTCCTTCGTGATGGCCTCGTGGTTGTGGTTTTCGACGATTCAGCGGAGGTGGTGACTTTGGCCGTAGTTGGTGTTGTTCATGTTGCTATTTCCGGCGGAAAGATGGAGGGAATGTGTAGGGTTTTGATAGGAATTACGCGGAGGAATAAAAAATAATTGTTTCGTTCAATACCCTCCAAGGATCACAGGACTAGAAATCATAACGATGTTAAATGAAGAAACTCATGTGTACCTTAGTTTGTCTCCTTGATGACTTCACATGAAATAATTTCCACGTCTCTATGGACGTCCACTCCTAGGATTGTCTCAGGATCTCTCAACATTTTTGTTCTAGATAGGGAAGAATGAGGAAGAAGAAGATCATGCAAAAACAAGACCGAAGAAGCCCACGCCTCTTGTGGCCGACGGTGAGGAAAGGCACACGGGGGGGGGGATCGTTCGGCCTCCTTGTCTTTGCTCTCCCCTTGCTTTGTTCTCTCTCTCTCTCTCTCTCTTGTGTGATAACAATTATGATACTTATGAGAAAATAAGCTAGGAGTCTCTTTATATAGTCTAACAACTCCTTGTTAACTACATATGAGCCCCTCTACTAATCATGTGCTTACATGGATTAGTTCACCTTGCAAATTAGACCTACTAAGTTTGCATGTGGTTTCGTATTGATCCTTCTATTAATTAGTCCAAATAATTAATTCCCAAGTCCGTTTTAATCCGTAGGGAGTGTGACCCCATAGGTTTCTACTTAGTTGGTAGTAAAAATTACTAACATAGAGCGGCCCCTAGGAAGACATCTGTTCCACCCAACTAATAGAAATAGTCAGTAATGCGACAAACCTTGTGACCAATGTTATCATATTTTATTATCCCTTTGTTTCCATATTTGGATTGGACACGAGACATACAAGTCACACTTGTATATTCAATCCATAGTTTCTCGATCCTGGGAATAGTCTTATCCATGCTTAAAATATCAATATCCTATATTGATTTATCTGAGACTGGCTAGACATTCTATAAGAACTATCCCTCGTGTGGCCACTCATATTTGCTCCCGTTATGTGGGGGGGGGGAATCCTCTCTACATCACTATCATCTCTAATATTGCTTCCTATCATGCCCGATAACTACCTTTATAGTTACCTGGTTAAGGCGCAACGTTTGATAATATCAAAGCATGACATTTGACAACTAGAGTATCTAGTGAATTCAAGTCTAAGGACCACAATATCATTGTCACCATGAGAAGTACTTGTGACTTGCATAACTTGTATGTCGCCTTCTCGTTGTCGTCAATCCAGTACGCCATTACCCCTAATGCATACCCATTTGCTGGACTTGATATCTCCATATCAATCTACCCACATATTAGTCTATAGTTTACGTATAAAGGGGGGAAATTGTTTTGCAGGGTGTTGGGTGTTGTGAAAAAAGGTTGGTTTGTGTTTTATTATATTTCTTGTATTTAATAGCTTATGAGGTTATAACGCTTCTTTAAAGTACAACATCTACCGCCGACTAAGTGTTTAATTTACAAGGTTTTACTTTTGAAACTACAACTGCCTCCCCTCATGTCATATAATTAACATCTAAACCGTATAAAAAGTCATCAATTACCCGTATAAATTACAACATAACAAGGTGGTGAGGTCTACTCGCCACTTCGATTTTAAGATAAGCAATGGGGATCACTCGGGAGTTAACTGTGATGGAATCAAGGTAGCATGCAACTTTTGTGTCATATTGGGTCACCGAAAGTACGAATGTGACAAAATAAATACAATGGAGCAACGACAATGATATAATGGAGGGAACAACTAAGGGAATGCCCAGAACAACTATTAAGGGAACGGTAACAATTATTTGGGGAACCGTCCATACCAGAATGGGAATGGCTACCAGCATGACAACGATAATGGTGAAAACTAGTTTCTTAACAATAATAACTTCATGAATGGCACCATGGTTCAGCAAGCCAACTACAACGACAATGGGAATGGAGCGCATAACAAGAATGTGGATGCCAATGGAAACAAAGGAAGTAATGAAGGAGGAAACAAAAATGGAAATGAAAATGGAAGAAATGGAACTCAGGGCAACCACCAACGACCAGGTGGCCACATCTTTTTGATGAACCAGATAGAGGTGGATGCGGCAAATAACATGACGACGGGTACACTTTCGGTCCACAACCCCCAACACTTCAGCTCATATTAGAAAACAGTTGAGACTTCTAAAACCTCTTTCAATCTTCGAAAACAAAGCTTAGTCCTAAGGAGGGTAGGATGTAACGACCCCATTATTTTGTAGCAGTATATATCACGTCTAGCTTCTCTTTGCATCTTCACTTGCTTGCTAATTATCGTTTCACTACCTGCAACTTCAAATAGAAATCCGTATGTCTTACTACTGCATTCAAGCTTCTAGGACGTGGCTTAGTCCAATGGGGGAGTGATGAAATATCCCGAATTTTCCTAAGGAATATTTTAGTTACTTAACAGAGCATTTTAATTATAACTTTTCAAATTTTTTCTAATCTCCGTTTACAAATTTATATTTTTACTTAGTAATTATAAAATACTAATTTTCTAAAATTGTCATCCCGAATATATGTGGAAAAATTTTCTAATCATCATGTGATATCCATTTTGATATCACGATTTATGTACTACCGTTGGACCATATAAACTAATCTTATTTTATTTTATTTTATTTTATTTTATTTTTAGGATAAATTACAGATATGTGACATGTGGTTTGAGCTAAGATCGCTTATCTGACCCTAGTTTGAAAAGTTACACTTAAGTGACATGTGTTTATCTTCTTGTTTCGGATAACTTCTCCGTCCAAATTTGTTAAAGAAAATTATGTTAAGTACATTTTCCCCCCTTTAGTTACAATTGAGACTCAAACAAGCCCAGAAAAGAAGAATAAATACAAAAATACCCAAGAAAGAAAACGGAAAAAAATGGAAAAAAGGGAGGAGAACAGATAAAAGATTTATGAGCAGTTTCTTTAATCACGACCTTGATTGCAACTCACCTCCACCAATTCTCTCTGTAAAAAAATGTGTGCCCCTAATCACAAATCACACTTTCCATTCAACATCTTTTATGTCTATGTTCCTTATTCCAACAATCCAAAATCATTCTCTACAAACCTACACCAACTCAACAAATCCATCTTCATCATCTCGAAATCCCAAACACAAGAGGTTCCATTACCTCGAAAATACAAATTTTCGATATCATTTGCAACAGATTAACTTCTCCTATATCATCTCTCTCGATCTCTCTGTCTATCTCTTAGTCCCTCTCTTTTACTCTCTATCTCTCTCTCTATCTATCTCTCCATGGATGCACAAATAAAGAATTATAAGGGCAACATCCATCACACAAAACCAACATATCTCTCCCGAATTCGGTAGAAGTGAACATGGAAGAAGCCTTGGTGTCCACCACCTTCTTCCCCAAATCAGGATGAAGAAGAAGCCTTGACCATGGAAGAGAAGGGTAGCCACCATCAGAGCTACAAGGGAGAGAGGAAAAAGATGAGAATTGAAGAAGACTGCAGTACGTGTCCCGCCTCAGAAAACGTGTCAACGAACGTTGTAACAACCTGAGTAGATTACTGTCATAGTAACTTCTTTATCCGTACCACGGGATAAAAATGCTTAAGCCTTGAAGGTGCTAGTAGTATTTCACAAGGTTTACCATATACCAGATGTCAAACTCACAACTCTCCGATGTGGGACATGATATTACAATCCCACAACGATTCCATATATACATCTAAATCACAAAATCTATCCAAAAATATCTCGATATGGGACAGGATATTACAATCCCCCCACCTTATAAGCTCGACGTCCTCGTCGAGTGTGCCTAGTCACGTATCCCCTTGGCTAGAGGCGAACCACCAGGGAGCCCTTACGGGACCAGGGTTAGCTCTGATACCATTTGTAACAACCCGAGTAGATTACTGTTCCATCAACTTCTTTATCCGTACCACCGGATAAAAAGTCTTAAGCCTTGAAGGTGCTAGTAGTAATCCACAAGGTCTACCATCTACCAGATGTCAAACACACAACTCTCCGATGTGGGACATGATATTACAAGCCCGCAACCTTTCCATATCTATACTATATATTATTTGAGAATTCCTTCTCCAGCTTAGTCTCAGAAATTTCCACTTGGCAATTACAAATTACAATGAAGTAATGTAAAAAAAAATCATATTTGGTAGTTTCTTTGTAGGAGATTGCTATAATATTTAGTACGTCTAAAACATTTCATTTATTCACGATAATTTACTATGAATAATGTACTGATTACCTTAGTTATAAATTTTAGTTCCTACTTCTTTTAACTCTATTCCTCTTCTTCTACTCAGTAAATCATAATCAAAATTCAAGAGTGTAATGTAGCCTTTTAATTTTTAGTGTTGTAGTTAATAGTTATACTATTTTACTTCTTCTATGTGCTTTATTTATGAGAAGTTCCGAAGGAATAAGGTTATTTATCTTTTTTTTCTTGCTCTGACAGTTTCTAGTTCTTATTTGTTGTGATCTATTTCTAAGAAGTTCAAGAAATGTGAATTTCAAAGCATATATGCTGTTTTTTATACTATGTGGCCACTTGGTCTTTTCAAAAATTTACGATGTGTTTTTTTGTACTAACTCATTCTCATATTAAAGTTCATCAACTGAAAAAATGGATGTGGTCATGGCATGGTCACCTAATGTTTTTTATTATATCTTAATGTACAAGGAACTTTTTTGATATTCAATTACCATTTATTATTAGATAAATGACCATTCAGACTCTTTTTATTTATATAATTAATCCCATCCTATCATACTTAAAGAATATATGATGTTTTTCTTATAATATGTGGCCACTTGATTTTTTCTAAAGGTTATTATGTGTTTTTTTTTGTACTAACTCATTCTCATATTGTAGTTCATCAACTGAAAAAATGGACGTGGTCATGGCATGGTCACCCAATGTTTTTATTATATCTTAATGTACATAGAATTTTTTTGATAGACAATTACTGTTTATTATTAAAACATTGACCATCAAGACTCTTTTAAATTCATAGATACATAATCATTGTAACAAAAATATTTTCCTACGACACAATTTTGACATAAATGTAGATATAAATCCTAATTTGATAAAACTAAAATCCACTAACGAAGGGTGAGCCTTTGAAAATTTGTTTTTTGTATGTACATAAGAAAAAAGAGCAATGATGTATTACAAAATTGACAACTCAATTTGCTCGAGGTTCACCAATCTAGATGGTAATGTACATCAAAATGAAAAATGTATAAAGCTTTTGATGGTGTCTTTGGCATCTCAATTGATTTTTGCCTGTACACTTTTATTTTTCATTTGTTTCTTCAGGGACATAAAAACGTTGTCAATATGGTGAAGAAAAAAAGTACAAAACTAAAATTTCCGAAGAACTTAAAGTTTTAAATAATCAATCACTTAAATCAAAATATCAATCCTCCTATCTAATGAGAAATTTATATATGATGTGGTCGAAATTGTGGTATGTAATTGATAATACTAAAAAGAATTAGTTGATCTTTTTTTGGGGGAAGAAGATATTTTCTTTTGAAAATAAATGAGTTATTCTTCTGGATTCACTATATATTAAAACTCATTTATCAAATCATCGATATATTAAGGAGCTCAAGTATTCACAAGTTGCAACACATGTCGTACTAAAATCCTGTTTAAAAACAATTAATTTTTAAAATTGTAAATTTAAACAATAAGTAGATAATTATTTTGAAATATCAATATTCAAAAAGTGTGAAGTAGTTCAATATTATCATCACAGTCGATTGTATTTTCCCAATACAAAAAAAGATATACATTAAAATAGTTTCAAAATATTGAGAACTGCATCGTCAAAAAAATTGAAGAAAATAATTGACAAATATTTTTTTCATCAACTAAAAGTATAAATTAATTTATGTACATATATGTGTTGAGATTCAGTAACAATATAATAAACATTTAAGTAAAGTTAGTATATAGATTGTTTACATAATCTTATAGTTAAAATAAGTGAAAGCAAACTTGTGGGTTTAATTTTAAAAATAGAGATGAAGCTCGGATATTTGAAAGAGGGATGGGAATGAAACATTTTTTCACCATATAACTAAAGTGTGCATTTTCTTTTCCTATAAAAAAGTGTGAGCTTTGGATGACTACTGGAAGCATAACGGACAAAGATTCATCATGTGAAAAAGAGATTATGTTTAAAGAGATTATGTTTAAATATTTGAAAAAGAGATTTTTTTGAGCTGTGGATGACTACTGGAAGCATAATACAAGCATCCCTCAAAAAAAATACAAGCATTGGAAAAAACGATTTTATTAAAATTTTATGTATATTACCAGAAAGCTACTTATACACAGTTTCAAAATAAAATTCAATTATTTCTCTTTAAGAATTAGCTGTATTCATCCTAAAAACAAAGTTGTATTCACAGATTATACACACGTACACTTTTTTTTTTGGAGAATTTGTACACTTTTGTCTTAAAGCAAGGAGCTGCGGATTTAACCCTTGATAATTTTTGAGAAATAGTTAATGTATTTCTAAATGTAAAAGATATATTTTAAAATTCTACATTCTTACCATTATACTTTGGATATAATCTACTACAAATCATACCATCACAAGTAAATTAATGAAGCAGTATATTATCCGTGCATAGTACGGGTTAAGAGCTAGAATACATCTAATTCACAATATTAATCCACAATACCTCGATGTGGGACAGGATATTACAATACCTTCTTAAACTTTCCCTTAACTCCCAGTGGATATTTTATAATAGGGCTATTAGTTCATGATACCTTAAAATATAAGTAGTCGTATGCATTCACGTTCATGCCTTGCTTGTATGGTTATGTGAGGTTGGGTGCTTATATTTATTAGACGTCTCTCCTATAATTGTAGATTCTCAGCTCATAGACTAAGGGTACATAATTGTAGATTCTCAGCTCATAGACTAAGGGTTTCCCGGAATTTGAGATTTGGTACTATGAACATGGCGGCAGAAAATTTAGCATCACCATTGTCCTCATCCTTCACCAATTCGAGGACGGCCTCACATTAACCAATAACTTGTAGAAATTGAACAAATTAATCGATTTGAAGGGCGATATCATCTTCATCGAATCAACACAGTGAGAGAGAAGGAGAAGAAGATGGTGGAGAAAAAGAAAGTTAAGATGACGGAAATGAAGAGGAGGTGGAGTGTTTCTCCTCCTTCAAATTTGGATTTTGATTTTGATTTTGGCTTTTATTTTTTATATATTCAGTTACTTTAATTGTTATTCTATTTTGCAGATCAAGATCTTGTTACTTTGTTTAGCAATCTGATTGTGGTTGTTATGTAATACACCGCAAACTAGAAGGGCTAAAATTTAATTAATCTTTTTTATAACCTAATTGAATTTCTGTAGGAATTTCTATTTGAAACATGGAGAAAAACACGGGTAAGCTAAGTGTAACTTTTTAAACCACGGGTCAGTTAAGTGAATCGAGCTGAAACAACTGGTCACCTATCTGTAATTTACCCTTATTTTTATTTATGTTTTTCCATGGCCCACTTTCACGCACTAGACCTATTTTCCTTTCTATTTATCAACCTATTCTTCTCTTCCTTTCTCTTGACTTATCCTCCTCTTCTCTCATTCTTTTTCCCTTCCTGTAACTTCTTCTTTTTCTTCTTATTCTTCTTGTTCTTTGTTCATCCTCCTTCCTTATATCACGGCGAAACACCACCACAGCCCCATCACCACCAGCACCTCTCTCTCACCCACCTCCATCCCTCTGTCTCTCTCTCCTAGTCGGAACACTAGACCCAGTCGGAGCGACTACTGACAAAGCCGACAGCAGACTCTGCCGAGACCGCCGACCACCGCAACAACTCCAATCCATCTCCTCTCTACCCCATATCATCCCCTCTTTCCTGATCTCTCAACCATGCCTATGTTCCTCCACCGAATTAACCATCCCTTTTTTTTACAATCAAAACCCAACACCAAAACATTCATTAACACCGCCAATACCTCTAACGAAAACACCACATCATCTTCCCCTTTTCCCTATCTCTCACACTCATCTTCATGTTATTTTCTCTCTCTCTCTCTCTATGTTCACCTACTAAGCCCAGCAACCCGGTACGAACCTGGCGACTGAACCCTGCCGACGGTAACGCTGCAACCACCCCCGATTCACCGCCTCATTTTCCCGATCCGCCACCCACTATATTTTGGGGTAAAATTTGTTGGAATAGAGGCAATCTTATTTAGTATGCACATTAATTTTGGCTAGAATATTCATTGTATTATATATGGAGATATTTAATATAATGAATTTCATAGATTGCAAATGTGTTGTTTATCTTAAATATCCCTAGTCAATTATACTGATTAATAGGACGATCAACTATAGAATAGTATGAGGTTGGATTTATATATATGGAGATTTCACGATCCAACACATGGATTTCAGTAGATATGAAGTAGAGAAGCACCTTGGAAAAAGTATTAAGGCTCTACATTGTGATCTTGGAGGAGAATATTTGAGCCAAGAATTTGACGACTATCTTAGAGAGTGTGCAATCTTATCCCAACTCACTCCACCCGGAACGCAACAATAGAATGGCGTGTTCGAGATGAGGCATCGAACAATGTTAGATATGGTTCGATATATAATGTGTCAAATGAACTTCCATTATCATTTAGGGGCTACGCTCTAATTTGTGTGCATCTTTCACCATTAATCATGTTCTATCTAAATCGGTCATGAAGCCTCCATATGAGATGTGGAGTGGGAGAAGTTCCACAATTTCCTTCATGAGGATTTGGGGATGCGATGTTTATGTAAAACGCTTACAATCAGACAAGTTCGGGCCCAAGTCGGATAAGTTTGCGGGATCCCCTAAAGAACTAAGGGGTTTATTTCTACAATCCAACCGAGAACAAAGTATTTGTTGCCCGGTCCCGCGTGTTTCTAGAAAGAGAGTTTGTCACTAAAGAAGCAAGTGGGAGGACTGTAGAACTAGAAGAAATTCATGAACCACAAACCACTGATCCTACTATGGAACACGAACAGGAACCACAAGATATTATGGATGAACCGGTTCAAGTAACACAAGAGCTTCGTAAGTTGACTAGAGTAAACCAGGAGCCAGAGAGGTATGGACTTGTCGTGACTGATCCTGGTGACGCGTTGCTCATAGATGATGATCCTACTACCTATGGAGAGGCCATTAAAGGGCCAGACTCTCAGAAGTGGCTTAAAGCCATGGAATCCGATATGAAATCCATGTATACCAACAAAGTATGGACTTTGTTGGAAACACCCCAAGGGGTGCGGCCCATAGGGTGCAAATGGGTCTTCAAGAAGAAGACCGACATAGATGGTAATGTGATTACCTATAATGGCCTATTGGAGGCAAAAGGATTCAGACAGATTCATGGTACAGATTATGAGGAAACCTTTTTCACCAGTCGCAATCACCAAATCCAGTCGAATCCTACTTGCTATTGCAGCTTACTACAACTATGAGATTTGGCAGATGGATGTCAAAACAACGTTTCTATATGGAAACTTCCTTGAGGATGTGTACATGACACAGCCTCAGGGTTTTGTGGAACCAGAGCATGCAAATAAAGTCTGTAAGCTGCAACGATCCATTTATGGATTTAATTAAGTTTCTAGGAGTTCAAATCGACATTTTGATGTAGCAGTCAAAGAGTTTGACTTCATCAAGAACGAAGATGAATCTTGTGTCTACAAGAAGGTTAGTGGGAGATGTGTTGTATTTCTGATCTTGTATGTGGATGACATACTACTCATTGGCGACTTTCCTATGCTGCAATCTGTGAAAGATTGGCTAGGAAAGTGTTTCTCAATGAAGGACCTAGGGGATGCAACTTATATGCTTGGTATCAATATCGATAGAGATAGATCGAGGAAGCTGCTAGGCCTAAGTCAAAGTACATATATAGAAAAGGTTTTGAATCGGTTCAACATGAAAGATTCCAAGAAGGGATTCTTGCCCATGTAGCATGGAATCACTCTTTCGAAGAATGATTGTTCTTCCAATGATATTGAGAAGGAAGGCATTATTCTGGTTCCCTATGCTTTGGCTATAGGGTCCATCATGTACGCCATGTTATGTACTAGACCAGATGTGTCATACGCGTTGAGTATGACATCCATATATTTTTCTAATCCGAGTGAGAGTCACTAGATGTGGTCAAGATCATCCTCAAGTACTTAAGAAGAACTAAGGATGCATTCTTGATCTATGGAGAGGAGCAAGAGTTGCGTGTAAGGGGTTACACGGATGCAAGCTTCCAAACCGACAAAGATAATTTCATATCACAGTCGGGATTTGTGTATTTCCTAAATGGAGGAGCTGTGAGCTAGAAGAGTTCCAAGCAAGAGACGGTTGCTGATTCTACAACTGAGGCTGAGTACACTGCTGCAAGTGGCGCTGCAAAGGAAGCTGTTTGGATTATGAAGTTTATTATTAAGCTTGGTGTGGTTCCTAGCTTTGTGGATTCAGTAGAGTTGTATTGTAACAACACCGGAGCAATCGCACAATTAAAGGAACCCAGGTCACACCATAAATCCAAACATGTGCTCAGGAAGTTCCATCTTATTCGAGAAATCATCGATAGGGGAGATGTGAAAATATGCAAGATTCCTACAGATGAGAATCTGTCAGATCCTCTCACGAAGCCGCTTGTTCAGCGCAAGCATGAAGAGAACACTACATCTATTGGCATAGGAGATTCACCAGATTGGCTCTAGTTCAAGTGGGACTATTGGAATAGATGCCCTAGAGGCAATCTTATGTAGTATGAACATTACTTTCGGCTAGAATATTCATTGTATTATTTATGGAGATATTTAATATAATGAAGTCTTTAGATTGAAAATGTGTTTTTATCTTAAATATCCCTAGTCAATTATACTGATTAATGATAACTCTCTTTTAGGAGTTATCTTTATACTTCCATATTACTTGTAATAGGCTTATTTCACATGATTTATATGTTATATTTGCACAAATATGTGAATTTGGTGATTTATAAGCCTAAGAGTGAAAAGTTGTGTTTCTAGCTTATTTGTGCATGCTTTCTCTCATGTTTGCTATGATAATTGCACGGGGTGTTTAGCGTTGTGTATCTCAGGTAAAAGAGGTGCATTGGAGCTTATGAGGTGCTTGGATATGCTTGGAATGGAGCTAGATGAAGAGGAGAAAAGGAGACGCACAAACAAAGCAAAGTTGGAAAAGTCACACAGGACCAGCCTGCACTCTTTTCGGTGCCCAGGAAAATCTACAAAGAATTTTGATGCAAGGCTTGCGGCATTGGAAAGTAGACATCCGTAGCTTTCCAACGGTATATGGTAGGCCCGAAGACGAGTCCGTATGAGGGAGATACAGCCCGCGCAAAATCAGCAAAGAATTATGTCCGGGAATTACAAAGTAGAGGGGCTGAAGTGCAATTTCGGCATATTTTCATTAAAAAGCGTGCCCAGCTGGTAGAAAACGGGCAGAGACGACCTAAGGAAGAGATATTCACGTACGGGAGCCATTGGAGAGCAGCTAGGAGCTTGGGGATTGCACGGATTCGCCAAAGCTTTGGCGATTTCATCGTTTGATTCTTCTCTTACCCTCTCTTTATCATTCTATGGAGAATACTTGTGATTTTGGCATAACAATGAGTAGCTAATTTCTTTGTTAGGCTCTATGGAGAGCCTAGGGTTATGACTTAGACTTATTTTCCGGATTTTGTTGATTGATTCATGCGTTTGATCCAAGTAGTGTTTATTATTCTTCATCTTGTATTGTGAATCCGTAAGCTAAGGCTATTGACACGTGTTAGTGATGAATGGAATGACCATGTTAGATGAAGATGATGAACTAGTTGAATTCATAGCTTAATGTTACAAACTAATTGATTAGAAATCATGATCTAGGCTTAATTCTTAGCAACAAGGGAGTCGCGAACCGGAGTTGTTAGTGAACTAGGTGGGTGCTCGACAGAGACTTAACCCGGTTACGAATAAGATCATGTTTTTATTCCCGAATCATTGAGACCGATAGGTGAGATGAATAGGAGTAGTCATGTGTGGGTAGATTCGGTTGAACTAGTTAGGTGAGTGAATCGTGGACCGACAAGACCCGGTGAACGAAGTTGACTAGCCAGCTAGAACGTAACGGTAGATGGAGGTGGACCGACAGGACCCAAAGTAAACTGTTACGTAAAATTACATGAGATCGACAGAAGATTGTAAGTGCTATTACCCGGAATAATCAGTTAGTGCGTAACGTGTTTCAATACAAATTCCGGAACTGTCTAAAGACCCTAGGTGATTCATAGATCGCCTAGTTTTCTCCCTACTTTGAGTAAATTCTCCTAATTGAAAAATACAAAAATATTGTCTCTACATTCATTTTATTTAGTCGCTTGTTTGTGGGCGACGAACATTCAAAATCAAACCACTTCTTACCGGTTACTTAGGTATCTTCTAACTAATGCTTAATTAGCTAATAATCGTCTATTTCCCTTGGGTTCGATATTCGGAGTCGTAAAATACTCCACTTACTACTTGACCGTGCACTTGCGTATACACGTAAGAATTCGTGTCAAGTTTTTGGCGCCGTTGCCGGGGAATTAAACGGTTTATTAGTTTAGTTAAAAATTAATTTAGGATACTTCTTTTATTCTCTTTTGTTACTATTTGTTTACCTCACGGGTGTGCTAGTGTTGTTTTCTCAGGTAGCTATGGCGGAAGGACAAGGGCAGATTAGCCTCACCACAGAGCAGCTACAAGCTTTGGTAGCTGAAGCTGTAGAGAAAGCATTGGCAGCAACATCTATACCGCGCCCGACCTCAATGCCATATAATCGATCAGGGAAAGCAATAATCCAGGCATTTGAGGCGGACCTTAAAGGAAGGGAGCCAGCAATTGTGGTGCCACCAATTCAGGCAGAAACCTTCTGTCTCAAGCTGGGCACAATTCAATTTGCTCAGGACCAGTGCACTTTTGCTGGGACAGACGAGGAAGACCCACATGCATTCATTGGGAGATTTCAGAGCCACTGTGGGCTAATTCGATATAGTGGGGTCACATCTGAAGCGCTCAAACTAATGCTCTTTCCTCATTGTCTTAAGGGAGCTGCTATGGATTGGTTGGACTCTATGCCATCCTGTTCAATCAAAACGTGGGAAGAGTGTGTCGCACAGTTCATGAGTAAGTTCTATCCTATCTCACGTGTGATTCAGCTTCAGAATGAGATCTGGATGTTCAGGCAAAAGCAAGATGAATCACTTGTCAAAGCATGGCACCGCTTCAATCATTTGCTACGTAGATGTCCCAACCCTGGTATTGACAAGCGACAGTTAATCCAGGTCTTCTATGATTCACTTGGACAGCCCAATAGAGACAAAATGGATATTGAAGCTGGGGGAAACTTCTTATTTAACTGTGATCATGAAGGGGCATATGCATTGATGAGATGCTTGGTTGAGCAAGAAGAGAGCATGGATTACCAGTACAGGCACATGGAACTGGTAAGAGATGAAAAGATGGCTTATAACACTATTCAGGTGAATGCGGTAGAGGTAGTGCATGAAGCAAATGTTTCAGAGATGCATCAGCAGCAGCCAGTACCACCATTAGAGTTGAGCGATATGACAGGGATAATAAAGACGATGGCTCAGCACATGACATACATGTCCACACAGGTCAGCTCTGTAGCAATTGCACTTCAAGTTGCTCAAGCAGAAATAAAAGATCTGAAGGAACAACTTGAACAAAGGGCACTGGGTAGCATTGTTGACACATCAGAGGGACAGGCTCAAGCCATCACCACTCGAAGTGGTATTGCACTTACAGATCCTCCATATCCGAGTCATGCCAGTGCGGAAGCCTCAAAGGCAAAGGAACATGAAGTCTTTGATTCTGAGAAGACACCTGTCGTGGTCCCCCAATCAAAGGGCATGACTCCACCAGACGACGAGGAGCATACTCAGGTACCACTTGCATCTTCTCCTTCTTCTTCAGAACTTCCATACCCATTACGTACTAGGAAGAAGAAGGATGATTCTGAGGAATACAAGCGGTTTTTGAACGTATTTTCTAAACTGCATATCAATATCCCATTGATTGAGGCACTTCAAAAGATGCCTAAGTATGCTCGATTTATTAAAGATGCAGTTCTTGGAAAGAAAGGGGTGGATGAATTTCAGAGAGTAAACTTAAATGAACAGGTTAGTTCATGTGTTTTGCATGGGTTACCTAAGAAAAAGAAGGATCCAGGTAGCTTTGTCATTGAGGCTACATTGGGTGATTCCTACACTGGAAGAGCTCTATGTGATTTGGGAGCGAGCGTGAATTTGATGCCGTTGTCCGTATTCAAAAAGTTAGGTGTGGGGGAGCCCCCGAAAACCTGGATAACACTCCAATTTGCAGACAAGTCATCCAAGAAAGCATGTGGGATGATAAAAGATGTGCTAGTGAGGGTCGGAAGTCTGATCATTCAGGCTGATTTTGTTATATTGGATATGCCAGTAGGGGATGTTCCGTTAATTCTGGGTAGGCCATTCTTGGCAACTGGTCGTACTCTCATTGACGTAGAGAATGGAGAACTGATTATGAGGGTACACGATGACATGGAGACTTTTCGGGTCTTCAAACCGTCACCCCAGTGTTCATGGGAGTATCAGCCAGGGGTGCCATTTGCTGTACAAGTGAAGCGCCAAATCCCAGAGTTGTCGCAAGGGGATCCACCTGACTACTGGGAAAGAAATAAGCCATCAGCAGTGCACGCACACGAAGCAGTGCTTCAAATTCAGCACAGGAAAGCAAAGCTGGAAGCGGCACAAAGTGCCAGACCACCCTCGTGAGGTGGCATAGGTAACTGGGTCGGGCCGTCGACCGTAAATTACAAGCGCTTGTTGGGAGGCAACCCAACGTATTTTCATGCTTTAGTGTAGGGAGTGTGTTTTTAAATACTGTCGTGTGCGTTTTTAATACTGTTTTGTTATCTGAGGGGTGAGAGAGTGAGAATCTTATATTTGAATTGAGTCGTGCAGGCACACAGGTTGGAGACGCGGTCCGGACTCCCCTTCTTGATGCGTGAAAAGAGGAAACGCAGAAAAACCGAGAAAGCGACATAATGATCAAGAAATTTGAGGTCAGGAATTCTGAAGTTTACTCCGGAAAATTTGAAGTCACCATTGCGAAATCAGAACGTGCGCGAAACGATCTTTCCGACGGTATGTAATATGCGTGCATCGGAGTCCGGAGACGTAATCTGGAAGACAAAGCAAACGAAGCGCATCGTAAAAAAAAAAAAAAAAAAAAAAAAAAAAAAAAAAAAAAAAAAATCTGGAGTCAGGGGTGTTCGCACGAACACCCCCTGTGTTCGCACGAACAGATGGTAGCCAAAATCCTTCTGCTGGAAATTAATAACATAAAATAATGTTCTTGCGAACAGGGGTAAAAAGGGAAAATTTGGGTCAAATTTTTGTTTCATCGGGCAACCAGTACATCTTCTTCCTGTTTCATCCTTCAAACCACCCTCAAACCTTCATACCCTCTCTGTAAACCCGATCGAATCCGGCGATTCCTTCAACTCTCCGGCGATTACCTCGACTTCCCGTCGCATCTCCGGCCAGCCCTTCACTCCGGCGACATATCTTTCTCATTCCGGCGAACCCAGCAGCAAACACTCCATCTCTCCCCGTCGGTTTCAAGCCCCACAAACCACCAACACCACTGTCCCAATTCTTCGGCGGTGTTGAGGTGGTTTTCAGGCCGTCTCTCAAGCAGGCGACTCCTCTCTCACTCCGGCGAACCCGAAGCAGAAACCACCACCGAAACCCACGACCACTGCCTGTCTCTCTCACCCTCTGCCCCAATGGCCGAATTGAACCCACCTCTGTATAATCCAATACCCGAACCTTCCTCTAATCAAATCAATCGAACACCACCCAGCCTTCTTCCCCGGTCACGACGACCCACATACGAAATCGATGAACCCCGAACCGACCCAGACATCTATCGCACCCTTCTCGGCAGCCCAATTCGACACCAAACCCGAACAACCAACAACCCCACCGCAGACCTCCAAACCTCCTGCTCGTCGGCCATTGATTCCGGCCATAGAAACCGGGTACAAGCTCGGCCAAACACAGCAGCCGACATGAGTTCCGGCGATTGAGCACCCTGTTATGGCTCTTCCCCCTTTGGCTTCTGTCAGTAACTGTCAAACTCCAAACAAACCTCTGGCCGCCTCCGGTAGAAACCCCAACCATCATCCAACAACCAATTTCCCGAATACAATCCTTTCTTGTTCACTGTGAGTTGTTGACAGCTTATAAAAGTGTGGTTGGGCTGTGTATATCATGTGATGGGTATTGAAAATTAGAAGAAAGAATATGAAATTATGGGTGCAAACAGGAGATATTGGCCAAGAAAGAACAGATTTATGCTGAAAATTGCAGGGAGTATGAAGCATGATTATAGTCTATGTTATTCTCAAGTTTGAAATTGAGAGTCATAAGGGCTACAATAGATCATTTTTTTTTCTTATATCAGTGAGTTGTGATCATATTTATGAGCGGATTAAGGTGGATAGTTGGTTAAGCACACGTCAACTATCTTCACCATAATATAGTTCATTGATGAATGTCGTGTGGATTCTCTTCAATCATGGAGCAGCTGATATGGATTAGCCGGAGTTCGAAAATGGATGAGAAGTTTGACGAAGACATCGACCCCGTGTGCTAACGCGCACTCGACCGTCACGGGAGCTCACATCACGAGTTTGGGGATTCTTCGTTCTCTTTTCGTTAGCAGCAACTGATCAATCGACCCCGGTGTGTTTCACACACTAGACTGCAAGGGAGCTTGCATTGGCGCGCACAATGTTTGCTTGGGGATTGTTCTTGCTATCTCAGTCAGCACCTCTCGGATTTCGTCCCCGACCTTGTGTCGGTTGTGAGTCTCTCTTCTCTTTCTCTACTTACCGTTTAGGCATATCGTACTTGCTCTAGGATTTTATTTTGACGACTTTGTCACGGTGCTTTGTCACCGCTGGGATTTGCTGTTAGAATCTTAGGGAGTACTTGAGTACTTGCTTAATTTCGGTACACACAACTTGTCACGTGCACGTAGCTTGAATTATCTCTAAATTTGTTGTAGCTACCTTCTTGTGCCGTGACTTTGACTCCGAGTAGAACCACCACCCCTCGCATTTGAATGCTGAGTCTTCTTGGTTAATCTCTAAATTCGTTGAGGACAACGAAGCGCTCAAGTGTGGGGGGATTTTTAGCTATTGACTAGCCAGTCAGTGTTTGCATCGCCATGTCTGCATATAGTTGTTCGTGTCGTATTGTGTCTAATTATGTGGTCCGTGTCGTGATATTGTGATAGTATGTCATATTGTGTTTAGTTAGTCGTGTATATACTTGTTTGTGTTTGTCTTTAATATTGCACGTTTTCTTATTTGAGTCTACCTACCCTGTCGACTGTTTTGTGTAGTTTCGTTCGTGTCGGCTTGCATGTAGTGTAGGAATTATATGGAAAAAATCAAAAATTGAAAAAAAAAATTAAAACAAAAAACGAGAAAATTTTGAGAAAAGGGCAATCGAAAGAGGCTAAAATTTGATAAATCGCGAAGTGTGAGGATTTTAGGCGTAGAGCATGATTTGCGACCGAGAGTGACGACATGAGTCCCCCCTAGTAGGTATAGAGAGACCGTCTTTACGGGAGTGCCTACCTATTTTTAACACTTACGTGATTTTCAAAGCCAAAGTGTGTGCCTATTTTCTTACAAGAGCTGAGCTAGGTGTGAGTTAAACAAGCCGAACATCCATGTGTACGTCTTAGGTAGTCGCCAACCCGCCTCGTAGTGGCACACGAAACAGCTGTGCGAGGTGTGTATTAGAGCACTCACTGCTTTTAGAACTCACCTTGTAGGACCATTAGACGCCCCCAATTTGAACATTGGATTCTTGCTAGCCTTCGGACCTAGGGTGACGATTCTTGGCCTTCATCACAAATTGATTAGAATCACCACTTTAGTGCGTCACGAGGGGGTTGTGTAGTCGAGGGGGTTCGATGAGGGAGTGATTATACATTTCGTTGAGTTATACATCTTGCTTGCACTACATTGACTATCTACGAGGGGATGCGAGGGTGAGTGAGTAAGCTTGCGCACTTCGGTGTGGCGGTGTTCCATGCCATTACATCATGGACACAGTTGTGGAGAGCTGTGAGTGCGTGAATCTAATACGCACAGAATTGGGTTGGGAGAACTTAATTGGTGGATTGTGCTAGGTACCGGTTTTGATTACTTTGGTGTAGGAGGATCGGTTGGATTAGGCACGAGAGACATTCATCTTCGGGACTACTTGAGAGGGGATATGGTGACATTCGAGTGTGGGGGTGTCGACTTTTGACTTCGGACATTGAGTGTGAGCTTGCGACGACTCCACTCCCACACATGTACTTCATTGATTTTGCGGCTTGGACTTGACATGGACTTTGATTGAGTTAGGAGGAGATGATATTTTATGTGATATTCATTCATCGATTTACGTGTTTCCTTCTCCTAGCATATTTGATTAGTATTTGAAGACCACTCGGATATTATTGTTGGATTTTGATGGTATTTTGAGAGAATTGTGAAAGAAAAAAAAAGAAAAGAAAAAGAAAGAAAAAAAAATAGAAAATAAATAAAAAAATGAGAGAAAAAGGAAAAAAAGGAGAGATGAAATAAAGTTGAATTGGAGTTGAATTGGAACGAGTGGTGGAGCTTCTTTGACGACGATGGTTCACGTTTCATGCACGGCGAACGACGATGGCCACGGAGATCACTAGTGTACCGGGGTTTGAGGAAATTGAGGGCCGGAGGTGGTGAGCTTTGGGTTTTGGTTCCTATCATCGTGGTGAGGGTGTGTGAGATGTGGGATTTGATGTGAGAATGTGACGCTTAGGACTTGATTTCGACTAGATTATCTATATGTCCCTAAGCCTCATCATGTGAAAACCGTTAGCGGATTAGGAGCTCGGACCTTGGATGTGGCTTTGCCTAGCGTAGTCTCTTATTTCGTGGCACACGCGAAGAGGTAGCGTACTCTTGTACTTAGTAAAGTTAGGCTTTCTATACTAATTAAGGGAGAGTCTCGTTGTCGAATTTAGTTTCAACCCATGCTTTGTTCCTAGGATTCTCATCACTTCATGATAATGGATTTAAGCCAATGGAGATTGCCCGATCTCAACCAAAAAGATAAAAAGTTTATTTTGTGGATATATGTGTTTGTCTAGGATCGAGTCATAATTTGCATTTGCATCATATTGTTGCATTGTCGAGTCTTGTGTCGTTTGCGTCTTGAGTCGGCTTGTAAATAGTGGTTTTACTCAGGACGAGCAAAAGGTAAGTGTGGGGGTATTTGATAACTCTCTTTTAGGAGTTATCTTTATACTTCCATATTACTTGTAATAGGCTTATTTCACATGATTTATATGTTATATTTGCACAAATATGTGAATTTGATGATTTATAAGCCTAAGAGTGAAAAGTTGTGTTTCTAGCTTATTTGTGCATGCTTTCTCTCATGTTTGCTATGATAATTGCACGGGGTGTTTAGCGTTGTGTATCTCAGGTAAAAGAGGTGCATTGGAGCTTATGAGGTGCTTGGATATGCTTGGAATGGAGCTAGATGAAGAGGAGAAAAGGAGACGCACAAACAAAGCAAAGTTGGAAAAGTCACACAGGACCAGCCTGCACTCTTTTCGATCCCTAGGAAAATCTACAAAGAATTTTGATGCAAGGCTTGCGGCATTGGAAAGTAGACATCCGTAGCTTTCCAACGGTATATGGTAGGCCCGAAGACGAGTCCGTATGAGGGAGATACAGCCCGCGCAAAATCAGCAAAGAATTATGTCCGGGAATTACAAAGTAGAGGGGCTGGAGTGCAATTTCGGCATATTTTCATTAAAAAGCGTGCCCAGCTGGTAGAAAACGGGCAGAGACGACCTAAGGAAGAGATATTCACGTACGGGAGCCATTGGAGAGCAGCTAGGAGCTTGGGGATTGCACGGATTCGCCAAAGCTTTGGCGATTTCATCGTTTGATTCTTCTCTTACCCTCTCTTTATCATTCTATGGAGAATACTTGTGATTTTGGCATAACAATGAGTAGCTAATTTCTTTGTTAGGCTCTATGGAGAGCCTAGGGTTATGACTTAGACTTATTTTCCGGATTTTGTTGATTGATTCATGCGTTTGATCCAAGTAGTGTTTATTATTCTTCATCTTGTATTGTGAATCCGTAAGCTAAGGCTATTGACACGTGTTAGTGATGAATGGAATGACCATGTTAGATGAAGATGATGAACTAGTTGAATTCATAGCTTAATGTTACAAACTAATTGATTAGAAATCATGATCTAGGCTTAATTCTTAGCAACAAGGGAGTCGCGAACCGGAGTTGTTAGTGAACTAGGTGGGTGCTCGACAGAGACTTAACCCGGTTACGAATAAGATCATGTTTTTATTCCCAAATCATTGAGACCGATAGGTGAGATGAATAGGAGTAGTCATGTGTGGGTAGATTCGGTTGAACTAGTTAGGTGAGTGAATCGGTGGACCGACAAGACCCGGTGAACGAAGTTGACTAGCCAGCTAGAACGTAACGGTAGATGGAGGTGGACCGACAGGACCCAAAGTAAACTGTTACGTAAAATTACATGAGATCGACAGAAGATTGTAAGTGCTATTACCCGGCATAATCAGTTAGTGCGTAACGTGTTTCAATACAAATTC
Source organism: Linanthus parryae (assembly GCA_023055425.1). Classification (NCBI taxonomy): domain Eukaryota; kingdom Viridiplantae; phylum Streptophyta; class Magnoliopsida; order Ericales; family Polemoniaceae; genus Linanthus; species Linanthus parryae. Next base: position 93,902,850 of record JALGPY010000001.1, read on the forward strand.
CGGAACTGTCTAAAGACCCTAGGTGATTCATAGATCGCCTAGTTTTCTCCCTACTTTGAGTAAATTCTCTTAATTGAAAAATACAAAAATATTGTCTCTACATTCATTTTATTTAGTCGCTTGTTTGTGGGCGACGAACATTCAAAATCAAACCACTTCTTACCGGTTACTTAGGTATCTTCTAATTAATGCTTAATTAGCTAATAATCGTCTATTTCCCTTGGGTTCGATATTCGGAGTCGTAAAATACTCCACTTACTACTTGACCGTGCACTTGCGTATACACGTAAGAATTCGTGTCAAGTTTTTTGATTTTTAGCTATTGACTAGCCAGTCAGTGTTTGCATCGCCATGTCTGCATATAGTTGTTCGTGTCGTATTGTGTCTAATTATGTGGTCTGTGTCGTGATATTGTGATAGTATGTCATATTGTGTTTAGTTAGTCGTGTATATACTTGTTTGTGTTTGTCTTTAATATTGCACATTTTCTTATTTGAGTCTACCTACCCTGTCGACTGTTTTGTGTAGTTTCGTTCGTGTCGGCTTGCATGTAGTGTAGGAATTATATGGAAAAAATCAAAATTTGAAAAAAAAAATTAAAACAAAAAACGAGAAAATTTTGAGAAAAGGGCAATCGAAAGAGGCTAAAATTTGATAAATCGCGAAGTGTGAGGATTTTAGGCGTAGAGCATGATTTGCGACCGAGAGTGACGACATGAGTCCCCCCTAGTAGGTATAGAGAGACTGTCTTTACGGGAGTGCCTACCTATTTTTAACACTTACGTGATTTTCAAAGCCAAAGTGTGTGCCTATTTTCTTACAAGAGTTGAGCTAGGTGTGAGCTAAACAAGCCGAACATCCATGTGTACGTCTTAGGTAGTCGCCAACCCGCCTCGTAGTGGCACACGAAACAGCTGTGCGAGGTGTGTATTAGAGCACTCACTGCTTTTAGAACTCACCTTGTAGGACCATTAGACGCCCCCAATTTGAACATTGGATTCTTGCTAGCCTTCGGACCTAGGGTGACGATTCCTGGCCTTCATCACAAATTGATTAGAATCACCACTTTAGTGCGTCACGAGGGGGTTGTGTAGTCGAGGGGGTTCGATGAGGGAGTGATTATACATTTCGTTGAGTTATACATCTTGCTTGCACTACATTGACTATCTACGAGGGGATGCGAGGGTGAGTGAGTAAGCTTGCGCACTTCGGTGTGGCGGTGTTCCATGCCATTACATCATGGACACAGTTGTGGAGAGCTGTGAGTGCGTGAATCTAATACGCACAGAATTGGGTTGGGAGAACTTAATTGGTGGATTGTGCTAGGTACCGGTTTTGATTACTTTGGTGTAGGAGGATCGGTTGGATTAGGCACGAGAGACATTCATCTTCGGGACTACTTGAGAGGGGATATGGTGACATTCGAGTGTGGGGGTGTCGACTTTTGACTTCGGACATTGAGTGTGAGCTTGCGACGACTCCACTCCCACACATGTACTTCATTGATTTTGCGGCTTGGACTTGACATGGACTTTGATTGAGTTAGGAGGAGATGATATTTTATGTGATATTCATTCATCGATTTACGTGTTTCCTTCTCCTAGCATATTTGATTAGTATTTGAAGACCACTCGGATATTATTGTTGGATTTTGATGGTATTTTGAGAGAATTGTGAAAGAAAAAAAAAAGAAAAGAAAAAGAAAGAAAAAAAAAAAAAAACAGAAAAAAAATAAAAAAATGAGAGAAAAAGGAAAAAAAGGAGAGATGAAATAAAGTTGAATTGGAGTTGAATTGGAACGAGTGGTGGAGCTTCTTTGACGACGATGGTTCACGTTTCATGCACAGCGAACGACGATGGCCACGGAGATCACTAGTGTACCGGGGTTTGAGGAAATTGAGGGCCGGAGGTGGTGAGCTTTGGGTTTGGTTCCTATAATCGTGGTGAGGGTGTGTGAGATGTGGGATTTGATGTGAGAATGTGACGCTTAGGACTTGATTTCGACTAGATTATCTATATGTCCCTAAGCCTCATCATGTGAAAACCGTTAGCGGATTAGGAGCTCGGACCTTGGATGTGGCTTTGCCTAGCGTAGTCTCTTATTTCGTGGCACACGCGAAGAGGTAGCGTACTCTTGTACTTAGTAAAGTTAGGCTTTCTATACTAACTAAGGGAGAGTCTCGTTGTCGAATTTAGTTTCAACCCATGCTTTGTTCCTAGGATTCTCATCACTTCATGATAATCGATTTAAGCCAATGGAGATTGCCCGATCTCAACCAAAAAGATAAAAAGTGTATTTTGTGTATATATGTGTTTGTGTAGGATCGAGTCATAGTTTGCATTTGCATCATATTGTTGCATTGTCGAGTCTTGTGTCGTTTGCGTCTTGAGTCGGCTAGTAAATAGCGGTTTTACTCGGGACGAGCAAAAGGTAAGTGTGGGGGTATTTGATAACTCTCTTTTAGGAGTTATCTTTATACTTCCATATTACTTGTAATAGGCTTATTTCACATGATTTATATGTTATATTTGCACAAATATGTGAATTTGATGATTTATAAGCCTAAGAGTGAAAAGTTGTGTTTCTAGCTTATTTGTGCATGCTTTCTCTCATGTTTGCTATGATAATTGCACGGGGTGTTTAGCGTTGTGTATCTCAGGTAAAAGAGGTGCATTGGAGCTTATGAGGTGCTTGGATATGCTTGGAATGGAGCTAGATGAAGAGGAGAAAAGGAGACGCACAAACAAAGCAAAGTTGGAAAAGTCACACAGGACCAGCCTGCACTCTTTTCGATGCCCAGGAAAATCTACAAAGAATTTTGATGCAAGGCTTGCGGCATTGGAAAGTAGACATCCGTAGCTTTCCAACGGTATATGGTAGGCCCGAAGACGAGTCCGTATGAGGGAGATACAGCCCGCGCAAAATCAGCAAAGAATTATGTCCGGGAATTACAAAGTAGAGGGGCTGGAGTGCAATTTCGGCATATTTTCATTAAAAAGCGTGCCCAGCTGGTAGAAAACGGGCAGAGACGACCTAAGGAAGAGATATTCACGTACGGGAGCCATTGGAGAGCAGCTAGGAGCTTGGGGATTGCACGGATTCGCCAAAGCTTTGGCGATTTCATGGTTTGATTCTTCTCTTACCCTCTCTTTATCATTCTATGGAGAATACTTGTGATTTTGGCATAACAATGAGTAGCTAATTTCTTTGTTAGGCTCTATGGAGAGCCTAGGGTTATGACTTAGACTTATTTTCCGGATTTTGTTGATTGATTCATGCGTTTGATCCAAGTAGTGTTTATTATTCTTCATCTTGTATTGTGAATCCGTAAGCTAAGGCTATTGACACGTGTTAGTGATGAATGGAATGACCATGTTAGATGAAGATGATGAACTAGTTGAATTCATAGCTTAATGTTACAAACTAATTTATTAGAAATCATGATCTAGGCTTAATTCTTAGCAACAAGGGAGTCGCGAACCGGAGTTGTTAGTGAACTAGGTGGGTGCTCGACAGAGACTTAACCCGGTTACGAATAAGATCATGTTTTTATTCCCGAATCATTGAGACCGATAGGTGAGATGAATAGGAGTAGTCATGTGTGGGTAGATTCGGTTGAACTAGTTAGGTGAGTGAATCGGTGGACCGACAAGACCCGGTGAACGAAGTTGACTAGCCAGCTAGAACGTAACGGTAGATGGAGGTGGACCGACAGGACCCAAAGTAAACTGTTACGTAAAATTACATGAGATCGACAGAAGATTGTAAGTGCTATTACCCGGCATAATCAGTTAGTGCGTAACGTGTTTCAATACAAATTCCGGAACTGTCTAAAGACCCTAGGTGATTCATAGATCGCCTAGTTTTCTCCCTACTTTGAGTAAATTCTCTTAATTGAAAAATACAAAAATATTGTCTCTACATTCATTTTATTTAGTCGCTTGTTTGTGGGCGACGAACATTCAAAATCAAACCACTTCTTACCGGTTACTTAGGTATCTTCTAATTAATGCTTAATTAGCTAATAATCGTCTATTTCCCTTGGGTTCGATATTCGGAGTCGTAAAATACTCCACTTACTACTTGACCATGCACTTGCGTATACACGTAAGAATTCGTGTCAATTAATAGGAAGATCAACTACAGACTAGTATGGGGTTGGATTTATATGGAGATATCACGATCCAACACATGGGTATGCATTACGGGTAATAGCATACTGGATTGACCCCACAACGAGGAGGCTACATACATGTTACGTAAAGTCACAAGTGCTTCTCGTAGTGACAACGGTATTGTCATCCTAACATTTAAGTCACTAGATCCTTTAGTTTTGGAATATTGTATTTTGATATCGTCAAACGCTACACCGTGACTGGGTAGCAATACAGGAGCTTATGGGACACAATAGGAAGCAAGCTTAGAGATGGCAGTGATGTAGATAGAATTCTTCCCTCCTGCATAACGAGAGCAAATATCCACGACCACTCGAGGGATGGTGCTTATAGAATGTCTGGCCAGACTCAGATAAATCAATATGGTATATTGATGTTATCTGCATGCATAAGACTATTCCCATGATCCATAAACTATTGATTGGATATACGAGTGTGCTTGTATGTCTCATGTCCAATCCGGATATAGAGACAAAGGGATGAGACAATACTTGCACAAGGTTTTTCGGATTACGAACTATTTATGTTAGTTGGGTGGCATCGATGTGTTGCTAGACATCACTCCATGTTAGTAGGTATTACTACAGACTAAGTAGATACCCATGGGGTCACACGCCATATGTATTAAACTATACTTGGAAATTAAATAAGATGATTCATTAAATAGAAGTATCAATACGCAACTACTTGCAAATTTAGTAGGATTAATTTGCAAGTTTGACTAATCCGTGTATAGTCAGGACTAGGAGAGGGGCCTTTATGTAGTTAACAAGGAGTTGTTGGACTATATAAAAGACACTCCTAGCTTATTTTCTCACTAATTCTCATAACATACATTGAGTGACAGAGAGCAAAGAAAGGAGAGCGATCAAGAAAAGAGGGGCGAACCCTATTGTCCGCCTCTACCCCGTTGGCCACCAAGAGAGGCGCAGCCTCCTCTTGTTTCGTTTGTTTGCGTGATTCGTCTTCCTTCTTCCACTGGTCGCTAGCACAATACGTGGAGGTATCTAGATCTTCATCCTAGGCGTGGGCTAGTCGTAGAGAGGCAAACAATATTTTGTATTTGAAGTCATCCCAGGAGACAAACAAGGTAATTGTTACTAGAACATATACTACCATTATGATTTCTCTTCCAGTGATCCTTGGAGGGTCTTGTGCGGATCTTATTTATTGTGTTTTCTGCTGTGTAATCCGTTACAAAACCGTACAAAATTCAAAAACCCCTTGTTTATTTACAGCCTATTGTTGTCCTCAAGTCTGTAGGAAAGTTTGATTTGTGATTATAGTCATTGTTGTGAATCGAGTTAGAGGAAGATGATGGGACGATTGGAAACAACTTTGTGTTTGCGAGGTATTTTTTCTAAAAATTGAAATTGGGGTCATGTTATGATTTTTCACAAACTTTAAGTTTAGGTTGGAGTAACTCTAGTACATCCTACAAAGTTTTGGGGGAGCACTTGTAGTTTTCGTATTTCTCATTTATTAGTAAAGTTAGCTTATAGTTATTTTCTTTAAACTACATTTTAGAGTATATAGAATATATTTCTAAACTAATTAACTAATGAATATTCATTTTGTAATATAGAAGGAATATTTTTACGATGTAGGAGAAAGCTATAATTTAATCGTCACAACTAATTTCCTTGAAAAACAAGTGAAATAAAAGATGTGAAATAAAATAAATAGATTACACATACTTTTTTTTATAATTGGGAAGAACGTTGTTTTCGGTATTAGATAAAAATATAGGTTAGTATATTTCAATAATATTAATTTTAAAAATAATTATAGAGTTTGTATTCTTTTTATTGAAAAACATTTGTTGTTTAATTATATAATTATCAAAATGAAACTTGTTCTTTTTAATAATACTTTTAAGTGTTTCGTTAATTATTTAGTATACAATTTATTTTCTTCAATTATCATATAAATGAAATAATAATTGTATGTTTCATTAATATACGGGTTAAAGTTTATTTAATCATTCGGTGATTAATTTAATATCTTAAAATTTAGATCATTATTTTCCTAAATTAATTTGGACATTTTGGCTTGTTATCAATTAATAATTTATTTGTGTAAATAAATTAGGGAATTTAACATTCTTCGGATAATCCAAATTAGAGCTATCGTTTACGTATCATGTAGTCCGTGTACGTTATCACTTCACGACATGAACTTGTTTGTGGTGTACGAGTCGAAACATAACTAGTGTATCTACCGTTATAACAATTATTATCCATGCTTAGTCTAATATGTCACTTTCTTATTTTGTGTGAGTAAACATGCTTAGTGTTGTGTACTTGTATTCCTTCATGTCACAACGTGGTTTTTGTGTCAAACTATAAATGTAAGTTTGCATGTCTAGTTCCGTGTGCCAAGTTCTTTCATATAATTTACTTGTTTCTTTGAAAAATAAGTATCGTATTTCACTTTCTACTTGATCCACATGCTTAATTGAATCAATTCCTCACTCTATTATTCTAACTAGAACTCGAATGACTTATTCAAATGTTCAACCAGACAGAATTCATTAATAATGTAAAGAGAAAGAATCGCATATACAAAAAATAGTTAATTCTTTGACAGTAATATAATCCTACGCCTCGTGACTATACTATACTTATTGGCATCACTCTCCGCCTTCTTGGCCTATTTGCTTGACTCGTCTCCTTCTTGGCCTCTCTCTTCGCCTTGTTCGCCTCTTTGTTTGACTCTTCGCCTTGTTGGCCTCTGTGTATCCCTCTTTGCCTCGTTGGCTTTTTACTTGAATGGGGTGGGAATGGTTTTCCACAGTTCTAGGCATGGAGGAAAGGTTATCTCTCCCATTGCCATCCTATTCGGGGAAAGATTTTCCGACTCTTATCTTGATATCTTATGTAAGTACTATTACTATTTTTAACCCTGGTCTACCCTGGGTACTGCGAATCTATAAAATTACATGTTTCATTCAAAGTTTGGGAGCTTATAAGTTTCTCGGTAAACGAATCGTCTACTTGTAATTACTTTCAGTTGGAAATAGAAACCTTTGTGAACTCTGATAATTGTCACTTCTATTCGTACACATATTTTTTAAAACAGTTCATATTGCTTACCCTAATGTTTATACTTATACTTTGTTACTGTTCAATTTAAACATGAAACCACGTAACATGTCTTAGCCACTCCGTCTTACATGCTAAGTTGCTTATTCATAAAGTTTTTACTAATACTCTCAAAATGTGTTCTTTTATATTCCTTGCATGTATATGACTTATTTTATTGGGATAACGCGTTGGAATCACGATCTCTCTCTTAAGAAATAATAATTATATTAGTAACTAACCGGAAGGTCAGTCTTTATTGTAAACTCAATTTTGTTAGACTTGGTTTCCATTTTTGAACCTTTCAAGAACAACGTTATCTTTAGAATTATAAATAATTAGTCGGGTGTTTCTTTTCACTTCTTCGTTGTTACTACTCCTTCTATGAAAGGTTAAAATCCCATGTACTGAGGGAACCATCCCAGTCTTTGGATCCTCTAGAAATCAGGGGTATTACGCGAACATTAAGCGATATCTAGGAATACATCGATGCTCCAAAGTAAAAGGAATACCAGTAATTTGGCTAACATCTATGAACAATATTAGCGTGTCGTATAATCCCTTTGTCCATAATATATAGATTAGACACAAGTCTTGGAGTGTCACCCTTGTATATCCAATATATAGTTTCTTGATTCCCTGAGTACACTTACACATTGATTTATTCGAGCACTTGCATGCATTTTCCTAAGTCTCACTCATCGAGTGGCCATGAATATTTTCTCCCGTTATGTAGGAGGGACAAATCCTATCTACATCAATCACACCCCTCAACAAGTTTCTTAACATGTCCAATTACCTCCTTTATTATGATCTTGTCATATAATGATGTTTGACGGCATTAAAACCTGTCACTCTACATTTAGATAATGTAATGACTTCAAGTCATTGGATCACAACACCATTGTCACTTTGAGAAGCACTTGTGACACTCACAAACATCAATGTAGTGTTCTCATGGCAGGTAAATCCATTACGCCATTAACCTTGAAGCGCACCCATGTGTTTAGACTTGATATGTCATATCAATCTCCCCACATACTAATCTTGATGCATTATAGCCGTCCACAATAAAAACTCCATATATTTAAGAATACATTCCTTCAGAAAAAAAGAGTACACCATTTATTCTAAGACTTCGTTATGTAAACGTATCTTTATATAGATAACGGAATACATATAAAGCATTTTAAATAAATGTCACGATAATATTACCTCTAGGGCATACACCAATATCAGGGACTAGCACAACCCCTCTACATGTGCCACGGACACAGCCTCTCTCGCCGACCGATTTTGTCTCCTCTTAGTGGACTCGAGGGGCTCACGTGGCCAACACTTCTGGTGGTTTATCACTTCGGACTCCCGCATGACTTCTCTACACAAGATCTACAGACCACATTATAGCTAACTTGAATAACTTATCCTTGCATCAACCATATCAGCATTCCGATGATGTTACACATACTGTTTTGATGTCCCTCTCCTCTCACTCTCATTTCTTTTTTACTAAATGATGTTCACTTTGTTTTGGCTACAAAAATAACATCATATGTGTTTCCAAATTATGTTCTTATCATAATATCATTGTTGAATTATCTTATTCTGATTTTGTCTTAAAGGATTGTACTATGGGGCTGCCCCTTCAGATATGCGCAACTAGAACTTGTGTCTTCGAATCGTCTAGTCCGTTTGATTATGGCCGCACCATATTTAGAAGCCTACTCAGCCTATCTTTCAGCATTTTTTCCTTCGTTATTGACACGGCTAAAATATGCAGTGTTTTACGCAAGAGCAAGGTGAAAGTAGTAAAGTTGAGTATTAAACTTGAGTTATTTTTCCCACGAAGACAGTTAGAACACTGCAATCAGAACTGGAGAATTAAATAGGAGGAGTAGATTATTGAAGTATTCACTAAACTAGTTTCAGAAATTAAATAACTGGAAACAAATGTTTTTATAACGTGTACGAAATTTTCTTAGGGTTTTAAAAATCTGATGTAATAAACTAGGCCACCTCAGTCCCCTAGGGTTCATTCATAATTTCTAGAAATTATTCGAAACACACATTTTGTTTCTATTCGTCCCATGTCATTAGTTGTGTAATCTCCTCTCGGTCACATACACATTGTCACATCCTTGCAGATTCTAAGGTCCTCGCGGTTCACCTATATAATGTAGTTTCATTCTAAGGCTGTTACGATCCCGGGATCTTATCTCGATCTCACTCAATCCTTTCAATAGTTGGTATATACGCCAAAGTTATTCATAACACTTCACTTTTCATTCCATAGTAATACGGGAATAAACACTGCCTCTTCTTCCTAACCTAATATGGTCGCTCTCGCGCACAAGACTTAGTCTTGGTTGGTCACTATGATCGTACATAGAATAATATTTAGAGACGATGAACTAAATATAGTATAAACATTATAAAAATAACAATCCTAGAATCATAAGTCAATTCCTAGGTGCACTGAGTGACCTAGGGAAAGAAATTAGCTACTGAATGTTTTCATGCTACGCAAACTATTTTTCATTAAGTACAGAGTTAAGAGAAGATCAACCTGTAGACAAAAACCCGGCGGTCGCCAATGCTTTGAATCTTCTGGCTCCTCATTGACGTGGCAAGTCTTCGCATTTTCCTATGTCTTGTGTAATGTCCTCTGTATATCTGTTTAGAAACACCCAAATAGGTATTGTCTAGGTCTTTCACCAAATTTTGTACATTGCATAATTGCCCCAGAAGTTTATTCCCTCACTTATCTCAAGACTGCGTTTGAACACAGGGCCTCCTCTATTTGAAAAAAATCAGTGACCCATGTGCCTTCTACCTTAGAAAAAAATCACACATCTCTCTATGTCTCTATTAGAACGTAGGTGTGTCTGCGTTTGAATGAAGTCAGTGCTTGTTCTGGCTTCTTCATCCTTCCCTGTCTTTGTTTGGATGCAAGGATGCGTTTCAAGACAGACAACACCTCCTTCCGATCCTCCGTTCCTCCCTGCATGCATTTAGACGCAGAGGTTTCTGTGTTTGGACACAGACTTTGCGTTTTTCCGCAGACTTACGTTTGCACGCAGTTAGCACTCTCCAGTCTTGCCTTTTTCTCCCTGACTACGTTTGAACGTACCCAGGCCTGTGTTTAGACACATTCATAAGCTTGAACCCTTCTTCCCTTTACCTGCCTTGGTCAAATAATGCCCCTAGTTACTCCAATGCTTTCCATAGATCTCCTGGACCTGTTTATGCACATCACAAATAAGAACAAACAACGATCAAATCAAAATATACATGAAAACACAATAAAATCACTTGAAATCCAACTACGAGCTCAAATGAAGTAAGACTGCATTACCATGGAGGTTCGGGCAAATTTTGGCTCAAACACACGCATTTCTAGGAGTTTTTTACACTAATAAGTTCAACGGGTAACTCCTAACTAGAAGTTATCTAATACCTCACACTTAACTATTTCTCGCCCCGATCAACTCCTGACATAGACTAGCTTTGCAGACGTTCCTGATTGCATATGAAACAAGTGTTGTGACTGAATGAAATACCCCGTTTTGTGACTACGGGTATTTTGTGATATTATTGTAATTATTGAGAAGTTAATGTAATTATAGAGAGTTAATTATAATGCTTTGAGAGTTTGGGGGGAACTTTGTGACTTTAATCAAAGGTTTTAGTGTCTTTTACTTGAGTTTGGGGGAGGTGTTTGTCTTTTGGCAAAACTAAGTGGAAATAAGTGTCTTTTGACCTAAATTTTCTTCCTACATAAAATTTTCCTAATCCAAGAGGGTTTCCTACTTATGAAGTTGATTTTATTTTCAACTCTCATAAAACCCTCACTATCCCTATTTTTCTCTAACTCTCTCTCTCACGTCCCTGACTCTCTACCCGTCCCTCACTCTCTCTCATCTCTCTTGTGACTGACGGCAGCCACCCACACCGCCGCCGTCGCTCTCTCTCTTTTACGTTGAGGTAATTTCTTCTCTCTCCCTTTTTCTCTTTTCTTTCTTTCTCCTTTTCTTTCTCTCTTTCTTTTCTCTCTCTCTCTCTCTCCGTCCGTCTCTCTCTCCGTCCGCCTCCATGGGCGGCGGGTTTGAGTTGTTTTGTTTCTTCTTCTCTTTTCTTTTGTTGATCTCTTGATCTTGTGATCACTTGTTCATGATTCATGTATGTTGCATGCAATCTTTAATTTTCAGTTTATTATTGTTAGGATCATTGTTCATGGATTTGTTGGATTGATAATCAAGTTTTAGGGTTTATCATGTTCTTGGGTGTTGGAAAGAAACCCTAGTTTGGAAGGGGAAGTTTGATTGAATGATTTGGGAGTTTGAATGATCATAATAGGTGGATAACAATCTTATTTGAATGTGGGAATCATGTTATAGTAGGTTTAGTATGATTATAGGATGAACTAGATGCTTGGGGGAAAAGTTTCATGAAGATTGGCAATTCCCGTATTGATATTTTGATTGAAGTTGGAAACTTGAAACTAGTGTAACTTTTGATTCAGGAATCGAAATTAAGATCCGTTTGAGGCTAAACTTATTATTTCAAACGTTTTGAATCCAATGGAACTGTTTTTAGACCATGATATGTTTGGGAAACTGGAGTAATAGATTTGGTGGAGTTATGGTAGATTATGTATGCTTTAGGTTAGCGGATTTTGAAGCAAAGCTTTGGGTCTTATTTTGGAGAATGAATTGAGTGAGATGTTGGGGAAGTGTTAGAACCCTAAACCATTGACTATCATATGCATGTAATTAGTATAACAAGTATATTGCTAGAATATTGGTTTGATTAGCATATTGTTATGTGTAGGTAACGAGTTCGTCGACGACGAGTACGTAGAGTACGTTGATTGAATTGCTATTGTTGGAATTTGCTTTGAGGTAAGTAAATGTTCCAAGCCTAGTGTGTCAAACGAATATTTTATTTGTTACGTCTCAAAATGTGTTTACGTGTTACATGACTTGGAATAAGTGATTTCTACTTGTTAAATGTTTTTGATGAAAACATCACCATGATAATGAATGAACTATAACGTAAAGTGGAAGATGTTGTGCGGGTATATTATTATTCTCTTTGGGCGGTGTTGGCTGCGGTCCCGTCTCTTTTTGATCCGGTTGCAAGTCCCCGGATAGCAGCATGTACTCACTCCTCTGGCCGGCGTAGCCTTAGCGGGGTGTCGACACTTAAGGTCATGGAAGCTGTGGTTTATTTGGTTTTCCCCCGTCACAACGAATTAATAATGGATTTTTGGTTTTGTTAACGGAAAGAAGTTAACATTGGATTTTGGATTTTTCCTAATGATTATGGAAATTGGTTTGGAAGTATATTACAGAATTGGAAACTCTTATGTTTTAATACAAGAGTCGACTTTATTACCGCTGTGTTTGTGAAAAACTCTTACTTACAAATGAGTCATTTTTTATAACTATCCATCATCGTTTTACATGTTTGGATGTTTGCTTACCAGTATTTCAATGCTGATTTTGTACTGTGGTGTTTCTTTTTGATTCCGCACCACAGGTTTAGAAGAAGGTTATCGGGCATAGAAGGGGACGCGCATCACATGGAATAGTAGTAGTAATATTTCATTTGGAAATTGAATTCTTTATTAGTTTAAACACTCTAGTTTGTTTATGCCGATTTGTGGCTAGGACCTGGATTATAATAATGCATTGTTTCAATTGGATTTAATTATTGTTTGTGGATGTTTTGTGCTTGCGAACCATGTTATAAAATCTCCTTGTATCCGGGCTCCTCTCGGGTACGGAGTGACATCCCCGGGTCTCCGGCTTGGGCCATTTGGGGGTGTTACACTGAATTTTATTAAAATCCAACAAGTATTACGATAGAAATAAAAACTTCTTTTTGGTGAGACAGGGCAATCTTCGTCCTTACCAGGATATCGTGGAGTTCTGAGTCTGTGAAAAAAGAAACTACAGACTTACGTCTACAAAAATTCAAATCCCCCTAGTTAGCACAGAGAATGTAATGCCGCTCTGTACAAAATACCTTACCTCTCGCGTGCATCGAAAACAAAAGAAATATCCAGGCCTAGTCTAGCATACCATCCTAGCTCTTATCCGTGTAGGGTTCAAAAATATGCCGGCTATTAGACGATATGATATAGATTTAGAAGAACATTCCTATTTTTCATGGCGTACTCACATATTTCCCAAACTCACAACCCCTCACCGAGAATACGCAATCCAACCTGAAACTCCATTGACTTCGGAAACCTGATTTTCCGACTCGCGGTGAAATATGTCGTGCTCGCGGCCACGAATGTGAAGTGATTGTTAATTTAAAGAAACTGCCAACTAAACCTCCCCGAAAATATATATTTATTTTTTTATAAATTGTGCAGGGCGTACAATGAATACAATGAATAATGACTGCTGAGAACTGAGAGACAAAAAGTATAATAGAATAAAATATGTGGTGGGTGCAAAGTAAATGGAAGATAATATTGTGAACAATATGCACCACCACTGAATCAAAGCTATCCCCCAAATATAGTCAGGATATTCCTGTGCACAACCCCAGCCTACCTCCTCAACACCGATAGTGATAAAAATGCACATCCACCAATTAAAACTAGATAACTCCCAGGTACCCTGTATTCTCCGGATAAAATTGACTCCACCTGTGGTCATTATGTAATGCAGTGTTTCACTTTTATAAATTAATGCTAGTCTCCTCTAACTCGCCCTCTCATCGCCTCAAATCAATCGTGTAATCATAGTCCATTAAAGATAAATAAATGACATACTCTTTAGCGAATCCCCCGTCACACAACTACCTCTGCCACGACCAATAGGAAAAGGACTAAACTATGAAGTGATGAAAAAAATTACAAAGAATGACTTCCTAGGCTCAGAGGCTATTAGTAAAGGCGTAAAGCGATCAATTGGGACTAGTTGGAACTAGGGATAGATCTTGACAAGACTAGTGGATCCCCGGGAAATAATTCACACCGTTGTTCCGTGCGAGATCACATGAAGACGAGTCGTGGACTACCTAAATGATGGGGGTCATGAGCTATCGATTAACTACCTGGAATATCTCAAAGAAAAAACTGACACACACTTTATTCTTACACAATTTTATTTTGAAAGTGGTAGTACTTGTACTCTCTCTATGCTTACTAGGGGGCTTCAAACTGTGTGTCGTCTTCAGTTAATCATTATACCCAAACGTCTAAGCTCTACTAACAGTCTCCCATTAATCCTTCATAGGTTATGGTCGTGACAATTCGCCCGTACGATCCCAAAGTTGACAACTAGATCCCCTTACAGTATAAGATGAATGAGCCGCAGTAGTTTTAAATGGAAGTGTTTGAACAGAGACCCCTAAACTTAAGTAAAATTTGTGAAATTAAGGATTAAGGACAATGGGTGCCGCGAAGGGAAGGATCCAAAAAATTGTGGGAAATGTTTCAATTTCATGCATCACAAACTCGAACGTCTAGTTGTTGCTCCAAACGCATCCCCTAATCTACATCTTCAAATTCATGGTATCTTTATGTTTTTAAGTTACCAATGACATGAAGCTGACCTGTGCACAGTTGATGTACGAGGGCAGCAATTGCAACATTGTGAGCGCAGGAGGGCAAACTCCACGACCCCCTTAACTACGAGGGGTCAATAGCAAATACCACTATGTCCCAGCTCTTTCTTCTAAATTTATTTTTTACTACTATTCATTGGGTGACTTTGACCCGGTGATTTAGATAGTAAAATGATACAATTGTTTGATAATTTTTTCATGGTATTGTAGAGTAAAGGTAGCTCTATAACACGGTGAAAAAATTATCAAAAAATCCCATCGTTTTGCAATCCAAATCACCCGGTCAAAGTGGCTCAGATACGAGTCAAAAAGTCAGGATGGGAAGAAAGAGCTGGGACGGAGTGGTAATGCTGTTATTGATATTTTTTTAATGGAAACGCCCATCAATTTTTTTTTGAGGAAACGCCCATCAATGATTTCTTTTTTTTTAGAGAATTTACGACCACCAATCATTAGAGCAAATTTAAATGTGACAGATAATTATGATTTTCTAACAGTGTAATGCGGCCATTAATAGGGGTGTAAGCGGTTCGGTTCAAATGCGATTTTTGCTAAAACAATAAACCGAACCGAATACATCGGCTTACTAATTTTTTAACCAAATCAAACCATTTGAAATATGAACCGAACCAAACCAAATCAGAAACACCTGTTTTGTTCGGTGCGATCGATTTGTGTAAAAATTATTGAATGGATATTATAATACTACTTTGTCAACAAATTTCAAGTTTTAAGTGAAAGTTAAATTAAGTAGACCTTAAAAATATGAACAACTATCGGTTTAAAGAGAAAATATGATGAAACGTGGGAGAAACGTGAGAGTAACGGAGAAGATTAAGATTAATATAATCATTTTAAATAAATCTATCTACTCGCGTTTCTCTTTTCTAGATTATTTAATATATTTTACGCAGTAAAAGTACGTTAAGCACATATCGGTTCGGTTAGGTTTGCTATCGTGTGATATTTTTACAAACCAAAACCAAACCGAATAGACCGATTTGTGAACAATTGAACCGTTGATAAATCGAATATCCGAAAAAACCATCCAAAACCGAGCATTCGGTTTCGTTCGGTCGGTTTGACCGATTTCTTCGGTTTTCCTTACACCCCTAGTTATTAACGTCCACAAAAATACGACCTTACTTGAACATGATCTCTTTGTCTTCATCCTGATTTTTGTCATTTTTGTGTGGGTCACTTTGACCCATAGCAATATGATATAATTTTTTAATAATTTTTTCATGATTTTGTATAATAAAGGTTGCTCTATAATATTGTTTAATAAAATTATAAAAAGACGTATCGTTCTACGATCCAAATCACCCCATTAAAGCAACTCAAATACGAGTCAAAAAGTCAGTTCGGATACAAAGAGGGGGAACGGAGGTAGTATACTATATGCAATCTATAGTCGGAGGATTAAAAAGCTTTGCAAACATGCTACGTGGACATGTGGGTGCTTGTTTGATCAGAATGCGATTTGATCACAATAATCACTACACAATCACTACAAAAGTGAGTGATACGACATCTTGTTGGCAGTGGCGGAGCCAAGAAATCATGTTAGTCGGGACAAGATTCGCGAAGGTAAAATCAAAGTCAACAGTCAAAAGCCGTTATATTTCATAAGCAATTATACACACAAACGTCAAATTAATAATGAACACAATACTCACACATCACATTATGTTCTTTTTTTTTCGAGGAGACAACGAGTTTTTAAATGTTAATGGTAAATTATAATGAACATAATATTCACAAGTCACAATTTGTTCTTTTTTTTTTCGAGGAAACAATGAGTTTTTAATGATAAATGACAAATTAAAAAAAATGAAACAAAATTGTTGACTGAGAGGAGAATCGAACTTGTGTAGTGATTATTGTGATGTGGTATCATGAGTGTATTTTATTAGTTGACTTAATATAATTAAGTTTAGTGATTATTGTTCTGAACATATTTATACATCACTACATGGAAATGTATATAGACAATTCATAAAATAAACTATCCGTGGTATTATCACCGTGATATTAAATATCTTCTCATACTTTTAGGCTCTTGTCGATTAGTAATGCTCCTGTATCTTAACATGTCTCTTTAATATATTTCTTAACTTTGAATTTAAAAAAATGCACCTTTGTCCAAAAAAGACGCCGGGTATAAAACAACAGTTGATAGAGACTCTAGGAAAAAGACTCGACGGATTTCCTTTCTCAAATAAAGCTAAAAGATGAGCCGTTGTTTTCTCAATTAACTTTTGCGGTTAAAATTATTTAAAATTATAATGTTATCTCTTAATCATTGACCATTTCACACTATTCATACTTTCCTTATTTGAATGTTTTTTTTTTTTTTTTTTTTTTTTTTTTTTTTTTTTGCAAACTTCCTTATTTGAATGTTCTTCAAGATTATTCACATTTTTCCTTATTTGTTATCTTTTTGTAGTGAAAAATACTTTCTTATCCTTCGCTACATTCATGACGCTAGAATTGCACTCACAGTTTCTGGTGAGTCATCTGCGTTACCAAGAGTAGTGAAGTCTTTTCACTTGCTCCTTAATAAAAGCATATTTCAAATTTTGTGAAGATTCTAGAAGACCGGAGGGAGTAGGTTTGAGAAAAGAACAATGACTACTTCTTCATTTTTTCTTGCAATGTCTTTGTTTGACTATTCAACCCGTAACTGATCCACTTTGACTTGAGATAGCAAAACGATACAATTTTTTTTAGTTTTTTCTATAATGTTGTAGAGTAAAATTAACTTACTCTGCAAGACCATGCAAACATTACTAAATTCTTCTATCGTTTTGTAAATGTAATTTCCGGATCAAAGTGACGTAATGACAGTCGAAATGTGTTGAATGAGAAGAGGTAGTATTTCACAAACTCGCCCATGTCTATCTCTTCAAATCCGTAGAAAGATTTAAATGATCACCAATAGACTATAGACTTTATTTGTAGTCCAGCTTGAAAGGCCAGCTCATTTCATTATAACCTCTATATAAACTCCAAAACCATCTTCAACAATTTGGGCTAACCTCCATCTTCATCAATTCTCCCACCACCATGTCATACTGCAGCGTAAACATGGCCAGACCTGGTGTCACCTCTGTGGACTGCCACAAGCAAGTCCGTTCATGGAGGCTTCTCCGTGCTATCTTTAAGTTCCTCATCCCAACATGCAACTGCATATTCGTTGACGAACGCCAAAGCCACCACAACCCCTACCCCGCCTACTGCCCCCCACGGCCTAGTGGTTGGGCGTCGTCAGTCAGTTCTTTTTCATCATCCAATGTCATGACCGGCACCATCTTCGGTCACCGGAGAGGAAAGGCTGGATTTTCCATCCAAACAGGCCCTAAGTCCACCACCCCACTTCACCTTCTTGAACTAGCTGTTTCAACAACTATACTTGCTAGAGAAATGAGAAGTGGTCTCCTGAGAATAGCTCTTGAGTGTACTAACACCAATGGAGATGATCATCACTCACCAAAACAAAAATCTAGTCTTTTCGCCACTCCAGTTTGGACAATGTATTGCAATGGACGAAAAGCCGGGTTTGCGATTAAGCGAAAGTGGACGAAAGTTGACATGGAAGTGTTGCAGCTTATGGACAACGTTGAAGTTGGCGTAGGTACCATAAACCAGAAAGAGCTCAAATATGGCGATAACGAAGTCATGTATCTTCGGGGTAACTTTGAGAGCAGTCGTGGATCATCTGATTCTCGATCATTTCAATTGATTGACCCGGAGGGGAATATGGGTCAGGATCTTAGTATCTTCTTCCTTTGGTCACGATCAGGGCCGGCCCTAGACTTTCATGGGCCCTAGCCAATAGTTGAAAATGAGGCCTCTTTTATCATAAGTGTAACTGTGAATAAAAAAACCTACTCAGTCGTAGGGCAGCATATACCGCACGTTTTATTAATAGTTCGGGTTTTTAACCCGTAAAAAATTGTGCGGACATAAAACCTTACCTACTACTCCTGAAAAAATACTACGGGGCCCCATGAAATTGGGGGCCCTAGGCGAATACCTAATCCGGCTAGTGGATGGGCCGGCCCTGGTCACGATGAAATTGCCATCGGAGTCTTCACTAAAGTTCAACTATTTTCTAAGATACAACCTCTTTCTTCTGGGGAAAACCTTGTTTTGTTGTTGCCATCTTTTTACATCATCTTTTTGGGTTATGCTTTTAGCATGATTTTAATGGAAATTGTAACCGGTGTTTGGGTTTGCATCGTTGAGCAACAAGGTTTGGTGAGAAGTCTCACATCGGGCACATCGGGCATTTTAGAAAGAAAAAATAATAATCCATAGTTCTCTTCGTAGTTAAAAGAGAACCCTAGCCTCCATTATCACTTGGCCTCTTATTGTCTTACTTCAGAGAGAACAAGCCATACTTCGTCAGTTCATCATTTGAAAACTTGAAGATTGAAGATTGGAGCAGATTTATGGAAAAGACGGATAAGACTATTGGTTTATCTACTGGTTACCACAACAGTTTGACTTCTCCTACTCTTTCTAGTTACACCAGGAAACTCTCTTCAGATTTATTGAGATTTAATTCCTTAATGAGTAGCTAAACTCATCAGAATCGGTCTTGATTTAGGCGATTGGACATGTCTTTATTCTATGAGTTGACTGATTTTCGGCATTTGACTTGAGCTACATTAAATATTTATGAATGGCTGTTTTTGAGTTGTGATCACACAACAAGTTAAACATCCTTATTACTTAATCATGCTTACTTTCGTGACAGTTGGTGAAGTGAATTGACTACCCTTAGTAGTCGCGACACTCGCATGCATAATTGTAAGTGGTAAACTAACAGAAAGAAGTAGAATGAGGTCAATATGAATCTTAAGAGGTCATAAGCATTCATAAAGGTGTTGTTAATGGCAATCACATAAACAAAGGTCCAACATGCCCATGAAATCTAAAGAGTCGCCCCAATCACCTTTCTTTTATTGCTTAAATCAATTATTTTTATTTCAGTTCTTTACTTTTATGCAATTAGTCATAAAAAACAAACAAATCAAAATCCTCTTTACTCTAATTCAGCTAAGCTCCAACCTCCTGTCATTTTGGTTCAATATAAAACTGGTCCGTTCAGGAAATTTTTTATAAGAGCTTAATTTGCACATCACACACAACTCGTTTATCACTGCTACACTGCCAATAGTGTACCAAGTTTTTGGTGCCATTCCGAGGACTGACAATTCATAGTTTAATTGTTTAGAGGTAGTTTTATTTTTCTGATAGATTTATTTTTCTTTTATGTTCTCAAGTTTTTCTTCTAGTCTCTGTTTTTTCAGGTATTTTAACATTGTATGTCCGTGATACGCGCGAGATCATACCACAATTGGAGGACCCGGAATCACTGATCCGCAAAACATGTCAATAGTTGAGACAAAAGTTCTATTATGGTTGATGCAACATCTGAAGGAGAGGGGCTAAACACTGAGTTAGAAGCCAAAAGCGCTCTTAGCGAGCAGAATCAACAAGTTGTGGAGGAGCTGCAAGCTATGGTTCAAGAAGACAATGCTATGTTGGCACAACAACCGCCCGAATGGCCACCACATGTGGATCCTCGTAATATAGCGCAACAAGTGGAACAAGCACAAGAGGGGGAAGCTTCAATAGTTGACAATTTCAGGCCGACTGAAGCGAGCTATCAGTCAACTATTTTGAATCTTGACATGGCACAACCAGTTTTTATCAAGGGTTCTATAATGACATAGCTCAGAAGGATTGTCATTTTAGTGGGAGGCTGACTGAAAATCCTAATACACACTTGGCGATACTTATTCAAATATTTCTGACTATGAACGTTCTCCCAGCGGACGAATCTATGGTGAAACTCATGATGTTCCTTTTTTCACTTACTGGGGAATTTTATATGACCTTATCTAGCCATTCTATCACTACATGGGAGCAACTTGCTGAGGAGTTTCTGAGGAATTATCATCCGCCATCACGAGTAGTAGAGCTAATTGACGAGCTTCACAACTTTCAACAAAGTAATGATCAGACTTTGGGGGGGGGGAGCTTGGGAAAAGTTCAATCTTATTTTTAGTAGAATTCCTAAATATGGGGTACCAATGTTCAAGATCCTCAACACCTTTTACTGCGCACTCGATAGAGACACATAAAAGGAACTTGGTCAATTGGCAAGAGGTAACTTTATGGAGCTTGGTCTACTAGAGGCGAAGGCAGTACTTGATAATGTTTCTAGGCGTCAATCTACAAGATAATCGGTTCGGCGATATCATAAAAAAACTAGTGACACAACAGTGATGAATCAATCAGATTCCATCAAATCGCAGATCACAGCACTCACCACATCTTTTCAGACTATCAACCTTAATGGGCCACAACAAGTTAAAACTGTAAAGTAACAATGGGATAGTGAGATCAAGCAAGCAGTACTTGAAGATGTGAACTATTTGGGGCACCCATATTAGCAACAATGTCAATGGGGAAACACCCACCAACCCAATAACAGACAAAACCCGAATTTTGGTTAGAGAAATCCTATCTATGGGATGTATGCACCTGGAAAGTACCCACAGAGAGTAAAAAAAAAGCATAGCAACCAGCATAGCATCCTGACATGATGAGTCTATTATTGACAATTTATAGAAAGCTAGACAAGCTTGAAAGTGACATGGTAGCAACTAAAGTATCAGTGATGACAAATGAGACCCAGATCAGGGAAATAGCTATCCAAACTACACTTAGAGCTCCTGGTGCTCTACGAAGTACTACTACGATTCCACGTGAGAGCGCGAAATCTGTTATATTTGATATTGAAAAGGACTTCCAAAATCCTGGTATTGGTTTGAACGCTCCCATGTGAAATATTCATGTCGTTGAAGACAACAAGCTTCAAGCACAAAGGATGACATTAGCACAATCATTCCACACAAGGAAGCCATGATCCACCAATCAAAGGGCATGTCACATCAATGTAATGATCCTAAGGTATACTTTATAAAATCACTAGTGAAGACATTAAAATGTATGCTCACCATTCATGATTTAAGAGAGAGGGAAACGAATATCTTTATGGTGAAATTGTTTATATCCTTAAACATATTCGCATTAACATACCGTAAGCAGAAGCCCTCACTCATATGCCTAAATTTAATAATATTTTGAAGGAAGTGATTTGGGGTACGCAAAAACGAGATGATACTGGGACTGTACCATTGGCTGAGATTTGTATTGTTGTTGTTAAGAGGAGTGTTCTTAAGTTGAGAAAATTATGAAGTGTCATCATTTCATGCCAAATAGGAGGTGAAACCACTATCAGAGCTCTATGTGATTTAGGAGCAAGTGTGAGTACTATGCCTTTGTATAGTTTTAAACACACATAGGCCTAGGTGAACCCAATACCGAAATTGAAGAACGCCCTATGGTGGACTATTTCTGAAGTACTCCGGCATGTTATCAACCCACCATTGTCAGGCCGCAGATCAATGCCCAGCACTTCGAGCTGGGCCAACATATGATCAATATGGTTCGTGATGAATGCACATTCACTGGAGCTCCAGTAGATGATCCCAACCACCATCTGCTGGTATTTGAGCATATCACATCAACCTTGCACGACCAACGAGTTCCAATTGAAATAGTTAAGCTATTACTGTCTCCTTCTCCTTATCTAGAAAAGCCAAGAAGTGGCTTATGGAACTGCCAGCGGGGAGCATAGTGACATGGGCAGATTGTTGTCATGAGTTTCTGAGGAAATATTTGCCACCATCCAGAGTCGCTCAGCAGATGGATGAGATTGCAAAATTCACTCTGGAAGAAGATAGCTCATTGGGGGACGCATGGAGGAAGTTCATCCAAATTCTTCGTAGATGTCCAAATCATGGGGAGCCATGGCACAAGCTCCTCCATTAATTCTACAGTGCATTAGACAAGGAGACAGCTGACCAGTTGGATATGCTAGCAGGGGATAACTTTATGGGACATGGGGCACAGCGAGCTCAGGATCTGCTGAACAACGTGGCCAAGAGAGAGACTACGAGGTATGATACTCGTAGGTATTCGAGACCTGGGGATGCTTCTTTGGTCAACAAAATTGAGTCAATGGAGCAAAAGATGGAATCCATTACCTTAGCATTTCATGGCATGCAACCTCCATCACAGGTGAAGCCCATGGGTGAGTTACTTGCGGACGAGAATCAGGGATATGGCTCCATTGAAGAATTGAATTATATGGGTCCACCATGACAGCAGCAGTGGACTAACACTTATCATCCCAACAACCGCAATCACCCTAAATTTAGTTATGCCAACCCTAATAGTGGGTTATATGCACCGGGTCATCAGCCAAATACGTCATACCAGGCATAGCAGCAGCCTCCACGACAAGAACAGCAAGAAACAAACGCGTTATTGAGAAAATTTCTTGCTAATCAAGACAGGGTGGAGAGCACTATTGTCTCGATTCAAGCCACGAGACTCAGATTGGGCAGATTGCCAATCAGAATGCTAAATTTCCACCAGGTATGCTGCCTTATAATACCATTCCTCCTACTGAGCAGCTCAAATCTATTACTACTCGCAGTGGCACTACTACTGAGGATCGTCTATATCCTAGCCATGCGAGAGCTGAAGCTACTAAAGCCATTGAGAAACAATTGGGGGAAGAGGTGCTCAAGGTCGTGATCCCCCAATCAATAGACACGGTAGAGAAGAAAGAAGAGCCCAAGAACACTCTAAATCAGGTTAAATATGTGCCAGTTGTGCCATATCCAGCGGCAATAAAGAGGGACGATGAGGAACATTTTGGGAAATTTCTGAATATATTCAAACATTTGCATATAAACATCCCTCTTGTGGAAGAACTTGCTCAGATGTCAAAGTACAAGAAATTTTTGAAGGAGATCTTATGGGGCAAGAAGAGCATAGACCCTTATGCTACGGTAAAGTTGACAGAGACATGTAGTACACTTATTCAGAGACATTCCCAAGATGAGAGATCCAGGTAGTGTCATTCTAGGCTGAACTCTCGGGGGTTGATATCATACACATTGTCTTTGTGATTTGGGTGCGAGTATCAATCTCATGCCATTGTCCTTATTTCAGAGAATGGACATTGGCGCACCAACCCTAGTGAAGATGGGTCTGCAACTGGCAGAAAATTCTATTGTGATAGCAAATGGGGTGATTGAGAACTTGCTTGTCAAAGTAGGTGCATTTTTCTTTCCAGCTGAATTTGTGATAGTGGACATCAGGATCGCGATGTTCCACTCATCTTTGGAAGACCGCTTTTGAAGAAAATGCGCGCTAATGTGGATGTAGAGACTGAGGAGTTGACTATCAAAGCTCTAGATTCATCACTCGTGTTCAAAGAATTTGTTCCGGGCATGGGGAAGAGTAAGTTGGCTATGATCAAGTTCAGAGAAGATAGTGTGGATCCTTCTCCGTATCTTTGTTTATTAAATACAAAAATCCAAAAATATTAGTTAGTTGTTATTCCAATTCAGTCACTGTAAGGTTTTGATGACGGATGGGAAGCGGAATAAACATAAATTATCCGTCTCAAGACCCTCCAAGGATCACTTGAAGAGACTACATAACGATAGTAAATGATTTTAGTATCAACATACCTTGGGGTTCTCCAGTGATGACCTCGCTCGTGAAATAGTATTCACGTCTCTATGGCTAGTCCACTTCTAGGATCAATCTCTAGATTTCTCCACGTCGTGTGCTAGCAATCGGTGGAAGAAGGAAGTAGAAGAATCATTCAAAGGAGACCAAAGAAGAGGCTCAGCCTTTTTCCTCTTTGGCCGACGGTTAGAGGGGGCGGACGGGGTCTAGGCTCGGCCTAGACTCTTTTCTTTCTCTCTCTCATTGATTTTCCTCTCCTAGTGTTATGAAAATTATGACACTCATTATAGAGAGTAAGCTAGGAGTGCTCATATATATAGTTCAACAACTCCATGTTGACTACATATTGGCCATCTCCTAATCATGTCCTTACATAGATTAGGTCCCTCTGCAAACTATTTCTAATCATGTCTATACATGGATTAGTTCTATTTGCAAACTAGTTATAATCATGTCAGTACATGGATTATTCCATCTTTCAACTCCTAATCATGTCTATACATGGATTGGTCCACCTTGAAAATTAGTCCTACTAAGTTTGCAAGTGGTTGCGTTCTGATCCCTCTATTTAATTAATCATATTAATGAATTCGCAAGTCTAGTTTGATCCATATGGAGTGTGACCCCATAGGTTCCTACTTAGTTGGTAGTAACAATTTTCTAACATGGAGCGGTATCTAGAAACACTTCCATGCCACCCAACTAATATGAATAGTCATCACTTTGAAAAACCTTGTGCAAGTATGGTCTCATCCCTTTGTCTCTATATCTGGATTGAACACGAGACATACAAGTCACACTCGTATATCCAATCCATAGTTTCTCGATCCTGGGAATGGTCTTATCCATGCAGATAACATCAATATCCTATATTGATTTATCTGAGTCAAGCTAGACATTCTATAAGGACTACATCTCGAGTGGCCCATGGATATTTTCTTCCGTTATGTGGGAGGGAGATATTCTATCTACATCACTACCATCTCTAAGCTTGCTTCCTATTGTGTCCAATAGGCGCCTTTATTGCTACCCAATTACGGTGTAGCGTTTGACGCTATCATAACACAATATTTTACAACTAGAGGATCTAGTGACTTCAATTCTAAGGATGACAATAATGTTTTCATAACGAGAAGCACTTGTGACGTTACGTAACCTGTATGTAGCCTTCTCGTTAAGGGTCAATCCAGTATGCTATTACTCCTAATGAATACCCATGTGTTGGATCGTGATAACTCCATATCAATTTAACCCCATACTAGTCTATAGTTGATTGTCCTATTAATCAATATAATTGACTAGGGATATTTAAGAATATAACATTGATATTCTATGGACTTCATTCATGTTCACATATCGCCATATCGATGACATAATGAATCGTAAATCCATAAAATGTCACAAGAAATAGATTGCATCTAGGGCATATTTCCAGCAGTCTCCCACTTGCACTCGATTCAATCTCCTGCATCATATGCCTATTGATCTAGCGCGGCCCTCATGCTTACACTACGCAAGGTAAGAGAGACAACTGCTGGTACTTTGCACATATTCACATCTCCTCCATCGACAATTTGATTGATATCGAATATACTGAGTAGGTGCATATCATGCAGTAATTTACTCAGTCCTCTATGTTAGAATCAGTGACTACATCTTGCCTAGAACCTTTCCAACTAACAGTTCCTCCCACTAGTGCAAAACATAAAACTTGACTATAATGTGAAATATTCTTTTTTTAGATTGGAAGTCCGCATCACTGTAATCCCTTACATAAACTCTTCATATCCTCGCATATATCAAGAATTCATCCTTTAGTTCTTCTTAAGTACTTAAGGAAATTTATTAATAATTATCCAGTGGCTCTCATCTGGATGTGACTGGTATCTAAATGTCATACCATCTCACATGTATGTCCTAGTAAATAACAAGGCGTATCTTACGAATCTTATTCATAAGGTCCTTCAAAATCTAATTAGAAGGAAAATTAGTCTTCCAGAGACTAATTGCATGTGACACAGGTACGAATCCATATTCTTCATGCTGAAATATTTCAACACCTTGTCAATCTTATGTACTTTGACTTAGTCGTACAACCTTATCGATTTAACTCCATAGACCCTATAGGTATATTTTCCTAAGTCATTCACTGAACACGATTCCCTAGCCAATCTTCACAAGATTACTGAGTAGGGATATCATTCCCAATGAACATTATGTTCCACATACAATACCAGAGATATAAATGTGCTCCCACAAAGATTACAGTAAACACAAGCTTCATCTTCAATTTTAATGGAACCAAACTCCTTTTCTTGCATCATCAATTCGAAGAATCCAACTCCGAGAAGCTTGACTCAATATGTAGACAGACTGTTGTAAGCAAGATGCGAATGGATTTAAGCATCACAATTGTGAAAATATTTCTTCATAGTCCATACTATGAACTCCCATGAAACCTTTAGCCACCAATCGTCCGTTAAAATTAATCATATTACCCATCCATGTTGGTTTCCTCATAAACCACTTGCACCCTATGTGTTCTACCCTTTCAGGTGATTCCACCAAAGTCCATGCTTTGTTGGTATACATGGATTCCATGTCGTATCTAATGGCCCCAAGCCATTTATTAGAGTATGGCCCACTCGTGGCCTCCTCATAGGTTGTAGGCTCATCTCCATCAGCAATACATCACCGGGCTACGAGAAATTCATATTTCTCTAGCCCTTGACATATCCTACCTGACCTACGAGGTTCTTCTGGTAACTGAGTAGGTTGCTCCACAACACCTTGAAATCCTGCTCATGTTCCATCAAAAGGATCAATGTTCTTGTGTGGTTCTTGAACTCCTTCAAGTTCTACTTTCCTCCCACTGTTCCTTTTAGAGACAAATATTTCTAGAAACACAGCGGTTCGAGAAACAAATAATTTGTTCTCGATTGGATTGTAGAGATAATATCATTTGTTTCCTCAGGATATTCCGCATAGTACATTTATCCGACTTGGGTTCATGTTTATTTGTAAACTATTTACATAATCTTCATAACCCAAATTCTTATGAATAACATGCTAGGACACCTCTTAGTCCATATCTAATATGGTGTTTTCATAATCGGTTTTAATGGGAAAAGGTTAAGGGAGAAAATTGTTGTAATTTAGAACATGGCCCCAAGAGTAAATTAGAAGTTCTGTTTGATCCATCATGGACCGACCCGTGTCTAACAAGGTTTGAACACTCCTATCAGAAACGCCATCCCAATGTTGCATTCTTGATGGAGTGAGTTTTGGCCATATCCAATACTTCCATTAGATGTTAAAACAATTGGCTTAAGTATTCACGCCTCTACGATCATATCTTTGCCCAATCAATAAGTCTGACATGTCTCATATGATTCATAACCCAACGAGTCCGAAATACATTCTTATGGAGTTCTAGATATGTGTCTCTTATTTATGTGGCCTAAAAAAAATGTCGAAGATAAATGAGGTCCATATCATTATATGCAAAGCCTCTTTGTTAGTAATTATGTAGATGAAATTATCATGATCAATGATATACAATCCATTAGACAAACTTGCATTACAATAATTCATATCAAAATAAATGGAACAACATTTGTCATTTATTATGATAGAGAGTATTTCTTGTCCAAACAAGAAACTATGATAATTCACCGACTCATAGAAGGGACATAATCACTTTTTTATAATTCATGAACAATTTCAGAAAGGTAGAGATAGTTCCTTACGGCTAATTCAGCAACCCATTGCTTCATTTTCCAACGTGTAGGTTTATTTCTTCCTTATCCAATTGTCTACATCTCTTTGAGATCCTCTACGTTCCTATAAACGTGAGATCCTCATCTACTATCATATAATCATGATGATGAGATACACACATTGTCTTCTATAACAAAATACCTAAATTGGAATTCATAATTCCTTTATTCCTTCCAGGTACTTTGGGTAGTCTCTCTTCCTGTACACCACCTATGGGACTTCAATGCAATTTGGTTTTAGAAACAAGCTTGCTTTATACCTATGGGGTTGGCGCAAACCATTTGTCCTTACCCATGTTGTCAACCATTAAAATATTTTTCCTTTAGCCCCTTTTGTTAAGCGATTCTCAATCATATTGAGTAAGTCACATTTGAATAAAACTATAATTGCATCCAATGCAACTCTCGGTCAACTTGGGCGAATAACTTTTATTCTTTATCTATCTCATAGATAACACCCAGTCTCTAAGCTTTCAATCCCATTGAAGCATCTTAGTTGCACTTGACCTCTTGCTTTCGCAGTCACACATTACAAACTTGTGTCATCGCGTCATATCTTGATGAATCAAGTCACCTTGCTTTGGCAAGCCCGAACCTATTCCATCTTGATCATGATGAGTGCTAAGAAAGAGAATGTAAAACGCAAAATGGAGCAACACTTCTGCAGTCACACATTACTAGCTCGCTCTTTGAAAGAGCTTCTTTTAATGTATGATCATATCATACGCGTCCATATTTATCATCTTGCTTCCAAAGCTCAGAGTTCATGGCAGCTAACATGAAGCAAGTTACATCCAAAGAGCCATTCTTTGATGTTCCTTCTTTTAGGCTAAGTGTTATTGGTAGTTGGTGGAAGGAGAACTTTATGTTCTACGATGTACATGGTTTTTTCTTTTATTTGAGAACAATTCTCTATTTTATATGTCTAGAAGGTAGATTTCAGATAGTTTGTCATTCTAAAGGACATAAAGTTGTGTTTTGTTTGTTTAATACCATGAGTATTCAACACAAGGACTTATGCAAAGTATTGTGTTGTTTTAGCTATATTTAACAAGGACTTAAATTGTTAAATATAGCTCCCACTATTTTTCTCGGATTAATAACCCTCAATATTAATGCCAAAAATATCAATATATTTTCCAGTGGGCCAAGGTCCATATTTCACTTCCTTTTGAGCTTGCTTTGGCAAGTCACCCAAAATAAGTTATTTAAGTAAGAAAAATTCCAAGTGCATCCCCATGCAACTCTTGGTTCAATTGGGTAAATAACCTCTTATTTATCCATCACATGAATAATCCCAATTGGTTGCCTCTAGGCTTTTAATCCTATTAAAAATACCTAGTTACGTCTAACCTCTTACTCCAACAAGTGCACGTTACTTGCTTGTGCCATCGCACAACATAATGATAAAGGAAGTCGCCCTGCTTTGGCATGCACGAGCTTGATTAATCGATTTGTGATGAGTGTTTAAGTAACATGAAGGCAAACGTAATATTTTAGTTTTGAGGGATTTTTCTTTTAACTAATTATTAATTATTTTGTTGATCCATATCAACTGATCTACTAATTTGAGTTGGGAAAAACTCAAAATAAAGGATTCGCATTGTTAATTATCTTATTATCCAATTGCATGCATCAACCATACACCAACAATAAATAAAATGACAATAAAGTAAACAACCACAGAAGAAAAATTAACTTGATATGGATATGGCCTCAAAACTAAGATATTCTCAAGACCCTAAAAATAGCAAGCTCATCTCCATGTGCCTCCATCTTTTGGTTCATCCTTCATAGCTTGTGGATTGCTCCTTCTTGTGGTCCTTTGTTTCTTTAGGCTTATTCTTCTCCATGTCTTGACTATTATCTATTTTATTTAATACTAGCTAGCATCTAGACTAAATAAAAAAGATCTCACAAGTTGAGAAGAAGACCGTCTCGCAAGCCGTAAAATTTAATTAACAATCACATTAAATTGATCAGCTCGCAGGCCGTAAACCAAACCATAAAATAAACATTCATAACAAACCACAGCCTAAGGCCATATCCAATCACCATGCTAATAGCACATAAACAGTTAAAATCCAATTTTAACGCGCTTGGTCAAATTTTTATTGTTTTTTGATGTACTAGGGTCAAAACAGTCCAATAGTGCTTACCTAGCTTGGCCAAAACCCTAAAGGACCGCCACATGCCCTAGGGGCCTGCCGGCAATAGGCCGCACGGTCAACCCGCGTGCGCCTAGGCCGGTTCGGCCCTTGGCTGTATGGTGTCTTGGGCGGCAAGGAAGGGGGGCTGTCTAATGGGGGCCAATCCTCCTTGTGGGAGTTGTTTCCAAATAACTCCTAGTCCTTGTTGCCCAAGTTTAGTTGTTTCCATGTTTCAAAAACCCTTTTTCCAAGCATGTGCCCAAACTCTAGCCACCAAGATCTAAAAATTTACATCCTATGTGATTTAAATTCACTAATCCGTACATCCCATGTGAAAGGGGAGTATGCAGATAGATATGCAGCATAGATACTCTAGATGGGGGGGTTGAATAGAGTATGGGAAATTTTAGTAAAACTTGGTGGAGGAGGAGAAATTCTTTGAAGAGCAGTGAAGTTCAAGTCCTTGAAAATAGTTTCAAACCTTTGAAGTGAAATACAGTTTGAAATAAAACAGAGAAGTCTTTTTCAAGGCCTTGAAAAGAGTTTTGAAGCCTTGAAAACAGACTAGTTTGAATGCTATAGCAACTAAGTATGTGAATGAACTGTAAATTCAAGAGAGAAGAGATTTATAGAGTTCAGTCCACTTGGACCGACATCTCTACCTCATGGATCTTCTCCCTGCAGGATTTTCAATTCAATTCTTATTAATCAAAAGCTAAGCCCTATATCTCAAGCACAGAGAGTTTCCTTACTCTGTTACAGCTTGTGGTTCTCTCTAACATGTCTAGTACTTGTTCTAGCTAACAAATTAACTAAGAACTCTCTATTTTTCACCTTGAAAAATCCTTGAGAATGAAATGGAGAAGTATTACAAGAATGATCTACAAATAAAGCACAATACAGAAGAACACTAAAGTGTAGAACTTAAGTGAAGAGTGCAATGATCTTCTATGAGATGGATTGTGAGAAAGATGAACTTTTTTGATGCTTTTCAATCCAGAAATATGTCTCTTTTTGCCCGTTGAATGTTCTATATTGTTGCTTCAAAATGAGCTCCATTTATACTGTTTGAAGCTCTGCAAACCTTCCCAGATTTTCAGCAACAACTTCCTACTTTTAGGCAACAAACTTTGACTCTCTTAACAGCCTTCTCCAACGGATAGTTGATCACAATCTTCAGACATATTATTGTGATCTTGTCATTAAACAATCAGGGAAGCTGTCAAAAGTCTTTGATTGATCACAGAATCATCATCTCTTATTATTTCATTTCCTGCAAAAGCCAGATTAGGAAACCAATCCTGCATATTTAGGAAATAAATTTTCCCTGCAAAACTAAATCAAACTGATAGATTAAAACATGTTAGATATATCATAACAGTTTTTCTTCCATCATCAAATAATAACACATCAATCACAGTGGTGATAGAGATAAAATCATATCAGAAGAGTTGAGAAAAACTCCCCCTTAGAACATGCATACAGGTCAGACAATTTCAAGGCTTTGAATCCTAATTCAAGGCCTTGAAATAGTTCAAGACTGTGAAACCTGATTCTAGGCTTTGAAAACTGGTTCAAGGCCTTGAAATAACTAAGTATTTCAAGTCCATGAAACCTGTGACCTTACAATCTCCCCTTTGATGAAATACAAAACCTCGATCTTGTTTCATTCTTAGTTTCTGCAAAAAATACTGATTAGCACACAGTTCAGACAAATAGTAATAATACAGTAATTCCAAAAGATCCAACTTATTAATAAACATAAGCAAAACTGCAAGTAAGTTGCAGATAATCCTACTGACCAAAAGATAGGTCACCTAAACAGAGATAAAAACAAAACAGCCTAAGATTTTTCTCCTCCTTTTTGACTTTCATCAAAAAATATTGAGAAGATGTTGGATCAGTGTCTGGAAAATTTTGAAAATAAAGACTTAAAAAGAAAGAATGGGAAGAAATAATAGGCAGGATTAAGGGGTTGGGTCTTCATCTCCATCCTGATCTCCCTCTTCTTCCTTATTGTCTTCATCAATTTTATCTTGTTCTTCTTGTTCCTCGTCATTCTCACCAGCAGTCTCTTCTTTAGTCTTGTCCTTAGTAGCAGTCTTTGGAGATTTCTTCTTCTTCAGGGTTATCATCAAATCATCTGAGTCAGGGCTTTCTACTTCATCTCCTTCCTGAGCAGCTTGTTCAACTACCACCTGCTTTCCTTTATCTTTGACTGAAGAAGCCTCTTCCTGGTTGGAATGTTCACTTGGTAGGTTTTTTTTCAGAGCCATCTTTCTTGGAACCTTCTTTATCCTCGGGGACATCAAAAACAGTCATACTTCTAAATATGATTTCCACCATGTATTTGACCTGTGAGAGATCAGTCTCAAACCCATACTGATTCTCTTTGATCTCACTATTGTCCATCTCTAGACCATCAAGTCTATGAAGGATTGAAGAAAAATCAGGAGGCTGAGAGGTCTGGCTTGAAGTAGGGGTCAAGGCCTTGGGCTTAACAAATTTCTTTGCATTCAGCTCTTCTTCAGTCAAATCTGAATACAACTTCCAAATCTTCTCTGTGGTCTTAACTACCCCAATATTCTAAAAATATTTGTCATTCATCACACCAATCCTTGAAGTGATGGACTCTTCACCAGCGTTAGGAATCTCAAGGTATTGGAAGAACAGAGTGAGCAAGTTTGCATAAGGTAATGGATGCTTTGTCATTCAGCACACCACTCCTTGAACATGTTTCTGCACATCAATGTCATAGCTATGCATGATCAAATACATAATGTATAACACCATCTTAGTGACTAACTCCTTAGAATAATCCCTTGGAAACATGCATCTCATCAAGATAGTGAATAGAACATTAGCTTCAACATTTAACACAGGGATGTTAACTGTTTGGCTGAGGCAGGAACATTGGGTAGAAAGAATTATTTTCTGGCCAATTTCAAAGCTTAATTTTTGGGAGGATAGTTTTGTGCATACCTCTTAGGACACCCTATGACAGATGCAAACTCGGCATGATCTAATTCCATTGTAACCCAAGCAACTAAATACTTGATAAATAAGTGTGGAGAGTTCTTAAGTTGCTTCATGTTGAGATTGAAGAATCTAGTAAGTCTTGGATAGGCTAGCTCAGGGGGGTTTAGCATGAAACACATAGAGATTCTCTTCAACATAGTGATACAATTCAGATTCATTCCAAGCAACATATGCATACTGATCAATCTACAGAAAGAAATCTTCCTAGATGCAATACCATCCAACCACTGACCTTTTGAAGTGTTTAAGATGAACCATGATTCATCAAGAGCAGTGTTCTTTGAATAGATCTGCAAGGCTTTCTCCACATTGTCTCATGGCTGTTACTCTATTACTTTCCCTTTCCCTTTTTCAGCTTGATTTGCCTTCTTCTTTCTCTTCAACTTCTTGGGGCTAGAGACCTCTATTTCTGGTTGCTTCTCTGCAACAGCCTTCTCTTTCTTCTTCTTCTTCTTGTCTGAGGAGGGAGTTGCATCCTTCTTGACTTTCTTCTTGGGTGGAGGAAGCTCTGCAACTGCCTCTGCACTAGGAGTCCTAGAACTAGAGTCTCCAGTAATCTCTTGAACTTCATCTACTGCTACCTTTCTCTTCTTCTCTGTACTCTGTTTTTAACCTCCGGCCATCTTGATTCTGTCTGAGGCTCTTGTAGTGCTCATTAGGGTTTGTTAGAAGAATAGAGAGGGGTAGATTTGATACGGAGTGAAGAAGAAGAGAGGAAGATAAATACTAAGAAGGTTTGTATTTGAAAAGGAAACTGCAATATTTTTCTGATCTTAAAAGATGTGTAATGATCAACATAGATTCAAATCTTTGAAGCCGTTGGAAATAAATAATTTTATACTATATTTCGCTGAAAAAGAATTTTAAAAAAGGTAGGGGCAATATTGAGAAAATATCTACAACGATAGCACCTAATACTGAATGATCCAAGAACTATCTAACCAGTTATCAGCCTTATTTTCAAAGCTTTGAAAATAGTTTCAAGGTCATGAAAAGCTGTTAAGCTGAAACTCATAAGATCAAAACTTTGAACAGATTTTCAAGGCTTTGAAAGTCAGTTCAAACCTTTGAAACACATAAAAACTTACCTTACTTACCTGATAATCCCCCTAAACCAATGCATCTTTATTTAGCATGCCTAATTCCAGTCATTAGAGCTCTATATATTTCATCTGGAAATGGTTTAGTGAAGATATCTGCAAAATGTTAGTAGAAACAAATTCAAGAACAATATCACCTTTCTCAGCTTGATATTTTATGAAATGGTGTCTAAAATCAATATGCTTGGTTCTTGAATGCTGAATTGGATTCTTTGCAATAGATATTCCACTGGTATTCTCACATTTGATGGGAATACTTCTGAAATCAAATCCAAGGTCCCTTAATTGTTGAGCAATCCATAATACTTGTGAACAACATGCTCCACCAGATATATATTCATCTTCAGCTGTTGATAAAGCAACTTAGTTTTGTTTCTTGGAATTCCAAAAGATTAGAGATGATCCAATAAATTGGCAAGTTCCAAAAGTTCTTTTCCTGTAACCTGCAAAGTCAGCATCAGAAAATCCATGCAGAGAGAAGTTAGAATGTCTTGGATACCAAAGCGCTAAGTCTTTGGTACCATTGAGATATCTGAATATTCTCTTACTGCACTTAAGTGTCATTCCTTTGGATCAGCTTGAAATCTTGCACACATACATACACTGAACATGATATATGGTCTACTAGTAGTGAGATAAAGTAAGATCCAATTATACCTATGCTCTTTAACATTAACACTCTTACCAGATTCATCTTTATCTAAAGACAGTGCAGAACTCATGGGAGTCTTGATGTCTTTGGATTGAGACATGCTGTACTTGTTTAACAAGTCCCTAGTGTACTTGATTTGATGTAGAAAGATGCCCTTCTTCGGCTGATGTATTTTAAGTCCAAGGAAGAAGTTCAACTCTCTCATCATACTCATTTCAAATTCCCTGCTCATAAGACCTGAGAATTATTTGCATAGAAGATCATTAGTAGCTCCAAACAGAATATCATCAACATAAATATGAACTACAAGTAAATCTTTCTCATGAGTCTTTATGAAAAGGGTCTTGTCTACCAATCCACTTTTGAAATCATTTTCAAGCAGAAATTTTGACAATCCTTCATACCAAGCTCTTGGATCTTGTTTCAAACCAAAAAGAGTTTTGTCAAGTTTGTAAACATGATCTGGAAACTTATCACATTCAAAAAGGCACATTTCACATCCATTTGAAATAATTTCATGTTTTTGTAAGATGCAAATGCAAGTAAAATTCTAATTGCTTCTAACCTTGCAACTGGAGCAAAACTTTCCTCATAATCAATACCTTCTTGATTGTAACCTTGAGCAACGAACCTTTCTTTATTTCTAATCACCTTGTCATTCTCATCTAGTTTGTTTCTGAACACCCATATGGTACCAATGACAGACTGGTTTGTTGGTGGAGGAACTAGGTTCCATACCTTATTTCTTTAAAACTCACTGAGTTAACTTTGCATAGCTATAATCCAGTCTGCTTCTTGTTATGCTTCCTTCATAGTTTTGGGTTCTACAAAATGAAAGCATTGAAGGCACAAAGATTCTTCAACTGTGATCTTGTTTGTGTACCGGTGGTTGGGTTAGAGATGATGTTGTCAGCTAGATGAGATGAAATATATTTAAATCTCTTTCTTGGAGACCATGGTTCAGGTTCTCCATATTTCTTCTCTGGTCTTGAAGTTGTAGCCTGATCAGTTATATCTTTCTGATCATCTTTGTCAAGGCTTTGATCTTTTTTTTTTCAAGACCTTGAGTCTTGTTTTCAAGGTCTTGAAAATGGCTTATGTTTCCTTCTGAACCTTTATTGAAACCAAGTGAAATGTTTGCCTTCCTCCCATTGAAGAGTTCATATGGGGTCTTCTTTAAGATGGTTCTGATCAAGCACCTCTTCAAATTGTAATTTGCTGTATTCACAGCTTCCGCCCAATAATGTCTTGGCAGCTTGTTTTCTAAAAGCATTTTTCTTGACATATGTTCAAGAGTCCTGTTCTTTCTTTCAACAACTCCATTCTGTTGAGGAGGTATAGGAGAAGATAAATTGTAAGAGATACCATGCTTAACACAAAGTAAATAGAATTATAATTGATCAAACTCTCTACCATGATCACTTCTGATTGAAGCAATGGGTAGGTTTTTCAATTTTTGAAGTTCTCTGCAAAGCTTTGAAAATTCAGAGAGGGCTTCAGATTTTTCTTTTAGAAACATAATTCAAGTATATCTAGAATAATCATCTACAATAACTAGCATATACCTCTTAACTTTTGGATTTGGTGTCCTCATAGGACCACACATATCCATGTGAAGTAGTTCAAAGGTCTAGAAGTACTTACAAACTTCTTTGGTTGAATGAGCTTCTGGTCTCCTTACCCTGAGCACAAGCATTACATACTTCATCTTCTTTGAACTTGATAGGTTGTAATCCTCTTACCAGGTCTTTGGAGATCAATTTATTCAAGGTATGCAAGTTGATGTCACCAAGCTTTCTGTGCCAAACCCTTGAATCCTCTTTCAAGGCCTTGAGACAATTTAAGCTTTTACCTGCAACTTTGTTAGTCTGAAATGCATAAACATTGTTTGATCTAGAGGCTGTGAGAATACAATTTCCTGATTTCTCATTTTCACCACACACTTATCTTTATCAAAGATAACCTTATTGCCATTATCACAAAGCTGAGATACACTAAGTAAGTTAAAATTTCAAGCCATCAACTAGATATACATCATAAATAGAGTTTTCAGAATCTGTACCAAATTTACCAATACCAAGTATGTTGCATTTGACTTTGTCACCAAGTGTAATTGAACCTTCAGATTGCTCTTTCAATAATCTGAATAGAGATCTCTTTCCACTCATGTGTCTTGAGCAACCACTGTCCATAAATCACTTATATTCTTTGACATTGGTGACAACCTGCAAACACCAATCATTGGCTTACCCAGCTGTTAGACCAAGTGTGAAATTTGGACTTATACTCAGGATCAACCATGTAAGGTGGTCTGACCCCTTTAGGAACCCAAATCTGTCTGACTTGTCCTTTAAGTTGAAATGGGAATGTGTTCCTCATTATGTGAGGGTCTCTTCTTCTGAAAGGACATGTCATCTTCATATGACCAATCTTGTTACAAAAATGACACTTAGGAGAATTTTTGTTTCCAGCTTTAACAAATCTGGTATATTGTTCTTCCTTGGAAAGTTTGGATTGTATCCAATACCAGTTTTGTGAACTGACTTTGAACTTTCTCCAAGAATCAGGTTCAACTTGTGTTCTGAGCCTGCAAGCTTGAATTTGACTAATTTAGATTCTTGAAGTTTCTCAGTAATATTATTCTTTCTTTTATCTAATTCATCAACTTGATGTCTCAGATTCACAAGGCTGTTACTCAGTAAAGAGTTCTCAGTG
This sequence comes from Linanthus parryae, assembly GCA_023055425.1. Taxonomy (NCBI): domain Eukaryota; kingdom Viridiplantae; phylum Streptophyta; class Magnoliopsida; order Ericales; family Polemoniaceae; genus Linanthus; species Linanthus parryae. The sequence continues at coordinate 93,940,761 of JALGPY010000001.1, forward strand.
ACTATTTCGTTGACTTGTGTTTTCAAAGCTTTGAAACTGGTTTTCAAGGCCTTGAAATCACTGTCAGTTTCCTTCTGAGAGATTTCAAGATTCTGATTCAGACAAACAAGTTGTAAATTCTCTTTTGCTTGCTAATGAACTTTTTCCTTCAAAACTCTTATCTCGTTCAGATAATCTTCTTTATTTAAAAGCATTGTTTTAAGATAATCTGAAAGAGTTTCTTTTGGTTTTGAAATCAAACAGTTTAGCATTACCTCAATGTTCTTCTCAGAACTTTCATCATGCTTGGCCATGAAGCATAGGTTGGCTTGTTCTTCTTCAAAATTAGAGTCACTTGAGGTATCTGAATCACTCCATGAAGCTATCATAGCTTTCTTTCTTCTGTCATGGTATTTCTTCTGAAAGTTTTTACTTTTCTTTTTTGAAAAGTCTCCTATCAAATGTCCTGCATCACCACACTCAAAGAAGTTCATGACTTTAGATTTATTCTGTGAAGAGGACTTACCTAGTAGTCCTTGCTACTGGATGATCTGTGCCTTTCTCTGTTGAATTCCTTGTTTCCAAAGTTTTTCTTCATCTTGAGGGTTCTGGTCAAGGAATGGGGAATCATTGCAAATAGATCTTCATCATCATCTTCTGTTTCAAGGCTTTCAACTTTCTCATTCTCTTTGTCCTTGAGTGCTAAGTTCTTGACACCTTCAGGTAGCTCTCCATCAGCCTCATTCATGGATATTTCATGTATCAGGAGCTTCCCTTGTAGATCATCAAGTTCTAGTGATGAGAAATCTTGAGCTTCTTCAATGGTTGTTGTCTTTGGTTCCATTTAGCCTTTGGAAGACTTTTCAGTATCTTCCTCACATTTTCTTCATTGGAAATATGCTTTCCCAATGAATCAAGGTTGTTGACAATGTCTGTGAACCTCCTGAACATCTCTCTGATTGACTCATCTGCATAATCTTAAACAACTTATATTGCCCGACATAGATGTTGATTTTGGTTTGCTTGACTTGACTGGTTCCTTCAAATGTCACCACAAGCTTATCCCAGATCTCTTTGCAGTCTTGCAGCCTGAAATCCTGTTAAATTCATCTGTACTCAAAGCACAATACAAGATTTTAATAGCTTTGTAATTCTTTGAAAATTGCTCTAATTCAGAAGAGGAGAGTGACTCTTCAGATTTAGGAGTTTTGATCCCATCTCTTTCTGTAAAGAAAGTGTGATATCCATTCTGAATAATGGTCCAAAGCTCTATGTCTTGAGCAATGATGAACATTTTCATTAGAGCTTTCCAGTGAGCAAAGTTGTCTCCACAAAATAGAGGATTTCTGTTAGCAGCTCTTCCGTGTGAGAAACCACCATCACCTGCAGTACTCATGATCACCACATGGTTAAATCTTATACAGTGATACAAGCTCTTATACGAATTGAAAGGGGTGTATGCAGATAGATATGCAGCAGGAATACTCTAGAAGGAGGGTTGAATAAAGTATGCCAACTTGTTGCAAACCTTGGTGGAGGAGGAGAATTTTTTTGAAGATGAATGAAGTTTAAGGCCTTTAAAACAGTTTCAAGCCTTTGAAGTGAAATACAGTTTGAAATAAAACAGACAAGTCTTTTTCAAAACCTTGAAAAGAGTTTCACACCCTTGAAAACAGACTAGTTTGAATGCAAGAGACAAGAGATTTATAGATTTCAGTCCACTTGGACCTACGCCTCTACCTCAGGGATCTTCTCCCTGCAGGATTTTCAACTCAATTCTTATTAATCAAAAGTTAAGCCCTAGATCTCAAGCACAGAGAGTTGCCTTACTCTGTTACACCTTGTGGTTCTCTCTAACCTATCTAGTACCTGCTCCAGCTAACTGGTTAACTAAGAATTCTCTATTGTTCACTTTGAACAATCCTTGAGAATTAAATGGAGAATTATTACAAGAATGATCTACAAATAAAGCTCAATACAGAAGAACACTAAAGTGTATAACTGCAATGAAGAGTGCAGTGATGTTCAGTGAGATGGATTGTGAGAAAGATGAACTTCTTTGATGCTTCTCAATCTAGAAATATGTCTCTCTCTTTTCCTGTTGTTTTTCCTCTATTGTTGCTTCGAAATGAGCTCCATTTATACTGTTTGAAATTCTGTAAATCTTCCCAGATTTTCAGCAATGACTTCCTATTTTGTAGACAACAAACTTTAACTCTCTTAACAGCCTTCTCCAACAGATAGTTGATCACAATCTTCAGACATATTGTTGTGATCTTGTCATTACAAAGTCTGAGAAGCTGTCACAAGTCTTTGTTTAATCACAGAATCATCATCTCTTATTATTTCCTTTCCTTCAAAAGCCAGATTAGGAAACCAATCCTGCACATTTTGTAACAACCCGTATTTTACTCTAGGGTTATTTTAGTAATTTCCTTACAATATATTTATTATTCGAAAATGTGAGAGTCGTATTGTTTGATATTAGTGTTAGTCGTAATAAGAGGCTGCATATATTGCGTGTGATTTTATGTCGTAGTGATAAATTATGCGATTACAATTATCTTGATAAATTTACATATTCCTATATTGTTATTTAGTAATATCATTTTGTTTTAAATAATAAGTTAACTATAAATTTTAAATTGATAGTGTAGTAAATGTTCATTAAAAATAAAACGTTTAAGAGTTTTTCTGAAAATTAATATTTGAAGTTTTATTAAAAATATCAGTCAAACTTAATTTCATTGGTCAAATTCTTCTTATCTGCTAAACTACTTTCAACAGTTAAAATTTATTCTGTAGAAAACGTTCCGTTTTTGTCAGTCAACCACCGTTTTCAAGTCTAACTCTGTTTTGTCGTCAGCAGAATTTAATGTTTGTTAGTCAAAGTTAATTTTACTAGTTGAGTTGTATTTCGGTAAAACTTATATTTATCAGTCGAAAATAGCTTTATTAGCTAACTTTTAATTACTCAGTCAAAAACTGTGTTATTTATTTGTTACAGTATTAATTGTTTATTGGGTGTTAACTTTTGTCGCATTTTTAAAACATTCATCGCGCATTAATTTCCCGTCGTGCACCACATTTCGCGTATCGAACCACCGTGTAACTCGTGTCCCCGCCACATGGAATAATTCTCTCTCTCCCATCAAATCCCCTCTGCTTTCCCCTGCTTCAGCCTCCCTCCATACCCCCCCCCCCTCAACCCACGCTCGGCGTGGTTTCACCACAGCTAGCTACTAGCTAGCTTCTCCTCTCAAATCACCTCAACCCCCTCCTGAATTCTGCTGCTCCCTCTTCTCTTCTTAATCCCCATCTCTTCTTCATCCTCTTCACCTTCTTCACCTCCATCTCTCTGCCCTGTTTTGCCGAGAACAACCAACAACATCACAATCAGCCACCACCTCCAATCTCCTCCAAAACCACCACCGTTCCAGCTTGCAGCCACCACCATCACCTCCTTACCCTCTATCGCACAAAACCCAGCACCTCCACCACCGTAGACACCACAAACCACCCCGACGCCATAACCACCACCACCACCTTCAACCCCGCTGCCTCACCCTCTCTCGACCCCTCTTTACTCACCTCCCCTTATCGGTGAATTTTCCTAGAGCAGCAGCTAGCAACTGCAGCAACTAAAGCACCCACAACCGCCGCCGTCGCCTCCATTTTTTCCGGCGGCCATTAAAGTTCAAATCGAGCTTTTCACCGGGATGAACCCAGCGACACCCAGCTCATTTCAACACTCTCTACGCGTTTCTGAGCACTCGAGGAGCACGAGGAGCCTCCGAGTAAAGCCAGAAGGCAGCCGGAGATTCCCCGTCGAACGCCGCCGCGAACTCACCGACCGGAATTCGACCCACCACCAATCTCTTCCGTTTTGATTCGTTTTCGGTCTGGGTGACCTCTACTTCACCCCCTTGTTCATTTTTATTCATCAACATCAAGTATTGTTAGTTCAATTGGAATGGGTGTGTTGGATTTGCCGTACGAATCCACATGAAGGAGACGATGTCTCTGTTATGTTAACAGGGGGTTTTCTTGCACTATCTGAGACTTTAAGGGTATGTTAGGTCACATGTCAAAATTTATTGTTATGTATTGGGGGTGCTTGTTGTAGTTATCACTAAACTACTTTATATACATTTATACATACATATTTACCTTTTGTGTTTAGTTAGTTTAACTATTTATTAAATTATATTAATTTATATACTATAATAAATAATTATTTTGTAAAATAAATAAAAAGATAAATTTCTATAAATTAGAAATTGATTACAATTAGATGTTTCTGTCTAGTTCTTGAAAAATAAGTTCATAAAATATATTTCGTATATATATATCTCAATAAAGATTATGTTGTTCAAAGATAAATGAAATCTAAATTTCGTTTTAACTAATTTACTTTTGAGATTTCAATAAAGTGTACACATTGATATTAATTTTTATCAACAAGTAAATTTGTTTAATTAGAATTTTAAATAGTTTTATATTCTTAAAAGTTATTATTTAATTCTATAAAATCGTTTTGGAGATTTGTGACTTAATAGTCGATATTTAACTTGCTTTCGTAATATAAATAGGTGTTTATAATCATGTAGGATGTTTGCTTGCATATAAAATAGGACACGTGCATCGTCGTACGTCTGTCGTTGAACTTGCTTGTAATTAGGACTATCTGTGTTTGTTTGTACTGCCTGTTTTTGAAGAACCGGGCGTAGTGTACGAGTAAAGATTTTCTAGCGTATCTTCGGCTCTCACAGTGAGTATTCATGCTTAGTCTCGTGTGCTTATCTTCTTTCGTGTCCAAACGTGATTTATGTCTTGTCTCAAAATATATGCTTAGTTTTGCGTGCCAATTCCTTTCATGTGATATACTTGTTTTATTTGAAAAAAAATTGACGCACCTTATTTCGAAATTTCTAAACTTGTCGTACTTTCTTTTAAATCGTCACTTTACTACTCGTTTCAAATCGAAAAACTCATTGTTCAACTGTCACTGTCAGAATTCATTAACAACGTAAAGTGAAAGATCGCATGTACCAGAACCAGTTGGTTGTTACTTGGAATCCCCCTAGTTGGATTTAACTTTTCTATCATATGGCACGACTCTTCGCCTAGTATAGTTTATTATTATAGTGGGGGCGGGAAAGGTTTTCCATAAAGCCAGGCACTGAGGAAAGGTTTTCTCTCTTGTTGTCGTCCTACATCGGGAAAGGTTTTCCCAAATTGTGACGTAGTTTATTATTATAGTGGGGGCGGGAAAGGTTTTCCATAACGCCAGGCACAGAGGAAATGTTTTCTCTCTCGTTGTCGTCCTACGCTGAGAAGGTTTCGCGGGGAAAGGTTTTCCCAATTCATGATCTAGATATCCGATCTGAGATGATATACTTCACCCTAGTCTACCCTGGTTACCGCAACTTAATAATATGACTTGTTCCATTTTCCGTTTGGAAACGCATGGAAATACTGATAAACGAATTGGCCACTCGTATAATTTTCAGTTTGGAAATAGCAACTTTCGAGAACTCTGATAATCGTCACTCTTACTCGTACTTATATTTCTGAGAACAGTTCAAGTCTTGACTCTGATGTTTATACTTATACTCTGTTACTGTTTAAACTATGTCAAACGTAAACCCTGTAACCTGTCTTAGCCACTCTGTTTTACATGCTAAGGTGTTTATTCACTCAGTTTTTACTCATACTCGAAAAACCGCGTCCTTGTGTTTCTTTTAAATTCCCCGCAGGTATATGATTGGTTGCTTGGGGTAACGCGGTGGGATCACGAATTCGTTCTCTCATGCAAACAATAGAGCCTAATAATTAACCGGAGAGCCTTTTTGTTGTAAAATATGTTTTGTTAGACTCGGTGTCCAGTTTGGAACCAGTCACGAATGTTGTAAACTTTTATCGTAATGAATCAGTAGTTGGATGTTTCGTTTCACTTGTTTGTTGTTACCACTCCTTGTACGAAAGGGTAAAATCCCCTTTAAGGAGGGCACCAACCGGTTTCCGGCTCGTCTGATATCGGGGTTGTTACATATTTAGGAAATAAAATTTCCCTGCAAAACTAAGTCAAACTGATAGATTAAAACATGTTAGATATATCAGAAGAGTTTGTCTTTCATCATCAAATAATAACACATCAAGCACAGGGGTGATAGAGATAAAATCAGATCAGAAGAGTTGAGAAAAACTCCCCCTTAGAACATGCATACAGGCCAAACAGTATCAAGGCTTTGAAACCTGGTTCAAGGTCTTGCCTTTGAAACCTAATTCAAGGCTTTGAAAATTGGTTCAAGGCCTTGAAATAACTAAGTATTTCAATTCCATGAAACATTGTGACCTTACACCATGTAATATTAGATCTTATTTGGTTGACAAATTGCATCAATATGCTTGATTTGTCCGTTTTACGCGATAAACAACAATTGAAAGTGTAAAATAACATAATCGTAACACATAAACTACGTTATGCTCTACGACATGTGGCTCTGATACCACTGTAGGATTTTGATGATGGATGCGCAGCGGAATAAACATACACTATCCGTCTCAAGACCCTCCAAGGATCACAGGAAGAGACTTCACAACGATTAGTAAAGGATTTTAGTATCAACATACCTTTGGGTTCTCCTATCATGACCTCACTTGTGAAATAGTATTCACGTCTCTATGGCTACTCCACTCCTAGTATCAAGATCTAGATTCCTCCATGTCGTGTGCTAGAAATCGGTGGAAGAAGGAAGTAGAATAATCATGCAGAGGAGACCGAAGAAGAGGCTCGGCCTTTTTCCTCTTTGGCCGATGGGTAGAGGGGGGTGGACGGGGTCTAGGCTCGGCCTAGACTCTTGTCTTGCTCTATCTCTTTTATTTTCCTCTCCCAGTGTTATGAAAATTATGACACTCATTCTAGATAATAAGCTAGGAGTGCTCATATATATAGTCCAACAACTCCCTATTGACTACATATTACCCCTCTCCTAATCATGTTCATACATGGATTAGTTCCGTTTGCAAACTAGTCTTAATCATGTCTATACATGGATTAGTTCTATTTAAAAACTAGTCGTAATCATGTCAATACATGGATTAGTCCATCTTGCAACTCATAATCATCTCTATACATGGATTAGTCTACCTTGCAAATTAGTCGTACTACGTTTGCAAGTGGTTGCATTTTGATCCTTCTATTTAATTAATCGTATTAATTAATTCCCAATTCTAGTTTGATCCATATGGAGGGTGACCCCATAGGTTCCTACTTAGTTGGTAGTAACAATTTACTAACATGGAGCAGTATCTAGCAACACATCCATGCCACATAACTAATAGGAATAGTCATCACTTTGAAAAACCTTATGCAAGTATTAATCATCCCTTTGTCTCTATATCCGGATTGGAAAGGAGACATACAAGTCACACTCTAATATTTAATCCATAGTTTCTCGATCCTGGGAATAGTCTTGTCCAAGCAAATAACATGAATATCCTATATTGATTTATCTTATTCTGTCCAGACATTCTAAAAGCACTACCCCTCGAGTGGCCCATGGATATTTGCTCCCGTTATGTGGGAGGGACATATTCTATCTACATCACTACAATCTCAAAGCTTGCTTACTATTGTTTCCGATAAACGCCTTTATTCCTACTCAGTTACGGTGTAGCGTTTAACGCTATCAAGACACAATATTCTACAACTAGAGGATCTAGTGACTTCAAGTCTAAGGATGACAATACCTTTGTCACTACGAGAAGAAATTGCGACTTTACGTTACCTGTATGTAGCCTTCTCATTATGAGTCAATCAATTATGCTATTACTGTTGGAATAGATGCCCTAGAGGCAATCTAGTTTAGTATGAATTTGTATATGGCTAGAAAATTCATTTATTATTTATTGGATATTTAATATAATGAAGTCCTTAGATTTACAATTGTGTTGTTTATCTTAAATATCCCTAGTCAAGTATAATGATTAGATGGGACAATCATCTATAGACTAGTATGAGGTTGGATTGATATGGAGATATCACGATCCAACACATAGGTGTGCATTACGGAATGTTGCACTGGATTGACCCATCTCCGAGAAGGCTACATACACTTTATGTTGAGTCACAAGCGCTTCTCGCAGTGCAATGGTATTGTCATCCTTAGACTTGAAGTCACTAGATATTCTAGTTGTGGATCATTGTGATCTTGGTAGCGTTAAACGCTACACCGTGACTGGGTAGTTATAAAGGCGTGTACTGGATACAATGAGAAGCAAGCTTAGAGATCGTAGTGGACGTAGAGAGGATTTGCCCCTCCCACATAACGGGAGCAAATATCCTAGGCCACTCGAGGGATAGTGCTTATAGAATGTCTGGCCAGACTCAAATAAATCAATATAGGATATTGATGTTATTTTCACGAATAAGGCTATTCCCATGGATCAAGAAACTATGGATTGGATATACGAGTGTGACTTGTATGTCTCGTGTCCAATCCGGATATGGAGGCAAAGGGATGAGACAATTACTTGTACAAAGGTTGTCAAGATGACTATTCTATTAGTTGGCTAGAATGGATGTTTTGCTAGAAACCGCTCCATATTAGCAAATAGTTGCTACCAACTAGATAGAACCTATGGGGTCACACGCTATATAGAGTTGAACTAGATTTGGGAATTAATTAATTGGATTAATTAATTAGAAGGATCACTTTGCAAACCCTTGCAAACTTAGTAGGGACTAATTTGCAAGGAAGGGACTAAATTGAATTCTAGTTGGACTAGAATAAGTCCTTTAGGTAGTTAACAAGGAGTTGTTGGACTATATAAAGGACCCTCCTTCCTTCCTTCCTTATAACTTATGCTCATTAGTGAACATAACAAGAGTGGGAGAGAAAAAAAGGAGAGAGAGCAAGCAACAAGGAGGGCCCGACGCCGCCCCTTGCCGCCGCCCTCGTCCCCGTCAGCCAAAAGAGGTCGAGAGCCTCTTTTTGTCTCGTTTTGCGTGATTCGTTCTTCCTCTTACTAGTCCGGGCTAGCACCAAGGAGTTTGGGAGATCTAGGATCAACTCTAGGCGTGGATCAACTATAGAGAACGTGACATTATTCGCGTTTGAAGTCATCAAGGAGAACCCAAAGGTGTTTTTATGATTTCTTACCCTTACTATCGTTATGTCTCTAGACTTGTGATCCTTGGAGGGTTTTGCATGGTTTTATGTTTGATTATGCTTCCGTTGTGCGATCCATGAATCAAAACCCAACAGTGGTATCAGAGCCACAGGTCATAGAGCATAAACGTGGTTTATGTGTTACGTTTCAGTTGTTTTACACCTTAATTTGATTGTTTATCGCGTAAAACAAGACAAATCAAGCATGGGATGCAATTTGTCAATAATTAATCATAACAAGATCCAATTTTTGCATTGGATGCATGAATTGGTGAGTTTGAGAAATTTTAGGATCTTAGATCTAGGGTTTGGGCATCCTTGGGGAAGAAGGAGTTCTCCCAAAACAAGGAAACAACCAAACTTGGGCTCCAAGCAAGGGAGTTGTTTTGGAAACAACTCCCATAAGGGGTTCGGCCCCCCCTAGGGACCGCCCCCCCCCCTTGCTTGCCGCCCAAGCTTGGCCGCCCTAAGGGGCCGGGCGGCCCTAACCCACGGGCCTAGCTTGCGGGTTTTGGGCCGGGCCGGCCCTAGGGCCTTATGGTTCACTATATTGGGCCCGGGCAATTGGATTGTTGGGCCCATGGACCGTTTTAACCCTAGAAATCCTAAAATCAATTAAAATTGACCAAGCGCGTTAAAATTGGATTTTAACTGTTTATGTGCAAATCGCATGGTGATTGGATATGGCCTTAGGATGTGGTTTGATGTGGATGTTTAATTTTGTGGTTTGGTTTTACGACCTGCGAGCTGATCAATTAATTGTAATAATTAATTAGGGTTTTTATGGCCTGCGTGCCATTTTTTTCTCAACTTGTGAGATTTATTTTATTTAGTGTAGATATTAGCTAGTGCTAGATAAAGTAGATTGTTAGCCAAGATTGAAGAAAAGAAGCCCAAAGGCAAAGAAGCCACAAAAAGATGGAGCATGGAGCATGGAGCATTCCACAAGACTATGGAGGATGGACCAAAAGATCAAGACGCATGGAGATGTGTTTGCTTTAGGGTTCATAGATAATTCCATTGGCTTGGAATTATCTTAGTCTAGAAAAGGCCATATCCACATCACGTTTAATTTCTGTTTTGTGGTTGTTTATTTATTGTCTTATTATTTGTGTGGTTGGTGTATGGATGATGCATGCAATTAGGATAATAAGATAATTAGACAACCCGGATCTATTATTTGGAGTTGTGCCCAAACTCAAATAGATAGATTAGTTGATATTGATCAACAAAACAATTAAAGAATTGAATTTAAAATCCCTCAAAATTCAAATATTGTGTTCTTGCCTTCTCGTTATTTAAACACTCATTATCATCATTATTTACCGAGCTCGTGCGTGCCAAAGCATGGCGACTTGGTTCATAATGATGGAATGCGATGGCACGTAACAATGTGCAATTGTTTAGATAAGAGGTTGAACACAACTAGGCTATTAATTTGATTAAGAAACCTAGAGGCAATCAATTGGGATTATCCATATGGATGGATAAATAAGGAGTTATTTGCCCGATTGAACCAAGAGTTGCATATGGGATGCAATTGGAATTGTTCCTACCTAAAGTAGTCACATTATGGGTGACTTGCCAAAGCAAGCTCATAAGAAGATGAAAGATGGATCTTGGCCCACTAGAAAATATAAGGATATTTTCCGCATTAGTATCTTGAGGGTTATTAATCCGTAGAAAAATAGTGGGAGCTATATTTAATAAACTAGCCATTATTAAATATAGTCAAAAATTCACAAATACTAAAACTTGCATATTTTCCTTTTCCAGAATTCCAAATGGCAAACAACTCATCGAGTTCACAACATTCCCTACGATCTGTCCTTGAGAAGGACAAGCTCTCTGGAACCAACTTTCTTGATTGGTACAGAAACTTGAGAATTGTTCTCAAGCAAGAGAAGAAAATGTACGCAATAGAGGAGCATGTTCCAGAAGGTCCAGAGAACCAAACACCTGCTGCCCTAAAGGCGTATCAAAAGCGTGTTGATGACGCTAATGATGCGGCCTGCCTTATGCTTTGCACCATGACTTCTGAACTTCAGAAGCAACACGAAAACATGAATGATGTCGATATGATCGAACATCTAAAGCAGCTCTTCCAAGAGCAGGCGAGGGTAGAGAGGTATGAGGTCTCAAAGGCACTGTTCAAATGTCATCTGGCATAAGGGAACCCGGTGGGACCCCATGTACTCCGAATGATCGGGTACTTGGAGAATCTAGCCCGACTAGGGTTCCCGGTCGGCCAAGAGTTGGCAACCAATCTCGTGTTGCAATCGTTGCCCGAGAGTTATGGACAGTTCATTATGAACTATAACATGAACGAGATCGTTAAACCACTGCCAGATTCGCCCAACATGTTGAGGACGGCTGAACAGAGCATCAACAAGGGTAAGGGCAAGGCCATAATGATGGTGCAGAAAGGAAAGGGCAAAAGGTTTGCCTCTTCCTCCAAGGGCAAAGGCAAGTCAGTTGCCAAGTCCAAGGAACCTGCCCTTAAGCCTGTTGGTGGCATTGCCAAAGCCGTGACTAAAGGTGAGTGTCACTACTGCAGTCAGCCTGGACACTGGAGGAGGAACTGCCCAAAATATCTGGAGGACAAGAGGCTTGGAATAGTGATTCCACCACCACCAGGTATTTTTGTTGTAGATGTCAATTTAACAGTCTCTACATCATGGGTATTAGATACCGGATGTGGATCTCATATTTGTCGAAATATGCAGGATCTAATGAGAAGTAAAAGATTGGCTAAAGGGGAGGTAGATCTGCACGTTGAGGATGGAGCAAAGGTTGCTGCGTTGGCCATAGGCGTATGCGAGCTATCTCTGCCTTCAGGATTAGTTTTAGAATTAAATAATTGCTATTTTGTGCCTGCTATGAGCAGAAACATTATTTCTATTTCTTGTTTGGACAAGGATGGTTTTATTATTTCAATAAAGAACAATTGTTGTTCCTTTTATTTAAATAATATTCACTATTTTAGTGCGCAATTATTTAATGGACTTTATGTCCTTGATCTAAGCAATCCTGTCTACAACATTAATACCAAGCGGACTAAAATAAATGATTTAAATCCTGCTTATTTATGGCACTGTCGTTTAGGCCACATAAATGAGAAACGTGTATCTAGACTCCATAAGGATGGATTACTAGACTCATTTGATTTTGAATCATATGAGACATGTGAGGCTTGTTTATTGGAAAAAATGACAAAGTCCCCTTTCAATAAGAAAGGTGAGAGGACTAGTGAGCAATTGGCGCTCATACATACCGATGTGTGTGGACCATTTGCCACGCCTGCCAGGGGTGGTTATGTCTACTTCATTACTTTTACTGATGATTACAGTAGATATGGATTTGTGTCTCTTATGAGGGCAAAATCCGAATCCTTTGAAGTGTTCAAAGAATTCAAGAATGAAGTAGAGAAGCAACTTGGCAAGAGTATAAAGGCTCTACGATCGGATCATGGAGGAGAATACTTGAGCCAAGAGTTTGACGACTATCTTAGAGAGTGTGGGATCGTGTCCCAACTCACTCCACCCGGAACGCCACAATGGAATGGCGTGTCCGAGAGGAGGAATCTAACCCTATTGGATATGGTTCGATCTATGATGTGTCAAACCGATCTTCCATTGTCATTTTAGGGCTACGCTCTATTAAGTGCAGCTTTCACCATTAACCGTGTTCCATCTAAATCAGTCATGAAGACACCATATGAGATGTGGAGTGGGAGGCGTCCCACACTGTCGTTCATGAGGATTTGGGGCTGCGATGTCTATGTAAAACGTTTACAATCAGACAAGTTATGGCCTAAATCGGATAAGTGTAAATTTGTGGGGTACCCTAAGGAAACTAAGGGATACTACTTCTACAATCCAACCGAGAACAAAGTGTTTGTTGCTCGGACCGGCGTGTTTCTAGAAAGAGAGTTCGTCTCTAAAGAAGCAAGTGGGAGGAGTGTAGAACTTGAAGAGGTTCAAGAACCACAAGTCACTGAACCGATTATGGAACATGAACAGGAACCACAAAAAGTTGTGGAGCCACCTGTTCAGGTAACACAAGAGCTTCGTAGATCTAGTAGAGTGCGCCAGGAACCCGAGAGGTATGGACTTCTCATAACTGATTCCGGTGACACGATGCTCATAGATGATGAGCCTACTACCTATGAGGAGGCCATGAGTGGCCCACTCTCAGAAGTGGCTGGAAGCCATGAGATCCGAGATGGAATCCATGTATACCAACAAAGTATGGACTTTGGTGGAACCACCCCATGGGGCTCGGCCCATAGGGTGCAAGTGGGTCTTCAAGAAGAAGATCGACATGGATGGTAATGTGATTACCTATAAGGGCCGATTGGTGGCTAAAGGATTCAGACAGATTCATGGTATTGACTATGATGAAACCTTTTCACCAGTCGCTATGACCAAATCCATCCGAATCCTACTTGCGATTGCAGCATACCATGACTATGAGATTTGGCAGATGGATGTCAAAAATTCATTCCTTTATGGGAATCTCCTCGAGGACGTGTATATGATACAGCCGGAGGGTTTTGAGGATCCAAAGCAAGCCAGCAAAGTCTGTAAGCTGCAACGGTCCATTTATGGATTGAAGCAAGCTTCTAGGAGTTGGAATCGACGTTTTGATGAAGTGGTCAAAGAGTTTGGATTCATCAGAAACGAAGATGAGTCTTGTGTCTACAAGAAGGTTAGTGGGAGCTCTGTAGCTTTTCTGGTCTTGTATGTGGATGACATACTACTCATTGGAAACGACATTCCCATGCTGCAATCTGTGAAAGATTGGCTAGGAAAGTGTTTCTCAATGAAGGACTTAGGGGAAGCAGCCTATATACTTGGTATAAAGATCTATAGAGATAGATCTAAGAGGTTGCTAGGCCTAAGTCAAAGTACATATATTGACAAGGTGTTGAAGCGGTTCAACATGCAAGATTCCAAGAAGGGATTCTTGCCCATGTCACATGGAATCACTCTTTCGAAGAGTGGTTGTCCCTCCAATGAGATTGAGAAGGAACGCATGAGTAGGATTCCCTATGCCTCGGCAATAGGATCTATCATGTACGCCATGTTATGTACTAGACCAGATGTGTCATATGCCTTGAGTATGACAAGCAGATACCAATCCAATCCAGGTGAGAGTCACTGGATTGCAGTCAAGAACATCCTAAAGTACTTGAGAAGAACTAAGGATGCTTTCTTGATATTTGGCGGGGAGGAAGAGTTGCGTGTAAGGGGTTACACTGATGCAAGCTTCCAAACCGATAGAGATGACTTTAGATCACAATCGGGATATGTGTTTTGCCTGAATGGAGCAGCAGTGAGCTGGAAAAGTTTCAAGAAAGAGACGGTAGCTGATTCTACAACAGAGGCTGAGTACATTGCTGCAAATGGCGCAGCAAAGGAGGCTGTTTGGATCAGAAAGTTTGTTTCTGAACTTGGTGTGGTCCCTAGCATTGCGGATCCAGTAGAGTTGTTCTGTGACAACACTGGGGCGATCGCGCAATCAAAGGAACCAAGATCGCACCAGAAGTCCAAACACGTGCTCAGGAAGTTTCATCTGATTCGAGATATTATCGATAGAGGAGACGTTCGGATATGCAAGATTCCTACAGATGATAATCTGTCAGACCCGCTTACAAAGCCTCTCACGCAGTGGAAGCATGAAGGGCACACTAGGAGTATGGGCATACGAGATGCGCCAGATTGGCTCTAGTGCAAGTGGGAGACTGTTGGAATAGATTCCCTAGAGGCAATCTAGTTTAGTATGAATTTGTATATGGCTAGAAAATTCATTTATTATTTATTGGATATTTAATATAATGAAGTCCTTAGATTTACAATTGTGTTGTTTATCTTAAATGTCCCTAGTCAAGTATAATGATTAAATGGTACAATCATCTATAGACTAGTATGGGGTTGGATTGATATGGAGATATCACGATCCAACACATAGGTGTGCATTACGGAATGTTGCACTGGATTGACCCATCTCCGAGAAGGCTACATACACGTTATGTTGAGTCACAAGCGCTTCTCGCGGTGCAATGGTATTGTCATCCTTAGACTTGAAGTCACTAGATATTCTAGTTGTGGATCATTGTGATCTTGGTAGCGTTAAACGCTACACCGTGACTGGGTAGTTATAAAGGCGTGTACTGGATACAATGAGAAGCAAGCTTAGAGATCGTAGTGGACGTAGAGAGGATTTGCCCCTCCCACATAACGGGAGCAAATATCCTAGGCCACTCGAGGGATTAAATTGAATTCTAGTTGGACTAGAATAAGTCCTTTAGGTAGTTAACAAGGAGTTGTTGGACTATATAAAGGACCCTCCTTCCTTCCTTCCTTATAACTTATGTTCATTAGTGAACATAACAAGAGTGGGAGAGAACAAAAGGAGAGAGAGCAAGCAACAAGGAGGGCCCGACGCCGCCCCTTGCCGCCGCCCTCGTCCCCGTCGGCCAAAAGAGGCCGAGAGCCTCTTTTTGTCTCGTTTTGCGTGATTCGTTCTTCCTCTTCCTATTCCGGGCTAGCACCAAGGAGTTTGGGAGATCTAGGATCAACTCTAGGCGTGGATCAACTATAGAGAACGTGACATTATTCGCGTTTGAAGTCATCAAGGAGAACCCCAAAGGTGTGTTTATGATTTCTTACCCTTACTATCGTTATGTCTCTAGACTTGTGATCCTTGGAGGGTTTTGCATGGTTTTATGTTTGATTATGCTTCCGTTGTGCGATCCATGAATCAAAACCCAACAATTACTCCTAATGCATACCCATGTGTAGGATTGTGATACCTCCATTTCAATCCAACCCCATACCAGTCTATAGTTGATTGTCCTACTAATCAATATAATTGACTAGAGATATTTAAGAATATAACATTTATATTCTAAGGACTTCATTCATGTTAACATACCTCATATCGATAACATAATGAAGCGTAAATCCATGTCACAAGAAATAGATTGCCTCTAGGGCATCTTTCCAAAAGTCGCTTGTTGGGAGCGAAAATTGTGTAAATCACAATTATTCCTCACGTATGACGCGTGTAAACTACACGTTGCTCTATACGCTCTAGATTAAAAATTAACCTCAATTTACCTAAGTAACTGGTAAAAACGTTTGAGAATGGAGTGTTGTCACCCTCCAACAAGTGACTAGATCAATACGTAAAACTAATAAAATAAATGATTTAATATAAATATAAGGAGATGAAACTAGGCAATCTATAGATCACCTAGGGTAGTTTTGAAGATTCCGGATTTCATGTACTAACACAACGACTCTCAGTAACCTATGCTGGGTAACGGCGTTGACAATTACCTATCGGTCTCATGTCGTTCTACACAAAGGAAATGATTTTTCCCTCTCAGGCCAAGTATACTACCTATGTGTTCTCGCAGGCCAAAAATGTTGCAAGGGATAATGTTCTCTAAGACCACCATTCACTAACAGCTCACTACATCCTACTGAATTTACCCTCATCTATCCATTCCTATCAAACTAACCTCTCAGTCTAGTCAATTGAAAATGATCTTGTTTACTCATCCCAACTACGATAGAGTTGTTTTCACACACTCACTAGTTACGTAGTAATTTCGAGTCATGAATCCTACGTTACTAAGAATTAAGCATAATAAATAAGATAATTAGGCTTCCAATATCATCATTAAGCCTAGGTCATGATTAAATGAACAAATAGATGATCCACAACACACATCGTAGTCCTAACGTGTCAATGAAAGAACTCAACATGATGAAAACCAAAACAATCTTCATTGAACCATGATCCTAGCATGAAAAATCATCCCAAATCCGGAAATTATCATCGAAACATAAACCCTATGCTCTCTATATATTCCTAGGTATGAGTTAAGCTACTCATAACACAAGTTAACATGGTTCTTAAATAGTTCATACAAGAAAGTAGAGAGAAACATACATCAAACACTAGAAATCGTGAAGATTGGCGCGGTCCGGGCTCTCCTCCTTGCTTGAGATCGTTCCCAATGAAGTCTCCTTTCTCTCTCCTTCTTCGTGGCTCTCTAGATGCGTGAATGAATTTGTTTTTTCGTCCCTATGTCGTCCTTCAATCATAACCCGCAGAAGTCTTCAGTAATTACACAATAGCCCCCTGAAATCTGCTCCTGAATTGAATTGGCCATAACTTCTTCGTCCGAACTCGGATTAAGCTCCGTGACCTATCGATGGAAATCTCTCTGAGTCTGCTTTCATATGGCACTGGTCTCACCCCCAAATGAATTTTATAACTCCGGCTATGATCAAAATAGTGCCAGCTGGTCATCCAAGCTCCTCCAATTCGGCTTCTCTTGACTCCACTTGAGCTCCCATTGTTTCCGAAGTTCTTTCCATGCTTCCTATCAACCAATTAGCATATGTTCCTGCCAAAACAACATTAACAAACATACCAAGCGATTATATTTGACAAATAGCAATGAAACATGCATGGAAAATGCCCGGACTAATAATATAGCACATGGTAGCAACAAGTGATAAAACGACCTATAATCTCTAACAATGGACTCAAAACACTCTCGAAATACATATTAACATGTGGTAAATGCTAGAGAATTATAGCCCCTAAAAGGTGCTATCAAACTCCCCCACACTTACTCTCTTGCTCGTCTCGAGCAACCATGAAGAACAAAACCCCCACACTTGAGACATTGCATACATAACAAAACCAAACCAACGCATACCCCACCGCTTTGCATATTTCACTTTCTGCTAGCCAACACGACTCACGACTCAATACACAAAGACACGACTATGCAAACTACATGATATGTACAATGCAACTCAAGTATGTACAATGCAAGGAATTAAAGAATATTTTTTTGTTCTTTTTAGTTAGAGATTAGGAAACCTCAAAGAACAAACCGGCATGTCATAAGGCTCTCACATCCCCTAGAAGATTCTATAAATTTGGTGATCGGTAGAACTTGTGGCCATTTTCGTCAGACAGAACCGACACGAACACAAAATAAGTTGCTTCCGCACACTCATCAAACGTATCCCTCGCACTTACCATCCGAGCTATTTATCCACGGGTTAAATGTTGACGGCTGTAGGACGGGTAGGATAGGATATTTAGAAGCGTAGTCCTAGACGTCATGATACAACTCAAAAAACCTGATTCTCACACTCCCTCACCAAAATCCAAGGAACCCCACCGAATCTAACTACTTCGGCCCTCATTACCTCAATCTTGGCGCAACGCCGTTCTCGCAGCCACAAATGTGAAGAAATGATCAAAACTCATAGCTACTCTCCTTGGTCTTCATGAAGTTCAATTCCGGCTCCCTATTCCATTTCAATTTCCATTTCTATTTTTCTCTTAATTTTTTTCTTTCAATTTCATTCTCAATCAGAACATGGAGCGACCAATACGATAGTAATATCCAATGAGATCAAATATCAAGATAGATAATGTAGGGGTGGAATGTGTCAAATCAATGTAATCAAATATAAATGTCGACACCCCCACACTCAATGTAAAGCATATCTCGAACCCGGTAGTCAATGTAACACGTGCTAATTCTAACCAATCCTCCTCATCACCTAAGATATAGAGAATATAAATGAAGAACAAGCACATCCTCCTGTAAGATCAATCAACCCCCACCCCCATATCGTGCGGAAAGAATGTCACGCACTACGACACTCCACCTGTGATCGTGGTGTAAGGACATGAATCAGCGCCACACCGAAGTGTGTTGTCGTCTCTAACTCACCCTCACATCCCCTCAAAAGATGACATGTAAGAAGATCCACGTAAGATGTATAATATCAGCTCACCCTCAACGAACCTCCCTAACTCAACTCCCTCTATCATGACACATAGGAAGGGACCATTCTAACTAGTTATGAAAGTCACAAGGAACGGCTTCCTAGGCGTTGTGAATAAAAGGGGTAAATGGATCAAATTGGGGTAACTAGTGGACCAAGGCGATGGAGACGGGACATGAGGTCCCCATAAAATCACTCGCACAGCTGTTCCGTTGCCACTACTAGGAGGGTTGACGACTACCTAAGTGACGGTGGTGTAGCGCTAGTAGGATAACTTGTTTGAGCGACAGCTACTCATAATTCTCGAGTGCATTGGCCCTACAGCCTTCCTACTCCAGATTCTCGCGTCTACCTCACCTCAGATTTTCATACTACCTAGGGAATAATATCATTAAGCCCTCTCCATGCTTACTCTCTTCAATTGCCCTTTCTTAAAAAAAAATATTTTTTAGGATTTTTCTTGAATTTTTAATTTTTTTTTGTTTTTTTTTCGACACTATATGTAACTGGCCAACTCGACTAACCAACGAAGTATGGTAGGTGGACCCAATAAATAAAAGTGCCGGTGGGTGTAGTCGGAGTGAGTCCTCCCTTCGTCCTCAGCTCGGACGTCGGGACTCGACTCTAAGTATACATCAGACTGGTAATGGAACAATCCATCGTAGGTATGTGGGTGCTGCAACTGGATATTGGCCGCCACACCCAAGTCCCGAATCCACCCACCCTGCCGGGCACAGTCATAGCTAAGTGACTCCATACCTCGGGCCAACTGGCGCTGACTACTACGGATGTGCTCAAAATGTCTCCTCTCCCTAGCTCTATCCTCATCAGCTTGGAGTCTCTGAGACTCCATCATATGCATGAGCGTGTTGAGATGTCGCTCCATGTTGGAGCTCGAGCTACTCGCTCGGTCTCCACTAGGTTGTGTGGGGTCAACAGGTATTTGGTTCTTGAGGGGGTCGGGTATTCTCTCCCAAGTACGTGTCGCATCCTTCTTCTTCTTGTCCCTAGAGCTATCGTCATACTCTAGACCACTCAAATTAGCTTTAGTATCTTGTGCTAGCTTTAGGAGAAAGCAAGTGTTTCCGGGAGATCTACGGTTATAGCGGTCAGTCCTCTCCATAAGAAATTGATTAATGAAGTACGGGACATTGATATGCTTCCCCATCCATAAACAGTAAGCCATGGTGAAAAGTTGAAAGGAGTACATGGGATTAGGGGAAAAATCATAAACCCAGTTCTCAAGAAGCTCACACAACCACCTCGCACGAGGAAGCACGAGTCTCCTAGAGACGACCCGCTCAGGTAAAGTGGGTCTCTCAATCCATCCCGCTCCAGGCACTCCCTCAAAGCAAAAGGCACTCACTACCTCAATATCATCCAACCTCCTAATGGTCTCATGGTAGGCGCAAATCTCATTCTTTAAAGGCTTGAATTTCAGAGCGGTCGCTATAGTCTTGGGCGTGATGACTATATAGCTGTGCCGGCAATACACATGCCTCTGATCCTCAGTCTCTCCCTCGTCATAAAAACGAGCACTTACAAGAATCTCTCTTGCAAGAGCGGAGCTAGAATTCTTACAAATCTTAAACCACTTGTCTATCCTTTCATTCTTGTAGAGATACTTAAGCTGTTTTGGCATTTTTTCGCTTGGCGGGAAGCGTTTCTCAGGAGTCCCTACCCTCTTCAGGAATGCGTCAGTGCAATATGCCTTATGGGCATTCGCACTAACAAACCTGAAGCTGCAGAATTTGGTACTGCAGATAGCGTCGAGGTCAACATCCTTTGTAGCCTTACCTCTCGTCCCAATCTGTGGAAGTGAGGAAGTGGAGGCATAACCAAGTTCAACTCATAACGAAATGGAGACAGAGGCACCTGACAACAGTTGCCAGAGTCGTCTCCCTCATCCACATTCTCCTCCTCACTCAAAACTACATCCTCCTCAGGATTGAAGATGGGGTGATCATTAACAACTATACCCCGTCTCCTCTTAGAACTACCCGATGTTGACATAATGATAGAGAAAATAAAATACGAGTTCACGTGAGGTCTAGAGTGAACTATGCAAGTATCCACAAGCCAAGTATGAGCAAGTAACAATTTCCAGGTAAATTAAGCCATAAGAGTGCGTAAGCAAGGAATTAAAGCGAGAGAAAGATTTCGGTGCCTACAGTCCCGGAGTACCATTCTTACGGGACCATTTTTGCAAAAATTTGTCAAGAATGGACCGATTGGTCGACCAATTTTTCGAAAAAATAGGCAATGTGAAGTAAGACTACCTCCTTGTACTCCTCGGTGTCCCCGTCGAAAGCCTCTTCTTGAGCTAAGGTCGAATCCCCCTCCAAGTTGATGAATCGGAAGATTTTGTGTTCGTGGAGCTCTTGCTCTTTGATTTCCCACACACTCAAACCGTTCCCTATCTCTGAAAATCCCAAGAATTAATGTTGTTGTTCAGTTTGCAAGGAGCAAAACCCAACAAAAAGTTTTCAATTTGGTTGAGTTTTGGATGTTGGGTGTATGGGTGTTCTTAAGGTTGGAGAGGAAGAAGATGAATAAAAGTGAGGTTTGATCCGAAATTGGGGTGTTAGGACCCTTCTTGGCCGGTTATAGGCTTCAACCAACCCCAAAATACCAAAAACACCCCCCCCCCAAGTGAGCAGCCCGGCCGATTTTGGCCTCCAGTTGGGGCCGAAATGGAGCCCGAAATCACTGGGCAATTTTCAAACAGTTCCCCCTTTTTATTTCGGGTCCAAATGCTTTGATTTCGGCTCCCATTTTGGCCTGAAATGGGTGCCGAAATCACTGTATTTTCCCACTTTATTTTTGATCTAGTTTCTTCATCCGGCATCCCATTCGCGCGATTCTTAAACCGTTCGACTCCACACTCGACGAGGAATCCATTTTTGAATGAAAAATTCCCAAATCTGATGAATTTTCCGTTTCTTACCAAATTCGCTCCCCTTGTTCAAGAATCTCACTTCCTAAAGCTCCTCAACTTTCTCCACTTCGGATTCTGATGCTTGCAAACTCAAAACTCAAACTTGCTACCATAATCCTCATGACTAATTTGCTACTCCTCGACCTAGAGTAGCTTCTTTATCAAGCTCAATGCTCCCGGATAGTTCGTTGTCTCTCGTTTTGCGTGAAATATTGCGCACATGCATCAAGAAAGGGAATCCAGATGGTCTTCGGTACCTGTGTCCCTGCACACTCGTAGAAAATATGAAACCGCTCTCTCTCGCCCCTCAGAAATCAAGTATGACTATAAAAAAAAAGAAACAAAATATGAAAAATAAATACGACTACCTAAATTTGGTTGCCTCCCAATCAGTGCTTTGTAATTTAAGGTCGACAGCCTGACCCAGTTACCTCATAGCCCCTACACAGGTGGCTTGGCTCCCCATTCCCTCTCTACCAGCTTCCTCTGATGGATCCTCAACACAACACGGTGAACTTTGTCTTTTGAAATTGGTGGCTCATCACGAACCACCTCAGAACTCTTGTGGACTGATTACATGGCCACTGGCATATGTGTCTTCTCTTGAGACTGCTGTGGAGTCGTCTTAGAAACCCGGATGGTCTCCCACACATTATTGATCCTCATGATCAATTCTTCGTTCTCAACATCAATGAGGGTCCGACCGGTAGCCAGAAAGGGCCTACCCAGGATGATTGGAACATCTCCCACAGTCATCTCAAGAATCACAAAATCTGCACGGATAATAGAACTCCCTACCTTTACCAACACGTCTTCCACGACACCATAGGATCTCTTGCAAGATTTGTCAACAAACTGAAGGTTGATCCATGTGGAACGAGCTTCTACTCCCAGCTTCTGAAAGACTGAAAGTGGCCTTAGGTTGACACAAGCCCCCAAATCACATAGGGCATGTCCCGTGTAAGCTCCTCCTAAGTTAGCTTCTATAACAAAGCTCCCCGAATCCTTATGTTTTTGAGGCAAACCATGCATCACACATGAGCTCACTTTCTCAGTCAAGTCTATCGTTTCAAAGTCCGGCACCGCCC
This sequence comes from Linanthus parryae, assembly GCA_023055425.1. Taxonomy (NCBI): domain Eukaryota; kingdom Viridiplantae; phylum Streptophyta; class Magnoliopsida; order Ericales; family Polemoniaceae; genus Linanthus; species Linanthus parryae. The sequence goes on from JALGPY010000001.1 coordinate 93,963,775, forward strand.
TCTTTCCTGAAATTGAATCCTTCATGTACTTGGCATATTTAGGCATCATCTTGACTTCCTCAATCAAAGGAACATTGATATGCAACTTCGAGAAAATATATAAGAATCTCTTGTACTCCTCAGAGTCATCTTTCTTCTTTCTTGCCTTCAGCGGATATGGAAGATTCTTAGACAAAGAGGGTGGTGGTGGTGTTACCTCATCATCAACATGCTGAGTCACTCCCATTTATTGGAGGATCATGACAGGGGTCTTGTCAAAGAACTCATGCTCCCTAGCTTTCAAAGCTTCAGCCCTGGCGTGGCTCAGATATGGGGGATCATCACGAACAATCCCGCTATGAGTGGTGATGGCGTTCACCTGGCGCACATTCTCCGTGTCAGATGGCAAGGACCATGGGGCTCTAGTGGAGAGCTGAGTAGCAATCTGTCCTACCTGCACTTCCAAATTATGAAGTGAGGTCTTGGTGATGTGTTAATATGCAGTCAGTGTGTCCACCTGAGATGTGAAATTATTCACATTCTTGCCTATCTGGTACATCATGTTCTTGAGATCTGTCATCTCAGCATTCTGTCCTGCAGCTGCTGGTGGTGGTGGCGCCTGAACAACTGGGCTATGCTGAAATCCGAGTGCATATGAAGCTCCAGTCTGATCTCCATACCTGAATCCTGGATGATCTCTAGTCCCTGGCGTGTAGTTTCCTTGATTCCAGTTGCGCTGTCCATGTGCCCCCACATAGCTAACATCCTCATTAGCAGCTAGAGTCATTACTACTTTAAAATCTGGATCCTCCAGTGCAGATAATGTCTTCTTGTCTTGATACACATGCTTTGCCATATCAGACACCATCTTTGTTATCGCATCTTTCCACTCATCATTGGTTCGCACGGGCAACTTGGACAACCTCCTAGAGTCATAGAATTGAGAATCTTGTTTTTCGATTTGCTTCATCAAAGCATATGCTCTATCCTTGTCAACCCTTTACAAGAAGTTACCACCTGCCTCCCTGTTCAATAGATCCTGGTTGGGACGCTCCAAGCCGTGATAGAAGGCTTGGAGGATCTTGTAGTCGCCAAAGTTATGATTCGGACACTTGCGTATTATCCTCATGATATGGTCCCATGCTTCTACAACTATCTCATCAGCATGATGCTGAAAACCAAGAATATCTGCCTGTAAGCTAATGACGCGCTGCACGGGGTAGAATTTGTTCATGAACTCGTCAACAAATTGCTCCCATGTGGTGATCGATTCTGGCTCCTTGGACTCTAGCCATTTCTCTGCATCTCCCTTCAAACAATAAGGAAACAAAATCATCTTCAATGTCTCTGGGGTCACATTCTTGTACTTCACTTTCTTGATGTAGGCATCAAAATTTCGGATGAAGTCATTTGGGTCTTCATCCCTGTTCCCATAGTACTGAAACTGGTTCTGCACCGTCGTGATAGTGGCAGGCTTCAATTCAAAGTGGTCTGCATGTATGTCTGGCAGCACTATAGCTGGCATGTGTCCTCTTTGGGTTGACTGAAACTTTTCAACCAATGCTTGCCCCATTTTGTTGTAGGGAATTTGGTTCTTTTGTTCATCAAGTTTCTCCTGAAGTTCAGTCAACTTCTAATTCAGTTGAGCGTTATTCAACTGCTCACCCATTGCGATCTGTCTTGGACCTCTTCTCGGAGTTCTGAATAACTGCTCTGGGTCTTCAAGAAAGGGCACAAGATCTTTGGAGATCCGGTGCATACACTAAGAAACTGAAACACAATTCAGAAAACAAATCAGAAATCACATAAACAATAAACAAAAAGAAAAACGTAAATTAAACTAATCGCTAAACTAGAACAGTAACCAATGCCTTCCCCGGCAACGGCGCCAAAAACTTGACGCGTGTAAACTACGCGTTGTTGCGCAAGTATACGGTCAAGTAATAAAGTGGAGTATTTTGGACTTTGAGTAATCGAACCCAAGGGAAGGTGTTTACTATACACTCTAGATTAACAATTAAACTCAATTTACCTAAGTAACCGGTAAAAATGGTTGAGAATGGAGTGTTGTCACCCTCAAACAAGTGAATAGATCAATACGTAAAATTAATTCAAAAGAAATGATTTAATGTAAATCAAAGGAGATGAAACTAGGCAATCTATAGATCACCTAGGGTAGTTTTGACAATTCCGGATTTCATGTTCTAACACAACGACTCTCAGTAAACTATGATAGGTAACGGCGTTGAAAATTACCTATCGGTCTCATGTCTCTACACAAAGGCAATTATTTTTCCCTCTCAGGCCAAGTATACTACCTATGTGTTCTAGCAGGCCAACAATGTTGCAAGGGATAATGTCCACTCAGACCACCATTCACTAACAACTCACTACATCCTACTGAATTTACCCTTATCTAGCCATTCCTATCCAACTAACCTCTCAGTCTAGTCAATTAAGAATGATCTTGTTTACTCATCCCAACTAGGGTAGAGTTATTTTCACACACTCACTAGTTACGTAGTAATTTCGGGTCATGACTCCTAAGTTACTAAGAATTAAGCATAATAAACAAGATAAATAGGCTACCAATATCATCATTAAGCCTATTTAATGATTAAATGAAAGAACTCAACATGATGAAAACCAAACCAATCTTCATTGAACCATAATCCTAGCATGAAAGTTCATCCAAAATCCGAAAATTATCATCGAAACATAAACCCTATGCTCTCTGTAGATGCCTAGGTATGATTTTAGCTACTCATAACACAAGTTACCATGGTTCTTAAATAGTTCATACAAGAAAGTAGAGACAAAAATAGATCAAACGCTAGAAATCGTGAAGATTTGCGCGATCCGGGCTCTCCTCCTTGCTTGACATCGTTCCCAATGAAGTCTCCTTTCTCTCTCCTTCTTCGTGGCTCTCTGGATGCGTGAATGAATGTGTTTTTTCGTCCCTAGGTCGCCCTTCAATCATAACCCGCAGAAGTCTTCAGTAATTGCACAATAGCCCCCTGAAATCTGCTCCTGACTTCAATTGGCCATAACTTCTTCGTCCGAACTCGGATTAAGCTCCGTGACCTATTGATGGAAATCTATCTGAGTCTACTTTCATATGGCACTGGTCTCACCCCCAAATGAATTTTAGAACTCCGACTATGATCAAAATAGTGCCAGCTGGTCATCCAAGCTCCTCCAATTCGGCTTCTCTTGACTCCACTTGAGCTCCCATTGTTTCCGAAGTTCGTTCCATGCTCCCTATCAACCGATTAGCATCCGTTCCTCCCAAAACAACATGGAAAAACATACAAAGGGATTATTTTTGACAAATAAAAACGAAACATCCATGGAAAACGCCCGGACTAACAATATGGCACATGGTAGCAACAAGTGATAAAACGACCTATAATCTCTAACATTGGACTCAAAACGCTCTCCAAATACATATTTACATGTGGTATATGCTAAAGAATTATAGCCCCTAAAAGGTGCCTTCAATGTACCGTATTATAAAATAAATAACTACTTAAATAATCTCGAGTCTGTCCTTCTGGGATGGATAACTTGGGGTTGAAGTACCACCCCTGTAATACTTGATCGTGCACTTGCGCATACGCGTTAAGAAATCACTTCAACAATTTTATATCAATTTTCATGCCCTAAAACTATCTCTAAGTTAGTTAAATTCTCCTTCAAACTTAGCACCCTGAAAATGGAATAAACTTAAGAAAAACCCAGGTTGTTTCCTGTCAACTTCTAAGGAGTGTAAATCTCTCAATTCTCTATCAATTGGATCAAGTATTGGTTTCGGGCCTTCTTTGGATCTAGCACTACAAGTCTTAATGGAATTTCATGAACTGATTTACCCTCTAACTTGGTCTAATATTGCCTCAAAATTGTTGAAAACTGTGTTGAGAACTGTCAATACTTGTGACATGACTAAGTATGGGAATTGACTTTTTTTTGCCAAACTTTACACTAAAATATCTTTCTAGTGCTTTGAATCACCAAGAGCCTGAATATGATCTAGAATCCTTGTTTGACCATCTTCAAAACCGTATCCTCAGTTTTTCTAAATTCTTGCTCAATGGTTTATAAAGCAGCTCTGAAATCGACTGTTTAGAGCTGAACACATCCAAGCTTTCACTTTTCATTTTGTCATTTAGATCACCAATTTGGCATTCACAATCTTGAGAAAATTTGCTCATATTTCTATGAGCCTGACTGTCCGCTTTCACCAATATTGACTTACAAGAAATACCTGTTTGACCAAATCTGTGTAAGAGGGGCAAAATTGTATTTTAACATAAAGTTGTATTAAGACTAGAATGGATAATTTGGGGTCATATGAGCTATTCTATATTAGTATTGACCAAGTAAACTGGGTAGGGGTCTTTTTGCAATTTTGCCAAACTTCGGGGCTTAAGTGCAAATAAGTAAAGTTGTAGGTTGCAACTCTATCAATTCATGAGAATGTAGAGATTGTGTTTTTCATTTTTTTGACCATAGGTTAACTTCTTTAGAGAATTTAGGCCCAGTCAGGGGCTAAAGTGCAATTCACTCAAAATTTAGGAACTTGTGTGTAAATAATCATAATTGGGGATTCAATCTAAGTAGCATCCTAGGAGTATTAATTACTCATGAGACTAGCCAACTAGGCATTGAAGATTGGTTCAGTAGCAGTCAAGGACTGTACTAATAAGACTGAGACTTCGGTAAGTGAATAGTCATTCAGGGCTAGACAGATAGCTGGGCACTTGCATGTTCATTTTACCTCACTAAAGAGGATTTGTACTGGTAAGTACTTATACACTTGTATGTGTAGATGTTGCCGGGATAGCGAATCAACAACGACGGACAAACTAGGCAGGATACCAGGTAAGCATATGAATGCATAATAGCTATTGAAGAATGCAGGATCCGATACATAATGTGGCTATGAGCAAAAGGAACATGAATCATAGAATAGTTAAGGACGAATCTTGGATATTTATATGAACTCAAATCTTGGTTACTCCATACCTTTCTATGGTCATCATAGGCTCCGGCCGTATGCTCTACTGCGCTATCAGACATATGGGCCCCGGTATACGAGCGTACAGCCGGTACATTTATAGCTCACGGCTAGACAGCTACGATCTGCGCACTAGGTTGAGATCCAGAGGGGGTGTGCATACTTAAGGCTAGTTTGTCTTGGAGGATCATTGGATATTGGAATTTAAATAAGAATTTGAGGTTGGATAATCATACCTGAGTTTAAATTGTTAACTGCGTTGTAATGATAAATCATTCTCTGTGAACTTTGTTCAGGGTCAGGTTATAGGATATTTTCGCCACAAGAACAGGTTAAATATTTTCGAATAGATGATATATATATATATATATATATATATATATATATATATACATAAGTATATTTGTTTTAATTTAAATGTTATTTTGTTCACTGTAGTTTGACGTTGTGACGTCTCTGCCTTCTATTTTGGCAGGAGAGTTCGCAGGATGCTGGGGAGTAGTCGAACACTTAGAGGATTATACGTCATAGTATAATAATTATTGTAGTAAGTTTAATTTAATTTTCCATTTCTTTAATCCCGTCTCGTAAAAGAACCCTTAAGTTTAGACTCATTACTGAGCACTTTCGTGCTGAGCGGAGGGAATCTCCGGAGAGCCTCGGGGATCCAAGTATAATTCTCCAGCACTCTAGGATGGGGGTGTTACGGAGGAGTTGTGGATCACACCGGCATCGCCGTGGTTAATTGTGCTCTTAGTGATGACTTAAAATGTAACACGTTTATGAGTTTTGAACACATTCCCTTTCGTAAAAAAATTGTGTAGCCTATGAATAAATTTGTTCCATGTTCTGCATATTTCTTACAAGTTTTCAAACTCGCCGATATTACCAATCACACCCTTCCGAACCCTACGATGTCCCATCAGGCTCCGACCAAGTCAGTCATCTTCTTCAATCATGCAACATGCAGTTCTTCAGTGACTTTTCCTCACTGTTACTTCCAGATGAATGCAGCATGGGATAAAACCTCAATGATCTTAGGGAGCGCATCTATGACGATGTGTTTCCCTTTTCCAGCCTTGTCGCGGAAGCACAACTTTGCTTCAGACCCTAAAATGGCTTATAAACATCGTTGTGGCTACAAATTGTGCCAACTTAGTCACCACTCTTGATCAGCGCAACCCCGGATACATTAATGAGAATCTTTTCAACGACATTTTCACCCAGACCGCTAGGTTTGAGCACCTGAAAATCATAAAAGTCGTATGGATTGATGTTGCAGAGCCGGGTTTTCTGGCAAAAACCGACCTTGAGGTTGTCCCCCATTTCATGTAGAGCGGGAATAGGCTAATTATCCTTATTTGTGTTACCGCCTTGTATGAAACGATTCTATATATTAGTGTAGCGTTTCCTTTAATAAATAAATTATGCAGTTTTCCTAAGAAATGCGTATTGCATCCAAAATACATACTCTATATTATATTTCTTTTGAATTTCTTATTTTGTTTAATGTTTTCGTCCACATTCTTTTTTTTAGGTCTATATCTATATTATTAATAAGGCTAGGAGGTGAGAAAAAACTCACTCTCCAAGTACCATTGGTCTTCGTAGTTGGCAACTACTTAATGAGTTGACGAATCAAAAGATTCCTCATCGATTTGAAAATACATCTCATATGGTGAACAAAATTTGGAAATACAAGTTAATAATGTAAAGTTATTATTATAATCGTAACGGCAGCTATTAAATTTTCATTTATATTGCATCATATACTTGAAGACTGTTGTAACTTTTATTGTAACTTTTATATTATATAGACAATGTAGTAAACATGTGTCATTTGCTCAAATATTTATATTATAACATGAAATAGAAAAAACATATCGCTAATGTGACCATTATGGTTTATAAATTTCATTATTTTATTATTATTGCTATTCAAAAAAGTCGCGAATGTTGCTGATTACAATATAATATTATGAGTTTTTCTAAATATATATACATTTAATGTTATTTTGAATATTACATACTTAATGATCGAATCCATGTACTTTACAGAATACTAAAGAATAAAATTCTCATCTTTTTACAAAATGAAAGCATAATTATCTGACTTTTTAGATGATGAAATTTTGAGTACTTCATTGTTTCACCAATTATTTTATATACATGTACATTTGTGGTACCATGTCTAATCTAGACGCATACATATACAAAATATTTAAAAGAAAAGGAAAACAAAACATAACCATTAAAAAGCATTGAATGATTTTCATAAAATAAAAAATGTAAGAGTAATTATGAAAGCTTATGTTTATTGAATTGAAAAAACGTAACTCTTTTATCATCATCTCTTTAACTTGATTTCTTTCACTGTTACTCTAACTTAAAATGTGTTTTATTTTTTGAGAGGTAACTATTTTTATGTGAGAAATGATATCGCACTCATCAGAATCAATAAAATAAGGTGATTTATCGTTTCATCAGTTTTATTTTATTGAGCCCCTTCACTATTTAAAGAATTAGAAGGTAGTTCAACTTTCAAAACAACATCACTAAGAATAATTCATTTTTTTCAAGAAAAATAAGGTTAGTAACATAATTATCATAGTTTAGCACTTACACAATCACCTCACATCCCCACGCAATTGCACGGGTTCCCGAATAGTTATGTATAAAAGCAAGAAAGTACCTTTTTAAAAAAATATTGTTATTCAAGTCAACATATAAGTGTAATAAAGTGGCCAGTAAAAATTTATGACATCATAGGATAATTCCAACTAAGAATGATGCCGGTAGCTACAAATTGGACAATCTTTTACTTTGTTTGTCCAACAAATTAGGTTATCGTAGAAAATGTAACATAGGACTTTTGAATGTGTGTTTTCGATTACATAATTTAATGTAGTCGATTTCTTTACCTTCCACGATTTTATTACATTTCAAATTCTATAAAATACATTTTAGTGAAATGGTTAATGACAAAGAAGAAACATGGGGGCGGGGGTTATGAAACCATGTCGAGCAAAACCCGTTGGGACAAAAATTATGTCGAAGGAAAAAGAGTACATCTTATGAGCAAAAGCTTGGTTCAATCTTTAACTCATCCATGACTGCATGGTCATTAAACGTTGGTAGGAAAATTATGTGGGATAAAAACCTCAGCTAAGGAAAAAAAGTGCATCGCCTTGTAATTTAATCTCCCCCTCTTGGCATCATCTTGATGTCACACTTCATACCTGAAAATTTAACTTATAAAAAATACATAATGTGTAACATAATATGATGCTATATAATCATTCAGAATAGTATTAAAAATTATCAAAAATGTTATGTACTCATGATATTTGTCATACTAAATAATATTCATATGTATCTAAACTACTCGCGAGTGTGTATCTTCGATTTTATTTAGCAAAGAAGTATACCTCATGGGCAATAGCCTCCATAGATTTCACACATAGTGTTTGGTACGATCATTTTGTGTAACTAGTTACTTTCATATTGTAAGGTCACGGGTTTCATGAACTTGAAATACTTAGTTATTTCAAGGCCTTGAACAAGTTTTCAAAGCCTTGAATCAGGTTTCATAGGCTTGAAATAGTTCAAGGCCTTGAACTGGGATTCAAAGCCTTTAAACTGTATGGCCTATATGCATATTTTAAGGGGGAGTTTTTCTCAACTCTTCTGATCTTATTCTATCTCTATCACCGCTATGCTTGATGTGTTATTATTTAATGATGAAAGACAAATTGTTTTTATATATCTAACATCCTTTAATCCATCTGTTTGACTTAGTTTTGTAGGGAAATTTCATTTCCTAAGTTTACAGGATTTGTTTCCTAATATGGCTTTTACAGGAAAGGAAATATCAAGAGAAGATGATTCTGTGATAAATCAGACACTCATTACAACTTCTCAAATTGTTCAAAGACAATATCACAACAATATCTCTGAAGATCATGATCAACTATCCGTTATAGAAGGCTGTTAAGAGAGTCAAAGTTTGTTGCCTACAAAACAAGAAGTTGTTGCTGAAAATCTGGGAAGATTTGCAGAGCCTCTAACTGTATAAATAGAGCTCATTTTGAAGCAACGAGATACAACACTCAACGAACAAAAAGAGAGACTCATTTCTGGATTGACAAGCATCAAAGAAGTTCAACTTTCTCACTATCCAACTCACAGAAGACCACTTCACTCTTCACTGCAGTTCTACACTTCAGTGTTCTTTTGTCTTGTGCTTTATTTTAGATCATTCGTGTATTACTTCTATCTCTCATTCTCAAGTGTTGTTCAAAGTGAACAATAGAGAATTCTTAGTTAATCAGTTAGCTAGAGCAGGTACTAGATAGGTTAGCGAGAACCACAAGTTGTAACAGAGTAAGGCATTTCTCTATGCTTGAGATCTAGGGCTTAGCTTTTGATTAATAAAAATTGGGTTGAAAATCCTGCAGGGAGAAGATCCCTGAGGTTGAGACGTAGGTCCAAGTGGACTGAACTCTATAAATCACTTGTCTCTTGCATTTACAGTTCATTTACATACTCAGTTTTTACAGCAAAGTAGTATGTTTTCAAGGGTTTGAAACTCTTTTCAAGGCCTTGCAAAAGACTTGTCAGTTTCAATTCAAACTGTATCTTATTTCAAAGGCTTGAAATTGGTTTCAAGGCCTTGAGATGCATAGAAAATCTTCTCCTGCACAAGTTTTGCAAAAAATTTGCATACTCTATTCAACCCTCCCCCCTTCTAGAGTACATGTGCTGCATTTCTATCTGCATACTCTCCCTTTCAATTGATATCAGATCTTGTATCACGGTATAAGATTTAACCATATGGTGATCATGAGTACTGTAGGTGATGGTGGTTTCTCACAGGGAAGAGCTGCTAACAGACCTCCTCTATTTTGTGGAGATAATTTTGATCACTGGAAAGCTCTGATGAAAATGTTCATCATTGATCAAGAAATAGAGCTATGGACCATATTTCAGAGTGGACCTCACACTTTCTACACAGAGAAAGATGGGATCAAAACTCCCAAATCTGAAGACTCTCTCTCTCTCTCTCTCTTCATTTGAATTAGAACAATTCTCTAAGAATTACAAAGCTGTTAACATCTTGTACTGTGCTTTGAGTACAGATGAATTCAACAGGATTTCAGGCTGCAAGACTGCCAAAGAAATCTAGGATAAGCTTGTGGTAACATTTTAAAGAACCAGTCAAGTTAAGCAAACAAAGATCAACATCTACCTCAGACAATATGATTTATTCAAGATGAATGCAGATGAGTCAATCAGAGAGATGTTTAAAAGGTCCACAGACATATTCAATAACCTTGATTCACTTGGGAAGCATATTTCCAATGAAGAAAATGTGAGAAAGATTATGAGAAGTCTACCAAAGGAAAAATGGGAACCAAAGACTACTGCAATTGAGAAAGCTCAATATCTATCATCACTACCACTTGATGACCTACAAGGTAAGCTCCTGACTCATGAAATATCCATGAATGAAGCTGATGGAGAACTGCCAGAAGGTGTCAAGAACTTAGCACTCAAGGCCAAAGAAAATGAGAAAGTTCAAAGCCTTGAAACAGAAGATGATGATGAAGATCCATTTGCATTGAATTCCAAATCCTTGACCATAATTCTCAAGATGAAGAAAAACTTTGGAAACAAAGACTTCAACAGAGTAAGACATAGATCATCCAGTAGCAAGGACTACAAATATAAGTCCTATTCACAAAGTAAATCAAAAGTCATGAACAACTTTGAGTGTGGTGATGCAGGACACTTGATAAGAGACTGTCCACACAAGAAAAGCATGAACTTTCAGAAGAAAGACCATGATAGGAGAAAGAAAGCTATGATAGCTTCATGGAGTGATTCAGATACCTCAAGTGACTCTGAATCTGAAGAAGAACATGCCAGCCTATGCTTCATGGCCAAGCATGATGAAAGTTCTAAGCAGAACATTGAGGTAATGGTAAACTGTTTGATTTCAAAACCAAAACAAGCCCTTTCAGATTATCTTAGAAAAATGCTTTTAAAACAAGAGGATTATCTGAAAGAGGTTAGAGTCTTTAAAGAAAAAGATCATGAGCAAGCAAAAGAGAAGTTCCAACTTGTTTGTTTGAATCAGAATCTTGAAATCTCTCAGAAGAAAACTGACAGTGATTTCAAGGCTTTGAAAACCAGTTTCAAAGCCTTGAAAACATAACTCAAGGAAGTAGTCACTGAGAAATCTTTACTGAGTAACAACCTTGTTAATCTGAGACATCAAGTTGATGAATTAGATAAAAAAAAATACTACTCTTTCTGAGAAACTTCAAGAATCTGAATTAGCCAAAGTCAAGCTTGCAAGCTCAGAACACAAGTTGAACTTTATTCTTGGAGAAATTTTAAAGTCTGTTCACGAAACTGGTATTGGATGCAATCCAAATTTTACAAGAAAGAGCAATACCAGATTTGTGAAAGTTGTGAACAAAACTTCTCCTAAGTGTCATTTTTGCAACAAAATTGGTCATATGAAGATGACTTGTCCTTTCAGAAGAAGATACCCTCACATAATGAGGAACACTTGTCTATTTCAACTCAAAGGACAAGTCAGACAGATTTGGGTTCCTAAAGGGGTCAAACCACCTAATATGGTTGATCCTGAGTATGAGTCCAAATTCCACGCTTGGTCTAACAGGTGGGTAAGGGTTGGGTAAGGCAGTGAATGGTGTTTGCAGGTTGTCACCAATGTAAAAGAACATAAGTGGTTTATGGAAAGTGGTTGCTCAAGAAACATGAGTGGAAAGAGATCTCTATTCTCAGAACTGTAAGAGCAAACTGAAGGTTCAATTACTCTTGGTGAAAAAGGAAAATTTAACATTCTTGGTATTGGTAAATTTGGTACAGATTCTGAAAACTCTATTTCTGATGTATATCTAGTTGATGGCTTGAAATATAACTTGCTTAGTGTATCTCAGATTTGTGATAATGGCAATAAGGTCATATTTGATAAAGAGAAGTGTGTGGTGCAAAATGAGAAATCAGGAAATTGCATTCTCACAGCCTCTAGATCAAACAATGTTTATACTTTTCAGACTAACAAAGTTGCTGGTAAAAGATTAAAGTGTCTCAAGGCCTTGAAAGAGGATTCAAGGGCTTGGCACAGAAAGCTTGGTCACATTATCTTGCATACCTTGAACAAATTGACCTCTAAAGATCTAGTAAGAGGATTACAATCTATCAAGTTCAAAGTCAATGAAGTATGCAAAGCTTGTGCTCAGGGTAAGCAGACCAGAAGCTCATTCAAGCCAAAGAAGTTTGTATGTACTTTTAGACCTATTGAATTACTTCACATGGATTTGTGGTCCTATGAGGATACCAACTCCAAAAGGTAAGAGGTATATGCTAGTTATTGTAGATGATTACTCCAGATACACTTGGGTTATGTTTCTAAAAGAAAAATCTGAAGCCCTCTTTGAATTTTTAAAACTTTGCAGAGAACTTCAAACTTTGAAAAACCTACCTATTTCCTCCATCAGAAGTGATCATGGTAGAGAGTTTGATCAATTAGAATTTGATGTTATCTGTGTTAAGCATGGTATCTCTCATAATTTCTATGCTCCAAGAACTCCTCAACAGAATGGAGTTGTTGAAAGAAAGAATCGGACTCTTGAAGATATGTCAAGAACAATACTTCTAAAAAACAAGCTGCCAAAGCATTATTGGGCAGAAGCTGTAAATACAGCAAATTACATTTTGAATAGGTGCTTGATCAGACCTATCTTGAAGAAGACCCCCTATCAACTCTTCAAAGGGATGAAACTAAACATTTCCTACTTCAGACCCTTTGGTCGCACATGCTATGTCCAGAACAATGGTAAGGACAACTTGGGTAAGTTTAATGCAAGAAGTGATGAAGGTATATTTCTGGGTTACACTCTTACTAGCAAAGCTTATAGAATTTATAATAAAAGAACCAAGCTGGTTGAAGAAAGTATTCATAAATATTTTTTATGAAAGCTATGATGGTTCTTTGAGTGAAAGTTTTGCAGACTTGAATCTGAACAAGCTTGAATCATAAGAAGAAGCTGGGAACTCACTTGAGTTCAAGAAAGGTTCAGAAGGAAACAGAAGCTATTTTCAAGACCTTGAGAACAGATCTCAAGGCCTTGAAAATAGAGATCAAATCCTTGACAAGGATGATCAGAAAGATATAAGTGATCAGGCTACAACTTCAATACCAGAGAAGCAATATGGAGAGCCTGAACCCTGGTATCCAAGAAAGAGATTTAAATATATTTCATCTCATCCAGCTGACAACATAATATCTGATCCAACCACTAGTACTCAAACAAGATCACAGATGAAGAATCTTTGTGCTTTTAATGCTTTTATTTCTCTTGTAGAACCCAAAACTGTGAAGGAAGCATTACATGAAGCAGACTGGATTATAGCTATGCAATTTGAACTCAATGAGTTTGAAATAAACAAGGTTTGGACCCTAGTTCCCCCACCCACAAACCAGTCTGTCATTGGTACCAGATGGGTGTTTAGAAATAAACTGGATGAGAATGGCAAAGTGATCAGAAACAAAGCAAGGTTAGTTTCTCAAGGGTACAACCAAGAAGAAGGTATTTATTATGAGGAAACTTTTGCTCCATTTGCCAGGTTAGAAGCAATTAGACTTTTACTTGCTTTTTCATCCTACAAGAACATGAAATTATTTCAAATGGATGTGAAATGTCCTTTCTTCAATGGTTACTTGCAAGAAGAAGTTTATGTTGCACAACCTCCTGGTTTTGAAAGTGAAAAGTTTCTAGATCATGTTTATAAACGTAACAAAGCTCTGTATGGTTTGAAACAGGCTCCAAAAGCTTGGTATGAAAGATTGTCAAAATTTCTGCTTGAAAATGATTTCAAAAGAGGATTGGTAGACAAGACCCTTTTCATAAAGACTCATGAGAAAGATTTACTTGTAGTTCAAATTTGTGTTGATGACATTCTATTTGGAGCTACTAATGATCTTATTTGCAATGAATTCTCAAGTCTTATGAGCATGAAATTTGAGATGAGCATGATGGGAGAGTTGAACTTCTTCCTTGAACTTCAAATACATCAGTTGAAGAAGGGGATCTTTCTGCATCAACAGAAGTACACTAAGGACTTGTTAAACAAGTAGAGTATGTCTCAATCCAAATAAATCAAGACTCCTATGAGCTCTACACTGTCCTTAGATAAGGATGAATCTGGTAAGAGTGTCAATGTAAAAGAGTATAGAGGTATGATTGGATCATTACTTTATCTCACTGCTAGTAGACCAGATATCATGTTCAGGGTATGTATGTGTGCAAGATTTCAAGCTGATCCAAAGGAATCACACTTAACTGCTATGACGAGAATATTCAGATATCTCAATAGTACCAAAGACTTAGGGCTTTGGTATCCAAGACATTCTAACTTCTCTTTACATGGTTTTCAGATGCTGACTTTGCAAGTTAAAAAGTTGATAGGAAAAGCACTTTTGGAACTTGCCAATTCATTGGATCCTCATTGATCACTTGGAATTCCTAGAAACAAAACTCTGTTGCTTTATCAACAGTTGAGGCTGAATATATATCTACTGGAGCATGTTGTTCACAAGTATTGTGGATTGCTCAATAGTTGAGAGATCTTGGATTTGATTTCAGAAGAATACCAATCAAATGTGACAATACCAGTGCAACTCTATTACAAAGAAACAGCATTCAAGAACCAAGCATATTGATGTCAGACACCATTTCATCAGAGATCATGCTGAGAAAGGTAAAATTGTTCTTAGGACTGCAAATCGGGCGGGCTGGACGGGTTGGCACCTCTGTCCAAGCCCGAGCCCAAATTTTGTCATGGCTGCCCGAGCCCAGCCCAACCCGAGTTAAGAGCATTGTCAACCTGTCCGAGCCCAAAATCATATAAATCAATTCGGGTTCGGGTTGAATTCGGGCTAGTACATTAAACTTAATATCTTCTTAAAAACACAAGAGAATAATAATTTGTTGGCGAAAAAATAAATCAACTAGTTCAAGAACAAAACAATGATTAAAAAATCGCTAATAATTAAAATAAAAGTAGCATATTCATGTTAGATATGCAACATAATTCTTTCAAAATATAATATTTATACGTAGTGGTCATGCAAATCTGGCAATTCGGGTTAGCCCGTCGTTCGATATTTGTGCCCAAGTCCGACCCTAATTGCAATTCGGGCTGAGAATTTTTGTCCAAGCCAGTCCAAATTACTAAAAATATGTGTCCGAGCCATATTAAGATCGGGCTGGGCTCGGGTTAGTCGAGTTCAACCCGCCCAAGTTGCACCCCTAATTGTTCTTGAATTTGTTTCTACTAACATGCAACTTGCATATATCTTCACTAAACCATTTTCAGATGAAATATTTTCATCTCTAAGATTGGAATTAGGCATGCTAAATAAAGATGCATTGGTTTAGGGGGGGTACAAGGTAAGGAAGGTAAGTTAGTATGTGTTTCAAAGATTTGAACTGATTTTCAAAGCCTTGAAAATTCTTCAAAGCTTTGATTTTACTTATTTCAGTATAGCACCGTTTCAAGACCTTGAAACTATTTTCAAATCCTTGAAAATAAGTCTGATAACTGGTTAGTAAATAATTCTTGGATCATTCAGTATTGGGTGCTATCTTTGTATATATTTGCTCAATATTGCCCCTACCTTTTTCAAAAATTCTTTTTCACCCAAATATAGTATGAAATTTTTTATTTCCAACAACTTCCAATATTTGAATCTTCTCTGATCATTAAAGATCTTTTGAGATCAGAGAGATTGCAGTTTCCTTTTCAAACTCAAACTCTTACAGTATTTATGTTCTTCTCTTCTCCTTAACTCCGTATCAAATATACCTCTCTCTATTCTCTCTCAAACCGTAATGAGCACTAGAAGAGCCTCAGACAGAATCAAAATGGCTGGAGGTTCAAAACCTGGTTCACAGAAGAAGAGAAAGACAGTTGAAGATGAAGTTCAGACAATCAGTGGGGACTCAAGCTCCAGGAATCCCAGAGCATAAGCTATTGAAGAGCTTCCTCTACCAAATAAGAAGACTAAGAAGGATGTAACACCTTCTTCAGAAAAGAATAAAAAGAAGAAAGAGAAGGCTGCTGCAGAAAAGCAACAAGAAACAGAGATCTCTAGTCCTAAGAAGTGGAAAGAAGAAAGCCTCTCAAGCTGAAAAGGGAAAACAAAAGGTGACAGAGGAAGAACCAGGAGACAATGTGGAGACAGCTTTGCAGATCTACTCAAAAGAACACTGCTCCTAATGAATCTTGGTTTATCTCAAACACTTCAAAAGGTCAGTGGTTGGATGGTTTTGCATCTAGGAAGATTTCTTTATGTAGCTTGCTCATTATGCATATGTTGCTTGGAATGAATCTGAATTGTATCACTATGTTGAGAAAAACTCTCTGTGGTTCATGCTAAACCCTCCTGAGCTAGCCTATCCAAGACTTACCAGATTTTTCTATCTCAACATGAAGCAACTTAAGAACTCTCCACACTTAGTTATGAAGACTTTAGTTGGTGGTGTTACTATGGAATTAGATCATGCTGAGTTTGCATCTGTCATAGGGTGTCTTAAGCGGTATGACACACAGAACCATCCTTCCAAAAATGAAGCTTTGAAGTTGGCCATAGAAGAATTCTTTCTACCAAATGTCCCTGCCTCATCCAAAAAGTTAACACTTTGTGTTAAATCACACTGACCCATGTCTTTCTCTCTCTTACATTCTCTTCAAATCCTCAACATCCAGTGATGTCGCCGCCTCCAATCCTTATTATTCTGCTCATCTTCTCTTCACCAAACTTAATTGAGCAAACCCACTCCCCCATGACAATGCAAAACTTTGTTTCAATTTTCTCAGCAAATCATCTTCGCGACCCACAATCACCGAACCATGTTCATGAAAACCCACTTCACAGAACTAATGCCCCTAAATGTGGATTTAGGGTTTCAGTGTCCCGTCTTTTGGGGCTATTCTTTTCTGGAAGTGAGTTCCTTCTTCCAATGACAGAAAAATGGTATTCTTGAGTTGTATCCTAAGTGGGTTTGTTTCCAATATGAACTTTCAGATGATAAAAATGACGATGGTATGCGGAGAGAAGTCGGAGAAGAAAAGGTTCGCTCTTGGTTATACACTTTGGCACAATCAGAAAAGGACTTGGTTTTTTAGTATGTTCAGTCCACCGAATCACACGCCTATATATGTGGTCGACCGTACACTTGCGAATCACACGTCTATTTATGTGGTCGACCGTACACGTGCGAGGCAGTTTTATAACCATCGCATGCAGTTATATAACTCCTCGTAACTGTTGTCCTAAGACCCCCTATATATAGAACTGTTGTCTTCTATTCGTGGTTCGGATCTTTTGACTATCACCCTGCATACTTTCTCTCTCTCAGATCATTCACAAGGCTTACTCTTACCCTTACTTTCTTAACCCCTTGTTCTTCATCAGTATTGTGTATTTGTTCTTGTCTGTTACAAGTACACATTCAAATCAATCAATTCCTACCCCTTGTATACATTGGTGAACCCGACGTGAAGCAACCTCTATGCTTCATTATAGTATCTTGCAGTCATGTCTCACGACGACAATGACAGTTACCGTTGTCCCCTACGAGATGGAGGTCCAAGAGACGAAATTCTGATCAATATCAACAATACTCTTCGATTGCAAACACTTACAGGTTATGCTCAAACTTTGGAGGTATTCAATGCGACCATCCAGAACCAGAGGAGGGTCATGCAGGCCCAGTCTGCACAAATTTTTCCAGATAATATCGATTCTGGGGAACATTGCTACCAATTCCTCACAGGGGAGTTCGGTCCCTTCTGGAGCAGCAGCACTACCAACCCAACATACCTACATGCCGCCACAACCTCCATCTTCAACACAACCTCCTCTCCCATTTGGCCCAGCGCCTCAAGCACCCAAATTACCACCGCCACCACCACTCGCACCTCGCTTTCAACTAGAGCGACTACCAATTGGAAACCCTTCGGGAAGTTACCTAATAGGACCATCACCACCACTATACAATGAAACACCCTCACACTTTTAGAGTTAATCCAACGTTGAAACTTTCTCTCTAATGTGTCAATTATTTCATAATAACAGGTCTGGACGATATGTCAAAGTGGTCCTCCGCGCCGATGCGATGGTTATCTAGTTACCGACAAAATACTACTAGTATTACCTAACCGTCTCGCGGAAGTAGTAGTTGAGACTGGAGAGCCAAAAACACAACCACACTGACCCCGTCTCTCTTACCTTCTCTTCAAATCCTCAACATCCAGCAATGTCGCCGCCTCCAATCCTTATTATTCTGCGTATCTTCTCTTCACCCGACTTAATTGAGCAAACCCACACCCTCCATGACAATGCAGAACTTCTTTTCACTTTTCTCAGCTAATCATCTTCGCGACCCACAATCACCGAACCATGTTCATGAAAATCTCCTTCACAGAACTAATGCCCGTAAATGTGGATTTAGGGTTTCAGTGTCCCGTCTTCTGGGGCTATTCTTTTCTGGAAGTGAGTTCCTTCTTCTAATGGCAAGAAATGGTATTCTTGAGTTGTATCCTAAGTGGGTTTGTTACGAATCTGAATTTTCAGATGATAAAAATGACGATGGTTTGCGGAGAGAAGACGGTGAAGAAAAGGTTCGCTCTTGGTTATACACTTTGGCACAATCAGAAAAGGACTTGGTTTTTGAGTATGTTCAGTCCACCGAAAGGGGTGAGTGTTAATTTTACGAATGAATTCCACTTTTTTTTTTTTTTTTTTTTTTTTTTTTTTTTCCAATTTTTGGGGTTTTATGAAAGGTTTTTCATTTAGTTTGTTTGAATTATGTTCTAAAACCGCATGCCCACCAGATGTTTGATGAAATGGCAGTGTCTTCATTCATGGATTCTCTTACAACCATTTTAGTCAGACGTACTGCACATAATTGTACCAGCTTAAGCTAGCTTGCTAATTTAGGTGAAGATTATCAATTTTGATCTGTAACAGATCAAAATTACAGTGGATCCAGAAAGATCCTTCACATGTAGGCTGTCTATATCGCTAATGTTATTTTCTGGCAGAAATGTTCTCAAGGCTGTGTTGAGCGTGCGAATCTGATTGTAAAGTCAAAAATTGTGCTTCCCCGACAATGTTGCACTTAAAACAACTTGCAGGACTCTACGCGTTAGGGGTTACATAAAATCTCTAGACCGATCTCTACACAGTTTTTTTGCGTAAGGTGTTCGTGTTTTTTTATTTCAAACTAATGCAATTGTAGCAGCTCTGTTCACATAAAAGATTTTCTTGATATTCACAGGGTTATCTTTTGCACCTATCCCTGAAACTTTCTTGAAATCTAAATTTCTTTAGGCAGTACATTGATACCCCCCTAATGTTGTTAAGGCAAATCCTATCTTAGAGTCCCGTCCGAAACAAATGTATTGGTACGTATAAAAGTGTGTTATCGCGCAATGATCGCTTCTGCTGCAATAATATTGGCAGAACAGTTTCATTTTCTTTATCTAACCCTCAGCGAATGGTCTTTGCTAACATGAGATACTAACCAACGATATCTTTTGCCGTAGGTTTGAGCTTTACTGAAGCTGAGAGGAGGTTAAGGCAAAATGGTCCAAATATTCCTCTTCACTATACTTTCCCTAGCTGGTGGCATCTTCTCTGGAATGCTTCATTTCACCCATTCAATATTATTTTAATTGTCCTGTCCATTCTCTCCTACCTTGCTAATGATAGTCTGAACGGATACATCATGCTCGTATTAGTCATCATAAGTGTTTCCCTCAGATTCTACCAGGTATTGTGTGTCACTACATATCCCATTTCGAATGATCTGGCAAACATGATGTTTTTATTGTCTAGTCTATCTTCTTTTCAGGAGTATAGTAGTTCGAAAGCAGCGATGAAGCTCTCGGAATTTGTAACATACCCAGTTAAAGTCAAAAGATGTGCAGGTAGAATTTTTCAAACAGAATTACTAGTTCAAGTTGACCAAAGAGATGTTGTTCCTGGAGATATTATCATTTTTGAGCCTGGTGACCTTTTTCCTGGTGACACAAGGCTATTAACTTCAAAACACTTGGTTGTAAGGTATGACACTTTAAAGAGTTGAGTAAATATGAGTTTTGGTGAATTCTTGTGTCATTCTCTCTTTTCCTGGAGACTCAACTTCAGACGAAATGATTGTTCAATGGTTCTTGAACAGCCAGTCCTCATTAACAGGGGAGTTTGGAATATCTGAGAAAACAGCTGATGTAAGAGAAGATCAGAACACACCATTGCTAGATTTGAAAAATATATGTTTCCTGGTAAGTCATATTTTCTTAGAATGCCTCCTTTTAATTCTGAAGGATAACATTTGATCTGTCACCAGAAATTTTCCAACAATTCAAATTCCATCTACATTAATTCATTGAATTTCTGTCACTGCTTGTTTACTACAGATGTGAAACTGTGAAAATTTTCTATTACACTTCTTTCAGGGTACGAATGTAATATCAGGCAGTGGAACTGGTTTAGTTGTTTCGGTTGGGTCTCAGACATACATGAGTACCACGTTCTTGAATATGGGGAAGCAAAGGCCCGCAGATGACTTTGAGAAAGGCATTAGGCTAATATCTTACGTCCTTGTTGGGGTTATGCTGGTATTAGCAACTGTTATACTTCTCGTCGATTATTACATGTCTCGTGATTTGAGCGAGAGTCTTCTTTTTGCGATATCGATAGCAAGTGCACTCACGCCTCAGATGCTTCCCCTCATTGTTAATGCTAGTCTTGCAAGAGGAGCTCTTGCTATGGCCAGAGACAGATGCATTGTTAAAGGTTTGACAGCTATGAGAGACATGGGATCAATGTAAGTTCATTTTTTGCTCATCATTAATTTTTAAGCATATTAACAATAGGCCTCTACAACTGCCCATATTAAATTTTTCATGCGGTGGTTAATCAGACTGAAATTATCCTTTCATTTTATATTGCAAAGTAAAAGACATCTGAATTCCAACCATTTTGATAAATGCTTCACGTGTTACGGTTAAAGAATTGGCTTTACTGAGAAGATTGACGGTGAGATATGATCGTATTCATTGAATACAAGCTTTTATAAGGTTGAGAATATACTGTAGACTAACTGTGTAACATTCTAAAAGCCTCCAGTATTGTTCTAGCCCTAATCCCCAGTCTTTAACTAATTTGCTTCAGCTACTGATAATATTTGTACAACTTGGATAGAACTTGCTACTACACATGAATAGAACTTGCTACTACACATGTGATCTTAGAAATATGGATTCATGGGATATCGGCTATAGAGATTATTTGACTGGGGCACTTCAAAAATATGCAGATTAACACTCTGTATTTTTATAGTTAAAGGCATGTCAAATAGATAATGCAAATCAAAATTGAACTCCAATAGAACATGCATCTTCGGAGGCAAAATACAAAACATGTAAAAGCCTCGCCATACCTGGCGATGATCATTGGTTCGGAAACTTTTAAACACGTTTCCCTTTTTTTTCTCAATCTTATCTCCTACATTTTCTACGTGATGATAACTATTTTCCTAGAATTTCTCATTCTCTTTCATCCACAATTCCCTAGTTGCACGTTTTTTGGGTGAAGATTAAATAAAAATTAATATATTTTCATAACGTTTACAGAGTACAATTGGAGTAGGACTCATTATGCAAAATGCAAAACACCACATATACGTATTATTTGCATTACAATTGCGTATCACTATTGTAGATGGCCTTAATACAACTTATGTAGTAACTCCCTCCGTCCCACTTGAGTGTCTTCCATTCCTAATAGAAATCTTAAACTGAGTGCTTACTACCAACAAATTACTTTTCCAATTTATTCCTCCATTCCCATTTTTCCAAATTCTAATTTTCCACTTCCCAAGAAAAACTACCACATAAAACAGAGTACATTTTAGTAAATCTATCAAGTCAAAAACACATCATTGAAACTCAGTGGAAAACAGTGGCACACGAAGGATTTTATTTTGTGGGGTCCAAGTCGTTATTGCAATGGATTAATATGAAATGTTCTTATTTTGAGGGGGCCAAGACTTAGAATCTTTGTACAATTGGTGTTAAATATATGGATGCTAAATGAAATTTTCAGAACTTTGTGGGGGCCACAGCCCCCCTCTGCCCCTGCATAGGTCCGCCACTGCCGTTAGGATTGAACTGGACACATGGAAACTTAGTAAAACAGCCATTTATGAAAATTAACAAGGGTCAATGCATTTTCTACAGAATGTACTCAATGAATATGGATGCCCATTAAACATCAAGTTCTATACCAAAGCTATCAAAACTTGATGCTTATGTCCAAGCTGACAAAAAGCGAGAGACCAGTCACCTCTTTGAATTTGAAGATGCTAATATGCACTTATATTTTTATGTATAAAGTTGAAATCAATATAACCAAGATAAACAACAAAAAGGCCCTATTTGCAATGTTTTTGTTGGCAAAATCGTCCGAAAAGCGCATACAGTCTGAAAAAAAAATGAGACAGGGTGTTATGGCATCTCAAGGGAACTTGAGCGAATTTAAAATTTTATTAGGGTCACTTTTTCCATGTTCATTACTGAATTAGTTGAAATTAGAAGTTCTTATTAGTCTACTTGTTGTGTGTTAGCATTTTATTTGACTCACTAGGAACAGAGGATATTTAGTTGCATCACTTGTTTTCTTGCTGAGCATAAATTCTTTGCTCAATTTGGAATCTATTTTTTTCTGCTAAGTTCATTTTTCTTGTTTTTTTTTTTATTATTATTTTGTAAATCCGTGGAGGTTTTTGATAAAGAAATTGAAGCAAGGAAGCACCATCTCGCGTAGAACGGTAAACAAGTATTTTGAATGTGCATGCCTGTTTAAATCTTTTCCTCTATAGGAATCTGTCATGTTGAGCGAATTTGCATTTGCTTATTCAAGCTAATGCTATAATAGATTGGTTATCCTTTCCAAATATTCCAATCATCTGAGACCGCGATTTGTTCTGAGTTATTGGATTGTGCATTGACAGTCAAACACTTATTTGAAGTGTATGTGCTTTCTTAAACCACAATATTCTCATTCTTGTAATTCCACTTGGAGAAAGATGAATTGTACGAGGTTGCTTTTTGTGTGTGATTCAGAAGAATCGTTGCTAATGCTTGCATGGATGATTAAATAGATCAAAACGCCAGGGATCACCTGAAGGTGAAGTTAGCTTTCACCTGAAGGTGAAGTTAGCTTTCTTGAGCTGTAAGCTTTCTGAAAGTTTATAGAAGTACTAGTACAACATTGTTATTTCTTGCAGCATATAGATCTCTTTATATGAATTGTTGTATGATCCCAGATTTTGGTAGTAATGATGACTCGACCATAGCTGTACTTAATTTTTTGTAATTGCTTCTTGCCTCCTGCTCTTATTTATTATACCTCATTGCAGGCTATATAGATTTCAATTCACGCAAAACTTGGGAAACAAAATTTTGAATGATGAAAAATCGTTGCTTCAAAAAAATTAGACTAGATTGCTCGCTGGACCCCCTTGTCACCCACTTTCTAAGATATACATGCTGAAATGTTTTCCTCTTGATCTCTTAAGATAAAGTACAGCATTTTACTGTATGTCATGTTATCCTCCAGAAGAAAACTTTTGATTCTTAAAGGTTGCGTTTGGTAACCATAATTTGAATTGGATTTGGATTTGAAATCCAAAATTTAAAATACCAGGGGATTTGAAATTTTCCGTTCGGATGCTTTTTTACTCTAATTATGCATTTGGATTTGGTTGTCTTGTTTGTTTCTTTTTTTTTTTTCTTTTGTTCGAAATTTTATCGTTTCTGTATTATCCAATTTAAAAATGTTCAAAAAATGTGGGTTGGGCTACGTGGTAAGCTCTTCATTCATAAGAGTTTGCTGTGCGCATGAGGTGTATGTCTCGGGTTCGATTCTCACAATAGACAATTGCTGTACAGTTGTATAATATATTTTTGGACGACAAAACATCATCACTCGGCTTCATTTAACAAAACCCAACGTTACTAAGTCGGCTTCAGAGCCATCACGCGCGTGGATTTGAAATGACAGGGTATATGGTGGAATTTGAAATTATTAACAATATGGAGATGTGGATTTGTCCCAAATCAAATTCGAGCCTCTTATAAATATCCAAACATCGGATTTGATTTCAAATCTCCCCAAATCCAAATCCAACCCCAAATCCATGGCTATCCAAACATACCGAAAGAATATGTTTCCAGAGGAATTTCCAGCTGTGAAATACTATTAACTTCCATCAAACAGACTCACAGGGGGCTGTTAAGTATGAATAGCTGTGGCTATGTAGCCTGGAGAACATACACTTAAGACATGACTAAGTTTTACTTGCTAAATTGTGAGAAGGATACTAGATGCTTACTGAGGATAGGTTTCAATAATGTATACATTTTCCGTATAGCTATCGTTGCTGTGACAATAAGCTGAATATTTTTTTATTCTGGTCAGGGATATCCTTTGCATTGATAAGACTGGAACACTTACCATGAACCACGCAATTGTGGTTAACCATCTTAATACTTGGGGATCAGTAGAGGAGAAGGTTCTGTGTTTTGGTTTCCTGAATGCTTACTTCATGAATGAACAGAAATACCCTCTGGATGATGCCATTTTAGCGCATGTATACACAAACGGATATAGGTTTCAGCCATCCAAGTGGATAAAAATAGACGAGGTTCCTTTTGATTTTACACGAAGAAGAGTATCTGTCATCTTGGATACCCAATTAATTGATAAGGACAAGACATGCGATTTCGCCAAAAGAATAGTCATAACAAAAGGAGCACTTGAAGAAGTGATAAAAACATGTTCCCTTATTGACCATTTTGATAGGGGTGGAGTTGCAACTTTCTCCTCAGAAGACCATCACAGGATTCTAAACATTGCAGAAGAGTTGAGCAATTATGGACTCCGAGTTATCGGCGTTGCCATGAATAAAGTGGAAATGGTGCGTTTCCTCTTATTATTGCATGCTTTCCTTTTTATTCTCTCTCAATAGCATACTTTATTTTCAGCTTTAAAAATGTATAGTAAATATCCTATTGTCGTTACTGGTTCATCCCCATTAAGGCCAATAAGCCATGTGGCACTTCTCTATAGGACGACATGTAGATTTGACCAGTCAACGATCAGGATAGCTTCCCTGAGACCAGGTACAATCCACGTTAAAACTTCTGATGTGACTGGTGACCCTCTTCACAGGTGTTATTGCGTCTTGAAATCTTAATCCCGGAGGGACAAAAAGCGCTACATGTGCCCAATTCTTTTTTCACGTAGTGAAAGTCATGCTGCTATGCCTTGAAGTTGGGACATGACCTATCTTTTGCTTGCCTCTGGATAGATGAAGTTAGGGAGGCGTCTTAGGGTTGATAAACCAGGGAAGTAAACAGTGAGGAAAGATTATGAAGCAACCAATACGGATGACGATTACAAGATAGGGTGGTATAGAGCTGTCAAACAGGCCGGTTCGGTTTTGAACCAATTCTGCAGTAGCCGAGCCCGAAAGTACCGAACCGAGACCGAAACCGATTTTGTAGTGGGTTAGGGCCGATTAGACCTTCTCTCGAACCGTGAACCGGCACGAAACCGGCGCGGTATTAAACGAACTCGGCCCGTGACTGAACCCGCCCCGTAATGAAACCCGCCCCTATCCGAACCGAGCCCGCCGGTTAACTGACCCGAAGCCGACCACAACGGCTGGAGTTCCCACCATTTGAGTTTCTATATGGGTTTAACCGAACCTGACCCGAGCCCCAAGCCCGACCTGGGCCGGTTAGAGGTTCCGAGAATTTGGCAGGCCGGTTAACCGTAACCGAACAGCCGTAACCCGAGCCCTAACCTAACCTAGCCCGGGCGGTTCAAGCTATTCTGGGTCGGTTACGGTTCCTGTTAACCAAGAGTGCAGCTCTAGTAGCTATATATAACGACTTGTGTGTTTCGTGAATGAGCACATTGCTTACGAGATGAACAAAAGATATTTGTGCTGAAGGTCACTTAGTCTGATATTTGGTAAACAATTGATGCTATTTCTAAAGATAAACTTTAGTTCTTGATGTTTGCTAGAGCCTAGAAGCCGCCGAAAGTTCATTGAAAGTTGTAGTCCACCTACCTTTTCTGTGAGAGTGTACTCAACTTCTCTGAGTTTTGCTGCAGCAACCAGGAAACAGAGACGTGGCTTATGACGAAACTGTTGAGCACGACATGGTGTTCCTCGGCATAATATCTTTCTTTGATCCACCCAAGGACTCTGCTAAGCAAGCACTGCACCGGTTATCAGAGAAGGGAGTAAAAGCTAAAGTGTTAACAGGTGACTCTCTTTCTCTAGCAATCAGGATTTGCAAAGAAGTGGGTATCAGTACCAGTTGCATCACTACGGGGCCTGATCTTGATCTTCTTGACCAAGAATCATTTCACGAGACTATCAAAAAGTCAACAGTTCTGGCCAGGCTCACGCCCAGTCAAAAACTACGAGTAGTGCAGTCTTTGCAAAATGTCGGTGGACACATCGTTGGGTTTCTAGGCGATGGTGTGAATGACTCGCTTGCCCTCGATGCTGCCAACATTGGTATCTCAGTTGACTCTGGTGCTTCAATCGCGAAAGAATTCGCTGACATCATCTTACTAGAGAAAGACCTTAATGTCCTTGTTGCTGGAGTCGAAAGAGGCAGGCTAACTTTTGCTAACACGATGAAGTACATAAAGATGTCGGTCATAGCCAATATAGGAAGCACTGTTTCGCTACTCATAGCAACTGTGGTCTTTGGGTTTGAGCCCTTGATTCCAAGGCAGATTTTGATCCAGAACTTTTTGTACAATGTTGGCGAAATCGCAATCACATGGGACAGAGTGGAAGAGGATTATGTGAAATCGCCGCAGAGATGGTCGCTCAAAGGCCTAGCCACATTCATTCTATGGAATGGACCTGTTTGCACGCTCTGTGACGTATCGGCGTTGATGTTCATTTGTTTCTATTATCCGTCCGATAACGATGAGTTTGTCCGATGTGCTTGGTTCATTGAAGGCCTACTAATGCATACACTGATCATCCATCTGATAAGGACTGAGAAA
This sequence comes from Linanthus parryae, assembly GCA_023055425.1. Taxonomy (NCBI): domain Eukaryota; kingdom Viridiplantae; phylum Streptophyta; class Magnoliopsida; order Ericales; family Polemoniaceae; genus Linanthus; species Linanthus parryae. Next base: position 93,990,978 of record JALGPY010000001.1, read on the forward strand.
ACACCTTTCATCCAAGAAATAGCGTCATGGCCTGTGATTTGTTCCACTGTCATCGTCTCTGCAGTTGGAATCTCCATCGTGTACAGCCCAATTGTAACTGACATCGGATTTACACGTATGCCTCTGTCGTATTTTGGATTCCTGGTCTTGCTCTTTGTAGGGTACTTCACAGTAGGACAGATTGTTAAGAGATTTTACATTCGTGTGTACAAGACATGGCTTTAGCAAATTCTGATACTAGATTAGGGAAGGGCGTGCAAAAAGGTCATTGTATTAACATATAGCCTCAAATCTTATTGCTACATTACTCTTCGGTTATTCTGTGACGAAAACACACTTATTCCAATAAAAATTATTGCTCGCACACCTTCAAAATTGAAGAACATCTAAAAAACAATGGCAATAAAGAAGACATGGGTTAATATTTTGTGCTTCTACCATAATGTCAAATAACGGCTTTGGTTATCCATCACAGTATATCCAGTGGAACATCGGCAGCAGATGGCTAATTTAGAAGTTCAATGCCCAGCAGTGCAGGGTGTCTGGCATACCTGCAAAATAATTACTCGTACTAGTTTAATTGCTTTACCTGATCAAAGATGTAACTATGGGATCTAATTATTCAATATGACAGTCACATATTGTTCAAGGTTTGGAACAAAAGACCAAAATCTCATACTAGGTATGATTCTCATTGCTTTACTAGGTGTGATTCTCATTAAAATTGCGAAAATAAACTAGGAAAACTAACATGTCCTCACAACATCCACATAAACAGAAATGCATGTATATGATAAACCATGTGCAACTTTTACTAGATTTAACGACAATCGAGTGACATTATAAGTTACAACCCTTCTTCCACATAAAATGACAAAGGAAGTCTCCATTTACGTTACCTTGCCCAAAATTTTGTAGAACTAGTGTAATTACGTAATGCATAAGGGAACATAACTAAATGGTACTGTATTGACTTCTTTTTAAGGCCCTCCGGCAAGGATATTTGATAGGTTTTGATGCCCATGAACTCCAGTCGTCTATTTAGTACGTGCCGGGACAATCGAATATAGCAAATTATTAATAACACGAGAAACTATGAAAGGTACCTGTTTGCTCAATTTGAGCAGTAATGATGAATTTCAGATGAACTTTGACACGTACCTGTCCAAACATACATGATATCTACCAAGATTGTAATGCGCCTCGGGTCCAACAGAGATGACGGAACTAGCAACTGACAACACTGGCATAAAACTTAAGAAAACAAAACTGATTTAGATAACTATATGGATTTGAGCTAGACTGGAACAAAATAAAGAAGGGTCTATTATAGCTCACATGCTAGGGATATTGCTCAGCAAGACAGCAACTGAGAAAAATATTGTACCCTTTCTCTATAACGTCCAGGGCATGGAAGTTTGCTCTATTTCACTTGGTATGATAATGAGCTATGTAGAGTAGTATAATGAAAAAATTATGCTATACTGGCAGAGAATGACTTCAATGACCAAGTCATTTGCTGCACAAGAATCAGGCTAGTTCTATGCACAAAAGTCAAAGTTGGAATTTACTATTTTAAAGCTGGAATTACTTTTATCCTTTACATGAATAATGCTAGGAGTCGTACCATTTTTTTAACTATACCAAAAGTCCACGTTGATTTTGAATCTCTGTATTTATACCTCTGATATTAGCTTTACGTCGAATTTTGCCCCGACGATGCCTAATTTTTAGCTCCACCATTTGTTGGACATAAGCATGCACATATGAGTGCAAAAACTCACCAAAAATGTCTCACCTAACTTTCGGAAAGAAAACAGGGCTGCCCATGTTAGCAAAATACCAACATGATACAACATTCGATAGATTCATGGGTAAAAGACACTTTCACCCCTTATGTTTGTTACTTTCACCACTCTCAGTTTGGAAAATGACACTTTCACCCGTTTTGTGTCAAAGTTAAAACTACTATCATTGACAAGACCCCTCCCCATATTAAAATCGTCACAATCATGGGGTGTTGGTGCACTGAAATTTGGCAGAGTAAGGGTGTGCAAGTGTCATTTCCCAAACTTCACGGGGTGGAAGTGTTTTTACATCAAACTTGAGAGGGTGAAAGTGTCCTTTAACGTAATTTCATTTTTCAAGCAAGAAAACATCTCCAGCCCAAAAAAGAAACAAACCTTTTTTCATCAAAGCAACAGGCAAACACAGCTGCACATATAATACCCACATTTTACATATCAACAGACTTTGAACGTCCGGGGATTCATAGGCTCCCACGATGTCTTAACCCAGCAAGACCTTACCCGCAAAACATAATTACGAAAGCTAAATATGGTTATTGATAGCTCACTATACATATATAGTTCCAGAATACTGGTTTATTTTCACTTCAGATGCTTGACAAACCAATCTACTAGGTCTTTATGAGCCTCCTCTGCAGATTTTACAGCCACTTCATCTTCATCGTCGTACCTCACCGTCCACCCGTGTGAAACACCAGGAAATATTTTCACAAAGCTAACCTGCAAACGCAGACCTCGTTATTTTCCACCAGGGCTTAAAATTCGAATTGCATAAGCAAAGTGTCGAGACTGTGGTGGTATAAAATTTGATTTGCATAAGTGACAACTGTGGTGGTATAAAGTAGAAAATGTTGTTTCGACCAAACACGTGCTAAGAGCATCAGTGCATTGATAGATGCTCTCACTGGGATTGATATTTTAAACTCGGGAACCAGGGACGAAGTCCCTGTTTGGATGAGATAGATTATAGCAGATTAAAGGATTATTATCTCCTTTTAATCTGTGCCGTTCCGATACACAAGACTACTGCATGAGATTATGGGGGAGTTTGGTAGGACTTATAAGCAACTTGTAAGTCAGTTTTGGATTATAAGTTAAAGTCAGCTTATAAGTAGTGTTTGGTATGTACTTTGTAAGCAGAAAAGTTGGATTATAAGTCCATAGTGTAAAAATTGGCTTTTGAAGCTTTTCTTGAACTTCAGAACTTAACAACTTTAACACCAAACACACTCAACTTTTCTCTACATATTTTTTAGTCAACTTAAGTTGCAAATAAGTCATACAAAAGGCACCCTATATGAAACCGGATCCCCATTGGAGGGATCCGGATATAATCAAACATAGGAAATGTGTCAAACCCGGAGAACCGGCCAATAAACAGGGACCCAGACATGTCAAAAGACCATCACAAGCTGCCACATGGGGCTGGGCGGCGGACATTGTACAGTCATGTCACAAACTCCGGAACCCTCTTTTAAAATTAGGGTTCCGGTTTTACAAATTTGGGAGCCCAAAATTTAAACCCGGTTACGGATTTGGATTTAGATTATGAGAGAGTAGTTCAACTCGTAATCTATCCCATGCAAACAAGCTCGAAGTGTCAAAGAAAAATAAGAGAAAGCGGTCGTGAAGTGTTGGGCACATATCACACTGCTGAATATCACATAGATGGAATAGAAACAGCTAAGGAAGTCCACAGATGAGGGGATGTGATGGAAGTGGCATGCTAGGATGGAACTGAGAACTAAAATGAGACTGGGGGGCATAAACCTAAGGCATGTTGAAGTTGTCCGGATGGAAAATCTTCCAGAAGGTTCAAACCAAGTTGATGTTTGAGCTTTTCTTATCCATTCGACCGAAAAAACAAATCAACCAAACAAGGGCCGATTAGTGTTAAGATTTCTTACCTCAGGTTTGGCATCCAAGGCCTCCTCAAACTGTTTGACGAGTTCTGGTGGTGATATATTATCCATCTCTGCTCCCAGAATAGAAATTGGGACCTTCACAGCTGAAACCAAGTAAAATATTTGTTATTATCTAGGGTAACACACACACATTGCTTCCAATCGTTAGATTCATAAAAATATAAGATAAATTGCTTCCTACCACTACAGGGTATGAAGCTCTACACAGAAGACAAGTGTACAACACTTTGATTTCCGCCTAATACCAAAATTTGCAGAAAAACCTCAATCCTCAAGCTGTGCCTAATAGAGGAATAAAAACACTTTTGAGTGGAAGAGTTTTCTATTTACATAATGCATACCTTTGATATCATCCAAAGAAACAGACGACGGATGCAGTAGGGTGGCAACGTCAACATAAGGATGCTTAGATAGTTCCACAACGACTTTGGCTGATAAGACACCATAGATGAAGTATTATAAATATGTAATATAAACATAGTTGTAGTCTTTTGCAGAAGTGGAACATAGGAAAATCTCTAGCACGTAACTCACCTCCCCAACACAAACCTGCAGCTCCAACACTAGATACTCCGTTGCTTCTTAGAGCTTCAATCACAGGCTTTGCCTCTTCAGTCCCTTTACCCTATAAAAAAATGTAGAAACACTTTGGACAGGTATATTTCTTTCATAAAGAACCAAGGACATGAACACAGACACAGAGATCAGATTAAATCAGGCATGGCCAGCACAGAATAAACTGATGAAGCAAGAAAACAAACAAAACAGAAGATTGAAGTAGTTAGGTTGGACATAATATCTAGCGAACACGAGAATAAATGATGGTTTGACATGGCATAAGGGCATGCTTTTTGAGACTGTCCGCGACTAAGGAACCATGTGTCCTACATAAAGCTGTCCAATGGGCCGGAGGATCGCCAAACGGTCCCGTAGCGGCCCGTATGAAGGGAGAACCAGCCCAGGACCGGGGTAGTCTTGAACAGGCCCTAGGCCGTATATACAGTGGTCTGGGCTGGTTCATGATTTCGGGGACCACCGAACACGCCCAACAGAAGCCCAGGACCGGTGAGTGTATTAATAATATATATTATATATTTATATATTATACAAATATATATATAATATTTAAAGTACAATATATATATATATGTATGTATATATAGCCGGCCCATTTGACAGTCTAATCCTTCAGATGGTTGTTTCTCGTTTGACAGTATACATCAGAAAGTAAACACTTGCGCAAAAAAGTGAAGTGATGCCACTCAACAAAAAATTGCAGTATCATATACTAAAATGACAACTAACCGCTCCATGGTCTTTTATCCAAACAGGCAAAGGCCTTTCAGCATTGTCAGGTGCATAGGGATCTCCGTGTAAGAAGTCAGGAACCACTACATAGAACCCAGCAGCAGCCACTTTGTCAGCAAGTTTCCTGCAATATCAAAGTTTTATGGTTTTATGAGTTTAAGAGGGAGAAGCTCAATGATAGAAGGGTGCACCACCCTCTTATGGTATACCAAAAAGCTTACACAGCTCGCTTCTCAGAATAGGATTAGTGCTTGCACGATAACTATGATCAAATTCAAAAGATAGACTGATACTTAACCGGTCTTAGAAGACCTACATTCCTGTAATATCCTACACCACAGAAAAAGATATAAGAAACCAATTGATATCGTGGGGCCGAATCAATGGACATATCAAAAGGGTGTCACATGCATGATAAGTGTGGTGGTGAAGTATCGGTCTCCGACAAAAAACCAACACAACGATACCTCTAAAAACTTAGGAAGCTCGATAGCCATAATAGATAGTATTGCTTCTCAAGTTTTTTTCAAAGTCAATAGCTTAAACAAGCTCCGACCATATTTGGCTTAGTTACATATGACACCTGACTGTGGAAACACCTAGAGGTTAGGCTCCAAATTTTACTGCAATTGCGTTATTAGCTTGGTGAATGTACAGAACTCCAGAAGTGATGTTGGTGGTTTACACTTTGCACATGCTGGGGAATGGCGCTGTCACCTTGAAATGTTGCTGAATACAACACATCCACGTGTAATGGAGAAAGTCGCTGCATCAGGCCCATTCAGTTGCAAAACCAAGTGTAATATGATGCATCTCATGGGGCCACGACATCCACTGAAACCATACTAAAGCTCTTCCTAAACTTATCCTAGGTATATAATCCTTACAAACAAGTCACCAAGTATAATATGTTGAACCGTTATAATTCATTAGATTGTGGAATCTAGCGAAGAAATTGGGTACTCCATAAACAAGTGATTAATAAAAAATAGTAAGAGCAGTACAATGAGATTTTAAAGGCAGAAGTACCTCAATTTGGGAGCATCGTATCCTGCGATTAGAAATCATACATGCAAATCAGATACACAAGGTATGGAAGTTAACTGAAAGATTAGTGCAAAACTACAAGCATAATAGGAAAACATGCATCTCGCTGATAAACATTTAATCAAGTCATGGACCTCTAAAAGTCATTTACATACCCCAAGGGTCGGCCTAGTAGGCGAGGCTTGGAATATAAGGGTCTGCTCCGCTTAGGTCTCAATTTATAATCTCACGAACGACAGTTATCCTTTGGGGCCACTAGGAATTGACATGATAACTCAGACCCCGTGGATTTGTCAAGGTGCTTAACAAAAAAATTCTCAAAAGAAAACCATATTGATTCCGTAATACCACTTCAATCCCTATTCATTCACATTCAATTAAGATTCATGATTCACAGTAATCTCCCTAGGGCAACAAGCATCAACCCATTACTTAAACCCTTCAAATCGTCAGTATTCAATCCTCAAATTCAGAAATTGTATCACAAACCCCAACTACCACACAGAACCCACGTGGAAAATCAAATATTAGATAAATCAAAGTTTGTCAAGGTAAGTACCAAAAATGTCGGAGACGAGAAGGACGGCGAGCTTGGAGTCGGACGGCCCAGAAACGTAGGTCTTGAGGCCGCCGATTTCCTCGACGTGCCCTGCTCCAATGCTGGAGCTGATGGTCGGCGGGTTGTCGCAACACTGTGGGCCAGACATCGCTTAAGCAAGTTAAGAACTGATGAATATGGACGCGGGTAGTCTACTGGTGTAGGAATATATGGGGAGAAGAAGAGGGAGGTTTGGAGAAAAGTTGATTGATGTCACGAGTGACCTCAAATTGCAATCGAAGTGTGTAGACTTTACGCTCATTTGAGAATTGAGATAGCCAATGGCAATCTGAATAACCCGCTCGAAGTTTGAAAATCAACCATTTGTATGAGTATAAGATGATAAACGAGCTTTCGAACAATACGTCTGTACTGACGTGCCACGACTACACAGATTTTCAAATAGTACTCTACTAACCTTTTCTGGTAGTGGTTGGGTGGCGCCAATTTAAGTTTTTTCTTTTTTTTTTGGAAAGAGATGTATTCCACTAATCTACTCCTCAAAAAAATGTATTATAATTCCCTAAAAAAATGTATTCTACTAATCAATTATTCAGTACATCCGTGATATAATATAAATTTCTGCAATCATACAATTAGGTGGGTCGTTGAACCCAACCGTTATTGTTCACTACACTTGCATGACAGATATGAAAGAACCGATTAGGGTTGTTGGTACAAACGCAGAAATGAAAAGATAAACACAAAGGAAGAAGAGATGAAACGGGTGTATGTGTATTTACATAATCATCAATGAAAAACCTTAATACAATCTTATATACTCCTTCCGTCCCATGTGGTTCTTCAAGAAACTGAAAGTTGCTTTATTAAGAAAAGAGGTGAAAATTCAGAAATTACTCTGTTAAGTGACTAAAAGTCTGAGTACAATCATAGTCAACCACTTAAAAAGATGGTAAAATGGTATTTTCCATGTAAATCTTTTCTTTATTAGAAAATTTTTCAAGAACCTAGTGGGATGTCCAAATAAAGGAAATCCTGAAGAACCTGGTGGGACGGAGGGAGTACTCTGTATGACATCAACGGGTGAAATCCAACGGTAGGAAAGGCTAGGCCAACACAAAAGGTGTTGTGAGGACTAGAATACCTTTATATTTTAGGTTACAGTAGATGGGCATGAATGTGTTCCAGTGAGGTAGTATTACCCACCCACCACCCCCCCCCCCCTCTTCAAACTGTTGGGGAGATTGCGCCATCATCTTGGTCTTGAAGTCTTCGAAGAGAGGAGCAGGGAGCGATTTGGTGAATATGTCTGCGATCTGATCTACACGAGAAAGAAAAGAAACTATGAGTTCCTTGTGAAGGGTCTTTTCACGCAGGTAGTGATAGTCAAGCTCGATATGCTTGGTACGTGCGTGAAAAAAGAGGGTTAACTGTCAGCGAGACTGCAAAAATATTATCAAACAATAGAATTAGAGGAGAGGAGATAGAAATCATAAAAAATGAAAAAGAAATTCGAACCAAGAAATATCAGCAGCAACAGTTGCCAAAGCTCGATACTCAGCTTCGGTGGAGGAGCTGGAATTAGTAGGTTGCTTCTTGGAGGCCGAGTGGATCGAATTGGGCCCAAGAAAACAAACAATTCCCGTAGTACTATGGCGATCCGTAGGATTGCTTGCCAATCTGCATCTGCGTAAACATTAAATGATAAAGGACCGGTTTTAGAAAATAACCCGTGCGACTTTCTACCTTGGAGGTAGCGCAATATTCGTTTAGCACCGCTCAGATGAGCATGAGTTGGTATGTGCATAAATTGGATTAGATGATTTAGGGAAAAAGCGATATCTGGAAGAGTAAATGTTAAATATTGTAGCGCGCCTAAAAGGTGGCAAAAAATTGTAGGTTCTCGTAAGGAAGTTCCTTGAGAAATATGAAATTTGACCCCAACAGCCAAAGTCGTGGGACAAGCGTTGAAGGTTGTCATGTTGAATTTTACGAAAAAACAGTAATGTATTTTTTGTTGATTAAGTAAAATACCATATTTGTTGCGAGCGACCTGTTGCCGAAGAAAATATGTAAGAGGCCCAAGGTTTGTCATTTAAAATTCAGACCCAAGTGAGTAATCAAGGTAGAAATATAATGAACATCATTTCCGGTGAAAATTATGCCATCGACATAGAGAAGAAGCAAAGTAATTTTGTTGTGGTACTTTCTAATAAATAATGACGAATCTGCATAAGAAGAGCAAAAACTTACTGAAAGCAAAAAAAGTTGTGAAACGCTTAAACCAAGCACGGGGTGCTTCTTTGAGACCATATATCGACTTGTGAAAAGACAAACATGTTTAGGAAAATATGGGTCAGTAAAACCTGTTGGTTACTTCATGTGAACAGTTTCACGTAGATAACCATGTAAGAAAGCATTTTTAGCGTCTAATTGTTGAAGTGGCCAAGAATAAGAGGCAGCAAGAGCAATAATACAACGGACAGTAGCATGTTTAACAACCGAACTAAACGTTTCTTCGTAATATAAGCCATAAGTTTGATGAAACCCTTTCGCTACAAGACGAGCTTTGTAGCGAGAAATAGAGCCGTTATGGTTCATTTTAGTTTTAAAAATCCACTTATTCCCAATAATGTTTCTGTTTGGGAAGGAGGAACCAAACTCTAAGTCTTTTGTTGTAAGAGGCTTTGGTATTCATTAGTCATGGCTTTACGCAACTGGAATAATTTTTAAGCCTCTGAATATGAAATAGAATCATTGTGTGAAGTGGGTGAAATGTTTATAATAGTAAAACCAATATGAGAAGGAGCAATTTGTGTGGTAGAGTGGAAGAGCAATTTTTTCTTGTTAATTCCAAAGTTATTACGTGTTTGCATAGGATGACCACCACAAGAAGGGAGGTGGGGTCTCATCATTGGATTGGCTGGACGTGCCATGCCTGAACTGGGAGCGGACGTAACGTCACAATCAGGTGGGGGTGCCGAACTGGGTACAGGCATAATGCTAACAGTTGGCTTCAGCGACCCAGAATCCTCAGCCATGTCCCTTGGAGGGGAAGATGTAACTGGTACAGGGGCAGGAGAAAGCCCAAAGGCAGAGGCAGGACATGTACAAGTAGAAAGCAGTGAGTGTGTGTGAGTGGAACAAGGAGATATAGGCACACTTTGAGCATAATTAATTAGAACATGGAAAATTAAGCCCATCAAAAATTACATCACGACTAATGAAAAGTTTGTTAAAAGTTGTATCAAACCAAAGGTACCCCTTGTAGCCATCTGCATATCCAATAAATACACACTTTCTGGTTTTTGGATCAAGTTTTGAATGTGAATAATGTGTAAGCCGGAGAAAACAAGCACACACAAACACTTTTAAGTAAGTATAATCAGGAGTAGAGTGAAATAAAATCTCGAAAGGGGATTCGTTAGAAGTAGATTACTAGGTCACCTGTTAATGAGTTAAGTGGCAGTAGCCACTGTATGACACCAAAAAATGTGAGGTAGTGAAGCATTGTGCAGTAGTGTGACGGCTGTTTCGATTATGTGACGGTGTTTTCGCTCAGCCACCCCATTTTGTTGAGGGGGTGTAAGGGCAACACTTTTGGTGACGAATACCATTACACGTAAATATTTTTGAAACACAAAAGCAGTATATTCACCATCAGATCTTAGGATTTTGATATGGTAACCAAGTATTGTTTTCAACAAAAACTTCATATTTGATAAAAGTGTTGCTAACTTTAGATTTGTTATATAACAGGAACATCCAGGTATAGCGAGATAAATCATCAATGAACAAAACATAATACTTATATCCATTATAAGACAAAGAGTAAGAAGGTCCCCACACATCACTGTGTATAATATGCAAAGGACAACTAACAACATATTTAGACAAGTTGTATGGAAATCGTCTCATTTTTTTAGATAAACAAGACTCACATAAAGAAGCAGCAGATTTATGAAAATTAGAGACAGAATGAGAGAAATAGTTTAAGAATTTAGACAGAACAAAGTTTAAGGGGTTCCCAAGTCGAGCATGCCACAGATTGGACTTGATACGTTGACCTAAAAAAAGCTTGAGGACTAGTCGTTGTAGACATGGAGGACATGGTGTACAACCCATTTTTACTGAGACCCCGAAAAAGATTTTATCTTGTATCCACTTCCGGAAAACAAAGTGAGTGTTTATCAAAAATAAATCTAGTGGGCACAATTGTTGCTGTCTCGACGGTTGTACCGCATTGTCACCTTGTCTATGCCTTTTTCAATCTCCAATGCATCTTCAATGGATCTTCCGACAGCAAAACTGTCATCTTCATTTACTCCATTTATTCTCCACTTGTCCGAAAAGGCATATCTAACCCTTTTCCCTCAAACTTCACGTATCTCATCATCAAGTTCTTGCAAAAAGTTAAGGTTCATTTAAGTTCTTGTGCCTTTGCATCTCTCGTCGAGACTGCTCTGCCCAGTTTTCTCATAATCGACGGAATAAAACGACCGTTCTCATTTCAGGTGATGATTGTGGTCCCTGCTTCCTTCGTTTCAGGTAACCACATTTCGTCGAAATTCAATTTGAGTTGGAAGGTAATATGCGGTGTACTTATAGACGAATCTAGCTTATTTCAAAGGTATTGGAGTTATCCCTTCAAATTTCCTCATGTTTCTATTTCTCCATATCACCCATGTAGTCACCCAAAACTTCTCTCTTTCTTCTTAGTTGTGTGTTTCGGAGGACAAGGCTAGTCCACAACATTAAATCACCAGGTCTGGATCTAAAAATATCAATACTTGTGCACTCCTCTCACACGACTACTGAAGCCGGGCATTCCATAAATAGGTGATCTACCATTTCTCGTTGTGTGCCACATATATCACATTTGTCTCCAACTGTCACTCGTATTCTAATGAGATCTGATCGAGCACCTAAGAAATTGTGACCATTCCAAACTTTGAATATTACTTTTCTAGATAATTTGACTTTCCACATGTCTGTGAAGACATTTGAGGTGGGATTAGACACTTCGGCTGCAGCACTATCTCCCATTACTTCATCTGGGTTGCACTCTTCCACTTCATAGCAGCTTCTCACAATGTAATGTCTTTTTGGTGTAAAGTGCCAACACAATTGATCTTTATACTCTTGCCGAGGTAAGTTGCTTCTCTTTCCTGCTTCTATATCAATTGTCTAAAGCCATTATGCTAGTTTAATTTCATTTCACGTTCCGCTCTCTTTTTCAATGAGAACGCCACCACAAGGTCTGGATTAGTTGTTCTAGTTATTGTTCGGAAAGAGTATGATCTTGGGATTCAAGAATAACCTAAGAATTTGGTTTTATTTTTTTACAAAAAAAATAATTTGCTTTTATTTTCATCTCCAATCACCCATATTAGCCATTTTTTGAGTGTTTTCCTTCCTTCAAGCAAACTATGCCAAATAAAAGAGGGATTTGACCCTAAATCTTCATTTAGGAAGTCCCTTTTCTAGAAATATTTTTCCTTAAGAAGTTTGCTTAGCAACGAGTTCGGCTAAGTGATTAGCAACCATCCCTGTCGGGCCTGAAGAGCTCTATTAAAGAGCTGGATATATTTCATTTCCAGGCCCCCGTTGTGCCTAAGTTATTGTAGTTGGACCATGCTAGCCAGCATAAAACTTTTTCTTTACCCGTGCTGCTTCATAACTTCGGATAATGGTCTTCATTTTTTGCAAACCCTGATGGTAATAAGAAACACGACAATTCATAGTTTGTGAGGGCTTGGGCGACAACTTTTACTAAACTTATTTTCCCCTACTGATAATGTTTTCTCTTTATATCCTTTAAGATTGTCTTTTTTTTATGATTCCGTCAAAAGAGACTGACTAGTTTTTTCCCATTGTTATTGGCAATACCAGGTACCGCTCATGGGAATCCACTTCTTCGACACCACACAGTTTCTTGATTTCTTCCTTCGTGTTAGACGTAATTTTCGAACAATGCCATATTAATTTTTTGCCCATATGCTTATTCGTATTTTGGTATTTCTTGTAGCAATGAAGTTAGTTCTAAGTATCCACTTTGACACCCCTGCGATTCCTCAACCGGGTCATCGATTCGTGCCCTTGCAATCCGAAAAGCCTCTCGGATGGGCCGAGATTTTCTCCAGAAAGAACAGTAAGGAAGTACTTATAAAATTGACATATTAAGTTTATTAAATGAGCAGTTAACTAAAACTCACATCCAAAACACCACAACAAACTACATAGGAAATACAAAAGCTATAATGTTTCACTAATGATTGTGCTCGAAACAAAATATCAATGTGTTATGATCTGGAACGAGAAAGAAAACGGTAAAAACAAAGAACACTAGCTATAAATTTCACGGATTTTGAAAACCTAGATCTTTACCTCCACCTTGATCTTGGAACACCGGTAACTTAATCTCTGATACCATTTTGTTATGATCTGGAATGAGCAAGAGAGTGATGGAAAAAAAGAAAGAACAAGAACACACCGATGTAACATGGTTCATGAGCGATGAAATAGATACTTCCACATCCTAAAACTGCAATTGTGTTGAGAGAAACGAATACGAATGCAACCACAATGTTTAGGCACTACCTAGGTCCCTCATATAGACATATACGATTGACTTAGTGCCCAAGACATCTCAAAACGACTATGGAAAGGGTAAAGAAACAATCCAGAAACTGGCAGCCTCGACCAACTCATGTGCCACCTGTGCCAGAGGTCGTGCGACCTCATTAACGCCCAGAAAAAAGGCCCGGCGCGAGTTCTGCCAGAGTTCATGCGCCCTCCTTCTCCTCCGGAACTATGTTCCGCATCCCCTCTTACCGAGCTTCATATTCATTGGTGGTTGTATCCGCACCCCTGTTTTTAGAGGCCCATGGCCACCACGGATCTTGCTGCTTCAACAAAGCATGTATCCTGATAAGCCACCTGCGTTTAGTCCTTCCCTCTAATCATGTCAATCTTGATCATCCCCCCCGGTCATCTTCTCTATTGCTCCGATAACCCACGAAATCGCGTGTTCCACATTGATCGCAAAACCCTAGCTATGAATTTCATAGATTGTGGAACCCTACCTCTCTAGCTCCACCTTGATCTTGGAAGAACGATAAGCTTAGCTCTGAGATCCCCTGAATTGTCGGACCTAGCTATGATACCAGTTTTTTATGATCTGGAACGAGCAAGAGAACGATGAAAACCAAAGTACAAGAATCCACCGATGTAACGTGGTTCACTAGCAATGAACTGGCTATCTCCATGACCCAGAACCCCGATTTTGTTGAAAGAAACGAATACGACTACAACCACAATGTTTAGAGACAACCTAGGTCCTTTATATAGACATATAGGATTGACATAGGGCCCAAGACATCCCAAAACGACCATAGAACGGATAAGGAAACAACCCAGGAACTGCCAGCCCCGACACAAGTCCTGTGCGACCTGTGCCACAGGTTGTTCGACCTCATTAACTCTCGGACACAGCTCATGTGTGAAATGTGCCAGAGGTCGTGCAACCTCCTTCTCCTCACGAACTGCTGCATCATTTTCATTGTCATCCATTGATCTGTCACTTCGTCTTGCTTCGCCTCTAACTCCTCACTGAGCCCTAGAGTATATTCAAAGAACCTTAATTCAACACAACGCCATAACATACAAGAACTAGATCACGCGCTCCCATTATCCCAACTAAATATCTGTAATGTTTTAAAGTAGCAAAAGCTAGACTGCCGTAAAACTAATCCGTAAAAGTTGAGACGATAAATACCCAAACATGTAAATAGATTATGAAGTAATAAACACATAAACAAAGAGTATGTCGTCAAAACGTCCATGGCTTTTACATAACATGGCGTTCTTTCATTCCATAAACACATCATGTTGCAATCCCAAATCTGGCCAGTACGAGGGAACATGGATTTCCAAAAATACAAATTTCACCAACTCGTTCATAAATAAATAAACGTGAGAACCACATTGAGTTACTGTTCCAAATTTCGCAAGGTATTTCCTCATGAACATTGAGACATTAATTATAGAAATCAACACTGTGATAATTCGTAGTTTAGCAGTTCCAAATGCATCATAAGACAAAACAATCTAGTTATCATTTTTGTATAATTATCTCATGAAAATATCATGTCTGATTCCATATAAATCATAGCGACAAAGTTCTAATTTATTAATTGTGACGGCTACTGGGAACCAGAATCATCATTAATAAAAAATGGCTCTTCAGGTTCATAGTAACCATCCTTCGCCATAGGCGTTTAGAAAGTTTCTCTAAACATTTGCACATGCATCACCTCAACTAAGTAGACCTTAAGTGTCGACACCACCGTAATACTCACTGAAGAGTGGTATTGGATACCACTAGTCCTAGAACATTGGGAATAGGCTATATGTCTCACATTGGGCCACCCTTTAAAATAATGAAGACTCACATTGAATTGTCCTTAAAAGTATCACAGGGCCAAAGTCGGGCTGCAGCCGTGTATATATATACACATATATATATATGTATATATGTATATGTATATTTATGTATGTATATATATATATACTAATCACGGTGGAATATTGTGCTGGATACTCTACGAATTTTGTGGCTTCGGCCCGGCCTGATATGTGTGTGTGTATATATATGTGTGTTATATATTTTGCAAATAAACACATTGTCATGATTAAGATAGGCTTTGCTGGCATAATAATTTTACCTTAACAAATAGCACACAAGTCAAAGCAACTGCTACTCGTACGGTATGTACTCATCTCTTATGAATCGAAATCTACACATAACCAATAGAATAGACATATATATATATACATATACATACATATATATACATATATATATATAAACATATATATATATATATATAAATACACATATAAGTCCTCAATCCTAATCAATGTCATATCCAATGCAAATACCATATGTATGCATGTACAGGTGAGAACTCCATGTACGGAGTTGTATTTTGTGTTTGTGTGGTTTCCGAATGAATTTTTTAGGATTAATTAGCCATTCTGATGAATAATTGTGAATTTGATATTTTTTATTTAAATGATAGTCCGGGCGTCTTTTGCAATGATTCCGAGCTATAAATTATCACATATAATCTCTCAGTAGTGTTCATTTTGTGTATTGTAGGTAACTGATGCTCGGAGATTATACCGGAAGCGAGAATGAACTTAATTTGGACAATGGAAAAGCTCGGAAAATGGCTAAGGAAAGAGGAGAAGGAAGTTGCATAGAGAAAAGGCAACAAAAGTGGCAAGCTAATCGCATGAGCACCTAGCAGCTCGCACGAGTTGCTGGCACACAAGCAGAGAAATGGCATTGCAACTGAGAAGAAGAAAAGGGACAGGACCTCGTGAGAGCAAGTCAGGTACTTGCACGAGCATAGTGGATTTCCAGAGCTTTGCAGATGGAACAGGAGCTCGTGCGAGCTCACTCCTACTTGCACGAGCACAATTCAAATAACACGAGCAACATCATGTTTGCTCGAGAAAATACAATTCGTATGAGCGTAATGGAATTCGTACGAGCAGATTCCTACTCGCACGAGTAGAATTTGCTGGCACGAGCAAGATAACAGCTGCAAATCATAAACTTTGGGCAAGTTATGTAATTTTTTGATAGTTTCTGAACCTATATGCACAACCTAGGGAGGTGTGCAACTGGTAGGAAACAGTGGAGAACGAAGTTTTGAGCTTCGAGCATTGTCCAGGATCGAAGATTTTATCTGTTTGAATTTTCTTCCATCTTCTGTATGATTGTACTGAATTCTAGTGTTTTGATTATCGTTATGAGTAGCTAAACTTTTAACTTCAAGAACCACAGTTGGGAATTAGGGTTTATTACTGGGTATTATTTTATTATGAATTTGTGATTCGCGTTTGAAATTAATCGATGCAAGATTCTTATTTATCTTGCAAAATTGGAGACGTCTAGTTTGCTCGATCTTAGTTTAGATAATCACTTCTGGTGCGGGATTATATGTCATCGGAAAAGTGAATTGAACACCTAAGAAAACAATAACTTATTTATGCGAGATTGTGAAACTAAGAACGTGGAGTAGATCATTTTTCTTAATGTGTGGCTAGGGTGAGTTAATAAATTTTTGACGCGGGGTTAACTAGCTTTCGTTGAAGATCAGTTGAACAATCGTGATTAGTTGCAATTGCTGGTTTAAACCAAATACCCGCATCTGTGTTTCCGAAGCCATAGAAAATCCAATAAATTACCTTTAGCATCTCAACGAGGAGTCCCTTATTGAATTTTATTCAAATTTTTTACATTTAATTTAGTTACTTATTCAGTAATTAGTCAAACAAACAAGTCTCTCAAAAAAAAAAAAAAAAAAAAAACAAGATTTTCACACTTTGATTGCTCTTTTGAAACTACAGACTTAGTCCTCACGAGTTGAGAGAGGGAAGATGAATTACATTTCTTAGTAGATGGACTGTCAGATCCATCATACAAGGGTGTGACCATCCCACAACAAACTTTCTGTTATTACAAGCATCCCATTACAAACTTTCTATTATTACAAACTATCCCCACAGTATATTACACTAACAATCTACTTCTAGCTCTTCATTTTCTTCAACCCAGTTATGCTTTCTGGACAAATAAATAGATAATTGTTGTAATAAAAACGAACAATATTGCAATCATAGAGGACTCTGGCAAGTCTCCAAGAAGACAGTAAAACATGCTGTAAAGGACAGAATATCTACGGTGAAAATCATTTTCGCTCCAAAATTACAGTTCAAGAAGCTCAAAAGCACCCTTTAATTGGGGTGTAGTTGAGTTGGTCGGCCTTGCATTCTCAAAGTGTTGGACATTTTCCTAGAGGTCTTGAGTACGAACGTTGGGTACACTAAGGGCTGTCTATTGGCCTTCCCAACTGTGAGCCTATCAACCCGGGTTTTCTCAGGCTGGTTTACCTCTCTGGTGTAGTTTGCAGGCTATTGCACAAGAACGGGCATTTACCCATAACGCATGCGGAGGGTTACGGCTGTGGGTTCCCACGTAGTAACAACAACAACAACAACTACTTAAAAGCTAAAGACTGAAGTACAAACTTGTCGTAACTTATGAGAGCCATTTTGAGCTGTGGCGACACATTCTGGGACATGTATTGAAGGGAGAAGACTTCAAACCTGCTTTTCCTCTTCTTATACCAGATCCAAACCTAAAACAATGAAAGAGGATATGGAAAGCGAAACTCAAAATCTTTTATAAACCAGATGCCTTGTTTGTAGGCAAGTGTTACGAAACTCTTATTCCTTCAATCATATGATGCCTGACTGGTGACCGTTGGCGAACATATAAAACAAGCCTCATAATAGAGAAACAGTACTAACATTAGTGACTGGGAAATGTTCATTAATCATCACCAACTGAAGTCTCACTAATGGAAGTAATTTACACACTCTTTATCAAGATTCATCAAAACGATATCCAGCATTTGATAGATATTATTCGCGTAATGTATGCATCATAGTGGAAGAAGTGAGTCTTGCCTCCTGGATGACATCCTCCGGAAGGAAGAGAACGACCTCATCATCGCTTTGGGACCTTTTTGCAAGGAATATCCAAATGAAGCACTCTTCATTAGTCTAGCTATGCTTACCCCAGTCAAGCCCTTCTTCGAGTTCGATTCCCTCACTTCACCTAATTGACTACTCGAAGAATCTCCATGTTGGTCCTGAGAAATTCCAGACACTGCACGATGAATCACCGAAGCAGACGACGCATCCAACGAAACCGATCTTCTCATAGGTTGCAACTCTTCCTCAATAGTAAGCCTGTGATCAGAAATATCACTCAGTACCCTTATTCTTAATGGGTTTTTTTGGGTAACCTCTCTTATCAAACCACCAAAACTCTCATTTCCCATCACTTGATCATTGCTTCTCAAATCCTCTGAATTCTCTACCTGGGTCTCTCCCAATTGTTCCGAATCGGGCTCTACTGCACTAGCTTGAGCATTGCTTGTAGAATTGAAGACAACCGGCGCACGACACAAAGGGCAATTCTGGTGTGACCTTAACCAAGTATCAATACAAAGAATGTGAAAGGCATGACTACATTTGGGCAAAATCCGGAGAGTCTCT
The DNA here is from genome assembly GCA_023055425.1 of Linanthus parryae. Lineage (NCBI taxonomy): Eukaryota > Viridiplantae > Streptophyta > Magnoliopsida > Ericales > Polemoniaceae > Linanthus > Linanthus parryae. Next base: position 94,009,763 of record JALGPY010000001.1, read on the forward strand.
TCTTCTAGGAATTTATTCAAACAGATGGTGCAGTCTGTTTCTTCGGTCAGTCCACCGTCCTTGTACTTGAAAACAGCAATCGAATCGATCACAGACTGCGTCAGTCCAACTGTTCGGATATGCCATATGGGGTGGTCGACGACAGGGCCGTGATCCTCGTCGAGAAATTCCCGATGATCGTCGCCGGCGCCGGCGACGACGACATCAGGCGTTCCTGGGTTTGCTCTGATATGGGTTCTGTTTGAATTTGCATAGCGTCTCTTAAGAACTGTGATACATGTGAAAACAAGAGCAGCTACACCGACAAGGCAGAGGAAGAGGATCAGGAATGGCCAAAAATCGAGAAATTTGTGAGATTCATGTGAAGGAGGAGGCGGTGGAGGAGAAAACGAGAGAAGATCGTCGTCGTCGTCGTAGATGTATTCTGAGATTCGTCGAGTTAGGCGATGATGGTCCATGGTTGAAGATGGAGAAACAGGGGTTAGAGATTGATACCTTGTACATGAAGAAATAGGGACAACGATGCAAAATTAGCTTCTTCCCAATTGAAATTACCTTGAGTTTGTGATGAACAACGAGTGGGTTATGAATTTTGGATTGATCGGTGAAGTTGGATTGTATGAATTTTGGGGCTAATTTCGCTTTCAGAGGAAGAAAACTGAGGAAGTTTACTTGCAGCTTCCTCTCTTTTGCTTTCGTTTTAGAAAAAGTCAACAGACACACCTTTGGACTTTAGAGAGAGGCATTTTACGCGTCTTTGCAAGACAAGTAGTACTAGTTGCGGAAGCAATTGATTTAATTGTGGAAGTGAGAACCTTTAGTCACCTAAAACCTTTCCAAGGACCATCGTTCTTGTTCCCAAACTTCGCTCTGGCGTTTTCGAAATTTAATTGTGGAAGTGAGAACCTTTAGTCACCTAAAACCTTTCCAAGGACCATCCTTCTCGCTCCCAAACCTCGCTCTGGCGCTTTCGAGACTAAATCGCGCTCTAAAGGCCCTCCAACAAATAGAGATTTCGTTTTCGTAGGCGAATTACTTTTTAAAGTCAATTTACTATTAATTTGGATTATACTTGATGATTAGTCTCAACTTATTATGTGTCAGTGTGATAATTCAACTATTTAAACATTATTCTTTCTTATTGAAGTAACATATTTGACAAATGAATACTGACAACCATTTTAATAAAAAATATTCTCATGTGTAAAATCACATTATCATATGTAAATATTAGTTTTCTTCATAAAATTATAGTAAATAAATATTATACATAGACGCTCTCAAATGCAATCCTTCTGAAATTAGACGTTTTTCCGTTCCCGCTCCAGTTCGCGCTCCCGCTCTAGGTGACTTAACTGAGAACCACTAGTTCTTGAACTTCTCTGACAAATGAGAGAAATAAAAAATCGCGGAGGATCTTGTTCTTGAACTTCTGTGAGAAATGAGAGTAATAAAAATTGCGGAGGACTATCAAGGATGAACAAAGAAAGTGGAAATCTAGAGCATGATTGTTGTGAGGGACATGTATTGATTCCACTTCAGTCGTTGTTGATAGTCCTAGCTGTTGATGTCCCTGCTACAGGACGTAATACAACTTTTAATACACGTCACCTGCACGGGTGGATATAGTCGAGCCTATAAATGGAATTAAGAGAAAATTCTTCAATTTTTTAACTGGAACTTTAACATTTTATACACCTCTGTCCCAGCTCTTCCCCATCATTTTGACTTTTACCACTATTCACTGGGTCACTTTGACTCACTGATTTGGATAGTAAAGTAATTTAATTTTTTGATAATTTTTTCATGGTGTTGTAGAGTATAAGTTGCTCTATAACACCGTGAAAAAATTGTCGAAAAATCGCATTATTTTGCTATCGAAATCACCCGGTCAAAGTGACCCATATACGAGTCAAATATTCCCAATGATGGGCAAGAGCTGGGACAGAGTAGTATTAGAAAAGATAGGCCATCACGGAGCAACAGCTTCTCTCTCGGGTCCTATTTTCCCGAAACACACCGGATTCAGTGCCATGACTCCAATATCCATGCAGGTCCGATGTTGGGTTTCTTCATCAACGAGGATCGAACTTGGAACGTCGAAGCTCTAAAGAACTTTATATGGGATGTGGATGCAAACACCATTGTAGTCATTCCCCTTCCTGAAAATCCAAGACCGGACAGAATTGTGTGGCACTATGAAGAGAAAGGTATTTATACTGTTAAATCGGGTTATAATTTAGCAACGATTTACCAAATAGATATGCAGAATTCTGCAGGTTCTAACCCATGGTCAAGCTTCTTCTCTTTGTTATGGAAAATCAAGTGCCCAAAGAAAGTTCAACACTTCATTTGGCGATGTTTTAATGAATCGTTACCTACTAATAGCAATCTGTGCCCGAGGAATTTACAAGTCAAAACTGCTCCTATTTTTGTGGTGCGCAAGGTGAATCAGAGGTTCATCTTTTCTCCCAATGCCCGAAGACTAGGAGGCTATGGGCGCAAATGGGATTCAACCCTGACCTCCTTCAAATTAGAGTGAATTTCAGGTATTGGCTACCTAGCCTTTTCTCCAGAGCGAACTAGGTTGATCGAAGAAAAATTAGCCTTTTCTTCTGGGAATTATGGAAGCAAAGAAACGCCATCCTCTTCAAAGGAAAGGTGAAAGAATATGATGTTTTTTTGCAAAGATGTTGTTGGACAAGTCAGAGAGTGGGATGGATCCGATGCAAAGTTTCAATTTGACACGAGAATGATTACCGGGGAACATCAATGGAGTAAGCCACCTTCGGGATTCTTTAAGCTTAATTTTGATGGAGCTTTCGATAGATCTAACAGTGTTATGGGTTGTGGAGCTATCATCCGGAACTGCCACGGTGAGGTACTAGCAGAAAAGTCGAAAGGAAGGAGTAGGGGTGAAGGTCCAAGAATGGCGGAGGCAGGAGCTTTGAGATAGGGTATTCAGATAGCTATTTCGAGGGATGTCAAAAATCTACAAATTGAAGGCAATGCGAAAGTTCTCCTCCAAGATTTAATCCGTCTTCGGTCTTGTAACGAGCTAGATGACTCTTCTCCTTCTGTAGATTTTTTGAATGAAGTCTTGGTGCTCCTGTCAGTTTCCGAAGCGATTGATGTGTGTTGGGTGCCACGACAACTCAACAACCCAGCACATCTTCTTGCTGCAAGGTCAAAGCAGCTTAATGAGGATGAACAGTGGTCTGGAGATATAGCGCATTGGTTAGCCAGAGTTGTATAAAATGATGTTTTAGGTTATCCTTCTTGAGTTGTTTGTTATGAGGTTCCCAAAAAAAAAAAAAAAAAAAAAAAAAAAAAAAAAAAAAAGATAAGCCATCACGGCCACAATTACAAGAAGCAATCAGATCACAACAGATCTGAACACACAGCAGAACCAAGAGACAAGGAAGACTTAGCTTTCTCATGAGCAACAGAATTCCGATATCTAGGCACAAAATGAAAATTACAAGAATCAAAACCTTCTTCCAAGACCCAGCAATCTTCAATCACATCACCAATGCATCCCATAGAAGCAGAAGATTTCTTGTTCAGAAAATTCACCACTAACTCACTATCGGAATAAATATGAACACATCTATTACGACTCTTTTTTCACCAAAGTAGTGCTTCTCTAATAGCCAAACTCTCCAAGATTACGGAATTAATAATACCTGGAATTTGCTTTTGTAAGCTGCTAACAGTGGAATCCTGAGCATTTAATCTAACTGCAGCAATACCCCCCAAAGCTCTGCTAATATCCACTGTTGTGTCAGTGGTTATGCAAACTTCAAAATCAAATGATGGTTTCCCAGCTTCAGACAGCTCTTTAGAAGGTCCTTTGCCTGCATGTTTTGAGTAGAGAAATGTGAACTCATTTTTAGCAACAACTGCTCTCTGAACCACTTGCGAAGGACTCCACCTAATATCATGAAAAAGCCAGTCATTTCTAGCTTTCCATAAATACCAGCAAGTGTACATGAACAAGCTCAAATACTCATTACTATTCCTAGAATTATCAGCAATATTCTTAACCAATTCCCACCAATTCATCATGCTTCCAACCACCAAGAAATCATCATTTATCAACTTCAGAGGGGACAACTTCCAAGTGTGTTTAGCAAAACTAAACTTGAAGAACATATACATAATGCTTTCAACATCTTCACCACACCACCTTCATATATCATCATTCAAAATCCTTTTAGCAGCAAGAGATTCTCCAGATGGTATGGCATCATTAAGAGCTTTCCAAAAAAAATTATTTTTTTGGCTAAGCTTGAGTCTTCCATAAACATCTCCAAAGAGTAAAATTAATGCTAGAAGCCCCATCGTCTTGACATCTCACAGTTTCTGCCAGATTATATGCAGATTTTACATTATATTCTCCAGAACTTGTATAAAACCAAATCCTTTTGTCGTCACTATTCTGACCTCCAAGAGGAATGGCCAAAATAGTTTTTGCTTCATCCATGTCAAATATACTTTCCACGACCTCTTTCTTCCATAATCTCTGATCTTGATCAATCAGCTCTTCCACCTTTTCATATTCACAATGAGGGGGCATGTTAGATAAAATTTTGAAGTTACCTTTTCTTGGAAACCATGCATCCCTCCAAATATTGATGAGCTTCCCATTACCCACTCTCCAAAATAAGCCTTTATTCAGCAGCTCTTTACCCCAAAAATACTCCTCCATGCCCAAGAGCATGAGGGAGAAGGATTGGTTTGCCAAAAGGATGAATTAGGGAAGTACATACCCATATGTATTGATTTAAGTAAAGATGGGGATCCATTTCACCAGCCTAGAGGCTTGTTTTGCCAATAAAGCCTTATTAAAACTTTCCAGGTTTTTTAAACTTAAGCCTCCCTCCTTTTTGTCCTTTCATAAGAGATCCCACCCCTTCCAATGTATCTTCTTCTTCTCAGATCTATTATCTCCCCACCAAAATTTTAAAAAAGACCTTGAGATCTCTTTACAAGTCTGTTTTGGGAAGAGGAAATTTGACATGGCATATGATGGTATAGCTGCAAGAGTTGATTTAATCAGCACTTCCTTGCCAGCTTGACTCAAGAATCTTTCCTTCCCAGAAGAGACTTCACTCTGAACATTTTCATTCAAGTACTTTAGGATATGAGTTTTTGATATCCCCACTAAAGAAGGAAGCCCCAAAGACTTGTTGTGTTTAAAGTCTCTGTTGATCCCAAGATAGTATTGAATGTAGTTTTTTAGGATGACACTTTTGTTTGGGCTGAAAAATATCTGAGATTTTTCTCTATTGATTGCTTGACCAGATGCCTTATCGTATAATTTTAGCACAGTATTAACATCACTACTATCCGTCATGGTGGCATTGCAGAAAATAATAGTCATCTGCAACTAAAGGAGAGAACTTAGCAACCTTGATCCCATTTAGCCACCTAGACAGTTCAGAATGGTTCAGAAGTGACGAGATCCCCTCCGCGCAAAAAAAAAAAAAAAAAAAAAAAAAGGTAGTGGTGGAGATAGGGTGTCTCCTTGCCGAATACCCCAAAATGGCTGAATAAAATCACTTTCTCTCACATTAATCAGCAGCCTGAAGGAAGCAGAGTTAACACATGAAATGATCCACTTAACCCATCTTCTATTAAAACCCATCTTCAGCATAATACCTTCCAAATAGACCCATCTTACTCTATCGAATGCTTTAAACATGTCAACTTTTAAAGCCATAACCCCTCTTTTACCACTTCTCTTGTTTTTTCACATGGTGAAGAAGTTCATGCGCAATCATCACATTGTCATTAATAAGTCTACCTTTCACAAAGGCATTCTGCTTTTGTGAAATGATTTAGTCAAGAATCTTACCCAATCTGTTAGCAAGTGTCTTAGAAAGAATCTTGTATAAGACAGCACACAAGCTAATGGACCTATAATCCTTAACCTGGAGAGGGTTTTTGATCTTGGGAAACAAAACAATGTGAGTTAAGTTCACACTTTTCAACATTTTCCCAGAAGATAGGAAGCTCTTAATGGCCCTACACACATCAGCACCAATAATATGCCAATAAGACTGAATGAAACAAGCAGTAAAACCATCATACCCCGGTGCCTTATCAGGGTCTAATTCAAACTAAGCATTCTTGATCTCCATATTTGTAACTGGCTCAATCAGAAAATTGTTCATTTGATTTGTCACTCTCCTTTAACTGTAGATAAGACTTGCCATGTGTCAACATTATTAACCTCTTTGACCTGCTTACTGTAGAATGCATGAAATTCATTATTAATTTCATTTTCCTTGTTGCTCCATGTCCCATTTCTTGTAGTGACCCCTAGAATTAAGATTTTCTTCCTTCTCCGCCTCATAGAAGCTTGAATAAACTACGTGTTTTTATCTCCTGCCAGCAGCCACTTTTCCCTTGCCTTCACCTTCAACATAAGCTCCTCTTATTTCCATATTGATTCAAGCTCCATCTCAGCTTTATGAAGCTCATCCAAATCAGCATTTAGGCCATCCTCTCTAATGGTAGTTGCAGAAGCTTCTTTCTCCCCGATCTTCGAAACCAGCCTGAAAGGGGAGTATGCATATAGATATGCAACACATATACTCTAAAAGGGGGGGGGTTGAATAGAGTATGTCAACTTTTTGCAAAACTTGGTGGAGGAGAAGAAATTATTTGATGAGCAGTGAATTTCAAGGCCTTGAAAATAGTTTCAAGGCTTTGAAGTGAAATACAGTTTGAAATAAAACAGACAAGTCTTTTTCAAGGCCTTGAAAAGAGTTTCAAACCCTTGAAAACAGACTAGTTTGAATGCTGTAAGAACTGAGTAAGTAAAGGAACTGTAAATGTAAGAAACAAGTGATTTATAGAGTTCAGTCCACTTGGACCTACGCCTCTACCTCAGGGATCTTCTCCCTGCAGGATTTTCAACTCAATTCTTATCAATCAAAGGCTAAGCCCTAGATCTCAAGCACAGAGAGTTGCCTTACTCTGTTATAGCTTGTGGTTCTCTCTAACCTATCTAGTACCTGCTCTAGCTAACTGATTAACTAAGAATTCTCTATTGTGCAACTTGAACAATCCTTGAGAATGAAATGAAGAAGTATTACAAGAATTATCTACAAATAGAGCACAAGACAGAAGAACACTAAAGTGTAGAACTGCAGTGAAGAGCGCAGTGATCTTCTGTGAGATGGATTGTGAGAATGATGATCTTCTTTTGTGCTTGTTAATCCAGAAATATGTCTCTCTTTTTTCCTGTTGAGTGTTGTGTTTTGTTGCTTCAAAATGAGCTCCATTTAAACTGTTTGAAGCTCTGCAAATCTTCCCAAATTTTCAGCAACAACTTCCTATTTTGTAGGCAGCAAACTTTGACTCTGTTAACAGCCTTCTCCAACGGATAGTTGATCAAAATCTTCAGAGATATTGTTGTGATCTTGTCATTAAACAATCTGAGAAGCTGCCATAAGTATTTGATTGATCACATAATCATCTTCTCTAAGTATTTCCCTTCCTGCAAAAGCCAGATAAGGAAACAAATCCTGTACATTCAAATATGATTTCCTTGCAAAACTGAGTCAAACTAATGAATTTAACCATGTTAGATATATAAAAACAGTTTGTATTTCATCATAAATTAATAATACATCTAGCACATGGGTGATAGAGATAAAATCATATCAGAAGAGTTGAGAAAAACTCCCCCTTAGAACATGCATACAAGTGAGACAGTTTCAAGGCCTTGAATCCTGGTTCAAGGCCTTGAAATAGCTCAAGCTTGTGAAACCTGATTCAAGGCTTTGAAAACTGGTTCAAGACCTTGAAATAACTAAGTATTTCAAGTCTATGAAACCAGTGACCTTACACAGCCCTCTATCATGCTTTCTACTCCATGTTCTTAACTCCTGCCTACATTTTTTTAGCTTTGTTTTTACCACAAACATTGGATTTCCTTCTATCTTTGGACTCAAATGCTTCTGATAATATTCTAAACTTCCTCATGAATAATCCACCTGTAATCAAATCTCAAAACAAAGCTCATTCTAGACTTCTCAGAAGGCTTTGAATCAAGAAGGAGCATGCAATGATCCGAGCCAGCTGCATAAAAATGCTGAATATTTTACTTTCCCCATGTGCCTAGCCATTCGGGAGAAACTAGACACCTTCCGATTCTTTCTTCAATGCAGAATCCATTTCTCCTCTTATTCCACAAAGTGAAAGGATACCTGCAAAACCCAAATCAACTAGACCATTCAGAAAATGAATTGTGACAACATTTGTCAAGAACTTAAGCTTCTTTTGCTTCCACCTCTCTTCTCTTCAGGACATGTGATGTCATAAGAATCCCCCCAAACTAAACACTTTTTGGGCAGCTTTGAAGATAGAAATACAAATAATCAAGCTGGAACTTCCTTCTTGCATCTTCTGTACTCAAGTACACAAATATCATATCATAGCAAGCCAATTCATCTAACTTCATATTGATGTGAACAAAGAAGGCATTATATTTAACTAGGGAAACATCAAAACTGTTACTCCACATAACCCCTAACCTACCAGATCTTCCTATGGGGTCCACCCAGAAGCTATTACACAATCTACCCTTGCAATAATTCTGATTCATGTAAAATCTTTTATGCTTTGTTTCACTTAGAAAGCATACCTCAGGGGAGTGAAGACTAACAACCTTCTTAAACTGCTGAATGTCAGGGATCTCCCAGCCCCCTGAAAATTCCAAGCTATGATCTTCATTGGGCCCCTTGGGGAAATTTAGGGCTCGCTTCCTCCACCCAATATTCTTCCTTTCCTTCCCTTGAGGTCGAAATTCTTTTCCTTTTTCCGTCAAGCTGTGCATCAGAAGATTCCCCATCCACTGCCATGAGATCATCCTCTATCCTATTTAACGACTTGTGCTCCTTCCCTGAAGACTTCCCTGGCGATTTGCCTTGCTCCCTTGCAAGCCTCTTCCATTTCGTCGTAACTTTTGTTTCTGTCGATGGCTCTGCAAGATGATGAATAAGGGCTTCATTCTCATCGTCACCTTCTGAAAAATTTGGAGCATTATCAACAATAGTGGCTTCTTCATAAAGATTTTTAAAATGACCGAAATACCCTCTTTAATAACCAAGGGAGTAGCTGGGTTAACTAGCTCTGGGCCTTCATACTGAGAGCCCAAATAGTTTTGAGGTAATTCAAAAGATAATTCTCGTTGGGCTTGAGGAGGCCCATCAACCGAAGCAGCCTGAGATAATACTTGGATATCCGGATCTTCACCTGAACCCGACCCAACCGAATTTGAGCATGAAAAAACGAAGATGATAAAATCATTTAATTTCTTGCAGCCCGCCAAAAAGCTCTTTCTTGTATTCGATTTCCAATGCTTTGTTATCTCTTTCTTCTGCAATTTCCAAGGACTTCAACTCATTTCCAATTGAAGCTTCTACAATCTAACCTTTCAACTTCCTTTTGGACGAAGACTCTTCCACTTCTCCGGTCACCGGAGCCTGGAGCTTCGACTCACAAACCTTTGACCGAAACAGAGAACGTGATGCAGGGAGGGAGATGGCTTTAAGACATTCTAAATCAAGCAGCTTGGATCTAGAATTCTCATATGATTCAGAATCCTCATGAGAATCCCATAAATTAGCCACATTCTTAGCTCGCATCCAAATACCAAATTTTGGGGAAGCCTTCGCCCCTTCCTCCTCTCTGCACTTCATTGTTACATGGTTAAGAATGCAACAGATCTCACATACAAGGGGAAGTCTTTCATATTTGAACTCGACTATAATACAGCTTTGGCCATAGAGTCGGAGCTTCGCATCTCTTTGCAACGATTTTTATACATCTAACATTTCATTCAATCTTGTGAACTTACCATCAGCAGTGGCGTTTTCAGGGATTTTGACCTCCAGCAACTCACCACATACTGATCTTCTTGAAAACCCTGTATGTGAAGAAGATGCTATGGAGACCCCAGGATTGCACCCAAAAAGGTGAAAGTTTAAAAGAATCCCCATCTAAATATTCATGTGAATCCCACTTTCGCAGCACTATAAGATTGCCTTTGTAGAACCATGGCCTCCCATCTAGAACCCTAGCTAAATACTTGTCTTCTTTGAAGAAAAACTGGTATAAATTCCCCTTAACGTTCTCGAATCGTAAGCCTTCCGGCTTACCCCAAATGCTAGCTAGTGTTCTCCTCAAAGCAATAAGATTTTGAGGCTTATGAGAAAGAACCTTCCCGATCAAACTCTTCTTGTAATCCTCCACCCTTGTCTCAATTTCGTCATCACGGAGTTCGATCTCAGAAGCCTCATCCGACTGAATCTCAACTTGTTTGAGTCCTTCAACTAGACTCAATTCTTCCTCTGAACTCATTTGAGCAGCAAAACCTTGCAACAAGGACCCAAACTTGTAAACTCAATACACTTTATGTCTCTAGGCATTAAAGAGAACTTAACCACGTTTACATCAATATAAGAGAAAATTCTTTAAACACATGAAGCCAAATTACTATGGAATACAGCAAAGATAGATCATAATGCAAAATCCTTTTTTAGGGAAAAAGCAGAATATTATTACGAGAGGGGCGTCACACCCGCAAGATCATCAAAATATACACTTCTAGCCCAATCTGGGACTTCAGAATAATAAGACATGTCCTCTTCATCTAATCTCTTTTGTGCAAAGTGAGTGAGTTTGTTGTCGTTCCATCCCAAAAAAACAACCGAGGAAGCTTGTAAAGAACCTAGCAAGTTGCGGCATTGTGCCGCGAATTTCCGCATATCTGAGGGCGCAGCACATGCGGAGATCTTGCACAAGCTAACATCCCTCAACAAATGAACCGCCACGATACAAAGTCAGATTCCATGAATATGGAGGGGTAGTGCAGCTCATTCGCTAACTGGAGCCCAATTTTAATTCCTTCCAATTCCTCTAGAAGAGGAGACATTATCGAGGGTAAACGACGATGACGAGATGCGATATATTGGCCACTAGAGAATCACATAACAGCCCCACACCTGATGGAGCCCCCCGTCTGATCCATGATGCATCAGAATTTCAATTTTACTTCGCCGGTTGCAGGACATTTCCAAAATGCCACTGTTGTATCCGAAGGAGAGGGTTCGTCGCGAATCTTACCTCCAAGCAAAGTTTTCTTATACCATAGGACGTAGCTCGAACTCGGATTAGTTGAATGATCTGGGAGAGGGCTGCTTTTTGTTGAAAACATAGTCATTCCTACTTCGCCAAATTTCCCAAATGATTGCGAAGAAAAGTTCGCAGACATCTTCCTGCAGGTGAGAGATAACTTCTACTATTAAATCACGAATTCTGCCTTGCCAAGAGTTACCAAAATCTAACTTGGGGCATTGTTCCCAAGTTGACCAAGAGGAATCACATCCTAGGAAGCATGCTCTTCCGTTTCGATCTCGCCCAAACACAGTCTGCAAGCACCTAGGATGTTCATACCTCTGTTAAGAAAATGATAAGCCACGGGAAGAGAGTTGTTCCAGATGCGCCAAACTGTGAAAATGAGTTTCTTTGGGTATTTTAAGCTTCCATAACCGCTCAAGCCAACTCCAATTAACGGGGCCTACTAAGGAGGAGGGGTCCCCTAGACCGGATAGTTTGGGTTTTATAACCGGACGAGACGAAGTATAATCCATAATCTGAATGAGCCCAAAAGAACTCGACTTGATCCCGGTTTGCTGCAATAGGAGTGGATCGGATGATAGATGCATCAATAGGTAAAAGTAACTGGGCTACCCTGTTTTCATTCTGAAGATTATAATGCAGATAACAAATACCTGATCAAATACTCTAGAGGGGGGTTGAATAGAGTATGGAAATTTTTTCCAAAGTAGTGAATTTTAAACAAAATGAGAAGAACTTGAAGTATTTCAAAGCTTTGAACTCTGATTCAAGGCTTTGAAATGCATACAGACAGTTTGAAGTTTAATGATAGTTTTCAAGGCTTTGAAAAACCTTTCAAAGCTTTGAACCGAAACCTGTTTTGAAGCAGATATAAAGACAAGTGCAGAACTGAAATGCAAAATGATGAACACAGTGATTTGTTACGAAGTTCGGTCCCAAGTGACCTATTCTCTGCCTAAGGGATCTGATCCCTCTAGGATTTCAACAAAATTCTTATTTATCAAAATCTAAGCCCTAGCTATCAAGTCCACAGAATTGCCTTACTCTGTTTCAGCTTGTGGTTCTTCCTAACCTATCAAGTACCTACTCTAGCTAACTGATACAATAAGAACCCTCTGTTGTTTCTCTTGAAAACTCACGAGAAAGATGAATAAGTAATATATAAAAATATATACAAATAAAACCTCAAGAAACCAATGTGAACATAGTGAATCTGTAAGCTTGAAGTGTTCTTCTGGAAACCGGAATGGATTGAGTGGTTGTTTGATCTCCTTCCATGATGCATGTCAATCAGTGAGAGTGTTGAATGCCTGTGAAATGCTCTGAACTTCTGAATCTCTCACATTCAGTTCTGTATTCTTTCAATTTTAATTGCAGAATTTAAAAGAAGCTTCAAACATAAATTCCTAAAAATCCTCTAAGATGTTTGACTCTCAACAGCTGGCTCCAATGGCTAGATACTTGAGTTCCTCATTAATTTTGATCAGATCTTCCATCTGTAGGCTTAAAGCAAGTTCAAATAAGTTTCCATATCATTAGGATCAATTGCGGACTTGGATTTCCTTCTTTGCAATCTATAAATAAGGAAACTTTCTACAGTAGATAGTTAGCTAAAAGTCCCTGCAAACACTTAGGCAAACAATGATATTAAGGCATGATATAACATAGAATTAGTCTGTCTTTCAATGTAACACCCTGAAGGGTGCCAATCCGTGTTCGAGATAGCCCGAACACAAGGGTAACAATAAATGAGCAAAACAAAGCATTCAAATTAAAGCTTAAATCCATAAAATACTACAAAATATGCTAAATGCCTCAAATGTGGGCTACAAAGTCATAATACGAAAACTTGTTCATCTAAATGTATAAAAGAAGTACTATACTACTTTATTCTCCTGATTGATCCGATCCACACATCTCACAGCTCCCAGTGCCTAGACCTGTGGTGGGTTAAGACAACAGGACACCACACTTTTCGAAAATCAACGAAAAATACTGAGTAAATAAACACCAAAACAAGTAAACATATTATTAGGCATGTTTCAATAAAACAAAACTAGTTTAAAATGAGGGAGATGAAGTATAAATATAAGTGAGAAACCAGAATTCACCAACTTTTCATTTTAGAATTTCAATTGAGAAACATTCCCAAACCCTCTTCATTGTCCAATCAAAACATCCAAATTTTAATAATTAAAATCCAAGTCTCAAAAATCAACATTATTAACATGTTGACACGGGGAAGAACCAACCATCAAAGCTACCAAGACCACAAGTGTCGACACCCCCTAAGACTTCTTGTGGCCAGAGAGGTAAGAACAAGGAGCGACCGGGGGCTATTGCGACCGAGTAAAATAAAATAAAGTGGGTCGAGAGACCGTAGTCAAAATCCACCTAACCCGAGGATAAATAATAAAGTGTTCCCCGTGCAACAGTTCATTTTTCAATCAATCGTCCGTTATAAGCAATCATATCGCCATCCATGTCAGTCTTCTTCAAGAAGACCCATTTGCAACCTATGGGCTGAGCCCCTTGGGGTGGCTCGACCAAAGTCCATACTTTGTTGGTGTACATGGGTTCCATTTCGGATCTCATGGCCTCAAGCTACTTTTGAGAGTCTGGCCCTTTCATGGCCTCTCCGTAGGTAGTAGGCCCATCATCTATGAGCAGTGCGTGACCGGGCTCAGTAACGAGAAGTCCATACCTTTATGGCTCCTGACCCACCCTACTCGACCTACTAAGTTCTTGTGTTACTTGAACAAGTTCCTCCACAACATCTTGTGGTTCCTGTTAATGTTCCATAGTAGGATCACTGTTTGTGGTTCTTGAACTTCTTCAAGTTCTACTGTCCTCCCACTGGATTATTTAGAGACAAATTCTCTTTCTAGAAACACACCGGTCCGGGCAACAAATAATTTGTTCTCAGCTGGATTGTACAAATGATATCCCTTTGTTTCCTTAGGGTATCCCAAAAACATACACTTATCCGACTTTGGTCCGAGATTGTCTGTTTGTAAACGCTTTACATAGACGTCGCAACCCCAAATCTTCATAAAAGACAATGTGGGACGCCTCCCACTCCACATCGCATATGGAGTCTTCATGACATATTTGGATGGAACACGGTTAAGGGTAAATGCTGCACATAATAGAGTGTGTCCCCAAAACGATAATGGAATATCAGTTTGACACATCATAGATCAAACCATGTCCAACATAGTTCAATTCTGTAGTAACCCGCATAATTATGTTGCATGTTTATGTGTTAAGCGATATTATTATCTTCTAAATATGTGTGTTAAGATTAAAATTTTATTACGTATGCTAGATTTTAAAGAAAATGTTTCAAGTATGTTATTTGTACCAACTTTTTAGTTAGTATCAAATTTATAGTTTGTCGTAAACTTTATGTATAGTTGCAATTGTGTTATAAACTTTAAATTTTTATGCATTAACATCTCCATTTTTGGATTTTTCATCATTTACCCAAAATAGCATGTCTTTCTATTTAGTTTAAACATCTCAATTCTTCCTCCACTATACTAGTAAACTATAATATGATATTGTGTGCTCTCATTAGATGTATGGCTCTATGTATACCACTCATACCCCCCATTAAACTCTCTATCACTCTCCATATCTCACATTCTTTTTCCTTGCACCTTCTTCATCAAGAAAACCCATGAATGCTCTCTCCTCTTACCTCAAATACTATTCCGGATTTGGGTGTTGACCCTCACAAAACACCACCAAAACTCACTTTTCTACCTCTCAAATCATGAAAAACTCAAGTCCAATGTTATTCTATGGGGGAGCCTTTTCTTCATCTTTTTCAAGAATCCAAGCTCTTCCAACCTCCAAGAATCCAAGATCATTCCCTAATTCCTCTCAAGGGTTATAAGTAAGCACTATTTTCTTCTTTATGTGTTCAATTTGTTGGTAGTTCATGTTCGTGGTATGAAAAGTGCTTGACCCTTAGTTGAATGTTAGTGATTCATCATTTTAAGACAAAGTTTAGAATTGATCATCTCATTTATATGAAATCATGGTGGATTCATGATTGCATGTTCTTGATTCATCATCATCTTCATGATCTTCATACATGCATGTGCAAAAGTGAGTTTGTTGGGTAAAAGCTCATTGATTCATGTAAGAATATATTATGAGTAGTGGTATGTATGTGATTTTGAGCTTGTGGTGGTGTAGTTTTATCTTTTGGTACAGCAACTCTTTCATGCAATAAGTTTTGAAATATTGAAAATTATAAAGTTCATGTTTTGTGCTTACTTTCAAGAAATTGAGAAAAATAGTTAAATATTTCAGAAAATTATGAAAACGTTACAGTGTGTATTTATATGTGTTGTTTTTACAGTAAAATTTTAGAGTCATTACACTTATATTTAATTTTTAATCGTCCAAATACTGGGGCTGTTTTACGAATCTGTCCAACCCCAGACCAGAGAAGTTTTTCATCGATTTTATGTACTTATTATACTCCAATGGTTACCAATTCTGGATATATTGTACCCAGGGGTGTTATTTACTTCCATTTAAAATTTCATAATTTTTAGAGTTCATGTAAATATTTTATGAATTTACTCCCATGACCGCTTTTCAGCCTCTGTTTTACACCTAAACAGCTCAAAATTTTAATGTTTTGAAAAAATACTTAGAAGATTTTGTAATTTATGATACTTTTATATGTTATCAGTAAGCTCTTTATCTATATTATGTCAAAAATTTGGGTTATGGATAATTATTATAAATGATTTTTGAATTTTTAACTATCGGTAGTCACGTTTTGCTTATAAGCATAATTTAGAAGTTTATAAAATTGGGTAAAAGACACTTTCCACCCTTATCTTTTGATGAAATTCCACTATGCTCCCCTGACATTTGAACAATTCCACTTTCCACCCCTGTAACTAACAGAAACCAAACGGCTTACTAACAAGACAGTTCTACCCTCGTAATTTCGGAAAATTATCAACTATATATACTCTCTTCTCCTCCTTTATTCATTTTCTTCATTACACAAGCCCTAGCCGCTAGAGCGGCCTTCTCCTTCGTTCTGCTTCAGGAGCAACGACAGTGAACCCACCATCGCCACTACCGCCTTCCACCTTCGTGAACCCACCCACCCCCTCAGCCACCACCACCGCTAGAGACTGCCAACCGCGGGCGCTAAGGCCGTCGGCTCCTTCTTCCTCGACTTCAAGGTACAATCTTTTCACCACTAATCTGTTCGATTCCCTCTGTTGCCGGCGTTTTGGCGGGGGTGTTCTTCAAATCGGAGGTTTTCTGTGTTTTATTAGAGAACCCATTTGGAGAAAGGGGTAAGAGATGGGCCGACGGTGAAATTAGAGATTCAGGGTTGCTTCGGTGTCTGGGTTTGTCGAATTGCAGTTTTCGATTTAAGGAAGAACTGAGGGTTTCAACAATTTTGGTGTTTGAGTTTCTGGGTGTTGAAGATCTGTTTGCAAACCCTCACCGTCCCTCTCTCTCGTCAAGTTTGCACAATTTTGGTTCTGTCTTGTGTTTCTGATCTATTGTTTTTGTTGAAAGTTAGTTCTTTTTTGTTGAAAGTTTGTTCTTTATTGCCTATTGCTTACAACTGATGTCCTAATTTGTTAATCCTGTCAACCATTTACTCTAATTCAGGAACTTGCAAGACCCTTTGGAAAAGAACAGGATTTCAACTTTGAATCGGTTTGTCGGATACAAAGGTTCCTCATTCGTGGTTGAAGATAAAGAATACGATTCCTAATTTGTGGATTCTTGTTCATCTATTAGAGACCTACAATCGAAAGATTGGTGCTTTTTGTTAGTCTTTGCAGATATATCCCGGGTATGTGCAGAGAGTGCAACTCGTGTGCTGCATTGCTTGCAAAATGTGGAGCAACCAAATGAAGATTTGAAGCTCATAATGAACTAGGACATGGATGGCTGCTCTGGGACGATTAGCAATGTGGAACAGAGTTTTTAAGTTAATTGTTTAGAATTGTTTTATGGTGGTTGTACTTGAAAATGATGACTCAGTAATCTAATTTTCATTTGAAGCAAAACAAAATGTGAAGAACAATCTGGGTGTGGGTTATTGTTGGTGTTTATCGTCACTTGTTCCTCATTTTTTGGTGTTCTTGATGTTCTTGATGATTCATGAACATCAAACATGGGCTAAAAAGACATGGGTAATATGGTCCGAAAAAATTATATCACCTATTTTTCTAACGGAACTTGACAGAAGGGTGCTAAGTGTCCACAGAAAATTCCGTTACAGGGGTACAAAGTGGAATTGTTCAAACGTCAGGGGAGTAAAGTGGAATTTCATCAAAAGATAAGGGTGGAAAGTGTCTTTTACCCTATAAAATTTTCTTAAGGCTAGTGTATGTAAGTTATGCTTTAGTTCATTATATGTCATATTTTATTCATGGGCCTTATTAGACATCTCATATGCATCTATAAGACGTTTAAGGCTTTAGAAGTATATGGTATGTGAAAAGTTAGTTCATGTTGCATCCATAAGACTAGTATCATTTAGCTAAGTGATTTATGCATGCTCTATGTTTGGAGTGATTTCATGCTACATGATTATGTGCTATGTTTGGAATGGCTTCATGCTAAGTGATTATGTGCTATGCTTGAATTGAACTCGTGCTAAGTGATTATATGTGTTATTTGTAGCATTCTTTGCGAACTATATGAAGTTGGAGTTAGAGCTAACATGCTTAAGTTGTTTGAAATTGGACTTAGAAGAATCAAATAAATGGATTAAGCTCGCAAGGTGAGTTACCCTACCTCCCAAAGTTTGTACCGAACCTCAAGTTTCTTACAAGCTTAAGTATGTTCATGTTATCCTAATGTTATGTATGTATGCTTTTGACTTAAGTAAATGTTTTATGATCCATGGATGCTAAGAAAGATAATTGAACGTTCATAAAATAAAACACGGTTTTCAGAAAAGGTCACGGTATCGGAGTGAAACCCCCTGTCGGGTATAGGCAGGCTACGACCCTTTTGCCGGGGCAATATAAGCAGGCACGCGTCGCCTCACGAGCCGTCGCGATGGACATGTCCCTACGTTATTTTAAGTCACGAAGGTTATCACGGGTCATAAGATAAGAAACTAAGAAAACACGTTTAAGTATGATAAGGTCTCTACGCGAGACAAAGCAAGGTTCCTACTTGGAACAATATGATTTCACGACTCAAGTTATGCTTTACGTTACGCTTTCTTTACGATAAATGTTATGTTTTATGAATGTCATGCTCTTTCAAGTTTCACACGTATATGTATGTATGTATGTATGACTATGATTTATGTTCACGACGCTCCATGGAAAAGTTAGTCCCTTTTAATTTTCAAGCCTACAGAGGGGCGTAGATGTAACTCACTGAGCTAGTTGAGCTCACTCTTTAAAATTAACTTTCTTTTCAGGTTATAAGGACATGTAAGAAGCAAGAAGTTGCTTGACGTTAAGTTGATATGTGTTGGCTTGTTGGACCAATGATGTTTATGTGCTTATATGTTGCAAATGTGTTAGGTGACTCGGAGAAATTGTACAATACATGTTCTTAATTTTTTCAAGAATGTAAAATTTATGTAATGATGTATACACGAACTTGTATGAGCCGTTATATGATACTTAGAATATTTCTCGAAGTTTATACTCTGTTTATGTTATGAGTCGAGCGGACTAAATGATATTTATTTTCAAGTTTTAACTTTCTTTTCTTTAATATTCAAATTGTTTATCAAGACCACCCCAAGTGAATTTGTTATTTACGCTTCCGCAAAGTTATTTTTTTGAAACTTTTGTCACAATTTTTTTATAAATAACTTATTTAGCCTCTTGACGAGTTACGGCCTCACCGGCATGTCACGACCTCCTCCCGTTAATGCAAGTTTTATTAATCGCTAATCGGGGTCGGCGGGAGGGGGATGTGATAGATTCCTCCTCTCGGACTCGTCATTCCAGTGATGCGTTCCGGGTGGAGTGAGTTGGTACAAGATCCCACACTCTCTAAGATATCATCAAACTCTTGGCTCAAGTATTCTCGTCCACGATCCGATTGTAGAGCCTTAATACTTTTTCTAAGCGGCTTCTCTACTTTATTCTTGAATTCTTTGAACCTTTCAAAGGATTCCGATTTGGCCTTCATAAGGTACACAAATCCATATCTACGGAAGTCATCAGTAAACGTAATGAAATAAAGATAACCACCTCAGGCAGGCATGGAAAATGGCCCACATAAATCAGTATGCACAAGAGCCAGTTGCTCACTAGTCCTCTCTCCTTCTTCTTGAAAGGGGACTTTGCCATCTTTCCCAATAAACAAGCCTCACATGTCTCATATGATTCATAATCAAATGTGTCTAGGAGTCCATCCTTATGGAGTCTAGAGATGCGGTTTTCGTTGTAGATTAGGCTTGGTTAGCGTAAGCTATTTCAATTTAAGTAGGCTCGCTGCTTCGCTCAGCAGAAGAGCCTTACTTTCCATTAGATTAGTAATGCGCCCGGGAAGGGGAGAGTGGCAGAGTGGTCAAAAAGCGACAAACTGTAAATCTGTTGAAGTTTTTCTACGTAGGTTCGAATCCTGCCTCTCCCACTTGTTTGTTATGTGGCCTAAACAACAACGCCATAAATAAGTACGATTTAAATCATTAGCTTTAATCCTCTTAGTATTAATGTTATAGACGGATTTATCTAGATCAATGATATATAATCCATTAGACAAAAAAGCATTACAATAATGCAAATCATCAAAATAAATAGAACAACATTTGTCCTTTATTTTAATAAGAAAACCTTTCTTGTCCAAACAAGGAACATAAATAATGTTTCTGCTCATAGCAGGCAGAAAATAACAATTGTCTAATTCTAAGAGAAGTTCTGAAGGTAAAGATAACTCATAAACGCCTACGGATAATGAGCAACTCTTTCTTCATTCCCCACGCGCAAGTCTATCTCCCCTTTAGCCAGTCGTCTGCTTCTCTTTAGATCCTGCACATTTCAACAAATGTGAGATCCACATCCAATATACAATACCCAAGATGAAGAGACAAACAGATTTACATCTATAACAAAAATACCTGGTGGTGGTGGAATCACTATTCCAAGCCTTTATCTTCCAGATATTTTGGGCAGTTCCTTTTCGAGTGACCGGCCTGACTGCAGTAGTGAAACTTGACACGTTCCAACTGCAAGTGCACAGCCGTCGTGTGTAGTAATAAACCGGAAATCCGGGTTGTCGAACCCAAGGGACTTTGTTTAAATTAATTACTATTCTAAACCTTATGTGGGCAAGTCGCAAGTTGTGTTTTTATCTAATTCTAAGAAAATAAATGCAATATTCTCAATTAACCAAGTGAAGTAGTTCACGATTAATGAAGAGTGAATTACTGGAGGTTTTTATCAATAAGGGAAAAGTACCGGGAATTCTCTAGGGTCACTAGGTTGATCTAAATTTATATTTTGATTTGTAAAACAACCACGTATTATTCACTATTAATCAAGCAAGGTTGAACTTACGGAGTTACCAAGCAAGTCCACTATACTTAGGTTAAACTAGACCGAGTTACCAAGCCTAATTTAGCTTTAAGCACGCATTAATAACATAATTCTACTTTAACGATCCTAGTTAACGATGCCGAGTTACCAAACATTGATACGACTAGGTGGATTATTCAATTTACCGACTAGTTATCACGGAGTTACCGCGTGAAACTAATTGATTCTATCTCTACGTTAGCTACTCGCAAAGATAATAAGATTAAGAACGCAAATAATCCATAATAGTGAATAAACACGTGAGATTAAGCTAAAGCATGCATTACAATCATCAAAACATCAACTTTAGATCAAACCCTAGCTACACCAAACGAGAATTCCCAGCAAAAAGTGTTTAGCTACTCATATTCATAATCAAAACGACGATTATAATGAGTTTAAACATAAAAATCAAGAAAAACGAGAGCTTAGAATCAAAACGAATGATCCAAAAGCTCCTAAGCTCTCTCCAAGGCTTCTTGATCTCCAAAGATGTCTCTAATCTCCAAAAACTACTGAAAAAGTCGACCTAAAAGCCTTAAATATGCTCCCATAATAATATTACAAAGTTTGGATATAATACGAAAAAGCCCCAAAAAAAACTGCTCTGTCCCCCGATCTCTTCGCACGAAGACAGTTGTCTTCGCACGAAGAGTCTTCGTACGAAGACTTCTGCTTCTTCGTGCGAAGGCCTTCTCATTTAGATACTGCAAGTGTGTTTGAGAAGAGAATTTTGCAAGGCTGAATTTTGGCTAAGTATAATGTCTTCGCACGAAGACAAATGTCTTCGCACGAAGACTTCTGTGTCCAGCCCTCTTTTTGCCTCCTTTGACTTTTCTCTTCCATTCTTTGACTTTCTTCTTCCATTCTTTCTTCCCTTGACCTTCCTTTGACTTTCTTTGACTTTCCTCTTCTGTTTGACTTTCCTTTGACTTTCCATTGACTTTCTCCTTCCTTTTGACTTGCCTTTGAGTTCCTTGTTTCCGAAGTTCGCTTCCAAATCCCGCACGATCCTCCAAGCCCTGTTTTCCTGCGAATCACAACACGAAAACACAACCCGCGATCATATCACAATAAAAGCTCAAAAATCTAAAGAAACGCCCGGATTTAACAAGTAATGCGTATGAACTCATATTTTCACATTTACGCTCAATTTACTCAAAAGACGACAAATTCTCCATTATAAGCACGCAAAACGTAGAAATAAAAGGCATAAAATAACTCCGAAAACGGAGTTATCAACTACCCCCACACTACCTTTTGCTCGTCCCGAGAAAATCTCCCAAGTCAATCCCATCTCTCTCAAGCCAAAACTTCTTTCGCTTTCCCGCAATCCATCCAACTTTGCCTACTAACCTAATTGCTCATTGCATAACTTCCCTACGCCAATTGCATACTTTCACCTCACATTGCATACAAAACCATTACCACTTGCATACTAATCCGAGTAGAACAATTCACAAACCATCCTCTTTACTAGTCGACACGACTCGATTATACACAATGCACCTATATGCAAATGCAATATTCACAATGCAAGTATTGAAATACAATTTTTTTCTTTTTCTTTTGTGAGATTGGGCAATCTCCATTAGCTTAAACCGATTCACACGAAGCGATGAGAAATCTAGACACAAGGAATGATTCGAAATCAAATTCGTCAACATGAATTCCCCCTAGCTAGTATAGAGAACCTAACTTTACTAAGTACAAGAATGCAATACCTTTTCATGTGTGCCACAAAATAAAAGGCTACGCTAGGCTAAGCCACGTTCAAAGTCCGAGCTCCTAATCCGCTAACGGGTTTAGAATGATGAGGCTTTAGGGACAAATAGGATAAGAATCAAATACAAGTCCTAAAGCGTCACATTCTCACAAATACCATAGCTCACACACCCTCACAACAATGATGGAAACCAAGCCCGAAACTCACCATCTCCGGCCCTCGATCCCCTCACACCCCGGTACAATTACGATCTCCGCGGCTATTGTCATGAATGATGCATAAGCCAAAAATCTCCCGTTCGTGAACTAGTCGCTTCTCCACTCGTTCTTCCACAAACTTTTCATTCTTCCTTTATTCATCTCTCCTTTTTTTCTCTCTTTTCTTTTTTTTTTTGATTTTTTTTTTCTTCTTTTTTTTTTTTTTGATTTTTTTTATATATCTCTCAAAATCCTGCACAATTCCTTCAATATCCTTCACGAGTGGTCTTCCAAGTTCCAAGCTAACATATAATCGTAAGGAGAGACAATATCCAAATCAACACGTATAAATCACAAATCAATGTCTCTCCCTATCTCAATAAAATCCTCGGTGTAACCAACAAAGCCGCTAACATAATAGAGCATGTGTGGGGATGGAGTTGTCGCAAGCGCAATCTCGATGTCCGAAGTCAAATGTCAACACCCCCACACTCGAATGTAATCCTGTCCCCTCTCAAGTAGTCGATCAAATGTCTGTCTCGTGCCTAATCCAACCAAACCTCCTACACCATGATGAGTAAGATCCGGTACCTAGCACGATCCACCTATTAAATTCCCCCAACCCAAGTTTTGTGTGTATTAGATGGTACACACTCACGGCTCTCCTCACTTGTGTCCATGTTGTAATGCCATGGAACACCGCCACACCGAAGTGCGCAAGCCTACTCTCACTCACCCTCGCATTCCCCTCGAAGATCACAAATGAAGTGCATGCGATATGTAAGACTCACACAAATATAGCATGAAGTACTCCCTCATCGAACCCCCTCAACTACAACACCCTCGTGACGCACTAAAGCGGTGATTCTAACCAATCAATGCTGAAGGCCAAGAATCGTCACCCTAAGTCCAAAGGATTTCAAAGAATCCATGGTTCAAATACGGGTTTACTAGTGGTCCTACAAGGTAAGTTCTATAAGCAGTGAGTGCTCTAATACACACCTCGCACAGCTGTTCTGTGTGCCACTACGAGGCGGGTTGGCGACTACCTAAGACGTACACAAGAACGTTCGGCTTGTTTAGCTCACACCTAGCTCAACTCTTGTAAGAAAATTAGGCACACACTTTAAATTTGAAAGAATTAAGTTCGTGTGTAAAATAGGCACGCATTCCCGTAAAGAAAGTTTCTCTATACTACTACGGGACTCTCACATTGTCACTCTCGATCGCAATTCACGCCCTATGCCTAAAAGTCTCACACTTCTCGATTTTACCGAATTTTCAGCTTTTTTCAATTGCCCTTTCTCAAATTTTTAATTTTTTTGGTGTTTTCACATTTTTAGTTTTTTTTTTTTTTTTTTTTTTTTTTTTTTTTTTTTTTTTTTTTATACCTACACTATATGCACGGCTAACTCGACTGACGACTCAACACTGGTGGGTTGACTCAAAAATACCAAAACGTGCAAAAAGATGAATAATAAAAAGAAAAATAAGGACATAACAAAAAATCTCTAACTACATGCAGACACTGGCGATGCAAAGACACGACACTGACTAGTAAAAAGGATTCAACCACCCCCACACTAGAATGCATCGTTGTCCTCAACGATAACACGAGGACTCAACAATTCTAGCACGAGGGCACACTCCACTACTCGTCATCTTCCTCATCCTCATCATCTTCCTCCTCATCATCTTCTTCTTCTTCATCCTCACTCGGCGGAACCGGATACTCAAATTCATCCTCCTGGAACCACGGATCCGCCGACGGGACCGGTGGAACAAACTCCCCCGCCGCCTGACCACTAGACTGTATAACCCACTGGCCCACCATCTGGATTAAACCTCCCAGCTTCACCTGATTGTCCCGAGTGTGGGCAAACTGGCGTCTTCTCTCTAGTCTATCCCGGGCCATCTCCTCTCGCAGGTGGTCGTAGGCAACCTGGTTGTCAAACCTAGAGGTGTTCATCCTCCTACCCTTTCCCTTCTTCCTCGCCGTCTCATCAAACCTATGCCACTTCCTAGCAGTAAACGCTTTCAAATCCATATCTCTCCCTATGACTACTTCGGTAGTTTTGGCTAGGTGAGTGATCAAGCAAGTATGACCGGGGCCCAATTTGTTCGTCCTCGACACCCTCTCAAGACAGTTCTCCCAAATCAGTTTGGGGATATTAATTCTAACCCCGGTGTAAAGACAAAGAGCCCAGACAGAGAGGCGGAAAGTGTAACTAGGGTTTCGTGTGATTCCCAAAACCCAGTTTTCTAACAATTCACAGCACCACCTAGCCTCCGGCCTATAAAACTTCTTCTCGGCCTTCCAATGAATCACTTCCCCTTTCCTGTCCCATGGATCAACCCCCTTCGCAAAGCAAAAAGCATTTAAACGAGACCAAAGGTTCTCACTACGAAGAACCGTCTCTAACCCACAACCCTCTTTCAAAGCGGGGAAACCCATGGCCAATGCGATAGTCTCTGGCGTGAAGACTATCCAATTGTTCCGACAGTACACAAGACGAGGATCTTGACTCTCACCATCCTTGGCATAACGCAAATTGAACAAAAACTCTCGCGTAATATGCGAACTAGACGGCCCTACTAGCTTAAACCAATTGGCAAGCTTCTCGCGCTCAAAAATTTCCTTAATTGCTTGAGGCATGTCCTCGTGCAATGGAAATGCCTTTTCGGGCTGCCCGTTCTTGGTCAAATAGGTATCTTTACGAGAGTCAATGTGGGCCTCGTAAGTGACAAAACGGTAGCTATCATAATATCCTGGCGCAATACTACGCTCTTTCAAATTAGCTTTAGCCGTTCGTCGGCCAACAATACCCGGTTTAGCCGGGAAAGGGGCAGTCAAGATGGCATATTGGGGAGTAGGCGGAATCTCTAATTGAGGATCGCCCGACCCCGATGCTTCTTGCGAAGAACCCTCTCCCGTCTTCCGTTTCTTTCCACCCGCCATTTAAAATTCAATTTCAAGTAAAACGAACAATTCAACTATTGTGCACGTGAACAAGAAGTGTATACTAAACGAAACACGTAGGCACGTAAGAAAATAATTCCTAGGACTTTACGCAATCGCCCCCAAATACGCTTCTAAGCGCAACAAAATATAATTCGGGCTTTTACTCAATGTGCCTAGGACTCGAATATGAAAATACGAAGTTTAGATAGTACCTACGCATCCGGAGCAAGTCTTACGGACGCAAAAAAATTTCAAAATTCGACAACCCGGGCTGTTTTGGATGGTGCCGGAAAAATTTGTCGAAATCTCGAATTGCTTGATGCTCCGTACTCCTTGCGTAGTCCCCGTTAGTGTTTCCTTCTCGTCCGTAAGCTGAATCAAGCTGTAACTCGTCCAATTTCTCAGTTCTTCTTCAAAACCCTAGCTCCTTCCTCCTCTGATTTCTCTCTTGTCTCTTACTCTCACTCAAAAACTCCTCTGAAATCTTGTTCTCCTTTGATTTGCGAACAAAACCCTAGGTTGGTTGCTGAATTTGGTGAAGAAACAATGGGGGAGGCGATTTGAGTGTGGTGCGGCTATGGAGGAGAAGGTTGCTGTTGAAGATGAAGAATGAGGGAATTGGTCGATCTGCAGGTGATGAAGCTTTCACTCGTGCCAAAAAGTCTAAAAAGCCCCCAAGAAGTAACTTCAAACCTTTGTCCGTGCGTGGCCAAATCTGACCTTTTGCGCGATGTCTTCGTGCGAAGACATTTCTCTTCGTGCGAAGAGTCTTCGTACGAAGACAATTTGTCTTCGCACGAAGGTCTTCTCACATAGATACTGCACCTTGTTTTGAGAAGACAATTTTCAGACTTGAAATTTTTTCTAAGTATAGAGTCTTCCTACGAAGACAATTGTCTTCATACGAAGACAATGCTGAATCGTGCCAAAAACATCCTTTTTGTCAATTTTTCGCGTCTTCGATCGTGCCTTTGCTTTCCGAAGGATCTCCTCGTCCTCGAGACTCCCTTTTTACCTTAAAACACTCCCAAAATCCGGGGAATATTTTTTTTTGTCAATTTCACGCGTTCCAAGGCACGTTTTGCATTTCCGGATGCTTTTGGCCTCGTTTTACTTGCTAAAACATCCTTTTTGGCGTAACTTCCTCATCCGGACTCCGATTTGCGCGATCCACCTGTCTACAGAAAGCTCTCGACCACCCCCACACGTTGGCATTGTTCAATTCTCATTTCAGTTTGTCCTTCAAAATTTCACCTCGTAATCCGTGCCGGCGTGCTAGCTTTCTCCGTTCACTAATTAAATTCTTGCGCAAATCAAGACGGGAAGTCCGGGAACATGATCTTCCCCAGGTGCGTGTGTTGAATAGATGCAGAAATGGCTTCTTCCTTCAATTCCTTCACTTCGGATCCCGATACGCGTATTTAGCTGCAAATCTGGACTTTTTACTATGTTTCGCACGCGCGCATCAAGAAGGGGGATCCGAAATAGGCCTTTCACCTCGTATTCCTGCACATACTCATTGGAAATATTAAATCCACTCTCTCGCACCTCTCAATAACATCAGACCGAATAAAAATTACAAAACAGTATTAAAATCTATCCTAAAGCAATAAATAGGTTGGGTTGCCTCCCAACAAGCGCTTTGTAATTTAATGTCGACGGCCCGACCCAGTTACCTCAGAGATGTTTCAAGTTGCGGGAGTTGCATGAAGCCATTAAATGACTCCAATGAAATTCCCGTCCACATACGGTTTCGCTCTCTGACCATTCACCTTAAACCTGTTCCCATTTGCATCCTCTACCTCAAGAGATCCCCATGGATAAACTGCTGTAATCGTGTAGGGACCACTCCACCTAGATTTCAGTTTTCCCGGAAACAGCTTTAGTCTGGCATTGAAGATCAATACTTTCTGTCCTACCTTGAAGTCTCTCGGGATGATGTGCCTGTCGTGCCACAGTTTTGTTTCTCCTTATAGATTTTCGCACTTTCATACGCCATCAATCGAAATTCTTCAAGTTCAAGTAGTGCTTGCTTTCGTAGCTCACCTGAGAGCTTAGCGTCCAAATTGATCTTCTTCAAAGCCCAGAATGCCTTGTGCTCAAGTTCCACCGGAAGATGACACGACTTCCCAAACACTAACTGGTAGGGAGACATGCCCAAAGGAGTCTTGTAAGCAGTCCTATACGCCCATAAGCTATCGTCTAAATGCAGAGACCAATCCTTGCGTCCCGGGTTGACTGTCTTCTCCAGAATCCCTTTTATCTCTCGGTTAGAAACTTCTGCTTGCCCATTCGACTGCGGATGATAGGCCAGTGATATCTTATGCGTCTTTACCCCATATTTGCTCAAGACATTGGCAAAGACTTTATTCACAAAATGCGATCCTTCATCACTGATTATGGCTCTGGGAGTTCCAAACCGTGTAAAAATGCTCTTCCGCACGAATCTCTCTACAGTAGCTCCATCGTTTTTGGGGCAAGCCATTGCCTCCACCCACTTGGTCACATAATCCACAGCTAACAGTATATAAAGATTGCCAAGTGAAGACTGGAATGGTCCCATGAAATTGATGCCCCAGACATCAAAGGGCTCTACTTCCAACACGAAATTTTGAGGCATCTCGTTCCGGCTGGAGATATTGCCGGTTCTCTGACATCGATCACATTGATGCACAAATAGATGAGCATCTTTATGTAAAGTAGGCCAGTAAAATCCACTTTGCAATACCTTTGCCACAGTACGCGCTTTGCCAAAATGTCCTCCGCAATTCAATTCGTGGCAGTGTCTAAGAATGTCCAAAGTGTCTGGCTCAGCTACGCATCTTCTCAACACATTGTCAGCTCCCAACCTAAACAAATAAGGGTCATCCCAGAAATAGTGTCGTGCATCTGCGAAAAATTTCTTTTTCTGATGGAACGTCATGTCTTTCGGGACAATTTTGAGCGCCTTGAAATTTGCCAAATCCGCAAACCAAGGCACAGCTGCTACCACTACCATAAGTTGTTCGTCTGGAAAGTCTTCTCTAATCGGCACATCTTCTTGTTTTTCGTTATCCAGTCGTGACAAATGGTCTGCAACAACGTTCTCTACACCCTTTTTGTCCTTTATCACTATGTCAAACTCTTGCATTAACAATACCCATCGGATCAATCTAGGCTTTGCATCCTTCTTAGCAAGAAGATATTTGAGGGCTGCATGGTCCGTGAAAATAGTCACCTGAGAACCCACAAGATATGGACGAAACTTGTCCAATGCGAAGATAATAGCCAACATCTCTTTCTCCGTGGTGGCATAATTAACCTGTGCAGTGTTAAGAGTACGACTAGCATAGTAAATAACATGAGCTACCTTGTCTTTCCGCTGTCCCAGCACTGCTCCCACCGCGTAATCGCTGGCATCACACATAAGTTCGAACGGTAGAGTCCAGTCTGGAGTGGCTATAATGGGAGAACTAATCAGCTTTTTCTTGAGCAAATCAAAAGCTGTCTTGCAGTCTTCATTGAAATCAAACACGGCATCTTTCTCAAGCAAACCAGATAAAGGCTTTGTGATTTTCGAAAAGTCCTTAATGAAGCGCCGATAGAAACCTGCATGTCCCAAGAAACTCCGTACCCCTTTGACAGACGTAGGGTAAGGAAGCTTCTCAATCACCTCAATCTTCGCCCGGTCTACCTCTAAACCTTTACTGGAGATCTTGTGCCCCAACACTATTCCCTCGGTCACCATGAAATGGCACTTCTCCCAGTTAAGCACTAGGTTGGTGTCAATACATCTGTCCAGTACCCGAGCTAGCTGCTGGAGACAGTCTTCGAACCCATCACCATAAAGCGAAAAATCATCCATGAAGACTTCAAAATTTTGCTCCATCATGTCTGAGAAGATAGACATCATACACCTCTGAAACGTAGCTGGGGCATTGCATAGCCCAAAGGGCATGCGTCTGAATGCAAACGTCCCATATGGACAAGTAAATGTCGTCTTCTCCTGGTCAGCTGGCTCAATCGCTATCTGATTATACCCAGAATATCCATCCAAAAAGCAGTAGTGTGAATGGTGAGCTAGCCTATCAAGCATCTGGTCCACGAATGGGAGGGGAAAATGATCCTTCAAAGTGGCATCATTGAGTTTGCGGTAATCCATGCAAACTCTCCACCCAGTAACGGTACGTGTGGCAATTTGATCACCTTTTTCCCCTTCCACCACAGTTATACCTCCCTTCTTGGGAACGCATTGTACCGGGCTAGTCCACGTGCTGTCGGAAATCGGATAGATGATACCTGCTTCCAACCATTTAAGCACCTCTTTCTTCACCACCTCCTGCATGTGAGGGTTGAGGCGGCGCTGAAATTGAACTACCGGCTTCTTGTCTTCCATGAGCCTGATCTTATGCTGGCAAACTGTGGGGCTGATCCCCTTAATATCTGCTATTGTCCATCCCATAGCTGCTTTCCTCTTCTGTAGTACCTAGAGAAGCTGTTCCTCCTGTTCCCTGTCCAAACATGCAGATACAATCACAGGTAAAGTATCATTAGATCCCAAGTATAAATATTTCAAATGAACAGGTAAAGGCTTTAACTCTAAAACAGGAGCAGTAATAAGAGAAGGAGTAAGAATCTTCCTGCTTCCCTCATTAAAGAGGGGTAATGGTGGGCGCCAATGAACATCTAAGGCTTGCTTTCTCGCTGGAATCAAATAGAGCAAGCTCCTCATATAGTTGCTCCAACAAAATATCGTCCTCCTCGTCCAGCGTGTATGCCTCCACCCCAAAGCACTGCTCGCTCACCGCGTATGCGGGAAACTTCATAGCCTCAAATACATTGAAGGCCACCTTTCATCGTTGATCTGCATAGTCAGCTCCCCATTGGCCACATCAATGATAGTTCTCCCAGTGGCCAGGAATGGACGGCCCAAAATAAGAGGAACATCATCGTCGGCCTCCATGTCTAAGATCACAAAATCCGCTGGGAAGATGAGTCCTTCAACTCTCACTAATACATCCTCTAAAACACCCCTGGGGCGTTTTATTGTGCGATCAGCCATCTGCAAGCACATCCTTGTAGGCTTAGGATCTCCCACACCAAGTTGCTCAAAAACCGATGTAGGCATCAAATTAATACTTGCACCAAGGTCACATAATGCCCTCCCATGAAATGCGTCTCCCAATGTGACAGGAATGATGAAACCGCCCGGATCTTTCATCTTCTTTGGTAGCGCTTTTTGCACAACGGCGCTACACTCCTCATTTAGAGTTACGGTTTCAAAGTCATCCATGCGCCTCCTATTAGAAAGGAGGTCCTTGAGAAATTTGGCATATTTCGGCATTTGTGAGATGGCCTCTGCAAAAGGTATATTAATGTGCAGTTTCCTGAAGATATCCACAAACTTCTTGAAATGCTTGGCGTCCTCTTGGCTCTTCAATCTTTGCGGGTATGGCACTCGCACACTGTATTCCTCCCTAGGCTTCTGTTTCTCATCCGACTTCCTCACCGTGTCCTTTGATTGGGGACTCACGGTAGGCACGGGAATCTCTTCATCCAAAGCTTTCTC
Organism: Linanthus parryae; assembly: GCA_023055425.1. Taxonomy (NCBI): domain Eukaryota; kingdom Viridiplantae; phylum Streptophyta; class Magnoliopsida; order Ericales; family Polemoniaceae; genus Linanthus; species Linanthus parryae. The sequence continues at coordinate 94,040,904 of JALGPY010000001.1, forward strand.
AGTGGCCTTAGTCGCCTCAGCTCGCGCGTGGCTAGGATATGGGGGGTCCTTAGTAGTGATGCCACTGCGAGTTGTGATGGAATTTAGCTGCTCGTTAGGAGTGATGGTATTTGCTGGAAGCATGCCTGGTGGAAGCTTGATATTTTGATTGGCGATCTGCCCAATCTGAGTCTCATGGCTTTTTATTGTTGCTTGTATTGAGACAATCGCGCTCTCCATCCTGTCGTGATTGGCTAGGAGCTTTCTCAATAGAGCATTTGTCTCTTGCTCTTCTTTTTGTGGAGCCTGCTGCTGTGGAGCTTGCCTTTGCGCTTGATATGGAACATTAGGTCTCTGACCGGGTGCATATAATCCACTGTTCGGATTGGCATAGCTGAAGTTGGGGTGATTACGATTGTTGGGATGATAGGTGTTAGGCCATTGCTGCTGTCGCATAAAATTCACATCTTCAACACTGTTATCATATCCCTGGTTTTCATCTGCTAGTAATTCACCCATGGGCTTCTGTGTCGGAGGGTGCATACCGTGAAATGCTGAAGTCATGGATTCCAGCTTTTGTTCCATCGATTCAATCTTGTTGACTAAGGATGTATCCCCCGGTTTGGAGTACCTACGCGTTTCCGATCGTGTAGTCTCTCTCTTTGACGCGTTGTTTAGCAAATCTTGAGCTCGCTGTGCTCCAAGTCCCATAAAATTACCTCCAGCTAGCATATCTAACTGGTCAGCCGTCTCTTTGTCTAATGCAGTGTAGAAATAATGGAAGAGCTTGTGCCATGGCTCTCCATGATTCGGACATCTACGGAGAATTTGGCTGAACTTCCTCCACGCATCTCCCAACGAGCTGTCTTCATCCTGAGTGAATTTTGCAATCTCTGCCATCTGCTGCGCGACTCTGGATGGTGGCAAGTACTTCCTCAGAAACTCATGACAACAATCCGCCCATGTCACTATGCTACCAGCTGGCAGCTCCATAAGCCACTTCTTGGCTTTTCCAGATAAGGAGAATGGAAATAGTAAAAGCTTAACTGTTTCATCTGGAACTCGCTGATCGTGCAGGGTTGATGTGATTTGCTCAAATACCAGCAGATGGTGATTGGGGTCATCTCCTGGAGCTCCGTTGAATGCGCACTCGTCACGAACCATGTTGATCATATGTTGGCGCAACTCAAAGTGTTGGGCATTGATCTGTGGCCTGACAATGGTAGGCTGATAACATGCTGGAGTAGTCCTGAAATAATCCACCATCGGGCGTTCTTCATTCTCAGCATTGTTCTGCCTGTTGTTTTCCCCATTATTACCATTGTTGTTCCCACCGATGTTCGCCACTTGTGCCCCCACACCATGACGTGGTTGTGGATTTGGGGGGACCATGCGATCCATCCTTGCCTGCATCTCAGCCATTTGAGCTCTCACCTCCTCAGCTTCTGCGGCTCTTTGTGCAGCCTCCTCTACAGCGGCAGCCCTAGCTGCTTCCGCATCCTGCATACCTTTGCGGATCCTCTCAAACTCAGCTCTCGTCTCTTCGTCCATAACTACTGAGCTTGAATTCCTCTTGTCTCTACGCTGTGCTTTTAATAAGGATTCCGGGTCTTCAAACGTTGGATACAAAGGCTCGTCTCGAGAACGGGTCATGCACCGAGTAAATCAACCTGAAATCACGAAACACGCAAAACGTAGGTGAGTAACGGATATAAACAATAAATTAAAATCCCTAAGGCTAGGAATTATAACTAATTTAGCCGAAGTCCCCGGCAACGGCGCCAAAAACTTGACACGTTCCAACTGCAAGTGCACAGCCGTCGTGTGTAGTAATAAACCGGAAATCCGGGTTGTCGAACCCAAGGGACTTTGTTTAAATTAATTACTATTCTAAACCTTATGTGGGCAAGTCGCAAGTTGTGTTTTTATCTAATTCTAAGAAAATAAATGCAATATTCTCAATTAACCAAGTGAAGTAGTTCACGATTAATGAAGAGTGAATTACTGGAGGTTTTTATCAATAAGGGAAAAGTACCGGGAATTCTCTAGGGTCACTAGGTTGATCTAAATTTATATTTTGATTTGTAAAACAACCACGTATTATTCACTATTAATCAAGCAAGGTTGAACTTACCGAGTTACCAAGCAAGTCCACTATACTTAGGTTAAACTAGACCGAGTTACCAAGCCTAATTTAGCTTTAAGCACGCATTAATAACATAATTCTACTTTAACGATCCTAGTTAACGATGCCGAGTTACCAAACATTGATACGACTAGGTGGATTATTCAATTTACCGACTAGTTATCACGGAGTTACCGCGTGAAACTAATTGATTCTATCTCTACGTTAGCTACTCGCAAAGATAATAAGATTAAGAACGCAAATAATCCATAATAGTGAATAAACACGTGAGATTAAGCTAAAGCATGCATTACAATCATCAAAACATCAACTTTAGATCAAAACCTAGCTACACCAAACGAGAATTCCCAGCAAAAAGTGTTTAGCTACTCATATTCATAATCAAAACGACGATTATAATGAGTTTAAACATAAAAATCAAGAAAAACGAGAGTTTAGAATCCAAACGAATGATCCAAAAGCTCCTAAGCTCTCTCCAAGGCTTCTTGATCTCCAAAGATGTCTCTAATCTCCAAAAACTACTGAAAAAGTCGACCTAAAAGCCTTAAATATGCTCCCATAATAATATTACAAAGTTTGGATATAATACGAAAAAGCCCCAAAAAAAACTGCTCTGTCCCCCGATCTCTTCGCACGAAGACAGTTGTCTTCGCACGAAGAGTCTTCGTACGAAGACTTCTGCTTCTTCGTGCGAAGGCCTTCTCATTTAGATACTGCAAGTGTGTTTGAGAAGAGAATTTTGCAAGGCTGAATTTTGGCTAAGTATAATGTCTTCGCACGAAGACAAATGTCTTCGCACGAAGACTTCTGTGTCCAGCCCTCTTTTTGCCTCCTTTGACTTTTCTCTTCCATTCTTTGACTTTCTTCTTCCATTCTTTCTTCCCTTGACCTTCCTTTGACTTTCTTTGACTTTCCTCTTCTGTTTGACTTTCCTTTGACTTTCCATTGACTTTCTCCTTCCTTTTGACTTGCCTTTGAGTTCCTTGTTTCCGAAGTTCGCTTCCAAATCCCGCACGATCCTCCAAGCCCTGTTTTCCTGCGAATCACAACACGAAAACACAACCCGCGATCATATCACAATAAAAGCTCAAAAATCTAAAGAAACGCCCGGATTTAACAAGTAATGCGTATGAACTCATATTTTCACATTTACGCTCAATTTACTCAAAAGACGACAAATTCTCCATTATAAGCACGCAAAACGTAGAAATAAAAGGCATAAAATAACTCCGAAAACGGAGTTATCAAAACTCACCCTTAGTCATGCCCCCAAAGGGCTTTAAGGTAGTTTTCTTGGATTTTGCAACTTCCTTGCTCTTTCCTTTGGAGGTCGATGCAACTCGCTTGCTATTTACTTTATTGAACATCCTCATGGCCTTGCCTTTTCCTTTGTTGATGCTTTGCTCAACTGTCCTCAACATATTGAGCAAATATGGAAGAGGTTTATTGGTCTCATTCATATTATATTTCATGATGAACCGGCTAAAAATATCAGGTAACGATTGCAAGATGAGATCAGTGGCAAACTCTTGACCCCACTGGAAATCCCAGACGCGTGAGAATCTCCAAGTACCCAATCATGCGCAATACATGAGGCCCCACCAGGTTTCCCTATGACATATGACACTTGAGAAATGCCTTAGATAGTTCATAACGCTCATGCCTTGCCTGATCTTGGAAGAGCTGCCTCAATTGCATGATCATATCATACGCCTCCATGTTTTCATGTTGCTTCTGAAGCTCAGATTTCATGTTGCAAAGCATCAAGCAAGTCACATCATTAGAGTCGTCAACAATCTTCTAATGTGTCTTCATGGCGGGAGCAGTATTATTTTTTGGTCCTTCAGGAACTGGATCCTCTAGAATGTATAGTTCTTTTCTTGCTTGAGAACAATTCTCAAGTTTCTGTACCAGTCCAGAAAATTAATTCCAAAAATCTTGTCCTTCTCACGGAATGATCGTATAGATTGTGATGAAGTCGGTGGATTTTTTTCCATTGGAATTCTACAAAATGAGAAATATACAAGTTTGAAAGTGTGAGTGTGCAGGTGGTAATGCAGCTAAGATACTCTAGAAGGGGGGGGGTTGAATAGAGTATGCCAACTTTTGCAAAACTTGCTAAGAAGATAGAATCATGTGACAGCTAGTGAAGTTGAAGGCCTTGAAAACAAGTTCAAGCCCTTGGAATGAAATACAGTTTTAAATAGATCAGTTAAGTCTTTTTCAAGGCCTTGAAAAGAGTTTCAAACCCTTGAAGACAGACAAGTTTGAATGCTGTAAAAACTTAGTAAGTAAAGAAACTGTAAATGCAAGAGACACGTGATTTATAGTGTTCAGTCCACTTGGACCTAGTCTCTACCTCAGGGATCTGATCCCTGCAGGATTTTCAACACAATTCATGTTAATCAAAAGCTAAGCCCTAGATCTCAAGCACTGAGAGATACCTTACTCTGTTACAGCTTGTGGTTCTCCCTAACCTATCTAGTACCTTCTCTAGCTAACTGATTAACTAAGAATTCTCTATTGTTCACCTTGAACAATCCTCGAGAATAAAGATAGAAATATTAAAGAAATGATCTACCAATAAAGTACAATACAGAAGAACACTTAGAGTGTGGAAACTGCAGTGGAGTATGCAGTGATCTTCTGTGAAAAGGATTTTGAGATTGATGAACTAATCTGATGCTTGTCAATCCAGAACTTTGTCTCTCTTTTTTCCCGTTGAGTATTGTGTCTTGTTACTTCAGAATTGAGCTCTATTCAAACTTCAGCAACTCTTCAAATCTTCCCAGATTTTCAGCAACAAATCTCCTATTTTGTAGGCAACAGACTTTGACTCTTTGATGATCTTCTCCAACGGTTAAGTGATCACAATCTCTAGAGATATATCGTGATCTTGCATTTGAATAGGTTTATAAGCTGTCAAGCCATTCAGATCAAAAACAGAATCATCTTCTCGATTATTTCCTTCCCTGCACAAGTCAGATTAGAAAATAATCTCTGCAAACTAGGAAATAAAATTCCCTGCAAATTCATAGTCAAACAGATGATATTTTATGTTCAAACATGTTAGAATAATTTGTCTTTCATCATCAAATAACAGTAAATCAAACATATAAGGAAGAGATATGAAATCAACTTAGAAGAATTTACAGAAAACTCCCCCTTAGAATGTTCGTGTAGGTTAAACAGTTTCAAGGCTTTGAATCCAGCTTCAAGTATACTATTTTCAAGCCTGTGATAACTGATTCAAGGCTTTGAAAGCCGATTCAAGGGATTGAAATAGTTTTCAAGCCTTGCACAACCTGATCTTACAATCTCCCCCTTGATGAAAGACAAAACCAAATTATGTTTGATCCTTAGTCTTTGTAAAAAATAATGATTAGTTCACAATAATAACACAGTAATTCCAAAAAGATCCAACTTATTCAATTTAGCGATAAAAGTTTAGCAGATAATACCTAAACATAAAAACCTAAAAACCTAGAATTTTCTCCCCCTTTTTGACTTTCATCAAAAAGATAGGGAGGATGTTGGATCAAGTGTCTGAAAAATTTTGAAAAGAAAACTTAAAAACTTAAAGAAAAAGATATAATGGGGAAGAAAGAGTAGGCAGGATTAAGGGTCTTTATCTCCATCTTGATCTCCTTCTTCTTCGACACTGTCTTCATTGTTGGCTTGAACTTCTTGTGAAACCACATCGAGTTCCTCAATGAAGGAACTGATCTTCTCAATAACATTGTTGAACAAGAAAGTGAGTCCTTCCAAGGCTTTCCTCCCATGCTTCATCTTCTTCTTTACAGCTAACCTTTTCTAGTTGAGCAGACAATATGTTGTGATCCTTATTTCCTGTTTTTGATGCTGCTACAGACTGAGACGGATCGTTCTCATGTTTCCCCTTGTTGGACACATACTACACTCCATAGGATCCTGAATTAGTGTCTAAGTCTGAGTCCTGAATGAGGATTTCTTTTCCTTTTCCTTTGACCCCTATCTCTGTCTTTTTCTTGTCTCTCCTACGGCTTCCAATATGGATTCGCTTCTGCTTTTCTTGGGTAGATACTACAGTCTGTTTCTTCTTTGCTGTAATCTGTTCCTTTTTCACCATCTTCTTGGGTGGTGAAGATTCTTGTTCTTCATCAGTAAAGCTCTTTGACTCTGAGTTTTCACTGATCTCTTGAACTTCATCCACTGTTGCCTTTCTTTTCTTCTCTGAGCCGGGTTTTGATCCTCCAGCCATCTTGATTCTATCTGAGGCTCTCCTTGTGCTCATTAGGGTTTGGGAGAAGAATAGAGGGAGGTAGGAATAATACGGAGAGAAGAGAAGAGAAGAAGATAAATACTAAAAGTGTTTGAGTTTCAAAAGGAAACTCGAATATCTCTCTGATCTGAAAAGATCTGAAATAATCAGAGAGGATTCAATATTCTTCTTCTCAGATCTTTTTAGATCAGAGAGATATTCTAGTTTCCTTTTGAAACTCAAACACTTTTAGTATTTATCTTCTTCTCTTCTCTTCTCTCCGTATTATTCCTACATCTCTCTATTCTTCTCCCAAACCCTAATGAGCACAAGGAGAGCCTCGAATAGAATCAAGATGGCTGGAGGATCAAAACCTGGCTCAGAGAAGAAAAGAAAGGCAACAGTGGATGAAGTTCAAGAGATCAGTGAAAACTCAGAGTCAAAGAGCTTTATTGATGAAGAACAAGAATCTTCACCATCCAAGAAGATGGTAAAAAAGGTACAGATTCCAGCAAAGAAGAAACAGACTGTAGTATCTACCCAAGAAAAGCAGAAGGGAATCCATATTGGAAGCCCTAGGATAAACAAGAAAAAGACAGAGACAGGGGTCAAAGGAAAAGGAAAAGAGCAGGACTCTGAATCAGACACTACTTCAGTAGCTACAGAGATATCACCAAGTACAGAATGATCCAAGGTTGGCTTGAACTTCTTGAGAAAATATCTAGAGAGATATCAGTTCAAGCCTTGAAGAGAATCTTTAGATATCTCAATGGAACTAAAGACTTTGGGCTTTGGTATCCAAGACATTCTAATTTATCTTTGTATGGTTTTTCAGATGCTGACTTTGTAGGTTACAAAGTTGATAGGAAACGCACTTCAGGAACTTGCCAATTCATTGGATCATCCTTGATCAATTGGCATTCCAAGAAACAGAATTCAGTTGCTCTATCAACAGCTGAAGATGAATATATAGCTGCAGGAGCATGTTGTTCACAAGTATTATGGATTTCTCAACAGCTAAGAGACCTTGGATTTGATTTCATAAGAACACCTATCAAATGTGATAACACCAGTGCAATTTCAATTACAAAAAATCCAGTTCAAAATTCAAGAACCAAGCACATTGATGTCAGACACCATTTCATCAGAGATCATGCTGAGAAAGGTGATATTTTTCTTTAATTTTTTGCTACTAACATGCAAATTGCAGATATCTTCACTAAACCATTAGCAGATGAGAGATTCTCAGCTCTAAGATTGGAATTTGAAATGTTAAACAAAGATGCATTGGTTTAGGGGGAGCATCAGGTAAGAAAGGTAAGTTGTATGTGTCGGTTTGAACTGATTTTCAAAGCCTTGAAAATCACTTCAAAGCTTTGACTAGTATATGTTTCTCAATTAGAATGTCTAGGATACCAAAGCCCTAAGTCTTTAGTTCCATTGAGATATCTAAAGATTCTCTTCACAGCATTTAAGTGTGATTCCTTTGGATCAGCTTGAAATCTAGCACACATTCATACATTCAACATGATATCTGGTCTGCTTGTAGTGAGATAGAGTAGTGATCCAATCATACCTCTATACTCTTTCACATTTACACTCTTACCAGATTCATCCTTATCTAAGGACAATGTAGAACTCATAGGAGTCTTGGCTTCCTTACACTCAGCCATGCTATATTTTCTTAACAAATCTCTTGTGTATTTGGTTTGATGCAGAAAGATGCCCTTCTTCATTTGATATATTTGAAGTCCTAGGAAGAAGTTCAGCTCTCCCATCATACTCATTTCAAATAGCTTGCTCATAAGACTTGAGAATTCTCTGCACAAATGATCATTAGTAGCTCCAAACAAGATATCATCAACATAGATCTGAACTACAAGCAAGTCTTTCTCATGAGTCTTTATGAAAAGGGTCTTGTCTACTAGTCCTCTTTTGAAATTATTTTCAAGCAAAAACTTTGACAGTCTTTCATACCAAGCTCTTGGAGCTTGTTTCAAAACATAAAGAGCTTTTTCAAGTTTGTAAACATGATCTGGAAACTTGTCATTTTCAAAACTAGGAGGTTGTGCTACATAAACTTCTTCTTGTAAGTAGCCATTCAAGAAAGCACTCTTCACATCCACTTGAAATAATTTCATGTTCTTGTGAGATGCAAATGCAAGCAAAATTCTATTTGCTTCTAACCTGGAAACAGGAGCAAAATTTTCCACATAATCAATTCCTTCTTCTTGGTTGTAACCTTGAGCAACCAACCTTGCTTTGTTTCTGATCACTTTGCTACTTTCATCCAACTTATTTCTGAACACCCATCTGGTACCAATGACAGACTGGTTTGTGGGTTGAGGAACCAGGTTCCAAACCTTATTCTTTTCAAACTCATTGAGTTCACTTTTCATAGCAATGATCCAGTCTGCTTCTTGTAATGCTTCCTTCACAGTTTTAGGTTCTACAAAAGAGATAAAAGCAGTAAAAGCACACAAGTTCTACAACTGTGATCGAGTTTGTGTAGCAGTGGTTGGATCTGAAATGATATTATCAACTGGACGAGATGAGAGATATTTGAATCTCTTTCTTGGAGACCAGGGTTCAGGTTCTCCATAGATCTTCTCCGGTATTGAAGTAGTGGCTTTGTCACTTAAATCCTTCTGATTATCTTTTTCAAGGCTTTGAGGCTTATTTTCAAGGCCTTGAGAACCATTTTCAAGGTCTTGAAAATGTCTTATGTTTTCTTCTGAGCCTTTCTTGAATCCCATTGGATTCTCAGTCTCTTCCTCTAATTCATGCTTGTTCAAATTCAAGTCTACAAAACTTTCACTCAAAGAACCATCATAGCTTTCATAAAAAATAACATGAATGCTCTCTTCAACCAGTTTGGTTCTTTTATTGTAATCTCTATAATTTTTTCTATTCATAGAATAACCAAGAAAAATACCTTCATCACTTCTTGCATCAAACTTACCAAGATTGTCTTTTCCATTGTTATGGATAAAACATGTGCATCAAAAGGGCTTGAAGTATGAAATGTTTGGCTTCCTCCCTTTGAATAGTTCATAGGGGGTCTTTTTCAGGATATGTCTGATCAAACACTTTTTCAGTATATAGTTTGATGTATTCACAGCTTCTGCCCAATAATGTTTTGACAACTTTTTTTCAAGAAGCATTGTCCTTGACATATCTTCAAGAGTCTTGTTCTTTCTTTCAACAACACCATTCTGTTGAGGAGTTCATGGAGCAGAAAATTTGTGAGTAATACCATGCTTATCAGAGAACATATCAAATTCTAATTGATCAAATTATGTACCATGATCACTTCTAATTGAAGCTACAGGTAGGTTTTTCATAGTTTGAAGTTCTCTGCAAAGCTTTGAAAATTCAGAGAGGGCTTCAGATTTTTCTTTGAGAAACATAACCCAAGTAAATCTAGAAAAATCATCTACAACAACTAGCAGTTCAATGGGTCTAGTTGTACTTACAAACTTCTTTGGCTTGAAGGAGCTTCTAGTCCGCTTGCCCTGAGCACAAGCTTTGCACAATTCATCTTTTTTGAACTTAATGGATGGAAATCCTCTTACCAAGTCTTTGGAAATCAAGTTGTTCAAAGTATGCAAATTGATATGACCAAGCTTCATGTGCCAAATCTTTGAATCCTCTTACAAGGCCTTGAGTCACTTCAAACTTTTACTTGCAACTTTGTTAGTCTGAAAAGTATAAACATTGTTTGATCTTGAGGCTGTGAGAATGCAATCTCCTGATTTCTCATTTTACACCACACACTTCTATTTATCAAAGATAAATTTGTTTCCATTATCACAAAGCTGAGATACACTAAGCAAGTTAAACTTCAAATCATCAACTAGATATACATCAGAAATAGAGTTTTCAGATTTTGTACCAACTTTACCAATACCAAGAATATTGCATTTTCCTTTGTCACCAAGAGTAATTGAACCTTTAGATTTCTCTTTCAAGTCTGAGAATAGAGATCTCTTTCCACTCATGTATCTTGAGCAACCACTGTCCATAAAACACTTCTCTTTCCACTCATGTATCTTGAGCAACCAGCTGTTAGACCAAGTGTTGAATTTGGATTCATATTCAAGATCTACCATGATAGGTTGTCTAATGATAGCACCTTTTAGGAGCTATATATTACCTCCATTTTACCACCTTATCATGAGAGATTTGAGCCCAAAGTTAGAGAATAAAGGTCGTTTTATCACTTGTTGCTTTCCATGTGCTATATTGTTAGTCCGGGCGTTTTCTATGCATATTTTATTAATATTTTTGTCAAATATAATCGCTTGATATGTTTGTTCATGTTGTTTTGGCAGGAACGGATGCTAATCGATTGATAGGAGGCATGGAACGAACTTCGGAAACAACGGGAGCTCAAGTGGAGTCAAGAGAAGCCGAATTGGAGGAGCTTGGATGACCAGTCTGCACTATTTTGATCCTAGCTGGAGTTCTACAAATAATTTTGGAGTGAGACCGGTGCCAAATGAAATTAGACTCAGATAGCTTTCCATCGATAGGTCACGGAGCTAAATCCAAGTTTGGAAGAAAAATATATGGCCTATTGAAGTCAGGAGCAGATTTCAGGGGGCTATTGTGCAATTACTGAAGACTTTTGCGGGTTATGAAGGAAGGACGACCTAGGGACGGAAATAATCACCATTCAAGCCTATAGATAGCCACGATCAAGGAGGAGAGAAAGGAGACTCCATTGGGAGCATCCTCAAGCAAGGAGAAGAGCCTCTCTTTTAATCACTTGTATGGAGAAACTCTATTGCTTTGATACGACTTCTAGTAGTTAAACGTTTTGCTAGGCTTCTCTAGAGATCCTAGGGTTCTATGTAGACGATTAGTTTTCCGGATGTTTAGACTTGTTTCATGCGTATGAGCTTGATTCTATCGAATTGATATTTAGTTCTTGATATTGTTATTGAATTTAGTCTATTGACACGGCTAGATTATGATTTGATAATCATGAGACTTAGGGTTTATTCGTAAATAAATTTCTTGATTAAAGTTAATATTTGTTTTAGCTAGTTATTGTTCATATGCTGTGCTTAATCCTTGGCAAGAATGGAGTAATTACCTGGACTTGTTAATCAACTAGCGAGTGCGTGAGAGCGACTTTGACCTAGTTGTGATGAGATATGAACAACAGTCCTTAATCACGTAGATTGAGAAGAGAAGTGTGTAGGATTGGCCTTAGTGGGTAGATTCGGTAGGAGATAGTGAGGTGTTCGTGTGGTGGTATTCTGAGAGGACATCATTCCGTGCACTGTCGTTAGCCTACTAGAACGGACCGGTAGATGTAGGTGGACCGACATGACACCAAGTAAACCGTGACATAGAATGAATGATACCGATAGGAGATTGTTAGTACCGTTACCCGACTTAACTAGAATAGGATTAACGTGTTACTTAGCTAATCCGGAAATCGTCTACAGCCCTAGGTAAATCTAGAGAATGCCTAGTTTCTCCTTATTTGTTTGATAAATTAAAAAACTCAAAAATAATAGTTAGTTATTTATTTAAATTCTTAATCAACCATAATTTTTCCACCTGTTACAGTGCTCTAAGTTAATAACTAATTAAATAATCTCAAGCTTGTCCTCGTGGGATCGATAACTCGGGGTTGAAATACCACCCCTATATTACTTGACCGTGCACTTGCGCATACACGTAAGAATTCGTGTCAAGTTTTTGGCACCGTTGTCGGGGGAAACGGTAGATTATTTAGTTAGGAGTTAGTTTAGAGTATTTCTTTTAGTTTTGTTTAATATTTTTTATCTCTGTGCTTCACGGGTTTCTTGTGAGTTTGCTTTTGCAGGAACACAGGATGCAGGAGATATAATGAGCATGTCGAGCGAGGACGATTATGAGGGGATCTCTGATTACCCCTACTATTGTGCTAGATGCAGAATTCGGCACATAGATGACTTATCAGTGATTTGGTGCTATAAATGCAAGAAGGATCACAAGTATGAAGATGCATGCATATTCGATCTACCATAGCTTTGTCAGCAAAAGGAAGACTCACCAGCAATTATGGAAGAACGAAGCAGTATTATGGAGGACATCGAATTGTGCTCCAAGTTCTTGTCTGTTGCTACACAATTTTCACAAGAGGATTCAGCCACAGGTATGGAATACGTGAGGTAGATGATGAAGAGGTTAACGAAACGAGTAGAGAAAGTGTCAGCGGCAGGGGAATCAGGTATTCAAGTGCCACAAGAGGATCCCTTGCCATGTGAAGTTGAGCCTAAATTTGAGCCTCCATCATCATCACCACAAAAGGACGATATGGATGACACCTACATTGAGGGTTTGTGGGGTGCTGATGATGAAGCTAATGAAGCACTTGTGACTGTTGCTATAGAGGATTTGGAAATCAGCAAGTGTGGGGGTGTGGATGAGATGCATGTGTTTACTAAAGAGCATCAAGCACCGAAGACGTACTACTGGGACGACTTTATAGAGTAGGATGCATTTGAGCCCAGTGGTATTTTGTGGAAGCTGATTAAGAAGAAAAAGTGTAAGATGAAAAGAGTCGGCTTCTACGATTGTTCACCATATTCTTTGCACATGCGTGCACATCGTGAGAAAAATCTTATTGAGAAAAGATGGTGGAAGAAGAAGAAGTGGAGAGTTAAAGAATACTTCACTATCCTAGACGGTTGAGGTTACCGGGTCGGGCCGTCGACCTTAAATTACAAGCGCTTCTTGGGAGGCAAGCCAATGTAGAGTAGGATATTTGTTATTTTATTTTTATATTTAGTTCTCCATACTTGATTGTGAGGGGTGAGAGAGATTTTTTTTAACATTTCCTATCAGTGTGCAGGACACATGTACCGAAGAAACCTCTGGATTCCCCTACTTGATGCGTGTGCACAAATTTGTACGCAAAACGATGAACAACGAGCTAACCGGGAGAATTTTGAGTGATAAAGGAGCTACTCGAGGTCAAGGAGTAGCTACTTATTCATGAGGAGCATGGTAGCGAGTTGGAGTATCGGGGTTGCACGCATCGGAATCCGGAGTGGAGATAAAGTTCAAGAGCTTTGGAGGCGAGATTGTTGCACAAGGAGAGAAAATTTGGGAAGAAACCAAAAATTCCCCGTATTTGGGAATTTTTCAGTCAAAAATGGATTCCTCGTCGATTGCGGATTCCAACGTTTCAAAGAACCGCGCGAATCGGATACCGGATGAAGAAATTAGAGCAAAAACAAAGTGGCAAATAGCAATGATTTCGGTACCCATTTCGGGCCGAAATGGGGGCCGAAATCAAGCCATTTCGACCCGAATTGAAATGTTCATTCTGCTTCATTTTTGCCCAGTGATTTCGGGCCCCATTTCGGGCCGAAATGGGGGCCGAAATCAGCCGGACACCTCACTTTTGGGGGTATTTTTGATACTTTTTTGGGGGGTTATTTTGACATTTTGGAGGATTTTTAAATCCAAGAACCAACCAACAAGTCCCCTAACACCCCAATTTGGATCAAACACTCCTTGTCTTCATCTTCTTCCTCTCCAAACCCTCAAGAACACCAGCACACCCCAAACCCAAAATGTTATCAAATCGCAAAATTTACAAGATTAACTCTTGAGCTTTTGATAGTGAGCGGATTGAGTGTGGGGGAATTCAAAGAGGAAGAGCTACAAGAACTTAAATCTTCCAATTTGTTGCTTTTGGGGGGATTCGGCCAAAGCTCAAAGAGGAACTTAAAACGGGGACACCGTGGAGCATAATAATGTAGTCTTGCTTCGACTTGCTCGAGTTTTTAGAAACTTTGGTCGACCAATTCGGTCCTTTCTTGACCATTTTTCGCGAAACCGGTCCCGTAAGAACGGTACTCCAGGGCCATATGTACCATATTCTCTCTCTCGCTTTAAATAGTCCCTCTAATTCATTTCGCACGTAATGCCATGCAACACTTGTCTTTTTAAATCCTTACACTTTGAGATCATGTCATTGGGGGACACTCTAAATTCATTGAGGACAATGATTATCTCAAGTGTAGGGGGCTTTACACATATCTTTGCTTGCCTTAACTTGCATAGCCTTGTTACATATAGACTAGTGAGTCAGTTTGCAGGTAGGTGTCAGAGTTAAGATTGCATGTGCACGTTTCTACATTGCATTGTATATATTATTTGTGCACGTTTAATTATTGAGTCCACCTACCCAAACGTTGTTACTTAACCGAGTTGGCCCAAGCATATAGAGTTAGGAAAATAGAATGAAAGAAAAAAAAAATCCTCAAAATTGAAAAATTGATTTTTTTTAGAAAGGGCGATTGAAGAGAGTAAGCGTGGAGAGGGCTTAATGATAGTTTCCCTAGAAGTAGGACAATCTGAGGTGTGGTAGACGCAAGAATCTGGAGTAGGAAGGCTATAGGGCAAATGCACTCGAGAATTGTGAGTAGCTCTCTCTTCAGTACATTTTCTACATCTTAGGTGATGAGGAGGATTGGTTGGAATTAGAACGTGTATACATTGACTACCGGGTTTTGGATATCTTTACATTTAGTGTGGGGGTGTCGACATTGATTTGACACATTCCATCCCCACGTATCTATTTTGATATTTGATCTCCTTCGATATTGTTATCATCATTGGTGGCTCCATGTGCTTTTACGTTGAAAAAAAGAGAGAGAAAAATAGAAATTGAAAGTGAAAAGGAATAAGGAGCTGAAATTAAACTTCATGAAAACCTGGCAGACTAGCTAAGGATCTTGATCACTTCTTCACATTTGTGGCCGCGAGAACGGCGTTGCACCAAGATTGAGGGAATGAGGGCCGGAGTAGTGAGATTCGTTGGGTTTCCTTGAATTTTGGTGAGGGAGTGTGAGAATCGGGTTGTGTGAGTTTGATCATGACGTCTAGGACTGCGCTTCTAAATATCCTATCCTACCCTTCCTAAGCCGTCAACAATTTAAACCCGTGGATAAATAGCTCGGATGGTAGGGGCTAGGGATACGTTTGATGAGTGTGCGGAAGCAAATTATTGAGTGTTCGTGCCCGTTCTATCCGAAAAAAATGGCCGCAAGTTCTACCGATCACCAAAGTTATATAATCTTCTAGGGGATATGAGAGCCTTATGACATGCCGGTTTGTTCTTCGAGATTGCCCTATCTCCAACCAAAAATAAAAAATATATATGTTCTTTACTTTATTGCATTGTACATAATCGAGCTGCATTGTTTATAGTCATGTAGATTGCATAGTCTGGTGTTTGAGTCGGTGTGTCCAAGGCAAAGTAAAGATATATGTGAATCTCGGAAGCAAGTGTTGCTCGGGACGAGCAAGAAGGTAGTGTGGGGGAATTTGATAGCACATTTTAGGAGCTATCTATTACCTCCATTTTACCACATTATCATGAGAGATTTGAGCCCAAAGTTAGAGAATAAAGGTCGTTTTATCACTTGTTGCTTTCCATGTGCTATATTGTTAGTCCGGGCGCTTTCTATGCATATTTAATTGTTATTTGTCAAATATAATCGCATGGTATGTTTGTTCATGTTGTTTTGGCAGGAACGGATGCTAATCGATTTATAGGAGGCATGGAACGAACTTCGAACACAACAAGAGCTCAAGTGGAGTCAAGAGAAGCCGAATTGGAGGAGCTTGGATGACTAGTCTGCACTATTTTGATCCTAGCTGGATTTCTAAAAATAATTGTGGAGTCAGACCGGTTCCAAATGAAATTAGACTCAGAGAAATTTCCATCGATAGGTCATGGAGCTAAATCCGAGTTCGGACGAAAAAGATATGGCCTATTGAAGTCAGGAGCAGATTTCAGGGGGCTATTGTGCAATTACTGAAGACTTATGCGGGTTATGAAGGAATGACGACCTAGGGACGGAAATAATCACTATTCACGCCTATTGAGAGACACGATCAAGGAGGAGAGCAAGTAGACTCTATTGGCAACCTCAAGCAAGGAGAAGAGCCTGGATCACGCCAATCTTCACGATTTATAGCGTTTGATCTCTTCTTCTCTCTTTTAATCACTTGTATGGAGAACTCTATTTCTTTGCTACGATTTCTAGTAGTTAAACATTTTTATAGGCTTGTCTAGAGAGCCTAGGTTTCTATGTAGACGATTTGTTTTTCGGAGTTTTAGACTTGTTTCATGCGTATGAGTTTGATTCTATCGAATTGATGTTTTGTTTCTTGATATTGTTATTGAATCTAGTCTATCGACAGGGCTAGATTATGATTTGATAATCATGAGACTTAGGGTGTATTCGTAAATCAATTTCTTTCTTCAAGTTAATATTTGTTTTAGCTAGTTATTGTTCATATGTTGTGCTTAACCCTTGGCAGGAATGGAGTAATTAACCAGACTTGTTAATCAGCTAGCGAGTGCGTGAGAGCGACTTAGATCTAGTTGTGATGAGATATGAACAACAATCCTTAATCACGGAGACTGAGAGGAGAAGTGTGTAGGATTGGCCTTAGTGGGTAGATTCGGTAGGAGATAGTGAGGTGTCCGTGTGGTGGTGGTCTGAGAGGACATCATTCCGTGCACTGTCGTTAGCCTACTAGAACGGACTGGTAGATGTAGGTGGACCGACAAGACCCCAAGTAAACCATGAAGTAGAACGACATGAGACCGATAGGAGATTGTCAGTACCGTTACCCGGCTTAACTAGAATAGTATTAACGTGTTACTTAGCTAATCTGGAAATCGTCTACAGCCCTAGGTAATCTAGAGAATGCCTAGTTTCTCCTTATTTGTTTGATAAATTAAAAAACCCAAAAATAATAGTTAGTTATTTATTTCAATTCTTAATCAACCACAATTTTTCCTCCTGTTACAGTGCTCTAAGTTAATAACTAATTAAATAATCTCAAGCTTGTCCTCGTGGGATCGATAACTCGGGGTTGACCGTGCACTTGCGTATACCCGTAAGAATTCGTGTCAAGTTTTTGGCGCCATGATTAAGGATTAAGGATTTTTTTTCATATCTCATCACAACTAGGTCTAAGTCGCTCTCACGCACTCGCTAGCTGATTAAAAAGTCCGGTTAAATACTCCATTCTTGCCAAGGATTAAGCACAGCATATGAACAATAACTAGCTAAAAAAAATATTAACTTTAAGCAAGAAATTGATTTACGAATAAACCCTAAGTCTCATGATTATAAAATCAAAAACTTGACGCGTGTAAACTACGCGTTGCTCCACAAGTGTACGGTCAAGTAATAAAGTGGAGTATTTTGGACTCCGAGTTATCGAACCCAAGGGAAGGTGTCTACTCTATATCTGGTTTATCAATTAAATTCAATTCACCTAAGTAACCGGTAAAAAATTTTATAGTTTGAAGTGTTGTCACCCTCAAACAAGTGACTAGAAATGGTAGTAAAATAACACAAGTAAAATGATTTGATGTAAATCAGAGGAGAGAAAGCTAGGCAATCTATAGATCACCTAGGGTAGTTTTGACAATTCTGGATTTCATGTTCTGACACAACGACTCTCAGTAACCTATGCTGGGTAACGGCGTTGACAATTACCTATAGGTCTCATGTCGTTCTACACAAAGGCAATGATTTGTCCCTCTCAGGCCAAGTATACTACCTATGTGTTCTGGCATGCCAACAATGTTGCAAGGGATAATGTCCTCTCAGACCACCATTCACTAACAACTCACTACATCCTAATGAATTTACCCTCATCTAGCCATTCCTATCCAACTAACCTCTCAGTCTAGTCAATTAAGAATGATCTTGTTTACTCATCCCAACTAGAGTAGAGTTGTTTTCACACACTCACTAGTTACATAGTAATTTCGGGTCATGACTCCTACGTTATTAAGAATTAAGCATAATAAACAAAATAATTAGGCTACCAATATCATCTTTAAGCCTAGTTCATGATTAAATGAAGAAATATATGATCCACAACACACATCGTAGTCCTAACGTGTCAATGGAAGAACTCAACATGATGAAAACCAAAACAATCTTCATTGAACCATAATCCTAGCATGAAAGTTCATCCAAAATCCGGAAATTATCATCAAAACATAAACCCTAGGCTCTCCATTGATGCATAGGTATGATTTTAGCTACTCATAACACAAGTTAACATGGTTCTTTAATAGTTCATACAAGAAAGTAGAGAGAAAAATAGATCAAACACTAGAAATCGTGAAGATTGGCGCGATCCGGGCTCTCCTCCTTGCTTGAGATCGTTTCCAATGAATTCTCCTTGCTCTCTCCTTCTTCGTGCTCTCTGGATGCGTGAATGAATGTGTTTTTCGTCCCTAGGTCGTCCTTCAATCATAACCCGCAGAAGTCTTCAGTAATTGCACAATAGCCCCCTGAAATATGCTCCAAACTTCAATAGGCCATATCTTCTTCGTCCAAACTCGGATTAAGCTCTGTGACCTATCGATGGAAATCTCTCTGAGTCTTATTTCATATGGAACTGGTCTCACCCCAAAATGAATTTTAGAACTCCGGATATGATCAAAATAGTGCCAGCTGGTCATCCAAGTTCATCCAATTCGGCTTCTCTTGACTTCACTTGAGCTCCCATTGTTTCCGAAGTTCGTTCCATGCTTCCTATCAACCGATTAGCATCCATTCCTGCCAAAACAACATGAAAAAACATACCAAGTGATTATATTTGACAAATAACAATGAAACATGCATGGAAAACTCTCGGACTAACAATATAGCACATGGTAGCAACAAGAGATAAAACGGCCTATAATCTCTAACATTGGAGTAAAAAAACTCTCCAAATAAATATTAACATGTGGTAAATTCTAAAGAATTATAGCCCCAAAAAGGTGCTATCAAACTCCCCCACACTTACTCTCTTGCTCGTCTCGAGCAACCATGAAGCACAAAACCCCCACAATTGAGACATGGCATACATACCAAAACCAAACCAACGCATACCCCACTGCTTTGCATACTTTACTTTCCGCTAGCCAACACGACTCACGACTCAATACACAAAGACATGACTATGCAAACTACATGATATGTACAATGCAACTCAAGTATGTACAATGCAAGGAGTTAAATAACATATTTTTTTCTTTTTAGTTAGAGATTGGCAAACCTCAAAGAACAAACCGACATGTCATAAGGCTCTCACATCCCCTAGAAGATTCTATAGCTTTGGTGATCAGTAGAACTTGCGGCCAGTTTCGTCAGACAGAATGGGCACGAACACAAAATAAGTTGCTTCCGCACACTCATCAAACGTATCCCTAGCACTTACCATCCGAGCTATTCATTCATGGGTTTCTATTGTTGACGGCTTAGGGTGGGTAGGATAGGATATTTAGAAGTGCAGTCCTAGACGTCATGATACAACTCACAAAAACCCAATTCTCACACTCCCTCACCAAAATCCAAGGAACCCCACCGAACTAACTACTCCGGCCCTCATTCCCTCAATCTTGGTGCAACGCCGTTCTCGCGGCCACAAATGTGAAGAAGTGATCAAAACTCATAGCCCCTCTCCTTGGTCTTCATGAAGTTCAATTCCGGCTCCCTATTCCATTTCACTTTCAATTTCTGTTTTTCTCATAAGTTTTTTCTTTCAATTGCATTCTCAATAAGCACATGGAGCCACCAATACGATAGTAATATCCAAGGAGATCAAATATTAAGATAGATAATGTGGGGGTGGATTGTGTCAAATTAATGTAATCAAATATAAATGTCGACACCCCCACACTCAATGTAAATCATATCTCGAACCCGGTAGTCAATGTAACACGTGCTAATTCCAACCAATCCTCCTCATCACCTAAGATATAGAGAATATAAATGAAGAACAAGCACGTCCTCCTATAAGATCAACCAACCCCACCCCATGACGTGCGGAAAGAGTATCACACACTACGGCAGTCCACCTGTGATCGTGGTATAAGGACACGAATCACCGCCACACCGAAGTGTGCTGCCGTCTCTAACTCACCCTCACACCCCCTCAAAAGATGACATGTAAGAAGATCCACGTAAGATGTATAATATCATCTCACCCTAAACGAACCTCCCTAAATCAACTCCCTCTATCATGACGCATAGGAAGGGACCATTCTAACTAGTGAGGAAAGTCACAAGGAACGGCTTCCTAGGCTAGAGATTGTGAGTAAAAGGGGTAAATGGATCAAATTGGGGTAACTAGTGGACCTAGGCGATGGAGACGGGACGTGAGGTCCCCATAAAATCACTCACACAGCTGTTCCGTTGCCACTACGGGGAGGGTTGACGACTACCTAAGTGACGGTGGTGTAGCGCTAGTAGGATAACTAGTTTGAGAGACAGCTACTCACAATTCTCGAGTGCATTGGCCCTATAACCTTCCTACTCCAGATTCTCGCGTCTACCTCACCTTAGATTTTCATACTACCTAGGGAATACTATCATTAAGCCCCCTCCACGCTTGCTCTCTTCAATTGCCCTTTCTCAAAAAAATCAATTTTTAGGATTTTTCTTGATTTTTTTATTTTTTATTTTTGTTTCCGACACTATATGTAACTGGCCAACTCGACTAACCAACAAATTATGGTAGGTGGACTCAATAAATAAAAGTGTAATAATATATACAATGCAAATATTTAAACGTGCACATGCAAAACTAAATCGAATCGACACCTACATGCAAATTCAACTCACTATACTACATGTAACAAGGCTTTGCAATGGCTAACTAGCGGATAGCTACAAACTCCCCCACACTTAACCGCTTCGTTGTCCTCAACGAAAAATAGAGTAAAATTCAGAGGACTCGGCTGCCTAAGCGTAGGGCCGGTGGGTCTAGTCGGAGTGAGTCCTCCCTCCTCCTTAGCTCGAACATCGGGACTCGACTCTGGGTATACATCAGTCTGGTAATGGAACAATCCATCGTAGGTATGTGGGTGCTGCAACTAGACATTGGCCGCCACAGCCAAGTCCTGAATCCACCCACCCTGCTGGGCACAGTCATAGCTAAGTGACTCCATACCGTGTCCCATCTGGCGCTGACTACTATGGATGTGCTCAAAATGTCTCCTCTCCCCAGCTCTATCCTCGTCAGCTTG
Organism: Linanthus parryae; assembly: GCA_023055425.1. Taxonomy (NCBI): domain Eukaryota; kingdom Viridiplantae; phylum Streptophyta; class Magnoliopsida; order Ericales; family Polemoniaceae; genus Linanthus; species Linanthus parryae. Next base: position 94,062,336 of record JALGPY010000001.1, read on the forward strand.
GAGTCTCTGAGACTCCATCATATGCATGAGCGTGTTGAGCTGTCGCTCCATTTTGGAGCTCGAGCTACTCGCTTGGTCTCTGCTAGGTTGTGTGGGGTCAACATGTATTTGGTTCTTGAGGGTGTCGGGTATTCTCTACCAAGTACGTGTTGCATCCTTCTTCTTCTTGTCCCTACATCTATCGTCATACTCTAGACCACTCAAATTAACGTTAGCATCTTGTGCTAGCTTTAGGAGCAAGCAAGTATGCCTCGGAGATCTACGGTTATAGCGGTCAGTCCTCTCCATGAGAAATCGATAAATGAAGTACGGGACATTGATACGCTTCCCCATCCATAAACAGTAAGCCATGGTGCAAAGCTGGAAGGTGTACATCGGATTAGGGGAAACTCCATAAACCCAATTCTCAAGAAGCTCACACAACTACCTCGCACGTGGAAGCACGAGTCTCCTAGAGACGAACCACTTAGGTAAAGTGGGTGTCTCAATCCATCCCGCTTCAGGAACTCCCTCAAAATAAAAGGCACTCACTACCTCAACAGCATCGAACCTCCTAATGGTATCATGGTAGGCACAAATCTCATTCTTTAAAGGCTTGAATTTCAGGGCGGCCGCTATAGTCTCGGGCATGATGACTATATAGGTGCCCTGGCAATACACATGCCTCTGATCCTCACTCTCTCCCTCGTTATAGAAACAAGCATTTACAAGAATATCTCTTGCAAGAGCGGAGCTAGACTTCTTACAAATCTTAAACCACTTGTCTATCCTCTCATTCTTGTAGAGATCCTTAGCTGTTTTGGCATTTTTTCGCTTGGCGGGAAGGGTTTCTCAGGAGTCCCTACCCTCTTCAGGAATGCGTTAGTGCAATATGCCTTATGGGCATTCGCACTAACAAACCTGAAGCTGCAGAATTTGGTACTGCAGATAGCGTCGAGGTCAACATCTTTTGCAGCCTTACCTCTCGTCCCAATCTGTGGAAGTGGAGGCATAACCAAGTTCAACTCATGACGAATTGGAGACGGAGGCACCTGACGACGGTTTCCAGAGCCATCTCTCTCGTCCACATTCTCCTCCACACTCAAAACTACATCCTCCTCAGGATTAAAGATGGGGTGATCATCAACAACTATACCTCGTCTGCTCTTAGCACTACCCGATGTAGACATAATGATAGAGAAAATAAAAGACGAGTGCACGTGAGGTCTAGAGTGAACTATGCAAGTATCCACAAGCCAAGTATGAGCAAGTAACAATTTCCACGTAAATTAAGTCCTAAGAGTGCGTAAGCAAGGAATTAAAGTGAGAGAAAGATTTCGGTACCTACGGTCCCGGTGTACCGTTCTTACGGGATCGGTTTCGCAAAAATTGGTCAAGAATGGACCGATTGGTCGACCAATTTTTCAAAAAATTGAGCAATGTGAAGTAAGACTACCTCCTTGTGCTCCTCGGTGTCCCCGTCGAAAGTCTCTTCTTGAGCTAAGGCCGAATCCCCCTCCAAGTTGATGAATCGGAAGATTTTGTGTTCTTGGAGCTCTTCCTCTTTGATTTTCCCCACACTCAAACCGTTCCCTATCTCTCAAAAACCCAAGAATTAATGTTGTTGTTGGGTTTGCAAGGAGCAAAACCCAACAAAAAGTTTTCAATTTGGTTGAGTTTTGGATGTTGGGTGTATGGGTGTTCTTGAGGTTGGAGAGGAAGAAGATGAAGAAAAGTGAGGTTTGATCCCAAATTGGGGTGTTAGGACCCTTGTTGGCCGGTTTAGGCTTTAAACAACCCCCAAAATACCAAAACACCCCCCAAAAGTGAGCAGCCCGACCGATTTCGGCATCCATTTTGGGCCGAAATGGAGCCCGAAATTAGTTGGCTAGATTATGATTTGATAATCATGAGACTTAGGGTTTATTCGTAAATAAATTTCTTGCTTAAAATTAATATTTGTTTTAGCTAGTTATTGTTCATATGTTGTGCTTAATCCTTGGCAAGAATGGAGTAGTTAACCGGACTTGTTAATCAGCTAGCGAGTGCGTGAGAGCGACTTAGAACTAGTTGTGATGAGATATGAACAAAAATCCTTAATCACGGATACTGAGAAGAGAAGTGTGTAGGATTTGCCTTAGTGGGTAGATTCGGTAGGAGATAGTGAGGTGTTCGTGTGGTGGTGGTCTGAGAGGACATCATTTCGTGCACTGTCGTTAGCCTACTAGAACGGACTGGTAGATGTAGGTGGACCGACAGGACACCAAGTAAACCGTGACGTAGAACGACATGAGACCGATAGGAGATTGTCAGTGCTATTACCCGACACAACTAATTAGACGGTATCATGTTTCAGTACATAATCCAGAACTCTCTAAAACTCTAGGGGATCCATAGATCGCCTAGTTTTCCTCCATATTTATCATAAAAATAAAAAAAATATTATTCTAGTTGTTATTTTATGGTTTACACATATCTTTGCTTGCCTTAACTTGCATAGGCTTGTTACATATAGATTAGTGAGTCAGCTTGCACGTAGGTGTCAGAGTTAAGATTGCATGTGAACGTTTCTATATTGCATTGTATATATTATTTGTGCACGTTTAATTATCGAGTCCACCTACCCAAATGTTGTTACTTAATCGAGTTAGCCCAAGCATATAGAGGTAGGAAAATAGAATGAAAGAAAAAAAATTAAAAAAAAATTACAAAAATCCTCAAAATTGAAAAATTGAATTTTTTTGAGAAAGGGCAATTGAAGAGAGTAAGCGTGGAAAGGGCTTAATGGTAGTTTTCCCTATAAGTAGGACAATCTGAGGTGAGGTAGACGTGAGAATCTGGAGTAGGAAGGCTATAGGGCTAATGCACTCGAGAATTGCGAGTAGTTGTGTCTCAAACTAGTTATCCTACTAGCGCTACACCACCGTCACTTAGGTAGTCATTAACCCTCCTCGTAGTGGCAACGGAACAGCTGTGCGAGTGATTTTATGGGGACCTCACGTCCCGTCTACATCGCCTAGGTCCACTAGTTACCCTATTTTGATCCATTTACCCCTATTATTCACAGCCTCTAGCCTAGGAAGTCATTCCTTGTGACTTTCATCACTAGTTAGAATGGTCCATTCCTATGCGTCATGATAGAGGGAGTTGAGTTAGGGAGGTTCGTTGAGGGTGATCTGATATTATACATCTTACTTGGATCTTCTTACATGTCATCTTTTGAGGGGATGTGAGGGTGAGTTATAGACGGCAGCACACTTCGGTGTGGCGGTGAGTCGTATCCATACACCACGATCGCAGGTGGAGTGTCGTAGTGCGTGACATCCTTTCCGCACGATATGGGTTGGGTTGGTTGATCTTATAGGATGACGTGTGTGCACAAGAGATTCCGGCGGGGAGACCTCCGTGTACACCGTATGTAGAGGATAAGAGATAGCACAGAAAGAGTTGGGTTGTGTGTAGGGAGAGAGTAAGGCAGTAGTAATGTCTGAGAGAGAGAGACAGAGGTTTGGCAGAGCTTCCGCGTATGGCCAATGTGTTCTTCTTTGTATGGAAAGGTTAACGTCCTATATATAACGGAGAATGTGACCGTTGCAGTGTGGTTAATGCGCCCATCAATGGCGGCTTAATTAGCTTAACCGCAACGGCACGTTCGTCCGCCTATATAGGGACCGTTACAGCACATTATGCGCGAATACCGGAACCGTTATGAGGTTGATCGGGTTTGACCGCATTGACCGGGTTTATGGAGCTCGTGCCATAAATCTCTCAAAAGCAGTTACTAAAGGTCGCGCGCGGGCTTGGCTCGCACGCGACAGGACTTACTCTAGCCTCCAAACCACTAAGTCCCTACAAGTCCCGTGCAGTGGTATGCGAGGGCTCTGTCTCGCAGCCCCCACATGGATCAGCTCGGCTGGTGGTCCAGTGTGTGTGGAGCACAATATGGTGTGCTGGATAGTTGCCACGTGGCCAAGATCTGCTAGTTCAGAAAGTACTATCTACATTAGCCCCCTTTCTGCGCGTGAAGGCTCATAGCTGTATAGACTTCCATGCGCGGAAACCAACATGCGCGTTGCCGCCACGCACCAATTCAAACACGAGAAAATTCAGCCCCCGTGCGTGCCATTATGACCTAAAACCCCTAGAGTCGTGCCGTCTGGCCTTTAGGGTTTTAGGTGTGACGACAGCTCGTCCTGTGATTGAGCGATTCGACGGTGACGGTTGCGATTCGACTACTGAAAGGACGCAACCCTTCATTGTTTTTTGATAAATACTTTGTACTCTTCCATTGTTGCAAAGCATCACTTCTTCCTCTTAAAGTGAATGGTACCCGGAAGTCTTCGAGAGCAGATTCAGATAATCAATTCACGTCGGGTTCACCAAAATGTGCACAAGAGATTCCGGCGGGGAGACCTCCGTGTACACCGTATGTAGAGGATAAGAGATAGCACAGGAAGAGTTGGGTTGTGTGTAGGGAGAGAGTAAGGCAGTAGTAATGTTTGAGAGAGAGACAGAGGTTTGGCAGAGCTTCCGCGTATGGCCAATGTGTTCTTCTTTGTATGGAAAGGTTAACGTCCTATATATAACGGAGAATGTGACCGTTGCAGTGTGGTTAATGCGCCCATCAATGGCGGCTTAATTAGCTTAACCGCAACGGCACGTTCGTCCGCCTATATAGGGACCGTTACAGCACGTTATGCGCGAATACCGGAACCGTTATGAGGTTGACCGGGTTTGACCGGATTGACCGGGTTTATGAGCTCGTGCCATAAATCTCTCAAAAGCAGTTACTAAAGGTCGCGCGCGGGCTTGGCTCGCACGCGACAGGACTTACTCTAGCCTCCAAACCACTAAGTCCCTACAAGTCCCGTGCAGTGGTATGCGAGGGCTCTATCTCGCAGCCCCCACATGGATCAGCTCGGCTGGTGATCCAGTGTGTGTGGAGCACAATATGGTGTGCTGGATAGTTGCCACGTGGCCAAGATCTGCTAGTTCAGAAAGCACTATCTACATTAGCCCCCTTTCTGCGCGTGAAGGCTCGTAGCTGTATAGACTTCCATGCGCGGAAACCAACATGCGCGTTGCCGCCACGCACCAATTCAAACACGAGCAAATTCAGCCCCCGTGCGTGCCATTATGACCTAAAACCCCTAGAGTCGTGCCGTCTGCCCTTTAGGGTTTTAGGTGTGACGTCAGCTCGTCCTGTGATTGCGCGATTCGACGGTGACGGTTGCGATTCGACTATTGAAAGGACGCAACCCTTCATTTTTTTGGATAAATACTTTGTACTCTTCCATTGTTGCAAAGCATCACTTCTTCCTCTTAAAGTGAATGGTACCCGGAAGTCTTCGAGAGCAGATTCAGATAATCAATTCACGTCGGGTTCACCAAAATGTGCACAAGAGATTCCGGCGGGGAGACCTCCGTGTACACCGTATGTAGAGGATATGAGATAGCACCGGAAGAGTTGGGTTGTGTGTAGGGAGAGAGTAAGGCAGTAGTAATGTCTGAGAGAGAGACAGAGGTTTGGCAGAGCTTCCGCGTATGGCTAATGTGTTCTTCTTTGTATGGAAAGGTTAACGTCCTATATATAACGGAGAATGTGACCGTTGCACTGTGGTTAATGCGCCCATCAATGGCGGCTTAATTAGCTTAACCGCAACGGCACGTTCGTCCGCCTATATAGGGACCGTTACAGCACGTTATGCGCGAATACCGGAACCGTTATGAGGTTGACCGGGTTTGACCGGATTGACCGGGTTTATGGAGCTCGTGCCATAAATCTCTCAAAAGCAGTTACTAAAGGTCGCGCGCGGGCTTGGCTCGCACGCGACAGGACTTACTCTAGCCTCCAAACCACTAAGTCCCTACAAGTCCCGTGCAGTGGTATGCGAGGGCTCTGTCTCGCAGCCCCCACATGGATCAGCTCGGCTGGTGATCCAGTGTGTGTGGAGCACAATATGGTGTGCTGGATAGTTGCCACGTGGCCAAGATCTGCTAGTTCAGAAAGCACTATCTACAACGTGCTTGTGCTTCAGTACATTTTCTACATCTTAGGTGATAAGGAAAATTAGTTGGAATTAGAACGTGTATACATTGACTACCGGGTTTTGGATATGCTTTACATTGAGTGTGGGGTGTCGACATAAATTTTATTACATCATTGATTTGACATTCCATCCCCACGTATCTAATGCGGGCCGGAGTAGTGAGATTCTTTGGGGGTTCCTTGAACTTTGGTGAGGGAGTGTGAGAATCGGGTTGTGTGAGTTTTATCATGACGTCTAGGACTGCGCTTCTAAATATCCTATCTTACCCGTCCTAAGCCGTCAAAAATTGAAACCCGTAGATAAATAGCTCAGATGGTAGGTTCTAGGGATACGTTTGATGAGTGTGCGAAAGCAACTTATTGAGTGCGCGGAAGCAAATTACTGAGTGTTTGTGCCCGTTCTGTCTGACGAAACTGCCCGCAAGTTCTACCGATCACCAAAGTTATATAATCTTCTAGGGGATATGAGAGCCTTATGGCATGCCGGTTTGTTCTTCGGTATTGCCCTATCTCCAACCAAAAAGAAAAAAATATATATTTTCTTTACTTTATTGCATTGTACATAATCGAGTTGCATTGCTTATAGTCATGTAGATTGCATAGTCTGGTGTTTGAATCAGTGTGTCCAAGGCAAAGTAAAGATATATGTGAATCTCGGGAGCAAGTGTTGCTCGGGACGAGTAAGAAGGTAGTGTGGGGAAATTTGATAGAATCTTTTAGGAACCCAAAGTTAGAGAATAAACGTTGTTTTATCACTTGTTGCTTTCCATGTGCTATATTGTTAGTTCGGGCATTTTCTATGCATATTTCATTGTTATTTGTCAAATATAATCGCTTGGTATGTTTTTTCATGTTGTTTTGGAAGGAACGAATGCTAATCGATTGATAGGAGGCATGTAACGAACTTCGGAAACAATGGGAGCTGAAGTGGAGTCAAGAGAAGCCGAACTGGAGGAGCTTGGATGACCAGTCTGCACTATTTTGATCCTGTCTGGAGTTCTACAATGAATTTGTGGGGTTAGACCGGTTCCAAATGAAATTAGACTCAGTGAGCTTTCCATCCATAGGTCACGGAGCTAAATCCGATTTCGGACGAAAAAGATATGGCCTATTGAAGTCAGGAGCAGATTTCAGGGCGCTATTGTGCAATTACTGAAGACTTATGCGGGTTATGAAGGAGTGACGACCTAGGGACGGAAATAATCACTATTCACGCCTATTGAGAGCCACGATCAAGAAGGAGAGCAAAGAGACTCCATTGGGAGCAACCTCAAGCAAGGAGAAGAGCCCGGATCACGCCAATCTTCACGATTTCTAGCGTTTGATCTCTTCTTCTCTCTTTTAATCACTTGTATGGAGAAACTCTATTGCTTTGCCACGATTTCTAGTAGTTAAACGTTTTTCTAGGCTTGTCTAGAGAGCCTAGGTGTCTATGTAGACGATTTGTTTTCCGGATTTTTAGACTTGTTTAATGCGTATGAGTTTGATACTATCGAATTGATGTTTAGTTTATTGATATTGTTATTGAATCTAGTCTATTGACAGGGCCAGATTATAATTTGATAATCATGAGACTTAGGGTTTATTCGTAAATCAATTTCTTGCTTAAAGTTAACATTTGTTTTAGCTAGTTATTGTTCATATGCTGTGCTTAACCCTTGGCAAGAATGGAGTAATTAACCGAACTTGCTAATAAGCTAGCGAGTGCGTGAGAGCGACTTAGACCTAGTTGTGATGAGATATGAACAACAATCCTTAATCACGGAGACTAAGAGGAGAAGTGTGTAGGATTGGCCTTAGTGGGTAGATTCGGTATGAGATAGTGAGGTGTTCGTGTGGTGGTGGTCTGAGAGGACATCATTCCGTGCACTGTCGTTAGCCTACTAGAACGGACCGGTAGATGTAGGTGGACCGACAAGACCCCAAGTAAACCGTGAAGTAGAACGACATGAGACCGATCGGAGATTGTCAGTACCGTTACCCGGCTTAACTAGAATAGGATTAACGTGTTACTTAGCTAATCCAGAAATCGTCTACAACCCTAGGTAATCTAGAGAATGCCTAGTTTCTCCTTATTTGTTTGATAAATTAAAAAACCCAAAAATAATAGTTAGTTATTTATTTCAATTCTTAATCAACCACAATTTTTCCTACTGTTACAGTGCTCTAAGTTAATAACTAAATAAATAATCTCAAGCTTGTCCTCGTGGGATCGATAACTCGGGGTTGAAATACCACCCCTATATTACTTGACCGTGCACTTGCGTATACACGTAAGAATTCGTGTCAAGTTTTTGGCGTCGTGATTAAGGATTAAGGATTGTTTTTCATATCTCATCACAACTAGGTCTAAGTCGCTCTCATGCACTCGCTAGGTGATTAAAATGTCCGGTTAAATACTCCATTCTTGCCAAGGATTAAGCACAGCATATGAACAATAACTAGCTAAAACACATATTAACTTTAAGCAAGAAATTGATTTACGAATAAACCCTAAGTCTCATGATTATCAAATCAAAAACTTGACGCGTGTAAACTACGCGTTGCTGCGCAAGTGTACGGTCAAGTAATAAAGTGGAGTATTTTGGACTCCGAGTTATCGAACCCAAGGGAAGGTGTCTACTGTATATCTGGTTTATCAATTAAATTCAATTCACCTAAGTAACCGGTAAAAAAACTTATAGTTTGAAATGTTGTCACCCTCAAACAAGTGACTAGAAATGGTAGTAAAATAACGCAAGTAAAATGATTTGATGTAAATCAGAGGAGAGAAAGCTAGGCAATCTATAGATCACCTAGGGTAGTTTTGACAATTCCGGATTTCATGTTCTAACACAAAGACTCTCAGTAACCTATGCTGGGTAACGGCGTTGACAATTACCGATAGGTTTCATGTCGTTCTACACAAAGGCAATGATTTGTCCCTCTCAGGACAAGTATACTACCTATGTGTTCTAGCATGCCAACAATGTTGCAAGGGATAATGTCCTCTCAGACCACCATTCACTAACCACTCACTACATCCTACTGAATTTACCCTCATCTAGCCATTCCTATCCAACTAACCTCTCAGTCTAGTCAATTAAGAATGATCTTTTTTACTCATCCCAACTAGAGTAGAGTTGTTTTCACACACTCACTAGTTACATAGTAATTTCGGGTTATGACTCCTACGTTATTAAGAATTAAGCATAATAAACAAAATAATTAGGCTACCAATATCATCTTTAAGCCTAGTTCATGATTAAATGAAGAAATAGATGATCCACAACACACATCGTAGTCCTAACGTGTCAATGGAAGAACTCAACATGATGAAAACCAAAACAATCTTCATTGAACCATAATCCTAGCATGAAAGTTCATCCAAAATCCGGAAATTATCATCAAAACATAAAACCTAGGCTCTCCATAGATGCATAGGTATGATTTTAGCTACTCATAACACAAATTAACATGGTTCTTTAATAGTTCATACAAGAAAGTAGAGAGAAAAATAGATCAAACGCTAGAAATCGTGAAGATTGGCGCGATCCTGGCTCTCCTCCTTGCTTGAGATCGTTCCCAATGAATTCTCCTTGCTCTCTCCTTCTTCTTGGCTCTCTAGATGCCTGAATGAATTTGTTTTTTCGTCCCTAGGTCGTCCTTCAATCATAACCCGCAGAAGTCTTCAGTAATTGCACAATAGCCCCCTGAAATCTGCTCCTGACTTCAATAGGCCATATCTTCTTCGTCCAAACTCGGATTAAGCTCCGTGACCTATCGATGGAAATCTCTCTGAATCTTATTTCATATGGAACTGGTCTCACCCCCAAATGAATTTTAGAACTCCGGATATGATCAAAATAGTGCCAGCTGGTCATCCAAGTTCATCCAATTCGGCTTCTCTTGACTTCACTTGAGCTCCCATTGTTTCCGAAGTTCGTTCCAAGCTTCCTATCAACCGATTAGCATCCATTCCTGCCAAAACAACATGAAAAAACATACCAAGTGATTATATTTGACAAATAACAATGAAACATGCATGGAAAACTCCCGGACTAACAATATAGCACATGGTAGCAACAAGTGATAAAACGGCCTATAATCTCTAACATTGGAATCAAAACACTCTCCAAATACATATTAACATGTGGTAAATTCTAAAGAATTATAGCCCCAAAAAGGTGCTATCAAACTCCCCCACACTTACTCTCTTGCTCGTCTCGAGCAACCATGAAGCACAAAACCCCCACACTTGAGACATTGCATACATACCAAAACCAAACCAACGCATACCCCACTGCTTTGCATACTTCACTTTCCGCTAGCCAACACGACTCATGACTCAATACACAAAGACATGACTATGCAAACTACATGATATGTACAATGCAACTCAAGTATGTACAATGCAAGGAATTAAATAACATATTTTTTCTTTTTAGTTAGAGACTGAACAACCTCAAAGAACAAACCGACATGTCTTAAGGCTCTCACATCCTCTAGAAGATTGTATAACTTTGGTAATCGGTAGAACTTGCGGCCAGTTTCGTCAGACAGAACGGGCACGAACACAAAATAAGTTGCTTCCGCGCACTCATCAAACATATCCCTAGCACTTACCATCCGAGCTATTCATCCATGGGTTTCTATTGTTGACGGCTTAGGATGGGTAGGATAGGATATTTAGAAGCGCAGTCCTAGACGTCATGATACAACTCACAAAAACCCAATTCTCACACTCCCTCACCAAAATCCAAGGAACCCCACCGAACTAACTACTCCGGCCCTCATTCCCTCAATCTTGGTGCAACGCCGTTCTCGCGGCCACAAATGTGAAGAAGTGATCAAAACTCATAGCTCCTCTCCTTGGTCTTCATGAATTTCAATTCCGGCTCCCTATTCCATTTCACTTTCAATTTCTGTTTTTCTCTTAATTTTTTTTTTCAATTTAATTCTCAATAAGCACATGGAGCCACCAATACGATAGTAATATCCAAGGAGATCAAATATTAAGATAATGTGGGGGTGGAATGTGTCAAATCAATGTAATCAAATATAAATGTCGACACCCCCACACTCAATGTAAAGCATATCTCGAACCCGGTAGTCAATGTAACACGTGCTAATTCCAACCAATCCTCCTCATCACCTAATATATAGAGAATAAAAATGAAGAACAAGCACGTACTCCTATAAGATCAACCAACCCCACCCCATGACGTGCGGAAAGAGTATCACGCACTATGGCACTCCACCTGTGATTGTGGTATAACGACACGAATCACCGCCACACCGAAGTGTGCTGCCGTCTCTAACTCACCCTCACACCCCCTCAAAAGATGACATGTAAGAAGATCCACGTAAGATGTATAATATCAGCTCACCCTCAACGAACCTCCCTAAATAAACTCCCTCTATCATGACACATAGGAAGGGACCATTCTAACTAGTGATGAAAGTCACAAGGAACGGCTTCCTAGGCTAGAGCGTGTATCAGTCACAAGTCACTAAAGATTTGATTACATCATTGATTAGAACGTGTATACATTGACTACTGGTTTGTTCTTCGAGATTGCCCTATCTCCAACCAAAAAGAACAAATATATATTTTCTTTACTTTATTGCATTGTACATAATCGAGTTGCATTGCTTATAGTCATAGATTGCATAGTCTGGTGTTAGAGTCGGTGTGTCCAAGGCAAAGTAAAGATATATGTGAATCTCGGAAGCAAGTGTTGCTCGGGACGAGCAAGAAGGTAGTGTGGGGAAATTTGATAGAATCTTTTAGGAGCTATCTATTACATCCATGTGCTATATTGTTAGTCCGGGCGTTTTCTATGCATATTTCATTGTTATTTGTCAAATATAATCGCTTGGTATGTTTGTTCATGTTGTTTTGGCAGGAACGGATGCTAATCGATTGATAGGAGGCATGGAACGAACTTCGAAAACAACGGGAGCTCAAGTGGAGTCAAGAGAAGCCGAACTGGAGGAGCTTGGATGACCAGTCTGCACTATTTTGATCCTGGATGTTGTTCTACAATGAATTTGGGGGGTGAGACTGATAACGCCGAAATAGGGGTTATCTTTTAGCCTGATTTGACGTGCCATTGTGTCGGAAAGCCGCGTTTTAGCCAGAATTCACCCTCGGAAAGCCTCAGTTTTAGGAACGAGATGTTTATTAGCTCTTCGTAAATTTATGCATGTTTCGTACTTTTATTGGATATGATCGCGGGTTTGTTCATGTTGTCTTTACAGGAACAGGTTCGGAAAGTGCATAGGAATGTGTGCCGAGACAGACCCGGGTTCGCCTCGGGAAACGTGCAGAAAATGCTCGCTGCAGGAATTTGACCGAGACTGGTAAAAATTAGAGTGGAATGGAAAACGGAAAGACTGGAGGAAAAACGAGCATTGAAAACCGATCGAGGAAGCTGAAAACGCCAAAACCGAGAATCACCGGGATGCGCTCGGTTGACGATATCTTGAGCTTGACTTGGAATTTTGAAGTGAAACCAGGGGCAAAAGAACAAAGACGTCAAGGGCTTTCCGAAAACAGGTTATAATGCTGAAACGGAGTCCGGCCGAAAAACCGACTCCCGTCAAGTGTGGCTCCCTGACAGGCCACGTCAGAGTAAGGAGTCTCGGTTTCCGATGTCTGGAGCCGTGAGCAGCTATTTCAGGTTCGTGACGATTTCCGGGGCAATTTTGACCCAGGGGTATTTTGGTCATTTTGACATCGGCCCCGGGTTTTCAAAAGTCGATGTTGGATTTTGGCGCCCAGATTCAGTCAGCAATCTTTCTAGGGCCAGAGTCAAGATTGGGCAGAATTTGGAGCGGTTTTGACCCAGGGGTATTTGGGTAATTTTGACAAGTTTCGGGTCAAAACGCAAGAAGGGAACACGGGAAAGCAGGAAGACACCAAGGAAGGCAAATTGGAGATTTCAGGAAGAATTGTGGGACCCAAAAGACCCAGCCAGTCCCACCAGAGGACCCAACCAAGCCCCTGCGTATGTACGCAGGTAGGAGAGCGGGAGATGGATTTTGTGGGCCATGTTTGCGTATATACGCAGACAGGCTGCGTATATACGCAGACAGGGAGAAAATGGGAGTTGAAAAAAGTTGTTGTTTACGTATATACGCAGACAGCTGCGTATATACAGAGACATGGTGCGTATATACGCAGACAACGCTTATTCCGAGGCGGTTCCGGGTCCAGTGGCAGTTTCGTAATTATGTCAGTTTCCAGAAACGTCTTCGGCACTACATAAGGACTCGTCCAGGGCTCGTTTTAAGAGGGGAACACACAACAACAACACATCCACGGAGAAGTTCGAGCATCCCCGGAGAGCAAGGAAACGCGAATCCAGATTCAAGACACCCGTTTGCTCTTCTTCTCTCTTTATTCAAAAACTGGTGTTATTTCGTTATGAGTTTTAGTAGCTAAAACTTTTACCTAGGTTCTCGGTGAACCTAGGGTTTCGTTTTCAGAGATTAGTAATACGTTTTGACTATGAATTCATGATCGTACTATCTTAATTCAGCAGTTTTTATCAGTCATTGTGTCTTTGAATGTTACTATTCATGCGTGATCGGAGTAGCTAACCAGGATTGCTACAGAACCGAGCCGGTAGGTGAAAACGTCCGGTTAGGGTTAGGAAGAAAAGACAGAATTTAGCACCTTACCCCAATGGGCCGACTAGCGAAGGGGAGTTAGGACTAGCCTGAAATCGTTGAGACCAACTGTTAGAGAATCTGACCCGGGCCATCAGGACAGGTTAGAAACCCTAGCAGACTTAGAACGTGACTTCAGACTAAGGCAGCTTAACAGGAATCCGACAGTCTGCAGGATTGCGATAACGCGCAGGAAAAGAAAAGATACTGCACAATTGGTACGTGGCACGAATAACGAGACTGCTGTGTGTTTTCATGTCAAACAAAGAACGAAAATCTGAAGAACCCTAGGGGATCCCGGGACCTAGTATCTCAAACCCTAGTTTTACAACCTTAAGATTATTCAGAAAATTCTCACAAAAAATATTTACGTTTCAGTTATTTAGTTTCAATACTTAGTTAGCAAACAAACTCTCAAAATATTCCTCCTTTTTACACTCTGCAACTTTAAACTGATTACTAGAAAAACCTGCAAAGTCCCTGTGGGATCGACAGTCCGAGTTGAAAATACTCTCTATATTACTTGATTCGTATACTTGCGAATAGCACGCTAAAAAGCGCATCAAGTTTTTGGCGCCGTTGCCGGAGACTTTTTAGGCTTTATTTAGTAGTCCAAATTAATTTTCAGAGTTTTTATTTTTTATTTTATTTCTCAGTTATCTCACTGCTCTTGAGATATCTATTTTTTCAGGATGAGCGACAATATCGAGAGAACGCCAGAACTGCCCGATACACGTACTCCAGCCGAGATGGCTCGGTACATCGAGAATCTGATTGCCGGCCCGGAACAACCTGAGGACGTACAACAGGTCTAGAAAGGCTTTGGTTGAAAATTTCAAAGTCCCCACAGGGGGGCATGAACGAGCTATTGTGGTGCCCGAGATCACCGCATAACACTTTGACATAAAACCCTCCACCATCCAAACTGTGCAGACCCTCTGCCCGTTTTATGGAAAAGCCGACGAAGACCCGAACAACTTTGTCGGGAAGTTCGAGGATTACTGCAACAAGGTCTGGTATAAGGGAGTTGACGCAGAAGCACTTATGCTAATTCTTTTCCCATACTGCCTGTACGGAGTGGCCAACGGCTGGCTCGAATCCCGACCACCCAGGTCCATCCCAACATGGGAGGGGTGCGTCACCGATTTTCTGGCCAAATTTTACCCCGCCTCCCGGGTCATCCAGTTACAAAGCGAGATTCTGTCATTCAAGCAGAAGACGGGGGAGACGGTGGTAGACGCATGGGACAGGCTAATGAGGTTGGTGAAGAGATGCCCTAACCACGGTTTTGGAGACCCCAAGATTCTGCAGGTTTTCTACCATGCACTAGACGTGGAGAGCGCTGACAGGATTGACAGAGAAGCCGGGGGAAACTTCCTGTACCATGTGGACAAGCACGGTGCCTATGAGCTGATGAAGCAGTTAGCCAAGCAGGACACTCGACTGTTTGATGATCGTAGGATCACCGCCCGAGCTGAGCCAGCGGAAGATGACCGGATAGACAATCTGGCCAAGATCGTTCAGGACTTGGTCAAGAAAGTCTACTCCGACAAGAAGACCATTGCAGCAGTAGGAGAACCTGATTTGGACACAGCCATCGAGGGGCTCGGAAACGAAGATGCCAATTACGTGCAGCAGCAGTGGGATCCGAGCCGGTACAGACCGGGTACGAGAGATCATCCCGGGTTCCGGTACGGAAACCCGAATTCTGCAATTTATGTACCGAGATTCCAGCACAAGCCACCGGCTCAGCAGGCCGCACCGGTACCGCAGGTTCAGTCGGGCCCATCTGCACAGCAGTACGACAGTTAGATGAAGAAAATCGAGTCAATGTTTCAGACTATAAAATCCCGTTTTGCACATATGGATACCCTGACAGCCGACGTACAGACGACCAAAACGTCACTGCGCGCTTTGGAGGTACAAGTAGGGCAGTTAGCACAGCAGCTAACTGAGAGAGCACCAGGGAACTTACCCTCAACCACAGTAAGTAATCCACGTGCTCAGGTCAATGCCATCACCACTCGGAGTGGATTAGTACTACAGGATCCGTCGTATCCTAGCCATGCACGTGCAGAAAAGTCGAAGGAAATCGAGTGCGAAGTATTTGGCCAGGATAACAGCTCAGCCGACCGCCCCAGCCGAAGGGCTCGGTTGAGCAGGATGCAGTGCAGAACGAGAAGGAAGCTAAAACGGTACCTATCTCCAAGGAGGTACCGTACCCTTTGAAGACACGAAAGAGGGATGATAGCAAGGACTACGCCAGATTTCCCGAGATTTTCAAACAGCTGCAGATCAACATCCCGTTTGCTGAGCCGGTAGCAAAGATGCCCACTTATGCCAAATTCCTCAAGGACATTCTGTATGGGAGGAGGCAAATGAGCGATTTCGAGACAATAAATCTGACGACAGAAGTGAGAAAATGTGTGAAGAACGGGCTACCGAGGAAGAGGAAGGACCCTGGCAGTTTTGTTATCCCGGTGACCCTAGGTAATGCTTACACAGGAAAGGCTCTGTGTGACCTAGGGGCCAGTATCAATCTGATGCCGTTATTAATTTTCAAAACTTTGAAAATTGGTGAACTCAGGCCCACCAGAATCAAGCTGCAGATGGCGGACAGATCCATGAAGTAGGCTTACGGAATTATTGAAGATATTCTGGTGAAAGTCGGAGAATTGATTTTTCCGGCAGATTTTGTGATTCTAGACATGGAGGCAGGAGACGTACCATTCATTCTGGGCAGACCGTTTCTGGCCACTGGAGAAGCCATGATAAACTGCAAGAGAGGAGAATTGACCATACAGATCAGTGAAGACAAGGTGAAGTTCAACGTTTTCAAAAATCTGCAACTACCAAATTATTACGAGCATGAAGACATCTTCGCAGTGGAGGTAGTCGAAGAAGGATGGGAAAACAAGGAGATGGACGAGCTATGAGGAGAGATTGACAGAGTAGACTGAGAGAACGAGGAGAGATTCCAGGAGGAGCAGGCCATGCAAGCTGAAAACCGGACCAGTTTACAGCTGGACGAAAAAGGTGGACAGAAATTGGCCCTGGTCCCGTCACTCAAAGAGCCACCGACCCGAGAGGTTAACCGCTCCCGAGCCATCAAGGTTCAGCACAGCCAAAGCAGTTTCAATTAGGTCAGGAAGTACTTCTCTGCGAGTCTCGGAAGCAAATTTTTTCGAGAAAATTGAGATCCCGGTGGTCAGGACCGTTTATCATCAAAGAAGTACTTCATGGGATGCGGTTGTATTGGAGAATCCGCATGACAGTACAACTTTCAGGGTGAGCGGAAACCGGGTCAAGCCAAATCTGGGCCCGGAAGCAGACATCAGGGTAGAACCTAGCGGTTTTGACGTCCCTTGAGCAAACATGAGGTAACCGGGTCGGGCCGTCAACCGTAAATTACAAGCGCTGGTTGGGAGGCAACCCAACGTAGTAAGTCAGTTTAAATTATTTCAGTTTTGAGTTTTGATAAAAGTAAGATGAGTGGGTATTGACTTTGAATTGAGCGTGTGCAGACACAGCAAAACGGAAAACAGGCAGAAAAAGGGAAAGAGGAAGAAAGAGAAAAATTATTTTTTTTGTAGTTTGAAGGTACTGCCTGCGTATATACGCAGACAGCACCCTCAAACTGTTCAAAAAAAATAAAAAATTACTGCAGCTTGCGTATATACGTAGACAGCAGTATTTTTTTTTCGTTTCCAAAATGCTCGCTGTTTGCGTATATACGGCAGGCGGAAAAAAAAAAAAAAAAAAAAAAAAAAAAAAAAAAAAAAAAAAAAAAAAAAAAAGGACCCTTAAGCTGTTGTTGAGTATATACGCAGGCTGCGGCGTATATACGCAAACAGCAGCACGTTTTTTCCCCATTTTTCTCTCTCTACCTCCATACACAGATCCGTGGAGTTAGAAGCGAATTCAGAAAATTTCGTAGAAGGAAAGGCAGATTATCAAAATCTTGAAGAATCGACCCCCGTGTGTTCTGGCACACTCGACTGTCACAGGGACTCATACGAGTTGGGGATCCTTCAGGAACAGTTTTCTGCAGAATAGAGCAATCGACCCAGGTGTACGGAAGTATACTCGACCATATGGGAGCACATTGTCAAAAATAATGGTGCTCGGGGATTGCACATTTGAATAGCGCATATAGAGCCCGGAAGGTTGACAACTTCCGTCGAGAAAATTTCTGGCGACCGGTCAACGGTCCTGCTCCAACTGAATCTGCGAAAAAATTTCGCACCTGTAAGAACTGAATCCGGATGCACACGTTTAATTTTTGTCTCTCGCTTTATTTTTCTGCATAGGCTACCAGTTGTTTCCATTCGATGAGGCAAGCCAGCTCATCCAATCCAGATTATATGCGTGACGAATAGTACCATGAGGGCATAGCGCCATCCAGTGTGGGGGTGGTGGCATTGTAACTGCATTACTATTTAAAAATTACTATTTTGAGGTTGGGTGAATGATTTAGCTTAAAACTGGAGAGAGCTTAATGATAGAAAATTTCCCGAAGTGGACGAACTTAGGTGACGAAGAGCTGCGAGAATCTGTCTAGGGAAGTTAATAGAGCCAATGCACTACAGAAAACGTAAGTAGCTGTATCCCGAGCCATGTATCCGACTAGCTGCCAGACCACCGTCACCAGGTTGTCGTCAACCCGCCATCACGGTCACCACATCATTTGGTGGAGTGACAGGCCATATGGGACCTCACGTCCTGTCTCGCGCCTTAGGTCCACTAGTGAGCCATGTTGATCCATTAATCCTTTTCTTGGTAACCGTTTGACCTTGGAAGCCGTTTTTGATACTCGCATCATTTGTTAGTATTTTTACATTTTCTACGCGTCATGGCACGAGGGAGTTGAGTAGGGGGGATTTTCTAGGGTAGAGCAGAATTGTCATATTTGAGAGTGGATGAGTCATATTTTTATATTTGAGGGTGTGTAAGGGTGACATAGTGACGGCAGCACACTTCGGTGTGGCGGTGACTCACGACATTACACCGTGAGAACAGGAGGAGAGTCGTAGTGCGTGACATTTTTCCGCACGACATGGGGGACTTGGGTTGACAGGGTTAATTGAGGGATGCGCTGAGCTATTTAGACATCCTTGGAGTGAGGAGGATCGGTTGGAAAAGCGCGATTATTTTACAGATAAACTACATGGTTCGAAATTAGTTTGGGGGTGGTCGTTTCAGATTTTATTTCAGTATTTTTCTGCCACCCCACGTTTTTGGTTTATCATAGAGTTGGCCTGGTTTATATTATTTTTGTTTATTGTGTTGCCCCCCCCCCAAAAAAGGAAGAAAAAAGAAAAGAAAGGGAGTATCAAAGGCAGAAAATTCAGGGTGCTTGATTGATTATATTTCAAAACGCCAGGCCGGCAATTTTTATCACAGTTTCACATTCGTTCACAGTTGTCGCCGCGAGAACGGCAGTTACACCGGGACAGGGGTAATTGAGTGTCTAGAATCTTAGGTGATTTGGGTCAGTTTCTATCATCTTGGTGAGGGAGTGTGAGATTGGGGTATGTGTGAGTGTGCTGTGACGTTTAGGACATCGCTTCTGAATGACTTATCCTACCGTCCCAAAGCCGGCAGAGTTACATCACACCCGGAGTAAAAGCACGAAAGGTGTGCGTTAGGGATACGTTTGGTTTGCGTGCAAAAGCGGAAGTAAGTGGTGTTCGTGCTTGTTCCTAACCTAGGCTGGCCGCAAGTTCTTCCGATCACCGCAGTTTCTGAAATCTATGGGAATATGAGAACTTAATGATGTTCAGTTTGAGTTGAAGAGATTGCCCAGTCTCACCAAAAATATACACTGTTTTTTATCATAGTATTACTTTTGTTTTTAAATAAGTGCAGTTATACTGCTCTGGATTGATTCGGGATAGTATGCATTGGTAGTATATAGCTGGAGTTTGCTCGGGACGAGCAAAGTTTAGTGTGGGGGTATTTTATAACGCCCAAATAGGGGTTATCTTTTAGCCTGATTTGATGTGACATTTATCGGAAAGCCGCGTTTTAGCCAGAATTCACCCTCGGAAAGCCTCAGTTTTAGGAACGAGATGTTTATTAGCTCTTCGTAAATTTCTGCATGTTTCGTACTTTTATTGGATATGATCGCGGGTTTGTTCATGTTGTCTTTACTGGAACAGGTTCGGAAAGTGCATAGGAATGAGTGCCGAGACAGACCCGGGTTCGCCTCGGGAAACGTGCAGAAAATGCTCAGAGCAAGATTTGACCAAGACTGGTAAAAATTAGAGTGGAATGGAAAACGAAAAGACTGGAGGAAAAACGAGCATTGAAAACCGATCAAGGAAGCTGAAAACGCCAAAACCGAGAATCACCGGGATGCGCTCGGTTGACAATATCTTGAGCTTTACTTGGAATTTTAAAGTAAAACAAGGGGAAAAAGAACGGAGACGTCAAGGGCTTTCCGAAAACAGGTTATAATGAAGAAACAGAGTCCAGCCAAAAAATCGATTCCCGTCAGGTGTGGGTCCCAGACAGGCCACGTCCGAGTAAGGAGTCTCGGTTTCCGATGTCTGGAGTCCTGAGCAGCTATTTCAGGTTCGTGACGATTTAAGGGACAATTTTGACCCAGGGGTATTTTGGTCATTTTGACACCGGGCCCGGGTTTTCGGAAGTCGAGGTTGGATTTTGACGCCCAGATTCAGTCAGTAGTCTTTCTAGGGTCAGAGTCAAGATTGGGCAGAATTCGGAGCGGTTTTGACCTAGGGGTATTTTGGTAATTTTGACAAGTTTCAGGTCAAAACGCAAGACGGGAATACGGGAAAGCAGGAGGACACCAAGGAAGGCAAATTGGAGATTTCAGGCAGAATTGTGGGACCCAGAAGACCCAGCCAGGCCCACCAGAGGACCCATCCAGGCCACCAGGAGTCCCCTGCCTGCGTATATATGCAGGGGCTTGCGTATATATGCAGCCTTTGCGTATATACGCAGGCAGGAGAGGGGGAGATGGATTTTGTAGGCCCTGTTTGCGTATATACTGCATATATACGCAGACAGGGAGAAAATGGGAGTTGAAAAAAGATGTTGTTTGCGTATATACGCAGACAGCTGCGTATATACGCAGGCATGGTGCGTATATACGCAGACAGCGCGTATTCCGAGGCGATTCCGGGTCCAGTGGCAGTTTCGTAATTATGGCTGTTCCAATAAACGTCTTCGGCACTATATAAGGACTCGTCCAGGGCTCGTTTTAAGAGGAGAACACACAACAACAACAACACATCCACGGAGAAGTTGGAGCATCCCCGGAGAGCACGGAAACGCGAATCCAGATTCAAGACACACGTTTGCTCTTCTTCTCTCTTTATTCAAAAACTGGTGTCATTTCGTTATGAGTTTTAGTAGCTAAACTTTTTACCTAGGTTCTCGGTGAACCTAGGTTTTCGTTTTCAGAGATTACTTCTACGTTTTGACTATGAATTCATGATCGTACTATCTTAATTCAGCATTTTTTATCAGTTATTCTGTCTTTGAATGTTACTGTTCATGCACGATCAGAGTATCTAACCAGGATTGCTACAGACCCGAGCCGGTAGGTGAAAATGTCCGGTTAGGGTTAGGAAGAAAAGACAGAATTTAGCACCTTACCCCAATGGGCCGACTAGCGAAGGGGAGTTAGGACTAGCCTGAAATCGTTGAGACCAACTGTTAGAGAATCTGACCCGGGCCATCAGGACAGGTTAGAAATCCTAGCAGACTTAGAACGAGACTTCAGACTTAGGCAGCTTAACAGGAATCCGACAGTCTGCAGGATTGCGATAACGCGCAGGAAAAGAAAAGATACTGCACAATTGGTACGTGGCACGAATAACGAGACTGCTGTGTGTTTTCATGTCAAACAAAGAATGAAAATCGGAAGAACCCTAGGGGATCCCGGGACCTAGAATCTCAAACCCTAGTTTTACAACCTTAAGATTATTCAGAAAATTCTCACAAAAAGATTTAAGTTTCAGTTATTTACTTTCAATACTTAGTTAGCAAACAAACTCTCAAAATATTCCTCCTTTTTACACTCTGCAACTTAAAACTGATTACTAGAAAAACCTGCAAAGTCCCTGTGGGATCGACAGTCCGAGTTGAAAATACTCTCTATATTACTTGATTCGTATACTTGCAAATAGCACGCTAAAAAGTGCATCAGAGACCGGTGCCAAATGAAAGTAGACTCAGAGAGCTTTCCATCGATAGGTCACGGAGCTAAATCCGAGTTCGGATGAAAAAGATATGGCATATTGAAGTCAGGAGCAGATTTCAGGAGGCTATTGTGCAATTATTGAAGACTTATGCGGGTTATGAAGGAAGGACGACCTAGGGACGGAAATAATCACCATTCACGCCTATTGAGAGCCACGATCAAGGAGGAGAGCAAGGACACTCCATTGGGAGCAACCTCAAGCAAGGAGAAGAGCCCGAATCACGCCAATCTTCACGATTTCTAGCGTTTGATCTCTTCTTCTCACTTTGAATCACTTGTATGGAGAAACTCTATTGTTTGCTACGACTTCTAGTAGTTAAACGTTTTGCTAGGCTTCTCTAGAGAGCCTAGGGTTCTATGTAGACGATTTGTTTTCCGGATTTTTAGACTTGTTTCATGCGTATGAGTTTGATTCTATCGAATTGATGTTTAGTTTCTTGATATTGTTATTGAATCTAGTCTATTGACACGGCTAGATTATGATTTGATAATCATGAGACTTGGGGTTTATTTGTAAATCAATTTCTTTCTTAAAGTTAATATTTGTTTTAGCTAGTTATTGTTCATATGCTATGCCTAATCCTTGGCAAGAATGAGATATGAGCAACAATCCTTAATCACGGATTGGCCTTAATCACGAAGACTGAGAGAAGAAGTGTGTAGGATTGGCCTTAGTGGGTAGATTCGGTAGGAGATAGTGAGGTGTTCGTGTGGTGGTGGTCTGAGAGGACATCATTTTGTGCAGTGTCGTTAGCCTACTAGAACGGACCGGTAGATGTAGGTGGACCGACCGGACACCAAGTAAACTGTGGCGTAGAACGACATGAGAACGATAGGAGATTGTCAGTACCGTTACCGGCTTAACTAGAATAGGATTAACGTGTTACTTAGGTAATTCGGAAATCGTCTACAGCCCTAGGTAATCTAGAGAATGCCTAGTTTCTCCTTATTTGTTTGATAAATTAAAAAACCCAAAAATATTATTTAGTTATTTATTTAAATTCTTAATCAACCACAATTTTTCCTCCTCTTACAGTGCTCTAAGTTAATAACTAATTAAATAATCTCAATCTTGTCCCCGTGGGATCGATAACTCGGGGCTGAAATACCACCCCTATATTACTTGACCGTGCACTTGCGCATATACGTAAGAATTCGTGTCATCTAACCCCTTTAGGAACCCAAATCTATTTAACTTGTCCTTTTAGTTGAAATGGAAAAGTGTTCCTCATTATTTGAGGGTCTCTTCTTCTGAAAGGACAAGTCATTTTAACATGACCAGTTTTGCAACAGTAATGACATTTCGGAGAAGTTCTGTTTCCAGCTTTCAAAAATCTGGTATTGTTCTTTCTTGGACAGTTTGGATTGAATCCAATACCAGCTTTGTGAACAGACTATGAACTTCCTCCAAGAATCAAGTTCAACTTGTGTTCTGATCCAGCAAGCCTAACTTTGACCAATTCAGATTCTTGAAGTTTCTCAGTAAGAGTAGTCTTTTGTTTATCTAATTCATCAACTTGATGTTTCAGATCAACAAGGCTGTTACTCATCAAAGAGTTCTGAGTGACTAATTCCTTGAATTGTGTTTTCAAGGCTTTGAAAGTGGATTTCAAGGCCTTGAAATCAGTGTCAGTCTTCTTCTGAGAGATTTCAAGATTCTGATTTAGACAAACAAGTTGTAAGTTCTCTTTTTCTTGATCATGAACGTTTTCTTTCAAAAGTCTGATCTCTTTCAGATAATCTTATTCATTTAAAAGAATTGTTCTAAGATAATCTGAGAGAGCATCTTTTGGTTTTGGAATCAGCCAGTTTACCATTACCGCAATGTTCTTCTCAAAACTCTCATCATGCTTGTCCATGAAGCATAGGTTATCATGTTCTTCTTCAGATTATGATTCACTTGAGCTATCTGAATCACTCCATGAAGCTATCATAGCTTTCTTTCTTCTATCATGATCTTTGTTTTGAAAGCTCTTGCTTTTCTTATGTGGACAGTCTCTTATCAAATGTCATGCATCACCACATTCAAAGCAGTTCATGAATTTTGATTTATTTTGTGAAGAAGACTTACCATTGTAGTCCTTGCTACTGGATGGTCTATGTCTTTCTCTGTTGAAGTCTTCATTTCCAAAGTTTTTCTTCATTTTGAGAATCCTTTTCAAGGCTTTGGAAATCAAAGCAAATGGATCTTCATCATCACCATCCTCATTTTCAAGGCTTTAAGTTCTCTCATTCTCTTTGGCTTTGAGAGCTAAGTTCCCTACACTTTCTACGAGCTCTCCGTCAGCTTCATTCATAGATATTTCATGTGTCAGAAGCTTCCCTTGTAGGTCATGAAGTTTTAGATTTTAGAGATTCCGAGCCTCTTCAATATTTGTTGTCTTTGGTTCCCACTTTGCCTTTGGAAGACTTCTTAAAATATTCCTCACCTTTTCTTTATTGGAAAAATGTTTTCCCAGTGAATCAAGGTTGTTACCAATGTATGTGAACCTCTTGAACATTTCTCTGATAGATTCATCTGCATTCATCTTAAATAGCTCATATTGCTTGAGATAGATGTTGATCTTGGTTTGCTTGACTTGACTGGTTCCTTCAAAAGTTACCACAAGCTTATCCCAGATTTCTTTGGCAGTAGTGCAGCATGAAATCATGTGGAATTCATCTGTACTCAAAGCACAATACAAGATGTTAATAGCTTTGTAATTCTTAGAGAATTGCTCTAATTCAGAAGAGGAGAGTGAGTCTTCAGAATTGGTAGTTCTAATCCCATCTTTCTCTGTGTAGAGAGTGTGAGGTCCATTTTGAATAATGATCCAAAGCTCTATGTCTTGATCAATGATGAACATTTTCATCAAAGCTTTCCAGCGAGCAAAATTTTCTCCACAAAATAGAGGAGGTCTGTTAGAAGCTCTTCCCTGTGAGAAACCACCATCACCTGCAGTACTCATGATCACCAGACGGTTAAATCGATACAATGATATAAGCTCTGATACCAATTGAAAGTGTGAGTGTGCAGGTGGTAATGCAGTTAAGATACTCTAGAAGGGGGGGGGTTGAATAGAGTATGCCAACTTTTTGCAAAACTTGCTTAGAAGATAGAATCTTGTGACAGCTAGTGAATTTCAAGGCCTTGAAAACAAGTTCAAGCCCTTGGAATGAAATACCGTTTGAAATAGATCAGTCAAGTCTTTTTGAAGGCCTTGAAAAGAGTTTCAAACCCTTGAAAACAGACAAGTTTGAATGCAGTAAAAACTGAGTAAGTAAAGAAACAGTAAATGCAAGAGACAAGTGATTTATAGAGTTCAGCCCACTTGGACCTAATCTCTACCTCAGGGATCTGATCCCTGCAGGATTTTCAACACAATTCTTATTAATCAAAAGCTAAGCCCTAGATCTCAAGCACAGAGAGATACCTTACTCTGTTACAGCTTGTGGTTCTCCCTAACATATCTAGTACCTGTTCTAGCTAACTGATTAACTAAGAATTTTCTATTGTTCACCTTGAACAATCCTCGAGAATAAAGATATAAATATTACATAAATGATCTACCAATAAAGTACAATACAAATGAACACTTAGAGTGTGGAAACTGCAGTGGAGTATGCAGTGATCTTCTGTGAAATGGATTGTGAGATTGATGAATTTATTTGATGCTTGTCAATCCAGAACTTTGTCTCTCTTTTTTCCCGTTGAGTATTGTGTCTTGTTACTTCAGAATTGAGCTCTATTTAAACTTCAAACATCTCTTCAAATATTCCCAGATTTTCAGCAACAAATCTCCTATTTTGTAGGCAACAAACTTTGACTCTTTGACAATCTTCTCCAACGGTTAAGTGATCACAATCTCCAGAGATAATGTCGTGATCTTGCATTTGAATAGGTTGAGAAGCTGTCAAGCTATTCAGATCAAAAACAGAATCATCTTCTTAATAATTTCCTGTAAGATTAGGAAATAATCTCCGCAAATTAGGAAATAAAATTCCCTGCAAAATCATAGTCAAACAGATGATATTTTATGTTCAAACATGTTAGAATAATTTGTCTTTCATCATCAAATAACAATAAATCAAAAATATAAGGAAGAGATATGAAATCAACTTAGAAGAGTTTACAGAAAACTCCCCCTGAGAATGTTCATGTAGGTTAAACAGTTTCAAGGCTTTTAATCCAGTTTCAAGACCTTGAATGCTATTTTCAAGCCTGTGATAACTGATTCAAGGCTTTGAAAGCTGGTTCAAGGCCTTGAAATAGAAACTATTTCAAGCCTTGCATAACCTGATCTTACAAAGTTTTAGTATTTTTTGAACACATGTCTGCATTTAATAATGACTAGATTTATTAAATATAGATCCCACTATTTTTCTCGGATTAATAACCCTCTATAATAATGCGGAAAATATCATGTATATTTTCTAGTGGGCCAAGATCCATATTTCACTTTTTCTTGAGTTTGCTTTGGCAAGTCATCCAAGAATTAGTTATTTACGTAGGAACAACTTCCAATTGCATCCAATGCAACTCTTGGTTCATTTGGACAAATAACTCCTTATTTATCTATCCCATAGGTAATCCCAATTGCATTGCCTCTAGGCTTTAAATCCTATTGAAATAGCCTACTTGCGTCCAACCTCTTACTTCAACATTTGCACATACTTACTTGTGCCATCGCGCCATCCTATAAAGAATCAAATTGTCTTGCTTTGGCATGCCCGAATTTAATACACTATAGTTTTGACGAGTGTTAAGTAACGAGAATGCAAAACGCAATATTTAAATTGAGAGATTTTTACATTTTAATTTTAATTGCTTTGTTGATCTATATCAACTAATCGACTTATTTGGATTGGGCAAATCCAAAATAAAATATCATGATTTTAATTATTATCATGTTACAATTTGCATGCATCAAACATACACCAAAAATAAATAACAAGACAATAAATAAATAAATAAATAAATAAATAAACACAAACAATAAGTAAATGTGATGTGGATGTGGCCTTCTAAAACTAAGATATTCCCAAGCCAATGAGAATATCTATAAGCCCTAGAAACAGCAAACTCATCTCCATGTGCCTCCATCTTTAGTCCATGCGCCTTTAGCTTGTGGAATGTCGCCTTCTTGTGGTTTCTTCAATCTTTAAGCTTCTTCTCCATGCATTGGCTATCATCTAACTATCTAGTACTAGCTATCATCTATACTAAATAGAGAGACCTCACAAGTTGAGGAGAGGACAACACGCAGGCTGTTAAACTTAATTAATTACATTAATTACAATAAAACAAACCACAAAAATAAACATCCACAACACCCACATCTGAGGCCACATCCAATGACCATGGAAAAGCACATAATACATTTAAAATTAAATTTTAATTCACTTGGTCAATTTTAAGTTGTATTTTAATTATCTAGGGTCAAAAAGGTCCAAGGGCCCTACTAAACCAATTTGGCCAAACCCACAAGGACCGCCGCAAGCCGCCGGGCCGCTCGGCCTTAGCCCGTGCGGCCAAGCCGCTAGCTACGTCGGCCCGGCCCTTGGCCGCAACTTGCTTGGCATGCAAAGAGGGAGGCGGACGGCCCTAGGGTGAAACCCTAGGTTTGTTTCCTTCCTTCCTTCCCTCTTGTGCTTGTTTCCAATGATGAAAAACCCATTTTTATTAATTTTCCAAACCATGGTTTTTCAAAACCCAAAAAGACACATTATATGTGACTGAAATTCACTAATTTTTACAGGATATGTAAAACTAGCTCATTCTCTACTGAATCAAATTCAGTTTGCATCATTATGTTAATTTCAGTTTTACGCGAAAAATAACAGTTATGGTGTAAAACAGACGGAAAAGTAACACATAAGCCCACGTTATGCGCTATGACCCGTGGCACTGAACCACTCTAGGGTTTTGATACTGACTACGCAGCTGAAATACAAAATAAAGATTTTCTTCAAATCCCTCCATGAATCGCATGACAAGCCATCATAACGTGGTAAGGGTAGAGTCGTTGTGTATCTTGTTTGTCTGAACGATCACTCTACGTAGAATACTATCCACGTCTCTATGAATATCCACGCCTATGATTGCACAAGAATCCTTCCAACGTCTATGTGCTAGCAATAGGAAGAAGGGGGAAGAATAAGATCACGCAAACGTTACACCCACGAGCCGCGCGCCTCACGAGCCGACGGCGTAGGGAGGGGGCGGACGGGGTGGGTTTCGGCCTTCTTTGGATTGCTCTCTCCTTGCTTTGTTCTCTCTCAATAATAATGCACTTGTGAGAAAATAAGCTTGGAGTTCCCTTATATAGTTAATAATTCCTTATGAGCTACAGATTAGCCCCAATACTAATCCTGTCCATACACGGATTAGTCTACTTTGCAAATTAGTCCTACTAAGTTTGCTTATGGTTGCTTATTGATCCTTCTATTTTATTAGTCCTACTAATTAATTCGCAAGTAGTCTAGTATAATCCATAAGGCGTGTGACCCCATATGTTTCTACTTAGTTGGTAATAATAATTAATAACATAGAGCGGTGTCTAGCAACACATCTATGTCATCCAACTAATAGAAATAGTCAATGATCCGACAAACCTTGTGACCAGTATTACCGGATTGCATCATCCTTTTTTCTCCATATCCGGATTGGACACGGACATACAAGTCACACTCGTATATCCAATACATAGTTTGTCAATCCTGGGAAGTCTTATCCATGCATATAACATCAACATCCCATATTAATTTATCTGAGTCTGACAATGCATTCTATAAGCACCACCCCTCGAGTGGCCGTTGATATTTGCTCCTGTTATGTGGCACGGACAGGTCCTCTCTGCATCACTATCATGTCTAAGCTTGCTTATTATTATGTCTGGTAACCGCCCTTATTACCACCTAGTCACGGTGCAGCATTTTGCCATATCAAAATATAATATTCCACAATTAGAGTATCTAGTGACTTCAAGCCTAAGGACCACAATACCATTGTCAGTACGAGAAGCACTTGTGAATTTTACATAACTTGTATGTAGCCTTCTCGTGGTGGGTCATTCCAGTATGCCATTACCCCTAATGCATACCCAAGTGCATGACTTGATATCTCCGTATCAATTTACCCACATATCTAAACAACAATTGTAATCTAAAGACTTCATTATATTACATATCTCCATAAATAAAGTTTAAGATAAACAAAAATTGTAATATAGTCAAAATAATATTCATACTAAATAAGATTGCTTCTAAGGTATCTATTCCAACAGAAATTACTATTGCAAACCTGATGAAAGAAGAATAACGAACATGGGATATGAGCAAGCTACGACAATACTTCTGGGAAGAAGATTGTACTGAAATTCTCTTAATTGAAATCCCTTCTCCAGAACACCCCGATCACATTGTTTAGCACTTTGAAGAAAACGGAATTTAGTCAGTAAAATCGGGCTTCAAAGTGTTACAATAGAGGAAGAAAACAGAAAGCATCAATGAACAAAAGTAAATGGTACCTGGTGGAAAAGTCTGTGGAGTTTAAAATCCAATGAAAGCTGATTTACCCAACCTGGAGAGCGCTAAAATGCAATTTACTAGTCAAAGATGGTTTTAGAAATGAGGTATTAATCAAGACGCTTGATGTATGATGTGTGGGAAGGAGGCGGAAACATATACATATCTGTTGATGTTCTGCAAACATGCAAGGGGAGTGTGAACATCTCTTTTCGGACCAGATCTTGTATCCTCCCTGAGAGGAAATTTTAAACACTGGTTCCTGGACACTTTTGAGAAGATTGGAAAAAGTTTGTTATCGCAATATGGGCTTTATGGCGGAGGAGAAATAAGAAGATTCGTGATTATATTCTACAAAAAGAAGAAAGTGCTTAGCTTAATTTTGAAATCAAACGGGAGGAGATAGATGTGGATGTGACCGCTCAGAATCCGGTAAACTCATCTGTTAATTGGGAGAACCACCTCCCGGATGGCTAAAAGTCAACACCGATGTCATCTGAGACAGTCAGAGAAGGCAATTTACCGCCTGAGTAGTCATCAGAGACGAGGACGGTCTCTTCATCGTCGGCTTCTGCATAGAGATTCCCTCGGGGTGTCTCCAAATGTAGTATAAGCGAGAGCTCTTGCTCTCAACCCAATTGTGTTTGAATCAGATTCAAGAAACCTGGTCAAACTATGGCAAAAAAGGAGAAGCAGAAGAGGAAGAGGGCCATTGGATGTCAATCTCTGGGAAAGCGCAGAGATAGTCGAGGACAGCTTGACATTGTTGGGAATTGACACGTTGCAATCAATTTGGTGGGTGTCTCAAGCAAAAAACCACCTAGCTCACAGTTTTGCGTGGTTTGGATGAAAGTAGGTGTAGGTTTTGGTACTTGCAAGAGCCTACTTGGGCCTCCGAAACTATTTTGTATGAGATGTTGGGCTATTGAGGCCTTGTTTAATGAGTTCTTTCCCTAAAAAAAATTATCAGGTCTTCATCCCCTACACATAAATTAATTGGACGCATGTCAACATGCTTACTTATTTAACTTTCGAAAATTGGTGATAGCGTTGCATTGAATTCAATCGCGTTGCGCTATCTGTTTAAGATCAATGCGCACTATTATTTTACTTTCACTCCTTAAAAGAGGTTGTGAACAGAGTCCAGACCAGGAACCTCTAGAGGAGGCATATGTTTAAGAGCCTCTTGGATTTGGTGATTCGCAGATCTAGTTCACATTCATCTCTTCTTTATCGGTAGATATTTGATCAATGGTTCCATTTGATCAGCTGATCGGGACGTTGAACTAAATAGTTTGGCAAAGTAGGTTTCCAAAGTGTTGACAACAGTTTGGCAAAATAGGCTTCAAAAGTGTTGCGCCTTTTTTGAAGTCTGTCATATCATACCTCGTGTTCATCCTACAAACCTCTATCAAATATTGGGTCTTCCTTACTGTAGCTTTTTGTTTTGGTGGAAGAAGATATGTTTACTTTGAAACTACAGTACGTGAGACAGTTGCAGCCAAGATTCTTCCCCCGTCAACAATATTAGTACCTCTGTGCGTCAGAAAATTTTCATTAGACTTTTGTTTATTATTTATTGGATCACTTTGACTCTGTGATTTATTAGCAAGACCATACAAGAATTTGGTGATCTTTTCATGATGTTGCAGAATAAACTCTACTTTACAACACATAAAAAGATAACCAAAAAATTTACATCGTTTTGCTATTAAAATTACCCAGTCAAAGTGACATGGTGATGGGTCAGTCAAAAAGTCAAACTGGAAAGTTTCTAGCGAAATGGAGGTAGTGGTACCATATTGATCTATGTTTTTAGCATTTTAATCTCCTCAAAAACTGTCATTTAGCAATTCCCCCTCCAAGGATGTGGTTCTATCTCGTTTGGCTCTGCTTTGTGATGTTGGCAAAAGGAGCCTTGTAGTATTATCCCACCATTAAGTATTGAAGCTAGAACCTGTAACTTCTGGTTAAGCTTTTCTGATCTCCTTTAAAAGTTCCATCTCTTCCTCACATTGTACAAATTCCCGTGTTACATAGGAAAGTAATTTGATTCCAATTCTCAGAGTTCTGGTCGAGGACCAATTCTATCAGGTGGTGGTCCGAAATTGGACTTTTGATCACTGATGACAAACTTCATTTGGCATGATTAATCATTCAACTGGTTCTACTAGCTCAAAACCACTTACGGAGTCGCGGTTGTTGATTTCTCAACTTAATAAGTTCACACTCGAACACTAATAAATTTGAGAAAAAACAAAAAAAATTGATATTATAGTAAGTTGGGTATATATTCGACATATTTTAACTTTGTGCTCTAATGTTCAATTTAGTTATGAATAGCCATCGTTTTGTTGTATGTATGTTGACTTGATTGTCTTGGTCTAACATACTAGTTCTTTCATGCATAGAGAATAACCGACCGGCTCATAAGGGAGAGAGAAATGAATGAATGGAAAACGAACGAATTGTAATAATAGACCTCTCCGTCCAAGGGTCTGTTGGTACCAACTGAAAATCTAAATAATCAGCTAAAAAAATTAGAAAAAAATAAACTGAATGAAAATCTAAAGTAGTTAAAAATTCTAAAGATGTTTGTTATGAACTTAAAATATGCATAATGTGATAGAATTTGCAAAAATCGAGATTAAATAATATGTAAATGATTGGTCCAAAACAAATTTTAAATGAAATTGTAAAACAGTGAGGCAAACGAAATCGAATTAAATTGACCGATTTTAAACAAAAGTGATTAAAATTTGAGTTCCAAAACAGGCACAAGACACATTTTCCTTCATTAAAGTTTGGGGTACTGCCCAATTTCTAAAAAAGATAGTAGTGATAACTAAAGTTGCTTTCTGCAACTGATGACCGCAAAGACATTTAATAGAACGAGTCAAGCTAAAGGATCTTTTTCTAATTTTGGACTAGCATCTGTACAACTAAGGCCATCCAAGAAAAGTTTTTCTAATCTCTGAGTGTGCTAAAATTGTAATCTAAATTCCCGAGAATTGCTATATCAACACATTTAAATGTTTAAGTTATCCATACACGTTAAGCCTTTGGGCCTTTCGAATATTTGTCAAAATGTCGTGAGTGCAAACTTCGGTGTAGTTCAATAGCTGTTTATTGATCTTCTCAATTGCGAGTCTTATTCCAGCCTCAAAACTACTAGATCGATTGATTCTCGTGCGAGCTGCAAATGTGAGGAGACTATGTCTCATGGTTCTCATAAGTTGACGTGATCAGGTGTGCATGAAGCACCATAGGGTAACAAACTGTGGGCCACTGATAGGTCCATGTGGATGCGGACTTTGACTATATTATAGACTATCTATAGCAGACTATTGCACTAGAACGATGATTTACTCAGTACGCATCCGAAGGTTAGTGACTGCGGGTTCCCACGTTAAAAAATTGAGAGTTTGGCACAAATTTTCATATTAGTTTACCTCTCAGGCAGGGGCGTCTCTACCACTAGGCGGTTGAGGGAATCGCTAGATCCCAGAATGAGAACCCCAATTTTTTTAAAAAAACAGGGGTATTTTTGTAATTATATATATACATATATAATTTATTGTATATATTTATATACTGATGAATCATTATTAATGATGGAAGTTACCATAGAAAAAGATAATGACAGAACTCTTACAGATTACGAATCAATAATGATAGAAGTTTTCAACAATTAGAAAAGTGTTACACTGAGCTTGAAATATTAACTGGATTAGCACGACTTTATCTATAGAAAAAAAAATTGTTAGAAGAGTTTTAGTATGATCATTTAATCAGTACATTTGAATCTATAAAAGCAAGGAAAAAGATTTTTTATAAAAATAAAATATGCAGTATAAAATATGTGAAGAGAGTGTCTAAGGACCTCAAATTAAATGTTGGCCTTAGGAGCTCACTCTATATTGCGACGCTGTTAATCTGCTATGGAGACAGTTTGCCAATCGTATTACGCAAAAGCTCTATATTGCTCATCATATCATATCATATTTTGCCTATCATAAAGTGTCAAGTTCGTACCATTTTTAGTGACAGACGCCACCCGCAAACTAACGACATCACAAGAGAGAGTATGAGTTACTTGAATTTTAACAACAAAAAAGTAAAAGTGGCATTTTTCAAATTGGAATGGGTGAAGGTGCCCTACGTCAAACTAGAGGGGGTCAAAATCTCTTTTTCCCAGCTATAATTTGACCTTTCTTAAACATGTTCTTTATCTTGCTTCTCCTTAAGGGTGCAATGAGAGAACTGCCGTCTAGGACAATAGCTCGGGCGAGTTATGCTGGTTGACACTCCAGTTCTAACTCAAGCCTCAGTTCAGTTAAGGGTGCCCAAATCCAGCACAACTTGACTTAGAAGCATCATCAATCCGTACAAGCCCATATTCGAAAAAATCAATTTGGACTACACCATTAAACATTAAAAATTAACTAAGTCATTAATTTCAACTCAATTAAAATTGAGCCGTTAATATATTTTATTAACTTAAATATCAAAAAAAAAAATACGAAATGAATGTA
The DNA here is from genome assembly GCA_023055425.1 of Linanthus parryae. Classification (NCBI taxonomy): domain Eukaryota; kingdom Viridiplantae; phylum Streptophyta; class Magnoliopsida; order Ericales; family Polemoniaceae; genus Linanthus; species Linanthus parryae. The sequence continues at coordinate 94,096,294 of JALGPY010000001.1, forward strand.
TTTCAAAATTAAAGCTAAAAAATAATGACTGTATACTTCTCAGAAAAAAATAATGACTATATTGTACCGATCGATTCAAAGGTACAAAAGAGTAGTAATAAATATTGGATGAGAAATCAATGTTCAAGAACATACATATTGTTGAATACATCATTAATCATCAAAAGAAAAGTAATAGATCTCTTCACAGAAAAGTAGTAGATCTATGCTAAATATGTCATATAACAAATATAATATTTCTAAGTAGTGATTATACAAATTGGACAATTCGGGCTAGCTCGTCGTTCAATATTTGTACCTATGTCCGACCCTAATTACAATTCAGATTGATATTTTCCGTCCAAACTTGTCCAAATTTACTAAAAAATATGCAGTCGTGTGATACACATGATTGCCGGATGGAGGTCGTCGGGTGTTGCTTTAGGAAGCGACATAGGAGGCTTCTGCGGCGGTGGCTGCTGATGGGTCGTCGGATTGCCAGCGACGGGAAGGGCCGACTCTAACTCCGTTGAAAAGTGGACCGCCAGAGATGGTGGTGAATGAATTTGGTCAACGGAAAGTGCCGTTGGGGTTCTGGCGATTGCAGAGGTCAGATCGGAGGTTGGCTGGAGGCTTGGAGTCGAAGGCCACATGGGTTGGTTCGCCGGAATCAACGGCATCTGCTGCCATTGTCGTGGTTGTGGCGGCCAGAATTCTGAAATTTTAGGTGGCGGGGGCGTAACTTCCTGGTTCTGCGAATCGGGCATGAAAGGCCCCGTTGGTGTGACTGTCACGATCTGGTTTTGAAGGGTGTGCTGGAGGTTAGTGGTAGGAGTTGGCGTAGTCGTGATTCATGTAAGGGTAGTGGTTGAAGGATATGTGACGGTTCTACAAGTTGGGCATCTTGCTGCACTTGGTATTGTTGTTTCTCTTGATCCACAAATTGCGCCAATAAATCGGAGTAGCTTGCGTAGGACAATTGCATCGCGGCTAGGTCCTCTTTCACATGCTTTTCGAAATTACACACTTTTCGATAGAGCTTGTTGATGAGAACGTTGATGTCGTCGATGTCTTCTTGACTGAGTTAGTTAATCTCCATAATAGTGCTTGTGAACGTGAGAGACGCATAGAAGATCTGACCGCCGCTCTCAATGAAAGCATCAATTGATACGCTAAAGTATCGAGATATGAAAAAATTGATAGACAAGGTGAAGGAATTGAGAGATAGATAGACGAAAATGGGAAGAGAGACTAGGGTTGAGGGAATTGATATCTTATTGCTTGAATAATACTGAGAGAGTACATCACTTAAAGAGATAAATGACCTAACCCTAGACTCTTACGGGCCAAGCCCCGTGTAGATAGTGCTTTCTGAGCTGACAGATCTTGGCCACGTGGCAATCATCCAGCACACCATATTGTGCTCCACACACACTGGATCACCAGCCGCGCTGATCCATGTGGGGGCTACGAGACAGGGCCCTCGCATACCACTGCACGGGACTTGTAGGGACTTAGTGGTTTGGAGGCTAGAGTAAGTCCTGTCGCGCGCGAGCTAAGCCCGCGCGTGACCTTTAGTAACTGCTTTTGAGAGATTTATGGCACGAGCTCCATAAACTCGGTCAATCCGGTCAAACCCGGTCAACCCCATAATGGTTCCGGTATTCGCGCATAACGTGCTGTAACGGTCCCTATATACGTGGACGAACGTGCCGTTGTGGTTAAGCTAATTAAGCCGCCATTGATGGGCGCATTAACCACACTACAACGGTCACATTCTCCGTTATATATAGGACGTTAACCTTTCCATACAAAGGAGAACACGCCAGACATACGCGGAAGCTCTGCCAAACCCCTGTCTCTCTCTCAGACATTACTACTGCCTTACTCTCTCCCTACACACAACCCAACTCTTCCTGTGCCATTTCCGATCCCCTACTTACGGTGTACACAGAGTGCTCCCCGCCGGATTCTCTTGTGCACATTTTGGTGAACCCGACGTGAATATTTATCCAAAAACAATGAAGGGTTGCGTCCTTTCAGTAGTCGAATCGCAACCGTCACCGTCGAATCGTGCAATGACAGGACAAGCTGACGTCACGCCTAAAACCCTAAAGGCCATACGGCACGACTCTAGGGGTTTTAGGTCATAATGACACGCATGGGGGCTGAACCTACATATATTTGAATTGGTGCGTGGCGGCGACGCGTACGTTGGTTCCTGCGCATGGAAGCCTATCCGGCTATGACTCTTCACGCGCAAAAAAGGGGCTAATGTGGATAGTGCTTTCTGAGCTGACAGATCTTGGCCACGTGGCAATCATCCAGCACACCATATTGTGCTCCACACACACTGGATCACCACCCGCGCTGATCATGTGGGGGCTGCGAGACAGGGCCCTCGCATACCACTGCACGGGACTTGTAGGGACTTAGTGGTTTGGAGGCTAGAGTAAGTCCTGTCGCGCTCGAGCCAAGCCCGCGCGCGACCTTTAGTAACTGCTTTTGAGAGATTTATGGCACGAGCACCATAAACCCGGTCAATCCGGTCAAACCCAGTCAACCCCATAACGGTTCCGGTATTCGCGCATAACGTGCTGTAACGGTCCCTATATACGTGGACGAACGTGCCGTTGTGGTTAAGCTAAATAAGCCGCCATTGATGGGCGCATTAACCACACTACAACGGTCACATTCTCCGTTATATATAAGACGTTAACCTTTCCATACAAAGGAGGACACGCCAGACGTACGCGGAAGCTCTGTCAAACCCCTGTCTCTCTCTCAGACATTACTACTGCCTTACTCTCTCCCTACACACAACCCAACTCTTCCTGTGCCATTTCCGATCCCCTACTTACGGTGTACACAGAGTGCTCCCCGCCGGATTCTCTTGTGCACACCCCGATAAACTAAATACTAATTAACATAATAAATAACAAAATAACAAAAAATAATTAAATAACTACTAACCTAATAAATAACTAAATAATAAGATAATAATGATACGGCGACCCCTATCATCATGTCCTACTTAATTCCGACTGAACTCTGGTTGGACGAGATCAGCCTGTCCAATGTATACCCCTACTGCCGTTGCTCAATGAAATAGTTTTTTAGTGCTCCAAAATAGTACCACATTGTGCTCTACAGTCAATGAGTGTTTGTCACTCACTCACAGTTTGTTTAAGTGTTGTACTTTGATCGGTTGGAGAGGTGCTCTTTTGGAGCACTAAAAAATACTCTGCTCAATGGGTTCGGCAAAACCAACATTCCATAACAAAAGAGTACACAAAAGGAAAGAAAAAGAAAGAAAGGTGACTAGTAGTAGTAAAATGAAAATGAAGGACTCAAATGCAATTATCCAAAGGAGAGTATCCCTTCCCCTGCTATGTCCGATTCTTCCGTTATTTTTACAGCCCGTTTTAGTGCTTTAGCCGGAATCCGTCCCAATCCCATTTGCCGGAAACAATCAAGTGGCGACAATATCGCCCATTCAGATCACTGACCTACCTATAATCCCACTTTCCTCTCCCCACTAAATCTCACAATGATCACGCAGCAGCCACAACAGCCGAAGAAGCTCAACCACCACCACCACATTCTTCCACTCAACATCTTATTCTTCTTACTCTTCACTACCCACTTCAGCCGCCTCCGATGTCCACTCCGCCGGCCACCGAACACACACTCTCCGTCCCCGATCCACCCCCCTCCGACCCACCCCGTCGCTGGAACTGGAAAGGAGTTAAGCTTATCCCCTTCGCAGTCTCCGTCGCCGTGGGCCTCATCCTCTGCTTCGCAGTCCCCAAACCCAAACGAGTCTCCCGCAAAGCCTGGCAGCTCCTCGCCATCTTCATCACCACCATCGCCGGCCTCATCCTCGGTCCTCTCCCGGTCGGCGCCTGGGCCTTCGTCTGCCTCACCGTCTCCGTCATCACCAGAACCCTCACGTTCGCCGCCGCCTTCGCCGCCTTCACGAACGAGGTCATCTGGTTGATCGTCGTTTCATATTTCTTCTCTCGCGGGTTCGTGAAGACCGGGTTGGGAGATAGGATTGCGCTGTATTTTGTGATGGTGCTTGGGAAGAGTACTCTTGGGTTAGCTTATGGACTGGCCTTGTGTGAGATGGTGATTTCTCCCGCGGTGCCGAGTACAACTGCTAGAGCTGGTGGTATCTTTTTGCCGATTATTAAGTCTTTGGCGTTGTCTGCTGATAGTAAGCCCAAAGATGGGTCTGCTAAGAAGCTCGGTGCTTTTCTCGTCCAGTCTCAACTTCAGGTCAGTGTGGCTTCGGTTTTGCATGCAGCTTTTATCTATGGTGGATTTGATCCATTTGATACCAGAATAATGCCGTTTTTTGGAGAATAAAAGTGGGGTTTTGTGTGTGTCTGCTGTCATCTTTTCAATTGAAAACTTGGGTTTTGGACTTTCTGCAGAGGTAAAGAACTATATTTAGAGAAGACAAATGTTAAGTGGGATTAGTCAGGGCATTGAATGGCAAACTGCCAAATTAAAAATTTGGAATCATTTCAACACCACTCTTGTTTATTGCCTATTAATAGAATTGTTTCAAGTCCTAGAGGCCTCATAGGGCGAAATCGCTAAGCAGTTCTTCAGGACAGACTAAATTAACTCGTTTTATGTAAATGTGTGGCAGATTATGGTAGAGAGATATTAAAGCGATTGTCGATAAACTTTTTAATTTTTTTTTGTAAACAGTTATGCTATCGGTTTCTTGTTCATTTAATTTCTGGTGGCGTACACGGATCCAATCATTTGAATACTGTTTACTCTCAAATGTTATGTTCTCTTCTGATTAAGCACCCTGCTACTTTTGAAATGTTTTAGGCTACTATGGTTAACATGTATATTTTGGGGTAGTTTATTTTCTCATTTATTTTGGTAGAGCTGATTTAGAGTCAGTAACCTTGGTAGTAACGATATCTCTGATACTGGTATTGTTGGCTTGTCGGTATTTGACAGTCTTCTGCTAGCTCGAGTGCTCTTTTCCTGACTGCTGCGGCGCAAAACCTCCTATGCCTCAAGTTAGCTGAGAGTCTTGGTGTAAAAGTATCTAGTTCATGGGTTACATGGTTCAAGGCATCTTGTTTACCTGCACTTGCATCTTTTGCTGTAGCCCCATTTGTCACATTCATGCTTTTTCCTCCTGAAATCAAGAAAACACCAAATGCTCCTACTATGGCCAAAGAGAAGCTCGTGCAGATGGGTCCTATCACAACGAATGAATGGCTGATGCTTGGTACCGTTGTTGTTACAGTCGCATTGTGGATATCTGGGTAAGTGATTATTTTCTTTACTTCATGCAAGTTGCTGACTATTTGTAAGGAGGTCACTGTCGAATGGAAAATTATATGTGGAGCTGATTACTCAAGTACTAAGAAGCCATTGTACTCTCATATCACGATAAGTTGTTCTTCATTGTTTGTTTTCTCTGCGTCACCTGCTTTAGTAGCGAAATTTTCTCCTATCCTGTAAACTGTTTGGTGTGAACAACTTTTAGTGCATGGAGGGGCTTTTGAGGGGGTGGTGGTTAAGTCATTGACTCATGGCTGTATCATATTTATGTAAATATGAAAATGTTGCGAGGAGTTTGAACATTTTATTATGTTTACGGGAGATAGAAAGATAAGGCATTGTTTGATATCCAACTTGCCCCTTCGAGTTGAAACTGCGCAAGGAAGTATCAGGAAACTAATTGCATAAGAAAACTCTCAATACAACACAAGGTCAATAGTTTGTGAGTCTATTTTTCCTTTGACAATATATATTGAGGGACTGATCTTTGGTACCTAAGGACCTGATGTCCACGGAGACTCCAAGTTCATTAAGATGTTTTTGCAGACATCACTTCTGTTTAACTGAGAAAGCAACATACATGTATTCTGGTTATTATTGGGCTCCAGATTCCAGAAAGCATTGTTTTTTTGTGGAAAGCAATTTAGATATGGCATAATTTATGACTGTATGTATTGACCAGAATGCATTCAATGAGTTTAATGTCTCTTCATTCTATTGAAGCATTCTATAGTTTTGGAAATTTTCGGATATAGATTTCAGAAACGGCAAGTACTCTTTTATGCTATCAGTAATTGTTTGCTTATGTGTTAGATATTTTCTCTTCCGCATCTCAAACAAATAAAATAACTTAATAACTAAATACTATTCCAAGTTGTCCTGAGGAGTTAAAGATTGCTATCTAACTGGACGACTGAAAGGAAAATTGAGGAAATAAAATTGAGAAAGGACAGAAATACTCTTTCTTTGTCCTTGTTTGGACGTCATGTTTTTTGGTTTTTCTCTAATAAAAACTAGGGTGTTTGGATACATTAATTTTCGTATTTTGGTTTCTTTGAAAACTGGAGCCCTACTAGTACAACCAGGGCTCTGGTTGTATAAAAAAATCAAATAACTATTTTAAATATATGATGCCATGTGGCTCATAGGGGAAAAGGGTATCCATATTGGTGGGAATGTCAAAATATCGGGTGCCCTCTCTTGACAACCATCATAGTCTGGTTCATTTGGATAACAAAAACAAAATGACCTTTTTGGTTTTTCGACCTGTGTGTTTAATTTTTGGAAAAAAACAAAAAAACAGTAATTCCAAACAGCACCTTTATCTCCTTGTTATAGTTCTGTTGTTCCTTCCCTTTGATACTCGCTGAGCATGGTCATGTTTTTGCAGACAGTACATTGATGTAGCAAGTGTAATTGCTGCAATGCTTGGGCTGTCGATACTACTTCTGACAGGAGTGCTTGATTGGGATGATTGTTTGAGTGAAAAGTCGGCATGGGACACTTTGGCTTGGTTTGCTGTTCTCATAGGAATGGCAGGTCAATTGACGACTCTTGGTATCATATCTTGGATATCTGATAATGTGTCAAAAGGCCTGGAGTCTCTTTCAGCGGGATGGCCAGCTGCATTTTTCATCCTTCAAGCAGCATACTTTTTCATCCACTACCTTTTTGCTAGTCAAACTGCGCATGTTGGAGCTCTTTACTCGGCATTTCTGGCTATGCACCTGGCGGCTAAAGTGCCTGGTCTTTTAGCAGCTCTTGCATTGGCATACAATACCAATCTTTTTGGTTCATTGACACATTATAGCAGCGGTCAGGCTGCAGTATACTATGGAGGTATCACATCTTCCTTTTTGCATGATAGTGGTTCTAATTTTTCTTTTCTTTATTGTCTTCTGGTTTATGACTAGTGAGATTAATTTCTCTCCATCTGAGGAGTTGACTGCTCTATCTTAATATGCACTGTTTTGTCTATTATAGATTCATGCGATTCTCTTAGAAGTGTAAGTAAATGAAGAACTTCCCAAAGTGACTTGAGAGATGAATTCAAATGCTTTTAGAAGTATGATGGAAATAAATGAGGGGTTTCTATTATCTTGTGATGTTGTCATGTACATTTCTCTTTTCTTTCTTTACTCACTTGGAAAGTTCGTAGTTTGATAGTTCAAACCTGAAACTGGAAACCTCAGTTTAGAAACAGCTAGACTTGTCAACTGCCACACATATTATCTGAAAACTTGGTTGGTTCAAGCAATTAACATGTGTAAAGCTAATATGCCAGGCATTGTTTGTAAGTATGGAAATTGGATCCGGTCCGATCCGATATGATCCGTCCTTAATGGAGCAGTTCCGATCCGATCCGTTTACAAATGGATTGGGTATGGATCACAGGTTTTGTGATCCGTGAAACCTGATCCGACCCGATCAGGTCATTTACCTAATAAATTCAATAATATACATGCATTAATATAATTACAAATCTATATTTTATTATCTTTACGTTAAACGTCATAAGTTTGATATATTTATACTTTTATTGTGATTACATTGATAAAAGTATAGATTTAAAGTGTATATAAAACCATTTCTTGTACTAATTTTAAAGATCTGAGGTCAGATGAACTAAATTAACGGTTCGCCATGATCCGATGTGTAATCCGATTCTACTCCGGCAAAATCCGGATCCAAATCCAATCCGATATGAACCCTTGCGAACCAGATTCGGATCTAGGCTGATCCGATCCAAACCCGATTCGATGCCAACCCTAATTGTTTGTCATCTCATGAAGACATCCTTGCTGAAGGGCAGTGTTTTTTGTTTCAGTGGAAACACTGTTATTATGGGTATAAAAGTGCCGTAGAAATCACAGTTGGCACGGAAGAAAGGTCGAGTTAATTGATGAAAACTTTCTGATACGGAGTATTTAAAAACCTTGAACAGACTGGCAAACCAAATATATGGAAGAGGCAATACTTTAACGGGCTTGAAAAGATTGCAGATCCAATATAATTCATCCCCAATTATAAATGACTCATCAGTAGAAATAAACTTTTGTCTCATCAAGAGAGCCTTTCAAAATGACTTTTAAACTCAGAAGTTCCAAACATAATCTACTATCCACCTTATAGAAGATACATTACATGAGCACATGAAACAATCAAACCTCCATTGCTTCTTCTGTCTCTTCGCGATGCCCGAACCCCATCAAACAAAGATCTTTGAGATTCCAATAAATTAGAGCTTGCATACATGCATCATATCAGTGGATGAAGATCACTAACTCTTTATGTATATCATACATACGATACTCTGGAGTCATGGTATTTGTTATGTTGTTTGTTCTCTTACCTTTTTTGTTTGGATGAAGAAAATGCCTCTTATAAGTTTATCAATATTTATTTGTAAATGCTTGTCTCCTTAGTTGTTTCTCATGGTCTTAATCATATCAATTCCCTTATGGTGCGTAAAGGCAATGTTTTCTTGGTTTTGGGAGCTAACTTGTTGCTAATTTCTGCAGCTGGTTATGTGAAGCTTCCTGACGTTTTTCGATTGGGTATTTTGGTGGCTCTCGTCAACATAGTAATATGGGGTCTAGTTGGAGCAGCCTGGTGGAAGATTTTGGGTCTCTACTGATGTTAAATGTGCAAGTAAACTTGACTTTCCACTCTGATATGTAGTATCTCCTCTTATTTGACTTTCATTGAGCTCATGAATTTGATTTGATTTTCTGTGAAGAAGACTCTTAAAAGCAAAATGTACATAATTTTAGCTTGTTTTCTTTCTTTTGGTTGTTTTCGTTCCAACTTCACTTGCATTACTTACCTGAGAAACGCACAAAGGGCCTCACTTAGGAGTTAGGACTTAGGTCACCGTGCTAGTAAAAAGAGTTGCACTCTTGCACTAATAAGCGTCATTGCACAATTTGTTAATCTGTATACTATTTAATTCTGATTATTCCTGAAGAAATATGAGGGGCTCCATCCAGTAACCCATTTCTTATACAAATTAGAATCACTTATTCGGTCGAAGTGAATGAGAAATCACGCAATATTAACCCGTGGATTTTACAATCCATGGAAATGGCTAGCGCTATGATATTCCTGTGGGCACCTTAAACCCTTGTTACTTCAGCAAGAAAGCAACTTTATCTCCAATTCAAATAGCCCCAGTACTATCCATCCTTGTACACAATAATTTTCTCTCGGTTTACTCAGCTTGGTATGAGCTAAGCCAAGCTTTATTTTCTTCCTTTCCTTGTAAGCTGCCTTTATTTTCTTGTTATGGATTACCTATGTTATAGGATTTCCTAGATACTCAAATTGTTCTGTCAATGGAAACTATTTCCTCTTGAAGATGTTGCAGTAAGACATGAGCTGGACTAGAGCTGTGATATGGACTGGAGTACTGCCGAACCGACCCGGCCCATACCCACGGTGGGTGGTCTTGACCTGGCCCTAGCCCACCCTCCCCATGGTCCAGGCGAAATCCAAGATATCGAAACCGCAAGTCCGGCCCACAGCAAGGACTGGAACCGGCCCACCTCACCCCTGAACACAGCCCACCCCATCCCGCTTGAACTGCCAATTTCTAGGCCAGAACCCGTTTCTAACTATTATTATATTATACATTTGTCTAATAATATACACACACGCACACACTGATGGGCTGGCCGACTCCAGGGTCTGGTCTGGTCTGGTCTGCTGATCGAGCTGGGCCTGGGGTTCCAGCTGGTAGGATCGGCCTGCAGCTTCTTGAACCGCCCTGGGACTGGCCCACAGCCTGGCAATCCTCCCTCCAACGGGAAAAGCCCTGGGCCGGGCCTTTTGACTGCTTGGCACAATCTTCACTCACATACATTCGGTACCTAGCAATCGATAGATATGTATGTTCTTGAATCGGCGTCCATGACCCTTTATTTTCTAATTAAAGCGAATGGTCCTGGAACATGGTCTAAAATTATAAAATTAGTTATAAATGTGTATACTTTGTAAATAATTAGTGAATATCCATATTCATCCATCGCTATCTACGTAGAAAGTACACAAAGAATTCAGTTCTTCTGTTTCAAGAGTCATACAGCAATTTACACGTAGCTCGTTATCAACCTGTGGTACCTCCCGTATCCTGACAATGTTATGAAAGAAAAAAAGATGCAAAAAGAAACTTACACAAATTTACGTGGCTCGGCCAAGAATATCATAAACCCCAAAGTTATAAAGATATCGCTACTAAAACGATAACTTCGTTGGAATATACCAATTTTGGGCCGACTTTGGACCCGGTTTACGACTGATCAGGTTAACGGTTTGAGAAATCAAAAGTGGCTATGCAATCCTTGACGGTAGTTTATAATCCTACAACTTTTATTTGTCCAAAATCGTGTTCCGATGAATGAAAAATTCAAGTGTGAAAATGGGATGTTGAGATGTTGGAAACACAAAAGCTTACAATCAATTTTTCACCAAAGATAACAAACTCGGATATTGTCATAAAAGACAAGGCTGCCCACAATATGTTCTCAAAATCCGGTTCCCGGTGGGTAATTCTAGATGCTCGTGCTCTTACGAACAGTAAGCACCATGCAATAATGAAGTATAAAAATCTCTAATGACAAACGCGTAGTCCGTTACCAATTTCAATAACAGGTTATGTAAATTAATTTTTTCAACTTTTGTGAAGTCACAATCTAAGGCCCATACAGCGTGGAAGGATGCAAACACAAGCAGCCGTCAATATATTCTATAATTATTATAATATAACATCATCTGCTTCCATCTCCGATATTTCGAACAACTTATCAACTGGGTCATAAATTCCAGAAGTGCTGAAAAAGAAGAACAAGAAATTTGGTTTGTTGTTAGAATTGGACAATTGAAGGACAAGTTGGGAACCCGTGCAAGTGCCTTCAAAGTCTCTATGGACTGGTTCATCAAATCTGTATGTCAAGTTGATAAAGAAATGAGCTTGTTGACAGCAACAACATACTATGCTTTGTTCAAGTCAAATACTCACAGTTAGGAAATAGCAAAGTGTGATGTAAGAAACTTGAACAACATCTAAAAGGAAAGTGCCCAATTTGTCAAGTGACTGTGATACCTCCTGTATATCAGATAAGGACCTTGCCCTTATCTCTTCATTCATATCACTCCACTAAATGATCTTTTGCTTGTGGGAGTTGTAGTATTTGGAAATTGACTTTCAAGGCTACTAGCTTAACCCCAGAAAGTTCTCTTCCTTTAATTGTTTGGACACATCTTGTATGGAATTCTATAAAGTGCCCTTCGGAATATCAAGACCACAAATGTTCAATTGTTCTGGGTTGAAGCCCGGTCTGTAAGCTGACCGAGAGCCCGACATGCGAAGGAGAGATTGTTGGGATTGATCCCACTGTGTAAGCTGATGGTCACTTATTATGTAGTCTCGCCCCCTGAATTAGATTTGCGATTGAAAATATGCAAGACCGCCTAAGTGAAGTTAGGCTAGGTTAAAGTTAAAGTTTCTTTTACTAGGTTCGTCCACCAAAGTGAGGTCCCTTCTCTTAAAGTTTCGGAAGAACGACTGCCACGACTAGGGGCGGAGCCAAGTATTCAAAACACCTAGGACACTTTTTATAATTTGGGCAAGAACATAATTTTAACTTTTTATGCATCATTGAGTAAAATTGTAGTTTTTCAAAGTTTCAGGCAGGGCGTGCCTACCCACGCCGCAGGTTGCCTTATGTGTTTTGAATACCTGGCCGCCCCTGGCCAGGACGCCGAACCAAATAGCAGTCCCCTCTACTAGATCTTATGAATTTACATATTACATAGACATATTGCTTATGGGCTCATACTCAAGTCTTCTATATAATTAGCGAGGAGACTGAGTCTTACCAATGCTCCATATCCCTTGCCCAGAAACATTGACAGGAAAAACATTATGCTAAAACTGTAAGGAAACTACATTAGTGCAAATAAATTTCCCTCTGAATATTCTGAATCTATTCATAGCCAGGTTTCTGGCACCTGGAATACCCTGTGCTAATTTCTGCAATTGCTTTCAGTTATTTCTTTACTCCATATCTTCTTCCATTGGAATAGTATTTTAATCCCATACACATCATCAATGATTAAAGAAGGTGGAAAACAAAGTCTTTGATCAAGATTCTACTTTCCCATACTTTTTTCTCCAAACATAGCTTTTGGTGTTTGGACAGCACTCACTCTATATATTTATAAAAAGCACATAGAGAAGAAAAAGAAAAGGTTTTGCCTACCATTAAGGGGTCTATACTCTACAAAGCTAACCCACCTAAACAAATCTTTTCCTCATTTGTCACTTATGCTTTTTTATATATTTTTTATCTCTTTTTTCTTTTCTTTTTTTTTTCTTTTTCTTTCTTATTGGTGTTGGATGGATTCTGATTTCTGAGCACACTTTCACAGGCCCTTGGAGATAACCCCCCTTCTCCAAAAAGATCAATGTCTTTCCTACCACTACTCTTTAAAGCCCATGACATATGGAGACTCATAAGAACTGACTGCTCTCTCAATTGTGTCCTTGTCACTTTTGAAATATCCAACTTTGTGGGTTTTGCTTTTCTCTGTTTGCTGACTTGTTTTTATTGGGTGCATATGTATATTGTTCTCCTTTTGGTTTCTTGCAATGGTTTTCCTTAATATGTTCTTCGACGTCTAAAACATTCTCAACTCTAAACATCGGAGGTTGGTGTAATTTGAGTTTTCAATACATACGTATATAATTCGTATACTAGTTATTTGTTCAAGATTAAAAATATTGATAAATTTCATAGTGTTGCAACATGTATAATGAGTTCTTTATGTCCCGCGTTCCTATCCTTTCATCAGAGTGTTGATCCAGGCGATGACCAGTCCACCGGTTGCAGTTAGCTGCTCACCGAGCTCGTGCCACATGGTACTTTGCTACGGGAACTGTACCGGTCAGTATCAATTCGTTGTACAACTTTTGACACCTGGGTGCCAATATTTCTAAACTCGGGGTGCCAGTTGCTGATTTTAAGACTCGGTTCTAGAACCATTAACTGCTTTATTACATGTTTGCTAAAAAAAAAAAGTGCACCCTGTTAAGCATAAGGGGTAGGTATATGTAGTTTAGCAGTTATGTGTTGCTGGGTTATATTTGTATTACTGTAATAGTGAGGGGCTTGTGTGTAATTAGGCTGATGTATATATACATCCATCTGTAACATAATTTAGTTAATCATTTCAATTAACTTTCCCTCTCTCTCCTCTCTTCCCTCTTTCTTCGATCTTCATCTTCTTCTTCAGATCTTCAATGGAAGCTCTCTTCTACATGGTATCAGAGCCTCTAATGGCTCGTCGCTGGTGATTGATCATTGTGCCTTGCTCTCCGGCTGTTTCATCGTCTCTGCTTCTTCAATTTCTCGCCTAAGTTCCGTATCTTCTTCGCTATTTCTCTCGATTATTTATTACAGTTGTCGCTTCGCTTCTCGATGCTTCATTTCACCATTGCTGTCTGAATCGATCTCTCTCTTGAGATCTGTGAATTATTTTTGCTGCTCTGCATTTAATTCTTCATCGATCTGCTTACTGAGTTGTATTCGAGTTAATCAACCGAGTTTTGTCGAGTTTGTCATTAATGTGCCGAGTTTTGCCGAGTTGTTGTGTACTGCATCGAGTTTTTACTGAGTTATCGAGTTTGCACTGAGTTTTGCCGAGTTATGATGTTTTCTGCTTCATTTTTCCTATAGTTGATTCTTTTACCTGAAGGCTTGAAGTTCTTGATTGCTAATCTTCGCTCTCTTGTGCCAATCAAGCTTGATGGCACCCATTATTTTATATGCAAAGCACAGTTAGTCACCATTTTACAGGCCAACAATCTTTTGCATTATCTCACAGATACAGCTTATGTGCCATCATCACAGACTTTGGATTTTGAATCTGGTACTCTTATTAGAAATCCATCTTTTGCAGCGGTTTGCTATTGATCAACATCTTAAGAGCTGCTTGTGTGCTTCTTTTTCTCCTTCTGTGTTACCTTCAGTCTCGCATCTTCAATATGCATACCTCATTTGCATTGTCTCAAAGGTTTTCATCTTTATCAAGATCACATGTCCATCAGTCGAAACTTCAGCTAAGTACAACTGTGAAGGGTTCTAGTTCTATGACTGTGTTTCTTGATTCAATTAAGGCTCTTACTGATCAACTTGCTCAAGTAAATGAGTTGATCTCTGAGGATGATTTAATGATCTACATTCTCAAAGGATTACCTCCTGAGTATGATTATTTCAAGACTGCTATCAGAATAAGAGGATCACCAATCTCTGTCGCTGAACTCAGCTCTCTCCTGATCTCTGAGGAATCATATTTATCTACTTCTTCCTCTTCCAAGAATCTGGCAATAGGTTCCTCTTCTGCATCTTCCACATTACCTATTGTTGGGTATCATGTGTGGGCAGTTTGTCCCACATCGGGATGGTGGACATGATGTCCATGGTTAATATAGTATGATTTGGGCCCTAACTCATAAGGTTGACCTTTTTAGTAAGTGGGTGTCCCAGATCATACTATGGTGCTCCTCTCTCGCGGTGCTTAATCTCCCAACAACTGGTATCAGAGCCAGGTTCGCTAGGGTTTGGGAAAAACGATGGCAGATGAGATGAAGGGTATGGAATTGAAAAGTTCGACGGCACAGATTATGCGTACTGGAAGATGCAGAAGGAGGACTATATGTATGGGAAGAAGCTGCATGCTCCACTGGAGGGGGTAAAGCCTGAAGCCATGAAGAAGGAAGATTGGAAGGTTATGGATCGACAGGTTTTGGACATTGTTCGATTGACGCTATCAAGGTCGGTTGCGCACAACGTTATTAAGGAGACTACTACAGCTTCGCTGATAAAGGCGTTGTCAGAAATGTACGAGACTCCGTCTGCTAATAACATGTGTACTTGATAAAGCGTCTGTTCAATCTGAAGATGACAGAAGGTATGTTGGTTGCTCAACATCTTACTGATTTCAATACAATTACAAATCAGTTGTCTGCTGTTGATATCAATTTTGATGATGAGGTTAGGGATTTGATAATGTTAGCGTCATTACCTAATAGTTGGGAATCTATGCGAACTGCTGTTAGTAATTCTGCTGGAAAAGAAAAGTTGAACTATGATAACATACGTGATTTAATTCGAGCTGAGGAAGTGCGTCGTAAAGATTCTGGTGAACGTTCGGGTTCAGCCTATAATATTGATAATCGTGGCAGAAGTAATGAAAGGAATGATAACAATAATCGGGGAAGATCAAAATCTAACCATAGAGGTACCAGTGTGGAAAATTGCAAACAAGGGATGGAAACACGGGTAATTGCTGGAACTGTGGTAAATCTGGTCACTTTAAGAGTGATTGTAAGGCACTGAAGAATACAGAGGAAAGGCTGGGAATTCGGTGAATGGAGTCAGTGATGAAATTCAAGATGCTTTACTTCTTGTTGTGTATAGTCCCGTTGATGATTGGATATTAGATTCGGGCGCTTCTTTCCATACTACCTCGCACCGTGAAATTATGCAGAACTATACTGCTGGGGATTTCGGAAAGGTGTACTTGGCAGATGGGGAGCCGCTGAATATTGTTGGTCAGGGTGATATTGATGTCAAGCTTGCAAGTGGTTCTGTATGGACTTTGCAGAAGGTTAGACATGTTCGTGATCGCTAACATGTCTAACCTTCTGCAAAGTCCATACAGAATCACTTGAAAGCCTTAGCGATCACGAACATGTCTTACCTTCTGCAAAGTTCATACAGAACCACTTGCAAGCTTGACATCAATATCACCCTGACCAACAATATTCAGCGGCTCCCCATTTGCCAAGTACACCTTTCCGAAATCCCCAGCAGTATAGTTCTGCATAATTTCACGGTGCGAGGTAGTATGGAAAGAAGCACCCGAATCTAATATCCAATCATCAACGAGACTATACACAGCAAGAAGTAAAACATCTGATTTCTCTTTTGAGGAGGCGATCTCTGAGGAGGTGATAGCTTGGGCTTGGTGGGCTTTTCCACCTCCTCTAGTTTAGTATAAATAGAGGTGCTGGCTATTGTTTTATTTAGAAGTTCAACTCATGAGTGGAACACAAGTTTAGTGTGTAGGGGAGTTAAGAGGCTTGTAGAGAGAATTGTGGGTGTACGGTTTTTTGTACTAGTGAAAATTCTTTCTTGCCCCGTGCACGTAGGCAATTTGCCGAAGCACATTAAATAGTGTGTTCTTTATTTTTCTCGTTCTCCATATCGCGTGTTCGTTTAGTGATCATGTTTGATTTTCCATTGCGCGTGATTTCGACGTGATAAATCCCTACAAGTGGTATCAGAGCCCAGTGGTTCGTGCGCGCTGCCGTGGTGAATCAAGGGTGAGATGTGCGATGTTCTCGTGGCTGGGTCTTCCATGAAAGGTGGACCAGGTGTTCCTGCAGACGGTCAAACTCCTGTGTTGCTCCAGTAGGTGGTATGGCAGATGGTGGTCCGGTGTACTGTCACAAAGGCGATTCCAAGAAATTCGGCGAATGCTTTCGGGCGAGGGGGAGCATGTTGAAGGGCTCACACATGAAGGGGTAGATTGTTGGGTATCATGTGTGAGCAGTTTGCCCCACATCGGGGTGGTGGACATGATGTCCATGGTTAATATAGTATGATTTGGGCCCTAACTCATAAGGTTGACCTTTTGAGTAAGTGGGTGTCCCAGATCATACTATGGTGCTCCTCTCTCGCGGTGCTTAATCTCCCTACACCTATCTCTTCTTCTGGAGGAAATGAGCTTCATACAGCTTATCAAGCTGTCAGATACAAACCTAATTACAAGCTTAAGAGCTACACATCTCACAAAGTGCAGAACTATTCCAAGCCTACGAATGGATCTTCTTCATCTGGTTACATTGCCTCTCCAATATCTTCTTCTACTGCTGGTTTTCTTGGTAGACCTCATGTTGCTGCTTCCTTCTCTGATGATGTTGCATGTCAGATTTGTGGTAGAACAAGACATACTGCTCTTGATTGATGGTACATGCTTGACACCTCCAAGTTTTCTAGAACTAAACCTAAAAGAGCTTACACTGCTACTGTCACTTCCTCTGATCATGATCCATTCAATCAACCTTGGCTACTAGATACTGGTGCCAACCATCATGTCACACACAATGCTCATCATTTATCTCAACTGCATCCCTATCATGGAGCTGACACTGTCACTATTAGGAATGGTAATGCCTTACCTATTCACTGTTTTGGTCATTCTACTATTCCAGTTTCTTCTCATGTCTATTTTAAAATTCCTAATGTGTTCTATTCTCCTGCTTTATCTGCCAACCTGCTCTCTGTGTTTCAGTTTACTTCTGATAATGATTGTAGCATCACTTTTAATGCCCAGCAATTTTTTATTTGGGACAATCAGTCCAAGACCATTCTATGTACAGGCCCATGTAAAAATGGCATTTATCAACTATCAGCTGTTGTCTCTTCCTTGCATCGTGCTTCATCTTCGTCTTTGTCTCCAGTGGCCTATGTTGCTTCCATCAGTCATGACACCTCACTGTGGCATCAAAGATTGGGGCACCCTGCATTCCCTATTCAACACTTTCTTCAGCAATGTCTTAAACAAACATTTGTCTCTCCTACTTCTTTATGTAATGGGTAAAATCCACTTTGCACCCCTATGTTTAGGAAAAATGAAACCCGACACCCCCGTGTTTCGGACAATTCACTTCACCTCCCCTGTAACGGAAATACGGTAGGACACTTAGCACCCTTCTGTTATATTAAGTCCATGAAGTCACCTTTTAATATTTGCTTGACTTAACAAACATAATTACACCACCTAATAACAAAAAAAGTTCCATCTTTGAATCTCTTCTACTGCTTCCTCCTTCCAAATCAAATGTATTAATACACTATTTGGCAAGAACAATAACTTTCAGAACTCAAAGTAAGGGAGATTGATTAAATATTGTACTGGTTAAAAGCTATGAACAACCAAATCATGAAAAGTCATTGAATTCTAAGCATTCAATTCCCAAATCCTCCACATGAACTATGAAATTGGGGATTTATAGTTGCTTCGTGTTCATCTTGCCAAGAAGAATAACAGTTTCTTCGTGTTCATCTTGATTGGCACGAAACCCTCCAACGTCAATTCCCGAATCATCCACATGAACCCTGAAAATGGAGATATATAGTCGCTTCATTCTTCGGGAAAAACCTACAGTACCACTCATCCTCAAATTGAAAAAAGAACTCAGCCACCGCCTGAAACAGCCCCAACCCAGAAGCCACCCTCCTCCTTTCCTCCACCCACCAAAGCAGCCGCCAAGGACAAACCGTCCTCAACACCCACCGTCTTTCAGAAGAAGAAGAAGAACGTACCAGTTCTTCACAGACCCATTTTTGCGAGGAGTTCGTCGAACCAGGGAATCTGGTTTGATGGATTCTCGATATGGGTTAGTGGGTCGACAGAGAGGTAGCCTTACTAGTTGATGGATTCTCGATATGGATTCTTCAATAACCGACGTTTAATATCCATCCCCCACCTGATGATGCCGGTAGCCTTACCAGATGTGGGTGGCGTTGATGGACAGAGTGAGAGATCAAACAGGTCGTGGTTGCTGAAGTGAGGAGATGTGGCGGCTTCTTTAGTGGGTGGAGAACCTTGACGAAGGAGATGAACAGAGAGAGAGAGAGAGAGTGAGAGAGAGAAAACATAGGTGGAGGCGGATATGAGGATAAGTGGCGGAGGCTTTTTTTTAGAGAGTAAGTGGTGGAGGTTGAAGCTGAGGCTACTACTGCTGCGGATAGGGTTACCAAATTAGGAGAGACGAAGATGGAGAGGAAGGAGATTAGGGGATGATGTGGTTGTAATTTTTCTAATTAACTGAGGGCAATATTATAATTAGCATAATTCTGTTATAGTCCATCATTTACAGGGGTGGTAAAGTGAATTGTCCAAAACACAGGGGTGTCGGGTGTCAATTCGCCTAAACAAAAGGGTGCAAAGTGGATTTTACCCTTATGTAATTCATGTTCTATTTCAAAGGCTCATAAACTTATATTTCCTTTTTCTAAGACAAAGGATACTTCTATCTTTGAGTTAGTACATTCAGATGTTTGGGGCCTTTCACATGTATCTTCATTTCAACAATATCAATCTATGTACTTTTCTTCGATGATTACTCCAAATTTTGCTGCTTTTACCCTCTTAAACTCAAGTCTGATGCTTGTAATGCCTATTTGAACTTTACTGTCATGATAAGAACTCAGTTCAATTCCACTGTCGAAACCTTTAGAACATACAATGGTTATGAGTTTGTCAACACTGAGTTTGCTTTATACATTCAATCTCAGAAGTACTCTTCATCAAACCTCTTGTCCTCATACTCCCCAGCAAAAATGGGAGAGTTGAAAGAAAGCATAGACATCTTATGGAAACAACTCTTACCTTATTATCACATGCCAATTTACCTTCATCATTTTGGTTAGAAGCTGCTATTACTACAAATTTTCTCATCAATAGACTTCCTAAAAAGTCACTTTCCTTAGTTTCTCCTTATCAAACCATGTTTAAATTCACCCCATAATACTCTTTCCTAAGATTCTTTGGTTGTCTCTGCTATCCATGGTTGAAACCTTATACATCAAATAAATTGCAACCTAAATCTACTAAATGCATCTTTTTAGGTTATTTTCCTAATACAAAGGGCTATAGATGCCTTGATATTGTCTCTAAAATGGTGTACGTTTCAAGGCATGTGGTGTTTTATGAATCTCAATTTCCTTCGCTTGTTGATTCTTCTTCATCTTCATTCAAACATTCATCTTATACATCTGAATGGGCCTTCAATCAGCCCTCATTTGCCGCATGTTCTTCCTCTCCAACCTCCATCCCATTAATTACCTCTTTCACCATCTCCAGTGTCTCCTCCTTCACCACCTTCTTCCATCTCCACTGCAGCCCATGTGTACTCTTCAACCTCTACAAGTTTCACCCCTGAACCATATGTGTCTTCTCCCCCTCTTCTACACTCTATGACCACTAGGGCTAGGCTGGCATTATTAACCTAATCCCAGGTGTGCTCATCTATCAGTCACAAGCTCTGCAGATACAGAACCTCATTCCTTCAAGGAAGCTTCTCACTTTCCAATTCGTCAACTTGCCATGAAAGAGGAGTATGATGGATTGATTAAACAAGGGACTTGGTCTCTTATTCCTCTTCCTTCTCACAGGAAGACAATTGGATGCAAATGGGTATACAGAGTCAAAAAAAAAAAAAAAAAAAAATCTGATGGTTCAGTGGCAGACATAAGGCCAGACTGGTTGCCAATGGTTTTTTGCAGCAATATGGATTGGATTACTCTGAGACATTTTGTCCAGTAGTGAAGCCTCAAACTATCAAAGTTGTTCTCTCTCTCTTGTTGTCTCTTGTAATTAGATTATTAGACAACTGGATGTCTTTAATGCCTTCCTCTCCGGCTCTCTTGAAGAAGAGGTCTATATGTTACAGCCTCAAGGTTTTGAAAGGTATTCTCATCCTCAGTTTGTCTGCAAGCTTCACAAATCTCTTTATGGGCTCAAACAACCTCCAAGAGAATGTTACACAATGTTAAGTACTTATCTCATCAAGTATGGATTTCTGCTCAGTAAAGCTAACTCTTCTATGTTTGCTCTTAAGATATCACAACTCATTCTGGTTGTGTTAGTCTATGTGGATGACATTCTAGTTACTGGAAGTGACTCTCAAGTTGTTCAAACTCTCATCCACAATATGATTCATGTGTTTGCTATGAAGGATCTAGGTGAACTATCCTATTTTTTGGGGATTCAGGTCACCAATACTGCTCAAGGCTTACAGCTCTCTCAGACAAAGTCGAAAATTTCATCGTAACCTGAAGTGGCGATATTTTTTTATGACCTGAAGTCACAATATACTATTATTGGATATCCGAAAAAGATATCTAAAAGGCATAAAAGATTGTTATTATCAAACCTCCAGAAGAGGTATTGATATGCCACATAGTTACTTGCCAAAGCTGGCATGACCTCTTGTAATCCATGTGCTACACCATGTTCAACTAGGCTCCCTACTGCAACTTCATCAAATTCTTCTCTGTCTGAAGATACTACTTGGTTCAGAAGCGTAGTAGGTGGCTTGCAGTATCTAACTTTTACAAGACTTGATATTCAGTTTGCAGTTAATTCCATTTGCCAACACATGCATCAGCCACTTCAATCTTACTTTCTTGAGATCAAAAGGATTCTCAAATATGTTCAAGGAACCATGTCTCATGGCTTGCTATTCAATAAGAGTTCATTCCATCTCACAACTTATTCTGATGCAGATTGGGTAGGAGATCCCACTAATAGAAGGTCTACAACTGGATTTTGCATTTTTCTGGGTACTAATCTGATTTCCTGGACCTCTAAGAAACAACACGCAATGTCTAGGTCCTCTACTGAAGCAGAGTACAGGGCCTTTGCTTCCACTGCTGCTGAATTGGCCTGGTTAAAATTTCTTTTTAGAGATTTGGGCATCTCTCTTCAAGCTCTTCCTGTTCTTCTGTGTGACAATTTTTCTGCCATTGCTCGTGCTAGTAATCCTGTATTCCATGCCAGAACCAAGCATATAGAAGTGGACTTTCACTTCATTAGAGAATAGGTTGTTGCAAAACAGCTCCATCTACATCATGTTTCGAGTGCTTCTCAGCTTGCTGATGTCTTTACTAAAACTCTTAATGCTCCTCAATTTACTCCCATTCTTACCAAGCTTCAAGTCTTCTCAGTCTCTCAGCTTGAGGGGGCATATTAAGAATAAGGGGTAGGTATATGTGGTTTAGCCAGTTATGTGTTGTTGGGTTATATTTGTATTAGTGTAATAGTGAGGGGCTCCTGTGTAATTAGGCTGATGTATATATACATCCATCTATAACAAAATTTATTTAATCAATTCAATTAACTCTTTTTCCCTGTCTCTCCTCTCTTCCCTCTTTCTTGGATCTCCATCTTCATCTTTTTCAGAACTTCAATGGAATCTCTCTTCTACATACCCAAACAACCAAATAGTATGAAGAGTATGAAGAATATAACTCCCCTGCTAAGTGCATGTTTTGGTATCCCTGTTTTTGAACAAAGTTGATTATAAATGCTATTTTTTCGAGAAACTTATTTGGCACCGCTGTTTCTTTGTCAGTTTATAAAAAAAAATGCTGAAAACAACTGTTTAAAATAATAGCAATTTTAACGTTTTTTAAAGTTTTTTTTCATACTTTTGATGGTTAAATATATTTCAGCTCTGATTGGGTGCATAAAGCAACCAAATATGTCGATATTCTACATAAAAATGTTATTCGACTAAATTAACATTGAAATCAGTAATGTTGCCAAATGTGTTTTCGATTCTAATCACTGTTTTTAAGCACATACCAAACAATTTATTGATTATGTTTTTAAATGCGTCTTTTCAGCATGTTTTTTCTCTCTATTTTTTTTAAATACCAAACAGGATCTTAGCCCAATTTGAATGAGGATTCAGGGCTAGTTTGGGAATGTTGTGTTGACTAGAAGGTGCTATGTGAGAATCACTGTGGGAAAGTTGTTATGGATTTTACATAAAAAGTTGTTTGATAAATTTGATGTGAAATATGCGGTGAGATATTAATATAACAATTTTGTGTTTGGTAAAAGCAACTGTGAACATCCTGTGAGAGAGTAAATTGAAAAAAATATATGAAATGTATAATTTCGTAGAGATAGATATTGAAAATTTTAAACTTGTAAAGTTTGTAGATAAATTAATCAAAAGCAAGTTTCGGAAAATACATCTCCCCTTACTTCTTGAAAGCTGTTGTGGGACAACAGAAAGTCTAAAAATCATAAATTTATTTTTTTCAAACTAGACCATAATTTAATTTTTTAATTATTACACCATTCGTCTCAAATTGTATGACATATTTCACTTTTGATATCACTTTGATTATGTGATTTGAGTAATAAAGTGATACAGGTGCTTGTCAAACTTCTCATTATTGTCTAGGCTAACGATGACTCTATAACATTATGAAAATGTTAATGATTGTTTATCTACTAAAATCACTTTGTATCTCAAAAGTTAAACATAACGGATAATCTGATGAAGATTGAGCTCTATAAAACGGGGAAAGGGGTGTTTTTTCTGATTCTATCAAGATGTAGTGTGATGCAGAATATGCAATGACGAAAATTTAAATAGTTCCAGAAGAATTATGTGCAAGAACTCGTAGAAAGAAAGTATGAAGACCACTTTGGAAATGCTGTAGCGGTGTTAGAAGCTGTTGTATGAACTGTTATTGGAAAGTTGCTGTAAATGTTAGATAAAATGGCGTTTGGTAAATATTACGTGAATGTCACAGGGAAATATTAATGTAATAGCGTTGTGTTTGGTAAAATCAACTGTCATTCTATTGTGGAGAATAAAATAATCAAAATATATGACATTTATTTATTTCGTAAAGATAAATATTGAAAATTTTAAAAATTTTAAGGTTAAAATCGGTTGTTGATATAATTAAAAGAAGGTTGAGGCAAAAGTATATGCTCCGTTGCTTTTTTTTTGAGAAATTGATTGAATTAACAAATAAAAGGCCTAGGGAACAGGAACATTAAAATTTTAGCTAACAGAGGCCTCAGCCACTCCGGTTTAGCTTCCCAATATGATAAGGTCCCCGTGTCTAGTGAAAATTTTGCCACGTAGTTCGCTGGTTGGTTGAGTAGTCTTGGAACTGCCATTGCTTTTATTTCTTCCATGGACCGAAGCATTTCTCTCATCTCCTCAAGAACTTCGCCGATGTTGGAGTAGTCTAGCCATTCTTCACCGTTTATGACTCTGGTGATGCTTCTGGTTACCGTTGTAGAGTCTCCTTCTAGTATCAGCCGTCGGAAACCTTTGTCTTTTGCCGTCTGAAATCCTAGCTCACCGCCCTTAATTCTGCCTCCTTAGCCGATTCACATCGCCGGAGATCTTGTGCTCCGCTGCCGTGAACCTCCCCTCGTTGTCCCTGATTATGTAGCCTGCTTTGCCCACCTTCGAGATTGGGTTCCACGACCCATCGTAGTTGATTTTTACTACCCCAATTGGTGGTTTCTCCCATCTTGCTTCAGTAGCCAGGCCATTATCAGGTACGCTTCTTTGATTAATTTTTTGTGCCTCCCCTATTTATTCAAAGCTCGTGATGACCTCTTGTGGTAAATTGTGCAGATCTACTCTGACACCCTGATGAATGACCTTGTTCCTCTTAACCCAGATTGCCCACGAGGTTAGACACACCATCGCTTGGTGGTTTGAATCTCGGTTTAGGAACTGCTCCTGGATCCAGTCAACAAATTTGCTTTCCGCCATTGACTTGGTGAGTTTTGTGCCAAAAATACCTTCCCACACCCTGCGAGTTTTCTTGCATCTTTGAAAGAAATGGCTGTTGGAGTCTTCATAGCTGTTGCAAAAGGGACAAGGTTTTCTAACATCAATACCCCTCTTTCTCAGGTTCTTGGTGGTCGCTCCTGCTGTCAAAGCTAGCTCTCCACACGAAGTGCTTGACCTTGGAGGGGATTTTGAGTTTCCATACTGCCGAGATTGGGTTCGCCTTTTGGACCGAAGGGCCTTCCGTACAGGTTATCTTCTTCTCCATGGTCATTCTGTACCCTGACTGCACTCTACAGATGTCGTCCTCCTCATAGTGCCATATAAGACGATCTTTCCTCTGTCTCCTTGGAAGTTGAATTTCTAGAACATCATTTATGTCCCATGGCTTCAAGGTTTGTCTAACTCTTTATTCGTCCCATTCATTGCTGTCTGGTTTCAGGAGGTTGCACACTTTCAAGCTTGCTGTATCTTGCGTCCTGGTGACAAGGGTGAAAGATGGTATTCTCGGAATCCACTTTTCATGTAAACCAAATGAGGTACCGTCGCCTACTTTCCATCTCATACCCTCCTGTAGCAGTTTCCTCCCCTCTAAGATGCTTCTCCAGGCAAATGATGGATTGTGCCCCAGTTTAGCTTCGGTGAAAGTTTCATTGGGGAAGTATTTTGCTCGGAGTACCCTGGAAAGAATCGAGTCTGGGTTCTGTATGATCCTCCAACTTTGTTTCGCAAGCATGGCCGTGTTGAAAACTTTGAGATCTCTAAAAGCTAAGCCACCATCGCTCTTTTGCTGCTGTATTTTGTTCCAACTAACCCATGGAATTCCTCTATCTTGTCCTGTTTTACTCCACCAAAATTGTCTAATTAGCTTTTCCATTTTGTCGCAGATTCCGTCCGGCAATTTGAAACAGGACATCGCATAAGTTGGAATGGCCTCTGCAATTGTTCGGATTAAAACTTCTTTTCCCCCCGGGGTAAGGGTCCTTTCCTTCCATCCTTTCAAAATGCTAGAAAGTTTTTCGAGAAGATTGTTGAACGATATTGATTTGTTTCTCCCCATTGTGGTAGGGAGTCCCAAATACCTATCGTACTTCGCCACTTCCGTCATGACGCACAGTTCAAGGACTCGCTTCTTCTGGTCTGCCGTGACATTTGATGAAAAAACAATTGCTGACTTCTCTACATTGATCTTTTGACCCGATGCATCACTATAGACTTGAATTATTTGTAAAAGTGTAGTTAGGTCCATTGTATCTGCCTGTAAAAATAACAAACTATCATCAGCTAAAAAGAGGTGGGACACACCTGGCCCACCCCGAGACGCTGTAACTGCTGCTAGTTCACCTCTGTCTACAGCTGCAGTTACTGTTCTTGACAAAACTTCACTGCATAGGAGGAAGAGGTACGGGGACAGTGGGCACCCCTGCCTCAAGCCTCGCTCCGGTACCACACACCCGGAGATAGAACCGTTTCGCGCAAAGCCAAAACTAACCGTACTGATACAGTTCCAAACTTGAGCGACAAATCTTGGTCCGAAACCCAATTTGGTTAATGTTTCACTAACAAAGTTCCATTCCACCCGGTCGTAGGCTTTGCTCATATCTAGCTTCATTGCCAAAAAACCCTTCTTACCCTTCTTTCGAGTTTTTAGAGAGTGAATCACTTCAAATGCTGTTAGAATATTGTCTGAGATCAAATGCCCAGGGAAAAAGGCACTTTGATTCTAGCTAATAATTGTTGGTAAGATTCTCTTTAGCCTATTTGCAATTGCCTTAGCAACGATTTTATAAATAATTTTACAAAGACTAATTGGTCGAAAGTCACTTGGCTTCCTTGGTTGCTTCACTTTTGAGATCAGGGCAATGAGGGTGTGATTGAACTCTTCAAGACTCAACCCCTGGTTTAGGACTGCAAGGCAGGTTGCAGTTACTCCCCCGCCTACTGTCTTCCAAAATCGCTGAAAAAACCCTGTGTTGAACCCGTCAATACCCGGAGCCTTGTCCGAGTTCATCATAAACAGGGCATCGCGAATCTCCACTGCGTTATAAGGGTCCTCCATTTTCTCCCAATCCTGTCTAGTAATGCTGGGTTCCACGTCTGCAACGGCGGACTCAATGTCCCCTGTGTTAGGTCTATCGGAATGGAAGATCTCCGAAAAGTGTTCCTCAAGCACTTCTGCAACCTCTACAGCAGCTGTAACCCATCTACCCTCTTTGTTTTCGATTCCCAGAATCGATTTTTTGGCCCTTCTTAGTGTGGCTTTTTGGTGAAAAAACCGGGTATTTCTGTCCCCGTGTTTAAGCCAATCAATTCTCGAACGTTGTCTACACATGACCTCTTCCTTTTGTAGTAATCTGTTGTAGTTCTGTTCAACCTGATTCTTCTTAACCTTGTTATGTTCCGTCATTGGGAGTCTCTCGAGTTGCTCTAGTTCTCTCCTGCACCATTCCGTTTGTCTTTTTACTGAGCCAAAGACATTCATGTCCCACCGTTTGCATTCCTCCCCTAGGGCCCGAAGCCTATTATGAAGGTGCTCACCCGTAGTCAGACCCCAACTTTCCCGAACAAATTTGTCGAAGGCCTCATGTCGCTGTCACATCTTTTCGTATTGGAAACGACGCGTTCCACTGGATTGTTGACCCGTTCCCCATTGTAAAAGGAGGGGGTTGTGGTCAGAGTTTGGCCACACCACATTGGTTACCCGTGTGCCCCTATGCGCATCAATCCACTTTGATGTTGCCACTGCTCGGTCCAATCGTTCTCTAATGTTTTCCCCGACTCTATTGTTATTCCAAGTGAAGTACCCCCATGAAAGCGCATGTCGTGGAGTTCTAACTCAAATAATACTTCTTTGAAATCCGCGACTTGACTGTACGAGACCTCCCTTCCTCCTATTTTTTCCGCTTCTGAGACTATGGCATTAAAATCGCCAACCACTAGACACGAACAGTCCGGTGAGACTTTTAGATGCCTCAACAGTTCCCATAAGTGCCTCCTTTCTCCCCTAGAAGGGTTCCCATAGAAACCTGTGAAATTACAGACATGGTTGTTATCTTCCTCAATTCGTGCGTATATGTGATGTATTGCGGACGAAAGAACTGTAACATTGAGGGAGGCTTTCCACATCAACCCCAAGCCTCCTTTAGTTGCATTCGGGTCCACAAAGAACCCCTTTGCATACCCCACCTTTTCACACTTTTTTCATAGCTTCTCGGTCAACCTTGGTCTCCATCAAGAAAACCAAGTCGGGTCCTTGGCGCTTCACGAGGTCGCGAAGCGATAGGACCGTGCAGGGATTCTCAAGCCCCCGCACATTCCAACTTAGGAGATTCATTGTGCTTGGCGGGGCTGCTGAGCAGCCTCCGCCAATTTCGTATTTAGAGTTTTAGAGGCACTCACCGCCCTGTTACTCGTTTGCTCCCGCTTCTCTTCCATGTTCTTCCCCGCCCTTATAGCGCCTAGATAACGCCGCTCCAGTTCAAGCTGCTTGTTCCTCTTTGCATTTACTTGAGTTTGCAACGAGGCTGGGCTCATGTCTGGTGCCACCTTCCTCTTCGGTGAGGCAGGTCTCATCCCTACCTCCTCATTGTTCTCGTTATAGGTCCCCGGCTGTTTGAGGCTCTTGTCTGGCATCGCCTTTTGTGCCTCCTGCTGCACTATCTCGGTGACAGTGGGATGGTTCTCCATCGTATCTCTTCTCGCATCTCGACTGCCCGACATGTCCTTCACTCTCAGATTGCTCTCATTCTGATTCACCGCCTTGGTACTCTGTTTATCGTTTGGTGTATCCACTTCCACTGTCGTTGAAGGTTCCTCGGCCATTGCATCATCCAGGATCTGGTTGAGGTCGAAGGTTCCCCAGTTTCCAGTTGCTGTATTCCCCTTATCCGTTGCTTTAGCTCTTGGTTCCGAACCCCTGACTGGATTAACCCTACCATTTCTTGGGGGTTGAAGCAACATCCAGTCTCCGTACCCTGGTTCGTCGTCGGGGTCAATTCCCGTGGCCAGTTGATCACAGTTGCTACTATGATGATCTAGGTAGCCACACCACTTACATATCGCTGGGATTCGCTCGTATTTGAAGTCCAACCAAACACGCTCTTTCTTGATGTTGACATAGACGCCTCTGGGTAATGCTTCAAACAATGGCATACGAACCCTGACCCGTACAAAATTCTCCAGTCCTTCGTTGTCAATCCTTGGGTCAGACTCTAGGACCTCGCCAATGCTACGTACCGCCCGGCCTCCTCTGTTGTTAGATGAACAGGGAGGCGATGAACTTGCACCCACACGTCCACTGTCTCAAACTTTGGCTTCTCGATTTCATCTCCGATAACCCATGGTTTGAGCATCAAAATTGCTCCTTCAAAAACCCACAGTCCCCCCCCACCGAAACGCGATCCATAAGGCTCTTGTTCGGGAACTTTAGTAGAAACATGTTTCTACTAGCATAGTAGAAGTTGATCTGATCTCCTTTTGTCCAAACTCGTCGGAAAAAAGCCTTCACAGCTCTAGGGTTTACCTATTCGCCCGTGAGCAATCTTGCAATCATACACCACTCGAAACCCTGCTCTGCTCTGGTACAAAAATCATCCTCGAACTCGATCTCTGCCGTCTCTTTCGCCGTCAACCTGAGCGTCTCGAAAGTCGCCGACGTTTGCTCCATGACCTAGGGTTTTTCGTCTCCGTATTCCTCGGAGAGACTCCTTATTCCTCGGAGCGCTCCGTTGCTTCTTGAAAACTACTTTGACACCGCAAAAACATTCAGAAAAAATAGAAAGATAATTTTTTCCAAACATATTAAATATTGCTTCCACTGTCGGGAAGCAATTATACTCACAGCCGAAGCATTACCAAATTGGTCCTAAATCCTCCATGGGGAAGGCAAGAGGAACAAGGCATGCGGTGGATACATCCCCGATTTCCAGCTTTCTCTTAGATGTCAAATCTGGAACCAAACACTGATGGAGATTATGGTCTTAATCACAAGATAACAGTAGCGCTGAGGAATTGTTCTGGACCATTGGATGGTTGATTAGCTGTTGTGATCTGACGGTTGGAGGGTCCCATTTTGAGTTAGGTACCCCATTACATTACGTAGAAACAGAAATGATATATTTTCATGGTTGAAGAAGAAGCCTATTTTCTTTTTAAAGTTTCCAGAGATGTGAAATTGACAGGATCTATAAAACAAACAAAGATAGGTGTCGAACAAATGTTTTATATTAATTTGGTGTTTAGAGGATGTAATTAACATAAGTCACGTGTTTCACGACTAAGCTCAACATTGAATGCTTAATCTAAAGTTAATTAAGTTTGGACTTTGTTAATTGAAATTTGAAACCGATTTGGGTTGTTGTTTCTGCTATGTGATAATGGACTGTTTTCCATGTTGTAAATGAAAACATTGCCGATTGTCAATACTACTTTTATATGGACTTGTGGTACAATAAGGTCCGCCATGTTAACTGAGTTTCTCATGGTTATAAGCAAATATGACGTCGCACGACTCTATTGTAGTAACAATTAGTGTTTTTAGTTATCAGTGGCGGAGCTAGAAATAGAACAAGTTGGCCAATATTATATGATACGAAAGTTATTAAATAAATTCTCTATATATCATTATTTTTCAAAGATATGACAGGAAATTATTACTTCTAGATTGAACATTGATATATTTTTAAGAATTTTAGTTTAAAATATAATTGGAGGATTGCTTAGTTGAGTTCTCAAAAAGTCAGGGTGGCTAGGACGTTGTACAATAAAGGTCCACCATGTGATTATGGACTCCTTTGTAAATCTAAGTGGGGGTTATTATGCAATGAATCTGGTCACTGCAACAAGTTTGTCTCAGCCTAGAACGTTTATGGAAGCTGTCACTGCCATGCTATTTGCAGAAGCCAATCCTTAGGATTGAGGAACGAGAGGCAACTTTTGTAGGCTTTCTTCTTCATCTATGGCCGACCATGCATGACCAAGAAGTTAAAAAACGTGTTTGTTCACTGCGAAAGCTACGGCTCAAAAATGTCATGCCGAAATTTAATTTTAGTTTTTTTATTTTTATTGGGAGGAGACAGTTATATTTATTAATTTCAGTGCAAAATAGAGAAATCAACATTATATTTCCCCATACTTGGATCAATGAAATAAATCGGACAACCAGAAGATTGATGTTCTCCCATACCCAATATTCTAATTGTGGGCTCATGAATTTCCCCAACTCTCCAACTAAGATGCCGTGTGAGACATATTTATGGTTAGTTTTGTTGCGTGGGAGCGTAATGGCCAAGTATAAAGAACATTGAAGGTAGAATAAATGAAATTAATTACTTGCACAATAGTCTTTGTTACAATCACAATTGCTCAACCAAGACCGACAAAGATAGACTGTTACAGTTTGTTTTCAGTATTTGAAGAGATTGTAAATTTCAGTTCGCTTGAAAATAAACCCAAGCACGGGCAGATCATAAGTGTTGGCACAATTGGGAACTAAGCAATCATGCTGATTCGAACAGTATCCTTTTAATTTTTAGTGAACATATTCTGTAGTGAGAGCTATTTTGTAAATTATGCAAGGATGCAAATGAATTAAATATACAAAATATAGAGTAAAATTGTAAAATCAAAAAGTTGTCTGGGCTACAACTGCCACTAGTCATCACAGATCCGTCCTTAGAGCATCTTCAATAGGTCATCTATATAGCGGTTATCTTTAATATATGAATAAGATGAAAAAAATGTTACTTCCAATACACTCTCTACTCCGCTCTTTATTTTAGCGGATTGTTATCCCACTCACTATATTTGAAGAGCCGGATCAATAACTTCATACTTTCTTTAACCATGTTCTTAGCGGTTATGTCCTAAATTCCTTATTATTCTCTTGCAGGAAATATTGAGAAAGTGCCACCTGTTATTTAGCTAAGCATTTAACTAACACTATTGGATCACTTACTAAAATTTTACAATATCTAAAATAAAAATATTTAATTTTTATCAAATTATAAATAACTTTTAGCTACTATTACTGGAAATGCTCTTATCCCAAGGATGTTTAGGACTCTCGCAATCCGGTTAATAAGCCAATAAGTCGATTTGTCTGGCAAATGAAAACATAACTAACTACACCAGCATAGTCTGTAAGAAAAATAACTTATTTGTGAACTGCAATGGACGGCTAAGCAGTGTGCACCCTTAGTCAAAGTTTCAATTTCACAAATTGGACGTTGATAATGGATTCTGACTAGAAACAACATATACGTATAACCAACAAACAATTGGCAATTGACAAATATTTGTTATATCAAATCCATGCAGGTAACTTTCTCAGCTACCTTGTGATGTGAAATTTCAAAGTCTACCTTGACAAGAGTGTTTGAGAATATTAGAGCATTTCCAACAACAAATTGTTTTTGAACTAAATTTTACTCGGACAATTTTTAAGTTGTTACTTGAACATATGACCTAAATATAGTTCATCATTATTATTTTATTAATTTGTAATATTCATCATCGAACAATCAATAATTTTGGAGTAAAGTTGAACTTCTTTTTATGTTTTTTTAAAACTATCCTAAATTTAAATCTAATGCATATTTGTTTCAGCTTTTATATCAACTGTTGGAACTGTTTTTGGACAAATCGGACCTAAATTTAGGCCGAAGACTGTTTTTGTCCGACCTCTTAGTATTGAGAGGTCTTCTCATTCTGTACTCCTATGAAATTAGCTTGAAAGCTAGCCATATTTAGTCACAAGTTATAACCCCCTAGCTTCAAAATGTTCATCTCTCTTTTGGGATGAGTTTGTATTTTAAAAGAACATGCATGTTTTTACGAAAGTTGTACCAGTACTAGCACATGCTCAGTCATCAGTAACAGGGTCGTAACTTTCCTTTCTTGGTGGGGTTTGTGTTGAAAACTTTGGCTTTCGCTAACTCACACACGTGTTGTCTACATTTGGGGCCACCAACTCCTTTGTTTTCTGGCCCCACATTTGGCACATACTGGTACCAGTATAGCAACAACTGGGTTATCACTGATCTCATTGTACACGGTGTGGTTAAATCGCGGAGTGCACAATGGCTGAACTTATGAACTGATGAACTTAGAAAGATACAAGTAAATTGGTCATCACAATATTCAAACTATTTTGTATGTAGAACTCTTTAATCCGAATGTTTGTATGAAAAAAAAAATATTTTAATCTTAACGAAACATAAGTGGTTAGTTTTGAAGAACTTTGTTGTGGGGTTGACATGATGAAAATCATCACTGCATTGTCGTTGTGTTTGGGTTCGGATAGACAGGTTGTTTGGAACATACGTTTTCTAATCTTAAGCCTGTTTGGTACATGTTTACAAAATAGGAAAATAGTTAAATAGAATCGGCTTTTTAATAATAAGAAAGTACTTTATATTTTTTCTCTTTCTACTTATATCGACTTGTGATTTGATTAACAATACAATACAAGAATTTAATAATATGTTCATGGTGTTGTAGAGTAATCTTTGCTCTACAACACTATGAAAAAATTAAGAAATTCTTACATTGTTTTGCTAACCAAATTACCGGGTCAAATTGATCTGTTGAATAGTGAAGTAGGGAGCAAAAGAAAAACAGACGAAGTAGCTTGAAAATAGGGACCTCAAGTGTTTCAAGTAAAATGTTGTTTCCTTAACAAATATATTTCGAGTAAAAATGTTGATTCTTTTACATACGCACAATTGACAAACATGCACTTGGTGAGATTAAAGTTTACTTACATGTTTAGGAAGCTGTATTGAGATTGGGAAATAATTTGATGATATTTTTACAGTTTTAACGTGTCTCATGATAATACATTTAGGTGCACGTATTGTAATAGTATGTATGTGATTTCTTACCGTAGATATATTACGTCATTCTTTCTCTTTTCGCTTTTAAAATTGAGCACCACGGGTTTCATATTTTCGAGCAAGTAGGTACCCTTCCGTTAATATAGGACGGAAAAATCTAAAAAGACTATTTACCCCTTATTTTTCAACTCTTACTCTTATTAACAAATCTAAAAAAATAAAAAATAATAAATTTTAATTTAATAATGTAATATATGTAAGATAATTCAATATATTTCATTTAAGTTACATATTTTTACATCATTTCAAGATATAAAATATGTTTTTATCAACATATATTCATCAATCTTAAAGTCTTTAACTTTTTTCTAACAATCTTTAAAAAAAACAAATCTCAAAATTTCATAATTTCACATTATGGCCAGTAACTTCGATCACATATCTAGTCGTGCTTCGAATCTCACATTTCATGGAATTGCACTTGACATGGCTAATTAGCTACTTTTATGCTTCTTCAGCTTCATGACATGTCCGAATGCAAAACGAGTATGTCATCCCCAAATCGAGCTATAAGTTGAATTTGAGGTTGATCACGATTCACCTTTGTTATCCTCTGTTGGATATAGTTAAAGCTCTTGAGCTCAAGTGTGAGCTCAACTTGAGCTCAAGTGTGAGTTCAACTTGAGCTCTTGAGCTAAACTGTGAATGAGCAAATTGTAGGGTTGAGATGACGTTCTTTCGGCTATAGTTTTCGGTGGCAAAACGATGTTAATTAATAAACACACGTGCGCGCACTGCTTTGTAGCGGTTATGGGTCGTGGTTCAACCCATATGTAATATGGTTCTTATTTTATTTAATACGTGGAATTTATTTCTCCTGGAGAACTACCGTGCCCTAAGAACGTGAGAAGAGGGATGGGAATGTGGGTTGTGGCTTCAGTCACGATGTCTTCCTCCTCTTCTATAAAGAACGGATTCATTCTCCATTCAAAACAAGCACACAGACGGGTCATCTCTCACTCTAAATCCCGCTGATCTCTCGCTTTCCCTCAAACTGTTCAAAGTTGTTTCGTTCATGCAATCAAAGGTTCGTGCTACACCAGTTGATTGCGACAAGAGGAGTCCTGGGAGGCGATTGTTCCATTCAAACCGATAGCACCGAGGGGCATAACTCTTTAAGGAAAGAGTTCGTCAATGCGATCCTCTTCTTCTTGTCAGTTCATAGATTTGTTGACAGGTTCTTCAATTAATTTTGTTTTGTTTTGATTGCCGCAGATTAATTCTTCTAACAGTCTTAAAGTGTTTAACGAATTGGGAAGAAGTTCTCAAGAAAATGCTATAACTGCAAAGCCAAAGGTCAACGCTCAGTGTACAGTCCCAAGAAAGGGAAGGCTATAAATGGTGCCAAGAAGAATCAGGCTAACTTGTCTAGGTGGACGACTTAGTCCTTCATGTCGGGGACATGAACCTCTCGGATGTGGTCTCCGAGGTGAATCTCGTTGGCAGCAATCCGAGGGAGTAGGGGATTGACACTGGAGCTACTCGCCATGTCTTCTGTGACAAACTGATGTTCACCAAGTATGAGGAAGCCAAGGATTGAGAAATTATCTTCATGGGCAATTTTGCAAAGGCCAAGGTTAGTGGCAAGGGAAATGTTGTGCTGAAGCTGACTTCAGGACGTTTGTTGACCCTCAACAATGTACTCTAGGTACATGATATCCGCAAGAACTTAGTGTCTGGAACTCTTCTCACAAAGAATGGGTTTAGACTTGTCTTTGATTCGGATAGATTCAATTTGATCAAAAGTGGGGTGTATGTTGGTAGGATGTATCTTAGTGGGGGGTTGTTCAAAATGAATGTTGCAACTGTGTACCCTCCAAATGTTAATGGAAAAACTTCTCTTCTGCTTACTTGATTAGGCCTTATAGCATTTGGCGTGGTAGATTAGGCCACGTGAATTTCAATTCAATTCGGAAATTGATGCAAATTGGTCATCTACACTAATCGAAAATAGACTCAACTCATAAGTGTGAAGCTTGTGTAGAAGCTAAATTAACTAAACAACCTTTCCACAATGTCACTAGAAGTACTACTCCTCTTGAGTTGATACATTCAGACCTTTGTGATTTAAAAGTTGTTCAAACAAGGTCGGGGTATAAGTACTTTGTCACTTTTATAAATTATTGCACTAAGTATGGATATGTATATCTATTACGAAGTAAGGATGAAGCCATAAGTGCATTCATAAACTATAAAAAGTGTAGATAGTGCTTTCCAGATAGACAGATCACAACCACGTGACAGTCATCCAGCACACCTAGCTGTGCTCCACACACACTGGATCACCACCCGCGCTGATCCACGTGGGGGCTGCGAGACAGGGCCCTCACACACCACAACACGGGACTTGTAGGGACTTAGTGGTTTGGAGGCTAGAGTAAGTCCTGTCGCGCGCGAGCGACAACCAAGCCCCCGCGCGACCTTTAGTAACTGTTTTGAGAGATTTATGGAACGAGCTCCATAGACCCGGTCAACCTCATAATGGTTCCGGTTTACGCGGACGAACTGCGTAACGGTCCCTATATATGCGGACGAACGTGCCGTTGTGGTTAAGGTAATTAAGCCGCCATTTATGGGTGCATTAACCCACTACAACTGTCATATTCTCCACTATATATAGGATCGTTAACCCTTCCTTACACAACACTTATCACCTGAACTACACGGAAGCTCTGCCAAATCTGTCTCTCTCTCATACAGCTACTACTGTCTTACTCTCTCCCTACTCTCAATCCTACTTCTCCTGTGTTTCTTATCCCCTGTTCTTGGTGTTCATTGAATTTGCCTCAGAGGATTCTCTCGTACACATTTGGTGAACCCGACGTGAAATTTACCCTTGCAAGCAACAATGTCTCATGATGAAGATGTTAGCAACAGATCTCCCTCAACCGAGCCGACCTCAGGGGAGAAAACCCGTAACAATTCTAAGGCAACCGACAGTACTCCAACCTTGGAAGCACTAAATGCCACTCTCCAGAGCCAGGCGAAAGTTCTCCAGGTTCAATCCGCACAAATGGCTCAGATAATGTCCATTCTGGGATCTCTTGCCTGGAATCCGACACTGGGAACTGCTGTCTCTCAAGGAGCTGGAACTCATGTCTCCCAGGGAACAGAGGTAACACCTACCCCACCAAACCCTAGTTTGCAGAGCCCACCAACAACGGTCCAACCACCTTCTACTCAAGAACAAATTGTTCAGTCGTCCCTTATCACACCTGCTTCCCAATTACCGGGAATTCCTTTAAATATTTCATCACAATATTCCCTACCTTCTCCACCAGTAACCGTAAGCAATGTGGCTTACACCCCCAATCCAACCGCTGTGTAAGTGTCTCCACCAGCTGCAACCCTTCCTCCTGCTATGGGAGGGAGTGTACCAGCAAGCATGACGGCCTTGGAGCAGCGCATAGAGAACTTCCTGGCCAACCAACTTTTAACAGACACCATCATCCCGAAGGTTGACAATGCCCCTCCTATTCCGCTGGAGATCTACTTGATGCCCAACCCCGCAGGGTATAAGGCCCCTAAGTGGGACAAATTTGATGATGTTAACGGGAATGTACAAGATCATGTCATGCGCTTCATTGATGTGATGGGGCCATACAGGGTTTACCCCAATCTGTTGATGCGTGAATTCCCCAAGTCTTTGGGGAACGTTGCCTATAAATGGTACAGAACGCCGGAGGCTGGATCTGTCAAGACCTGGGATGACATGGTTAAGATGTTCTATACCAAGTTATTCCAGGTGGAGGAGAATGTTACAATGATACATATTTCGCGTATGTATCAGAAGCGTGACGAGGATGGCGTCACATTCATCAAGAAGTTCAGAGCGAAATCATTGGAATGCAGAGATGAAGTGCTCGAAGGCCGTCTCGTGGAAATATGTCTCCAGGGGATGCGAGACGAATACAAGGGTATGTTTATTAACTTGCAAACGCCTACTTTTTCGAAGTTAATTGAATGTACCAAGAACATAGAGCCTATAGTCGAGAGGCAAAAGAAGAAGCATGCTCCTGAGCGATCTCTAGGGGGACCCACCTTCAAGATTGGGATGTTTAGCTACAAGAGGGGACGCGAAGCTGAAGTCAATACAGTTTCGCCACACAAGCAACCCAGGGTTTTGACCTCAGACGCCCGGCCTTTGCCATGTTCTCTGGAGGAGGTAATTGATCTATGCAAACAGTGGGTCAAAGATGGGGTCTTACCCCCACTTGAAAGAATACCTTCCAGGGAGATGGTAAGGGATCCGAAGTGGTGCGAGTTCCACGGGAAGGTTATGCACCCCACAGCTGACTGCAAGAAGTTCAGGCACTTCGTGAGCCAAAAAATGAAAGAAGGTGAGCTGATTGTCAGCGACCAGAGGCAAGATGTGCGCAATAATCCGCTCCCAGCTCATGCAGAGCAAGACCCGAAAGACAAGGAGGTAGCTATGATCGCAATCATGGACCTTGAAGAGATTGCGGAAGATGGGCTGCCTGTCGTAGCCGAAGTTCATGAGGATCAGGATTACAGTACGCACATAGAGGACTTGTGTGCTGAAAGAATGAAGGGGTCGCACGGATTCAAAAGGTTCTTTGATGATATGAACTACTCTGAGAAGTGTCGGAAGGAAATGACCAAAGCAATCCTCAGAGTAGTGGAGGACTTCGAGGAAGATATCGTCATCTCCAACGAAAGAGTTGTCAGGGCCTCTCGCTTGATAGAGAAGATAATGAATTTCTCTGAAAGCGACAAAAAGACGGACTCAAGTCTCCAGAAGCCCTTGTATGTAACAGCAGTAATCAACAATGTTGAGTTCAAGAGGGCATTTGTCGATGGAGGAGCAGCCGTTAATGTGGTCTCTCTCGACACCCTGAAGTTAGCAGGGATTCCTGAGAAGAAGATCGTTAGGCGCCCATCCTCGCTGATGGGATTCGGAAGCGACTCCAGGATGACGATGGGTTGGATCCGCCTCGGCCCCCAGATAGGAAAGATTAAGTGTTCGGCCAAATTCTATGTCATTGATGCGAACACTACGTATCACATGATCATAGGTCGAGCGTGGATCCATCGCTTTGACGCGGTTCCATCAACAGCTCACCAAGATATGAAGGCTATTTGCAATGGCAGAGTAGTCGAGATACCAGCCTCGACGAATCTTTTTAATTTGAATTAGGCACACCTCACTGAGGCAGTGTGGTTCACTGAGATGGCGGATGAACAAACGCCGGGGCCGTTCAATCCTACTCCGCTGCCTCGATGGTAAGACATTAAGGATCTGTCACCGGCAGGAGTGATGGTGACAAGAGAGGATGCTAAGGAAAAGGTGCTCGCACGCGAAGAAGTGCCACAAAGTGCTTATCAAAAGAAGAATGTGTATACTCTGAAGAGAGTGGTAAAGCATGACAATAAAGGAAAGGAGATAGAAAGATTCTACTCAAATGGGAAGAAATGCTACCGCATATGAAGGTGCACGGGGGTACCCCCATCCAAACATGGGGATATCCCTGGGCAAATCAATTAACCTGAGCAGGGCCCGGAGAAAGACAAGTAGAGGTCAGAGGTACCGGAGGAAAAGTTGAAATAAGCGCCTGAGTGTATGGAGGACAAGCCGAAGCCACAAAAACAGGAACTGAAAGAGGTGTTCCTAAGTCCAAATGAAGAAAAGAAAAGGCCTGTTTTCCTGAGCGCAGACCTCACAAGCGAAGAGGAAGAAAAATTGTTGCGGTTGCTAACAAAGTATAAGGATGTGTTCGCCTGGGAATATGATGAAATGCCGGGTCTTGACTTGAGTGTAACAATGCACAGATTTGATGTGGTTCCGGGATCCAAACCAGTAAAACAAAGTGCGAGAAGCTTCAGACCTGAAATCAATGTGAAGATTAAGCAAGAGATAGTCAAGCTGTTGAATGCTAAATTCATCGAGCCAAATCATCTTCCCACCTGGTTAGCCAACATCATGACAGTGGTAAAGAAGAATGGGCAGCTCCGCATCTGCGTGGACTTCAGGGATCTCAATCGTTTCTTCCCAAAGGACGACTTCCCATTGCCAAACATCGACTTGCTCATTTACTATACCACAGGACATCGATGTTCAGCTTTATGGATGGGTTCAGCGGATTTAACCAGATCAAGATGGATCCGGAGGATGCGAGAAAAACTGCGTTCATCACGCCAGTTGGGGTCTTTAAGAACAATTGACACTTAACTACCATGCAGTTTGTCAATTCTGACACTTTGGTTCACGCAGTTTCAAAACTAACACTTAAGTGCACGCATTTTTGACATTTCTGACACTTTGGTGCACGCAGTTTCAAAACTGACACTTAAGCGCATGCAGTATGTATATTACCGACAAAACGCTCCAATTTCGATGACGCCTTCAGTATATTTTAAAGTGACGCAGTCATCGAATTGGAGGGGGATGTCGGTAAATTGCATACTGCATGCATTTAAGTGTCAATATTGAAACAGTGTGCACCAAAGTGTCAGGAATGTCAAACTGCATGGTAGTTTAGTGTCAATTTTAGAACTGCGTGCACTAAAGTGTCAGTAGTGTCAAACTGCATGGTAGTTAAGTGTCAATTGTTCGATCTTTAACTACACAGTTATGCCCTTTGGACTAAAGAATGCGGGTGCGACTTATCAGCTAGAAATGATGGCTCTTTTCCATGACATGATGCATCAAGAAGTATAGTTCTATTTTGATGATTTGGTTATCAAGTCAAGAGAAGAAGCAGACCACCTAGGAGACCTGCGAAAAGTATTCGAAATATGCAGAAGTTTCCAACTAAATACGAACCCCATGAAATGCGCGTTTGGAGTGACTTCGGGGAAGTTCTTGGGGTGTGTGATCCATCGCCAAGGGATTGAACCTGACCCTGCAAAGATTTCAGCTATCACTAGCATGTTAGCACCACACAATCAAAGCACTCTGAAGACATTCTTGGGAAAGCTGTCTTATCTGCGGAGATTTATCGCAACAATTGCAGAACTGACTTTCTGCTTCGGCGATCTTCTCAAAAAGAATGTTGTGTATAACTGGACAGAGGAACATGAAGCCGCATTTGGGAAGCTGAAGGACCTGCTGACATCTCCAAGAGTAATGATTGCACCGCAGTTGGGGTCACCACTCTTGTTGTACCTGACATCGACCAAGAAATCCATAGGGGCACTGCTAGCCCAAGATAATGAGGGGCATGATAGACCAATTTATTACATATCTCGCGTAGTACAGCCGGCTGAGTCAATGTACACAGATATTGAGCGTCACTGCCTTGCTTTATTTTTCGTGATAGAGAAGTTAAAGCATTACTTCGATTCACATAAAGTTGTGGTAATCACAAAGAGCGACCCCATCCGGTATCTCTTAAGTCACTCCTCTCCTTGCGGAAGATTAGCAAAGTGGTACATGACCATATCGCAGTACTACATCACGTGTGCTCGCCCGAAAGCAATTAAATCACAAGCAGTGGCAGACCTTCTAGCACAGTTTCCAGACAACAACTATGAGCCAATGATAGAAGAGGAGCTAGAGGGTCCTGAGATCTATGAAGTCGAGCCACCACACTGGAAGCTTCATTTCGATGGGTCATCAACAAGGAAAGGAGGTGGAATTGGCATCGTACTGACTAAGCCAGATGGGGAGGTCATCCAAATGTCCACCAAGCTAGATTTTCCAGTAACGAAAAATGAAGCAGAGTACGAGGATTTGATCGCAGGGTTCCGCGCAACCAAGACGCTAAAAGTTAGCAATTTGACGGTCATGGGGGACTCCAAACTTATTGTTAAGCAAGCTTCAGACGAGTATGGATTAAAGGAGGTCAACCTGTTGCCTTATCGGACTATGGTAAAGAAGCTGGTGCAGCAATTTCATGATGTCAAGTACGAGCACACCCCTAGAACTGATAATCGGCACGTGGATTCTTTAGCCACTCTGGGGTCAAAATCAGTGCAGACAAGTGCCCAGCAAGAATTCTGATCGAGGTCAGAATGACCCCAGCCTTAACACAGGATGTATGCGAAGAGGAGCTCACAGAAAATGAGGACGGAAAAAACCAATACTGTTCGCGATTGCTGAGGGAACAAGCAAAGACAATTGGGCATCCACCAAGGGATGCTGTGTAACACCCCCATCCTGGAGTACTGGAGAATTGCACTTGGATCCCCCAGACTCTCCGGAGATGCCCACCGCCAAGCACGGGAGTGCCCAGCAAGGAGTCTAACCCTAACAGTTCTGTTACAAGACAGAATTTAAGAAACTGAAATTTCAGAACAACTTACTATTATTTTTCGTATATACTAGGATGTCGACCTTCTAAGTGATTGCCTACTTCCCGATCTCCCGCGTACTCACCTGCCAGGTATCAAAGGCAGTGATGTCACTTTGTCAGATTACAACAACGGAAAAGAATTTATAAGAACAATAGATATTTATATGATATTTTACAAACGTTCAACCTTTACTCGTAAACAAGTGTCCCATCATTCTGTCTCACATCACGTGGTAAAGAGAATGTTCTACTAGTAATTCCAAGTTATCCGTTAAGAATGCGGTTACCCCCAATTCCATATTCATTTCCCCATTCCTGTACCACCCTAATCCATCCTGACATACTTGACCATATGTGTGCACACCCCCACTGGATCGCAACCTAGAGGCGGAACCTAGTTGTCTAGCCGGGAGCTAGCAATGTACCGGCTGTAAGCCCGTAGACCGGGTCCCATAAATGTATCAAGCCCGTAGTTCGGGTCCCATAAATACTTGACCGTATCGGTCTAGGGTACAGGAATCAGTTATCAAATAAGTATACAAGACTATCATGAGCAACACACATACTTACCTGCTTAGGTG
This sequence comes from Linanthus parryae, assembly GCA_023055425.1. NCBI lineage: Eukaryota > Viridiplantae > Streptophyta > Magnoliopsida > Ericales > Polemoniaceae > Linanthus > Linanthus parryae. Next base: position 94,138,730 of record JALGPY010000001.1, read on the forward strand.
AATGTATAGACGTCCCAACTCAGGATATTATTCCCCAAGTTCTGTATCTTATACTCGTAGACACATACGTACCACGAATCCAACATGCCTCTATAGCAAATAAGCAAACATGTGCTTACCTGATAGCCTGCCTAGTGCTCCAAATCAACGTCGATGATTCTCTATCTCGACAGCCTCTACACATACAAGTGTATAAGCACTTATTAGTACAAGCCCTCTTTAGTGAGGTAAAATACATATGCATTGTCATTCTAGCTGTCTATCCAGAATGGCTATTTAACCCCTTGAAGTGTCAGTCTCATCAGTACACTAGTCTGAAGAGTTACTAAGTCTCCAAGTTACCTTCGTGAGTCTGTCTCTCAGGTTCTGAATATTTACACGCAAGTCCCTGAAGTTTGCCTAAATTGCATTTTAGTTCCTAATTGGGCCTGAACTCCTCAATTAAAGCCAAATTATGCTCATCGGTATGAAATCCTCATTTTAACACTCCCGATAAACATAGGGTTGAAAACTATAGGTTTTAGTTATTTACACTTAGGCTCCTGAAGTTTAGCACAATTGCGGTAAGACCCTAGTAGTGGACTTGGTTTAATATAACCCAAAATTAGCCTATTAAGACTCCAATTACCCATACATGACACGTATATAGCTCCAAGACATCATTTAAGACTTAACACAACTTTTATGTTAAATTACTATTTTGCCCCTTTATTACAGTTTAGTCAAACTATGGTTCTCAAAAAGGTTAACTCGGTCAAATTTTAAGGACATAATCAGAATAGCAATATAAACAACTTGTTAAAGAGCATGGAGACCAGATAAGTCATTTTTTACTGACAACTTGAAAGGAAAAGCTTGGACACAAACAACCAACTTTGAAACTAAATTATGATCAATTGGGGAAGAGATTGGTAAATCCAAGAGTAGGGTTCTGTAGAAGGTTGAACAAGGATTCCAGAACCTAATTATGTTCTTAGACACTCAAAATATTCAAGGAGATATATCAAATTAAAGTCGAGCAATTGCAAGCCAAAATCATATACTTAACAAAAACTTAGGGTTGCCAATTCCTAATGTATTGGCAGTAACTTTGACACTAATTTCAGGCACACACAACACATTATAGAGGGAGAAATTTTCATGAACTTGTAGAGTTAAACTAGGTGAACATAGTGATCCAAGAATCAAGTCATTTCACTAAGTAACAAGAAAGATACAAGGCCGCAAAGTTGGCACAAAACACACATCTCAAGAATAAGCATGTCTCAGCTCAAATAATCTCAAGTTCGGAAAACATTTCAGATGGTCTAGACATGAATTCACAAAATAAAATCAATGAAGTGTTCAAGAGTTTTCCTCAGGCTTTCTAAAGAGCTATCAAGCTCTAATAAACAATTATCAGAAAGAAAAATACAGGTCTCCCAACAGGGCCCTAAAATGAGCAGCACTACAAGTTTGAAACTGAAACATTAAGAACTATGTTTTGCGGCTACTTTGAGCATAGATTAATGAGGCATAGAGACCAAATCAGACAAAGAAATCAACACTAAAGTTTTAGTACTACAGGTAGTGAATTCGTAGAGTCAAATATCATGCAAAGAGATCAAGAAACGGGCAAGTTACAGGCCAACGAACAGGACTAGTTCACAAGTCAAAAAAACGTTGAAAACACGAATCAACACCGAATCAAACTACAAGATGGGCATGATTGGATACCTATAGTGTCCTCCTGACGTTACTAGGGTCACGGGGATGCAATCAGAACTGAAAATGGCGAAGGAATGAGTAGTTCACGACTTTCCGGCCGAAGCTTCGAAGAACCCGTCGGACATGGCGAAATCCGGCGACCAGTAAGCCTGTTTACGGGAAAAAAAATCCACGCTTCAACCTGATATTCCCCTCTAAATCAATTATAGACCTCATGGGAAGCTATTATAGGTGATTATACAGTCCAAAACACGATTTTACCGAGTTCTCCGACTGCTTCACGCAGTTTCCGGCGGCGGCTGCAACTTCCCTGAAACTGGCGATTTGGTGAGCTTGTTTGGGTGCGTTGGGTTTCCCTGAACCTCAGGAGAAAGAATCCATCCTCCAAATCCAAAGAATCGATGAGGTATAGGAGAATTTGACGATCAAAGAACTAGGGTTCCTCATTTTTGAACCCAAAATTCTCTCTCACCGCGGAACGAACCATGAAATTGTTTTGTGGGTTTTGATTACCAATCGGAGGTGGTTCTACGGTAGTAACAGTTCCTAATTTAGTGTTGGTTTGGTTGTGGTTTCATTTGTGGAGGTGTTTTCATGAAGAACATCTAGATGATGGAGGAGAAGCTTAGGGAAGAAGATGTCTCATAAAAATTCAGTTGATGGAGGAAGTAGATGAGAGGCTGCCACCTAAGGAATGAGGTGTCAAAATGCTTTTTCCAATGGGCTAGCATGCAACAAGGGGCTCAATTGAAAATTTAACAAAGTTAGGGTGATAAGTTAAATTAAATGGGAGCTAAGAGTTTCTAAAAATTTGATTCTTTCCCCGGGTTTTATAGATTATCTCACAAGTATCCCACACTTCCTAGTAATCCTGGAGTGGCCAAATTTCAGCCAGCATTTATAATTTCCATTTTTTTTTACAGTGGTGCTCTAAAATTTCTCAAATATTGCCTAATTGCCCCAATATTAGTTTATCATTGCTGAAAAATTGTCAGTGGACGCTGCTGAACTAGTGATTTCACACATTTGACTCATAAAGTTAATTTATTGCAGTTTAACCCCTATAGAAATTCCAGGGTATTACATCCTACCCCCTTAAAAGAATCTTCGTCCCCGAAGATCACCAATCCTTACCAACTTCACACAACATGTTCCTTAATCAATCCTAGGTTTGTCGGTGCTCTTACATCATTTACTTGTGAATTCTCGACCGACGTCGATACCTAGCTCAGTGATAAATATAACCTCTTATAGTTTGTCTCAGCGTTCTTCGAACATTGACTAGTTTTCTTAATTCTCATCTTCTGTAGCGTCTCCGTTGACCTGATCCACATAAATACCATGACCTGATCTCGACATGATGTAGACCTTAATTCTATTGATCAATGAATCTTTACAGGCTTCACTGATATAGCCTCATTCGTATTCACTATCTTGGAACTTATACCAGTATCAAATTAACATCGTACCCCTTCCTTCCATACCCCGTCTAGGTCACATGTTTTTAGAGTTATATGCCCCCACGCTAGTCCTCACAACTCCCAATAGGATATCCATTGATAGCGTATTCTCCACGTTCTACCTTTAACTTCCAAAATCTTACACCCTTCACTGTCTTTGTTGGCCTTAAATGTCTCCACCGTTCCTTGTCTCCCATTATCTTGACACTCTGACACGTTTCTCAGGCCCTTAGGTACAACCTCCTTCCCATATTTAAGGTTGTTGGAGTAGATACCCTAGAGGCAATCTAGTTTAGTATGAATTTATTTGTGGCTAGAAATTCATTTATTATTTATTGGATATTTAATATAATGAAGTCCTTAGATTTACAATTGTGTTGTTTATCTTAAATATCCCTAGTCCAATATAATGATTAATGGGACAATCATCTATAGACTAGTATGGGGTTGGATTGATATGGAGATATCATGATCCAACACATAGGTGTGCATTAAGGGTAATGACGCACTGGATTGACCCATCTCCGAGAAGGCTACATACATGTTATGTTGAGTCACAAGCGCTTCTCGCGGTGCAATGGTATTGTCATCCTTAGACTTGAAGTCACTAGATATTCTAGTTGTGGATTATTGTGATTTTGGTAGCGTTAAACGCTACACCGTAACTGGGTAGTTATAAAGGCGTGTAGGATACGATAAAAAGCAAGCTTAGAGATCGTAGTGGACGTAGATATAATTTTTCCCTCCCACATAACGGGAGCAAATATCCTAGGCCACTCGAGAGATAGTGCTTATAGAATGTCTGGCCAGACTCAAATAAATCAATATGGGATATTGATGTTATTTGCACGAATAAGGCTATTCCCATAATTCGAGAAACTGTGGATTGGATATACGAGTGTGAATTGTATGTCTCGTGTCCAATCCGGATATAGAGACAAAGGGATGAGACAATTATTTGTACAAAGGTTGCCGCCGCCCGTCCCCGTCGGCCCAAGGAGGCCGAACCTCCTTGGTTTGGTCTCGTTTTGCGTGATTCTTCTTCCTCTTCCTCTTTCCGGGCTAGCACCAAGGAGTGGGAGATCTAGAAATCATCTCTAGGCGTGGATCAACTATAGAGAACGTGACACAATTCGCGTTTGAAGTCATCAAAGGAGAACCCTAAGGTGTGTTAATTGATTTCTTCCTTTACCATCGTTATGTCTCTTGACTTGTGATCCTTGGAGGGTTTTGCATGGTTAATTATTTTTTCCGTTGCGCATCCATGAATCAAAAACCCTACAGTGGTATCAGAGCCACAGGTCGTAGAGCATAAACGTGGCTTATGTGTTACGTTTTGATAGTTTTACACCTTAAATTGATTGTTTATCGCGTAAAACAAGACAAATCAAGCATGTGATGCAATTTGTCAATAATCTATCAAATCAAGACCTAGTTTTTGCATTGTATGCATGAATTAGTGAGTTTGAGAAATTTTAGGATCTTAGATCTAAGGTTTGGGCATCCTTGGGGAAGAAGGAGTTCTCCCAAAACAAGGAAACAACCAAACTTGGGCACCAAGCAAGGAAGTTGTTTTTGGAAACAACTCCCTAAGAGGTTCGGCCCCCCTAAAGGGACCGCCCCTCTTGCTTGCCGCCCAAGCTAGGCCGCCCTAGGAGCCGGGGCAGCCCTAGCCCGCAGCCTAGCCGCGTGGGCTAGTGGCCGGCCGGCCCTAGGGCCTTGTGGTTCACATTTTTGGGCCCGGGCAATTGTATTTTTGGGCCCATGGACCGTTTTAACCCTAGAATATCCTAAAATCAATTTAAATTGACCAAGCGTGTTAAAATTGGATTTTAGCTGTTTATGTGCAATACGCATGGTGATTGGATATGGCCTTAGGATGTGGTTTGATGTGGATGTTTATTTTTTGTGTTTTGGTTTACGGCCTGCGAGCTGGCCAATTAATTGTAATAATTAATTAGGGTTGTATGGCCTGCGAGCCATTTTTTTCTCAACTTGTGAGATTTATGTTATTTAGTATAGAAGTTAGCTAGTGCTAGATAAAGTAGATTGTTATCCAAGCTTGAAGAAAAGAATCCCAAAGCCAAAAGGAGCCACAAAAGATGGAGCATGGAGCATTCCACATGACTATGAAGGATGGACCAAAAGATCAAGACGCATGAAGATGTGTTTGCTTTTAGGGTTCATAGATAATTCCATTGGCTTGGAATTATCTTAGTCTAGAAAAGTCCATATCCACATCACGTTTTATTTATGTTTTGTGGTTGTTTATTTTATTGTCTTATTATTTTGTGTTTGGTGTATGGATGATGCATGCAATTAGGATAATAAGATAATTAGACAACCGGGTCTATTATTTGGAGTTATGCCCAAACTCAAATAGATAGATTAGTTGATTTTGATCAACAAAACAATTAAAATTGAATTTAAAATCCCTCAAAATTAAAATATTGTGCTCTTGCCTTCTCGTTATTTAAACACTCATTATCATCATGATTTATCAAGTTCGTGCATGCCAAAGCATGGCGACTTGGTTCATAATGATTGAATGCGATGGCACAAGCTAGTAATGTGCAATTATTTAAATAAGAGGTTGAACACAACTAGGCTATTAATGTGATTAAGAAACCTAGAGGCAATCAATTGGGATTATCCATATGGATGGATAAATAAGGAGTTATTTGCCCAATTGACCCAAGAGTTGCATAAGGGATGCAATTGGAATTGTTCCTACCTAAAGTAGTCAAATTATGGGTGACTTGCCAAAACAAGCTCATAAGGAGATGAAACATGGATCTTGGCCCACTAGAAAATATAAGGATATTTTCCGCATTAATATCTTGAGGGTTATTAATCCGTAGAAAAATAGTGGGAGCTATATTTGATAAACTAGCCATTATTGAATATAGTTAAAAATTCACAAATACTAAAACTTGCGTATTTTCCTTTTGTAGAATTCCAAATGGCAAACAACTCATCGAGTTCACAACATTCCCTACGATCTGTCCTTGAGAAGGAAAAGCTCTCTGGAACCAACTATCTTGATTGGTACAGAAACTTGAGAATTGTTCTCAAGCAAGAGAAGAAACTGTACGCAATAGAGGAGCATGTTCCAGAAGGTCCAGAGAACCAAACACCTGCTGCCCTAAAGGCGTATCAAAAGCGTGTTGATGACGCTAATGATGCGGCTGGCTTATGCTATGCACCATGACTTCTGAGCTTCAGAAGCAACACGAAAACATGAATGCTGTCGATATGATCGAGCATCTGAAGCAGCTCTTCCAAGAGCATGCAAGTGTTGAGAGGTACGAGGTCTCTGAGGCACTGTTCAAGTGTCATCTGGCAGAAGGGAACCCGGTGGGACCCCATGTACTCCGTATGATCGGGTACTTGGAGATCTCACCAAACTTGGGTTCCCGGTCGGCCAGGAGTTGGCAACCAATCTCGTGTTGCAATCGTTGCTCGAGAGTTATGGACAGTTCATCATGAACTATAACATGAACGAGATCGTGAAACCACTGCCAGATTTACTCAATATTTTGAGGACAGCTGAACAGAGCATCAACAAGGGTAAAGGGAAAGGCCATTATGATGGTGCAGAAAGGAAAGGGCAAAAGGTTTGCCTCATCCTCCAAGGGCAAAGGCAAGTCAGTTTCCAAGTCCAAGGAACTTGCCCTTAAGCCTGTTGGTGGAATTTCCAAAGGTGTGACTAAAGGTGAGTGTCACTACTGCAGTCAGCCTGGACACTGGAGGAGGAACTGCCCAAAATATCTGGAGGACAAGAGGCTTGGAATAGTGATTCCACCACCACCAGGTATTTTTGTTGTAGATGTCAATTTAACTGTCTCTACATCATGGGTATTAGATAATGGATGTGGATCTCACATTTGTCGAAATGTGCAGGATCTAAAGAGAAGTAGATGATTGGCTAAAGGGGAGATAGATCTGCGCGTTGGGAATGGAGCAAAAGTTGCTGCGTTGGCCGTGGGCGTGTGCGAGCTATCTCTATCTTCAGGATTAGTTTTAGAATTAAATAATTGCTATTTTGTGCCTACTATGAGCAGAAACATTATTTCTATTTCTTGTTTGGACAAGGATGGTTTTATTATTTCAATAAAGAACAATTGTTGTTCCTTTTATTTGAATAATATTCACTATTTTAGTGCGCAATTATTTAATGGACTATATGTCCTTGATCTAAGCAATTCTGTCTACAACATTAATACCAAGCGGATTAAAATAAATGATTTAAATCCTGCTTATTTATGGCACTGTCGTTTAGGCCACATAAACGAGAAACGTGTATCTAGGCTCCATAAGGATGGACTACTAGACTCATTTGATTTTGAATCATATGAGACATGTGAGGCTTGTTTATTGGGAAAAATGAAAAAGTCCCCTTTCAATAAGAAAGGTGAGAGGACTAGTGAGCAATTTGCGCTCATACATACTGATGTGTGTGGGCCATTTGCCACACCTGCCAGGGGTGGTTACGTCTACTTCATTACATTTACTGATGATTACAGTAGATATGAATTTGTGTACCTCATGAGGGCAAAATCCGAATCCTTTGAAGTGTTCAAAGAATTCAAGAATGAAGTAGAGAAGCAACTTGGCAAAAGTATAAAGTCTCTACGATCGAATCGTGGAGGAGAGTACTTGAGCCAAGAGTTTGACGACTATCTTAGAGAGTGTGGGATCGTGTCCCAACTCACTCCACCCGGAACGCCACAATGGAATGGCGTGTCTGATAGGAAGAATCGAACCCTATTAGATATGGTTTGATCTATGATGTGTCAAACCGATCTTCCATTATCGTTTTGGGGCCACGCTCTATTAAGTGCAGCTTTCACCATTAACTGTGTTCCATCTAAATCAGTCATGAAGACACCATATGAGATGTGGAGTGGGAGGCGTCCCACACTGTCGTTCATGAGGATTTGGGGATGCGATATCTATGTAAAACGTTTACAATCAGACAAGCTAGGGCCAAAATCGGATAAGTGTAAATTTGTGGGGTACCCTAAGGAAACTAAGGGTTACTACTTCTACAATCCAACCGAGAACAAAGTGTTTGTTGCCCGGACCGGCGTGTTTCTAGAAAGAGAGTTTGTCTCTAAAGAGGCAAGTGGGAGGACTGTAGAACTTGAAGAGGTTCAAGAACCACAAATCGCTGAACCGATTATGGAACATGAACAGGAACCACAAGCAATTGTGGAGCAGCCTGTTCAGGTAACACAAGAGCTTCGTAGATCTAGTAGATTGCGCCAGGAACCCGAGAGGTATGGACTTCTCGTGACCGATTCCGGTGACACGATGCTTATAAATGATGAGCCTATTACCTATGAAAAGGCCATGAAGGTCCCAGACTCTCAGAAGTGGCTAGAAGCCATGAGATCCGAGATAGAATCCATGTATACCAACAAAGTATGGACTTTGGTGGAACCACCCGAAGGGGCGCGGCCCATAGGGTGCAAGTGGGTCTTCAAGAAGAAGATCGACGTGGATGGTAATGTGATTACCTATAAGGGCCGATTGGTGGCTAATGGATTCAGACAGATTCATGGTATTGACTATGATAAAACGTTTTCACCAGTCGCTATGACCAAATCCATCCGAATCCTACTTGCGATTGCAACATACCATGACTGTGAGATTTGGCAGATGGATGTCAAAACAGCATTCCTTTATGGGAATCTCCTCGAGGACGTGTATACGATACATCCGGAGGGTTTTGAGGATCCAAAGCAAGCCAACAAAGTCTGAAAGCTGCAACGATCCATTTATGGATTGAAGCAAGCTTCTAGGAGTTGGAATCGACGTTTTGATGAAGTAGTCAAAGAATTTGGCTTCATCAGGAACGAAGATGAGTCTTGTGTCTACAAGAATGTTAATGGGAGCTCTGTAGCTTTTATGGTCTTGTATGTGGATGACATACTACTCATTGGAAACGACGTTCCCATGCTGCAATCTGTTAAAGATTGGCTAGGGAAGTGTTTCTCAATGAAGGACTTAGGGGAAGCAGCCTATATACTCGGTATAAAGATCTATAGAGATAGATCTAAAAGACTCCTACGCCTAAGTCAAAGTACATATATTGACAAGGTGTTGAAACGGTCAACGTGCAAGATTCCAAGAAGGGATGCTTGCCCATGTCACATGGAATCACTCTTTCGAAGAGTGGTTTTCCTTCCAATGAGATTGAGAAGGAACGCATGAGTAGAATTCCCTATGCCTCGGCCATAGGATCTATCATGTATGCCATGTTATGTACTAGACCAGATGTGTCATATGCCTTGAAGTATGACAAGCAGATACCAATCCAATCCAGGTGAGAGTCACTGGATTGCAGTCAAGAACATCCTAAAATACTTGAGAAGAACTAAGGATGCTTTCTTGGTATTTGGCGGTGAAGAAGAGTTGCGTGTAAGGGGTTACACTGATGCAAGCTTCCAAACCGACAGAGATGACTTTAGATCACAGTCGGGATATGTGTTTTGCCTGAATGGAGCAGCGGTGAGCTGGAAGAGTTCCAAGCAAGAGACGGTGGCTGATTCTACAACAGAGGCTGAGTACATTGCTGCAAATGGCGCAGCAAAGGAAGATGTTTGGATCAGAAAATTTGTTTCTGAACTTGGTGTGGTTCCTAGCATTGCGGATCCAGTTGAGTTGTACTGTGACAACACTGGGGCGATCGCGCAATCAAAGGAACCCAGGTCACACCAGAAATCCAAGCACGTGCACAGGAAGTTTCATCTGATTCAAGATTTTATCGATAGAGGAGACGTTGGATATGCAAGATTCCTACATATGAGAATCTGTCAGACCCGCTTACAAATCCGCTTACGCAGTGGAAGCATGAAGGGCACACTAGGAGTATGGGCATACGAGATGCGTCAGATTGGCTCTAGTGCAAGTGGGAGACTGTTGGAATAGATGCCCTAGAGGCAATCTAGTTTAGTATGAATTTATTTGTGGCTAGAAATTCATTTATTATTTATTGGATATTTAATATAATGAAGTCCTTAGATTTAAAATTTTGTTTTTTTATCTTAAATATCCCTAGTCCAATATAATGATTAATGGAACAATCATCTATAGACTAGTATGGGGTTGGATTGATATGGAGATATCATGATCCAACACATAGGTGTGCATTAAGGGTAATGACCCACTGGATTGACCCATCTCCGAGAAGGCTACATACATGTTATGTTGAGTCACAAGCGCTTCTCGCGGTGCAATGGTGTTGTCATCCTTAGACTTGAAGTCACTAGATATTCTAGTTGTGGATTATTGTGATTTTGGTAGCGTTAAACGCTACACCGTAACTGGTAGTTATAAATGCGTGTACCGGATACAATAAGAAGAAAGCTTAGAGATTGTAGTGGACGTAGATAGAATTTTTCCCTCCCACATAACGGGAGCAAATATCCTAGGCCACTCGAGGGATAGTGCTTATAGAATGTCTGGCCAGACTCAAATAAATCAATATGGGATATTGATGTTATTTGCACGAATAAGGCTATTCCCATGGATCGAGAAATTGTGGATTGGATATACGAGTGTGAATTGTATGTCTCGTGTCCAATCCGGGTATAGAGACAAAGGGATGAGAAAATTACTTGTACAAAGGTTGTCAAGATGACTATTCTGTTAGTTGGCTAGAATGGATGTTTTGCTAGAAACCGCTCCATATTAGCAAATAGTTGCTACCAACTAGATGTAACCTATGGGGTCACACGCTAGATAGAGTTGAACTAGATTTGGGAATTAATTAATTGGATTAATTAATTAGAAGGATCAGTTTGCAAAACCTTGCAAACTTAGTAAGGACTAATTTGCAAGGAAGGGACTAAATTGAATTCTAGTAGGACTAGAATAAGTCCTTTAGGTAGTTGGAAAGGATTTGTTGGACTATATAAAGGACCTTCCTTCCTTCCTTCCTTCCCACACTTATGATTCATTAGATCATAACTTGAGTGGGAGAGAACAAAAGGAGAGAGCAAGCAAGCAAGGAAGGAGCCGCCGCCCCTCCCTTTGCGGCCGCCCGTCCCCGTCGGCCCAAGGAGGCCGAACCTCCTTGGTTTGGTCTCGTTTTGCGTGATTCTTCTTCCTCTTCCTCTTTCCGGGCTAGCACAAAGGAGTGGGAGATCTATAAATCAACTCTATGCGTGCATAAACTATAGAGAACGTGACACAATTCGCGTTTGAAGTCATCAAAGGAGAACCCTAAGGTGAGTTAATTTATTTCTTCCTTTACCATCGTTATGTCTCTTGACTTGTGATCCTTGGAGGGTTTTGCATGGTTAATTATTGTTTCCGTTGCGCATCCATGAATCAAAACCCTACAAAGGTTGTCCTTACTGAAAAGTTCTTATCTGAACATCTCACATGCCCTGGATAAATATGTCATTCCCTAGGCCACAACTTAGTGTCACCCTTCATTGTTCGGTGAATATTATTCCCATCTTAGTGTTCTTACCTAACTTAGTTGCTACCACCTTTGATGTTATGTTCGCAATTCAAACCCACAACTCCTTCAACATATCGTCTAGCCTCAGGATATCGCAATTATCCTTGTCTCACTCTTGACAAACCTATCACATTCTCGCCTCCTTATAGTTATTGATAACTCCGGTAAAACTGCGTGATATTTCAAAACTTCAACATTCCTGCTTTGATGTCATATTCCCAGTTCTCCTCTCTGACATCAATATCCCTCACTATTAACCATCCAATCCCTGACTATCTTCCGCGAATTTCAAAACCTTTATCTTTTTTTCCATGGCTAATACCCAACTATGCATAACTTCCCCATCGATATTTCATCACTCACCCGTTCCATTTCTTCTATATCCCCGTCATGGCCCCTTAGGCTTTCACTTGTCATTCTCATATGTCTCACTTACCTTACCCTTATTACAGGTTCAAAACCTCTCCATACTCCGCAATCATTTTTCTTACTAGCCCTTATACCGGTTTCTTATAATAACGACGATTCATTCATCACATTCGTGATACGTTTCCTGATTCTTTTCTCATACTCATATCTAAGATAATCTCAAGTTTTTTGCATTTTGTGATTTTCCCCTAAACCAATCCATCTTCCCTTATTCTTTTATTATCTCTTGTTACTATGAAGTACCTTCCCCAAACCCCCATATGATTTCATTCCAAAATATCCCGTGGTAAATTACACAGCCACCGGTAACACCTTAACACACCCTAACCCAATTTACTACTACTATATCCCTCAGTTTTTGGTCCCTCCTAGACTCTCTTTTACAATCCTCTAGTGCAGTAATCAATTCGATTACATCTGCTCCTCTACTTGTTTGGACACTTAATACTGCCTGTAGATATATATGATGCTCTACCTGAAGTACAACCATCTTCGTTTATTCTTCTAAATCTAAATTTCCAAGCTTAATTCTCAACTAGCTGTGCCTCTCTTAACCTTCTTCAAATTCATCTGAATCCAAGCGTGATTCTCCTTTAATCTTAACACGATCGAACACCATCTCTGCACCATATCTTTAATCACGAATTGCATTTCCTAATTTACCGATTCATCAATATCCCTCTACCTCTAACCACTACATTCACCCTTGAATACTGAAGTTTATCTGCCTCATCCCTTATTTCTAATATCTCCTAGTCCTAGCATCCGTCTGACATACTCCCAAACCACTCCTATTGCACCCAATCTTATTTAAATCATTATGAAGCTTCCCTTCCTGGATCTCGTACTATTCCCACATATGCGCTAGTTCTTTTATCCTTCCAACATATTGCGTCTCCATTTTCATGAAACATATAGAACTTACTCAACACCCTTTCTCCTTACTAATATCCCAATCCTTTCATCTCCCTTATCCGATTACAACCTCTTATATATGAATACTCAAATTTTCCACTCACAACCTGACAGAAAATTTTATACATTAACCCGACCCTTAACTCGGTATATAACATCCTACCAAATACTTCACATATCCATCCAACCCATTGTTTTCAATATCTCCACATTCCCCTTTGCCGTACGACATTTATAAGTCACTTAATACACTCCCCTTATCAATTCTACCCAAATCATTTCCTTTATTCTTCCTGAGTACAGTCCATTCATACAGATACTTTATCTTTTACAACCAGACACCTAAAATCTCCGGTAATGTCCTGTTCCACCACTCTCATACATCTCATCACCCTTTATTTTATACTACAACTGCATACTCATGCTACACATACAACTCTGTTTCCGCTACTAACGAATCCTATATATCACTCATATGTTTCCCCTAATCAGATACCTACGCATACATGGGATGACTGGCAAGGTCATCCCACCACAAAACTACATCACCAAATTTACCATTTCAAATCATGTTTTATTATGCAGCTAACATTAGTTTTAATTCAGGAGATTTCTCCTCCAATTACATTCCTGCTCTCTTGCTAACAACACAAATATCTCCAGATACTATTGTACGATACCGTATTGGTTTATACCATATTATGTTCTTATCAACCCTCTATCAAGTTCCTACTATTTCTTCTAGCATGACAGGGTCATTCACCCACATGATTATGTCTTAACTTAACCATTCCAATTCCAATAACCATACAAGTTAATATTGACTTATCTTGGAAGATTCCTATTCAACCACATGCCAGCGCTTTGGCTGACTGATTAGTTATTCTCAAATAATGTCATTTCTATACTAGACTGATTCACACCAGCCCCTTTATAAAATATCCTATCATACCAGTGGCAATCATCCATGCGCAATTACATGTCTCATACTCTCTATTAGTGTCATGCAGCTTTGTTATCATGCAAATAATGCAACCAGCTTGAATCTCAACCTTAGATTCCAACAAAAAAGGCCCATTTGGCCAAGTAATGCACATACTACTCTCTCGTCAGTGCTCTCCCCCAACCATCCTATTCCAGTTTTAGTTTGTTCCCTATCAAGTTTTAACTTCGGAAACCCTATCCACCTATTAATTGAGTTTCTAATTCTGTCATTTCACAGAACCAGGCTCTGATGCTATCTGTAACACCCACATCCTGGAGTACTGGAGAATTGCACTTGGATCTCCCAGACTCTCCGGAGATGCCCTCCGCCAAGCACGGGAGTGCCCAGCAAGGAGTCTAACCCAACAGTTCTGTTACAAGACGGAATTTAAGAAACTGAAATTTCAGAACAACTTACTATTATTTTTCGTATATACTGGGATGTCGACCCTCTAGGTGATTCCCTACTTCCCGATCTCCCGCGTATTCATCTGCCAGGTATCAAAGGCAGTGAGGTCACTTTGTCAGATTACAACAACGGAAAAGACTTTATAAGAACAATAGATATTTATATGATATTTTACAAACGTTAAACCTTTACTCGTAAACAAGTGTCCCATCATTCTGTCTCACATCACGTGGTAAAGAGAATGTTCTACTAGTAATTCCAAGTTATCCGTTAAGAATGCGGTTACCCCCAATTCCATATTCATTTCCCCATTCCTGTACCACCTTAATCCATCCTGAAATACTAGACCTTAGGTGTGCACACCCCACTGGATTGCAACCCAGAGGCGGAACATAGTTGTCTAGCCGAGAGCTAGCAATGTACCGGCTGTAAGCCTGTAGACCGGATCCCATAAATGTATCAAGCCCGTAGTTCGGGTCCCATAAATATTTGACCATATCGGTCTAGGGTACAGGAATCAGTTATCAAATAAGTATACAAGACTATCATGAGCAACACACATTGTAACACCCCCAAAACGTCCAAGCCGGAAGCCCGGGGATGTCACTCCGTACCCGGGATTAAACCCGAATACAAGGAGATTTTATAACAGAATATCCAAACCAAAATCCATAAAATAATTAATTAAAACTTTAAAACTTGTCTCGCCACAAACATGGGCATTATTCCAATCTAAAATTCAACTAATAAATAAAACAAGTCTAGATGTGAAATTTAAATTTACTAAAGTGATGTGTCTCGATTTTCCCCAAAAGTCATGCTTCCACCTAAACCTGTGGTGCAGAAATAAAAAGAAACACCACAGTTTCCAAAGTCAGCGGAAAATACTGAGTAAGCAACACCCAAGCATGTAAACAGATTACGAAGCAGTTTAAAAATGACACATGAGTTTGAAGAGTAAAGAATTCGAGTAAGAGTATAAGTATGAAATAAGAATTCACAAATCTTTTCCTTTATCACCTCACTTGTGGGGAAACATTCCCAAACTCTTTTCACTTTAGTATCTCCATTGGGGAAACATTCCCAATCTTCCTCATTTGTCCAATCGGGACTTCCAATTCTCAATCATAAAGGTCCATCATTCAGAAAACATATATTACCATGTTGACACGGGGAAGATCTACTAATAACTGGCTACCAAACCATAAGTGTCGAAACCCCCCTAAGACTTCTTGCGACCAGAGAGGTAAGTACTGGAGCGAACTCGGGGCGGTTGCGATCGAGAAAAATAAAATAAAAGGGGTCAAGAGACGTAGTCCACATCAACCAAAGCTCAAAATATTGATCCCCGATACAACTATTTCACTTTACGTCTTTACGTCTTATTATCATTTCATGTGATAGTTGTGATAGAATCACCTTTGTAAAATCAGTAAACTTTCTCAAATAAACAGTTCAAGTAAATATTCAAATTTTGAGACAATAAATCACAAAAGCAGTTTAGACACGAAAGAAGGTATGGGCGCTAGGCTTGGCATGTTTACTTACCTCGAATCTCAAACAAAAGCAAATCGCTTCCTAGTAACACTCGACGTATCCTTCGTTAACGAAATTGTCGCCTACGAATTTAATAATATCCTAATCAACATATTGCACACAAAGTCCTATGAAATAAATCCCTTACTAACTCTCCCCAACCTTGCTAACGTGAACAACCTAATTTATAATAAAATACGCGTTATAACGCTAACGTTTATTATTTGTTAAAACATACTAGGCTATAATTATATAAATATAACTTATAAGATTAGATAAACTATCGCTTTTATTATTTAGGGTAGAGAAGCATATTATTTCCCCTCAAAAACACTTTTAATTCAAATAGTAGTTTCTCCCAACCAAACAAGCCTTAGTAGAGAATTATGTTACAAACTAACTAACTTTTATTTAAAAGAAATAACAAATCTATTTATGGAAAATAACTTATTCTAATTTGTTACAAACTTATAAAAATAAATAAGAAAAATATACTTTTATTTTGGAGTGAAGATGAGTAAAAAAAATGATTTTAAACTTGTATAAAAATAATTGTCTAATTTTTACTACTATAAAGCATAACCCAAGAGTATTATTTTTCAAAAGATTAACCTTTAAACAAGAAAATAAACTTCCTAAATAAATAATTCTAAAGTGTTTTAATAAGGCTTTCAAACTCCCAAAACTTCTCTTTCAAATTTTGAGTGTAGAGTAGTAAAAAAAATAGTTGTCAATAGTGAGATTCGAACCCCACACCAACTCAATACTAACAGTCAACTTTAACCACTGAGCCACTGCCCATACTTGTTGTTTTAACCCAGATAATATTCTTATAACTCTAACTGTTAACTAATGCTTATATAAAAAAATAAAAGAAACAAACATAATGAAAGAGGAAAGAACTGACGGGTTCTTACCCGTACAGAGCAGAGAACGACGACGATGGTGAGAGCAACGGGGTGGCTCGCGGCGGCGACGACGCCGGGGGAAGACGCCAGAGACGGTGGCGGCGTCGGACAGGGGCGGTCGCGGTCGGGTTCGGTTCTCCGGACCCGGCGGCGTTTGTGCTTGGCGATTCGAACGGGAGAGAGAGCGAGAGAGGGAGATTTGGGTGTGGTTTTGATGTGGGTTTCGTTTCTGGGTTTGAGGGGGTTTAAATAAGGTGAGAGATGAGAAATCCGGCGAGGATTAGGAGTTCATCGGAGAGTTCTTCGATTCCAAATCGGGTCACGATTTCGGCAAAAATTGGTTTCTTGGAGCTAAATACTCGATCTTTGTCGAATAGGGAGTGTATTGGGACGGAAATTGGAAGATTTTGGCGGCGAATTTGGTGTTGGTGGTGTTTGGGTCGGAGAAGAGAGCGTGAGAACATCTCCTGTTACTACCTGGAGAGGAAGAAGATGACTGTTTTGGTTAAAAGACATTTTCACCCCCTTTAGTTAGTTAAAAGACACTTTTTACCCACCATAATTATATTAACTGCATTATTTAAGTTACGAAAAAGACACTAAAGCACCCTAAAGCTTAAAACAATAGAAATTAACTTTTAAATAATTAAACTAATACCCATAACTTATACTAACATATTTTAAGACCTAATATGGTTATAAAATACCCGTTTTAATAAACTAAAACTTAATATTTGTTAAAAATACCCGTTTCTAAATAACGGGGTATTTCATCTTTCCCTCCTTAAAGAAAACTTCGTCCTCGAAGTTTAAACCAAATTCTAAACAACATTAAAGTATGAGTCTCCACTCTAGGGTATAACTACTAATGACTACTAAATGCAAACATAATGTCATGTACGATATGCAATATGCTATAAGGGAAACTTAAAATAACGTATCTAAAAATCGAAGGATTACATCCTCTCCCCATTAGAGGAGTGAAGTCCTCGGAAATCAAAATATCTCATCAAAAGGTGAGGACGCTTCATCCTCATACCATCCCTTGCTTCGACTTGGTAACAATACTTTAATGAAAAGAGAAACTCCAATATTCTTTGATAAACTATTCCAATTAGAATTCCAAAAATTCTACTTTTCTAAAAATTTGAAGAAAGGTTCTAAAATAATTTCTAATATTCGAAGAAACTAAAAGACACGATTCTCAAAAACGCTTCCTAGGCGAGGGTGGGCGGGAAACTACTATCGTCCATGCTAATTATTTAATCTATCACTTTTCCTGGGTCCTTCTCATCACCGCAATCCGCGCAACATTCTCATTTTGTGCTGTGGTTGCTGTTGTACCAGTTCCATCGTTGTTGTTGGCATTAGCTGGAGCGTTGTTGGTTCCCCCCACTTGACGGTGAACGGCACTCATAAGAGCGATGACCCCTCTTGCCACAATTATTGCAAGTGACTAAGTTTCCTGCACAATCTTTTCCGGGATGGTTCTTGTTGCATCGTTTGCAATAGTGGCGTCGAGGTGGTTCAGCTCCATTGTTCTGCTTGTTGCCACGGTATTGAACCTTGTTACTTCCTCCATTGTTCGACTTGAATTTCTTGTCCTGTCCACCATTTTTGTTTCGACCCTGGTTGCTACCATTACCTCCAGCATTCTCCATCTTGCGCTTTCCACGATTCTCGTCTTGCATCTCTTGGATACGCCAAACAGATGCAGCTCTATCATACACCTCTTGGAGAGTATCATAGGTTCTGCACATTAAGTCTTTCTGCAGATGGAGTTGCAGACCTGACATAAACTTCCTAACCTTTGTTGCCTCATCAGGCATAAGGGTTCCTGAGAATCGGGCTAATTCCATGAACTTCTTGAAGTACTCCGTTACAGAATCACTTCCCTGCTTCAAGTTCACAAACTCTATGTGTTTCTGATCTTGGATATGAGATGGGTAGAAGCGAGTGCGAAGATCAGTCTGAAGAGCTTCCCAATTGAAGTTGGGTTGAGCCAAGAAAGCTTGACGCGAGTTCCTCCACCAGATGTTTGCCACATTCTTGAGGTAGAAGGCCGCGCAAACTACCTTGCGGTTGTCAGGGCACTCAACCAATTCAAGGATTTTGTCCATCTCATCGATCCAATCTTCAAGCTCCACTGGATCCTCATTGCCTATGAAATTTCCAGGCTTCATGTCAGACACCTTCTTTGCCCAGTTGGCTGCATTATGATCTCCATTGTTCATATTCTGACCCATCTGAGTAAATTGGGCAAAGAATTGCTCCATGCTGTTGTTGTTGTTTGGGGCTGCCATTGGGACTTGACTACTTCTCCTGGTGTTGTATTGGTGTGATCTATTAGCCATAATCCTACACTATAACCTATTGTATCATCCATACAATACCCTAAAGTATAAGTAAAAAAAAGGTACTACATGGCATATATAGTGAGCAGCTAATCAAGTAATATAACACATTGATCATAAAACAATTAGTTTCACATGCATTTGCACATAAGCCTAATCCCTAAATATTTAAACACATAATAAACCCATCCAATACTACCCAAATTCCCAACGGCTTGTCAAATTTTAAATTCTTTCCCTATGTCAATTTTAAATTTCCCCACAGATTTTAGATTTCCCTTTTGGATAACCAGGCTCTGATACCAACTGTAACACCCCCAAAACGTCCAAGCCGGAAGCCCGGGGATTTCACTCCGTACCCGAGATTAAACCCGAATACAAGGAGATTTTATAACAGAATATCCAAACCAAAATCCATAAAATAATTAATTAAAACTTTAAAACTTGTCTCGCCACAAACATGGGCATTATTCCAATCTAAAATTCAACTAATAAATAAAACAATTCTAGATGTGAAATTTAAATTTACTAAAGTGACGTGTCTCGATTTCCCCCCAAAAGTCATGCTTCCACCTAAACTTGTGGTGCAGAAACAAAAAGAAACGCCACTGTTTCCAAAGTCAGCGGAAAATACTGAGTAAGCAACACCCAAGCATGTAAACAGATTATGAAGCAGTTTAAAAATGACACATGAGTTTGAAGAGTAAAGAATTCGAGTAAGAGTATAAGTATGAAATAAGAATTCACAAATGTTTTCCTTTATCACCTCACTTCTGGGGAAACATTCCCAAACTCTTTTCACTTTAGTATCTCCATTGGGGAAACATTCCCAAACTTCCTCATTTGTCCAATCGGGACTTCCAATTCTCAATCACAAAGGTCCATCATTCAGAAAACATATATTACCATGTTGACACGGGAAAGATCTACTAATAACTGGCTACGAGACCATAAGTGTCGACACCCCCCTAAGACTTCTTGCGGCCAGAGGGTAAGTACTGGAGCGAACTCGGGGTGGTTGCGACCGAGAAATATAAAATAAAAGGGTCGAGAGACGTAGTCCACATCAACCAAAGCTCAAAATATTGATCCCCGATACAACTGTTTCACTTTACGTCTTTACGTCTTATTATCATTTCATGTGATAGTTGTGATAGAATCACGTTTGTAAAATCAGTAAACTTTCTCAAATAAACAGTTCAAGTAAATATTCAAATTTTGAGACAATAAATCACAAAAGCAGTTTAGACACGAAAGAAGGTATAGGCGCTAGGCCTGGCATGTTTACTTACCTCGAATCTCAAACAAAAGCAAATTGCTTCCTAGTAACACTCGACGTATCCTTCGTCAACGAAATTGTCGCCTACAAATTTAATAGTATCCTAATCAACATATTGCACAGAAAGTCCTATGAAATAAATCCCTTACTAACTCTCCCCAACCTTGCTAACGTGAACAACCTATTTTATAATAAAATACGCTTTATAACACTAACGTTTATTATTTGTTAAAACATACTAGGCTATAATTATATAAATATAACTTATAAGATTAGATAAACTATCGTGTTTATTATTTAGGGTAGAGAAACATATTATTTTCCCTCAAAAACACTTTTAATTCAAATAGTAGTTTCTCCCAACCAAACAAGACTTAGTAGAGAATATATGTTATAAACTAACTAACTTTTATTTAAAAGAAATAACAAATCTATTTATGGAAAATAACTTATTCTAATTTGTTACAAACTTATAAAAATAAATAAGAAAAATATACTTTTATTTTGGAGTGAAGATGAGTAAAAAAAATGATTTTAAACTTGTATAAAAATAATTGTCTAATATTTACTACTATATAGCATAACCCAAGAGTATTATTTATCAAAAGATTAACCTTTAAACAAGAAAATAAACTTCCTAAATAAATAATTCTAAAGTGTTTTAATAAGGCTTTCAAAGTCCCAAAACTTCTCTTTCAAATTTTGAGTGTAGAGTAGTAAAAAAAATAGTTGTCAATATTGAGATTCGAACCCCAAACCAATTCAATACTAACAGTTAGCTTTAACCACTGGGCCACTACCCATACTTGTTGTTTTAACCCAGATAATATTCTTATAACTCTAACAGTTAACTAATGCTTATATAAAAAAATAAAAGAAACAAACATAATGAAAGAGGAAAGAACTGACGGGTTCTTACCCGTACATAGCAGAGAACGACGACGATGGTGAGAGCGACGGGGTGGCTCGCGGTGGTGTCAAAGGAGGAGGCGGCCAACGGCAAGGGCGGCGGCGACGGCGCCGGGGGAAGACGCCGGGGACGGTGGCGGCGTCGGACAGGGGCGGTCGCGGTCGGGTTCGGTTCTCCGAACCCGGCGGCGTTTGTGCTTGGCGATTCGAACGGGAGAGAAAGCGAGAGAGGGATATTTGGGTGTGGTTTTGATGTGGGTTTCGTTTCTGGGTTTGAGGGGGTTTAAATAAGGTGAGAGATGAGAAAAGCGGCGAGGATTAGGAGTTCATCGGAGAGTTCTTCGATTCCGAATCGGGTCACGATTTCGGCAAAAATTGGTATCTTGGAGCTAAATACTCGATCTTTGTCAAATAGGGAGTGTATTGGGACGGAATTGGGAGATTTTGGCGGCGAATTTGGTGTTGGTGGTGTTTGGGTCAAAGAATGGAGCGTGAGAACATCTCCTGTTACTACCAAGAGAGGAAGAAGATGACTGTTTTGGTTAAAAGACACTTTCACCCCCTTTAGTTAGTTAAAAGACACTTTTTACCCACCAGAATTATATTAACTGTATTATTTAAGTTACGAAAAAGACACTAAAGCCCCCTAAAGCTTAAAACAATAGAAATTAACTTTTAAATAATTAAACTAAGACCCATAGCTTATACTAACATTATTTTAACACCTAATATGGTTATAAAATACCCGCTTTAATAAACTAAAACTTAATATTTGTTAAAGATACCCGTTTCTAAATAACGGGGTATTTCACATATACTTACCTGCTTAGGTGAATGTATAGACGTCCAAACTCAGGATATTATTCCCCAAGTTCTGTATCTTATACTCGTAGACACATACGTACCACGAATCCAACATGCCTCTATAGCAAATAAGCAAACATGTGCTTACCTGATAGCCTGCCTAGTGCTCCTAATCAGCGTCGATGATTCTCTATCTCGACAGCCTCTACACATACAAGTGTATAAGCACTTATTAGTACAAGCCCTCTCTAGTGAGGTAAAATACATATGCATTGTCATTCTAGCTGTCTATCCAGAATGGCTATTTAACCCCTTGAAGTGTCAGTCTCATCAGTATACTAGTCTGAAGAGTTACTAAGTCTCCAAGTTACCTTCGTGAGTTTGTCTCACAGGTTCTGAATATTTACACGCAAGTCCCTGAAGTTTGCCTAAATTGCATTTTAGTTCCTAATTGGGCCTGAACTCCTCAATTAAAGCCAAATTATGCTCATCAGTATGATCCTCATTTTAACACTCCCGGTAAACATAGGGTTGAAAACTATAGCTTTTAGTTATTTACACTTAGGCTCCTGAAGTTCAGCACAATTGCGGTAAGACCCTAGTAGTGGACTTGGTTAAATATAACCCAAAATTAGCCTATTAAGACTCCAATTACCCATACATGACACGTATATAGCTCCAAGACATCATTTAAGTCTTAACACAACTTTTATGTTAAATCACTATTTTGCCCCTTTATTACAGTTTAGTCAAACTATGGTTCTCAAAAAGGTTAACTCGGTCAAATTTTATGGACATAATCAGAATAGCAATATAAACAACTTGTTCAAGAGCATGGAGACTATATAAGTCATTTTTTACTGACAACTTGAAAGGAAAAGCTTGAGAGAACTCGACACAAACAACCAACTTAGAAACTAAATTCTGATCAATTGGGGAAGAGATTGGTAAATCCAAGAGTAGGGTTCTGTAGAAGGTTGAACAAGGATTCCAGAACCTATTTATGTTCTAAGACACTCAAAATATTCAAGGAGACATATCAAATTAAAGTCGAGCAATTGCAAGCCAAAATCATATACTTAACAAAAATTTAGGGTTGCCAATTCCTAATGTATTGGCAGTAACTTTGACACTAATTTCAGGCACACACAACACATTATAGAGGGATAACTTTTCATGAACTTGTAGAGTTAAACTAGGTGAACATACTGATCCAAGAATCAAGTCATTTCACTAAGTAATGAGAAAGATGCAAGACCGCAAAGTTGGCACAAAACACACATCTCAAGAATAAGCATGTTTCAGCTCAAATAATCTCAAGTTCGGAATAAATTTCAGATGGTCTAGACATGAATTCACAAAATAAAATCAATGAAGTGTTCAAGAGTTTTCCTCAGGCTTTCTAAAGAGCTATCAAGCTATGATAAACAATTATCAGAAAGGAAAATACAGGTCTCCAAAGAGGGCTCTAAAATGAGCAGCACTGCATGATTGAAGCTGAAACATTAAGAACGATGTTTTGCGGCTACTTTGAGCATAGATTCAGGAGGCATAGAGACCAAATCAGACAAAGAAATCAACACTAAAGTTTTAGTACTACATGTAGTGAATCCGTAGAGTCAAATATCATGCAAATAGATCAAGAAACGGGCAAGTTACAGGCCGACGAACAGGACTAGTTCACAAGTCAAAAAAACGATGAAAACACGAATCAACACCGAATCAAACTATAAGCTAGGCATGATTGGATACCTATAGTGTCCTCCTGACGCTACTAGGTTCACAGGGATGCAATCAGAACTGAAAATGGCGAAGTAATGAGTAGTTCACGACTTTCCGGACGAAGCTTCGAAGAACCCGTCGGACATGGCGAAATCCGCGACCAGTAAACCTGTTTACGAGAAAACCATCCACGCTTCAACCTGATATTCCCCTCTAAATCAATTATAGACCTCATGGGAAGCTATTAGAGGTGATTATACAGTCCAAAACACGATTTTACCGAGTTCTCCGACTGCTTCACGCAGTTTCCGGCGGCGGCTTCAACTTCCGGCGACCATCCCTGAAACAGGCGATTTGGTGAGCTTGTTTGGGTGCGTTCGGTTTGCCTGAACCTCAGGGGCAAGAATCCATCCTCCAAACACGACGAATCGATGAGGTATAGGAGAATTTGACGATCAAAGAACTAGGGTTCCTCATTTTTGAACCCAAAATCCTCTCTCATCGCGGAACGAACCTTGAAACTGTTTTGTGGGTTTTGATCACCAATCGGAGGCGGTTCTACGATAGTAACAGTTCCAAATTCGGTGTTGGTTTGGTTGTGGTTTCATTGGTGGAGGTGGTTTCATGAATAACATCTAGATGATGGAGGAGAAGCTTAGGGAAGAAGATGTCTCATAAAAATTCAGTTGATGGAGGAAGTAGAGGAGAGGCTGCCACCTAAGGAATGAGGTGTCTTTTTTTTTGACAGGGATAAGGAATGAGGTGTCAAAATGCTTTTTCCAAGTGGCTAGCATGCAAAAAGGGGCACAATTGAAAATTTAACAAAGTTTGGGTGAAAAGTTAAATTAAAGGGGAGCTAAGAGTTTCTAAAAATTTGATTCTTTCCCCGGGTGTTATAGATTATCTCACAAGTATCCCACACTTCCTAGTAATCCTGGAGTGGCCAAATTTCAGCTAGCATTTATAATTTCCAAAAAAAAATTACAGTGGTGCTCTCTAATTTCTCAAATATTGCCTTATTGCCCCAATATTAGTTTATCATTGCTGAAAAATTGTCAGTGGACGCTGCTGAACTAGTGTTTTCACACATTTGACTCATAAAGTTAATTTATTGCAGTTTAACCCCTATAGAAAATCCAGGGTGTTACATATTGCGTGCACGATAACTCCCTTTATTTTAAGTGTCCAGGAGGAACACTCATGCGGTGTGTCTCGCAGCAGGAAGGGCAGGCATTATTGGAAAGGATCCACCAACACTCTTGTGGGGAAAACAAAGTCTCTGTCTACAGAAAAGCCCAAAGATATGGGATTCATTGGCTGGATATGTCGACGTTCGCCGCGATCATTCAGAGGAATTGCGAGATCTGCACATTGATTAAAGACTCTTTGGAGATTGCTGCAATCGATGATGACACAGATTGGAGGAAGCCACTCTTTAACTACTTGTCAGAAGGATTCGAGCCAACTCAGAGAAAAGAAGCTGAGAAGCTTAAAAGAAAGGCAACCCGATATTTCGTACGGGAAAACATACTTTTTTAAAGAGCCCATGAGGGCAATCTGCTCAGATGTTTGGATAGCCAAGAAGCGCAAGAGGTGATGGATCTGTCCCACCAGGTGGAGCATCAAGGAGGTGCGAAGCTATGCAGAAATCTCCTCACCATTGGCTATTTCTGGCCCACAATGGAAGCAGACTGTCGCACCAAAGTTAAAAGATGTCAAGATTGTCAGTTCAAAGGCAATCTCGTGCATGCTCCCGCTGTAGATTTACATGCACTGGGGACACCTTGGCCATTCCACACCTGGGCTTTAGACTTTATCGGTCCCATTCGACCAGCCTCGCATGGGAATCAGTTCATCTTGACTGCAACAGAGCAATTCACTAAGTGGGTAGAAGCAGTGCCGCTCAAAACAGCAAATGCGCCTGCGGTTGTCAACTTCGTTCAAGAGAACATCATATTCCGGTTTGGGATCCCCAATACCATCCTCTCGGACAACGGTACTCCTTTTGTGAACCGCAAGGTGGCTGCGAAGTTAGCAGAGTACTGCATAAGGCAGGTGTGCTCTACGCCTTATTACCGGAAGGGGAACGGACAAGCGGAAGCAACAAACAAGATGCTGCTAAGGATTCTGAGTAAAATGGTTTCAGATGATCACAAGAAGTGGGTGAACTCTTTAAATTTGGCTTTATGGGCATACCGCACTTTGCCGAGGACACCCACAGGAGTTTCCCCGTTCCTTCTATGTTACGGAGCCGAAGCTGTTGTACCAGCAGAAATAGAAGTCAACTCTGCAAGGATAGCCTTTCATGCCTTGTACGAAAATCAACGTGATCATGATCTGATTCTGCTGGAAGGAAGGCGTGAACAGGCTAAGAGGGCTAACACGAGATACAAGGAAAGGATCGCTCGCGCATACAACAAAATAGTTCAGCATCGAGACTTGTAGTTGGGGACTTCGTTCTGCGAGCTTCAGTTCATTGCATGCGAGAGGCAACCCATCCAAAATTCGCAGCTAACTGGGAAGGGCCATTTGAAGTCAAAGAGGTCTTCGACAGCGGTTACTTCACAATCCAGAGACTTCATGGGACTGCAACAACTCCAAGCCCAATCAATATGCGATGGATTAAAAAGTATTATCCTTAGCTCCTCTTTATTTTTGATGCCAAAGTTTGTTGATTTCATTACTTTTGATTCAAAAGTCTTGTTGCTTCATGTATTCTGCACTACTTCCTCCCATATGAGGAATTTGTTCTTATGCTCCTCCCATATGAGGATGCTTTAATAATAATGACTCTCCCATATGAGCGAACCTTATTAAATTGTTTTCTCGATTATTTTATTTACTTGTTTGTTCATGTTATTTAAATCTGTCAACTCGTCCAAAGCCTATCTGCCTAGATAGCAGCTATAACAAAATATGATCCTCTGCGATCCAAAGCCTATCTGCCTAGATAGCAGCTATAACAAAATATGATCCTCTGCGATCCAAAGCCTATCTGCCTAGATAGCAGATATAACAAAATATGATCCTCTGCGATCCAAAGCCTATCTGCCTAGATAGCATCTACGACAAAATATGATTCTCTGCGGTCAAAATCCTATCTTCCTAGATAGCAACTATGATAAATATGATCCCATGCGATCCAAAGCCTATCTTCCTAGATAGCAGCGATAACAAAATATGATCTTAAGTGGTCTAAAGCCTATCTGCCTAGATAGCAGCAATAACAAAAACTCTCTCATGCGATTCAAAGCCTATGTGTTTAGATAGCAACTTATTCGAATATTATTCGGATACAACTTCAGTAGAAATACAAAGCTTGTTCATACGCGAAGTTACAATCTATTGTAGCAGACAAAACAACAAATGAAAAAGCTTACTTCCATAACAGTCAAATAAGGCTTACATTATCTGTCTAGATAGTAGCTTACAAGCAAAAGCTTACATTAAAGGAAAGTTCCTAATCTAAATCCTGAATCTACGAGTGCTAAAACTACGAGACATGACGCTGTCGTCGACGTCCTCGATCAAAACAGAGCTCTTATTTGTACCCCTGTCATGATGAGATGCCAAATGAACTTCATGCCATGAAGGCTGCAGAAGTGAAAAACAAATGGGAGAACAGCTCATGGGGCAGGAAGCTGATTGTGCGCAAGAGACAAGCACAATCACTTGTCACACCTTGTTTGAAACAATGGTGGAAAATAGTTCTCTGCCGGAGAACCGGCAAAGATGCACACCATTCATTACTTACTGGTAGTGGAACCGATACCAGATTGTGCTCCGCCCGAAAGTTGCCGGGGAGAAGTCCTGCAAACATAATAAAGAAGAAAGAATCTTTTTTCAAACAGGAAACCTGACGCAATTGATCTTCAAAAAGATCAGGTAGATCCAAGGACTTTCCGGAGAATTTCTTGGGAGCTAGTTCTATAGCACAATGCACAAACTCAGGTTTGGAAGCCCGGACCTGATATGAATAAAAAAAGGTCAAGGGCCGATACCGGCAGTCGTAAGAACTCACGGGAAACAACATTTTGATGAAGAACCAAATAGAAAGAAGGCAGGTTTATATAGAACTCAGAAAGGACTCTTTAGTTTCCTTGCTGAGTCAGCAATGTCTCGGAAACGGGTAAGAATCAATTACCCTATTAAAGGCTACGACGATACAGTAGCACGCCCTATTTAATGATGCAAGGTCATGAAAAGGATGGGGCCCACTGCATGGTAAGCATGCTTATCTAATAAATTAATAATGCAATAATCTAGGCAATCACATCAAAACATGACGTCACAGTTGATATAGCATTAAAACGCAAGCAGAACATCTTTCAAAAGAGAAAAGCTAACATGGAGTTCCCAAAGTGTTTGAAAAAAAAGGGGAAGTATTACAATATGCGCAACTCTCAAAATAAATCCTTGTCAAGAGGGTCTTCTGGTGATAACAGGAGCGACGCCTTTTCTTCTTTGTTAACTTCTTGTTTTAGCTTTTCATAGCTAGCCTTCATCGCATGGAAGAGATTGGCAGCCTCCTCAGCCTTCTTCCTTTGCTCCTCCAATTTCCTCTTTTCAAGTGCGAGGTTGCGGTAGCCATACTTCAGCATCGCAGATGTGAGAATTTGGGTAACCCTGTTGAAGAGGAATCCAAAGTCCAACCTGCCCTGAGCTTTAACCTGAAGTCTCTTGCATGTATCATAGAGCGTCCGTGCATTCTCAGTTGAGATAGTAGCAGGGGTTGTCGCAGACAATTGCTCCAAAATCCAGGTGGCTTCAGTCAAGAAAAATCTTATATCAAAGGGACCCAGCTCTAGAGCTCTCGCAAACGACCACGGGTATGAAAGGTGCATCTTTATGAGCCAGTCCACATCAGGTTGCCTCATTCCTAAAGAAATGACAAGTTCAGGAATGAAAATTATGAACAAAGACATACAGTATGACATGCGGCAACACTATGGTATACCCATTCCTTTGATGATTTCATGCAAAGTAGGAATGCGCATAACATGGAAATCTGAAGCATCTCCTTGCTGCATTGCCTGCCTGTCAGCTTGAACCTCGCGTTCTTTGTATTCAGCAGGAATGATGTAGGTAGCAGCAGGCGCGATGGGAGCCCTTGCTTGCGAACCCCAAAAACTCCACGCGATGGGAACTTGAGAAAAATCAATCTCAACAGAAGCAGAGCTTGGCTGAGGCCCCGGTACATTAAGGGGAGCAGGAGCAGTTGAAGAAATGGATGGAGCGTTAGTACCACTGAATTCTGCAACATGTGTGATAACGGGAGGATCGCAACTGTTGTCACCAACTGGGATCTCTGCTGGGACGTCCACATTCGTGTATGAGGTTTGCAAGATGCCTTGGCCAGTCTCTGTTTGCTTAGGGACATCCCTATGCGCAAAATTTTCTTGTTGCTCAGGAGCTTCCTTTGGAGCATCAACATTTTCATGCGATGCTATGTCTTCCATGTCCTGCTCAGGAGCTTCCTTTGGAGCATCAAAAGTTTCTTGTCCACGCACCAAAAAATACTTCTTGATAAGTCACAGCAAGGTTAAAAATTGTACCTTCCTCATCGCCTGCGATCTCCTCAAAATCTTATTGAGCCCGCTCTAAGGTAGCCACGGTCATGCTTCCAGCATGCTGCTCTTCCAGACTTCTCCTCTTCATGGTTTCAATGTCATCTTCCTCGCGCTTCCTCCTTCTCTCTTTTGCCTCAGCAGCCATTCTTTGAGACTCAGCGATTATGGCTTCGTCTATAGGCTCACTAGATGCATCTGAGCGAGAGCCCTTTGTTTTTCTCTTTTCCTTGGCTAAAAGACCACGGATGGTCTCTGTATCATCATCTGCGAAGAAAGTTTTAGTGTAAAATTCATGATTAAAAGAAGATTAACTTATTTGGGTTACCTTCTGAGCTTTCTTCTCCTATTTCCTCTTCTCTTTCTTCTTCCTCTCTTTCCTCTTCTTCTCTTTCTTATTCTCCGCCTTATTCTCTCTCTTCTTCTTCCTTAGCTTCTTCCTCATGATAATAGGGGATGAACGTCTCAACTGCGAGATCTTTCTGCGGCTAACTCTGCATGCGACCCTTTCCTTTACCCTTGGGAACAGGGGACTTCGCAGGAGACGAAGCGAGAGCTTCCCTGGGAGGCGAAGAGATCTCAATTGCCTTCTGTTTTTGCCTCTTAGCCTTCGGGGCAACCTCTACATCCACTTCAGCATCGTTATCTATTAGAGAACGAGCGAATACGTCCATCTCCTCGCAAATCAGATCCTCCACTTTGGAGCCAATTATATCATCACAGGGATCTCCTGCTTTTGCCTCTTTGCTTTAACAATAGAGTTGACCAATGATGGACAGCGGTCTCCGGATGCGAACCTCCTCAAACAACACTAAAAATGAAAATTTTATGTAAGTTGCAGCATTTCAAAGAGAGAAATGTTTCAAGGACGAAGAAGAGTTATTTACCTTGGCGAAAGATTCACTGTACTCAATCACGCATGCAACTCCACCTTGGCGAAAGATTCACTGTACTCAATCACGCATGCAACTCCACCCATGACAGCGGTCATCTTCTCTTTAAAAATCACGCCCGGACACAAGTGGTTGTCAGTATCAAGCAGGGAATAGAATCCATACTTTGAATCGTCCAAACTGCAGTTCTGACGAAACGGGAAAGTATTCCTTTTGATCGTAGGAGCCTCTCTAAGGAGGGGATGTGAAGATACATCAAACCTTGTTTGTTGAGCTTTCCAGTAAGCAATCGAGTTCTTGGTAGGGCGACCTACATGTTTCCCTGCGGGCTGGGTGAAAGGCAAGTTGCTAATCAAGGTAGATTTACATCTCTTCATAAGCAGTCGCTTGTATCAGTCTCGGTTCACGGACCTAGGCCAGATAGAAGGTGCCACCGCGTCGAAGCCAAACTGGGGAGAGACGCGAGTAGGGTCAACATCAACTATGATGCGCTCATACTTAGAGATAGCTCTGCGACATTCTCAGCCAGGGAGGGCAGCGAACCCCTCAAACACCAACAAAGGAATTCTCTATAGCAATCATCTCCACTAACGATAGTGTCCTCAGAAAGGGAGCCATTGGGTACAACTTTGAGTTGAATCACACATTCTCAATGCGAGTAGCATAAGGCCTGGCTGTAAACCTTGCTCGATCGTCGCAGACCAAGCTCCATGAACACTAAGGTAAATTGGTCTTATACCACCGGGCATCTCTCCCACTCCGAAGTGCATTCTTCGCACCCGGAACGTTCCAACAACTGGGTTTCGATGGGATGGGAGCATATGATGGCCACCTTTCGAAAACCCACATGGTAAGAAACAAAATGTTGACAAAATTCAACACATCAAGACGCCCGCGAGAATCCAATGGCAGCCACAAGTTGGTCCAACCGATGATACAGGGTTCCCAACACCAGAGGCCCAAGTGCGACGTTTTGGCCAAGAGCTAGCTTGACAGCAAGGGGCAAGACATGATGGAAGACCCCGTCATGAGGATGGACATCAATTAAATATCGCGACAGCCAAGCACAAAGAAATCCGCACAAGGTCAAGTGATACCCCTTCCCCTCGATGTAATTTTTCTCTTTGGGGTCCTTCTCCAGAATCTCCTTGGTAATTTTACTATTCGCATAGTCATGAAAGAAATATTGTACCCATTTTCCCCAAGTGTTCTTCGCAGAGGTCTCAACCAACTGCCATGTTGGGAGAACTTCTGCAGATTTCCAGCGAGTGGAAATCCTCTTCACCTCGGTCAAGCACTCCTCCATCTGCGCAGAAAGGGCAAGTTCTGCATCAGATGCCAAAGCAGCCAAGGGATCAACTTTGCCCATGGGAGAAATATCATATAGCATCTGCACATCCTCCCAAGTGGGGGCTGCCTCAAACTCAGCAAAATGGAAGGTTTGAGTCGCAGGCGAATATCGAGAGAAGAGATTCAGAAGCATAGTATTATCCAGTTTCACGGCGGCACCCTTCGTAGCCCTAACAGCGTGGTAGATCTCAGCCCGGTCTAATAAAACAGCGTGATGAGTCAGTACATGGTCAGTCCACTCATCCATTAGCTCCATTTTATGCAGAAAGGCCTGGGTGGAAATATCGGTATGGGGGGAAAACCCATTCTCTAGACCTATTCTCACCACATCTTTGGCGTCAATTAACTCCAACTCGGCTCGACTAGTCAAAGGGTTCAACAGTAGCATATCTTCAGTAGCGGGCTCTTGTAGATTCCTACTTCAGTTCTAGCATGATAGAAGTCTTCTCCACCCAGATATGGAGCTTTCTTCCACAAGGTCTTGGGAAGGTCAGGGATCTCTTCGGCTTCCTTCACGGATTTTGCTGCTTTTGTCTTGGCCATTTCTATAGCAAAGCAAGAAAAAATGGGGGAGAAATATACACACTTTTAGTTTCAAGTTCAAGAAGCAGATCCTACAAGTTTCTGGGTTTCGAGACTGTTAAATTGGGAAGATGAACAGTTCTGGGTGAATTACAGGTTCAAAATTTCAGGGTTGCGAAAGATGATGCGAAAGATTATCGTTTCAATTCGTTTCAATCTTTTAGGGTTTTAAAATAATCCTCTCCAATAGTTTCAAAAGATTCTGGGTTTTTCAGATTCAAGACAGTTCAAAGGTATGAAGTACATTAATTTAAATTGAGCAAAGCCAACCTTGTGATGATGAAGCGATTTGAAGAAGACGATTTGCAAGGAAGAACTGGTGGTTGATTATCTGTATTTGCTCTCGGAGGATCTCAGAAAACATTCACTTTAGTGAGAGAAGCAATACTTTGCAACAATGGAGGACGAAGAGTATTTATTCAAAAACACTGAAGAGTCGCGTCCTTTCAGTGGTCGAATCGTAACCGTCACCGCCGAATCGTGCAATCACAGGCCAACGCTGACGTCACGCCTAAAACCCTAGAAGAAAAAAAGGAACGACTCTAGGGATCCTAGGTCATAATGACGCGCACGGGGGATGGTTTTGCGTGTATTTGAATTGGTGCGTAGCTACGACACGCGCGCTGGTTTTTGCGCATTGAAGTTTATCCGATTAGGTGTCTTCACGCGCAAAAAGGGGGCTAATGTAGATAGTGCTTTCCAGATAGACAGATCACAGCCACATGGCAGTCATCCAGCACAACTAGCTGTGCTCCACACACACTGGATCACCACCCGCGCTGATCCACGTGGGGGCTGCGAGACAGGACCCTCACACACCACAACACGGGACTTGTAGGGACTTAGTGGTTTGGAGGCTAGAGTAAGTCCTGTCGCGCGCGAGCGACAACCAAGCCCGCGCGCGACCTCTAGTAACTGTTTTGATAGATTTATGGCACGAGCTCCATAGAACCGGTCAACCTCATAACGGTTCCGGTATACGCAGAGGAAGTGCAGAACGATCCCTATATATGCGGACGAGCGTTCGGTTGTGGTTAAGGTAATTAAGCCGCCATTTATGGGTGCATTAACTCACTACAACGGTCATATTCTCCACTATAGATAGGATTGTTAACCCTTCCTTACACAACACTAATCACCTGAACTACACGGAAGCTCTGCCAAAATCTGTCTATCTCTCATACAGCTACTACTGTCTTACTCTCTCCCTACTCACAATCCTACTTCTCTTGTGTTTTTTATCCCCTGTTCTTGGTGTACATTGAATCTGCCCCAGAGGATTCTCTCGTACATAAAAAGTGAGGTTGAAAATCAACTTGGAAAGAAGATCAAGTCACTAAGGAGTGATAGAGGTGGTGAATATGAATCGCCATTTGAACAAGTGTGTTCTAAAAGTGGTATCATTCACCAAACAACGGCTCGTTATTCGCCACAACAAAACGGTGTTGCTAAGCGAAAGAATATGATGTTGAAGGAAATGATGAATGGTATGCTCTTAAGTTATGGGTTGCCCCAGAACATGTGCGGGGGGGGGGGGGGGAGGGGAGTCGAGAAATCTTATCTAAGAACCATATTCTATATAGAATTCCTCAAAAGAAGATTGATAAGACTCCATATGAGCTACAAAAAGGGCATCCGCCTACTTATAAAATCTTTCGAGTGTGGGGGTGTCTGGAAAAGGTGTTGGTACCAAATCCGAAAAAGGTTCGCATATGACCAAAAAGAATGGACTGTTTGTTCATTGGACGCACATGACAATAGTGCGTATATATTTTTGGTTCACAAGTCAGATATCCCTGATATACATGGGAACACTATAATAGAAGCTAGAACAGCGTCGTTCTTTGAAGATGTGTTTCCATGTAAGGAAAGGGAATCGAAGTAATCTACCAAAAGGGTACATGACCCAAAAATTTAGGGAACTCCCTCGACGAGGGAAAAGGGATAGAATTGCTAAAACGTTTGGTTCTGATTTCATAACCTTGGTGATGGATGATGAACCAAAGACGTATATGCAAGCGGTATCTAGTCCTGAAGCTCCTTATTGGAAGGAAGCAATTAACAGTGAAATTGATTCCATTATGCAAAACCACACTTGGGAAGTGGTGGATCTTCGTCCTGGTTGTAAACCACTTGGGTGCAAGTGGATTTTTAAGAGGAAGTTGAAGTTGATAAGTACAAAGCTCGGCTGGTAGCTAAGGGTTTCAGGCAACATGAAGGGATCGATTTCTTCGATACTTATTCGCCGGTGACACTCATAACCTCAATACGAGTGTTGATAGCTATAGCTTCTTTGTTAGACCTCAAGATTCACCAAATGGACGTTAAGACGGCGTTCTTGAATGGTGAACTGAACGAGGAAATCTATATGGAACAACCCGAAGGGTTTGTCTTCCCAGGACAAGAGGCCAAAGTTTGTCGAATTTGAAGTCCTTGTATGGATTAAAACAAGCTTCGAAAAAATGGCATGAGAAATTTGATAGAACCATGATGTAAGGGGGTTGTAACATCAATGAGTGTGATAAATGTGTCAACATCAAGAACACTCATGAAGGCTATGTAGTAGTCTGTTTGTATGCCGATGACTTGCTTATTTTGGGAAGCAATAAGAAGATCATTGAAGATACAAAGAAGATATTAGCGAAGAACTTTGACATGAAAGACATGGGTCTAGCTGATGTGATTTTAGGAACTAAGATTTCTAAAACACGAGAAGGGTATGCTTTATCTCAATCACACTATATTGAGAAAGTTCTCAATAAGTTTGATAAAGATAAAAGCAAACCGGTAAAAACTCCAGTTGATGTACTTGGTAGGCTATTGTACATTACAAATTGTACAAGACCTGATACTGCTCAGGCAGTTAGCAAGTTAAGCCGGTCTACGAGCAATCCTGGTGTAGACCACTGGAAGGCAGCGATAAGGGTTTCTGAAATATTTAAGATATTCTCAGAATTTGAGTTCATTGCGTTGGACAAGGAAGGTGAAGAAGCTGAATGGCTTCGTCACATTCTGGAGGACTTGCCTATGTGGCCGAAATCGGTACCTCCAATTTGCCTACACTGCGATATTCATTCTGCAATTGGACGAGTACAAAATGCTATGTATAATAAAAAGTCTAGAGATATACGTCGTAGACACAATACTGTTAGACAGTTTCTCTCGAACGGTATAATAACGATCGATTACGTTTAAGTCTAAGGAGAACCTAGTGGATCCGCTGACTAAAGGACTACCGAGAGAGCAAGTCTGGACTTTATCGAAAGGAATGGGCCTGAAGCCTCTTGAAAAATCCGTCATAGTGGAAAACCCTACCTATCTTTATGAGATTAGCTTCGGGACAGTTTATTTGAGACTGAGATTATTGAATGGCCAATTTGGTCATTCATGTGGGGGATTGTTGGATATACTTGAAGCTCTTGAGCTCAAGTGTGAGCTCAACTTGAGCTCTTGAGCTAAATTATGAATGAGCAAATTGTTGTGTTGAGATGACGATCATTCGGCTATAGTTTTCGGTGGAGAAACAATGTTAATTAATAAACACACGCGCGCGCACCGTTTTGTAGCGGTTTTGGGTCGTGGGTCGACCCATATATAATATTGTGCTTATTTTATTTAACATGTGGATTTTATTTCTCCTGGAGAACTATTGTTCCCTAAGAACGTGAGAAGAGGGCTGGGAACATGGGTTGTGGCTTCAGCCACGATGTCTTCCTCCTCTTCTATAAAGAACGGATTCGTTCTCCATTCAAAACAAGCTCACAGACGGATCATCTCTCACTCTCAATCCCGCTGATCTCTCTCTCCCTCAAACTGTTCAAAGTTGTTTCGTTCGGACAATCAAGGGTTCGTGCTACACCAGTTGATTGTGACAAGAGGAGTTCTGGGAGGCGATTGTTCCATTCAAACCGATTGCACCGCGGGGCAAAACGCTTTAAGGAAAGAGTTCGTCAACGCGATCCTCTTCTTCTCGTCAGTTCGTTGGTTTGGTGACAGGTTCTTCAATAAATTTTGTTTTATTTTGATTGCCGCAGATTAATTATTCTAACATCCTCAACATATTTTGATTATCAGTGTAATGTAACGAGATAAGGTTGAGAAACGTCATTGCGACTGTTGGGATGTCAAAGAGATGGACAAATTTAAGAAGTAACATCTGGGAACTGTTTGAAATATCGACAGCACAAAGATAGTCTTTATGTGAAAACAACTGAAGAGGACTTGAATACCCACTAAAATTAGGGTAAGTGACTTGTGTGGTGAAAATTCATAATGGTCCCCAATGTGTGTTGGGACAGGGAACTTCATGATGTATATAGAACAAAACCTAGCACTCTCGATTGGACCATATCTTGTCACAATTCACTAACTACTACAGTATCAGTTTTGGGAGGGACTTTGGCCTATCTGTCTTGCGAGTTCCTTCAGGATCCCAAACATATTAAACCCTCTTGAATATTTTGTGGAATAAGTTAGATGTTGGATGATATGTTGGGAATTTCAAATTATGCAACGTGCATCTTCTGTCCTTGCCCGGCGACTTCACCCCGTTAGATTCAACATACTTGGGAGGATGCAACCACTGCTAGAACCAGGAATTGAGAACGGCCAGGGCATAATTTTATGTAAAGTTAATAACAATTACACTAGTAGTACTTGTATTGTTAACTAACAAATATTTAGAACGTGGGGGTATTAGTGGCGGGATGCACTTGCCACCTCTGATCCTTTGGTGGCTCAGGATACAACTATGAACTAGCCCCTTGTTCCAAGTGTTGAGTTGCTTTTTGGTGTTAACCAAATTAGATAGTGGCAACTAAACTACACTAGCTTTTTAGGGATAGATGTTTTCGAAATAATGAAAATCACTTTGTCTCTGCTCATTGTTCTCATCCTAACTTTTATCGCTATTGACTGTGTCATTTTGACCCGATAATTTAGATAGTAAAATAATGAAATTTTTTAAATAATCTTTTCATGGTGTTGTAGTGTTAAAGGTTCTCCATATACTGTGAAAAAAATATCAAAAAGTCGCATCGTTTTGCTATCTAAATCACCCGGTCAAAGTGACCAAGATACGAGTCAAAAAATCAGGATGAGAACAAAGAGCATAGACGGAGTAGTACTGAATAGCTATTGAGAGTATATGGGCGTCTGATTGTCTGGTAAAAGATCTTAAGGGGGTTACTTTTGGATTACGCATGCAATACGTCAAGATTTCACCTCCTCGGCCAGTCTTAGAGGACGTGTCATGTGCCATGCTCATAATGTAAGAGCATCTCCAACCATGAGGGGGGAGGGGGAGGCAACAACTCGTATAAAAACACGGACCATGTCCAACCATGATGGGGGAGGGGGAAGGGGGAAGGTGGGGCGAGAATTTAGGCACGAGTGGAGGATGGTTAGGGACTTAGGAGGCATTTCCCCCTAACATCCCCCTCCCCCTCCATTATAGCTAATGAATCCAATTTTTGGATATGTTAATAACACTTAATACTATTTTATTATTATAATATGTGTTTTTAATTAGATTAATATATTTTTATTATTATTTTTATTATAAATAAATAAATAATATTTTTCCATAATTGAACAAAAATATTTAAGAAAAAAGTGGTTATTTTATTTTGCTGTCAATTTGAGATATCTTATTATTTTTTAGTTAGAAATTATATTTATTAAATATTTTGGAAACACGGTTAAAAAGATGCAAAATTTAATGAATCACAAATAGTATAAGACAAAGACAAATATATATATTTATATTAATATTATTTCAGACTTATTTTTATCACTATCAATGATTTATTTTTAAATCATTCAATACATTTTTAAAATAAACTTAATTAGGTGGGAGGGGGGGAATGGTTGTAGATGAGTAGTAGTTTGGGGGAGAGGAGGGAGAAATTAGTGGCCCCTATGAGGGGAGGGGGAGGGGAAAATGCGACATGGTTGGAGATGCCCTAAGAAAATGGGCGTTGAGCCGGCTGAGGAATTCGTCTTTGCACTCTACCCTCCATTGATGTTGGATACAATGTTGACTCCATTCGAAGGTAAAACTTGAAATTTCACTAAACTAATTAGAAATCTATAGAAACTAATGAAATTTAATAAAACCTAATTTTTAATTCAAAGTCAATACTCTCTCTCAAACTCTCCCGAAACTCCATTCAACTTCTTCGTCTTCATCTTCATCCTCCAGAATCAATGGCTTCATCTTCTTCATCGTCTTCCATTGGCTACTACATCTTATGCTTATCTTCCCACCCCGTTGTTTTAATTCACCCTGCCACCACCGCTGACAATAGTAGAATATATATTGGTGTTGACTAGACTGCTATTTTTCAGGGGGTTTCGCGTCATTTGTGAGCGATTCTCGACATTTTTTGAGTCACGTGATGATATTTTGACCATTGAATGAGAGTGCGGGGGGGGGGGGGGAGGGGGAGGGGGTGTTTAATGATTTTATGCATTTTGCGCTCATTTGCACGTATATTTTGTATATTTCTTTCCGCTGTATAATATTTGGTGTTTGTTCTGTTTATACATGCGGAGGAAAGGCACTAGCTAAGGAAATGCAGGAGCACCGTATGCACCCCGTGAACCTCAAGTGGAAAAAAGAATTAGAGAAAGAAGACGGAGCAAGGGACAAGAGAGCAAAAGAAGAAGTCACCAGAAAGCTCAATGCGCGACGAGCCAGAGGCTGAAGGAGAGACAGTGAAGACCCTCGTCGAGCGAGCTGAGGCGTAGACGACTCTTTGGCGGGGCTGATTTGTAATTTGCAAGACTTATTAGGAGGCTCTCTCACGTACTCCACTTGGAGATTTTAACCTAACCACCCCCATCAGTTTCATTCGTACACTCTGGGAGTGAAGATGAGAGACCCACCCATTACTGTTCAAGGATTGAAGGACAGACGAAGTCATATTTGGAGCTCAAGATCGAGATCATCATCGTGGAATCCATCCGGAAGTACCAATAGTTTATTATCTTTCACTTCTTAATTATGGACTCTATTTTAGATACAATGGTTTATGTGATGTTGTGCACAATCATACGTAGCTAAAGTTACTGTTCAAGGATTAAAGGACAGTTGGAGTCATATTTGGAGCTCAAGATCGAGATCGTCATCGTGGAATCCATCCGGACTACCAATAGTTTAATTATATTTCCTTCTTAATTATGGACTCTATTTTAGATACAATGATTTATGTGATTTTGTGCACAATCATGCGTAGCTAAACTTGTGTTTGCTAGGAACCGACTCGGGTGCCTTGGCAAATTTATGGGATGAGTTTTGGATTGATTTGGATCATTGGATTTTTCTAGATCAAATGTTCACGGAGGTGGTATTTATGTTTAAATTATTTTTTTTAGCGAATATCTTGTGGTTATGTCAATCGTGAGTGATTGATTTTTTTTAGTAGCTCAAATTAACGACCATAATTTCGATATATTCATGCATATTCTAAGTGGTCGTTCATGTGTGAGATGCTAAAACATGATAAATTAAATATTTGATCTAAACAGTAAATCTCACTAGGGGTTAGTTAATCGCTTGCGACCGCGAATTAGTTATTGTCACCCTTGTATATCCAATCTATGGTTTCTCGATTCCATGAGTTGAATTAGACAGACAAATGACATCAATATCTCATAATAAATCATTTGAGCATGACCATGCATTTTCCTAAGTCTCACTTATCGAGCGGCCATGGATATTTACTCTCGTTATGTAGGAAGAACAAGTCATATCTACATCAATCACACCCCTCAACAAGTTTTACAACATGTCCAATTTTGTCTTTATAATCACCTTGTCACATAGTGATGTTTGGCGGTATTAGAACATGTCACTCCACATCTAGGAAATGTAGTGACTTCAAGTCATAGGATCACAACACCATTGCCACTAAGAGAAGCACTTATGCCACTCACATATCATCTATGTAGTGTTCTCATGGCATGTCAATCTGGTAAGTCATTACTCCTAATGTGTACCCATGAGTTAGACTTGATATCTCATATCAATCTATCCACACACTAGTCTCAATGCATTGTAGTCTTCTTAATTGACAATAAAACTAGACTAGGGATATTTAATAATATAAAATTTATGGGTCAATTACTTATTAGCCACCCCCGGTATAGAGTAATGAACCATATACAACCTCCAGTTTCAAATCCTTCTTATTCCCACCTCCAATTGTTAGTTGTTAACAATCAACAAGTGAGATAAATTCCTTCCAATTTTTTCGTTAGTTAACGGTTATCGAGGGGCAATATTGTCAACTCGCAAAAAACATGAACACTAATTAATACCGCCACAACCACCACCATAACCACCCGAAGACCAAAGTTGCACCACGAAGACCACTAACAAACCCACAATTCGGTCACTAACAAACCCAGAATCCGCCGATATAATTTCCAGAAATCCCATCCTGCAACCTCCATCCAAATCACACACCCACACCATAACCAGCCATAGCCTAACTCATACAGAATTCAATTTGCTTAAGAGATTGCACAAATTGAGTCCCAAATAGATACCCTAAATTGAAATCCAATAAATTTTCTGGGTCACTGAGAAGAAGAAGAAGAAGACGAAGAAGAAGAAGAAGAAGAAGAAGAAGAAGAAGAAGAAGAAGAAGAAGAACCCATACGAATCGACTGTGTCACACCCAAAAACTCAAATGGGAAGATGGAAAGCCGTCGTTGACCCCAATCACCGTAGGAATTCGAAGAGGAGCTGGAAGCAGAGCCCATTCAAGCTCTACTCTGCTCTGCTTTTCCGATGGAGCACCAATTGGTGTCGTTGATACAGTTCAGGATATGTTTAAGGGAGATATACAATTTCGGATCTAGCTGATTATCCAATCTATAGAGAGAGAGAGTGAGAGAGAGAGAGGGAGTGACTATTCTGCGCCGTCGTCCTTCAACATGCTGCTTCTTCTTCTTCATCCTTCGTCTTCTTATTTTTATTTTTTTTGTCATTCTTTTTCTTTTTTGTATATTTATAAGTAGGTAAAAGTAGTGATTGACATAAAAGTCCTCCTGCCAGTTAATTTGTTAAAAAGGCCCCAATTGTTGATTGCAAACAATTATAAACTTTTCGTGGTAATAAGTGTATTTCGAAATTGGGAGTGGTACATGGACCATTACCTTATACTGGGGGTGGCTAATAAGTAATTGACTCAAAATTTATTTTAAGGATTTCATTATGTCAACATATCTCCATATAGATAACTGAATGAATAGAAAGCCTTTATTAATAAATGTCAAAATAAGATTGCCTCTAGGACATACACCAACACTAAGAGAACACAATCATCATCCCTATCACACGACACTATCTACAAAATATAGTTTAACTTCAATAACCGATCCCAAAGCCTCCCCAATCTTCTTTGCGTGGTCCATTCTGAAGAAAGAAGGAGGCATATTCCATAGTTTAACTTCAATAAATGAACAATTAGAT
Source organism: Linanthus parryae (assembly GCA_023055425.1). Taxonomy (NCBI): domain Eukaryota; kingdom Viridiplantae; phylum Streptophyta; class Magnoliopsida; order Ericales; family Polemoniaceae; genus Linanthus; species Linanthus parryae. Next base: position 94,180,495 of record JALGPY010000001.1, read on the forward strand.
TGAATATTAATTCAGCTGGAGAAACATAAGGTCCATCATGAACGATGTATTCAGAAGGGTCACGATGCAACAAAATTCACAAAAAGTGGTGCGCGATTTCGGTTAAAGAGAAAATGCAAGGGAGTTTTATGAAGAAATCAATATTACTGGTAGCTCAGTTTCAGCGAGATGTTACTGTCTACAGGGGGTTTTATGTCAAAAGTTCAAAAAAAAGAATAGAGTGAAAAAAAAGAAAAAAAAATGTCGAAAAAGCAGGAGAGATGGAGGCCAGAAAGCAGGAGACAACGGTCTCGGTGCCGTACTCGCCACCCCCGCTCCCACCCCGTCCCACCCATATTAGGCGCCTCCCTAGCCACCTCCCCCCTATCGTTGGACCTGCTAATCACATTGTTGGAGATGGTTGTAGATAGTGCATTACAGACAGACCAATCACCATCCACGCGGCAGCCATCTAGGAGATTCGACAGTACTCCGGTATCACTCAATCACTATCCTTATATTCATACTTAGCCATATGGGGGGCTGTGAGACAGGTTCGCCCGCGATACTAACCACGCGGGAGTTTTAGGGACTTAGTGGCTTGGATGTTAGAGTAAGGAACGTTGCGCGAGAGCAAAAACCACGCTCGCGCGCGACCCTTGGTAACTGTCTGAGAGATTTAATGACCACGTGTCCCATAAATGCGGTCGATCGTGTAACGGTCCCTACATATGCGGACAATCGTGTAACCATCCCTATATATATGGCCGAACATGCTGTTACGAGGCGAATATCTAGCCGCCATTCATGGGTGCATTAAGCCCTCGTAACGGTCGCTCCTCTACTATATATAGGAACGTTAGCCTTCTATGGCAACTCTCGGATCTTTTGCTAGTCATTTTGATTTTTCTCTCTCTCTCTCTCTGTCAAGAACATTTAACAAGTGCTTACTCTTCCCCTACACTAACCTACAATCTCTTCTTGCTTTCTGTTTTTGTTCTTGTTTTTTGTTACAGGTGTACACTTGGATCTTCTCCCAGGATTTCCTTGTACACATTTAGTGAACTCGATGTGAAACCTTCAAGATTTTCGAAGATCTCTGCAATCATGTCTCAGGAAACCAACACCCGTGAAGGCAATCAATCTCCTTTAAGGGAAGAAATCTCAAGAGAGGAGAACCCACTAGATTATGGCGATCGGGGGAGGACTTGCACAAAACACCATCCCAGGGGAATCAGTCATTCGAGCGACCACGGTACCTACGCCGCACAATCTGAAACAACCCAGGATCTCGGTTCAGGGTTAAAGAGACAATCGAAAACCAAAAGTAGTAATAAGTTTACAAATATTACAATTTAGTTAATAAATAAAACAATATTTGAAAAGATAAGTTTACAATTACTATATGTTAATGGTAAATATGATATGTGCTCTACTAAGTGATCTAACTTAAGCTAAATGTCTCTGTCTCGATTCGCGTTCCCATCCCCCATCTGGATTGATGACCTGCGGTTTTAAAATGGCAAAAGCGAATGAAGTTTTGAAGAAAATGATCGGTAAAAACTGAGTAAATACACAGTACGACATGTAAAGCAACGAGTGGCACATAAGCATGAGTTGAAACAATCTGAAGATTCAAAACAATAAACAGTTTTGGGATTTTGGAACAACTGAAAGTAACCGAGTAACAAAAACCTCTTAATTGAATATTGAGAAACCACGAGTATTCGGTATTATATCCAGAGTAAACAAGTTCAATTAAGTTGCTAAAAATATTAGTTCAGGAGTAGCCAAAGCTTTTCAAATCATTTCAATCGATTAGGGAATATCCAGAGCCACAAACAACATCAATAGAGTAGACAATTTTCTTTCAAGTTCAATTAATTGTTATAGCTGACGCATGTCTAGAGCCACCAGCAGGATCGATGTAAACAGAGGGATCACGAAATAATCACAAATGATTCCTTCTAGGGTATATCAAAACCTATTTCACCCGAGCATTAAGGGAGCCCATACGTCAATCCCCGCTCACAACAATTGGTAAAAGACCTTAAGTGTCGACACACCTATACCGTAGTGACCCTTACAAGTATAAATAACACTCTATAGCTCTAACAAACCCTTGGACGCAATACCTGGGTACATTTTGGCTCACCGGGGGTGGATTTGTGAACAATTATGTTCTATCCAATAATAAGAAGCATTGCTTCAATGACATTAGCCATAAGAAAATGAAGGATCGCTTGACGCCTCTCATTAATAACACAACTCTGTACATCGTCCTAGATCTATTAGAGGTATATTATTACCCTTATTTCTCATAACCAAAGTTGGTATACAATCTTCACAAGTCATTTCCAAGAGTTCTCAGTATAAATCAATAATCGGAATTTTTTGGTATAAATCATGCTTTTCATACTCTTCCAAGTAAGACGATATTCATTTAAACGTCACACACATGGGAACAATGTGATAATTAAAGATCACACATATGTATTTTATATCTTCTCTTTGCCATAGAAAAAATCATATGATCAACTTATCACAAGTAAAGTTCCAAGACTTTAAAAGAAGATTCAATTTATATCCAAACTATTCCGAGTATTAAATCATGCTTTGCATACTTTTTCAATTAATAAAATATTCATTCCAGTCATCACACAAACACTCAAATTTTGATAAGAGTCGCACATATGTAATTACCACTGAGATGAAGCAAAACTAAAAGTAAGAAATTAATCCTAGCACTCCAACGACAACCGCTCTCTCCTACGAGGTCGATGTCTACATTCACACATATAACGTATTTGTTACAACTAATTTATACATGCATTTTACAAATGCAAACCTACTTGCCACATAGTCCTATATGTCACCAATTCACACATAATGATGTTCACTTATAAAAATAAATCAAACAATACACTTATAATTTTAAAAAATTCAAGTTTTCTAAAAACGGTGAAACAACAATTATGGACAAAATTGTAGCTCTGACTTTAGAGCCATATTTACCATATGAAAACATCTTTTAAAATTATAAAATTAATTTAAGATCAACCTACATGTGTCTAATTTCGTAAACACCAAGAAAATTATGCATATCTATTATAAAACTCAAGTTACAAAAATAACAAACACTGCTATGCAGAGAAAGTTTGGAAGAAAGTTTCAAATTTGAAGAACAATAACTACTACTTGGAGAATAATAAAAATTCCCATATTCTCCAGAATGAATCCTCTATGTGTATAGTGTTATCACAAGATATATTGGGTGCCATAAGTTTCTGGAAAAGATATTTTTAACAAAAATGGCAAAACTTGTCCAAAAACAGAGTTTCAGAAAACATGCATCTTAAAATGAGCATATCTCCCTAATAAAAATGGCTACGGAGTTGTTATTTTTCTCAAAATGACCCTCTCTGAGTCTAGTTTCATACTATGCAAGAGTTAAAAATTTCACAGAGACAAAATTTAGAGATGATGTATGTTTTCCACAAACTGGTTAGATTGTGTCTATATGCATTTTTCCAAAAAATCAACAAGTTTGGTTCAAATGATACATGCAACTTATGGAGACTTGATTTTCAACATCATTTTAGGAATGTAGTAAGATTTTCACATGCCCTTGACACAAATTATCAAAAATTTCTTGAGTAACAAATGCGAAGAAGATGACATTCACAACATGCATGTGGGTTCTAGTGTGAGTTTCATGAAATAGTCAAAATTTTGGAGTTTAACTCTTGATCAAAATGAAAATGAAGAATCAAGCATGAAATGGAAGAAATATAAGATAAAATATCATCAATCAAAGCAAAACATGAACATGCATGTATGAATTCAAGACTAGAAGGAAGATTTACCCCAAGATTCAAGAAATTGTTAGAAAATGGTGAAATTGGGCTACAATCCATGAGTAGAATGGTGAAAGAGCTCCCCTCCATGATGATACAACCCTTGGACTCAAGTTTTTCATGCTTTGGATGCAAGAAAATATTGTGTTGATGGTGTTTTGGTGTGTTCAACACCCAAAAACGGGAATGATATTTGGAGAGAGAGAAGAGAGCTTGTATGAATGCTCTTGAACAGAAAAGACATATGAAGAATTGAGAGAAAGTAATGGGGTTGATGGAGGATGAGTGTGATGATTGTGTTTGAGTATTCTTGATGAAAAGATGATGTATTAAAATGAAAGTGGAAGAGATCGATAAGGTAAGGAGTTGATGGAGATGTTGATGGTGAGGAGTGTTTTGATGTAAAATATAGAGTATTATATTGAGATACAAGCTACTCAAGAATGTCTTTCAATTTTAAAATGATTTGACCAAAGTGATGGAGGGAGGAGGTGGATGCATATAAACAAGAGATGAATTGCTAGTTGGTGTAGAAATATAAAATTGATAAATGAGAGATTTCTTTGAGAAAAATAAAAGTTGAGGGGTAATTTACGATTTCTAATTACTCGGTAACACGTAAAGACAATTTTATATAAATTAAAAAAAAAATCAAAAAATTCAAATAAATCACTTTGTATATTAATGTCAAAATTCACTTTTATAAAACTACAAACTATCTCCCAAATACTCAAAATAAGTTTCATCTAGTATCATCCAAGTTTCAAAAACTATAAAATAACCCCAAATTAAAAATATATATCATCATAGATGTCAAATGATACCCTTATACTTTAAAATTAAGAGAGTAATTAATAAGCCTGAAATATAATTTCTCAAAAGTTTCATATACTTTTTTTTCCGAAATGACCAAATAACCCCTAACGTAAATACGAGGTATTACATTATATCCCCTTAAAATGAAGCTTCGTCCCCGAAGCTTAAGAAAATATTTTGTGTAAAACTACGACATGCTTCAAAAGAATGCAAATAATGCGAGTTGTATGCAATGCTAATGCACATGCATCACTTATATTAACGGGAACGAGCTCTCATTCCGTAAAGTCTCTACTCACTCGTATCATAGTAGGGGTTCAAATACAATTAGTTCCAGTAGAAGGTTGACACGAAATTTTGAAATGTCTAGAAGAACACACAAGTTACCACGTTTACAAAGCGATTCAAAATTTTCGATGATTTAAACAAGTCTTGAAATCTTTTAGACACAAAATACTTTGATCGAAACTAACATGGCATTTTGCTTTGCTCATCCGCATGGAAAATATTGTCTTACCTGTATAGGATTAGATAAACCAATCACCTCAAGTGTTCCACGCATACGAGGGGGAAAAGAACACTATGTGTCGTAACACAACGTGTCTCTCCATCACAACTCACATGTGTTTCAAATGTTCCAACTTAGTCTACACATCGGGTACAACTCATAGTACCGTCGTACCAAGAGTCACGCCAGCGGACTGCTAAACAAAGTGGTCCATATCAAATTGGCATTTGGTATCTCCGCACCCAATCATTTTTTAGAAACATTTTTTTAAAGAATACTTTATTGTCAAAACTTTCTAACTTTGAAAATGACCATGCCAAATTACATCAATATGACACAAAATAAAATATTATCTTAAAATTCGTCGCTCGTAGGTAAGAAAAGAATGGTCTCGAGGTCTTCTAAGTTAAAGCATCATTACTCTCTCGTCGGCAAATTAACACAAAAATATAAAGAGTCATAGATACACATTACACAATTATAGCAAGCATTTCGAGATAAATAAGCATGTCACATTAGAATTGCGCATGGCAAGTAAATTTTGCAGGAATCACATCTCAATAGCCAAACACATTGAATCAACAAGTACGGTACAAGTGAAGATAAACGATAGGTAAGTACCCCAACTCCCGGCAGCTTGTTTAATTTGTTATTAAGAAATTGGGTTATCTTAGCAAATTTTAAAATTTCGAAAACATTTCATCTTTCACATTCCCTACTAATGGAAATCGAAAAGTCACTTTAATCGGAGAACCGATGCTCTGATAGCAGCTGAAACAATCCGGGATCTCGGTTTCGGGTTAAAGAGACAATCGAAAACCAAAAGTAGAAATAAGTTTACAAATAGTACAATTTAGTTAATAAATAAAACTATATTTGGAAATATAAGTTTACAAATACTATACGTTAATGGGAAATATGATATGTACTCTACTAAGTGATCTAACTTAAGTTAAACGTCTCTGTCTCGATTTGCGTTCCCATCCCCCATCTTGATTGATGACCTGCTGTTTTAAAATGGAAAAAGCCGACGCAGTTTTGAAGAAAATGATCTTTAAAAACTGAGTAAATTTACACTACGACATGTAAAGCAACGAGTGGCAGATAAGCATGAGTTGAAACAATCAGATGATTCAAATCAATAAAACTATCAGTTTTGGGATTTTGGAACAACTAAAAGTACCCGAGTAACAAAAACCTCTTAATTTGAGAATATTGAGAAACCACGAGTATTCGGTATTATATATAGAGTAAACAAGTTCATTTAAGTTGCTAAAAATATTAGTTAAGGAGTAGCCAAAGCTTTTCAAATCATTCCAATTGATTAGGGCATATACAGAGCCACAAAAAAAAATCAATAGAGTAGAACATTTTCTTTCAAGTTCAATCAACCATTATAGCTGAAGCATGTCCAGAGCCACCAGCAAGATCGATGTAAACAGAAGGATCACAAAATAATCACAAATGGATCCTTCTAGGGTATATCAAACCCTATTTCACCCGAGCGTTAAGGGATCCCATACGTCAATCCCCGCTCACAACAATAGCTAGAAGGCCTTAAGTGTCGACACCCCTATACCGTAGTGACCCTTACAAGTATAAGTAGCACTCTATAGCTCTAACAAACCCTTGGCCGCAATACCATGGTACATTTTAGCTCATCGCGGGAGGATTAGTGAAAATTTAAGTTCTACCCAATAATAAGAAGCATTGCTTCAATGGCATGTGCCATAAGAAAATGGAGGATCGCTTTGCACCTCCCATTAATAACACAACTCTGTACATCGTCTAGATCTACTAGAGGTATCTTATTACCTTTATTCTCATAACCAAAGTGTGGTATACAATCTTCACAAGTCATTTTCAAGAGTTCTCAGTATAAATCAATAATCGGAATTTTTCGGTATAAATCATGCTTTTTATACTCTTCCAAATACGACGATATTAATTTAAACCGTCACACACATGGGCACAATGTGATAATTAAAGTTCGCACATATGTATTTTATATCTTCTCTTTACCATAGAAAAAATCATATTATCAACTTATCACAAGTAAAGTTCCAAGACTTAAAAGGAAGATTCAATTTATATCCAAACTATTTCGAGTATTAAATCATGCTTTGCATACTTTTCCAATTAATAAAATATTCATTCGAGTCATCACACAGACACTCCAATATTGATAAGTAAGAGTCGCACATATGTACTTACCACTGAGATGAAGCACAACCAAAAGTAAGAAATTAATCCTAGCACTCCAACGACAACCGCTCTCTCCTACGAGGTCCATGTCTACAGTCACACGTATAACATATTCGTTACAATTAATTTTTACATGCATTATACAAATGCAAACTTACATGCCACATAGTCCTATATGTCACCAATGCACATATAATGATGTTCACTTATCAATATAAAACAAACAATACACTTAGAATTTTAAAAAATTAAAGTTTTCTAAACATCATGCATAGCTATTATAAAACTCAAGTTACAAAAATAACGCACACTTCTATGCAGAGAAATGTTTAGCAGAAAGTTTCAACTTTGAAGAACAATTACTACTACTTGGAGAATAGGAAAAATTCCCATATTCTCAAGAATGAATCCCATATGTGTATAGTGTCATAACAAGAAATATTGGGTGCCATAATTTCTGAATGAGATTTTTAACAGAAATGGCAAAACTTGTCCAAAAACAGAGTTTCAGAAAACATGCAACTTAAAATGAGCATATCTCCCTAACAAAAATGGCTATGGAGTTGATGTTTTTCTCAAAATGACCCTCTCTGAGTCTAGCTTCAGAATATTCAAGAGTTTAAAATTTCACGGAGACAAAATTTGGAGATAATCAATGTTTTCCACAAATTTGGAGATAATCTATGTTTAAAATTTCACACGCTCTTGACACAAATTATTAAAAATTTCTTGAGTAACAAATGCAAAGAAGATGACATTCACAACATGGATGTGGGTTCCAGTGTGGGTTTCATGAAATTGTCAAAATTTTAGAGTTTAACTCTTGATTAAACCATGAAAATGAAGAATCAATTATAACAAAAAAGAAATCTAAGATGAAATATCATCAATCAAAGTAAAACATGAACATGCATGTATGAATTCAAGACTAGAAGGAAGATTTACCCCAAGATTCAAGAATTGTGATGAGAATGGTGAAATTGGGCTTCAATCCATGAGTATAATGGTGAAAGAGCTCCCCTCCATGATCATACAACCCTTGGACTCAAGTTTTTCATGCTTTGGATGCAAGAAAATATTGTTTTGATGGTGTTTTTGTGTGGTCAACACCCAAAAACGGGAATGATATTTGGAGAGAGAGAGAGAAGAGAGCTTGTATGAATGCCCTTGAAGAGAAAAGACATATGAAGAATTCGGAGAAAGAAATGGGGTTGATGGAGGATGAGTGTGATGAGTGTGTTTGAGTGTTCTTGATGAAAAGATGATGTATAAAACTGAAAGTGGAAGAGATAAGGTAAGGAGTTGATGGAGATGTTGATGGTGAGAAGTGTTTTGATGTAAAACATAGAGTATTATATTGAGATACAAGCTACTCAAGAATGTCTTTAGATTTTAAAATTAGTTGACCAAAGTGATGGAGGCAGGTAGGTGGATTCATATAAACAAGAGATGAATTGCTAGTTGGGGTAGAAATATCAAATTATAAATGAGAGATTTCTTTGAGAAAAATAAAAGTTGAGGGGTAAATTTACGATTTCTAATTGCTCGGTAACACATAAAAAATATTTTATATAAATTAAAAAAATCCGAATAATTCAAATAAATCACTTTATTTATAAATGTCAAAATCCACTTTTACAAAACTACAAACTAACTCCCAAATACTCAAAATAAGTTTCATCTATCATCCAAGTTTCAAAAACCATAAAATAATACCAAATTAAAAATATATATCATCATAGATGTCAAATGATATCCTTATACTTTAAAATTAAGAGAGTAATTAATAAGCTTGAAATATTATTTCTCAAAATTTTCATATATTTTTTTCTGAAATGACAAAATAACCCCTAACGTAAATACGGGGTATTACACAATCCTACCCAATATTAACCCTTCATATCCGATCCAGCCGCCTCTTCCTCAAGGGTCTTTGCCTCAACAACCAAGCCTACCATCAGAACCTCCTCTTCCATCTGGTTATCAGTCGGAACATGCGTCTGTAAGAAATCTAGCATCATACCTATTGGCACCCTCATATGTGACTGGAGTTCAAGCCAGCTACACACCTCCACCTCCCTATGATCCTAGCATGCCCTACATACATGGGCTCGCGGGAACTCCAACGTCTATACCAGGAGGAAGTGCGCCTTCTAACATGATAGCTCTGGAGCAACGTCTAGACAATCTCATCGCGAACCAGTGCTTCGCGGACACTGTCATCCCAAAGGTTGATAGCGCGCCACCAATCCCGCGCGATATTTACCTGATGCCTAACCCTGCTAAGGTACAAGGCACCTAAGTGGTAGAAATTTGATGAAGTCAGCGGAAATGCGCATGAGCATGTAATGCGGTTCGTTGATTTGATGGGCCCGCACGGAATCGACACAAGGCTGCTCATGCGCGAATTCCCAAAGTCTTTAGGAACGATCGCGTACAAATGGTGTAGAACCCTGGAGGCGGGCTTGATCAAGACCTAGGAGGATATGGTCAAGAAATTTTACACCAAGTTCTTCTAAGTTAAGGAGAAAGTCACGACGATTCATTTGTCGCGCATGTACTAGAAGCATGACGAGGAGGGCGTCACATTCATAAAGAAGCTCAGGACTATTTCGTTGGAATGCGTGGATGAGGTGCTCGAGAGTCGCCTCGTTGAAATTTGTCTCCAGGGCATGCGATGTAACACCCTGCAATTTTGATAGGGGTTAAGTTGTAACTAATTAGAAAATTGAGGCAGTTGTGAAAAAATCACTAGTTCCCCAATGATTGCAGACATCTGATTAGCAGGAATTTTAAAAAATTTGAATTCAAGTTGGGGCAAGAATGCAAAATTTCAGAAAGTATAAGTTTCTCTATAATTACATTTTTACCCGAAGTTTTAGAAAACTACTTTTTCACCCCCGTTTATGAATAGAGATACTTGTGACTTTCCCCAACCTACCACCTCACCTATTGAGGTGGCATCTCCACATCTTCTTCCCGTTTCTGAGAAACATATTTCTATCACCGACACAATCATCTTCATCATTCTATTCCTTTCTCAAGAACGCCACCACCATCACCATCATACCACAATCACCACGCCACCTCTTCCAAAGCTGCAACAACCCAAGAATCATCCAAGGAACATCAAAGGATTGTACTGATAAGACTGAGACTATGGGAGTAAATAATCATTCTGGGCTTGGCAGCTAGAGTAAATAGTCATTGCTAGCTCCCGACTTGTAGGCAACTAGTACTACCCTCTGGACTGATGATCCAGTAGGGGGTGTGCACACTTAAGGTCTAGTTTGTCTTGGTGGATTAATGGGTGGTATAAGAATGGGAAATGAATATGGATTTGTTTTAACTATGTTATTCAATACTTGCAAATAGTGGTATTATGTTTCCTTTACTATTTCAAGTGGATTACGTTACTGGGGAAAAGGTATTACAAGTTTATGTTATACATTATCAAATCTGCATATGCCTATTTCATTATGAAATCTTCAATGGTTGTTATCAAACAATATCGTGATATCAATGTCTTCCATATTTGGCAGGTGAGTGCGCGGGAGCTTGGGAATTAGGTCATAACTTAGAGGATTGACACAACAATATAACAATCTATTAAAGTAAGTTACTTTTATATCCAGTTTTTTTAATTCTGTCTTGTAACAGAACTGTTAGGATTAAGCCCCTCGCTTAGCATTTCCGTGCTTAGCGGAAGAAGTCTCCGCAGAGTCTGGGGGATTCATTTATAGTTCTCCAGCACTCTAGGATGGGGGTGTTACAGATGGTATCAGAGCATTGGTTCTGTAAAAGACAGAATTAGAAACTCAATTGATAGGTGGATAGTGTTTTCATAACTAAAATTGGATAGGAAACAAGACTAAAACTAACATTGGATGGTTGGGGACAGCACAAGCGAGAGGGTTGAATATGAAAACTTAGGCCAAATAAGTCTAAGTAGTTGGAATCTCACGCAAAGATTCATAGTTTATGCATTGTATTGCGTAATGAGGAATATGTCATAGTACTGGAAAATAATAGTGGTTGTGAAGAATAATACATGAATGGTATTGATAGCGGGAAAATCTGGGAGTTGGATAAAGGGGAGGTATAAAGTATGTTCTGTATGAATCATACTGGTACAACTACAACGTCATTTGGGGTTATTTGTGGTCAGCCAGGAAAAAAAAGCCTTTATAAGAATGTAAGAGATTCTACCAAAATAGATCCAATATTAGACGTCACAACTAAAAAGGAATTGAAGTGGTTAAGTTTGGATACATACTAGTATGTGGATGGATTTTTTAGGAATCCTCAGTTTGGGTATGGCATTTGTTAGGGAACTGAATAAGTAATGGATAGGATCTGTTAGTAGAGGCATTAGGGTTACGTGTAGAGCAATAAGATGTAATATTAGAATATAATGGGATACGGGTATTCCGGAACATGGAACACATGATATAGAGGTATGCGCGACAATCAGGGGGTTGGGAACTTCTCTAAGCTATATGGTGGGATAAAAGTGGGATTATGAAGGGATCGTATTAGGAAAATAAGCTTGTGCTGAGTAATTATAACATCATTAAGGAAGCTGAAGTAGTCAGACAGTGTGAATGTTATTGTAACATGAGAAATTTCTGTGGAGATAGCTAGTGGGTAAAAGAGCAGATTAACTTTGATATGTTCAGACATGAACTTGTCAGGACTGACAAACTTAAAACTGGGAAAGATAGTTGTACCAAATTGTTCAGCCAACGGAGCGAGAAGATAATAAGTGATGAGTAAGGATGGCGACGATTACGACGAGCAAAGACTGTGGAGAGTGTATCCTTGGGAGTAGGAGACCTAACAGGGTAGGTACGATTTCACTGGTCATCCATCGAAAGACATAAAAACTAAGAAAGGGGTGAATAACTCTTAAGGCGTGTTGCTAGATTGGAAATAAAAAGGAAAGCACGTTGTTAAGACATGAATTGTATAAGCTCTAAGGCATGGAATACGAGTAAGGCTATTCTAGCAGATCCCATAGAGGACTAAGAAATCAGCAGAGCTATATATAGTATGAAGGAGTGTGATGGAGAATTTGAGCAACCAGATAACGGGTCAGTTCAGAAAAGAAGAGTATAGGAGGTTAGAATCACAATTGAGCTTAATGCTGAGGTTAGGCCAGAGTTCATAGGAAATGGGCTGTAAGGATAGAGAGCTGACAAATTACGGATGGATTAATTAAAAGTTTATTAGGAGTAGGTAAGGATGCGTGATCTTCGGGGACGATGATTGTTTTAAGGGGGGAAGAATGTAACACCCTGCAATTCTGATAGGGGTTAAGCTGTAACTAATTAGAAAATTGAGGCAGTTGTGAAAAAATCACTGGTTCAACAATGATTGCGGACATCTGATTAGCTGGAAATTTCAAGAATTTGAATTCAAGTTGGGGCAAGATGCAAAATTTCAGAAAGTATAAGTTTCTCTATAATTACACTTTTATCCAAAGTTTTAGAAAACAACTTTTTCACCCCCCGTTGATGCATAGAGATACTTGTGACTTTCCCCAACCTGCTTGGTGAACAAAACGCACAAGTTAATTTGTAGAACCATTGCGCAGAGAGGAGGGAATTCGGGTTTGAAGGTATAGAACCCTAGTATTTCATCGACGGATTTGTTCTTGTTTATTGAAAATCAATGAAGTTAAACCATTTTTTTGTGATCCTTGGAACCTGGCGAACTAGAAAGGCTAGTTTTATCACCCAGGTCGCCTGATTTCAAAAGTGTCGCCAGATTTCAAAAGGGTCGCCGCTTTCTCGGTTTTGGGTCGCCAGCAAGTCGCCATAGTTGCCGGAAATGCGTAAGTCCTCTGTTCTGGCTCATTTTCTGTGCTTCTTGCTTCTGTGAGTTCGTTAGGACGTCTACAATCTCCCTAGACCATGCAACCAAGCCCAGATGTCGGTTACAACACGTTTTGATCACTTCGTTGGGTGTTATTCCGACGGGTTTTGGCCCTATGTTTCAGAGGTTATATCTTCCTCTATGGTTGATGATTTGAAGAGATATTGGTCCTTGTGAATTCACCAGACAAACCTCTACTATTTTTGTGTATATTAGAAACCATGATTTTCCCTTTAGCTTCCTTGCATTTCCATTCAAAGTCTTGCAAAAACTCTGGTTGAAATAGTTGTCTTCAGGCTGTGCTATTTTTGCTAATTTTCATCCCTTGATTCTCTTCGCTTGTTTGATGAACCCTCAAGAGAATTATTGTAGCTACTTCATCTTATATAGTACAGGAAGTTTTGTGTTAATTCAAGGATTCAAAACCCTCTCTAAACCATTTGAATTGTCCCTTGAACTTGTTGCATTGTGAGCTGAGTTTTGGCTGGCAACACTATGTCACTTTATACCAATTTCCAACTCATGCCACTTAATCATATTAGAATGGTTTGGCATGGGAATTAGACCAGCTTACTCCCCTAATCTAATACTACAACTTCATGTTTAATTCGACTAGACATGATGTTGCAAATTGTGGAGTTCGTGCTTGCAAATTGTAATGATATTGTAGCCCCTGTTTATCATTACTCACTTCATGAAATCAAAACATGTTTGTTGCTATATGTTCCTAAATACTTGATTTTAAATCTCTATTTTGAGTATAGTGAAAATTGTCCTTGACAATATTAATAATTGATTGAAGGTTGTGTTATGGCAAGCTATGGAGCATGCCCATGTCTAGTATTTAACTGTTGGGTGTTTGGGTGGGTTAAGCCTCTCAATTTCTCATCAACAATGATGTATCTAAGGCCTCTTTGAGCCTAAGTATTCTTGAAGAATCCAAATGTAAAGTCATGTTAACCATTGGCACCTATTTCAATCCTAAACATTGTCAAATTGTGTCCCCAATAATTGTCAGATATTGTTGTTTCTAAGTTTCGAGGAAAGCTTGTCAACTACTATTTTAAATTTCTCACAACTCATTGAATCGTTATCGAATCTTAACGAATCCTTCTCCAGCTTAAATATGGAGTGTAATACTTCAATTCATGTTATATGGGATTTCTTCAAATTGTAGACGGATTCTCCTGAAATTTAGTCTAAAGTCGACTGCATATTGTTTTTAGTATGAAATGTAAGCAGAAAGAGCCATCTTTTGACTATCACAACTTCTTCAGTACTTTATCAAATCATGTTCTGTCTTCTCGGGTGACAAGCTGGTTGATAATACTTCAAATTCTTCCTAGAGAAGAATTTTTCCATTTTCTCAATAGATTTCTCAGAAATTAAGCTCTAAGTAGCTGCTTATAACTGTGGAAACCCTTAAAAATTAACCCAAGTGTAAGACAATGATTTGTATCCAACTTTATTCCGAATCTTGAGGAACTCAAATATATTCTGGAAGCGTGGTGCTTCCATCTAAAAAAACCCTGTTTTTAAATTCTCAAATCCCTTCCTCAGTTGACCAAAACCTAACTGCAAAGTTGACCATGTGAGCTAGTTTCACAATTATCTTTGACTTTCTGATTTGAGTTATCAGATGACATAATTGACCGAAATTCCCTTATGGGAAGTTGTTCAGAATCACATATCAAGTATAAGGGTCAAGTTTTACCAAGTTTGACCTTCTGGAAACCCGAGTTTAATTGAATTATTTATGAGGGGTAAAATAGTAATTTCACAAATTCTTCAGCCGAACACTCACATCATGGTGTAGGATCTGACCTTGTGTCTCTGCAGTAAGTTCATAACATTTGAAACCCAATTGTGTCTATCTAGACATGAATTTGACAAATCGGACTAGAACAACTTGTGTGTAAAAAACCAGAACTGGGAGTTTCAATCTAAAGTAGAGAAACTCTATAGCTTAGAACTCATGAGACTTGCCTGTTAGGCATAATTGAGGGGTTCAGGAACATCGAAGGACTGTACTGATAAGACTGAGACTATGGGACTAAATAGTCATTCTAGGCTTGGCAGCTAGGGTGATACTGCATTTTCCCTTTACCTCACTAATGAGGACATGTACTAATGAGTAAGTATACATCTGTTTGTGTAGAGAGGTTGACGGGATAGAATATCAGCAGCGCAGATCATGAGTACTAGGCAAGCTACCAGGTAAGCATATGAATGCTTATTTACCATTAAATAATATCAGATTGGACGTATGCATGTCTCTATGAGTAAAAGTTACAGATATCAAGGAATAACAAAAATGATGATCTTGGATATTTATATATGCACAGGAATCAGGTAAGTATGAATATTGTTCATGATGGTTTGGAATACTTGTTTAAGAACTGATTCATGTACCCCTAGACCTCTATATGGTCAAATATTTATGGGAACCGAACTACGGGTTTGATACAATTATGGGACTTGTTCTTCAGGCTTATATTCATAGCCTACGAGCTTAGTCGTTACATTTCTAGCTCCCAACTTGTAGGCAACTAGTACTACCCTCTGGATTGATGATCCAGTAGGGGTTGTGCACACTTACGGTCTAGTTTTTCTTGGTGGATTAGTGGGTGTACAGGAATGGGAAATTAATATGGATTTGTTTTAACTATGTTATCCAATACTTGCAAACAATGTTATAATGTTTCCTTTACTGTTTCAAGTGGATTACGTTACTGGGGAAAAGGTATTACAAGTTTATGTTATACATTCTCAAGTATGTATATGCCTATTTCATTATGAAATCTATCTTGGTTGTTGTAAAATAATGTCGTGACATCACTGCCTTCTATATTTGGTAGGTGAGTGAGCGGGAGCTTGGGAAATAGGTCATAACTTAGAGGATTGACACAACAATATAACAAGCTATTAAAGTAAGTTTCTTTTAAATCCAGTTTCTTTAATTTTGTCTTGTAACAGAACCATTAGGATTAAGCTCCTTACTGAGCATTTCCATGCTTATTGTAGGACATCTCCGAAGAGTCTGGGGGATTCATTTGTAGTTCTCATGCACTCTAGGATGGGGGTGTTACAGATGGTATCAGAGCATTGGTCCAGTGAAACACATAATTAAAAACTCAACTGATAGGTGGATAGTGTTTTCATAACTAAAATTGGATAGGAAACAAGACTTAAACTAACATAGGATGGTTGGGGAGAGCACATGCGAGAGGGTTGAATTTGAAAATTTAGGCCAAATAAGCCTAAGTAGTTGGAATATCAGGCAAAGATTCATATTTTATGCATTGTATTGCGTAATGAGGAAGATGTCATAGTACTAGAAAATAATAGTGGTTCTGAAGAATAATACATGAATGGTATTGATACCGGGACAATCCGGGAGTTGGATAAAGAGGAGGTATAAAGTATGTTCTGTATGAATCATACTGGTACAACTACAACGTTATTTGGGGTTATTTGTGGTCAGCCAGGAAAAAAACCCTTTATAAGAATGTAAGAGATTCTACCAAAATAGATCCCATATTAGACCTCACAACAAAAAACGAATTGAAGTGGTTAAGTTTGGATACATACTAGTATTTGGATGGATTTTTTAGGCATCCTCGGTTGGGAATGGCGTCTGTTAGGGAACTGAATAAGTCAGTGAGAATGTTAATGTATCATGAGAACTTTTTGAGGAGATAGCTAGTGGGTAAAAGACCAGATTAAGTTTGATATGGTCAGACATGAACTTGTCAGGACTGTCAAACTTAAAACTGGGATAGATAGTTGTACCAAATGATTCAGCCAACAGAGCAAGAAGATAATAAGTGATGAGTAAGGATGTCGACGATTACAATGAGCAAATACTGTGTAGAGTGTATCATTGGGAGTAGGAGACCTAACAGGGTAGGTAAGATTTCATTGGTCGTCTATCGAAAGACATATGAACTAAGAAAGGGGCGAATAACTCTTAAGGTGTGTAGCTAGATTGGAAATAAAAATGAAAGCACGTTGTTAAGAAATGAATTGTATAAGCTCTAAGGCATGGAATACGAGTAAGGATATTCTAGCGGAACCCATAGAGGACTTAGCAATCAGCAGAACTTAGGTTATATATAGTATGAAGGAGTGTGATGGAGAATTTGAGCAACCAGAAAACGGGTCAGTTCAGAAAAGAAGAGTATAGGAGTTTCGAATTGCAATTTACCTTAATACCGAGGTCAGGCCAGAGTTCATAGTAAATGGGTTGTAAGGATAGAGAGCCAAAAAATTTCGGATGGATTAAAGAAAAGTTTATTAGGAGTAGGTAAGGATGCGTGATCTTCGGGGACGAAGATTCTTTTAAGCTTGTAGAATGTAACACCCTGCAATTTTGATAGGGGTTAAGTTGTAACTAATTAGAACATTCAGGCTGTTGTGAAAAAATCACTGGTTCAGCAATGATTGCGCACATCTGATTAGCAGGAAATTTCAAGAATTTGAATTCAAGTTGGGGCAAGCATGCATAATTTCAGAATATAAGTTTCTCTATAATTACACTTTTACCTAAAGTTTTAAAAAACTACTTCTTCACCCCTGTTGATGCATAGAGATAGATACTTGTGACTTTCCCCAACCTGCCACCTCACCTATTGAGGTGGCATCTCCACATCTTCTTCCAGTTTCTGAGAAACAAATTTCTATCACCGACACCATCATCTTCATCATTCTATTCCTTTCTCAAGAACGCCACCACCATTACCATCATACCACTACCGCCATGGCAACTCTTACAAAGGTGCAACGACCCAAGAATCAGCTCTGCTTGGTGAAAAAAACGTACAAGTTATTTTGTAGAACCATTGCGCAGAGAGGGGTGAATTCGGGTTTGAAGGTATAGAACCCTAGTCTTTAATCGACGGATTTCTCCTTGTTTATTGAAAATCAATGGAGTTAAACCATTTTTTTTGTGATCCTTGGAACCATACAAACCGAGAAAGGCCATTTTTATCACTCAGGTCGTCGGATTTCAAAAGAGTCACCAGTTTCTTAGTTTTCGATCGCCGGCAAATCACCTAAGTTGTCGAGAATGCGTAAGTCCTCTGTTCTTGCTCATTTTCGGTTCTTCTTGCATCTGTGACTTATTTAGGACGTCTAGAATCTCCCTAGACCCTGGAACCAAGCCAGATGTCGGTTACAACAAGTTTTGATAACTTCCTTGGGTGATATTCCGACGGGTTTTTGCCCTATGTTTCAGAGGTTACATCTTCCTCTATGGTTGATGATTTTAAAAGATATTGGTCCCTGTGAATTCACCGGAAAAACATCTACAATTTTTGTGTATATTAGAATTCATGATCTGCCCTCTAGCTTCCTTGAATTTCCATTCAAAATCTTGAAAAAACTCTATTGGAAATAGTTGTCTTCAAGCTGTGCTATTTTGGCTAACTTTCAGCCCTTGATTCTCTACCCTTGTTTGATGAACCCTCAAGAGAATTATTGTAGCTATTTCATCTTGTATAGTACAACAAGTTTTGTGTTAATTTGAGGATTCAAAACCCTGTCTAAACCATATGAATTGTCCCTTGAACTAATTGCATTATGAGCTGAGTTTTGGCTGGCAACACTATGTCACTTTATACCAATTTCCAACCCATGTAACTTAATCATATTAGAATGGTTTGGCATGGGAATAGGACCAGTTTACTCCCCTAATACAACTTCATGTTTAATTCGACTGGACATGATGTTGCAAATTGTGGAGTTCTTGCTTAAAAATTGTAATGATATTGAAGCCCCTGTTTATCTTTACTCACTTCATGAAATCAAACATGTTTGTTGCTATATGTTCCTAATTATTTGATCTTTAAATCTCCGTTTTGAGTATAGTGAAAATTATCCTTGAAAATATTAATAATGGATTGAAGGTTGTGTTACGGCAAGCTATGGAGCATGCCCATGTCTAGTATTTACCTGTTGGGTGTTTGGGTGGGTTAAGCCTCTCAATTTCTCATCAACAGTGATGTATCTAAGGCCTCTTTGAGCCTAAGTATTCTTGAAGAATCCAACTGCAAAGTTATGTTAACAATTTGCACCTATTTCAATCCTAAACATTGTCAAATATTGTCCCTAATAATTGTCAGATATTGTTGTTTCTAAGTTTCGAGGAAAGCTTGTCAACTACTATTTTAAATTGCTCGAAACTCATTGAATCGTTATCGATTCTTAATAAATCATTCTATAGCATAAAGACGGAGTGTAATATTTTAATTCATGTTCTATGGTCTTTCTTCAAATTGTAGACAGATTCTCCTGAAATTTAGCCTAAAGTTGACTGCATATTGTTTTTTGTATGAAATGTAAGCGAAAAGAGCCATCTTTGGACTATCACAACTTCTTCAGTACTTTATCAAATCATGTTCTGTCTTCTCTGGTTACAAGCTGGTTGATAATACTTCAAATTCTTCCTAGATTTTTCCATTTTCTCAATAGATTTCTCAGAAATTAAGCTCAACGTAGATGCTTAAGACTGTGGAAACCCTTAAAAATAATTTAAGTGTTGGAAAATGATTTTTATCCTACTTTGTCCGAACCTATCTTCTTGTGTATTCCGAATCTTGAGGAACTCAAATATGTTCTGGAAGCGTGGTGCTTCCATCTAAAAAAACCCTGTTTTCAAATTCTCAAATCCCTTCCTCAATTGACCAAAAACTGACTTCAAAGTTGACCATGTGAGCTAGTTTCACAATTATCTTTGACTTTATGATTTGATTTATCAGATGACATAATTGACCAAAATTCCCTTATGGGAAGTTGTTCAGAATCACATATCAAGTATAAGGGTCAAGTCTTACCAAGTTTGACCTTCGGAAAACCCGAGTTCAATTGAATTGTCTATGAGGGGTAAAATAGTAATTCACAAATTCTTCAGCCGAACACTCAGATCATGGTGTAGGACATGACTGTTTGTCTTTGCAGTAGTTTCATAACATTTGAAACCCAATTGTGTCTATCTAGACATGAACTTGACTAATCAGACTAGAAGACCTTGTGTGTAAATAACCAGAACTAGGAGTTTCAATCTAAAGTAGAGAAACTCTATAACTTGGAACGAACTTGTGTGTAAATAACCAGAACTAGGAGTTTCAATCTAAAGTGGAGAAACTCTATAACTTGGAACTCATGAGACTTGCATGTTAGGCATAATTGAGGGGTTCAGTAACATCGAAGGACTACACTGATAATACTGAGACTATGGGAGCAAATAGTCATTCTGGGCTTGGCAGCTAGGGTGATATTGCATTTGCACTGTACCTCACTAATGAGGACATGTACTAATCAATAATTATACATATGTTTGTGTAGAGAGGTTGACGGGATAGAATATCAGCAGCGCTCATTAGGAGTACTAGGCAAGCTTCCAGGTAAGCATATGAATGCTTATTTACCATGAAAGAATACTAGATTGGACATATGCATGTCTTTATGAGTGAAATTACGGACATCATGGAATAACAAAAATGCTGATCTTGGATATTTATATATGCACAAGAATCAGCTAAGTATGAGTATTGTTCATGATGGTTTGGAATACTTCTTTAATAACTAATTCCTGTACCCTAGACCTCTGTATGGTCAAATATTTATGGTACTCGGACTACGAGCTTGATAAAATTATGGGACTCGTTCTTTGGGCTTATATTCATAGCCTACGGGCTTAGTCGGTACATTGCTAGCTCCCGACTTGTAGGCAACTAGTACTACCCTCTGGATTGATGTTACAGTAGGGGGTGTGCACACTTAAGGTCTAGTTTGTCTTGGTGGATTAGTGGGTTGTACATGAATGGAAAATGAATATGGATTTGCTTTAACTATGTTATTCAATACTTGCAAACAGTGGTTTAATGTTTCCTTTACTATTTCAAGTGGATTACATTATTGGGGAAAAGGTATTACAAGTCTATGTTATACATTATCAAATCTGTGTATGCCTATTTCATTATGAAATCTATCTTCGTTGTTGTAAAACAATGTCGTGACATCACTGCCTTCTATATTTGGCAGGTGAGTGCGCGTTAGCTTGGGAAATAGGTAATAACTTAGAGGATTGATACAACAATATAACAATCTATTAAAGTAAGTTTCTTTTAATCCAGTTTCTTTAACTCTGTCTTGTAAAAAACCGTTATGATTAAGCTCCTCGCTGAGCATTTCCGTTCTTATCAGAGGACATCTCCGGAGAGTCTGGGGGATTCATTTGTAGTTCTCCACCACTCTAGGATGGGGGTGTTATATACGAGACGAGTACAAAGGTATGCTCATTAACTTTCATATGCCTACTTTATCCAAGTTAATTTTTTTTTACCAGGAACGTCGAGCCCATAGTGGAGAAGCAGAAGAAGAGGTACTCGCACGACCGGACACCAGCAAGCTCTGGTTTCAAGGTTGGGAGACTCAGCTACAAGCGAGGGCGTGAGGTTGATGTTAAAGCAGTCTTGGCTCCAAAGCAACCGCGAGGTCCACCATAGGAGCCGCCTCCGCTACCGTGTTCGATCGGGGAAATCACAGGTCTGTGCAAACAGTGGTGGAAAGATGGGATCTACCAGCACTGGAATACAAACCCATCGGGGAGAAATTGCAAGATCCCCGATGGTGTGAGTGCCATGGTCAGGTCATGCACCCGACCAAGGAATGTAGGAAACTGAGATGGCTGGTGGACAGGAAAATAAAGGAACGGCATCTGGTCATCGACGAGCCAACTAAAGACGTGCGCAGCAATCCACTGCCATCTCACTCCCCGCATGAGCCTAAGGGAAAATAGGTAGCAATGATATCCATCTCTGATTATGAAGAAGTCGCAAATGAAGGCATCCCAGTTGTAGCTGAGATCTGCGAAGATGAAGAATACTCCTTGGACACAGAGGACTCTCGAGCTGAAAGGATGAAAGGCTTGAAAAAATTTGAGAAGTTCTTTGATGACATGAACTTTTCAAACGCGTGCCGTCAGGAGATGATGAAAGCAATCCTGAGATTGGCTGAAGACTTCGGGGAGGAATTGCTGGTCGCAAATGGAGAAGTTATCAGGGTTGTGCGATCGACAGGCTTGGGAATGACCTTCACACATGCAGATAAGAAGACAGACGTGAACCACCAAAGACCACTGTATGTGACAGCAGTAGTCAATGGGTTCGATTTCAAGAGGGCCTTCGTCGACGGAGGAGAAGCAGTGTATGTAATACCACTCAACACTCTTGAGTTGGCTGGTAGCCCAGAGAGCAAGATTTTTCAAGCAACTATCGCCTCTGATGGGCTTCAAAAGCGAATCGCGGATGACTGTTGGATGGATTCGCGTAGGGATCCAGATTGGCCAAATTAAATGCTCTGTAAAGTTTCATGTCATCAATGCCAACACCATCTACCATATGATCATTGGTCGAGCATGGATCCATCGCTTCGATGTTGTGCCATCCACAGCTCATCAAATGATGAAGGCCATTTGGAAGGACAGGGTGGTGGATATACCAGCTTCAGTAAACCCATTTAACCTCAATGAAGCGCACCTGACAGAGGCCGTGTGGTATACAGAGATGGCGGATGAAGATATGCTAGCACCATTCAAGCCAACTCCTCTAACCAAGTGGGTGGATATCAAAGACCAATCTCCAGCAGGAGTAATGGTGATGAGAGAAGCTCAAAAGGGGAAACAGCCCTCACAGGAAGAGATACCAAGGGTAGCATACCAGAAGAAGAACGTTTACACCCTCAAAAGGGTGGTCAAACACAATGGCAAGGGCAAGGATATAGACAGCTTTTATGCGAATGGAAAGAAGTGCTATCGCATCTGAAGGCCCGCAGGGTCATCTTCAACCCCATCTATCGAAGATTTCCCTGAGCAAATCAATAAGGTAGTAGAGGAAGTCGCAGATGGAGTCACGAGCGAAACTCCGATAGAAAAGTTGAAGGATGCACCTTAATGCATGGAGGACAAGCCAAAGCCTCAGAAGCAGGAGCTAAAAGAAGTATTCTTGAGCCCAACAGAGGAGAAGAAAAGGCCGATATTCTTAAGCGCGGACCTTCATGCTGGAGAAGAGCAGGGTCTATTGAGGCTACTGGTGGAGTACAAGGATTTCTTCGCGTGGGAATATGATGAAATACCCGGATTGGATAGAGAGGTCACCACGTACAGATTGGATGTCATCCCAGGGACAAAGCCATTGAAGCAAAGCACAAGGAGTTTTCGGCCAGAGATCAACATTAAGATAAAAGAAGAGATAGTAAAGTTGCTAAATGAGAAGTTTATCAAGCCCGAGCACCATCCCACTTGGCTCTCTAACATTGTACTAGTCCTGAAGAAGAATGGACATCTTCGAATTTTTTGTCGAATTCAGGGATTTTAACCGATTTTGTCCCAAGGATGACTTCCCTTTGCCGAACATAGACTTGTTGATCGATTCTACTGCAGGCCACCAGATGTTTAGCTTCATGGATGGTTTAGTGGCTACAATCAGATCAACATGGATCCTGAAGATGCGAGGAAGACGACATTCATCACACCTGTGGGAGTATTCCATTACACAGTCACGCTCTTTGGCTTGAAGAATGCTGGTGCAACTTATCAGCGCGCGATGATGGCGCTTTTCCACGATATGATGCATCAAGAGGTTGAGTTCTATGTGGATGACCTGGTCGTAAAGTCAAAGCAAAAGGGAAACCACTTGAAGGATCTGAGGAATGTGTTTGAAAGATGCAGAAGGTTCCAAATGAAGATGAACCCTACGAAGTGCGTGTTTGGGGTGACCTCGGGGAAGTTCTTGGGATGTGTGATTCACTGACATGAAATTTAACCTAATCCCGCGAAGCTTTCAGCCATTACTAGCTTACCGGCACCTCATACTCAAAGTGCGTTGAAGACGTTTTTGTGAAATCTCTCGTATCCGCGAAGGTTCATACCGGCAATCGCAGAGCTTACATTCTGTTTTGGCAGTCTGCTAACTAAGAATGCGACGTATGCTTGGACAGAAGACAACCAGACCATGTTCGAAAAGCTGAAATATCTACTAATATCTCCACGAGTAATGATCGCACCCCAACTAGGATCCCCATTGCTCCTATATCTCACATCAACCAAGAAATCTATTGGGACATTGTTGGATCAAGATTTTGAAGGACAGGAGCGACCCATTTACTACATCTCGCGCATAGTCCAGTCTGAAGAATCCATGTACACATATATTGAACGTCGTTGACTTGCTTTATTTTTCGTTATTGAAAAATTAAAGCATTATTTTGCTTCCCACAAAGTTTTCATAATAACCAAAAGCGACCCTATACGTTACTTGTTGGGACACTCTATTCCCTGTGGGAGATTGGCGAAATGGTATATGACCATATCACAGTACGACATCACGCGTGTGCGCCCGAAAGCTATTAAGTCTCAAGCACTGGCAGATTTGTTAGCTCAATTCTCGGATGAGAACTTCGAACCTATGATATAGGGGGAGCCCGAAGGACATGAGGTATACTCGATAGAATCGCTTTATTGGAGGCTTCACTTTGATGGGTCATCAACAAGAGCTGGAGGAGGAACTGAGATTGTCCTCACTAAACCCGATGGGGAGGTCATTCGAATGTCGAGCAAACTGGAATTCGCGGTAACCAACAATGAACTTGAATACGAGGCTTTGGTCGCAGGCCTTCTCGCGGCCAAGGCGCTAGAAGTTCAGAACTTAATTGTCATGGTGAATTCGAAGTTAGTGGTTAAGCAGGCTTAAGACGAGTATGGCTTATGGGAGATCAATTTGTTAGGTTATAGGTCTATTGTGCAGAAGCTGGTCCAGAGGTTCAACTCGATCAAGTATGAGCATACTCCTAGATCCGACAATCCACATGGACACGCCCTGGCCACTTTGGGGTCGAGGATCAGTTCAGCTAAATGTCCAGCAAATATCTCAATCGAATTCAAAACAGCTCCTTCCCTAATAAAGAATTTGTGCGGAGAAGAGTTTATCAAAGCTGAGGGCTGGAGAAAGCCCATCATGCGCGCAATGGCCGAAGGAACATGCAAGAAGGTTGGGTTTCCACAAAGGGATTCTGCATACATGACAGCTTGCTCTATTACATGGGGCCTGGAGGAATCTTGATGCGATGCGTCACGGAAGAGGAAGGACAAGCCTTACTAGAGAAAATTCACCAGAATTCTTGCGGAGAAAATGAAGTCTCTATTTACAGGAAGGCACAGAGATATGGAATTTATTGGCCACAGATGTCGTTGTATGCTGCGATCTTGCAAGGTGATTTTGAGAAGTGTGCATTGGTGAAAGATTCTCTGCAAATTACTGCGATCGACGATGATGTGGATTGGCTGAGGCCTCTAATCGATTATCTGCAGGATGAAATCCTACCAAGAGATAAGAGGGAATCCGACAAGCTCAAGAGGAGGACAAATCGATACATGTTGAAGGATAACTTACCATGGCGAAAAGGGAAGAACGGGAATCTACTTAGATGTTTAAGTGATCAAGAGACGCAAGAGGCCATGGACCTATCTCATCAAGTGGAACATCAAGGAGGCGCGAAGCTTTGCATACAACTTTTGACTGTAGGGTATGTTTGGCCAACTATGGAAGCAGAATTTCGCATGAAGGTCAAGAGATGTCAACAATGCCAATTCAACGGAAACCTAGTGCATGCTCATGCGGTCGATTTGAACGCATTGGGAAATCCTTGGCCATTTCACATTTGGTCCTTAAATTTCATTTCACCTATCTGTAGGGTTTTGATCATGGATACGCAGCGGAAAAATAAATTATCCATTCAATACCCTCCAAGGATCACAGGAAGAGAATCATAACGATGGTAAAGGAAGAATCATGTTACACACCTTAGGGGTTTTTCCTGTGATGACTTGTAACGTGAATTGTGTAACGTCTCTACGGTTGATCCGCGCCTAGAGTTGAGATCTAGATCTTCCTTCTCCTTTGTGCTAGCTTGGACCGGAGGAAGAGGAAGAAGAAATCACACAACCGGGTAACAAAGAGGCTTCGGCCTCCTTGCTTTGGCCGACAGGGACGGGCAGCGCAAGGGGGGTCGGGTTCGGCCCTCCTTGTTGCTTGCTCTCTCCTTTTGTTCTCTCCCACTCACTTATGTTATGAGCATTTGTGTGGGAAGGAAGCTAGGAGCATCCTTTATATAGTCCAACAACTCCTTGTCAACTACCTAAAGGCCCCTCCTAATCCAACATGAATTCGATTAGTGCCTTCCTTGCATATTAGTCCTACTAAGTTTGAAACGTGTTGCAAAGTGATCCTTATAATTAACTAATCACATTAATTAATTCCCAAACCTAGTTCAAATCTATCTAGCGTGTGACCCCATAGGTTCTATCTAGTTGGTAGCAACAATTTGCTAATATTGAGCGGTCTCTAGCAAGACATCCATTCTAGCAAACTAATAGAATAGTCGTCCGACAAACCTTGTGCAAGTAATTGTCACATCCCTTTGTCTCTATATCCGGATTGGACTCGAGACTTACAAGTCACACTCGTATATCCAAAACATATTTTATCGATCCTGAGAATAGCCTTATTCGTGCAAATAACATCAATATCCTATATTGATTTATTTGAGTGTGGCCAAACATTCCATATGTACTATCCCTCGAGTGGCCTCGGATATTTTCTCCCGTTACGTGGGAGGCACAAATTCTATCTACGTCTACTACGATTTCTATGCTTGCTTCTTATTGTACCCGGTACACGCCTTTATAACTACCTAGTTACGGTGTAGCGTTTGACGCTACCAAAATCACAATAATCCACAAATAAACAATCTAGTGACTTCAAGTCTAAGGATGACAATACCGTTGTCACCACAAGAAGATCTTGTGACTCCACATAAGATGTATGTAGCCTTCTCGGAGATGGGTCAATCCAGTGCGCCATTACGCTTAATACACACCCATGTGTTGGATCATGACATCTCCATATCAATCAAACCCCATACTAGTCTATATATGATTGTCTTATTAATTATTATAATGGACTAGGGATATTTAAGATAAACAACACAATTGTAAATCTAAGGACTTCATTATATTAAATATCCAATAAATAATACAATGAATGTTCTAGCCAAAAACAAGTTCATACTAAACTAGATTGCCTCTAGAGAATCTATTCCAACAGTCTCCCACTTGCACTAGAGCCAATCTGATGCATCTAGTATGCCAATTCTCCTAGTGTGCCCTTCATGCTTCTATTGAACAAGCATATTTGAAAGTGGATCTGACAGATTCTCATCTGTAGGAATCTTGCATATCCGAATGTCTCCTATATCGATAATATCTCGAATAAGATGAAATTTTCTGAGCACATGTTTGGATTTCTGGTGTGACCGCGGCTCCTTTGATTGCCCGATCGCCCCAGTGTTGTCACATTACAACTCTACTGGATCCGCAATGCTAGGAACCACACCAAGTTCAGAAGAAAAAAAATTCTGATCCAAAAAACTTCCTTTGATGCGCCATTTGTAGCAATGTACTCAGCCTCTGTTGTAGAATCAGCTGCCGTCTCTTTCTTGGAACTCTTCCAGCTCACCGTTGCTCCATTCAGGCCAAACACGTATCTCGATTGTGATCTGAAATCATCTCTGTCGGTTTGGAAGCTTGCATCTGTGTAACCTCTTAAAACGCAACTCTTCCTCTCCGCCAAATATCAAGAAAGCATCCATAGTTCTTCTCAAGTACTTTAGGATGTTCTTGACTGAAATTCAGTGACTCTCACCCGGACTGGATTGGTATCTTCTTGTCATACTCAAGGAATATGACACATCTGGTCTAGTACATAACATGGCATACATGATAGATCCTATGGACGAGGCATAGGGAATTCTACTCATGCGTTCCTTCTCAATCTCAGCGGAAGGACAATTACTCTTCAAAAGAATAATTCCATGTGACATGGGCAAGAATCCATTCTTGGAATCTTACGTGTTTAACCTTCTCAACACCTCATCAATATATGTACTTTGACTTAGGCCTAGCAGTCTTTTAGATCTATCTATATAATAAAAGAGAACGGTGTTTCCCGCCAAAACGAATTCAACGGGGCAATCTTTATCGTTCATTCTCTCAACTTTCAATCTCGACCACTCTTTGTCTCTTGACATATTTTATAAACGACCATGTCTTAATATTATATTACGAGGGAATGTTCATAATGATATTTCCATCACAACCATTCCTGCTTCAATTGTGGAAGGAAACAATTCACTTTTTTCCTCCTAAAATATCTCCATTATTTACTCTACCCAATGAAACAAATAAATTGGTAAAAGGAAATAGCAATTCTAATTTATTACGAATACTCTCTCTTCCAAAGTTTGTTCAAACAATTAGCTTAATGCCATGTTACATCATCTTCTTCATTACATTCAGGCTCCATTTTCCACCATTCCTGTTCGGCAAGAAGGTGTGTTCTCACCTTTAGTATTTCAATTCAAATATCATTACTCACTATTTTGTTAATTTCATCTCGGCACGAAGATGTATATTAATTATTATAATAATCTTACGCTTGGTAGGATGATATTCGTCCTGTCATTGAGAAAAACAATTCCATCAGAATTGTATGAAAAAAGTTGGGATATTGCTTTATGTTTTGGAACAACTACTAAAAAAAGTAATAAGAAAAGACAGAAGTTGGTTTGAAGGTTTTTTTCCATTATTAGTAGGGAGTAATAGACATATTGAAAAGTGTCATTATGAATCTGGTGAATGGGAGTCTCCTATGGCTTGGGTTTATCCTCAGCCATGTTTAATTTCAGTGGGTACATCGATTTTATTTTTCTCAATCAGAACATAGCGTATATTTTATAAATGACCATGTAAGTGAAATGAGAATTACTAATATTTGATTTTTACAATTTGATTTTATAGGTTCATAGAGACTTGGACCAAACTGTGAGTACGATTTTACTATGCGTTCACGAAATGTTGGTGTCGTCATACGTGATCGAAATTGAGATGAGTCTGAAACAATCAGTCACCTACACCAGTAAGTTTGAAAATATAAGTATGCGAAATTTGATGTTATATTTTATTTGTTTACTATTTCTTAAACTACAGGGTGTTGGATATTCAAACACATCTGGAGGTGACAGAGGGAGAGACAAAGGAGTAGTACCTGAGACAGTATGGGCTACTTTAACGGTTGACTCAACATTCGCACATTATTTTACATGATTTGGACTAATTTTTACGATTGATTCCAGGAAAATGGATCAAACAGAAAGAGAAAAGCGACATATGTAGATATTTTACATGATTTGGACTAATTTATACAATTGCTTCCAGGAAAATGGATCAAACAGAAAGCCAAAAGCGACATATGTAGAAAAGGGCAAAGCTAAAGTGGGCGAGGCTTCATCTTATGCGGTAGATATACTTAGAGTATTTTAAAGATTACATGCATCCAATGTTTTACTTAGGCAGAATAAGTATTCACTTGGCACACTCAATATTAAAATCTAGGCAGCGAATTCTAACAACACATCAAGAAGATCGCAAGCCCAGCAGGCACGCCATAGAGAAAGCACAGAACGGATCAAGAACCAACCGAATACAGCGAGGACAACATCTACGCAGCAAGACGTGCCAGTTTCAATAGCTATAATTTCTCAAAGAGAACGTCGAGCAATAGAGACAACATGCACGTATACACCTAATGTTAATGGCGAGTTTGATAATATACGACGGAAACTATCCGATGAATTTGAAGCTGTTGGTAATAATTAACAGGTGACCATATCTACATTTTCAAAATTTTCTATAAGATATGTTACTTGAAACTGGTGCCCATTTCAATGATGGTATTTTTTTGTAGGCCAATTACTGACCCTACATTACTCGAGGGTCCAGATAGGGATAATGATTCAGAAGATGTATGTCTCCATGAAGAAAGTAATCTTCCGATCAATCCATCCCAAGGCCATCATTTTCTTGGTAATATGGATGTTCGAGAGCAAATTGTTGGTGTATCCTTAAGGCGGTCAAGGATTTGGCTTGGCATAAAAGTTCTAACCTGGGACGTGAATATGCGTCTTAATAGCTCCAAGATCGTCGATGTGGAATTCGCCAATTTCTTGAATGAGGTAATAAAGTTTTTTTCATATCATACTGGAATGTTCACTTTGTAGATTTTAAAATTTACTTTATGTATATTTTATTTATTTTTTTGCAGGTTCCCAAGAAGTTATTCAAATCCCACCAGCGATACATAAATGTCGACACCTGAACGAGTTACTTGACAAGATCTATCCGCAACTAAATTTGAGTGAAACTACCACACCAGAATTTCTCACAGAAAGAACAATTCTATCTGCACGAAATGACGATGTCACCTTCATTAATCAAACGACTTTAAGTATCTTTCCTGGTGAGACCAAAACATATCTCGCTGCTGACACGATGTCTGAAGATTGTGAATCTGACAGCATTATAACTAATCGATACCCAAGTAAATATTTGAATTCACTAGACCCTCCCGATTTACCCCCATTCAAGTTGGACCTTAAAGTTGTTTGCCCAATCATGTTGTTGAGAAACCTTGCGCCAAATGAATTTTTGTGTAATGGCACAAGACTAATGGTAGTTAGATGCGACACTCGGGTGCTTGAGGCACGAATTTTAACCGGTGATAAAGCAGGGAACTTGGTATTTGTACCAAGAATATCGTTAACGCCTTCTTCAGGTGAATTTCCTTTCCAGTTAACGAGGCGTCATTTTCCGATCCGACTAGCATATGCAATGACAATTAACAAATCTCAAGGTCATTCAATCAAATTTGTTGTAGATTTGCGTGTATGTCGCGTTATCGAGATGCACGTCTTCAGATAGAATAAGTACTCTTAAAATATTCTTTTACGTTAACTAGAAAGTAAACATCATCTATTTTTTTTATTGCAGGCTTTGAATTGGAACGTGAAGTGAAGTTAGCTGATGATTTCTATCAAATTAGTTCATTCAAAATTTTAAAAATCAGGTTACACAAATATTTACAATGACACATCACTTATTTATAGGTAGGACATTGGAATTGGTTTATAACATTTGAATTTTTCTTTTTGGTATATATACATGTTATTGTTCATTCAACCCATGGAATATATTATACATGTCGGCGGATAATGGCGTATTTCATAGAGTGGTGCTCTAAGTTCCGATGGTAGTTAGGCTATTTATCACATTTATGCCAAAATTATAGATTTAAATAGGCATAACAATGTATGCCTTTTCATGGTGATTTTGTAATAATACTGAACTATACTATTTGCTATGGAACATAATATTCTATAATATTTTTTTAATGTGTTTGCATATTCATTTCTAATGATTTTATTATGCCTTCCTAACACATTTTGACATGAAAGTTTGGTAGTGCCCTACGGGCATGGGTCATAATCTAGTCTCTATATATCTTTATACCAAGTATATAGGCTGCTTCCCCTAAATCTTTCATTGAGAAACACTTTCATAGCCAATCTTTAACAGATTGCTGCATGGGAATGTCGTTTCCAATGAGTAGTATGTCATCTACATACAAGACCATAAAAGCTACAGAGCTCCCACTAACCTTCTTGTAGAAACAAGATTCATCTTCGTTTCTGATGAAGCCAAACTCTTTGACTACTTCATCAAAACGTCGATTCCAACTCCTAGAAGCTTGCTACAATCCATAAATGGATCGTTGCAGCTTACAGACTTTATTGGCTTGCTTTGGATCTTCAAAACCCTCCGGCTGTATCATATACACGTCCTCGAGGAGATTCGCATAGAGGAATGCTGTTTTGACATCCATCTGCCAAATCTCATAGTCATAGTGAGAAGCAACTTGGCAAAAGTATCAAGGCTCTACGATCAGATCGTAGAGTAGAGTACTTGAGCCAAAGAGTTTGACGACTATCTTAGAGAGTGTGGGATCGTGTCCCAACTCACTCCACCCGGAACGCCACAATGAAATGGCGTGTCCGAGAGGAAGAATCGAACACTATTGGATATGGTTCGATGTATGATGTGTCAAACTGATCTTCCATTGTCATTTTGGGGCTATGCTCTATTAAATGCAGCTTTCTCCATTAACCGTGTTCCATCTAAATCAGTCATGAAGACACCACATGACATGTGAAGTGGGAGGCGTCCCACACTGTCGTTCATGAAGATTTGGGGATGCGATGTCTATGTAAAGCGTTTACAATCAGACAAGCTAAGGAAAAAGTTGGATAAGTGTAAGTTTGTGGGTTACCCTAAGGAAACTAAGGGTTACACTTCTACAATCCAACTGAGAAGAAAGTGTTTGTTGCTCGGTCTGGCATGTTTCTAGAAAGAAAGTTTGTCTCTAAAGAAGCAAGTGGGAGGACTGTAGAACTTGAAGAAATTCAAGAGCCACAAAACACTGAACCAACTATGGAACATGAACAGGAACCACAAGAAGTTGTGGAACAACCTTTTCAAGTAACACAAGAGCTTCGTAGATCTAGAAGAGTGCGCCAGGAGCCCGAGAGGTATGGACTTCTTGTGACAGATTCTGGTGACACTATGCTCATAGATGATGAGCCTACTACCTATGAAGAGGCCATGAAAGGGCCAGACTCTCAGAAGTGGCTTGAAGCCATGTGATCCAAGATGGAATCCATGTATACCAACAAATTATGGACTTTGGTAGAACCACCCGAAGGGGCGCGGCCCATAGGGTGCAAGTGGGTCTTCAAAAAGAAGATCGACATGGATGGTAATGTGATTACCTATAAGGGCCGATTGGTGGCTAAAGGATTCAGACACATTCATGGTATTGACTATGATGAAAACTTTTCACCAATCGCTATGACCAAATCCATCCTACTTCACTCTTGAACTCTTTGAAATTTTCGAAGGATTCAGATTTTGCCTTCATAAGGTATACAATCCATATATACTGAAATCATCAGTAAACGTAATGAAGTAAACGTAACCACCCATGGCAGACGTGGAAAATGGCCCACGCACATCAGTATGTATGAGCGCGGATTGCTCACCAGTCCTCTCACCTTTCTTATTGAAAGGGAATTTGTCATTTTTCCCAATAAACAAGCCTCACATGTCTCATATGATTCAAAATCAAATGAGTCTAGAAATCCATCCTTATGGAGTCTATATACACGTTTCTCGTTTATGTGGCCTAAAAGACAGTGCCATAAGTAAGCAGGATTTAAATCATTTATTTTAATCCTCTTAGTATTAATGTTGTAGACATGATTGCTTAGATCTAGGACATACAGTCCATTAAATAATTGCACACTACAATAATGAATATTATTAAAATAAATGGAACAACAATTGTTATTTATTGAAATAATAAAACCTTCCTTGTCCAAACAAGAAATAGAAATAATGTTTTCTGCTCATAGCAGGCACAAAATAGCAATTATTTAATTCTAAAACTAATCCTAAAGGTAGAGACAGCTCGCACACGCATATAGCCAATGCAGCAACCTTTGCTCCATTTCCAACGCGCATGTCTATCTCCCCTTTAGCCAATCTTCTAATTCTCTTTAGATCCTGCACATTTCGAAAAATATGAGATCCACATCCAGTATCCAATACCCATGATGTAGAGATAGTTAAATTGACATCTACGACAAAAATACCTGGTGGTGGTGGAATCACTATTCCAAGCCTCTTGTCCTCCAGATATTTTGGGCAGTTCTTTCTCCAGTGTCCAGGCTGACTGCAGTAGTGACACTCACCTTTAGTCACACCTTTGGCAATGCCACCAATAGGCTTAATGACAGGTTCCTTGGACTTGGAAATGGACTTGCCTTTACCCTTGGAGGATGAGGCAAACCTTTCTTTTACATTAACTAGAAAGTAAACATCATCTATTTTTTTTATTGCAGGCTTTGAATTGGAACGTGAAGTGGAGTTAGCTGATGATTTCTATCAAATTGGTTCATTCAAAATTTTAAAAATCAGGTTACACAAATATTTACAATGACACATCACTTATTTATAGGTAGGACATTGGAATTGGTTTATAACATTTGAATTTTTCTTTTTGGTATATATACATGTTATTGTTCATTCAACCCATGGAATATATTATACATGTCGGCGGATAATGGCGTATTTCATAGAGTGATGCTCTAAGGTCTGATGGTAGTTAGGCTATTTATCACATTTATGCCAAAATTATAGATTTAAATAGGCATAACAATGTATGCCTTTTCATGGTGATTTTGTAATAATACTGAACTATACTATTTCCTATGGAACATAATATTCTATAATATTTTTTTAATGTGTTTGCATATTCATTTCTAATGATTTTATTATGCCTTCCTAACACATTTTGACATGAAAGTTTGGTAGTGCCCTACGGGCACAGGTCATAACCTAGTCTCTATATATCTTTATACCAAGTATATAGGCTGCTTCCCCTAAGTCTTTCATTGAGAAACACTTTCCTAGCCAATCTTTAACAGATTGCTGCATGGGAATGTCGTTTCCAATGAGTAGTATGTCATCTACATAGAAGACCAGAAAAGCTACAGAGCTCCCACTAACCTTCTTGTAGAAACAAGATTCATCTTCGTTTCTGATGAAGCCAAACTCTTTGACTACTTCATCAAAACGTCGATTCCAACTCCTAGAAGCTTGCTACAATCCATAAATGGATCATTGCAGCTTACAGACTTTATTGGCTTGCTTTGGATCTTCAAAACCCTCCGGCTGTATCATATACACGTCCTCGAGGAGATTCGCATAGAGGAATGCTGTTTTGACATCCATCTGCCAAATCTCATAGTCATAGTATGCTGCAAAGGCAAGTAGGATTCGGATGGATTTGGTCATAGCGATTGGTGAAAAGTTTTCATCATAGTCAATACCATGAATGTGTCTGAATCCTTTAGCCACCAATCAGCCCTTATAGGTAATCAAATTATCATCCATGTCGATCTTCTTTTTGAAGACCCACTTGCACCCTATGGGCCGCGCCCCTTCGGGTGGTTCCATCAAAGTCCATAATTTGTTGGTATACATGGATTCCATCTTGGATCACATGGCTTCAAGCCACTTCTGAGAGTTTGGCCCTTTCATGGCCTCTTCATAGGTAGTAGGCTCATCATCTATGAGCATAGTGTCACCAGAATCTGTCACAAGAAGTCCATACCTCTCGGGCTCCTGGCGCACTCTACTAGATCTACGAAGCTCTTGTCTTACTTGAACAGGTTGTTCCACAACTTCTTGTGGTTCATGTTCATGTTCCATAGTTGGTTCAGTGTTTTGTGGCTCTTGAATTTCTTCAAGTTCTACAGTCCTCCCACTTTCTTCTTTAGAGACAAACTTTCTTTCTAGAAACATGCCAGACCGAGCAACAAACACTTTCTTCTCAGTTGGATTGTAGAAGTGTAACCCTTAGTTTCCTTAGGGTACCCCACAAACTTACACTTATCCAACTTTTGCCTTAGCTTGTCTGATTGTAAACGCTTTACATAGACATCGCATCCCCAAATCTTCATGAACGACAGTGTGGGACGCCTCCCACTTCACATCTCATGTGGTGTCTTCATGACTGATTTAGATGGAACACGGTTAATGGTGAAAGCTGCATTTAATAGAGCATAGCCCCAAAATGACAATGGAAGATCGGTTTGACACATCATACATCGAACCATATCCAATAGTGTTCGATTCTTCCTCTCGGACACGCCATTTCATTGTGGCGTTCCGGGTGGAGTGAGTTGGGACACGATCCCACACTCTCTAAGATAGTCGTCAAACTCTTTGGCTCAAGTACTCTACTCTACGATCTGATCGTAGAGCCTTGATACTTTTGCCAAGTTGCTTCTCTACTTCACTCTTGAACTCTTTGAAATTTTCAAAGGATTCAGATTTTGCCTTCATAAGGTATACAATCCATATATACTGAAATCATCCGTAAACGTAATGAAGTAAACGTTACCACCCCTGGCAGGCGTGGAAAATGGCCCACGCACATCAGTATGTATGAGCGCCGATTGCTCACTAGTCCTCTCACCTTTCTTATTGAAGGGAATTTGTCATTTTTCCCAATAAACAAGCCTCACATGTCTCATATGATTCAAAATCAAATGAGTCTAGAAATCCATCCTTATGGAGTCTATATACACGTTTCTCGTTTATGTGGCCTAAAAGACAGTGCCATAAGTAAGCAGGATTTAAATCATTTATTTTAATCCTCTTAGTATTAATGTTGTAGACATGATTGCTTAGATCTAGGACATACGGTCCATTAAATA
Source organism: Linanthus parryae (assembly GCA_023055425.1). Lineage (NCBI taxonomy): Eukaryota > Viridiplantae > Streptophyta > Magnoliopsida > Ericales > Polemoniaceae > Linanthus > Linanthus parryae. The sequence continues at coordinate 94,217,026 of JALGPY010000001.1, forward strand.
ATTGCACACTACAATAATGAATATTATTAAAATAATGGAACAACAATTGTTATTTATTGAAATAATAAAACCTTCCTTGTCCAAACAAGAAATAGAAATAATGTTTCTGCTCATAGCAGGCACAAAATAGCAATTATTTAATTCTAAAACTTATCCTAAAGGTAGAGACAGCTCGCACACGCATATAGCCAATGCAGCAACCTTTGCTCCATTTCCAACGCGCATGTCTATCTCCCCTTTAGCCAATCTTCTAATTCTCTTTAGATCCTGCACATTTCGAAAAATGTGAGATCCACATCCAGTATCCAATACCCATGATGTAGAGATAGTTCAATTGACATCTACAACAAAAATACCTGGTGGTGGTGGAATCACTATTCCAAGCCTCTTGTCCTCCAGATATTTTGGGCATTTCTTTCTCCAGTGTCCAGGCTGACTGCAGTAGTGACACTCACCTTTAGTCACTCCTTTGGCAATGCCACCAATAGGCTTAATGACAGGTTCCTTGGACTTGGCAATTGACTTGCCTTTACCCTTGGAGGATGAGGCAAACCTTTCTTTTACGTTAACTAGAAAGTAAACATCATCTATTTTTTTATTGCAGGCTTTGAATTGGAACGTGAAGTGGAGTTAGCTGATGATTTCTATCAAATTGGTTCATTCAAAATTTTAAAAATCAGGTTACACAAATATTTACAATGACACATCACTTATTTATAGGTAGGACATTGGAATTGGTTTATAACATTTGAATTTTTCTTTTTGGTATATATACATGTTATTGTTCATTCAACCCATGGAATATATTATACATGTCGGCGGATAATGGCGTATTTCATAGAGTGATGCTCTAAGGTCCGATGGTAGTTAGGCTATTTATCACATTTATGCCAAAATTATAGATTTAAATAGGCATAACAATGTATGCCTTTTCATGGTGATTTTGTAATAATACTGAACTATACTATTTGCTATGGAACATAATATTCTATAATATTTTTTTAATGTGTTTGCATATTCATTTCTAATGATTTTATTATGCCTTCCTAACAAATTTTGACATGAAAGTTTGGTAGTGCCCTACGGGCACGGGTCATAACCTAGTCTCTATATATCTTTATACCAAGTATATAGGCTGCTTCCCCTAAGTCTTTCATTGAGAAACACTTTCCTAGCCAATCTTTAACAGATTGCTGCATGGGAATGTCGTTTCCAATGAGTAGTATGTCATCTACATACAAGACCAGAAAAGCTACAGAGCTCCCACTAACCTTCTTGTAGAAACAAGATTCATATTCGTTTCTGATGAAGCCAAACTCTTTGACTACTTCATCAAAACGTCGATTCCAACTCCTAGAAGCTTGCTACAATCCATAAATGGATCGTTGCAGCTTACAGACTTTATTGGCTTGCTTTGGATCTTCAAAACCCTCCGGTTGTATCATATACACGTCCTCGAGGAGATTCGCATAGAGGAATGCTGTTTTGACATCCATCTGCCAAATCTCATAGTCATAGTATGCTGCAAAGGCAAGTAGGATTCGGATGGATTTGGTCATAGCGATTGGTGAAAAGTTTTCATCTTAGTTAATACCATGAATGTGTCTGAATCCTTTAGCCACCAATCGGCCCTTATAGGCAATCACATTACCATCTATGTCGATCTTCTTTTTGAAGACCCACTTGCACCCTATGGGCCGCGCCCCTTCGGGTGGTTCCACCAAAGTCCATAATTTGTTGGTATACATGGATTCCATCTTGGATCACATGGCTTCAAGCCACTTCTGAGAGTCTGGCCCTTTCATGGCCTCTTCATAGGTAGTAGGCTCATCATCTATGAGCATAGTGTCACCAGAATCTGTCACAAGAAGTCCATACCTCTCGGGGTCCTGGCGCACTCTACTAGATCTACGAAGCTCTTGTGTTACTTGAACAGGTTGTTCCACAACTTCTTGTGGTTCCTGTTCATGTTCCATAGTTGGTTCAGTGTTTTGTGGCTCTTGAATTTCTTCAAGTTCTACAGTCCTCCCACTTGCTTCTTTAGAGACAAACTTTCTTTCTAGAAACATGCCAGACCGAGCAACAAACACTTTCTTCTCAGTTGGATTGTAGAAGTGTAACCCTTAGTTTCCTTAGGGTACCCCACAAACTTACACTTATCCAACTTTTGCCTTAGCTTGTCTGATTGTAAACGCTTTACATAGACATCGCATCCCCAAATCTTCATGAACGACAGTGTGGGACGCCTCCCACTTCACATCTCATGTGGTGTCTTCATGACTGATTTAGATGGAACACGGTTAATGGTGAAAGCTGCATTTAATAGAGCATAGCCCCAAAATGACAATGGAAGATCGGTTTGACACATCATACATCGAACCATATCCAATAGTGTTCGATTCTTCCTCTCGGACACGCCATTTCATTGTGGCGTTTCGGGTTGAGTGAGTTGGGACACGATCCCACACTCTCTAAGATAGTCGTCAAAATCTTGGCTCAAGTACTCTACTCTACGATCTGATCGTAGAGCCTTGATACTTTTGTCAAGTTGCTTCTCTACTTCACTCTTGAACTCTTTGAAATTTTCAAAGGATTCAGATTTTGCCTTCATAAGGTATACAATCCATATATACTGAAATCATCAATAAACGTAATGAAGTAAACGTAACCACCCCTGGCAGGCGTGGAAAATGGCCCACGCACATCAGTATGTATGAGCGCCGATTGCTCACTAGTCCTCTCACCTTTCTTATTGAAAGGGAATTTGTCATTTTTCCCAATAAACAAGCCTCACATGTCTCATATGATTCAAAATCAAATGAGTCTAGAAATCCATCCTTATGGAGTCTATATACACGTTTCTCGTTTATGTGGCCTAAAATACAGTGCCATAAGTAAGCAGGATTTAAATCATTTATTTTAATCCTCTTAGTATTAATGTTGTAGACATGATTGCTTAGATCAAGGACATAAAGTCCATTAAATAATTGCACACTACAATAATGAATATTATTAAAATAAATGGAACAACAATTGTTATTTATTGAAATAATAAAACCTTCCTTGTCCAAACAAGAAATAGAAATAATGTTTCTTCTCATAGCAGGCACAAAATAGCAATTATTTAATTCTAAAACTAATCCTAAAGGTAAAGACAGCTCGCACACGCATATAGCCAATGCAGCAACCTTTTCTCCATTTCCAACGCGCAGGTCTATCTCCCCTTTAGCCAATCTTCTAATTCTCTTTAGATCCTGCACATTTCGAAAAATGTGAGATCCACATCCAGTATCCAATACCCATGATGTAGAGATAGTTAAATTGACATCTACGACAAAAATACCTGGTGGTGGTGGAATCACTATTCCAAGCCTCTTGTCCTCCAGATATTTTGGGCATTTCTTTCTCCAGTGTCCAGGCTGACTGCAGTAGTGACACTCACCTTTAGTCACACCTTTGGCAATGCCACCAATAGGCTTAATGACAGGTTCCTTGGACTTGGCAATTGACTTGCCTTTACCCTTGGAGGATGAGGCAAACCTTTCTTTTACGTTAACTAGAAAGTAAACATCATCTATTTTTTTTATCCCAGGCTTTTAATTGGAACGTGAAGTGGAGTTAGCTGATGATTTCTATCAAATTGGTTCATTCAAAATTTTAAAAATCAGGTTACACAAATATTTACAATGACACATCACTTATTTATAGGTAGGACATTGGAATTGGTTTATAACATTTGAATTTTTCTTTTTGGTATATATACATGTTATTGTTCATTTAACCCATGGAATATATTATACATGTCGGCGGATAATGGCGTATTTCATAGAGTGATGCTCTAAGGTCCGATGGTAGTTAGGCTATTAATCACATTTATGCCAAAATTATAGATTTAAATAGGCATAACAATGTATGCCTTTTCATGGTGATTTTGTAATAATACTGAACTATACTATTTGCTATGGAACATAATATTCTATAATATTTTTTTAATGTGTTTGCATATTCATTTCTAATGATTTTATTATGCCTTCCTAACACATTTTGACATGAAAGTTTGGTAGTGCCCTACGGGCACGGGTCATAACCTAGTCTCTATATATCTTTATACCAAGTATATAGGCTGCTTCCCCTAAGTCTTTCATTGAGAAACACTTTCCTAGCCAATCTTTAACAGATTGCTGCATGGCAATGTCGTTTCCAATGAGTAGTATGTCATCTACATACAAGACTAGAAAATCTACATAGCTCCCACTAACCTTCTTGTAGAAACAAGATTCATCTTCGTTTCTGATGAAGCCAAACTCTTTGACTACTTCATCAAAACGTCGATTCCAACTCCTAGAAGCTTGCTACAATCCATAAATGGATCGTTGCAGCTTAAAGACTTTATTGGCTTGCTTTGGATCTTCAAAACCCTCCGGCTGTATCATATACACGTCCTCGAGGAGATTCGCATAGAGGAATGCTGTTTTGACATCCATCTGCCAAATCTCATAGTCATAGTATGCTGCAAAGGCAAGTAGGATTCGGATGGATTTGGTCATAGCGATTGGTGAAACGTTTTCATCATAGTCAATACCATGAATGTGTCTGAATCCTTTAGCCACCAATCGGCCCTTATAGGTAATCACATTACCATCCATGTCGATCTTCTTTTTGAAGACCCTCTTGCACCCTATGGGCCGCGCCCCTTCGGGTGGTTCCACCAAAGTCCATAATTTGTTGGTATACATGGATTCCATCTTGGATCACATGGCTTCAAGCAACTTCTGAGAGTCTGGCCCTTTCATGGCATCTTCATAGGTAGTAGGCTCATCATCTATGAGCATAGTGTCACCAGAATCTGTCACAAGAAGTCCATACCTCTCGGGCTCCTGGCGCACTCTACTAGATCTACGAAGCTCTTGTGTTACTTGAACAGGTTGTTCCACAACTTCTTGTGGTTCCTGTTCATGTTTCATAGTTGGTTCAGTGTTTTGTGGCTCTTGAATTTCTTCAAGTTCTACAGTCCTCCCACTTGCTTCTTTAGAGACAAACTTTCTTTCTAGAAACATGCCAGACCGAGCAACAAACACTTTCTTCTCAGTTGGATTGTAGAAGTGTAACCCTTAGTTTCCTTAGGGTACCCCACAAACTTACACTTATCCAACTTTTGCCTTAGCTTGTCTGATTGTAAACGCTTTACATAGACATCGCATCCCCAAATCTTCATGAACGACAGTGTGGGACGCCTCCCACTTCACATCTCATGTGGTGTCTTCATGACTGATTTAGATGGAACACGGTTAATGGTGAAAGCTGCATTTAATAGAGCATAGCCCCAAAATGACAATGGAAGATCGGTTTGACACATCATACATCGAACCATATCCAATAGTGTTCGATTCTTCCTCTCGGACACGCCATTTTATTGTGGCGTTCCGGGTGGAGTGAGTTGGGACACGATCCCACACTCTCTAAGATAGTCGTCAAACTCTTGGCTCAAGTACTCTACTCTACGATCTGATCGTAGAGCCTTGATACTTTTGCCAAGTTGCTTCTCTACTTCACTCTTGAACTCTTTGAAATTTTCAAAGGATTCAGATTTTGCCTTCATAAGGTATACAATCCATATATACTGAAATCATCAGTAAACGTAATGAAGTAAACGTAACCACCCCTGGCAGGCGTGGAAAATGGCCCACGCACATAAGTATGTATGAGCTCCGATTGCTCACTAGTCCTCTCACCTTTCTTATTGAAAGGGAATTTGTCATTTTTCCCAATAAACAAGCCTCACATGTCTCATATGATTCAAAATCAAATGAGTCTAGAAATCCATCCTTATGGAGTCTATATACACGTTTCTCGTTTATGTGGCCTAAAAGACAGTGCCATAAGTAAGCAGGATTTAAATCATTTATTTTAATCCTCTTAGTATTAATGTTGTAGACATGATTTCTTAGATCAAGGACATACAGCCCATTAAATAATTGCACACTACAATAATGAATATTATTAAAATAAATGAAACAACAATTGTTATTTATTGAAATAATAAAACCTTCCTTGTCCAAACAAGAAATAGAAATAATGTTTCTGCTCATAGCAGGCACAAAATAGCAATTATTTAATTCTAAAACTAATCCTAAAGGTAGAGACAGCTCGCACATGCATATAGCCAATGCAGCAACCTTTGCTCCATTTCCAACGCGCAGGTCTATCTCCCCTTTAGCCAATCTTCTAATTCTCTTTAGATCCTGCACATTTCGAAAAATGTGAGATCCACATCCAGTATCCAATACCCATGATGTAGAGATAGTTAAATTGACATCTACAACAAAAATACCTGGTGGTGGTGGAATCACTATTCCAAGCCTCTTGTCCTCCAGATATTTTGGGCAGTTCTTTCTCCAGTATCCAGGCTGACTGCAGTAGTGACACTCACCTTTAGTCACACCTTTGGCAATGCCACCAATAGGCTTAATGACAGGTTCCTTGGACTTGGCAATTGACTTGCCTTTACCCTTGGAGGATGAGGCAAACCTTTTGCCCTTTCCTTTCTGCACCATCATAATGGCCTTGCCCTTACCCTTGTTGATGCTTTGTTCAGCTGTCCTCAACATATTGAGTAAATCTGGAAGTGGTTTCAAGATCTCGTTCATGTTATAGTTCATAATGAACTGTCCATAACTCTCAGGAAACGATTGAAGCACGAGATCAGTGCCCAACTCTTGGCCGACCGGAAACCCTAATCGTGCGAGATTCTCCAAGTACCCGATCATACGGAGTACGTGAGGTCCCACAGGGTTTCCTTCAGCCAGATGACATTTGAAAAATGCCTTACAAACTTCATACCTCTCAAACCTTGCCTTCTCTTGGAAGAGCTGCTTCAAGTGTTCGATCATATCGACAGCACTCATGTTCTCGTGTTTCTTCTGAAGCTCAGAGGTCATGGTGCACAGCATAAGGCAGGCCGCATAATTAGCGCCATTAACACGCTTCTAATACGCCATCAGGGTTGCAGGAGTATTGTTCTCTGGACCTCCTGGAACTTGCTCCTCTATTGCGTACAGTTTCTTCTCTTGCTTGAGAGGGATTCTCCAGTTTCTGTACCAATCAAGGAAGTTGGTTCCAGAGAGCTTGTCCTTCTCAAGGACATATCGTAGGGAAGATGAGTTGTTTGCCATTTGGAATCCTACAAAAATAAAATACGCAAGTTTTAGTATTTGTGAACTTTTGACTATATTCAATAATGGCTCGTTTATCAAATATAGCTCCCATTATTTTTCTAAGGATTAATAACCCTCAAGATATTAATGCGTAAAATATTCTTATATTTTCTAGTGGGCCAAGATCCATGTTTCATCTCCTTTTGAGCTTGCTTTGGCAAGTCACCCAAAATTTGACTACTATAGGTAGGAACAATTCCAATTACATCCAATGCAACTCTTGGTTCAATTGGGAAACTCCTTATTTATCCATCCTCATGGATAATCTCAATTGATTGCCTCTAGGTTTTAATCATATTAACAGCCTAGTTGTGTCCAACCTCTTATTATGAACCAAGTCGCCTTGCTTTGGCATGCACGAGCTTGATAAATTATGATGATAATGAGTGTTTAAATAACGAGAAGGCAAAACACAATATTTGAATTTTGAGGGATTTTAAAATTCAATTTTAATTGTTTTGTTGATCCATATCAACTGATATATCTATTTTGAGTGTGGGCACAACTCCAAATAATAGATATGGGTTGTCTAATTATCTTATTATCCTAATTTGATGCATCATCCATAGACCAATCACAAAACAATAAGACAATAAAATAAACAACCACAAAATAAATAAAACGTGATATGGATATGGCCTTTTCTAGACTAAGATATTCCCATGCCAATGGGAATATCTATGAACCCTAAAAGCAAACACATCTCCATGCGTCTTCATATTTTGGCCCATCCTTCATAGTCTTTTGGAATGCTTCATGCTCCATCTTTTGTGGCTTCTTTTGGCTTCGGGCTTCTTTTCTTCATCTTGGCTAACAATATATTCTATCTAGTACTACCTAACAACTATACTAACTAAAATCAATCACACAAGTTGAGAAAAAAATGGCCCGCAGGCCATAAAACACTAATTAATTATTACATTAAATTGATCAGCTCACAGGGCGTAAACCAAACCACAAATTTAAACAATCACATAAAACCACATCTTAAAGTCATATCCAACCACCATGCTAATTTCACATAAACAGTTAAAATCCAGTTTTAACGCACTTGGTAATTTTTTAATTGATTATAGGATTTCTAGGGTTAAAACGGTCCAAGGGCCCCGCCATCTTATGGCCAACCCCATTGGAGCCGCCCAGGGCCGAGCCTAGGCCGGTTGGCCCAACCCGAGGGGTCGGACGACCGCCTAGGCCTTCGGCCTAGGTTGATTGGGCAGCAAGGAAGGAGGAAGGGGCGGTCCTAGGGCCGAACCTCCTTAGTTGTTTCCAAAACAACTCCTTCATTGTTCCCCAAGTCCAAAAAGTTTCCAATTTGAAACTAGTTTCCAAATTGGTGCCCAAACCCTAGATCTTAGATCCTAAAATTTCTCAAACTCACTAATTCATGCATCCAATGCAAAAACTATGTCTTGTTTTGTTTGATTATTGACAAATTGCATCATATGCTTGATTTGAACGTTTTACGCGATAAACAATAAATTTTTAAAGTGTAAAACTATTAAAACGTAACACATAAACCACTTCTATGTTCTACGACATGTGGCTCTGATACCACTGCAGGGTTTTGATTATGGATACGCAGCGAAAAAATAAATTATCCATTCAATACCCTCCAAGGATCACAGGAAGAGAATCATAACGATGGTAAAGGAAGAATCATGTTACACACCTTAGGGGTTTCTCCTGTGATGACTTGTAACGTGAAATGTGTCACGTCTCTACGGCTGATCCACGCCTTGAGTTGAAATCTATGTCTTCCTTCTCCTTTGTGCTAGTTTGGACCGGAGGAAGAGGAAGAAGAAATCACACAACCGGGTAACAAAGAGGCTTCGGCCTCCTTGCTTTGGCCGGCGGGGACGGGCGGCGCAAGGGGGGTCGGGTTCGGCCCTCTCTGTTGCTTGCTCTCTCCTTTTGTTCTTACCCACTCACTTATGTTATGCGCATTAGTGTGGGAAGGAAGCTCGGAGCATCCTTTATATAGTCCAACAACTCCTTGTCAACTACCTAAAGGCCCTTCCTAATCCAACATGAATTCGGATTAATCCCTTCTTTGCATATTAGTCCTACTAAGTTTGCAAGGTGTTACAAAGTGATCCTTCTAATTAATTAATCACATTAATTAATTCCCAAATCTATTTCAACTCTATCTAGCGTGTGACCCCATAGGTTCTATCTAGTTGGTAGCAACAATTTGCTAATATGAAGCGGTCTCTAGCAACACATCCATTCTAGCCAACTAATAGAATAGTCGTCCAACAAACCTTGTGCAAGTAACTGTCACATCCCTTTGTCTCTATATCCGGATTGGAAACGAGACATACAAGTCACACTCGTATATCCAATCCATAGTTTTTCGATCCTGGGAACAGCCTTATTCGTGCAAATAACATCAATATCCTATATTGATTTATTTGAGTCTGGACAGACATTCCATAAGCATTATTCCTCGAGTGGCCTCGAATATTTGCTCCCGTTATGTGGGATGGACAAATTCTATCTAAGTCTACTACGATTTATATGCTTGCTTCTTATTGTACCCGATACACGCCTTTATAACTACCTAGTCACGGTGTAGCATTTGACGCTACCAAAATCACAATAATCCACAACTAAACAATCTAGTGACTTCAAGTCTAAGGATGACAATACCGTTGTCACCACGAGAAGCTCTTGTGACTCCACATAACATGTATGTAGCCTTCTCGGAGATGGGTCAATCCAGTGCGCCAGTACGCTTAATGCACACCCATGTGTTGTATCATGATATCTCCATATAAATCCAACCCCATACTAGTCTATAGATGATTGTCCTATTAATCATTGTATTGGACTATGGATATTTAAGATAAACAACACAATTGTAAATCTAAGGACTTCATTATATTAAATATCCAATCAATAATACAATGAATGTTCTAGCCAAAAACAAGTTCATACTAAACTAGATTGCCTCTAGGGCATCTATTCCAACACTATCCGCCCACCATCGCATGGGAACCAGTTCATCTTGACTGGAACTGAACAATTCACCAAATGGGTGGAAGCGATTACCCTTAAAACAGCAAACGCGCTGGCAGTTATGAACTTCATCCAAGAGAACATCATCTATCACTTTGGAATTCCCAACACAATTCTATCTGACAAGGGCACTCCGTTTGTCAATCGCCAAGTTGCCTCGAAGCTGATGGAATATAATGTGAGACAGGTGTGCTCAACGCCCTACTATCCAAAAGGGAATGGGCTAGCAGAAGCTACGAACAAGACACTCCTCAGAATCTTAAGTAAGATGGTTGCTGATGATCAAAAAAAGTGGGAAGAGTCTTTGGGCTTGGCGTTATGGGCTTATTGCACGTGACCAAGGACTCCTACCGGAGCTTCTCCTTTCTTTCTTTGTGACGGAGCCGAATAAATTGTTCCTGCCGAAGTTAAGGTGAATTCTGCAAGATTGGCCTCCAGTGCCTTATATGAGAACGAACGCGATCACTACCTAATTTTACTTGAAGAGAAAACCGAACAAGCCAGGATGGTACACGCAAAGTAAAAGAAAGAATCTCTTGAGTATACAAAAAAACTGTTCAGCACCGAGACTTCGATGTTGGAGATCTGGTCTTACGAGCTTCCGATCACTGCATGCACGAAGCACCTCATCCCAAGTTCGCTGCCAACTGGGAATGTCCATTCGAAGTCAAATAAGTCTTTGACAGCGGATATTGCACTATCTTACGTTGCCATGGGACTGCCACGACTCCCAATCCAGGCAATATGCGATTGCTTAAGATGTACTATCCTTAGCTTTGTCTCTTTCTTCTTTCATTTCCATGTACTTCGCTCACACCCTCCCATATGAGGATTCGATTAATGATAATGACTCTACCATATGAGAGATCTTTTATCAACTGCTGGTCTCACTTTATTATTGCATTACTTGTTAATACTGATAGTCAATAACTCCAAGAATTAAAGATATATGTCTAGATAGCAGCAATACGCGAACATAAGCCTATATGTTTAGATAGCAGCAAAACTAAATTCTATCTTTCTAGATAGCAGCAATACGCGAACTTAAACCTATTTGTTTAGATAGCAGCAAAACTAAAGCCTATCTGTCTAGATAGCATCAATGCGCGAATTCAAGCAAATATGTATACAAAGCAGCAAAAACTCACCTTGTCACTTTGAACAACATGAATACACGAGAGTTAATCCTATCCGTATGGATAGCCGTTTTCTTGACTAAAGCCTATCTGCCAATATAGTGCCGACACGTGAGCCTGAACCTATCTATTTAAGATGGAAATCATTCCAATCAAGCCTATCTCTCTAGATAGCAACAATACGTAATCAAAAGCCTATCTAAACGGTAGCAATATTTAAGCACATGAGTTTAGGCATACAAGCTTGTCTGATCTAAGAAAGCAGAAAGGATGCTCGATATCCATAGATCCAAAACGAATGTTTTTCATAAAGCAAGATTCAAGCACATATTTTCGAAGTACAAAAGATGTTCGAATGACAAAAGCAAGATAGAAGAACGAAGCAATATGTCCAAAGTTTAGAACTCAATAATAGTACACAGTGCTACTGATCCTCCCCAAATAGACCCTTGAAAAGCGAGTCCTTAGTTGCTAGATGGATGGAGTTGCCGGCCTAGTGATCGAGATGCCTTTTATGCTCTTCATGCTTCATTTTTGCTTCCTCATACTGGCCTATAACCTTTTCAATTGCTTCTCTTTGGGTGCGAAGTTTGGCGCTCTCCAAGTGATAGTTTTCAAAACCAAAAAGGAGCTTGATGGAGTTGCTAATTCTCTTCAGCCATTGGACGAGAAAATCAAAGTTGATGCGGCCGTGTGAAACGTGATGAACACCCTGCACACTTGTCAAGAAATGCTGCGCATTTGTGAGGGAAATGGTGGTTGGCGTAGTTTTGCTTATTTTCTCCATGAGATCGGATATCTCGGTGAGGAGATCTTTTCTATCTTTAGCAGGAAGTTCCATCCCTCTGGAAAAGGTCTTGGGATATGAGACGCGCATCTTCATGAGCCACTTCAGTGACGATTGCTTGATGCCTGCATTTTCAAGAACAGAGTGTGAATTCTCAACAAAGCATGATGGTACGTGCCTTATTATAATTGTGTATTAAACATAAACAAAAAGCATTACCAGTGCCCCCAACTATTTCACGCAAAGAAGGAATGAGGATCGCCTGTTTGAGCACTGTTAGAAGCTTCAGCCTCAGCTAATCGCTGATCACCAAGGGCTTCTTGTGCAAAATATCCCTCAGGGATAACACACTGTTCTTCACCCTCGATAGCCTCAAAAGTAGCAGTAGTAGACCAATCTCTCTAAGGATTCTGAGCTAGAAGTGCTTTCATATCAGGACCAGATGATCCATCCTCATCATGAGATTCCCCAGTAACCGTACCAGGAAGCGACAGATTCTCACTAAGACCCTATGAAGATGCGACATTCCTCAAGGTAGGCAAGTTATCTGGATTTTTCACAGCCGGAGAAATGTTTACTGGTATCTCAACCGCGACTACTGGAATATTTTTCTTTGAGGTTGCATCCTGAGAAGGCTCATCCATGATCACGTTTTCACCCCCCTTCATTGCTTTCCTTGACCAAAATTTGTGTGGACTATAGAACTGCTAGCACATTCTTAGGTGAGATATTGACTTGTGGTCCATGAGCCACAGCAGTGATGGTTCCTTAAGTTGGCTGCTGAGCATCTTCCATGTTCTGATCCGGCGCGCTGCTACTTGCATTCGACTCATGATCGATTCTTCTTTAATTTTACGGCGCAGCAGGTTCAGACGCGACGTTGAGCTGAGTTCCCGGAACTTCTGGCATGGCTGTGCTAAGGAAGTGGATTTACCTGAGGCTTACCCACATTGATCCACTTACCATTTGTGAATATCACTTTTAGACACCCCATTGTTTAACGCGCGCAAAATAAGTTCTTGGCGTTTTGAAAATATATTTTCTTCATCCTCATCGCCAACGAGCTCCTGGAATTTCTTTTGTGCCTGCTACATCTGATCAACGGTTAAGCGCGAACGCTGTCCCTGATCCTCAAGGCTTTTCTTCAAAGCCGCCTGATGTTGTCGATACTCTTCCAACTTTTCGTTTTTGGCTCTTTCTTCAGCTATGGCTTTCGACTATGCGATCGCCTCTTCTTCAGTAAGGCCCTCAACTTCTGCCACAGAGTCCTCGCTATATGTGGCATATACATAAGAACATCAGAAAAAAATGATTTGCACCAGCTGAAGACTAATAAAAACGCGATATTACTACCTTCTCTCATGACAAAAGATGTATCACGGTTGAATTCCACAAAATTCGCTGTGTCGCGTTCAACAGCTTTGCCTCTTCCTCCGACCACTCTCTCTTTGGGGGCTGGGTTCCTTGAAGGAGGATTGGTCCTTGGGCGCTTCATTGGCTTCAATATGACAGCATATGCCGCACCCGTGGAGGGTTCAGCATAAGCTTTTTTCTTCTTCGGATTTTAGTCAGCATCCGTGATCGATACGATGAAGTTTGAAAGCGCGTTCCAAATATGATCCTGGACTTCTTGAGACATCGTCAGTTCGGGTTCAATAGCAAGATGTCAGCAAATCCAATACTTTGATCTCCAGGAGCGTATCTCCGGAAGCAGCATTGTAATATAGAAAGAATTTAGCATCACATATACTTAGCGCGCATTCAGAGAAGGAATTCAGATTGCACGTTCAAAGAAGTTCAAAATAGAATTTTTGAACTTGGTGGCGTTAGTCTTCCTCGCATTGTAGGAATCTTTCTTCTCGAGCTCCGCCTTCTCTCCCAAGATCAGCTCTGGGTACAAGAGATGATCTCCATCCAAGATTTATATTAAATTCGTATTGAGTTGCGTACCTAGAACATGACAATTTGAACGGATAATCTCCAATACTGAGAGCAGGATCCTTAAGTGTTTGGAACTAAAACCGAGATCTCGAGTGAAGCCGAGTCTGTGTTTTCCAGAAGGAGACCCAATTGGGCGTCAATTCTCCTTGTCTTTCTTGAGATGGTAGGGTTAGAGGAAGCAAGCTGATACGTAAGTCGTAACCTTCACCAAATAAAAGTCTCTCGTAGCAGCCGTGAACAATTGAATCAGACCACAAGGAAGGTGCCACCACGTCAAAACCCAGTTGGGGGCTCACTCGAACCGGATCATATGGGACCGTTATGAGTGTATAACACAATGTCTCCGAAACGACTCCGTACTTTGATAGAGCATGCAAATATCCGCTTATACATCAGTTGGCAAATCTGGAGTAGCACCGCGAGCCCTTGGTGATATGCGAACTAGAAAAGGGGGTATCCTTCTCAGTGTACATACCTTCGTGATGCACGATATTTTCCAAGGCTTGAACGTATGGTCTGGCCACAAAATAGCTGATGTCGTCGCACATCAAGGCAAATGATCGTTGAACACACTTGGTTTTGTACCAACACCAGGCGCCAAGGCAGAGGAAATCCTTCTTGGCGTTAGGCGCGTTTTACGTCTCGACGGGCGAGGGAATGGGAGCATAAAGAGGCCATATCTCGAACACCCACATTGACAGAAATGCAACATTGATGTAAGATACTACGTCCACTCTAGCTTGGAACTGTTCAACATGCGTCATGGCCAAGTCCAGACGATGGTATAATGACCCCAGAACCAAATGCCCTAATGCCACTTTTTGACCAAGCGAAAGCCGAACAGCAAGCGCGAGGACATGAATGAACACACCGTCGTGAGGATGTCCATATATAACATATCTGGAGATCCAGACGCAGAGGAAGCCGCACAACGAATAGGCAGATCCCCTACCCTCCAGCGAGGTTGGCGCATCTTTATTCTTCTTCAGAATCGCTTGAGCCATCTCTAGTTTTGCAAAGTCACGGTAGAAGTAGGTGATCCACTTTGACCACAAGTTTTTCGCGCCCGTATTAACAAGAAGGTGCTTCTCTGAAAGAGTCGTCCCAATCCACCTCGTGGTTGTCTTTTTTAACTCCCCAATACACTCCGTCATCTATTCGAAGAGAGATATCTCAGCATCTGAATCTAAGCGCGCCAAAGGGTCCACATTCCCCATGCAAGGAAGTTCTAGCATCATCTCCACATTCGACTGGCTTCGAAGGTTGATAAGTTGAAGGTGTGGGTCTTTTTCGAGTACATTGAAAGCAAGGTCATTAGCATATCGTTATCGAGCCTGATGCTCGACCCCTTAGTCGCGCGCACAACATGGTATATTCCTGCGCGGGTAAGTTCGGCCTCGTAGTGCTCGAGGATTTACTCTGTCCAATATTCCATCCAATCCAACTTCGCAGTGAAATTCTGGTGGAGAATGTCAGTAAAGGGATATAACCCAGCTTCGAGGCCGAGTCGGTTTACATCGTCGATATTTGCAAGATCCCAGTCATCCCTTTCCGGTTCAGGCATCAATTGCAAGGCATCCTCCGTCAAAGAACTCTTAGGTTTCTTCTCGCGGATGGTTGCCAGATAGAAGTCCTCTCAGCCCATGTAGGGGGCTTTACACCAGAGATCCTTTGGGACTGTGGGCAAGTCGACTGCTTCCTTCAAAGATTTCTTAGGAGCCATTTCTGTAAAATACGAATAAGCACATGCAAAACAAGATGTCCAAGATCAATGTTATGTTCATGTACGGAGAACAGTATGAATAACACTCAACCCAGATCTACATGCATACCTGGTTTGAATTTTCAAAATATGAAGAATTGCACTATGAAAGAAAGGAGATCTTCTAACCTTCTTGTTGCCTGAGTACTTGAAATGCCTGATTAGCGGAATCGAACAGCTGATTGGATGCTTGAGTCTGTTGACGAAGAATTTCTCTCTTCCTCATAAACCTCGGCAGCAGTACTTGTACGATAATGGTGTGAAAATTTCTAATTGTTGAGGCAAAAGGGTTTATATAAAGCCTTCTGAAGAGGCACGACCGTTCAAAATCTTTTCGGATCAATCGTCGCCTCGATGATCGGCGGAAATATGTGGATATTATCGCAATCCACATCACTCTCACGCCACATTAAAGGCTATACGGCGTTACAGAGACCTAGGCAATCATGGCTACTTTTGGGGGCTAGAGATTTTGAATATTATTCAAATTGATACGAGAATTTGCGTGGAGCCACGCACGACTGGTTTTGCGCATTTATACAACGACGCGCGTTGTATACGAGCAAAAGGGGGCTAATGTAGATAGTGCATTACAGACATACCAATCACCATCCACGTGGAAGCCATCCAGGAGATTCGACGGTACTCCAGTATCACTCAATCACTATCCTTATATTCATACTTAGCCATATGGGGGACTGCGAGACAGGGTCGCCCGCAATACTAATCGCGCGGGAGTTTTAGGGACTTAGTGGCTTGGAGGTTAGAGTAAGGAACGTTGCGGGAGAGCAACAACCACGCTCGCGCGCGACCCTTGGTAATTGTCTGAGAGATTCAATGACCACGTGTCCCATAAATGCGGTCGATCGTGTAACGGTCCCTACATATGCATACAATCGTGTAACGTGTCCTATATATACGGTCGAACGTGCCGTTACGAGGCGGATATCTATCCGCCATTCATGGGTGCATTAACCCCTCTTAACGGTCACTCCTCTACTATATATAGAAACGTTAGCCTTCTGGCAACTCTCATATCTTTTGCTAGTCATTATATTGTCTCTCTCTCAAAAACAGATAACAAGTGCTTACTCTTACCCTACACTCACCTACAATCTCTTTGTGGTTTCCGTTGTTATAGGTGTACACTTGGATCTTCTCCCATAAATTCCTTGTACACAATGGTCAATGAGCAGGGCTGGCCCGAGACTTTTATGGGGCCTAGGCGGTGGTTGAAAGAGAGACCTTTTGGAAATAAGCATAATTGTGAGAGGGAGAGGTTGATAGAGAGAGAGAGAGGCGCGAGAGAGAGAATTTGAGGGACATAGACGTGACAGAGAAATTGAAGGCGATAGAGGGACGTGAGAGAATTTATGAATATAGAGTAATTGTGGGGGGATTATGAGAGGATTGTTTTTTAGGGAAAAAACGGTTACATTTCATTCATTCAAAGACTGCTCATTCGGCGTAATCAAATTACAATCTAGGGCCCAGGCGGGAACAGTACCAATCCAAACTTTAGCCGTTGTCAATGTTAAACCAAATCTAGCTAGAACATGTGCTTGCATATTAGCCTGTCTTGGACACCATCTGCACATCACCGATTCAAACCTTTGCATCAAAACTTTACAATCTCGCATAATAGAGGCAAACATTTATCGATATCCCAAATCGTCATTACTATGTACAAGATATCTTGGGATGCATTTGAGGTCATTTTTTACCTCTAAGCGTTGCAAATTAAGGCGCCACGACAGAAAGAGTCCTTCCCTTACCGCTAAGCCTTCAAAAACTTTAGGGTCCGTCGATGTAAGGATTGGTGCAGCCATTGCAGCTATGGGCTCACCACAATGGTTCCGAACGGTTACTCCAATTTCCGCATTCTCATATTTCCTACATGCTCCATCAGTGTTTATTGCTATTGTGCCGGGTGACGGGGGAACCCAACAAGTGGGCCCTGAGCTAGATGGTTGAGCCGACGAAGAAAGGAACGATAGTAGGGGTTGTACTTTGCCAGCAGCTGGGTTTCGGACTACAGATTCAAATTCATGCACTAACCTGTGAATTCTCTCAATGATAGCTTCAGTGGATGTAGCTTTGTTATCAAAGATTCTCAAGTTCCTACTTTTACAACAGACCCATATAGTGATAGCCAATACTCTCCTTTTATGTTCAAAAAGCTTGTGCAAGGAATCTTCCAACCAGGGGCGAACATCACCATGGTCCTGATGCGTCGAGTCGTGGCCTAAAACGACTACCCAAACACGTGACATCGATTTGCAGCGCATAAATAGGTGAACCTCAGACTCTTCTTTCTTGCCACACCATGAGCACATTGCGGGGACAATCATTCCTCTCCGTCTCAGGTTATCCGCCGTTGGTAAAGAGTGATGAGCAAGCCTCCACATCGTAAAAATGGCAGAACGGTGCGCCTTGATGCTCCATAAGTCCTTCCAAAAAGAAGGTTGATTGACACTAGGTTGGCTTTATCTTTTGCGCGACATCTTCGCGCTGTAATTCATCCGCTAAGTAATAGCCTGATTTAACAGAGTAAAAAACTTATCATAAAACCATAACCATTCATCACTCTGTTGTGTGCACGGCAAGATTATCCTTTTAATCACATCTTGATCCGCGGAATTGAACGTTGTTTGAAGACGGTTTTCATTCCAAGTTTTTGTGTGGCCGTCAATAAGATCAGAAACATGCACATCAGAATGATAATTGTTTGGCGAACTGACCTTGAAAGAATTTGGACGGGGGACCCAAAGGTCGTTGAAAACCTTTGTTGAACTTCCATCTCCAATACGAATATAAGCACCACGGTCAAGAACCCTTCGGCCCTCTAAGATGTTTCGCCAGATCTGGGATGGGTTATGTCCAGCCGATGCCCTCCAAAGATCGCCGTCAGGAAAGTACTTTTCTTTCAAGATCCGGGCCATAAGGGAGTTCGGCTTGGTTAGGAGCCGTCAGCCTTGTTTTGCAAGCAGTGCGCGGTTGAACGATTCTAGGTCACTAAAACCTACTCCACCATGAACCTTAGAGCGCTTAACTCGATCCCATGCCACCCAACAAAAAAATTTCCCCGACACTTTTCTATTCCACCAAAAATCACGAATCAAGCTATCAATCTTCTCAAAAAGCTGGATGGGTAGCATGAAGCAAGACATCGCATAGTTCAGAATCGCCTGGATGATTGCCTTGATTAGCGTTTCCTTGCCCGGAATGGATAAAAACTTCTCCTTCCAACCCTTCAGCCTCGCACTTATTCTTTCAAGAATACTAGCAAACGCGACCATCTTCGCCCGGGCTACCTTAGTAGGCAACCCTAGGTATTTGTCAAACATAGAAGCTAGCTGAACACCAGCCAGTATAGGATAATAAGTTAAAAGAAAGTAGAAATTAAACATATAGATGCTACTAATTGAATTTTAATAAATAATGAGATAACTTCTTCCAAAATTAAAGACTGAAAATTAAGAGAATTTGTTGATTAGAGTCACGAGGATACTGTGGGCTCTAGGCGAACACCTAATTCGGCTATCAAATGGGACGACTCTGTCTAAGAGCACGGAGAAAATATTATGTTAGTAATTCTTCTAAATATTTTCTTTTAAACTACTGCCAAACCCTTAGTATTGCCGCAGCTAGGGTGATAACTCATGTTGTAGAGCGTTGGAAGCTTCTGCATCAGTTTCGGGGTTTAAGCCCGTGTGACGACAAAAAACAATTTATCAAATAAACCCTTGGTATTGCCACGTTAGGAGGAATGCTTCACCGTGAAAGTCCGGTTCAATGCCGCACACCGACCGCGCCGTAAATGACAACCCGGATTCGATGACGCCACATGAATCTCCAAATTCAGCTTCAGCTCGGCTCTTCTCAGCCGAGCCGCCGCAGACTTCTAAGCCATAATCACCCTTCTTTCTTACTTATCGCACAAAATATCTTCTCCCTCGAAACCGGCACTTGCCAGTCATCATGAACTGCATTTGGATCGCATTTCATTCTCATTTCATTAGCAGACCCTTTAACCCAACCCGAGTCAGAACTCAACCATATATCCCCATCCCCTTGTGTTGGGATTATTTAAACACAGAGAGCTCCACCTCCACCTGGGTTGTGAATTGGGCTCACTCATCTCTCTCTAAACATCTTTCTTTTTTCCCTTTGCAGATCAACAGTCAGTGACTAGTTTCTTCATAACTTACAGATTGAGTAATGATGTAGAGAGAGACAAAACACAGTACTCTGCATAACACTCTTTTTTTACTCTTTCTGGGTGTTGGGGTTTTGCTTGATTGTTTAGTGGGTTTGGTTTTGTTTTTCCTTTTAATTTGATGGGTTTTTCAGAGGGGGTGGAAGTTGTAGCAGTAGAGGAAAGAGATGGATTGACCAAGAGAGAGAAATGGTTGTTCACTGACTCTTCTTTTTCTTCTTCTTCAATTTGTCCATCTTCACAGAATTGTACAAATTGGGCTTGTGTTGAACCCAGAAGTAGGACTACTTTTGCTTCTTCCATGAACTCCTTCGAGTGAAAATCTCTTTCCTAATTCCAATTTCCAACACTCTTTGTTCACTCTAAGTGACCACACAGTAGAAGAGTGGTCAGATCTACAAAAAACGTTCCGTTCTTCATTTCTTTCAGTTTTTTCAAATTCAGCAATGAAGAGACTTAGCAGCTCTGATGATTCTCTGGGTGCAATGATGTCCTTGTGTCCACCTTCAGGTTCATACAAAAACCCATCTGTTTTATTGATCTACAGTTCATTGTATTTTACCACTCTGTTTTCATGCTTTGTTTTGTTGATTCAGAAGAACAGAGTCCAGCGAACATGAACCATGTCTACGGAGGAAGAGAGTTTCAATCAATGTTCGAAGGGCTCGACGACGAAGCCTGTGTGGAAGAATCGGGCGGCAGCAGCAAGAAACGCCGGTTAAGCGTGGATCAAGTGAAAGCTTTGGAGAAGAACTTCGAAGTTGAGAACAAGCTTGAACCGGAGAGGAAAGTGAAATTGGCTCAAGAACTTGGGTTGCAACCCAGACAGGTCGCTGTCTGGTTCCAGAATCGCCGGGCCAGATGGAAAACAAAGCAATTGGAGAGAGATTACGGCCTTCTCAAGGCCAATTACGACGCTCTCAAACACAATTACGACTCTCTCCACGTTGAGAACCAAGCTCTTCACAAACAGGTGCCAGATCTCTCTCTGTCTATTAATTGTCACAATTACTAGTACTAGTTCGTCTCTTCTGAATTGTGTTCCTTTGACCCGTAACTTGGTCACTTTGACTCGTGATTTAGATAGCAAAACAATATAATTTTTTGAACTTTTTCGTTGTATTATAGAATAAAGTTTACTCTACAAGACATTGCAAAGATTATCAAATTCTTGTATTGTTTTATACTAATCAAATCACCAGCTCAAAGTGACCAAGTGAATAATGACAAAAAGTGAAGCAGGCTGAAACAGAAAAAACAGAGGTAGTACATTTTTTGTATCGCCGATTTTATTCAAATTTCATTAAAATCGGCCTCTTTTCAACAGTCTTGTATGTTATGTCATAAATTTTAATATGATAATCTATGTGCAATGGTAAAATCTTCAAAATTGTGAGTTATGCAGCTAAAAATCTCTGAAAAAGTAATTTTAATTTTTTTAACATTACATAATCACAATTTAGTACTTAAGGGCTCTTTAAAGTTAGTGATCTATAATTTCAGATTGAGATTCTCAGTTAAGTTAGATTTTTTTTTCGGACTATTTTCAGCTGATTATTGCGATTTTACCAAACAGTTCAAAAAAAAATTGTCACAACTGCTTACCCATGTTTGTTGATTCAGATAAAGGAACTAAAATCGAAGCTGAAGAGTGAAGACGAGGGAGACTGCAATGTCGCCGGAGAGGGGACCGATAAGCCGCCGGTCACCGGAGCCGATTACGCTGTTACCCAAGACCTGAACTTCACAAGCTTCAACAATGGCGGATCAGGGGGCTCCGTTCTTCCGGACGTGAAAGATGGGTCATCGGATAGCGATTCCAGTGCGATCCTGAACGAAGACAACAACAGCAACAGCCCCAACGTTGCCGGCGAGGAGAGTCTAATCCAGAACAACCATTACATGGTGTCTCCGAGTTCGACGCTCAATTGCTATCAGTTCTCTGATCCGAATTCGGTTCTTGGAGAAACACAGAAAGGAGGAGGAGGAGGGGTGTATCAACCCCAATTCGTGAAAATTGAGGAGCACAACTTTTTCGGTGGAGATGATGATGGGGAGGGTTGCGATTTCTTCGCAGACGACCAAGCTCCGACGCTTCAATGGTCTAGCGCTGATCAGTGGAGCTGAATTTGAAACAAGGGATTGATGGTCAACAAGGGACTACACAGAGAGACAGTTTCATGGAACTAATCAAAGCTGCTCTGGTCTCTCCATTGTACAAAAATGAAGAGAGATGTAGAGCAAGAAGGGCTTCTTTTGATGGAGGAATGTTTAAGGTGGGATTAGGATCAACTCTGTTCTGTTCTTGTGTTACTAAAATGTGAAGAAAAGTGGTCAAAATCGAGGGAACGTTAGAACTTCGTAGTGGTGGAAAATTGTGTAACCTTTCATAAAAAATAGAAAATAGTGTAACCATTTTGAGGATTCTCTTAAAAACATGCTTGACATCGTTCCAAAACCTCAACTTCAAAATGCATACTTTTTTTTTCTTTTTTTTTTTTGAAGGAAATATTTCATTAATGTGAAAAATTGAAATCATTAAAAGTACAAGCGTTAGCCCAACCAGGCGTAACTCCCATCCAAACACTAATATCAGGAATCGAAAGCCCAAATTGGGCATAGCAGTGAGCTAAACCATTGGCAGCACGTGGAGTCCAAGCTATTTTATACTCTGAGAAGCGCTCAAAAATTGCGCGACAATCTGCTACAATAGTCCCGAACGGGGACCGATCAACGAAGCCATTGTATGCCCTTAAAAGGTTGTTTGCTAGCACCTGGAGATCAACTTCAACATGGATCCTCTGTAAATGAAGTCTGTTAGCCAACTGGAGCCCTTCACGGAGGGCTAGCGCCTCCGCTAACGAGGACGATGCCGTACATCCCAAAGCCCCTGCCATCGACGCAATACAACGTCCACTATGGTCGCGAATGACCACGCCCATTGCCGCCTTGTCGTCCTCCTGTCGCCACGCGCAATCGCTATTGAGTTTGAACCATCCTTGAGGGGGTGGTTTCCATCTCACCAAGTCGGAGTGAGGCGATGCTCTCAAATAATCCGCACCAGGGTCACGAGAGCCTCCCAAATCATATGGCGCTAGAGTCTCAGAAGCCATCGCCGAGATCTTGTTTACCAGATTGTCCACCGAAGTAATCTTGTTCTCAAAAACCCTAAGGTTACGATGCCGCCATATCAGCCACACTGTCAGGACCAAGCGAGTCCTATCCTCCTCAGACAAACTGCACATAGCCTCATGTAGCCAGTCTTCCATATTGTTATGCTTTCCATGGCACGCCTTATCTCCTAGGATACGGTCCCAGACCTCCCCCACTCTTTTACAGTGGAGAAAGAGGTGAGTTACTGTTTCTTCGGTCTTGTTGCACCAGGAACAAAGAAGAGGCACCTCGACTCCACGGCTACGGAGATTGCAGGCTGTGGGTAGGCTGCTATGCATCACTCGCCAAGTTGTTAGAACCGCACGACTAGGAGCTTTCGTATTCCAGAGAAGATTGATGAAATCATTTTGGGGGTTGGAACACTCCCCGCGGTCCGACCTCACTGGAGTTGAGGCTACGCGATAACCCGTTTTAACGGAATAACACCCGTCCAGCTCAAAATACCAATACCAAGAATCTTGCTGCTGAGTAGTGGGGAGCACAATCTGTTTGACCACGCTAATATCCACCGGATTTATTATCGTCTCAAGCCGAGCCGAGCACCATTGTTTCGTGCTACTATCGATGAGATCGCAAACCCGGAGTTGAGAATCGGCTTGGCTTGTTGGCCACACCTTGAAACTAGTAGGTCGCGGAATCCACCGATCTCCGAACACGCGTATAGAAGTACCGTCTCCCACCTTTTTAAGCATACACCTATTCAAAACAGCCCGACCGTCACAAATCCCTCGCCAAACTTGAGACGGATTCATACCAAGTTGCGTGCTTCAAAAATCAGATGTTGGAAAATATTTTGCCTTAAGGACCTTAGCAAAGAGTGACTCCGGCTTCGTTAAGATCCTCCAACCTTGCTTTGCTAGAAGGGCAACGTTGAAGTTATGAAAATCCCGGAATCCGATCCCCCCCAAACTCTTCGGTTTCTTCAAAAAATCCCAAGCAAGCCAGCAAATACCCCGCCCGTGTTTCGTGCTACTATCGATGAGATCGCAAACCCGGAGTTGAGAATCTGCTTGGCTTGTTGTCCACACCTTGAAACTAGTAGGTCGCGGAATCCACCGATCTCCGAACACGCGTATAGAAGTACCGTCTCCCACCTTTTTAAGCATACCCCTATTCAAAACAGCCCGACCGGCACAAATCCCTCGCCAAACTTGAGACGGATTCATACCAAGTTGCGTGCTTAAAAAATCAGATGTTGGAAAATATTTCGCCTTAAGGACCTTAGCAAAGAGTGACTCCGACTTAGTTAAGATCCTCCAACCTTGCTTTGCTAGAAGGGCAACGTTGAAGTTATGAAAATCCCGGAATCTGATCCCCCCCCCAAACTCTTCGGTTTCTTCAAAAAATCCCAAGCAAGCCAAAAAATACCCCGCCCGTGTTTTCGATTCCACCAAAAATCCCTAATGAGACATTCAATCTTCTCACAAAGAGAAATAAGAAGGAGGAAGCAAGACATTGTGTAACTTGGAATGGGTTGAATTACCGCTTTAATGAGGACCTCCTTGCCCGCCGTCGAAAGAAACTTTTCCTTGAACCCATAAACTCTTCTAGTAATCCTTTCCAAAACACCCGAAAAAGGCATCATTCTTGATCTTCCAATCTTAGACGGCAAGCCCAAGTACTTGTCAAAGAACGGAACAAGCTGGACACCCGCAGCATTGCAGAGGAGCTCTCTAGCGTCCTGCGGAACATTACTAGAGAACATAGCCGCCGACTTCTCCAAATTAATTTGTTGTCCTGACGCCTTCTCGTAATCCTGCAAAATATGAAGAAGGGACTGGACTTCCCCCGCATCAGCTTGGAGAAGAATATGCTATCTTCTGCAAACAAAATATGTGACACTGCAGCCCCCCCCCCCCCCCCCCCCCCCCCCCCCCGTGAGGCTCGAATAGGCGTGATATTACCCGTCCTGCTAGCATTCAAAAGAGAACGGGAAAGTCCTTCAGTACATAATAGAAACAAATAAGGGGATAACGGGCACCCCTGTCGCAAGCCGCGTTGTGGAGTGATATTACCCACCACCTCTCCATTACGAACAAAGGAGTATCGTACCGTCGAGACACACCTCATAATCAAAGATACGAGACTCTCCTGAAACCCCATTTTAATCATAATGGCATGTAGATACTTCCATTCTACCCGATCGTAAGCTTTGCTCATGTCTGCTTTCAAAGCCATCATACCCTTCTTCCCCTTCATTCGCGTATCCATCGTGAAACGACCCGAGATCTCGGTTCAGGGTTAACGAGACAATCGATAACCAAAAGTAAAATATTAACTATTAAGATTACATTTCATCTAATAAATAGAACAACCATGAGAAGATAAGTTTACAAATATAATGTGTTTGAAATAGTCTATGAGATCTACTCTAACTTAATCTAAACGTCTTTGTCTCGTTCCGCATTCCCATCCCCCACCTTGAGTGATGACCTGCGGTTTTAAAATGGCAAAAGCCGACGCAGTTTTGAAGAAAATAATCAGTAAAAACTGAGTAAGTACACACTACGACATGTAAAGCAATGAGGGGGACGGAAGCATGAGTTGAAACAAATCAGAAGATTTAAACAGTAAAACTATCATATTGGAGAATTTGCATCAACTTGAAGTAACCGAGCAACAAAAACCTCTCAATTTAATAACATTGAGAAACCACGAGTAGTTGGTAACATAACCAGAGTAAACAAGTCCATTTAAGAGGATAACTTAGTTCATGAGTAGCCAAAGCATATCAAATCATTTCAATTGATTAGGGCAATCCAAAGCCACAAACAACATTAATAAAGTAGTCAATTTTTAATTTCGACTTCAATCAACAGTTTAATTTAGCTGAGGCGTGTCAAGAGCCACCAGCAGGATCGATGTAAACAGAGGGATCACGAAATAATCACTAAGGGTTCCTTCTAGGGTCTATCAAACCCTATTTCACCCGAGCGTTAAGGGAGCCCATTCGTCAACCACGCTCACAGCATTAGCTAAAAGGCCTTAAGTGTCGACACCCCTATACCGTAGTGATCCTTACAAGTATAAGTAGCACTCTATAGCTCTATAAACCCCTTGGCCTCAATATCTTGATACATTTTGGCTCATCGGGGGCGGATTTTTGAACATTGACGTTCTATCCAATAATAAGAAGCATTGCTTCAATGGTCTTAGCCATAAGAAAATGGAGGATTGCTTGACGCCTCCCATTAATAACAGTACTCTGTACATCGTCCTAAGTCTATTAGAGGTATTTTATTTCTTTTCTTTCACATAACCATAATCAGAATATCAACAATTCACAAGTAATTTCCGAGAGTTCTCAAAGGAGATGAATAAAATAATTTAACAACATTCGAGTGGAAAACATGCATTCTCATACTATTTCAAATAACAAATATTCATTTGAAACATCAAACACAAACGCACATTTTGATATAAAAGGCCGTACATATGTACTTACCACTGAGATGAAGCACAATTAAAAGCAAGAAACTAAGCCTAGCACTCCGACGACAACCGCTAACTCCTACGAGGTCGATGTCTACAATCACACGTATGACGTACTCGTTATAATCAATTTACACATGCATAATAAAATGAAAAACTACATGCCACGTAGTCCTAAATGTCACTAATAAACATATAATGATGTTTAATTATCAAAATAAGTCCAACAAAACACCTAGAAGTTCAAAAATTCAAGTTTTCTAAAAAATGTGAAACTACAATTCTGGAAAGAATTGTAGCTCTGACTTTGGAGCCATATTTACCACATCAAATCATCTCCTAAAATATTGAAATTAATGTATGATAAACCTATATGTGTCTACTTTCAGAAACATCAAGAAAATCATGCATAGCTATTATAAACTCAAGTTACAAAAATAACAAAGACTGCTATGCAGAGACAAGTTTGGAAGAAAGTTTCAACTTTGAAGAACAATTACTACTACTTGGAGAATAGGAAAAATTCCCATATTCTCCAGAATGAATCCCTTATGTGTCTAGTTTCATCACAAGAAAGATTTGGTGCCATAAGTTTCTGGAAATGAGATTTTTAACAAAAATAGTAAAACTTGTCCAAAAACAGAGTTTCAGAAAACACGCAACTTAGAATGAGCATATCTCCCTAACCAAAAAGGATATTGAGTTGAATTTTCTTTCAAAATGACCCTCTCTGAGTCTAGTTTCATAATATGAAAGAGTTAAAAATTTCACAAAGACAAAACTTGGAGATAATATACGTTTTTCATAAACTGGTCAGATTGTAAAATGTGCAATTTTCTCCTAGAGCACTCAAAACATGATCAAATCAATTATATGACACATGCAACTTATGGATAATTGATTTTAGCCTAAATAGCACCATTTTAATCATGAAAATAAAATTTTTACATGCTCTTGACACAAATTATCAAAAATCACTTGAAAAACAAATGCAAGAAGATGACATTCATAACATGCATGTTGGTTGTAGTGTGGGTTTCATGAAATAGTCAATATTTTTAAGTAAAAAAAAAACATGATCATGTCAAGAAAATGAAGAATCAAGTTTGGGTATGAAGAAATATAAGATGAATTTTCATCAATCAAAACTAAACATAGACATGCAAGTATGAATTGAAGGGTAGAAGAAAACTTTACCCTAAATTCAAGAAGATGGGAGGAAAAGAGTGAAATTGGCCTTCCATCCTTGAGAAGAATGATGAAATAACTCCCCTCCATGGTTATACCAAGCTTGGAACCAAATTTTTCATGCTTGTGAGACTAGAAAATGAAATTTTCATGGTGTTTTTGTGAGGTCAACACCCAAAAACGGGAAGAGAATTTTGAGAGAGAGAAAAGAGCTATTAAGTGTTCTTCAATGGAGGAATTGAGTGGATAAGAAGATGATGATGATGCATTTGGTGTAAGAGTTGGTGGATGTGGTAAAAGAGTGATGGTGATGAACATGATGGGGGGTTGGTATGCATAAGGTGTAATATTTACATATGAAGTGATTTATTTTAAAGGAGTAGTCATGAACATAAAAATGATGGAGATGATGGAGATAGGAGTGTTAGTGGTGGATATTCCACAAAAAGAAGTACATGCAAGATGGTATGTAGTAGTGCTAGTTGTTGAGGGAGGAGTAGAGTACAATTATAAATTTTCCCAACAACATAATTTGGGTAGATATAGAAAATGCCTAAAATTGAGGGGTGAAAATATTATTTTCAATTAAGATATAACACACAAAAGCTAATTTATATGAACTAGAAAATTGACCAAGCAATTCAAAATGATACATTACGTATATAAATGTCAAGAACCATCTTTTTAAACAGCTACAAAGAAGTCCCAAATATACGCAATAACTTTCGTATAGTATTACAAAACTCCGAAACTACAAAATAACTCAACATAAAGTTCTAGATTATCGTAAATGTCAAATGACACCCCTATATTTTGAAACCAATAATAAGTCAAGAACAAGTTTGAAATAAAAATTTCTTAAATTTCTCATTTATATTTCGAAGTTACTAAATAATCCCCAACTAAAATACGGGGTATTACACATCGTATGTATGAGCTCATATGCGATCACAAAGTTATCAGTTATTAGGCGACCCGACACGAAAGCACTCTGGTTGGGGGAAATGATCTCATCCATAATACCCTTTAAACGGTTAGCAATCGCCTTCGTAATAATCTTGTACGTGACCATGCATAAACTAATAGGGCGCTAATCAGACGGACGACGAGGTTGCTTTGTTTTCGGAATCAAAGCAATGAGAGTGTGATTGAGAGAGCGTACTTCAGCCCCATCATTAAGGATACTCAAACAAGTCTCCGTAATCTCTTTCCAAACAACATGCCACAATTTCTGAAAGAAAGCCGGAGGAAATCCATCAATCCCTGGAGAAGTGTGTGGTCCCATCATCTGAAGAGCATCAAACACTTCTTCTGGCGTAAACGGGGCTGCTAGTAAATACTTGTGCTCATCCGAAAGAAGGGCTGGCACTATTCTACCAATTTGTCGATCTCCGAGTCAGAAGGGTTCCGGGTAGCGAACAAGTCTGAGAAATATTGGGATAGAACCCGAACTACTTCCTCGTCATCTTCCACACACCTGCCCGAAACATCCTCGATTCCAAGCATAGAATTCCTCGAACGTCTCATCGTAGCTCTCTGGTGGAAAAACCGTGTGTTCCGATCACCTAACTTCAACCACTTAACCCGAGAACGTTGAAACCACATGGCTTCTTCATCTCGTAGCAAATCATTGTAAATACCCCGAAGTGAACGAATCTGTGAGACAACCGCCCGCGATGGACGCTTGGCTGCCAGAACCTGGAGCCTTACTCGGATCTCTCGAAGCTTATTTGAGACATTACCCACCGTACGATTCTTCCACAGCTTAAGCCCACGCGCTGTGACCTCCAATCGAGCAGCTAGGTTACCATCCCCATGATCCCACGCCGCCTGAACCGTTTCGTTGAAATCCTCCTTATCAAACCATGCACATTCGAACGTGAATCTGTGATTAGAGGACCGCAACTTAGCAAACGCCTTTGGATCCAACACCAACTGAATCGGGACATGGTCAGAAGAAGAAGCAATAAGATGGTTGACTCGAGCACCCAAAAACATCTCCATCCACTCAGGAGAAGCGACCACATGGTCTAATCTCTCTCTGATAGCGTCATCATCGCACTGGTTGTTCGACCAAGTGTAGCTTGTGCCGGCATACCCAATATCTTTCAGCCAATTTCGTAACAAAGCTTCTTGAAACGGTGCAAGTTGTTGGAAAGAAACTTCTCGACCCCCCCTCCTTTTCGTTATGTGAAAGAATGGCATTGAAATAACCTAGCATACACCATTGTTTGACATCCCAGCGTCGTAACTTATCAATAAGACTCCACGTATGAACTCGTTGAGAGGAGACAAGATCACCATAAATTCCCGTAAAATGCCACCAGAAACCCGAAGCTTCAAACTTTATTAGGCAATCAACATGAAAACTAGAAGACGAAAGAACAGACACTGACATCGTGTCATCCCACAAAAGCGAGAGACCACCCCGACGACCTTGACCTGACAACTTACATGAAATCCAAACTGAAAATTACATTTGACATGGACACGATCCATCTCGGACCTAGATAACTTCGTCTCCATCAAGAACATGTGATTAGGCCGCTCCCTCGTGATGAGGTTGCGGAGAGCTCGGAACGCGCAGGGGTTTCCCAACCCCCGCACGTTCCAACCGATGCCGATCATTGCTCCCGGCGGTGGTGCTCCTCCGCACTCACCGCCGATCTGTCAAAGTTGACATTATCAGGAGACTCATCTTTAGACTCACCACTAGAACCCTCCTTCCTCTGTTCCTCCATAACCTTTGTAGGCAAATCCTTCCTCAGCTTTTTTGTGCTTCCCTGACGTTCAATAGTGAAGTTAGTGTCAACAAAGTCCTCCGAAGTCTTCCTTTTCTCAGCAACCAGATCATCCTCCTCGTTCTGGTTCAGCTTGGACTTGCCTCGCCGGATCTGCGCTCGAAGATCAGCCAGGTTTTTGGGTAATGATTCTATAAAGCAGAAAATAATTCTTATAAAGCCACTAATATCATTTATGCAATTTCATTAGTCATTAGATGCATAAATAATGTTAATGACTTTGTAAGAATCATTTTCTGTTTTGTAAGAATCAATCCCCATTTATTTTACGTTCTTTTTAATTGTTCAATCTATTTCTCTTCATTTTTCTAATGGGACGTGATATCATTTTCACTCCATTTTCTTATTTGATAATTTTAAAGACTTCTCTCAGAAAAAAAAACACTTTAAGGACTTGAAACGACAAAATTAGCCTCAGAACAAAACTACTGAAACCGTGGTTAAACCATTCAAACCGATATGCACAAAAAATACAGGTTAACCCCTTCAAACCGATATGCACAAAA
Source organism: Linanthus parryae (assembly GCA_023055425.1). Lineage (NCBI taxonomy): Eukaryota > Viridiplantae > Streptophyta > Magnoliopsida > Ericales > Polemoniaceae > Linanthus > Linanthus parryae. The sequence goes on from JALGPY010000001.1 coordinate 94,248,207, forward strand.
AACGCACACCAAAATCATAGAAATGCTATTGTTTCACAAGATGTTGTTCAAACTTTTTTTAGCTCTTTATTAGGATTTATATAAAAAATACTCTAAACTTTAAGTACATTGAGATCGACATAATTGAATCATACTACATCCGTTTCTTCAGCATAGTTCTACTTTGACTTTTCAACCCGTAACTGGGTCACTTTGACTCGGTGATTTAGATAGCAAAACGTTACAAGTTCATGCAATTATTATTAAATTCTTATATTGTTTTTCTAATCAAATCACCAGATCAAAGTGACCCATTGAATAGTGGCAAAAAATGAAGAAGGCTGAAAGAGAAGAAACAAATGTAGAGTTTTCTTTTCTAGGGAAATACTGCCTCCGTCCCAGCAAGTTCTTCATACTTTTATTTTTACCACTATTCATCGGGTCACTTTGACCTGGTGATTTGGTTAGCAAAACGATAAAAAAAAATTGGTGATTTTTGCATGATCTTGTATGGTGAACATTACTCTACAACACTATGAAAAATTTTCCAAAAATTTGCATCGTTTACTATTCAAATCAGCGGGTCAAGGTGACATGGTCACGGGTAAAAATATCAAAGTATGAAGAACGTGGCGAGACGGTGGTAGTAATAGTCAAAAGTATTTTTTGAAATAAAAAGATCTCTATTAATGAGTAGTCACTCTTAAAATATAATTGTTTTGTACATCGAGCGCCCAAATTGGCGTTTGTGAAAAAGAGGTAATGTTACCTTCCTCTAAAGCTTTCGAATCAACTAAATGAGCAAATGAGTTCCCTTCTCTATGGACATGGAGAAACTCAGTTGCTTGAAACTTTTCCAACTTCACTCTGCAATCTGATAATAGTTCCTTGAGGTCCGAGATGGCTTCGAGCTCTTTCAACTTACCATCCATTCCATGACGTAGCAAAAGCACATCAGTGATGTTCTCTGATTCGAGCTGAACTCCGTTAAAACCCATTTCCTCCGCAAAGACGATTCTTTCTTTGATTGCCGTGGAAGTATTGTTTGTCTAACCGCGATGAACTCACCATCTATCATTTCAAATAATGCTACATAAACCTGTTGCGGTACTGTACTCTTTCCACAACACATCACTATTAAGCTTTCGGGCAACTCCATCGTAGGCTGCTTCCGGCTGTGTTGTCCGGCTGGTCTTCAAGGTGTCCCGAGGCCTGAAATTCCTTATGCCCCTGCTATTCTTTGCGATCATCTCCGGATGCTTACCATTATTGTTGAATGCAACTTCATTACGGTTCCTCTAGATGGACCAAATGGTCACAACAAAAAGTTCACAGCTCAGTTTCTTCTCTTTCAGCATAATATCAACGATCCAATCTTGAATTCCCTAATTGCTTTTAACTAAGAATTATTCTCCCAACATGAGTAACCAAAGTTGTTTTGAGTGTGGACACTCGCAAAAAACGTGATCCAACGCGTCTTTTTCTTGGTTGCAAAGTTTACATTCAAGAGGGACATAAGTTCCTCTATTACGTAACTTGCAAGCAACTGGTAGTGAAGATTGCCAGATTCTCCAAAATGGTAATAATAGCTTCTTTGATAGTATTAAATCCATAGCTTGTCAAGCCATCGACCATGGAGAAGAAACCCGAAGAAGAAGATTTTGGTGCCGAGATCCTCCTTTAAACTTTGTAACATGTTTTGAGTGAGTAATGACCAGTGTTCTGCATGGACCCAAAAGCTTGAATCTGACCTCAGACTTTGACCGATTGGTACTGCTAGTACCGCTCCCAATCAATCGGCCATATTAGTTGCTTGAATTTATCTTCGCTCCAAGTCCTTGTATCTTAGTCAATTAAATATTTAACTTTCAGGTTTTCAGCACCCGGTGGGCGAGTAGTAATGACACTAAAACTGTCAGATCTTGTGAGCCACTTATCTCCAAAGATCTTAACATCTTTTTCGTCCTTAATCTTCCACACAAGCCCAATCTTAAGCAAATCCCTACTTGCAATAGTACTTCTAAAATAATAAGAAACTTGGGACGTAGGTTTCAATTTATAGTACAGAATAAAAGTATTTCGCAAATACTTGGCTTGAAAGATACAACATACCAACGAATCAAGATTTCGCAGGAATATCCAAGTATGTTCAGCAAGCATAGCCTTGTTGAAATCTTGAAAGTCGCGAAAGTCCAAGCCACCATGCTCTCGGCCTTCCTTTAACTTGTCCCAAGCGATCCAGTAGATTTTCCTCTTGTGCTCGTTGCCACCCCACCAAAACTGTCTGACCACTCTTTAAAGGTCATGACAAGTTTTTTTGGGTAACAGAAAACAACTCATAGTATAATTAGGGACTGCTTGAATAACTGCTTTTTATCAATACCTCCTTGCCTATCTCGGATAGTAACTTTCCTCTCCATCCTTTCATCTTGTGATGAACTTTCTCAACTAGTGGACTGAAATTTACCGTCTTGCTTCTACCCACCTGAGTTGGGAGTCCCAGATATGTGTCGTGCTGTGTATCAAGCTGCAAACCGCAAAGATCGATCAAGAGGACTCATTCTTATGCAGAATCACCAACGATTTCTTTAAATTGAGCATCTCACCCGATGCTATCTCATAGTCTGACACGATTCCACGTAAAACAGTTATTTCTGCAGCTGAAGCTTTTGCAAAAAAGGAAGCTGTCATATGCAAAGAAGCGGTGAGATATTTTGGGACCTCTACAAGAGGCTGCTATTTCAACAACCCCCTTATCTAGCTCGGACGAGACCGGGAGGGCGATGAAAAAAGTAACGACAAATATCGAAAGCAAAACCTCCATATATAATACTTTACTATTCAACATTACATAGCATTTCTTACATACGTCATTAAGGACTATTATATTACACATAAACTAGCATACTAGATGATTTCTGATGGCGTTCTCATTTCATGAGAGTCTTGTACCCTTCTATTCTGTAGTCCCCATCTCCTAAACTTGCGGTGGGAAAGAAAATAAGAACCGTAGTTTTACGAAAAGTCAGAAAGATATACTATGTGAGCAACACCCAAGCATGTCAAACACAGAGGAGATGATTTAAGTAAAACAGTAAATAAGAGCAGTGACAGCGAAAATAAAAGATATTTTAATAGAATATTCTTAAGCTCATGTCACATTTATGGAAATTTCCAGTAACCAATCTTTAATCCATATCCAATATATTCCTTTGAGAGCTCTCATTCAATTCCAGTAATCCAAGCCTGGAAATCCTCATTTAGCCACAAAGATTCAGTTTCCCTTTAATAATCTTCCAAACATAAATTTTATTCTTAATATTGAGTTGAACGGGGAAAATCCAATCGCAACAAAAATATATCCCAAACCCGCTTCCAAGACCTTAAGTGTCAACACCCCCCTAAGAGGGTCTTTGTGCCCAGACGGAGTGAGTACAAGGAGGCAACCTTGGACAAATTGCAACCGGGCTAAATATCAATGGGTCGAGTGGCCGAGCCAACAGCGACCAAACCAAATGATAATAATGTAGGGTTTTGATCATGGATACGCAGCGGAAAAACATAATTCATCCATTCAATACCCTCCAAGGATCACAAGACAAGAGACATAATGATGGTAAGGGAAGAAATCAAGTTACACACCTTAGGGTTTCTCCTGTGATGACTTGCCACATGAATTGTGTCACGTCTCTACGGTTGATCCACGCCTAGAGGTGAGATCTAGATCCTCCAACTCCTTGTGCTAGCTAGGAAGAATGGAAGAGTAAAACGGAATCAATAAACAATGGAGCACTAAGGTGGCGGCTCCCTTTCATGGCCGACGGGTAGGGGGGCGGTCCTAAGGGGGTTTCAGCCCTTCCTTTGGGACTTGCTCTCTCTCTCCATGCTTTCTCTCCTAATCTATCATATAGATGTGTGTGTGTAGAGAGAAAAATAAGCTAGGATAGTTATTTATATAGTCCCACAACTCCTTGTCCTACTACATAAAGAACCCCTCTCCTAATCCTACTCAAACAAGGATTTGTCCCTTTTGCAAACTAGTCCTAATCATGTCCATACATGGATTAGTTCTATTTGAAAAATAATCATAATCATGTCTTTACATGAATTAGGACACCTTGGCAAATCGTAATCATGTCTATACATGGATTAGTCCAACTTGCATATTAGTCCTACTAAGTTAGCAAGTTGTTGCAATTTTATCCTTCTGATTAATTAATCATATTAATTTATTAATTCCCAAGTCTAGTTCACCCCTATATGGCGTGTGACACCATAGGTTCTATTTAGTTGGTAGTAACTATTTACTACTATGGAGCGGCCTCTAGCAAGACATCCATTCTAGCCAACAAATAGAATAGTCGTCATGACAAATCTTGTGCAAGTGATTGTCTCATCCCTTTGTCCCCATATGCGGATTGGACACGAGACATACAAGTCACACTCGTATATCCAATCCATAGTTTCTCGATCCTGGGAATAGCCTTATTCGTGCAAATAACATCAATATCCTATATTGATTTATTAGAGTCTGGCCAGACATTTTATAAGCACTATCCCTCGAGTGGCCTAGGATATATGCTCCCGTTATGTGGGAGGGAAAAATTCTATCTACGTCCACTACGATCTCTAAGCTTGCTTCTAATTGTATCCAGTACACACCTTTATAGCTACCCAGTTACGGTGTAGCGTTTGACGCTACCAAAATCAAAATAATCCACAACTAGACAATCTAGTGACTTCAAGTCTAAGGATGACAATACCAATGCACTACGAGAAGCGCTTGTGACTCAACATAAGATATATATAGCCTTATCGGAGATGGGTCATCCAGTATGCCATTACTCCTAATGCATACCCATGTGTCGGATCATGATATCTCCATATCAATCCAACCCCATACTAGTCTATAGATGATTGTCCTATTTAATCATTATACTGGACTAGGGATATTTAAGAATATAACACTTATATTCTAAGGACTTCATTCATGTTAACATATCTCCATATCGATAACACAATGAATCGTAAATCCACATATTTATCACAATAAATTGATTGCCTCTAGGGCACATATCCAACAGTCTCCCACTTGCACTAGAGTCAATCTACTGCATCATATGCCTATTGATCTAGCGCGGCCCTCCACGCTTACACGCGTAGGGGCGAGACATCTGCTGGTACCTTGCAAATATTCACATCTCCTCTATCAACAATTTGATTGAGATTGAATATTCTGAGTAAATGCATCGTATGCATTAATTTACTCAGTCCTCTATGTTAGAATCAGTGACTGAATCTTGCCTGGAACCTTTCAAGCTCACAGTCCCTCCCACTAGTGCGAAACATAAAACTTGAGTATAATCTGAAATTTTCTTTGTCAGATTTGAAGTTCGTATCACTGTAACCCCTTACAGTAAACTCTTCCTATCCTCAATTTATCAAGAATTCATCCTTAGTGCTTCTCAAGTATTAAAGGATAATCTTTATAATTTATCCAGTGACTCTCACTCGGATTTGACTGGTGTCTTCGTGTCATACCATATGACACTTCTGGCCTAGTACATAACATGGTGTATCTCATGAATCTTATTCATACGGTCCTTTCCCAATCTAATTAGAAAGACAACTAGTCTTCAAAAGACCGATTCCATGTGACATAGGTGGAATCCATATTCTATACATGTTGAACCATTTCAACACCTTTGTCAATTTGTGTACTATGACTTGAGCCGCATAACCATCTTGATCTATCTCCATAGATCTTCATAGGTTGCTTTGCCTAAGTCTGTCATTGAATATTAATTCCCTAGTCAATCTACGTAAGATTGCCAAGTAGGGACATCATTCCCAATGATTAGTATGTCTCCACATACAATACCAGAGACATAATTATGCTCCCACTAACCTTCTTGTAAACACAAGTCTCATCTTCAATTTTGATGGAACCAAACTCCTTTGATTGCATCATCAATTCGAAGTGTTCAACTCCTAGAAGCTTGATTCAATCTATAAACAGATTGCTACAAGCAAGATACTAATGGATTTAAGCATCACAACTGGGAAAGATTTCGTCATAGTCTATACTATGAACTCACAGGAAATCCTTACCCAACCAATTGTCCCTTAAAGGTAATCATATTACCATCCATGTTGGTTTCCTCATAACCCACTTGCACCTTTTAGGTGGCTCCACCAAAGTCCATACTTTGTTGGTACACATGGATTCCATTTTGTATCCCATGGCTCCTAGCCATTTCTGTGAGTATGGCCCATACGTGGCCATCTCATAGGTTGTAGGCTCATCTCGATGAGCAATATATTATGGGTTATGAGAAATCCTTATTTCTCTAGTCCCTCGATATATCCTACCTGACCTACGGGGTTCTTGTGTTATCTGAGTAGGTTGCTCCACAACACCTTGTGATCTTGCTCATGTTCCATTAAAGGATCAATGTTATGTTGTGGTTCTTGAACTTTTCAAGTTCTTATGTCCTCCCACTGTTTCTATTTAGAGACAATCTCTATCTAGAAACATTGTGGTTCGTGCAACAAATAATTTGTTCTCAATTGGATTGTAGAAATAATATCCCTTTCAGGATATCCGACAAAACATTTATCCGACTTGGGTCCAAGTTTATTTGTAAACTCTTTTACATAAACTTCATAACCCCAAATCTTTATGAATGACATACTAGGACACTTCCTAGTCCATATCTCTTATGGTTTTTTTTATAATCTTTTTTGATGGAACAAGGTTAAGGGCGAAATTTGCTGTAATTAGAACATAGCCCCCAAAAGTAAACTGTAAGTTCTGTTTGACTCATCATGGACCGAACCGTTTCCTACAAGGTTCGAACTCTCCTTTTAGACACGCCAAACCCATGTGGCGTGCTAGGTGGAGCGAGTTTTGGATCATATCCAACACTCCCATAGATTCTTGTCAAATTCTTTGCTCAAGTACTCTCCTCTACGATCGAATCGTAGAGCCATGATACTTTTGCCAAACTAGATTTCTACTTCATTCCTGACTTCTTTGAACAATTCAAAGGATTCTGATTTGTTTCTTCATAAGATACACAAATCCATATTTCTCTAATCACATCAGTAAATATGATGAAGTACTGAAAACCATCTTTAGCATTTGTGCATAGCGGCCTTCATACATCAATATGTATGATTCCCAAAAGATCATATCTTTGCCTAATAAGTCTTACATGTCTCATATGATTCAATAATCAAATGAGTTCCATAAATCCATCCTCATGGAGTTCTAGATATGTATCTCTTATTTATGAGGCCTAAACGATAATGCTAAAGATAATTGAAGTTCATATCATTATATGCAAACTTCTTGGTATTATTGTTATAGATGAAATTATCATGATCAAGGATATACAATCCTCTTAGACAAAATTGCATTACAATAATGCATATCAGAATAAATGGAACAACATTTGTCTTTTATTATGATAAGGAGTTTTCTTGTCCAAACAAGAAACTATGATAATGTTTCTACTCATAGCAGAGACATAATCACTTTTGTCTAATTTATGAACAATTTCATGAAGGAAAAAAAATAATTCCCTACGGCTAATTTAGCAACCCCTTGCTTCATTGCCCCACGTGTAGGTTTATTTCTTCCTTATTCAATTGTTTTAATCTCTTGAGATCCTCCACATTTCTATAAATGTGAGATCTTCATCTAGTATCATATACTCATGATGATGAGATAGACCCATTGATTTCTATAACAAAATACCTATATTGGAATTCATAATTCCTTGATTACTTACTTCCATGTACTTTGGGTAGTCTCTCTTCCTTTACACTACCTATGAGACTTTAAGGAAACTTGGTTTTAGCAACATGCTTGCTTTATACCCATGGGGTCGGCGCAAACCATTTGCCCTCACCCATGCTGTTAATCATTAACAACTTTTTCCATGCCCATTATAAGTGTTTTGTTTAGTGATTCTCAATCATATTGAGTAAATCTCCTTTGAACAAAACTATAATTGCATCCAATGCAATTCTTGGTCCACTTGGGTGAATAACCGTTTATTCTTTTTCTATCTCATAGATAATGCTCATTCACTAATGTTTCAATCATATTGATCTAGCTTATTTGCATAACGCAAAGTGGAGAAACACTTCAAACCTTTCATGTCTAGCTCGCTCTTTTGAAAGAGCTTATTTCAATGTATGATCATATCATACGTCTCCATGTTTCTCTTCTTGCTTCCAAAGCTCAGAGTTCATGGCAGCTAACATGAGGCAATTCATAACCAAAGAACAATTCTTTGGTGTTTCTATCATAGGTTTTAGTGTGTTTTGGTAGTCGGTGGAAGAGAACTTTATGTTCTACGAAGTACAACAAATTCTCTTTTATTTGAGGACGATTCTCAATTTTATACCAGTCTAGAAAATAGATAAAGTCGCGTTTTATTTTTTTGATGCCATGGGCATTCAACACAATAGGATTATGCAAAGTTTGTGACGTTTTAACTATATTTAACAAGGGCAAAAATTGTTAAAGATAGCTCCCACTATTTTACTACGGATTAATAACCCTCAAGATATTAATGCGGAAAATATCCTTATATTTTCTAGTGGGCCAAGATCCATGTTTCATCTCCTTTTGAGCTTGCTTTGGCAAGCCACCCAAAATTTGACTACTTTAGGTAGGAACGATTCCAATTGCATCCAATGAAACTCTTGGTTCAATTGGGAAAATAACACCTTATTTATCCACCCGCATGGATAATCCCAATTGTTTGTCTCTAGGTTTTAATCCTATTAAACACCTAGTTGCGTCCAACCTCTTACTTCAACAATTTTCACACGAGGTGTGCCATCGCACCACATCATTATTAACCAAGTCGCCATGCTTTGGCACGCACGTTCTTGGGAAAACATGATGATGATGAGTGTTTAAATAACGAGAAGACAAAAACGCAATATTTGAATTTTGAGGGATTTTAAAATTCATTTTAATTGTTTTTGTTGATCCATATCAACTTGATCTATCTATTTGAGTTTGGGCACAACTCCAAATAATAGATCCGGGTTTTCTAATTATCTTATTATCCTAATCGCATGCATCATCCATACACCAATCACAAAATAATAAGACAATAAAATAAACAACCACAAAACAAAATAGAACGTGATGTGGATATGACCTTTTCTAGACTAAGATAATTCCAAGCCAATGAAATTATCTATGAACCCTAAAAGCAAACACATCTCCATGCGTCTTCATCTTTTGGTCCATCCTTCACAGTCATGTGGAAAGCTCCATGCTCCATCTTCTGTGGCTTCCTTTGGCTTTGGGCTTCTTTTTTTCAATCTTGGCTAACAATCTATTCTATCTAGCACTAGCTTACCTATACTAAGTAAAATAAATCTCACAAGTTGAGAAAAAAATGGCTCGTAGGCCATAAAACCCTAATTAATTATTACAATTAATTGATCAGCTCGCAGGTTGTAAACCAAAGCACAAAAATTAAACAATCACACCAAACCACATCCTAAGGCCATATCCAATCACCATGCAATTTGCACATAAACAGTTAAAATTCAATTTTAACGTGCTTGGTTAATTTTAATTGATTTTAGGATTTTTCTAGGGTTAAAACGGTCCAAGGGGCCCAACAATCCAATTGCCCGAACCCCAAAGAGGACCGCCAAGGCCTAGGGCCGGCAGGCCCCTAGCCCACACGGCTAAGCCGTGGGCTAGGGATGGCCCGACCCCTAGGCCGTCCCTTACTTGGGCGGCAAGCAAGGAGGGGCGGTCCCCTAGGGGGGCCGAACTTCCCTTGGGAGTTGTTTCCAAAACAACTCCCTTGCTTGGTGCCCAAGTTTGGTTGTTTCCTTCTTTGAAAAGAACTCCTTCTTTCAATAGGATGCCCAAACCCTAGATCTAAGATCCTAAAATTTCTCAAACTCACTAATTCATGCATCCTATACAAAAACTAGGTCTTGTTTTGATTGATTATTGACAAATTGCATCATATGCTTGATTTGTCTTGTTTTACGCGCTAAACAATAAATTTAAAGTGTAAAACTATCAAAACGTAACACATAAACCACGTTTATGCTCTACGACCCGTGGCTCTGATACCACTGTAGGGTTTTGATCATGGATACGCAGCGGAAAAACATAATTCATCCATTCAATACCCTCCAAGGATCAGAGGACAATAGACATAACGATGGTAAGGGAAGAAATCAAGTTACACACCTTAGGGTTTCTCCTGTGATGACTTGTCACGTGAATTGTGTCACGTCTCTACGGTTAATCCACGCTTAGAGGTGAGATCTAGATCCTCCAACTCCTTGTTCTAGCTATGAAGAATGGAAGAGGAAGAAGGAATCAATCAACAATGGAGCACCAAGGTGGCGGCTCCCTTTCATGGCCGACGGGTAGGGGGCGGTCCCAAGGGGGGTTCGGCCCTTCCTTTGGGACTTGCTCTCTCTCTCCTTGCTTTCTCTCCTACTCTATCATATAGATGTGTGTGTGTAGAGAGAAAAATAAGCTAGGAGAGTTCTTTATATAGTCCAACAACTCCTTGTCCTACTACATAAAGAACCCCTCTCCTAATCCTACTCAAACAAGGATTAGTCCCTTTTGCAAACTAGTCCTAATCATGTCCATACATGGATTAGTTCTATTTGCAAATTAATCATAATCATGTATCTACATGAATTAGGCCACCTTGGAAAATCATAATCATGTCTATACATGGATTAGTCCAGCTTGAATATTAGTCCTACTAAGTTAGCAAGTTGTTGCGATTTGATCCTTCTAATTAATTAATCATATTAATTAATTAATTACCAAGTCTAGTTCACCCCTATATGGCGTGTGACCCCATAGGTTCTATTTAGTTGGTAGTAAATTTACTAATATGGAGCGGCCTCTAGCAAGACATCCATTCTAGCCAACAAATAGAATAGTCATCATGACAAACCTTGTGCAAGTAATTGTCTCATCCCTTTGTCCCCATATCCGGATTGGACACGAGACATACAAGTCACACTCGTATATCCAATCCATAGTTTCTCGATCCTGGGAATAGCCTTATTCGTGCAAATAACATCAATATCCTATATTGATTTATTTGAGTCTGGCCAGACATTTTATAAGCACTATCCCTCGAGTGGCCTAGGATATTTGCTCCCGTTATGTGCGAGGGAAAAATTCCTTCTACGTCCACTACGATCTCTAAGCTTGATTCTCATAGTATCCAGTACACGCCTTTATAGCTACCCAGTTACGGTGTAGCGTTTGACGCTACCAAAATCACAATAATCCACAACTAGACAATCTAGTGACTTCAAGTCTAAGGATGACAATACCATTGCACCACGAGAAGCGCTTGTGACTCAACATAACATGTATGTTGCCTTCTCGGAGATGGGTCAATCCAGTATGCCATTACTCCTAATGCATACCCATGTGTTGGATCATGATATCTCCATATCATTCCAACCCCATACTAGTTTATAAATGATTGTCCTATTTAATCATTATACTGGACTAGGGATATTTAAGAATATAACACTTATATTCTAAGGACTTCATTCATGTTAGCATATCTCCATATCATAACATAATGAATCGTAAATCCATATATTTGTCACAATAAATTGATTGCCTCTAGTGCACATATCCAACAAATAATCCAAATGACGTTCCCCACACAACTCTTTCCACTTTACGTTATTATGTATATTTAATTATCGTGTGAGAGTTTTCAAAAGTAAGTCAGCAAATCCAACAAGTGCCAAGTAAAAACACATAAAAATATAATTTTGAGATGTATAAAAATCATGTTTGACACGAAGGAAGCTTGGCACACAAGACTTGACATGTATACTCAACTCAATCCTCATCAAATAGCTCGTTAAGTCCCTTAGAAGAATACGCAGCCCTCGTCTACGAACTCGTCACCTACACATTACATTCCTTTTATAAGATCACAAATCTATCTATACGAGTATGGCAAATATGAATTGCTATAAGCCCAACGAAACTCATTTGAAAACACTCCATCTCCCCTACCTAACACTTATATTTTTCTCGTAACAATATTCTATTTATTATAAGAGAACCCATAACTTAAGTCTGTTAGCTTTCTTATTTACTAAATGCCAACTTTGTTAACCAACCTATTCATTTTTAAGTAACCAAGAAACTTTTTAAAGAATAATTTTGTTAAAATGGTCATTTTTTAGAAAATTTATAAAATAATTAAGAAATAATCACAATAATTAGTACCAATAAATTTTTATTATCAAATGAGGAACGCTAACTTTAATTCTAAAAAACTAATTAAATAGCCAACTTATTCAAAACAAATGTTTATTCAAACAGATCGGGGAGAAATAAATAATTCAAAGATACATTTCTAACTTCTTTATTTCTTTCAAATTCTATTTAACTAACAAATTCTTGTACCCATATTATTTCACTTTTATTGAATTAGAATGTAGCTAAAAATCGTAGAATTTAAACCCAAAAATCTTAATTTTATTTTATGTTTAAATATCATATTGTTAAATATCAAGTGAAACACCCGAAGTTTTGCTCAAAGACAACAAATACCCCAAAACAGTTTAATCAGCGACACTTATCACCCTTAATTTTTCTGAAACTACCCAAAATACCCCCAAACCATAAACACGTATAACCCACTTCACCCAAAACCGATTCAAGCAATCAAGAACCAATTGTGACAGTGAATAATAAACTAAGAGAAGATTTAGAGCATACCCAACCCAAGAAACGCGAGAAACGGTCAAGAATTGAAGCGGGTCAAGTCGCCGAAATAGCCGCCGGAGGTGGAGCTCGCCGCCGACGTTAATGGCTTCTCCAGCTCCCGGTAATGATGTTAGGTGTCTAATCAGACCTCTTGGGGTCTAAAGGGACAGAGGAGAAGGCCTGGGTGGCCTTGGATGCATTGGACCAAGCTTCTCGCCGGTTTCCACGGAGGTCCGGCGACGACGGGGTCATTGTCTGCCGCTGCTCCTTCCATTTTTCTGCTTATCCTTCTTCGCTGCTAAGGTCGAAACAGAGAGATAAGGGCCTAGAGAGAGAAAGGGTGAAAAGGAAAAAGGGGTATTGTGACCTTGCTGGCTTTTCCCGTCGGGGAAGGTGGTAGCGGTGGCTGGCTATCACCGCCAGCTGCTGCAGCTGATTTTCCTCTCAGCTGGGAAACCACGAGACAAAGAGAGGGACAAAGAGAAATGGAGAGGGAGGGTAGAGGTGACGGTGGTGGTGTTGAAGACGATGAAGATGATGATGATGGTGGTGGTGGCGGTAATGGAGGAAGTGGTGGTTGTGGTGGCTGCAGTGGGTGTGCCAGGAGGGTGGAGAGAGCTTAAATATAGGGAAGATGCAGTGATGTAGAGGTGGAAAAGGAGGCATTGTGAAATACCCCGTTTTGTGGATATGGGTATTTATCATATTAATATAACTATTGGGTTTTAATATAATATTATTATAAGTATTGGGTGTTAATATGCTACTATTATATTTTATGATATTATTTGGTGTCAATATGGCATTAGTATAAGTATTGGGAGTTAATTTTATTGGTATAGAGCTAGTTTTATTACTATTAACTACTTAGGGGTTATTATGTAGTTTTTCCTAACTTATATTGTGTCTTTTAACAAACCAGGCGGGTGGTAGTTGTACTAAGCCTAAAGTTAGTGGGGTGAAAGTGTCTTTAACCCTAAAATTAGTCATTTTCTTCCTCCAACTCTTCCATGGACGAAAGAGTACTATTCCACCACCACCACCACTCTAAATCCTCATCAAACTTTTTGATTTTCGTCCCAATTCAATCCCAATTCGATTTAATCTCATCAAAGCTCGATACTTTAGCATCAAGCAACCCAATTTCGCCAATTTTTGGTCCCAATTTGGAATCGATGAACAACAAGTGGGTCTCCTCCTTGGCGGCAAATCTACACCCAAAGCCTATAGAATCCCCCTCAATCTCAGAGATTTCTCACACCAACATTAGCTCTCTCAATCTCCCTCACCCTAGAGCTCTCTCTCTTTCCCTCTCAATCTCTCTCTCTCTCCCACCCGACGGGCTGCCCACCGCCGCCGCCGCTGCCCGCCGCCGCTGCCCACTGATGCCACCACCGCCGTGCCCAGCTGCCGCCACCGCCGTCGTACCGTCCCCGGCGTCGTCCCTCATCGTCGCCCGTCTCTCTCTCGGGTACACAAACCCGCTTTCTCTCTCTATCTTTCTTCTTCTGTTTTGTTTTGTTTTCTTTTTCATTATTATTATTATTTAATGTTAGTAGTGAACTTATTAGGTAAGAAATAGAAAACAAAAGGGGTTGTTGGCCCAGTGGTTTAATGCTAACACTTAAAGCTTTGAGGTAGTGGGAACTAGGTCCCAGGTCAAATCTCTCAAAAGACATTATTTTTATACAAGTTTAAAATCAGGTTTTTTACTCATCTTCACTCCAAATAAAAGTATATTTTCCTTCCTTATTTTTATAAATTTGTAACAAATTAGAATAATTTATTTTCTTCAAACTGTTGTAAACTAAAGAGTAGACAAGAGAGAACAATATTGGGAGGAATATCAAGTCTATATTATTCTCCACCAAACCACCCTTTATATAGGGTGTGGGGGTCAGTCATTATAATTTATACATGGTAATACAATATTCTGTGAATATTCACCATATCAAATATATATTTCATAACACTCCCCTTTGAATATTCACTAATACGATGCCTCGTTAAAACCTTGTCATGCAAAACCCGTGGGGACAAAAGCTCTGACGAAGGAAAAAGAGTGCATCTTGTGAATGGAGATTTGATGTAGTCTTCAAGTCATTCATGGCTGCATGCCTCATTAAAACCTTGCTTGGAAAAACCCTGTGGGATAAAAATCTCGGCTAACGAAAAGAGTACAGCGCCTTGTAATTTAATCTTCCCCTCTTTGCATCATCTTGATTTCACACTTCATACCTGAAAGTAAATTTATGGGGAATACATAATGTCTAACATAATATGATGCAACATGATCGTTCAAGATGGTAATAAAACCTATCAGTTAATAAGTATGACATGTTATATACTCATGAGACATTCGTCATACTAAATAATATGCATATGCACATAAACTACTCGCGAGTGTGAATCTTCAATTTGCTTTAGCAAAGAAGTATATCTCACGGGCAATAGCCTCCATGGATTTCACATATAGTGATTCGTACGGTTATTTTGTGTAACTAGTTACTTTCATATTCGTAGTCTTAAGACTAAACGAAATATCATAATCACTCTTATCAATAGAGGATTTGTGGGTTATAATTATAACCATGAGAAATATAATATATAGGCATTGCTTCAACATAGCCTATTTTTCATTCAATAGTCTCACGCATTCAACCATTAGGGTGCGGACATTTGAATATGTTGCTCTATATGAAAATGGATGCTTGAGGCATCTCAAGTACTTCAAAGTACTTCACATATATTCTCGATGCATTAACTGCAGAGCTC
This sequence comes from Linanthus parryae, assembly GCA_023055425.1. Classification (NCBI taxonomy): domain Eukaryota; kingdom Viridiplantae; phylum Streptophyta; class Magnoliopsida; order Ericales; family Polemoniaceae; genus Linanthus; species Linanthus parryae. The sequence goes on from JALGPY010000001.1 coordinate 94,263,730, forward strand.
ATGCATAACACACACGAGTGTCGACTTTGATTTTGGCCAATATAGTAAACACATTTTCACTTATAGGGGTGTAAGAATATCATATGATTTCAAGCGCTTTTCAAAGTGAATATCATCAATGATCATATACATAGACTCGAATGTAGGAAGCTCTTCATCTACACGAGTTGTTGCCTCTTCAAGGGCATTGATTTGATCATTTATTCATGATTCTCTTGTGTTCTCAATTTCTATGGAATTGGAACTAACAAGATGATTATCCTTATAGAGGATATTTGTAGTTGCATAAGCAACCTTTACATGCTTCATAAATCTCATAATTTATAAGAATTCAATTGGATTTGAAGTTTGAAGTCACATGTGCTAAAGTTTGAATAAGGCAATTAAGTCGATGTTCATGTCATGTAATAATGTATCTCCTCCCCCTCATGACATGAACCGTGTAATCAATGTCATAGAGATATGCTTTCGGCATATTATTTTTATATACTCGAGCCAAAAAAATATAGGCGAGAATGTATCTCCTTAGGAGATATAGTTTGTCACACTTTAAACTTGTAATTCTCATGAACTCTAAAATACTATCATCTTTGCGATAGGAGTTTCACTTATGAGAATATACATATTCACATATTTCACCTTCAAAGCGGTTAAAATGAGTTATGTGATGTTCTCTACATGGAACATGGAGCATGTAAAAATAATACTCATATTCAAATTTTTCCATCCGAATGAATTATTTTGCACAATTCTTGAGAAGTGCATACTCAAATAATCATGAAGATTATTTGAAAACTAATATAAATTGTTTAATCAATTAATCACATTTAGTGATGTCAACGGTGACATACTCAATGTTGAAATTTCATCAAGAGTTCATGTCAAAAACCGTTGATCTCTTCTAGAGACGAAATGTCATCTAGGTACTCGACATACATATTTTTCAAAATGTGAGATTGATGACTTTAACCCACTTTGGGGGGGGGGGTGAAAATATTTGGATGGTTTCTTGAAACTTGATATGGATTCACAACGCGCCAACTGGGCGTTGGTTGGGCGATGCAATGCATCAAGCCACTTTTATGACAAAAGTCTCTACGTTTGATAGGCGATGTAATGAATAAAGCCTTTTCTTTTTATGAAGAATTTGTCAATGGAGAATGTCATTTATTTGAATTATACAAACCCACTTGGCATGTCTACAAATGCAAGTATAAAACTTAAAAAGTTCCGTTACTTCGAATCTCAATATTCAAGGGGATCATTTGTGTTTCATTAAACACAAGGTGCTAAAAAGCTACCATTGTGAGCCTTAAAAGGTCTCATGTACATCCCTGAATAGAGTTGTTATTTTTATTTTTCAATTGTCGAAACTTTTAGTTCGATAAATTGTAGGTTACCTCTTGAAGGGCACCTTTTCATATACTCAAATATTTCATAACATGAGCCAATAAGCACACTAGGGGGCTTTGATATTTTCTGCTATTGTTTTTTTTTTTTCTTTTTTCTTGTGTGAGCCATAAAAGTTATCGATGCTTCATAACAATCAAAATAAAAAAAAATAAAGATGTAGAGATAAAGTAAATAGAATGAGCTAACATTCATAATATTGAACCGTATATTCTATAGATTTCTATAGAGTTAATAAACAAGAGAAGAAAATATTTCTTTAAGTGTAAAATATGCAACTTCACAGTATTATATAACAAAAATTATATTTGATAGATTTATGGCCAAAAAAACATATTTAATTCAATGATATTTCTTGAATAATTTCTCTTAAGAATTATTAATTGGAGAAATTAATAATCTTTAATCTGAATTGCATTGTCAAAAAAAAAGATGGTGCGGCAAGTTCCTTGTTAGTCTTGAAATTGCCAAGGAGGTGGGAGGATCATGGATCACTCTAACCACAAACGTGCGCATATATATATTAGGAGGATCTTGAATCACTCAACTAAAAAAGAAATTGCATAGATATTGGGAGGATCTTGAATCACTTCAACCAAAAAATTGCATAGATGTTGGGAGGATCTTGAATCACTCAACCAAAATTTGCATAGATATTGGCAAAAGCGTTTCGGCGTATAACAAGTACGCGATCATGACCACTTAAATGGTGACATAATTGTAACATTCATTTTCCCCCCCTGCTTTAATGTAGTCTTTTACTACAAAGGGTATTATAGGGGATCAATATGGGATCCTCATGGTACCAAGACCATACAACAATCGCAACTAAGTCTGTGACTGTGCGGATTGTTTTAAACATATAATTTATATGATTCGTTTAAGGGAATGACTCGCTATTCACTTGAAGGAATTCAGAGGATCATAACATCAATCATCCACTCCTGAGATCCAGTGCCATTTATAAACTCGAACTAAAATGAGTGTAGAATTATATATATTCCTTTTTTTTTTCTTCCATAACTGCAGGTTATGAGTAAGATGGCATAAGCAATAAACAATTGCTTTGATGTTCATACCCGTCGATGATAGGCTCCTCATTGTATTGTTTTTATATATATATATTTTTGGTAAAGAGAAGTAAAAATAGCAATATGAAATAAGGAGTAAAAAAAAAAATATGAAGACATGGTTTAACTAAGCATATGAATAGCTTAGGACCAATGTATGATTATGGGGTTGAACCTTTCATGGGGTTCCCTATTTTCCTTCGTAAGAGTGGCAAAAATAGCAATACAAGAGGAGAAGAGTTAAAATTGAATCTTCAAATTCAATTTGTAGTTCTCACTGTAGGGAATATATATATATATATATATATATATATATATATATATATATATATATATATATATATATGTATATATATACATAAAAACTATAACTCTCGGTTATAGGTTGCTCTATAACTTCATATATAAAAACATGGTTTAACCAAGCATAAGAAATAGCTTAGGAGCATATCATTTTTTTATGAAACACAACGCAATAACATTATAACATTGTTAAGCGGTATTAAGCGGTAAAATCCTCATCACTTTATTTATCCGAGTTGTTTCATTCGGGCAAGCGCCTCGAGTTTTTTTTTTCCACATAATTTTAATAAAGGACATCAAGAAACTCGTCCCGCCTTAGCGGTAACGTCACGAGTTAGAAACTCTGGTGACTTCTTTCTTTTTTTCTTTTCTTTTGTAAATAAATAAATGATATAAAAACAATCACGCTTTAAGTAAAGAGAAAGACCACATATGCCATATGGCACCTGATAGGGCTCTACATAGTGCGCCATATAGGTTAACTTGCCCATGCGTACGTAATTGCTTCAACTACGCATCGTAATGTCACGAGTTGAAAACACTCTAGTGACTTATTTTTATTTACTTTTGCGTGTCCTTGAAGCCACAAGTTAAGAACTCTAGTGACACACGATAAAAACATTAATAGTGTCTCTTACTTACGCGTATTTGCTTCAATTTTGCGTCACGAGTTTAAAACACTCTAGTGACTTATTTTTCGCATCTCGAGGTCACGAGTTCAGAACTCTAGTGACATTTTATTTTCACACACAATATGATAAGAGAAAAATCGCAAACTCTTATACTTTTCCTCTCTATATGCAGACACCTGCAATCAATTATTGGTATATATAAATAGCTAAAAACAATCATACTTGTATACGAGTTGCAAGGGTGTTGGTTTTGAGAACCATTTAACAATGCTTCCCTTTAATTTTAATTTATCCATCTTTTCTCAAACCAATAAAATCATTGAACATCCTTATGATTAAATTGTGCATGGAGCAGGTAATAAACATGATAGGCTATGGAGTCTTGTGCTCCACATCCAAACAACATTAATATCAATGTTAATACTGATTTGAAATCAAAACAAATTAAAGAAACAGATTAATAAACAAACCAGATGTTTTCCAGTGGTCACCAGTAAGCCTTATGCGTTCAAGAGTGGCAATTTCTGCTCTTTCTTTAAAAAAAAATGCCAGATGCTAGGGGTTGTGCTGCCGTACGGGTTCAATATATATTTCTCAATATAATTTTTTTCGGTACCAGCATTTTTTTTATAGTAGGAACCCAGACAAATGTGCATCTCTAGATCTAAATGGATCGAGGTCTTCAAAAACGCACAAGGCGGAGCGCGTATTTGCTCAAGATTGGATTAAATAATTTGAGACTAGATGAACAAACGCACTAAGCGAAGAATCTAAGTGCTCTAACAGCCGCTGTTTTTTTTTTTTCAATCTTGCCAAAAGATATAGTATTTTTTTTTCATTCTTTTGATCCAAGAGTAGATCTAGGTCTAGGGTTAGCATTTTTTTTTTCATGAACCCATAGCAGACCAATTTTTTTTCGTCTTTCGGTATAAATACGAAATCGTACGAAAAAAACTATAGATACGTTATACAGTTGATTTGGATCAACTTTGAATCAAATAAGAGATGAGACAATCAAGGTCGAATATTATATTTTTCGTTTGATCATCTTGTTCTTGACAACATTCATAAATAATCGTACCTTTCATTGATGATTGATCTCTCTTTCTGGTAGAGCGTGCTGATAACGTGTTGTAAACTAAAGAGTAGAGAAGAGAGAACAATATTGGGAGGAATATCAAGTCTATATTATTCTCCACCAAACCACCCTTTATATAGGGTGTGGGGGTCAGTCATTATAATTTGTTCATGGTAATACAATATTCTGTGAATATTCACCATATCAAATATATATTTCATAACAAAAATAGATTTGTTATTTCTTTTAAATAAAAGTTAGTTAGTTTATAACCTATACTCTCTACTAAGGCTTGTTTGGTTGGGAGAAACTACTATTAGAATCAAAATTGTTTTTGGGAGTAAAATAATATGCTTCTCTACTCTAAATAATAAAATGTTAGTTTATCTAATCTTATAAGTTATATTTATATAATTATAGCCTAGTATGTTTTAACAAATAATAAAAGCTAGCGATACTAAGCGTATTTTATTATAAAAGAGGTTGTTCACGTTAGCAAGGTTGAGGAGAGTTAGTAAGGGATTTATTTCATAGGACTTTGTGTGCAATATGTTGATTAGGATATTATTAAATTTGTAGGCGACAATTTTGTTGACGAAGGATACGTCGAGTGTTACTGGGAAGCGATTTTCTTTTGTTTGAGATTCGAGGTAAGTAAACATGCCAGGCTTAGTGCCCATACCTTCTTTTGTGTCTAAATTGCTTTTATGATTTATTGTCTCAAAATTTGAATATCTACTTCTCTCGACCCACTTTATTTATTTTGTTCGGTCGCAACCGCCCGGAGTTCGCTCCAGTATTTACCTCTCTGGCCGCAAGAAGGCTTAGGGGAGTGTCGAAACTTATGGTCTGGTAGCCAGTTATTAGTAGATCTTCCCCGTGTCAACATGGTAATATCTGTTTTGTGAATGATGGACCTTTATGATTGAGAATTGGGAGTCCCGATTGGACAAATGAGGAAGTTTGGGAATGTTTCCCCAATGGAGATACTAAAGTGAAAAGAGTTTGGGAAGTTTCCCCACAAGTGAAGTGATAAAGGAAACTATTTGTGAATTCTTATTTTATACTTATACTCTTACTCGAATTCTCTTCTCTTCAAACTCATGTGTCGTTTTTAAACTGCTTCATAATCTATTTACATGCTTGGGTGTTGCTTACTCAGTATTTTCCGTTGACTGTGGAAAATGTGGTGTTTCTTTTTGTTTTTGCACAACAGGTTTAGGTGGAAGTATGACTTTTGGGGAAAATCGAGACACATCACTCTAGTAATTTAAATTTCACATTTAGATTTATTTCATCAAGTAGTTTTTAATTTCAGCTGGATAATGCCCATGTTTGTGGCGAGACAAGTTTTAAAGTTTTAATTAATTATTTTATGGATTTTGGATTGGATATTCTATTATAAAATCTCCTTGTATCCGGGTTTAATCCCGGGTACGGAGTGACATCCCCGGGCTTCCGGCTTGGCGATTTTGGAGGTGTTAAACATTGGCGGTGAAAAATATCATTGTCGAAGGAAAAGAGGAAGTTCCTTGGTGAATTTTAATTTGTAATAAATTAATATTAATTGAAAGTTATTGGGTGAGGGTGATGTAGTAGTTGATATGGTGATTTGGTGTAGTATGATTACATAGTCTCGCTGTGGTTGCACACGCGCTAACAATTACCACAAAACAATAATCGCATTTATACTACAAATATTAATCTAATATTTTCTAGAATATCAAACGAATTTCTTTATGTTCTAAACCCCAATAATTCACACAAACACTATTCACAACTAAAATTCATATTTTGCCTCCAAAATTACTAATTTAACCCTAACATTTATACGGGGTATTACATCTATCCATGTCAATCCCCCTTCCTGCATAGCAACTTTAAGACTTCTGGATAAAGTTTCACTAACGAGAAGAAAGATATAGGGGGAAAGTAGGCACCCTTGACTAAGCCCCTTTGAGGCACAATGCGACCCTGAACCTCTCAGTTAACAATGAGAATGTACGACACTGAGGAGATACAATTCATAACCAGATTTATCCATCATAATACGAAGCCCATCATTTCCATTACTGCATGTAGAAAATCCCACTCCACTCTAATGTCGGCCTTCCTCATGTCAGCTTTTAGAGCAAGAAACCCAGTCTTCCCCTTCTTTTGGCTTTTCATGGTGTGTAATAATTCAAAAGAAATTAGAATATTGTCAGAAATCAGTCGACCTGGGACAAAGACTGACTGACTAGTTGATAATAGTATCAAGAGTAAGCTATAACCAATTAGCAAGAGCTTTTTCAATAATTTTATAAATGGTGGAGCAGAGACTAATGGGTCTAAGATCAGTAGATTTCTTGACCTGTTTAACCTTAGGGATTAAGGCTATAAAGTATGAATGTAATGTGAAATATCACCATTACCGGTAAGAACTGAGAGGCAGAGGTCTTCAATTTCTCCTCTGACAAGGCCCCAATATCTCTAGAAGAAAATGTTCGGAAAGCCATCGGGTCCTGGAACCTTGGCCAGCGCTAGTTGGCTGATTGCGATCCGAATTTATTCAACAGTAAAATTATGGTTAAGTGCTGCTCTTTGGCCCGAGAGAATCAGTTCCTCTACGTTCCGTAACATTCCTTATATCTGAGCTCACATTGGATCTGTATACATAAAATATCGGTGAAATGTTCCTCAAAAACAGTTACTACCTCTTTTTTCTCCGTCTTCCATACTCTGTGCACGTCTTCTAAGCCTTCAACCCATTTTCTAATACGGCGAATAGAAGCCTTAAGGTGAAATTTTTTAGTGTTTTGGTCCCCTTTCCTCATCCAAGTTTCTCGAGATCGTTGCCGCCATATCTCTTCCTCACGACGCAAGAGTTACAGAATGGTGTGACGAAGATCTTTTTCTTCCGCCACTGCTGCTTCTGTCTGAACCCCTTTGGTCAACTGGACCAAACTAGTCCGATTTTTCTTCAAATGATTCCTAACACTGCCGAAGACTTCTTTGTTCCACACATCTAGAGCATACGCCAAACCTCTGAGTTTTCTGGCCACTAGACCTTGTGACCCTTACCAACTATCTTCCACAAATTGACTGCAACGTCGGTCAGAGAGCACTTGTGTATGTGATGCAAGTGAACGTGTACGAAAAAGCTGTATCTAGGGTGATTTCTTCGTTCCGTCGTTGGCCCTATCTATGTTTCTGTGATGGCCCAACAACACACTTATTCTTTAGCCGTAGAGAGACTTTTGAATTGCGAGGTACCATTACGAGCTCAATCTATACGAGTGTTATTCAGTGAAATAACTCGAAATTTAAATCATTTACTTGCTTTAACTACTCATGCTATGGATGTGGGAGCATTAAATCCGTTCTTGTGGGCTTTTGAGGATCGGGAGAAATTGATTGAATTCTATGAAAGAGTCTCGGGGGCCAGGATGCAAGACAGTTTCATACGACCAGGTGGAGTGGCAACAGAGCTATTCCCAAGCCTAATATAAGAGAAAGGTTTACAAGGATACTCCATCAAAACAGTCCGAGAACTGGGGCAAACTACAACGATTCCACTACTTACGACCCCTTAGGACGAGATGTTGGTTGTAGACCAGGCGCTATCTTCCTCGAAAACTAAGGAGGAAACAGAAGCATGGTAACTACCCGATGACCTAGGGCGAGGAGGCTTAAAATGAGGGGGAACTCGCTTACGGTTTTATCCTCGACACCAGGGGAGGGCTCGGCAACCCATCTACTCAGCAGGAATTTATTCGCAATATCCACTGCGGGGGAATAAGATTCCAGAAAAAGGGTAGTAATGCCGCCGGAAAGGAAAGAAGATAGGCGAGCACCTTACCGAGGAGGTCGACGAGGGTTTTCCACCTATTAAATAAGGTCTTTACGGGCGGTTCGCTCATAGACCAAGACTTCACGAAATGGATAAGGCGCAGTTCCCCGACTCCAAGAATCCCTTCTCAAAACCAATCCTCTAGCTAAAGGAAGCAAAGCTCCTTATTTATAGGAGCACCCTAGGGATACTCAATCCACTGCCTTTTGACGCCCCTTCAGGGCTTGATCCGCTCGGGGGCGCCCTATTCTCTCACTCCCGCCAAGGCGTTGCCCTAGCCCTTCCTTCCTTCAGCCGGAACTACTTCTCATTTCACTCTAGTGCTTCTGCCTAATTTCAATAATACTAAAGTAATCTTCTTTCATTTCTAATAACGAAAGGGCATCAGATTGAAGACTAAAGAAGACAAAGTGCTTTCCTACGCCTACGCGCTCATTCAAATAATTCAAATATGGAGCCACATGGTCTCAAATTGAAATTGTCTTCTTATTTTGTTGTTTTTTTTAGAATACCTGAAGACAAAACTACCTGAAGAGGGACGTGATCACACACCTCGAAAATGAGGTGATCCACCTTTCCCCATCCAAAAACATCTGTCCAATCATCTGTTACTAGACACCTGGCCAGCCGTTCCCTGATAGACATATCATCACCTTGGTTGTTAGACCAAGTGTACCGAGTCCCTGAAAAATCAAAATCCATTAGTTGCAAACGATGATTAACACCACTAAAACCCTCTATCCGACTGAAAGAGACCAATATCTCGAGAAAATTCCAAGACTTATTTCGTTAACACCACTAAAACCCTCTATTAAAGGCTTTGAAATCACCAATTACGCACCACAGTTGGTTAAGCGGACATAATATCTCGAGCAAATTCCAAGACTTATTTCGTTGATCCCTAACAGGATCTATGTAAAAACCAGAGAAATACCCATGTTTTGCTTTACTAAGAATTGTAAAGAATCGTGGATGTAATATTTTGACATAGTAGCAAGAGAAAAATATACCTCCTCATCCCACATCAAAGCTATACCTCCTCTTCTATATTCACAATCACGAAAGATACCATTGCGGAAACCCAATCTATCTCTGATTCTGACCATATCTGTTGCATACAGATTTGTCTCAGTTTATAAGACGATATTGGGCTTCTGTCTCCTTACAATATCGTAAAGTAAAACAATGCTACTGGGGTTCCCAAGCCCCTGCACGTAGGGCTGAGCAAAAACTCGCCAATCCGGCCGCCCCGGCCGAGCCAACCCGATAAAACCCAAACCCGGATGTATTTTGATTGGATTTGGGTTTAAACTCTCCAACCCTGCCAACCATCGGGTGATTTGCGGGTTGGGAAATTTTAAACCGATAAATCCGACCCTGCAGTTATCCACCACTCATTGTAAACATACATTTAATACCTATATATTATCCGCCACTATTTCTCCCCAATAGTCCCCACCTCCTATTTTATTGCCTTTATAGTTGTGAATTATGATTGAGACGAAGGAGAGAGAGAGAAAGTTGGTTTCTTCAAAAGAGAGAGAAAGAGTGTTTATGTGTTTCACTTTCAATTCAACGGAGAGACCGAGAGAGAGAGGGCCGAGAAAGACGGGAGTTTCTCCTATTCTCCAAGACTCCGACATATCGTGAGAGAGAGAAGGACGCCATATTTCTTTGGTTGTCCAACCCGACCGCTATTTTTCTATGTTTCTCCGATGTTTCTCCTCTTTCCTTTTCGTCTCCGGTGGATCGTGAGTTTCTCCGGTGTTTCTCCTCTTTCTTCTTCGTTTCCGGCCGCCATTTTTTTCGGAAATAGCTTTACCTCGGCCGAACCCGTACCTGGAGAAACCCGGCTGAACCCGATGGATCCGACAGCAACGGTTTTCACTGTTAGTTCCATAGGGTTCAGAATGGGATTTGTCAAAGCCGAGATTTCGGGTCAGAGGCCATTTTGCGCAAAAAACCGGCCGACCCGACCCGTGCTCAGCCCTACCCGCACGTTCCAGCTGATAAGACTGATTGCGGGTGGCTGGGCTACATAACAGCCTCAGCCAATGATATCATTGGGTTGCTTAAGGCTACCGTCTCCTGTATCGAAGTCCGCCTAGCAAAAACCCGTTGTTGAAACTTTGTGGACTTACCTTCCTCCTCCTTGTGAAATTTTGGATTCTTGTGAGCTGAGTGGTTGGCTTGCACACTTGCTTTATTGCCCTGACTGTTACTCCGTCCAAACGTCGTGTTGGTGTATGTTCTACTACCCCTCATTCCACCACGACCAGAGCCGCGGCCTCCTTGAGCAGCGATAGTGTTTCTCCGGCCGGAATTAGTGTTTCCCAAGCCTTACCCACCACTTGGGGTCTGTTCTTGATTTCTCAGTTGGACTAGTGCTCAAGTTGGCTTCTGCCACCTTTCTCTTTGCTCTCGTCTTATTCTTTCCGAGAAACACCGCTATCCCTTTTTCTTTTTCCCCATCCAAAAATGCACTGTTTTATCCGTGGTGGCCAACGGATTGTTAAATAATTGCATGTCTTCGTCCTTACCTTCATCTCTCATAGTGGCTTTGTTCCCCTTTTCTTTAGCTTCTTCCTCCTCGTCCCTGAACACATTATAGGTCCCCTGACCAGTTTTCATCTCGTCGTTGTCATGGTCTGGCATGTGGGTAGAGTTAGTGCCCTCGTCCAAACCAGTTGTGCCTCCTCGACCATCGTTAAACACGTGAAATAAACGCTTCTTCTGAGGGGGTCTAAACAACAACCAATCCCCATATCCGGGTTGGTTTTGCATCTTCTCCACATCAGTTAGTGGTTATTCATCCCAAACCATTGGCTAAGGAAAATAATTCTCTCATCCTTATAATCAAGCCATCTCCCACCCCCCAAGACTTTAATATTACGCCCTCTACGTAGGGGTTTGTTGATGTCAACCCTAACCCTAGCTCTCATGTAATCCCCTCCTGGACCAGAAGAGATTTTAGGGTCAGTGGCAATCATAGTCTCCATATTCTTAAGAACTTTACGAAGATCGTCATCCATTAATTAATAGATTGGTAGATTCTTCACCTGCACTAAAACATCAATGGTCTCAAAGTAGACTTTTTCAGTTTTAGCCACCGCTATATCCCAAGGTTTTAGAACCAACAAATTTTCATCAAAATCCACAATCCTCCAGCAAAAAACATATATAGAGCTTCCTTGTTTGGGAATTGAAAAATAAAGGTATTCGAACACGTTTCGTGGATGCTAATCTCATCACCGTCCGACCAAATCTTCTTGAATAGTAACTTCTTCTCCCATATATTGAATAGGGGGAGAATAAATATACCTATCAAGCACGTGTTGGGTTTTGACGTAGGTAAAGCAACGGAATAACAAAAATTTCCTACTCAAAGACCACCAAGGATCACAGGAAGAGCTATAATAACATGATAAGAGCATAGAAGATGTGTACCTTGGTTTGGGAGATCACACGAAGAATAGTGTCTTCGTCTCTATGAATATCCACACCTTGGATTCTTTATTGGATTCCTTCTCGCCGTGTAGAGCTAGCAACGGAAGAAGAAGGAGGATGATCACGCAAAACGGAGCACCAAGGTTGTACCTTAGGGTGGCCGACGGCAAGGGGGGCGGACATCAATGAGGGCTTCGGCCTTCTTTGCTTGTCTCTCTCTCTTGCTTTATTAAGTTCTCTCAATAATGACTTGTGCTGAGAATTAACAAGCTAGGGTTCCTTTACATTGTCATAACTCTTTATTAACTACATAAAGGCCCCAATACTAATCATGTCCTTACATGGATTAGTCCACTTGCAAATTAGTCCTACTAAGTTTTCTAGTGGTTGCTTTATGATCCTTTTATTAATTAGTCCAACTAATTAATACCTATATCTAATTTAATCCATCCGGTGTGTGACCCCACAGGTTTCTACTTAGTTGGTAGTAACTTATTACTAACATGGAGCGGTGTCTAGCAATACATCCATGCCACCCAACTAATAAAAATAAGTTAGCGTTCCCGACAAACCTTGTGCCCAATATCACATATTGTATTATCCCTTTGTCTCCATATCCTGATTGGACACGAGACATAATATTCACACTCGTATATCCAATCCATATTTTCTCGATCTTGGGAATATGCTTATGCAAGCAGATAACATCAATATCTCCATATTGATTTATCTGAGTATGGCCAGACATTTAATAAGCACCATCCCTCGAGTGGCCATGGATATTTTCTCCCATTATGTGGGAGGGACAAATCCTCTCTACGTCACTACGATCTCTAAGCTTGCTTATTATCATGCCCAATAGCTATCTTTATAGTTACCCAGTTAAGGCGCAACGTTGGATAACATCAAATCATGATATTCCACAACTAGAGTATCTAGTGACTTCAAGTCTAAGGATTACAATAATATTAGCACTACGAGAAGCGATTGTGACTTTGACATAATCTAATGTATCCTTATCATACCCATGTGTTAGACTTGATATCTCCATATTAATCTACACCCATACTAGTCTATATTTGATCGTCTTATTAACCAATATAATGGGCTAGGGATATTTAAGATAAAAAACACATTGTATCTAAGGACTTCATTATATTAAATATCACAATAATTAATAAATGAATATTCTAGCCAAACATCATTCATACTAAATATACATTGCATCTAGGGCACCTATTCCAATAGTCTCCCACTTGCACTAGAGCCAATCTGGTGCATCTCGTATGCCTATATATCTACTGTGCCGTTCATGCTTTCGCTGCGCAAGTGGATTGTTAGCAGATCTGAAAGTTTGTCATCCGTTAAAATCTTGCCATCTTCACATCTCCTCGATCGATCATATCACGAATAAGATGGAATCTTCTAAGTACATGCTTCGATTTCTGGTGTGATCTTGGTTCCTTGGCTTTTGCGATTGCTCCAGAGTTGTCACAAATACAACTCCATGGGATCCACGATGCTAGGGACCACACCGAGCTCAGTGATAAACTTCTTTATCCAAACTGCCTCTTTTGCTGCTTCCGCAGCAGCAATGTACTCAGCTTCAGTTGTAGAATCACCGACTTGGAACTCTTACAACTCACAACTCCTTCATTCAAGCAAAATACGTATCCCGAATGCGATCTTTAGTCATCTTTTTCAGTTTGGAAGCTTACATCAGTGTAACCAATTACACTTAGCTCTTCCTTACCTCCAAGTATCAAGAACGCATCCTTAGTTCTTCTCAAGTACTTTAGGATGTTCTTGACAGCATTCTAGTGACTCTCACCCGGATTGAACTGATATCTGTTTACCATACTCAACGTGTATGATACGCCTGGTCTAGTACACAACATGGCGTACATGATGGATCCTATGGACGAAGCATATGGTATCCTACTCATGTTGTCCTTGTCAATCTCATTGGAAGGAAAGTCAGTCTTAGATAGAGTGACTCCATGCGACATGGGCAAGAATCCCTTCTTGGAATCTTGCATGTTGAACCGTTTCAACACATTGTCTATATATGTACTTTGTCTTTGGCCGAGCAGCGTTCTAGATCTATCCCTATAGATTTTGATACCAAGTATATAAGCTGCATCTCCCAAGTCCTTCATTGCGAAACACTTTCCTAACAAATCTTTAACATATTTCAAAGTAGGAATGTTGTTTCCAATGAGTAGTATGTCATCCACATACAAGACCAGAAACACAACAGAGCTCCCACTAACCTTCTTATAAACACATGGCTTATCTTTGTTCTTGATGAAGTCAAAATCTTTGACCACGTCATCAAAACGTCGATTCCGACTCCTATAAGCTTTCTTTAATCCATAAATGGATCTTTGTAGCTTACATAATTTATTGGCATTCTCTGGATCCTCAAAACCCTCCGGTTGTGTCATATACACATCCTCGAGGAGGTTCCCTTAAAGGAAAGCCGTTTTGACATCCATTTTCCAAATCTCGTAGTCATAGTAAGTTGCCATAGCAAGTAGGATTCGAATGGATTTAGTCATGGCGACTGGCAAAAAGGTCTCATCATAGTCAATACCATGAATCTGTCTATAAAATTTAGCCACCAATCGCCCCTTATAGGAAACTACCTTGCCATCCATGTTGGTCTTCTTCTTGAAGACCCACTTGAACCCTATGGGCCGAGCCCTTTCAGGTGGTTCCACCAAAGTACATACTTTGTTGGTTTACATGGAATCCATTTCCGATCTCATCGCTTCTAGCCACTTCTTGGAGTCTGGGCCTTTCATGGCCTCCTAGTAGGTTGCAGGCTCATCATCCATTAGTGGTATGTAATCGGGCTCAGTCACGAGAATTTCGTACCTCTCTGGCTCATGACGTACCCTAGATTCTTCCACAATTACTTGCGGTTCCGGTTAATGCTCCATCATCGGTTCAGTGGTTTGTGGTTCTTGGAATTCTTCAAGTTCAACGGTCCTCCCACTTGCTTCTTTAGATACTAGCTCTCTTTCTAGAAACACGCCGGTCCGAGCTACAAATACTTTGTTCTCGGTTGGATTGTAGAAATAATATCCTTTCGTTTCCTTAGTTTATCCCACAAACGTACACTTATTCGCTTTGGGTCCGAGCTTGTCTTTTTGTAAACACTTTACATATACATCGCAGCCCCAAATCTTCATAAACGACACTATGGGACGCTTCCCAGTCCATATCTCACATGGTGTCTTCATGACTGATTTGGATGGTACACAGTTAACGGTAAAAGCTACAGTCAATAGAGAATGTCCCCAAAGTGATATCAGAATATCTATTTGACACATCATAGATCGCACCATATCTAATAGTGTGCGATTCCTCCTCTCGGACACGCCATTCCATTATGGCATTCCGGGTGGAGTGAGTTGGGATACTATCCCACACTCTCTAAGATATTCATCAAACTCTTGGCTCAAGTATTCTCCTCCACGATCCGATCGCAAAGTCTTAATGCTTTTATCAAGTTGCTTCTCAACTTCATTCTTGAATTCCTTGAAAAATTCAAAGGATTCGGATTTAGCCTTCATAAGGTATACAAATTCATATCTACTGAAATCATCTGTAAACGTAATGAAGTAGGTGTAACCACCTCTGGCAGGCGTGGGAAACGGCTCACATACATCGGTATGTATGAGTGCTAGTAACTCGCTAGTCCTCTCACCTTTCTTATTGAAAGGGGCCTTTGTCATTTTTCCCAATAAGCAAGACTCGCATGTCTCATATGATTCCAAATCAAATGAGTCTAGAAATCCATCCTTATGGAGTCTAGATATGCATTTCTCGTTTATATGGCCTAAACGACAGTGACATAAATATGTAGGATTCAACTCATTAGTTTTAATCCTTTTGGTATTTATGTTATAGATGGAATTATTTAGATCAAGGATATACAATCCGTTAGACAAATGCGCACTACAATAGTGCGTACTATCAAAATAAATGGAGAAACACTTTTCCTTTATTGAAATAGAATAACCCTTCTCGTCCAAACAAGAAAAGAAAATAATGTTTCTGGTCATAGCAGGCACATATTATCAATTTTCTAACTCTAAAATAAGTCCATAAGGCAAAGATAGTTCATAAACGCCTATAGCTAACGAAACTACTTTTGCTCCATTCCCGACGCGAAGATCTATCTACCCTTTAGCCAATCTTCTACTTCTTTTCAAATCCTGCACATTTCGACAAATGTGAGAACCACATCATGTATCCAATACCCAAGATGAAGAAATATAGATTGCCGTCTATAACAAAAATACCTGGTGGTGGTGGAATCACTATTCCGAAATTCTTATCCTCCAGATACTTGGGGAAATTCCTCCTCCAGTGACTCGACTGGCTACAGTAGTGACAATAACCTTTAGCCACGCCCCCACTAGGCTTTAGGGCTTCCTTGGACTTTGCAACTTTCTTGCGCTTTCCTTTAGAAATAGAGGCAACTCCCTTGCCCTTCCTTTTATTGACCATCAGTATGACCTTTCCTTTGCCTTCATTGATGCTCTGTTCAGCTGTCTTTAACATGTTCAACAAGTCTGGCAGAATCTTACTGATCTCGTTCATGTTATAGTTCATGATGAACTAGTTATAACTGTCAAGAAACGATTGCAAGACAAGATAAGTGGCCAAATATTGGCCGAGTGGGAACCCCAGTCTCGTGAGGTTCTCAATGTACCCGATCATTCAGAGTATATGAGGCCCTACTCGGTTCCCTTCTGCGAGATTGCTCTTGAACAGTGCTTTGGACACTTCATACCGCTCATTCCTTGCCTGATCCTGAAACAAATGTTTCAAGTGTATGATCATATCATAAGCTTCCATGCTCTTATGTTGCTTCTGAAGCTGAGAGGTCATGGTACATGGCATGAAACAATTCACATCATTGGAATCATCTATATGTTTCTGATGTGCTCCCACGGCAGCTAGAACAGACTGATCCTGGGGCGGTTTTGGAATAGGATTGTCTAAGACGTACAATTTCTTTTTTTTTGTTAAAGGACGATCCTTAAGTTTCTGTACCAGTCAACGAAATTGTTCCAGACAGTTTGTCCTTCTCAAGGACAGATCGCAGGGATGAAGTCGATGCGTGATTGTTTGCCATTTGGAATTCTACAAAATGAGAAATATGCAATTTTAGTATTTTGAACAATTTAACTATATTCAACAATGTCTAGATCATTAAATATAGCTCCCACTATTTTTCTCGGATTAATATCCCTCACCATTAATGCAAAAAATATCATACACATTTTCTAGTGAGTCCAATTTCCATGTTTCACTTCTTCTTGAGCTTGCTTTGGCAAGTCACCCAAGAATTGGTTATTTAGGTAGAAACCATTACAATTTCATCCCATGCAACTCTTGGTCCAATTAGAATAATAATTCATTATTCTTTATCCTTTAGATAACACCTAATTGTCATTCCACTAGGCTCACCAATCCAATTGATTTTTACCCAGTTGCGTCAACCTCTTGCTTCAACAATCACACATCACTTGCTTGTGTCGTCCTCAACACATCAGGGTAATTAAAAGGCCTTGCTTTGGAAAGCCCGAATTTAATAGACCTTGATCATGAAGGGTGTTTAGGCAAGAGAAGGCAAAACACAATATTACCATTGAGGGATTTAATAGTCATTATTTGTTTGGTTGATCCCATCTACATGATCTAGTTATTTGGATTGGGAAATCCATAATAAAAGATCAAACTTGTTTATTATTATCTTGTTAACGTTTGGCTAGTATCGCCATACACACAAAGATAAATAAACAAGACATAAATAATAAACACCCACAAAAGAAAAATTAACGTGGCATGAATATGGCCCCTAGACTAAGATATTACCAAGCCAATGATAATATCTATATGCCCTAAATTGACAAGCTCATCTCCATGTGTTCCACCATAGCTGCGCGCGTCTAGGATGGGACCCTTATCGTCTTTGTGGCTTCTTTGGTCCTCCGGTCTTCTTCTCCATGCTCTTGGCTATCATCTAAATATTTTTAATTCTAGCCTATTCTAGATACTGCTTTCTGAGCTGACAGATCTTAGCCACGTGGCAATCATCTAGCACACCATATTGTGCTCCACACACACTGGATCACCAGCCGCGTTGATCCATGTGGGGGCTGCGAGACAGGGCCCTCGCATACCACTGCACGGGACTTGTAGGGACTTAGTGGTTTGGAGGCTAGAGTAAGTCCTGTCGCGTGCGAGCCAAGCCCGCACGCGACCTTTAGTAACTGCTTTTGAGAGATTTATGGCACGAGCTCCATAAACCCGGTCAATCCGGTCAAACCCGGTCAACCCCATAACGGTTCCGGTATTCGCGCATAACGTGCTGTAACGGTCCCTATATACGCGGACGAACGTGCCGTTGTGGTTAAGCTAATTAAGCCGCCATTTATGGGCGCATTAACCACACTGCAACGGTCACATTCTCCGTTATACATAGGACGTTAACCTTTCCATACAAAGGAGGACACACCAGACATACGCGGAAGCTCTGCCAAACCCCTGTCTCTCTCTCAGACATTACTACTGCCTTACTCTCTCCCTACACACAACCCAACTCTTCCTGTGCCATTTCTGATCCCCCACTTACGGTGTACACAGAGTACTCCCCGCCGGATTCTCTTGTGCACATTTCGGTGAACCCGACGTGAACTTACCATCTTAAGCAACCATGTCTCAGGAGGATGATGTCAGCAACAAATCGCCTTCCACGGAGGCCGCCTCAGGAGAGGAGATTCGCCGTACTCCTACAGCCCCCGCTGAAGCTCCGACACTAGAAGCCTTGGATGCCACCATCGAAAGTCAGGCGAAGGCTCTCAAAGCTCAATCTGAGCAGCTAGAACGGATCATGTCTGTCTTGGGGACTCTTGCTCCAAACCCTGCACCAGCCACCGCCGTCTCTCAGGGAGGAGGAGCCTCTACCACTCAAGGATTGGGAGTGTCAGCCACACCACCCAACCCTAATCTGCAAACTCCACCGGTGACTACGCAGCTACCCTCAATTCAAGGGTCAACAGCTCAAATGTTGCCTCTCGCCGCCCACACTCCTCAGCCTCCGACTTTGGTACCTAATCTGGCCTCACAGTATCCCTTGCCTCCCCCAACGACAATCTGGGGTAACGTGAATTCGCAATACGTCCCTAGCCCTCCTGCGGTGTATGTGTCGCCACCACTGACACGTTCCAACTGCAAGTGCACAGCCGTCGTGTGTAGTAATAAACCGGAAATCCGGGTTGTCGAACCCAAGGGACTTTGTTTAAATTAATTATTATTCTATACCTTATGTGGGCAAGTCGCAAGTTGTGTTTTTATCTAATTCTAAGTAATTAAACGCAAAATTCTCAATTAACCAAGTGAAATAATTCACGATTAATAAAGACTGAATAATTGGAGGTTTTTATCAATACGGGAAAAGCACCGGGAATTCTCTAGGTTCACTAGGTCGATCTAAATTTATGTTTTGATTTGTAAAACAACCACGTGTTATTCACTATTAATCAAGCAACGTTGAACTTACCGAGTTACCAAGTAAATCCACTATACTTAAACTAAACTAAACCGAGTTACCAAGCCTAATTTAGGTTTAAGTATGCATTAAGATTATGATTCTACTTTAACGATCCTAGTTAACTATGCCGAGTTACCAAACATTGATACGACTAGGTGGTTTATTCGATTTACCGACTAGTTATCACGGAGTTACCGCGTGAAACTAATTGATTCTATCTCTACGTTAGCTACTCGCAAAGATAATGTGATTAAGAACGCAAATAATCCATAATAACGAATAAACACGAGAGATTAAGCTCAAGCATGCATCACAATCATCAAAACATTGACTTTAGATCAAACCCTAGCTACACCAAACGAGAATTCCCAGCAAAAGGTGTTTAGCTACTCATATTCATAATCAAAACAACGATTATAATGAGTTTAAACATGAAAATCAAGAAAAACGAGAGTTTAGAATTCAAACGAATGATCCAAAAGCTCCTAAGCTCTCTCCTAGCTTCTTGATCTCCAAAGATGTCTCTAATCCTCCAAAACTACTGAAAAAGACGACCTAAAAGTCTTAAATACGTTCCCATAATAATATTACAAAGTTTGGAATTAATACGGAAAAGCCCCAAAAATATGCTGCTGACCCACGATCTCTTCGCACGAAGACAGTTGTCTTCGCACGAAGAGTCTTCGTACGAAGACTTCTGCCTCTTCGTGCGAAGGTCTTCTCATTGAGATACTGAGAGTGGTTTTAGGAAGAGAATGCTGCAGAATGAAAATTTGGCTAAGTATTTGTCTTCGCACGAAGACAAATGTCTTCGCACGAAGACACTGTGTTCCAGCCCACCTTCTTGCTTCCTTTGACTTTCTCTTCTCTTCTTTGACTCCCTTCTTCCATTCTTTCTTCCTTTGACTTTCTTTGACTTTCTTTGACCTTTCTCTTCTGTTTGACTTTCCTTTGACTTTCCATTGACTTCCTTTGACTTTTGACTCTCCTCTTGACTTGTCTTTGAGTTCCTCGTTTCCGAAGTTCGCTTCCAAATCCCGCACGATCATCCAAGCCCTGTTTTCCTGCGAATCACAACACGAAAACACAACCCGTGATCATATCACAATAAAAAGCTCATAAATCTAAAGAAACGCCCGGATTCAACAAGTTTTGCACATGAACTCATATTTTCACATTTACGCTCAATTTACTCAAAAGACGACAAATTCTCCATTATAAGCACGCAAAACGTAGAAATAAAAGGCATAAAATAACTCCGAAAACGGAGTTATCAACTACCCCCACACTACCTTTTGCTCGTCCCGAGCAAATCTCCGAAGTCAATTCCATCTCTCTCAAGTCAAAGCTTCTTTCGCTTTTCCGCAATTCATCCAACTTTGCATACTAAACCAATTACTCATTGCATAACTTCCCTACGCCAATTGCATACTATCACCTCACATTGCATACAATACCAAGAACTTTTGCATACTTATCCGAGTAGAACCATTCACCAACCATCCTTCCTACTAGTCGACACGACTCGATTATACACAATGCACCTATATGCAAATGCAATATTCACAATGCAAGTATTGAAATACAATTTTTTTTTTTCTTTTTTTGCGAGATTGGGCAATCTCCATTAGCTTAAACCGATTCACACGAAACGATGAGAAATCTAGACACAAGGAATGATTCGAAATCAAATTCGTCAACATGAATTCCCCCTAGCTAGTATAGAGAACCTAACTTTACTACGTACAAGAATGCAATACCTTTTCATGTGTGCCACAAAATAAAAGGCTACGCTAGGCTAAGCCACGTTCAAGGTCCGAGCTCCTAATCCGCTAACGGGTTTAAATGATGAAGCTTTAGGGACAAATAGGATAAGAATCAAATACAAGTCCTAAAGCGTCACATTCTCACAAATACCATAGCTCACACACCCTCACAACAATGATGGAAACCAAGCCCGAAACTCACCATCACCGGCCCTCGATCCCCTCAAACCCCGGTACAATTACGATCTCCGCGGCCATTGTCATGAATGATGCATAAACCAAAAATTCCCGTTCGTGAACTAGTCGCTTCTCCACTCGTTCTTCCACAAAGCTTCTCATTCTACCTTTATTCATCTCTCCTTTTTTTCTCTCTTTTTTTTTTTTTTTTTTTTTTTTTTTTTTTTTTTTTTTTTTTTTAAATCTCTCAAAATCCTGCATAATTCCTTCAATATCCTTCACGAGTGGTCTTCCAATGAATCAAGCTAATCATGTAATCGTAAGGAGAGACAATATCCAAATCACGTATAAATCACAAATCAAAGTCTCTCCCTATCTCACTAAAATCCTCGGTGTAAATCAACAAAGCCGCTAACATAAAAGAGCATGTGTGGGGATGGAGTCGTCGCAAACACAATCTCGATGTCCGAAGTCAAATGTCGACACCCCCACACTCGAGTGCAATCCTGTCCCCTCTCACGTAGTCGATCAAATGTCTGTCTCGTGCCTAATCCAACCAAACCTCCTACACCATGATGAGTAAGATCCGGTACCTAGCACGATCCACCTATTAAATTCCCCCAACCCAAGTTTCGTGTGTATTAGATGTACACACTCACGGCTCTCCTCACTTGTGTCCATGTTGTAATGCCATGGAACACCGCCACACCGAAGTGCGCAAGCCTACTCTCACTCACCCTCGCATTCCCCTCGAAGATCATAAATGAAGCGCATGCGATATGCAAGACTCACACAAATATAGCATGAAGTACTCCCTCCTCGAACCCCCTCAACTACAACACCCTCGTGACGCACTAAAGTGGTGATTCTAACCAATCAATGCTGAAGGCCAAGAATCGTCACCCTAAGTCCAAAGGTTGTCAAAGAATCCATGGTTCAAATACGGGTTTGCTAGTGGTCCTACAAGGTAAGTTCTAGAAGCAGTGAGTGCTCTAATACACACCTCGCACAGCTGTTCTGTGTGCCACTACGAGGCGGGTTGGCGACTACCTAAGACGTACACAAGAACGTTCGGCTTGTTTAGCTCACACCTAGCTCAACTCTTGTAAGAAAATTAGGCACACACTTTAAATTTGAAAGAATTAAATTCGTGTGTAAAATAGGCACGCATTCCCGTAAAGAGAGTTTCTCTATACTTACTAAGGGACTCTCACATTGTCACTCTCGATCGCGATTCACGCCCTATGCCTAAAAGTCTCACGCCTCTCGATTTTACCGAATTTTCAGCTTTTTTTCAATTGCCCTTTCTCAAATTTTTAATTTTTTTGGATTTTTCACATTTTTAGTTTTTTTTTTTTTTTTTTATACCTACACTATATGCAAGGCCAACTCGATTAACGACTCAACAATGGTAGGTTGACTCAAAAATACCAAAACGTGCAAAAAGATGAATAATAAAAAGAAAAAATAAGGACATAACCAAAAACATCTAACTATATGCAGACACTGGCGATGCAAAGACACGACACTGACTAGTAACAAGGATTCAACCACCCCCACACTAGAATGCATCGTTGTCCTCAACGATAACACGAGGACTCAACAATTCTAGCACGAGGGTACACTCCACTACTCGTCATCTTCCTCCTCATCTTCCTCATCCTCATCATCTTCTTCTTCCTCATCCTCACTCGGCGGAACCTCATATTCAAAGTCATCCTCCTGAAACCACGGATCCGCCGTCGGGACTGGTGGAACAAACTCCCCCGGTGCCTGACCACTAGACTGTATCACCCACTGGCCAACCATCTGGATTAAACCCCCCAGCTTCGCCTGATTGTCCCGAGTGTGGGCAAACTGGCGTCTCCTCTCGAGTCTATCCCGGGCCATCTCCTCTCTCAAGTGGTCGTAGGCAACCTGGTTGTCAAACCTAGAGGTGTTCATCCTCCTACCCTTGCCCTTCTTCCTCGCTGTCTCATCAAACCTATGCCACTTCCGAGCCGTAAACGGTTTCAAGTCCATATCTCTCCCTATGACTACCTCGGCAGTTTTGGCTAGGTGAGTGATCAAGCAGGTATGACCGGGGCCCAATTTGTTTGTCCTAGACACCCTCTCAAGACAGTTCTCCCAAATCAGTTTGGGGATATCAATTCTAACCCCGGTGTAAAGACAAAGGGCCCAAACCGAGAGGCGGAAAGAATAACTAGGGTTTCGTGTGATTCCCAAAACCCAGTTTTCTAGCACTTCACAACACCACCTAGCCTCCGGCCTATAAAATCTCTTCTCAGCCTTCCAATGAATCACCTCTCCCTTCCTGTCCCATGGATCAACCCCCCTCGCAAAGCAAAAAGCATTTAGACGAGACCAAAGGTTCTCACTACGAAGAACCGTCTCTAACCCACAACCGTCTTTCAAAGCGGGGAAACCCATGGCGAGTGCGATAGTCTCTGGCGTGAAGACTATCCACTCGTTCCGACAGTAAACGAGACGAGGGTCTTGACTCTCACCGTCCTTTGCATAACGCAAATTGAACAAAAACTCTCTCGTAATGTGTGAACTAGACTGCCCTACTAGCTTAAACCAATTATCTAGCTTCTCTCGCTCATAAATTTCCTTAATTGCTTGAGGCATGTCCTCGTGCAAAGGAAAAGCTTTCTCGGGCTGCCCGTTCTTAGTCAAATACGTATCTCTACGAGAGTCAAGATGAGCCTCATGAGTGACAAACCGATAACTATCATAATAACCTGGCGCAATACTACGCTCTTTCAAATTGGCCTTGGCCTTTCGTCGGCCGACAATAACCGGTTTAGCCGGGAAAGGGGCCGTCAAGATGGCATATTGGGGAGTAGGCGGTATCTCCAATTGGGGATCGCCCGATCCCGATGCTTCTTGCGACGAACCCTCTCCCGTCTTTCTCTTCTTACCACCCGCCATTTAAAATTCAAATCCAAGTAAAACAAGCAATCCAACACTTGTGCACGTGAACAAGAAGTGTAAACGAAACGAAACACGTAGGCACGTAACAAGTAGTTCCTAGGACTTTACGCAATCGCCCCCAAATACGCTTCTAAGCGCAACAAATATAACCGGGCTTTTACTCAATGTGCCTAAGACTCGATTATGAAATTGCGAAGTTTAGATAGTACCTACGCGTCCGGAGCAAGTCTTACGGACGCAAAAATTTCCCAATTCGACGAACCCCGACTGATTTTTGTGGTGCCGGAAAAATTTGTCCAAATCTTGAATTTCTTGCTGCCCCGTACTCCTTGCGTAGTCCCCGTTAATGTTTCCTTCTTGTCCGAAAGGTGAATCAACTCCCAACTCGTCCAATTTCTCAAATCTTCTTCCAAACCCTAGCTTTCTTCTCCTCTGATTTCTCTCTTGTCTTGCACTCTCTCTCAAAACCACCTATGGAACCTTGTTCTCCTTGGAATCGCGAGCAAAACCCTAGGTGGGTTACTGATTTTGGTGAAGAAACAATGGGGAGGTGAATTCAAGTGTGGTGCGGCTATGGAGGCAAAGCACTGGTTTGAAGATGAAGAATGAAGAGAAGGGACGAAGACCAGCTGATGATGAAGCTTCAATATGCAAAAAGTCCATAAAGCCCTTAGTTATTAACCCCAAAAGCTTCTATCCGTGCTGGACAAAGTCGTCATTCTGCGCGATGTCTTCGTGCGAAGACGTTTCTCTTCGTGCGAAGAGTCTTCGTACGAAGACAAATTGTCTTCGCACGAAGGCCTTCTCACATAGATACTGAGAGCTGTTATAGGAAGACAATTCAGAGGGTCAAAAATTTTTCTAAGTACAATGTCTTCGTACGAAGACAATTGTCTTAGTACGAAGACACTTCTGAATTGTGCCAAAAACATCCTTTTTGTTGATTTTTCGCGTCTTCGATCGTGCCTTTGCTTTCCGAAGGATCTCCTCGACCTCGAGACTCCCTTTTCACCTTAAAACACTCCCAAAATCCGGGGAATATTTTATTTGTCAATTTCACGCGTTCCAAGGCACGTTTTGCATTTCCGGATGCTTTCGGCCTCGTTTTACTTGCTAAAACATCCTTTTTGGCGTAACTTTCTCATCCGGACTCCGATTTGCGCGATCCACCTGTCTACAGAAAGCTCTCGACCACCCCCACACGTTGGCATTGTTCAATTCTCATTTAAAGCTGTCCTTCAAAATTTCACCTCGTAATCCGTGCCGGCGTGCTAGCTTTCTCCGTTCACTAATCAAATTCTTGCGCAAATCAAGACGGGGAGTCCGGGAACATGATCTTCCCCAGGTGCGTGTGTTGAATAGATGCCGGAATGGCTTCTACCTTCAATTCCTTCACTTCGGATCCCGATACGCGTATTTAGCTGCAAATCCGGACTTTTTACTCTGTTTCGCACGCGCGCATCAAGAAGGGGGATCCGAAATAGGCCTTTCACCTCATATTCCTGCACATACTCATTGGAAATATTAAATCCACTCTCTCGCACCTCTCAATAACATCAAACCGAATAAAAATTACAAAACAGTATTAAAATCTATCCTAAAGCAATAAATAGGTTGGGTTGCCTCCCAACAAGCGCTTTGTAATTTAAGGTCGACGGCCCGACCCAGTTACCTCAGAGACTTCTCAAGTTGCGGGAGCTGCATGAAGCCATTCAATGACTCCAATGAAATTCCCGTCCACGTACGGTTTCGCTCTCTGGCCATTCACCTTAAACCTGTTCCCATTTGCATCCTCTACCTCAAGAGATCCCCATGGGTAAACTTCAGTAATCGTGTAGGGACCACTCCACCTAGATTTCAATTTCCCTGGAAACAGCTTTAGTCTTGCATTGAAGATCAACACTTTCTGTCCTACCCTGAAGTCTCTCGGGATGATGTGCCTGTCGTGCCACAGTTTTGTCCTCTCCTTATAGATTTTCGCACTTTCATACGCCATCAATCGAAATTCTTCAAGTTCAAGTAGCGCTTGCTTTCGTAGCTCACCGGAGAGCTTAGCGTCCAAGTTGATCTTCTTCAAAGCCCAGAATGCCTTGTGCTCAAGTTCCACCGGAAGATGACACGACTTCCCAAACACTAACTGATAGGGAGACATGCCCAAAGGAGTCTTGTAAGCAGTCCTGTACGCCCATAAGCTATCGTCTAAATGCAGAGACCAATCCTTGCGTCCCGGGTTGACTGTCTTCTCCAGAATCCCTTTTATCTCTCGGTTAGACACTTCTGCTTGCCCATTCGACTGCGGATGATAGGCTAGTGATATCTTATGCGTCTTTACCCCATATTTGCTCAAGACATTGGCAAAGACTTTATTCACAAAATGCGATCCTTCATCACTGATTATGGCTCTAGGAGTCCCAAACCGCGTAAAAATGCTCTTTCGCACGAATCTCTCTACAGTAGCTCCATCGTTCTTCGGGCAAGCCATTGCCTCCACCCACTTGGTCACATAATCCACAGCTAACAGTATATAAAGATTACCAAGTGAAGACGGGAATGGTCCCATGAAGTCGATCCCCCAGACATCAAAAGGCTCTACTTCCAACACGAAATTTTGAGGCATCTCGTTTCGGCTGGAGATATTGCCGGTTCTCTGACATCGATCACATTGCTGCACAAATAAATGAGCATCTTTATGTAAAGTAGGCCAGTAAAATCCACTTTGCAATACCTTTGCCACAGTACGCGCTTTGCCAAAATGTCCTCCGCAATTCAATTCGTGGCAATGTCTAAGAATGTCCAAAGTGTCTGGCTCAGCTACGCATCTTCTCAACACATTGTCAGCTCCCAACCTAAACAAATAAGGGTCATCCCAGAAATAGTGTCGTGCATCTGCGAAAAATTTCTTTTTCTGATGAAACGTCATGTCTTTCGGAACAATTTTGAGCGCCTTGAAATTTGCCAAATCCGCAAACCAAGGCACAGCTGCTACCACTACCATAAGTTGTTCGTCTGGAAAATCTTCTCTAATCGGCACATCTTCTTGTTTTTCGTTATCCAGTCGTGACAAATGGTCTGCAACAACGTTCTCTACACCCTTTTTGTCCTTTATCACTATGTCAAACTCTTGCATTAGTAACACCCATCGGATCAATCTAGGCTTCGCATCCTTCTTAGCAAGAAGATATTTGAGGGCTGCATGGTCTGTGAAAATAGTCACCTGAGAACCCACCAGATATGGACGAAACTTGTCCAATGCGAAGATAATAGCCAACATCTCTTTCTCCGTGGTGGCATAATTAACCTGTGCAGTGTTAAGAGTACGACTAGCATAGTAAATAACATGAGCTACCTTGTCTTTCCGCTGTCCCAGCACTGCTCCCACCGCGTAATCGCTGGCATCACACATAAGTTCGAACGGTAGAGTCCAGTCTGGAGTGGCTATAATGGGAGAACTAATCAGCTTCTTCTTGAGCAAATTAAAAGCTGTCTTGCAGTCTTCATTGAAATCAAACACGGCATCTTTCTCAAGCAAACCAGATAAAGGCTTTGTGATTTTCGAAAAGTCCTTAATGAAGCGCCGATAGAAACCTGCATGTCCCAAGAAACTCCGTACCCCTTTGACAGACGTAGGGTAAGGAAGCTTCTCAATCACCTCAATCTTCGCCCGGTCTACCTCTAAACCTTTACTGGAGATCTTGTGCCCCAACACTATTCCCTCGGTCACCATGAAATGGCACTTCTCCCAGTTAAGCACTAGGTTGGTGTCAATACATCTGTCCAGTACCCGAGCTAGCTGCTGGAGACAATCTTCGAACCCATCACCATAAAGTGAAAAATCATCCATGAAGACTTCAAAATTCTGCTCCATCATATCTGAGAAGATAGACATCATGCACCTCTGAAACGTAGCTGGGGCATTGCATAGCCCGAATGGCATGCGTCTGAATGCAAACGTCCCATATGGACAAGTAAATGTTGTCTTCTCCTGGTCAGCCGGCTCAATCGCTATCTGATTATACCCGGAGTATCCATCCAAAAAGCAGTAGTGTGAATGGTGAGCTAGCCTATCAAGCATCTGGTCCACGAATGGGAGGGGAAAATGATCCTTCAAAGTGGCATCATTGAGTT
The DNA here is from genome assembly GCA_023055425.1 of Linanthus parryae. Lineage (NCBI taxonomy): Eukaryota > Viridiplantae > Streptophyta > Magnoliopsida > Ericales > Polemoniaceae > Linanthus > Linanthus parryae. The sequence goes on from JALGPY010000001.1 coordinate 94,292,080, forward strand.
TGCGGTAATCCATGCAAACTCTCCACCCAGTTACGGTACGTGTGGCAATTTGATCACCTTTTTCCCCTTCCACCACAGTTATACCTCCCTTCTTGGGAACACATTGTACCGGGCTAGTCCACGTGCTGTCGGAAATCGGATAGATGATACCTGCTTCCAACCATTTAAGCACCTCTTTCTTCACCACCTCCTGCATGTGAGGGTTGAGGCGGCGCTGAAATTGAACTACCGGCTTCTTGTCTTCCATGAGCCTGATCTTATGCTGGCAAACTGTGGGGCTGATCCCCTTAATATCTGCTATTGTCCATCCCATAGCTGCTTTCCTCTTCTGTAGTACCTCGAGAAGCTGCTCCTCCTGTTCCCTGTCCAAACATGCAGATACAATCACAGGTAGAGTATCATTAGATCCCAAGTATAAATATTTCAAATGAACAGGTAAAGGCTTTAATTCTAAAACAGGAGCAGTAATAAGAGAAGGAGTAAGAATCTTCCTGCTTCCCTCATTGAAGAGGGGTAATGGTGGGCGCCAATGAACATCTAAAGCTTGCTCCTTCTCGCTGGAATCAAAAAGAGCAAGCTCCTCATATAGTTGCTCCAACAAAATATCGTCCTCCTCGTCCAGCGTGTATGCCTCCACCCCAAAGCACTGCTCGCTCACCGCGTATGCGGGAAACTTCATAGCCTCAAATACATTGAAGGCCACCTTCTCATCATTGATCTGCATAGTCAGCTCCCCATTGGCCACATCAATGATAGTCCTCCCAGTGGCCAGGAATGGACGGCCCAAAATAAGAGGAACATCCTCGTCAGCCTCCATGTCTAAGATCACAAAATCCGCTGGGAAGATGAGTCCTTCAACTCTCACTAGTACATCCTCTAAAACACCCCTGGGGCGTTTTATTGTGCGATCAGCCATCTGCAAGCACATCCTGGTAGGCTTAGGATCTCCCACACCAAGTTGCTCAAAAACCGATGTGGGCATCAAATTAATACTCGCACCAAGGTCACACAATGCCCTCCCATGAAATGCGTCTCCCAATGTAACAGGAATGATGAAACCGCCTGGATCTTTCATCTTCTTTGGTAACGCTTTTTGCACAACGGCGCTACACTCCTCATTTAGAGTAACGGTCTCAAAGTCATCCATGCGCCTCCTATTAGAAAGGAGGTCCTTGAGAAATTTGGCATATTTCGGCATTTGTGAGATGGCCTCTGCAAAAGGTATATTAATGTGCAGTTTCCTGAATATATCCACAAACTTCTTGAAATGCTTGGCATCTTCTTGGCTCTTCAATCTTTGCGGGTATGGCACTCGCACACTATATTCCTCCCTAGGCTTCTGTTTCTCATCCGACTTCCTCACCGTGTCCTTTGATTGGGGACTCACGGTAGGCACGGGAATCTCTTCATCCAAAGCTTTCTCAGTGGCCTTAGTCGCCTCAGCTCGCGCGTGGCTAGGATATGGGGGATCCTCAGTAGTGATGCCACTGCGAGTTGTGATGGCATTTAGTTGCTCGTTAGGAGTGATAGTATTTGCTGGAAGCATGCCTGGTGGAAGCTTTACATTTTGATTGGCGATCTGCCCAATCTGAGTCTCATGGCTTTTTATTGTTGCTTGTATTGAGACAATCGCGCTCTCCATCCTGTCGTGATTGGCTAGGAGCTTTCTCAATAGAGCATTTGTCTCTTGCTCTTCTTTTTGTGGTGCCTGCTGCTGTGGCGCTTGCCTTGCTTGATATGGAACATTGGGTCTCTGTCCGGGTGCATATAATCCACTGTTTGGATTGGCATAGCTGAAGTTGGGGTGATTACGATTGTTGGGATGATAGGTGTTAGGCCATTGCTGCTGTCGCATAAAATTCACATCTTCAACACTGTTATCATATCCCTGGCTTTCATCTGCTAGTAATTCACCCATGGGCTTCTGAGTTGGAGGGTGCATACCGTGAAATGCTGAAGTCATGGATTCCAACTTTTGCTCCATCGATTCAATCTTGTTGACCAAAGATGTATCCCCCGGTTTGGAGTACCTACGCGTTTCAGATCGTGTAGTCTCTCTCTTTGACGCATTGTTCAGCAAATCTTGAGCTCGCTGTGCTCCAAGTCCCATAAAATTACCTCCAGCTAGCATATCCAACTGGTCAGCTGTCTCCTTGTCTAATGCAGTGTAGAAATAATGGAAGAGCTTGTGCCATGGCTCTCCATGATTCGGACATCTACGAAGGATTTGGCTGAACTTTCTCCATGCATCTCCCAAAGAGCTGTCTTCATCCTGAGTGAACTTTGCAATCTCTGCCATCTGCTGCGCGACTCTGGATGGTGGCAAATACTTCCTCAAAAACTCATGACAACAATCTGCCCAAGTCACTATGCTACCAGCTGGCAGCTCCATAAGCCACTTCTTGGCTTTTCCAGATAAGGAGAATGGAAATAGTAAAAGCTTAACTGTTTCATCTGGAACTCGCTGATCGTGCAGGGTGGATGTGATTTGCTCAAATACCAGCAGATGGTGATTGGGGTCATCTCCTGGAGCTCCGTTGAATGCACACTCATCACGAACCATGTTGATCATATGTTGGCGCAACTCGAAGTGTTGGGCATTGATCTGGGGCCTGACAATGGTAGGCTGGTAACATGCTGGAGTAGTCCTGAAATAATCCACCATCGGGCGTTCTTCATTCTCAGCATTGTTCTGCCTGTTGTTTTCCCCATTATTACCATTGTTGTTCCCACCGATGTTTGCTATTTGTGCCCCCACACCATGACGTGGTTGTGGATTTGGGGGAGCCATGCGATCCATCCTTGCCTGCAGCTCAGCCATTTGAGCTCTCACCTCCTCAGCTTCTGCGGCTCTTCGTGCAGCCTCCTCTACCGCTGCAACTCTAGCTGCTTCCGTATCCTGCAAACCTTTGCGGATCCTCTCATACTCAGCTCTCGTTTCTTCATCCATACCTACTGAGCTTGAATTCCTCTTGTCTCTACGCTGTGCTTTTAATAAGGATTCCGGGTCTTCAAATGTTGGATACAAAGCCTCGTCTCGAGAACGGGTCATGCACCGAGTAAATCAACCTGAAATCACGAAACACACAAAACGTAGGTGAGTAACGGATATAAACAATAAATTAAAATCCCTAAGGCTAGGAATTATAACTAATTTAGCCGAAGTCCCCGGCAACGGCGCCAAAAACTTGACACGTTCCAACTGCAAGTGCACAGCCGTCGTGTGTAGTAATAAACCGGAAATCCGGGTTGTCGAACCCAAGGGACTTTGTTTAAATTAATTATTATTCTATACCTTATGTGGGCAAGTCGCAAGTTGTGTTTTTATCTAATTCTAAGTAATTAAACGCAAAATTCTCAATTAACCAAGTGAAATAATTCACGATTAATAAAGACTGAATAATTGGAGGTTTTTATCAATACGGGAAAAGCACCGGGAATTCTCTAGGTTCACTAGGTCGATCTAAATTTATGTTTTGATTTGTAAAACAACCACGTGTTATTCACTATTAATCAAGCAACGTTGAACTTACCGAGTTACCAAGTAAATCCACTATACTTAAACTAAACTAAACCGAGTTACCAAGCCTAATTTAGGTTTAAGTATGCATTAAGATTATGATTCTACTTTAACGATCCTAGTTAACTATGCCGAGTTACCAAACATTGATACGACTAGGTGGTTTATTCGATTTACCGACTAGTTATCACGGAGTTACCGCGTGAAACTAATTGATTCTATCTCTACGTTAGCTACTCGCAAAGATAATGTGATTAAGAACGCAAATAATCCATAATAACGAATAAACACGAGAGATTAAGCTCAAGCATGCATCACAATCATCAAAACATTGACTTTAGATCAAACCCTAGCTACACCAAACGAGAATTCCCAGCAAAAGGTGTTTAGCTACTCATATTCATAATCAAAACAACGATTATAATGAGTTTAAACATGAAAATCAAGAAAAACGAGAGTTTAGAATTCAAACGAATGATCCAAAAGCTCCTAAGCTCTCTCCTAGCTTCTTGATCTCCAAAGATGTCTCTAATCCTCCAAAACTACTGAAAAAGACGACCTAAAAGTCTTAAATACGTTCCCATAATAATATTACAAAGTTTGGAATTAATACGGAAAAGCCCCAAAAATATGCTGCTGACCCACGATCTCTTCGCACGAAGACAGTTGTCTTCGCACGAAGAGTCTTCGTACGAAGACTTCTGCCTCTTCGTGCGAAGGTCTTCTCATTGAGATACTGAGAGTGGTTTTAGGAAGAGAATGCTGCAGAATGAAAATTTGGCTAAGTATTTGTCTTCGCACGAAGACAAATGTCTTCGCACGAAGACACTGTGTTCCAGCCCACCTTCTTGCTTCCTTTGACTTTCTCTTCTCTTCTTTGACTCCCTTCTTCCATTCTTTCTTCCTTTGACTTTCTTTGACTTTCTTTGACCTTTCTCTTCTGTTTGACTTTCCTTTGACTTTCCATTGACTTCCTTTGACTTTTGACTCTCCTCTTGACTTGTCTTTGAGTTCCTCGTTTCCGAAGTTCGCTTCCAAATCCCGCACGATCATCCAAGCCCTGTTTTCCTGCGAATCACAACACGAAAACACAACCCGTGATCATATCACAATAAAAAGCTCATAAATCTAAAGAAACGCCCGGATTCAACAAGTTTTGCACATGAACTCATATTTTCACATTTACGCTCAATTTACTCAAAAGACGACAAATTCTCCATTATAAGCACGCAAAACGTAGAAATAAAAGGCATAAAATAACTCCGAAAACGGAGTTATCAACCACCTGCGGCAACCCCTCCTCCCGCTGCCGAGGGAAGTACTCTGGAGTGTATGACGTCGCTGCAACGGCGCATAGACACCATTCTGGCTCACCAATCGTTCGCAGATACCATAATTCCGAAGCTTGAAAATGATCCACCTATCCCACGAGAGATCTATCTCATGCCTAACCCTGCTGGGTACAAGGCTCCTAAATGGGACAAGTTTGAGGACGTCAATGGGAACGCCCATGAGCATGTCATGCGTTTCATTGATGTGATGGGTCCGTATGGAGCTAATCCCAAACTGCCGATGCGCGAGTTCATGAAATCCCTGGGGAACGTGGCTTACAAGTGGTATAGGACGTTGGAAGCCGGATCCGTGAAGACCTGGGACGATATGGTCCAGAAGTTCTACACCAAGTTCTTCCAGATGGAGGAAAAGGTGACGATGATTCATATCTCGCGGATGTATTAGAAGCGCAAGGAGGACGGAATAACCTTCATCAAGACGTTCAGGGCCAAGTCCTTGGAATGCAAAGATGTGATACTCGAAAGCAGACTCGTAGAGATATGCTTGCAGTGCATGCGAGACGAGTACAAAGGTATGCGTATTAACTTACAAACGCCTACGTTTTCAAAGCTAATCGAATGCACGAAGAACATCGAGCCTATAGTGGAGAGGCAGAAAAAGAGAAACGCCCCTGAGCGACCCTCGGGTGGTACTACTTTCAAGATCGGGAGATTCAGCTACAAGAGGGGGCGCGAGGCTGAAGTGAATGTGGTCTCACCCCAAAAGCAAGCGAAGATTGTGAACTTTGATGCACCACCTCTGCCATGTTCGGTGGAAGAGGCAAGCGACCTTTGCAGGCAATTGCGTAAGGATGGTGTCCTACCGCCGCTCGGGAGGGCACCCTCCAAGGAGATGGTGAGGGACCCGAAGTGGTGAGAATACCATGGCAAGGTCATGCATCCCACGGCGGACTGCAAGAAGCTCAGAATTGTGTTTAGCCAAAAGATGAAGAATGGCGAATTGATTGTTAGCGACCAAAGGCAGGATGTGCGCAACAATCCAGTCCCTGCCCATACGGAGCACGAATCGAAAGGCAAAGAGGTTGCTATGATCTCGATTGTGGATCTTGAAGAGGTCGCAGAAGATGGTCTACCCATCATTGCCGAGATCCAGTACGAGGACTACAACATTGACACGGAGGACGAACGCGCCGACCGGATGAAGGGGTCGCACGGGTTCAGCAGGTTCTTCGACGAGATGAACTTCTCAGAAAAATGTCGGACGGAAATGACAAAAGAGATCTTAAGGATAGCAGAAGATTACGAGGAGGATCTCGTAGTCTCCAATGGGAAAGTTGTTAGGGCGTCTCGCCCTACAGAGAAGGTCATCACCTTTTCCGCAAGCGACAAGAGGACAGATGCGAGCCACCAGAGGCCTCTATATGTGACGGCTATCATCAACGGCGTTGAGTTTAAGAGAGCGTTCGTTGACGGAGGAGCAGCAGTCAACGTTGTTTCGCTCCATACATTGAACCTAGCGGGATTTCCAGAATACAAGATTCTCAAGCGTCCATCTCCGCTGATGGGATTTGGAAGCGACTCCAGAATGACGATAGGATGGATTCTCTTGGGAATCCAGATCGGCAAGATCAAGTGCTCAGCGAAATTCTATGTCATAGATGCGAACACTACGTATCACATGATCATAGGTCGAGCCTGGATTCATCGCTTTGATGTTGTCCCTTCAACAGCTCACCAAGTAATGAAAGCCATTCGGAATGACAGAATAGTGGAAATACCAGCTTCGACGAATCCGTTCAACATGGATGAAGCCCATCTCAGTGAGGCGGTGTGGTTCACCGAGATGGCAGATGAGCAAGCACCAGGACCATTTAACCCCCTCCGTTGCCCCGATGGGAGGATATCAAAGATCAGTCACCTGCGGGAGTGATGGTGACAAGAGAGGATGCCAAGGAAGAGCCGCTCACGCGAGAAGAAGCGTCGCGGATTGCCTACCAGCAAAAGAACGTGTACACTCTGAAAAGAATAGCAAAGTACGACCCTGAGGGCAAGGAAATAGAAAGTTTCTACGCCAACGGGAAGAAATGCTATCGCATATGAAGGTATGCGGGGGTGTCCTCACGCGGGCATAGGGATATCCCTGAGCAAATCAACCAAATCGATCAGGTTGCGCAGACAGAAAAACCAAAGCCAAGCACTCTAGAAGAGAAACTCAAGGAAGCGCCCGAATGCATGGAAGACAAACCCAGACCGCAAAAGCAGGAGTTGAAGGAGGTATTCCTAAGCCCGAGCGAAGAAAAGAAAAGGCCAGTCTTTCTAAGTGCGGACCTCACGAGCGAAGAGGAGGAAAGATTGCTACAGCTCATGACCGAGTACAAGGACGTATTTGCATGGGAGTACGACGAAATACCGGGCCTCAACACGAGCATCACCATGCACCAGTTGGATGTGATACCGGGATCCAAGCCGGTAAAGCAGAGCACAAGAAGTTTTAGGCCCGAGCTCAACGTGAAGATAAAGCAGGAGATTGTCAAATTCTTGGATGCCAAATTCATAGAGCCAAATCACCATCCCACGTGGCTAGCCAACATTGTGCCTGTGGTAAAGAAGAATGGGCAGCTTCGCATTTGTGTGGATTTCCGGGATCTCAATCGCTTCTGCCCTAAGGACGATTTTCCACTTCCCAACATCGACTTGCTTATCTATTCGACCGCGGGACATCGCATGTTCAGCTTCATGGACGACTTTAGTGGGTACAATCAGATCAAGATGGACCCCGAGGATGCACGGAAAACCGCATTCATCACCCCCGTGGGAGTATTCAACTATACGGTGATGCCTTTTGGCCTCAAAAACGCAGGTGCGACCTATCAGCGGGCCATGATGGCTCTGTTCCACGACATGATGCACAAAGAAGTGGAATTCTATGTAGATGACCTGGTTGTCAAATCAAGGCAAGAGGCAAACCATCTGGCGGATTCGCGGAAAGTGTTCGACAGATGTAGACGCTTTCAATTGAAGATGAATCCTATGAAGTGCGCATTTGGGGTAACATCAGGGAAATTCTTGGGATGCATGGTACATCGTCACGGAATCGAACCCGACCCTGCGAAAATATCAGCCATCACTGGCATGACTCCGCCGCACAACCAGAGTGCCTTGAAAACATTCTTTGGAAAGCTATCATATCTGCGAAGATTCATCCCAGCGATTGCCGAAATTACTTTCTGTTTCAGTGATCTTCTCAAGAAAGATGCTGTATACAACTGGACTCCGGAGCACGAAGCTGCGTTCGGGAAACTAAAGGAGCTGCTGACATCTTCAAAAGTGATGATCGCGCCTCAGCTAGGATCACCGCTTTTGCTGTATTTGACGTCAACAAGGAGGTCTATAGGAGCTCTTCTGGCCCAGGAGTATGAGCGACAAGAAAGGCCCATCTACTATATCTCTCGCATTGTGCAGCCCGCAGAATCAAGGTACACGGACATCGAACGTCATTGCCTTGCTTTATTCTTCGTAATAGAAAAGTTGAGACACTATTTTGCCTCGCACAAAGTAGTGGTGGTCACAAAGAGCGATCCCATACGATATCTTCTGACTCACACCACTCCTGGAGGAAGATTGGCAAAATGGTATATGACCATTTCCAATTTGACATCACATGCGTTCGGCCGCGGGCGATCAAATCGCAGGCGGTAGCGGATTTGTTGGCGCAGTTCCCCGATAACAGTCACGAGCCCGTGATCGAAGAAGAATTGGAGGGACCTGAAATCTACGCAGTTGAGTTGCCTTACTGGACGCTTCATTTCGACGGCTCGTCCACAAGGAAAGGTGGAGGCATTGGGATAGTCTTGACCAAACCAGATGGGGAAGTCATACAGATGTCCGCAAAGCTTGACTTTGCAGTAACCAACAATGAAGCAGAGTATGAAGCTCTTATCGCGGGGCTCCGCGCAGCAAGGACCTTGGAAGTAAGCAATTTGACGGTTATGGGGGACTCCAAGCTAATCGTCAAACAAGCCTCGGGCGAGTATGGTTTGAAGGAAATAAACTTATTGCCCTACAGGACCCTAGTGCAGAGATTGGTGAAACAATTTTGCGACGTCAGATACGAGCACAAACCTCGAGCGGACAACAGGCATGCTGATGCTTTAGCTACCTTGGGATCCAAGGTCAGTGCGGACAAATGTCCTGCGAGGATCTTCATTGAAGTGCGAACGTCCTCGGTGTTGACAGAAGACGCGTGCGACGATGAATGCATGGACGATGCAGACTGGAGAAAGTCAATCTTACGCGCTATCGCGGAAGGCACGAGCAGCGAGAACTGGGCATCCACTAAGGGCTATTGCATACATGACAACACCCTTTATTACAAAGGCCCTGGCGGAATACTTATGCAATGCGTCTCCGAGCAAGAGGGACAACTGCTATTAGAAAAGATTCACCGGTATGCTTGTGGGGAAAGTGAGGTGTCAATCTATCGGAAAGCTCAGAGATATGGCATTCATTGGCCAGACATGTCAACGGCCGCAGCATTGATTCAAGGAAAGTGCGAGATTTGCGCACTGATCAAAGACTTTTTACTTATTGCTCTAACTGACGATGATGCGGATTGGAGGAAACCCCTCTTCGATTTTCTCACCCAGGGCACTGTACCCGAGTCGAGAAAAGAAGCCAAGAAACTAAAAAGGAAAGCATCCCGATATGTGGTGCAAGAAAATTTGCTTTGGCGAAGGGGCCATGAAGGCAACCTGCTGCGATGCCTAGACAGCACAAAAGCACAAGAAGTGATGGACCTTTCTCATCAGGTGGAACACCAGGGGGGTGCGAAATTATGCAGACAACTCCTTTCAATTGGATATTTCTGGCCCACTATGGAGGCTGATTGCCGCACCAAAGTAAGACGCTGCCAGGAGTGTCAATTCAAGGGTAATCTAGTGCACGCCCCTGCTGTAGATCTACATGCATTGGGAACACCATGGCCGTTTCACACATGGGCTCTGGATTTCATCGGTCCCATTCGACCGACCTCGCACGGGAACCACTTCATTCTCACCGCGACCGAATTTTTCACCAAGTTGGTAGAAGCAATACCACTGAAGACAGCAAATGCGTTAGCTGTGGTACATTTCATACAAGGGAGCATCATATGCAGGTTCGGAATTCCCAACACCATCCTTTCGGACAATGGCACTCCTTTTGTTAATCGCCAGGTGGCCGCAAAGCTAGCAGAATACAACATTAGGCAGATATGCTCCACTCCATACTATCCGAAAGGGAATGGGCAAGCAGAAGCAACCAACAAAACGCTGTTGAGGATTTTGAGCAAAATGGTCGCAGATGACCACAAGAAGTGGGCTGATTCTTTGAGCATAGCCCTATGGGCTTATCGGACTTCTCCGAGGACACCCACAGGGGTCTCACCGTTCCTTTTGTGCTATGGAGCTGAGGCTGTGGTACCAGCGGAAGTCAAGGTTAACTCCGCAAGATTGGCTTTTCACGCGTGATATGACAACCAACGCGATCATGACTTAGTACTACTAGAAGAAAAGGATTGCTCGTGCGTACAACAAAACAGTCCAACGTCGAGATTTCGCAGTTGGAGATTTGGTCTTACGCGCATCTGATCATTGCATGCGAGAGGCAGCTCATCCAAAATTCGCAGCCAATTGGGAAGGACCCTTTGGAGTCACGGAAGTCTTTGACAGTGGCTACTGTAGCATATGGAGGTTACATGGCACGACCTCAACCCCAAGCTCAGTCAATATGCACTGGATCAAGAAGTACTATCCTTAACTTCTCTTGTTATATGCGTTATATTACAACGTTTGCTTTATGCTCCGTATTGCCATGATTCGCACATCTTCTCTCCCATATGAGAGAATTGTAATCTCATCTCTCCCATACAAGAGTTTTTATAATAAAAGACTTCTCCCAAATTAGAAGAACTTTATACTTCTAGCTGTCTTTATTGCTTCATTTAGTTCATTATCACTGTTAGAAAAAGCCTATCCGCCGTGATAGCAGCCCATGCAAATGCGATCTTAACTGATCTTTTAAGCCTATCTGTCACGATAGCAGCCTGCGCAAATACGATCTTAATTGATCTTTTAAGCCTATCTGCCGCGATAGCAGCCCATGCGAGAACGATCTTAAGTGATCTTTTACGCCTATCTGTCACGATAGCAGCCCACGCAAATACGATCTTAATTGATCTTTTAAGCCTATCTGCCGCGATAGCAGCCTATGCAAACATGATCTTAAGTGATCTTTTAAGCCTATCTGCAACGATAGCAGCCCATGCAAATATGATCTCAAATGATCTTTCAAAGCCTATCTGTCACGATAGCAGCACTACACGAATGCGATCTTAAAATGATGCTTAAGCCTATCTGTCATGATAGCAACATTATGCAAAATGATCTTAAGTGATCTACAAAAGTCTATCTGATGAGATAGCATCTGCACTTGAATCTAAAACAAATCACAAGCCTACCAGTCAAGGTAGCACAGCTGCGCAAATACGATCTCAAACGATCTAAAAACAAATCTGCGAATCTATCTAGCAGATAGCAAATCATACGCGACAATGCAAAAGTGTTTATACAGCACTACAAAAGGCGAAATTTGTCAACACACGTGCAAAATCGCAATTTGTTGTAACAGGACAGCAAATCATACAAAGTGATTTATCATTATGAGTCGAAACGACTTACAATATATCTGTCTAGATAACAGCTTACAAGCGAAAAATCTCAGCTCAAGCTAACTACGCAGCCAACATGGCTTACAATGCATTTAAATAGTAACTCGCACACAGAAGTTACTCATTGGGGAAATCCCAAGTGGAAAAGGATCGACCTAACGGTCCTAACAGAAGCTATACGATACGAAGACTTGCAACCAAAGATCTGTAGAAAGTAGGGTCTTGCTATAAAATGAACGTCCTAAAAACGTCACAAAGGCTATGCGACGCTATGTTCAAGATCCCAGGATCTGACAAGGCCATTCTTTGGTCTTACTCCTAAGAAACGTTCCTGAGGAACCACCTGTTCCGGCGTATGCAGCTATGCACAACAGGGGAGCAGTCATTCCTTTGGCAATGGGCTCCTTGTCCACAAGGACGAGCACTATGGCTCGCCATCCTGAGCTCACGAACATGGTGGCGAACGATCAACCTCCGGGCATGCTGGAGGAGAATCCCGCCGTTCATTACGAGTCGGTAGCAAGGTCAGTACGGCGCTGCACCTCGCTAGGAGGCGGCCGGAAACATGACCTGCAAACATAATAGACGAAGAAAATTCTTCGAACAAACATGAGGTATTATCTGCATCTTCTATATGATAGTTATAAATATCAATAAGCCTTATAAAGCAGATCCTGAAAACTATTTCTATAGCACAAAGCGCAAACTCATGTTTCACAACTTGGAGTTGCCATGAATCAACGAAAAACAAGCGTTGCAGCCAGTAGTCGTAAGGACTCACGGCAAGCCACATTGTGGGATAAACAACCCAAATAGCAAAAGCCAGGGTTTATATAGACCTTATGAAGACTCTTTAGTTACCAAGATGAGTCAGCAGAATTTGAAAAGAGGGTAAGGGTCAATCACTTACGCCTTGAAAAGCGGTAACAATCAATTACCCTACTAAAGGCTACGACAATTCCGTTGCGTATCCTAATTAATGACGGATAGTCATGATACGGATGGACTTCCCAAGGAAGGCGTGCTTATCTAATGAGCAATTAGCACGAAAATCAAGGAAGAGTATCAATTGCTGACGTCATAAATTGATATACACAGAGATATTCGAGCAAATCCCGGAAAGGGCAAAACGGGCACTTCAGAAACCCTAGCAGCATTACAGTAGTGTTTCAACTAACTACTTATTGGCTACTATTTCAAAACAAGCCCTTGATCAGGGAGTCGTTAGGATTAAACTGACGGCTCAGATTTTCAACTTGCTCCACTTCTTGTTTCAATTTCTCATATTTGGCGTTCATCTCATGAAAGAGCTTCACAGCCTCTTCAACCTTTTGTCTTTGTTGCTCTACCTTCTGCTGTTCAGCTGCGAGGTTTTGGTGGCCGCGTTTCAAAGTCACGGCCGCGCGAATCAGGGTAACTCTTTTGATAAGAAACCCGAAGCCCAGCTTGCCTTGAACTTTGGCGAGAAGATTTTGGCACATGCCAAAAAGCAACTCCGCGCTCTGAGGAGAAATGGTCGCAGGTGTGGCCGCGGACAACTGCTCTAGAATCCAGATGGCTTCAGTCAGAAATAGCCTTCTATCAAAGGGGCCTATCTCCAAAGACCTCACAAACGATTGGGGATAGGAGAGACGCATGCGAATCAGCCAGTCCACGTCGACTTGTTTCAACCCTAAAGCAATGTTAAAATCAAGATTAGACCGAAAAACTCGCAAGTAAAGAGTGCAAGATGCGAACAGTAAACCACGACATACCGGTTCCTTCAAGGATCTGGCGCAGAGAAGGAATGCGCATCGCTGGGGTAGTTGAAGACTGTCCTCGCTCCATCGCCCTTTTATCAGCTGCGAGCTCTAACTCCTCATAGTTGAGGGGAAGACTATAAGCTACACTAGGTGCGATTGCTGCTCCGACCTGCGAACCCCAAAATTTCCACGCAGGAAGAGGCGCTGCAGGCTCAGTCATTGCCGGAGACATGGCGGCAGCAGAAGTTGCAGCTGGAGGAAGGATACCTTCAGGTGCGACGGCATCATCAGCGTTCGTTCTTATTTCCTCAGCACCGGCATGGGCATCTTCCTCCATCAACACGGTGTCAGCTTCGGCATCATCATAGAGTTCAATGATGTCTTCGAAGGGCTCTCCTGCATATTCGACAGCTGCGACGGGCTTCTTAGTATGAGAACTCGGCACCGGGACATAGGATGTAGAAGGTTGATTCCTTTGCTCCAACACGGCCTCGTCAACATTACCTACGATACAGAATACGATGGTGTGAGGTAACTTGTATCGTATATTATTTTATTATCTTTAGTAAGCTAAGAGCGAGCACCTCCACGCGAAGGTGGGATCGCAGCATCCTTGTCATATGCTAAGGATGCGGAGCCTTGCCCTATTAATGTATCTTAATTAAGCATGTCTTTAAGGTGAGCATGACCTGGGGCGTGAAGAAACAAGTCATGATTATGTTTGGGTTGCTAAGCCAAGTTCACACATATTGCTCAAATGATTACCTGAAGGTTCACCGCACTTGCCTACTAGCCAACGGCGAATGTTAGCTTTTGACACACCGTGCTTTAGTGCACCGACAATTACATCTCAGTAAGTTACTGCGAGATTAAAAATCTTACCTTCGTTACCGCCTGCGATTTCTTTGAAGTCTGCTTGGGCTTGCTCTAGAGCTGCTGCGTCTTCTTCTGGAGCCGCATCCTCCTCTTCGCCTTGAGGAGCCACCTCTTCGGGAAGCACATCTTCCTCATCGGTTGGACGCACTAAGTCGTCGACGTGTTTTTCTTCTAGGCTCCTCTGCTTTACACGTTCGAGCTCCTCTTCCTCTCGCTTCCTTCTTCTTTCAGCAGCCTCCGCAGCTGTTCTCCTAGACTCGGCAAGAATGTCCTCGCTTATGGTTTCATCAGAAACGCCAGCATGAGAACCTTTCTTCTGCTTCTTCGCCAAGAGGCTGCCGATGGTCTCGTCATCATCATCATCTGCTAAAGAAACAATTTGTTCAAAACAGATTGCAAAAGAGTTAAGATAATGAGAAGAGAAGTACGATTGACATACCTCCTGATTCTTCCTCATGTATCGCATCTCCCTCTCTGTCTCTGACATTTTCAATTCTTTCCTCTTCCTCGTCTCCTTCTCTTGGCTCCTGCCTCTCCTCTTCTTCTTCTTGGCCAAACGGAACAAAGGTCTCCACTGCGAGCTCCTTCCGCGCTTTACTGGTCATGCGACCTTCACCTTTATCCCTGGCAGAGAGGGACCTCACGGGAGGGGAAGTTGGAGCGCTCCTAGGGGAAGAAATTGTAATTCCCCTTTGCGTGGGCCTCTTCGCTCTCGGGGCAGCAGTTGCTGGAGGAGACAGATCATCCTTAGGAGGAGACAAGGCTGGAGTGTTGTCTATCAGCGAATCAGCAAAAGCATTCATGATCTCGCGAATCTTGGTCTCGACCGCGGGATCCATTTACGATGCCAGCCGAAACGGTTGTCCTTGCCTTCTTGCAGTAACGATGGTGGTAACCAGCGACTTGGAACGCTCACCAGATGCAAACCTACGCACATGGCACTAAAGCAAGAAGCGTAGTATGAGGTTTTCAATTTATTGAAGTAAATAAGCTTAGCGCATTGAAGAGAAGTTTCTTACCTTAGCAAAAGTTTTGCTATATCTGATGACATGCGAATCACCTTTTCTAACCGCAACAATCTTTTCATCTAGAATGATGGAAGGACATAGATGATTCTCGCGATCCAGCAACGAATAGCAGCCATATTCAGACTCGTCCAGGCTACAATTGGGACGAAAAGGGAAATAATTCCTCTTGATCACAGGAGCTCTACTTGGCTGGGGGACCGACTGCGTCTCGAATCTCGTCTGCTGGGCATTCCAGTAAGCGAGCCAGTTTATGGAACAGCCACCTTCACGGTTACCTGCAGGTTGTTCGAAGGGGAGATTGCTCATCAAGATTGTTTTACACTCCCTCGTCAATAACCGCTTGTAGCAGCCTCTGATGATGGACTGCGGCCAGATTGAGGGTGCCACTGCATCAAAGCCAAATTGGGGAGAAACGCGAGTGGGATCAGGCTCCAAACGCACTTGGGATAGCTCGCGAACATGCTCTGTGCGAGCTCGCGAACATGCTCTGCGAGAGCAGGAAGGGAGCCTCTCAGGCACCAGCAAAAGAATTCATGATAGCGCTCGTGGAAATGCTCTCCACCTTCGAAAAGGAGCTCTTCTGAGAAGGCAACACCCTTAGAAGGATACAGTTTTGGAAACCATCGCACGTTCTCAATGCGCATGGCATAGGGCCTAGCTATGAACTCTTCCCGATTGTCGCATATCAGGCTCCAAACACACTTGGGATAGTTAGTTCCAAACCACCTCGCAGCCCTGCCGCTGTTACGTTCCTCTTCCGTACCTGGGGGACACCATTTGCTGGGCTTGGAAGCGACTGGGGCATAAGAGGGCCATCGCTCGAAGACCCACATTGTCAAGAAAGCAATGTTAATGTAAGTCAGTACGTCGAGGCGACCACGCGACTCCTTCATCGCCACAACCAGCTGATCCAACCTGTAGTACAGTGTGCCCAAGACTAAGGGTCCGAGTGCGACCTTCTGACCAAGGGCCAACTTCACAGGGAGAGGCAGAACGTGGTAAAAGACTCCATCATGTGGGTGACCATCGATTAAGTACCTCGACAACCAGGCACAGAGGAAGACGCACAGGGTCAAGTGATAACCCTTGCCATTCACATAATTCTTAGCCTTCGGGTTTCGACTCAGAAGCTTATTGGTGATAGTGCTGTTCGCATAGTCACGAAAAAAGTACTGGACCCACTTGTTCAAAGTATTCTTCGCAGATGTGTCAACCAACTGCCAGTCAGGAAGGACTTCTGTAGGAGTCCACCGGGTGGAAATTTTATTCACCTCTGATAAGCACTCCTCCATCTGTGTGTACAGAGCGAGCTCTGCATCCGTTCTCAAGGGACTCAAAGGATCCATCTCGCCCACGGGAGACAAATCATACAGCATGTGCACATCTTCGAGCGTGGGAGCAGCCTCGAACTCAGCAAAATGGAACGTGTGAGTCGCAGGCGAGTAACGGGAAAGAAGTTTTAGAAGCATGGACTGATCCAGCTTCACGGCAGCGCCCTTCATAGCACGAACTGCGAAGTATATTCCGGCATCGTTCAAAGTCACGGCATGATTGGTCAACACATGGTCAATCCACTCATCCATGAAGTCCAATTTCTGAACAAATGCTTGAGTAGAAATTGCAGTATATGGGGAGTACCCATTTTCGACTCCCAGTCGAACCAAATCTTCAGAATCGACCAATTCGAGCAATGCTGAGTTAATTGGAGGGGTTAACGTTTGTAATTCCTCACTGGAGACAGCGATTGGCAATTTCTTCGCCTTAACCCTGGCATGATAGAAGTCCTTTCCACCCAGTTAGGGGGCTTTTCGCCATAAAGCCCGTGGAAGATCAGGTATTTCTTCGTCCTCCTTAGTGGGTCTAGTTCCTTTTGTCTTTGCCATTCCTGCGGAAAAGCAAGAAAAAAGGGGGGAGAAATACACATGCTTTAGTTCGAACTTCAAGATTCAGTTTTAAGCATACGAGTGTTTATTGGAAGAAAGATGACAGTCCAGTGGCAATTTTCAAAATAAGGAGATTGGAATCGTTTACATTATCAGGGATTTCAGAAACCCTATCTTCAAGATCCTTACTATTTGGGGATTAGGTTGAAATTAGATTCAAATATTGAGAACTTCTTCATAAGTTGCAGTGGATAATATGTTGTGGGTTTGCAAGATTCAACGCAGTTCAAAGCATATATCAGTATATCAAACGCAATTGAACAAGGCCAACCTTGTTTTGGTAAAGCTTGCTTGGATGTGCATAATTGAAGAAGACGATTGACAAGAGAGAACCGGTGATTGATTATCTGAATCTTCTCTTGAAGGCTTCCGGGTATCATTCACTTTAAGAGAAAGAAGTGATGCTTTGAAACAATGGAGAGTACAGAGTATTTATCCAAAAACAATGAAGGGTTGCGTCCTTTCAGTAGTCGAATCGCAACCGTCACCGCCGAATCGCGCAATCACAGGACAAGCTGACGTCACGCCTAAAACCCTAAAGGCCAGACGGCACGACTCTAGGGGTGTTAGGTCATAATGGCACGCATGGGGGCTGAACCTGCATACATTTGAATTGGTGCGTGGCGGCGACGCGTACGTTGGTTCCTACGCATGGAAGTCTATCCGGCTATGAGCCTTCACGCGCAGAAAGGGGGCTAATGTAGATACTGCTTTCTGAGCTGACAGATCTTAGCCACGTGGCAATCATCTAGCACACCATATTGTGCTCCACACACACTGGATCACAAGCCGCGTTGATCCATGTGGGGGCTGCGAGACAGGGCCCTCGCATACCACTGCACGGGACTTGTAGGGACTTAGTGGTTTGGAGGCTAGAGTAAGTCATGTCGCGTGCGAGCCAAGCCCGCACGCGACCTTTAGTAACTGCTTTTGAGAGATTTATGGCACGAGCTCAATAAACCCGGTCAATCCGGTCAAACCCGGTCAACCCTATAACGGTTCCGGTATTCGCGCATAACGTGCTGTAACGGTCCCTATATACGCGGACGAACGTGCCGTTGTGGTTAAGCTAATTAAGCCGCCATTGATGGGCGCATTAACCACACTGCAATGGTCACATTCTCCGTTATATATAGGACGTTAACCTTTCCATACAAAGGAGGACACACCAGACATACGCGGAAGCTCTGCCAAACCCCTGTCTCTCTCTCAGACATTACTACTGCCTTACTCTCTCCCTACACACAACCCAACTCTTCCTGTGCCATTTCCGATCCCCTACTTACGGTGTACACAGAGTACTCCCCGCCGGATTCTCTTGTGCACACCTATCATCTACAATAAATAAATAAATAAAACCTCACATGTTGAGAAGATGATCAGCTCTCAGCCCGTAAAATTAACTTACTATTTCATTAATTTGATCAGCTCGCAGGCCGTAAACCAAACCACAAACAAACACAAACATCCACAACTTAGGCCATATCCATCCACCATGCAACAAAGCACATAATACAGTTAAAACTATTTTTTAACACGCTTGTTCAATTTTAATTGAAATTTGGGTAATTAGGGTCACAACGGTCCAAGGAGTCCACCATACACCATGGCCGAACCATCCAAGGACCAAGGCTAGGCCTTGGGGCGGTCGACCGAGCCTCACCCGCAGCTAGGCCGGGCGCTAGGCCGGCCCAACTCCTTGGCCGAGCCTAGCTTTGGAGGCAAGGCAAGGGGGGCGGTCCCCATAGGAGGCCGATCCTTTGGAATTATTTCCAAAATAATTCCTCGCCTTGTTGACCAAGCTTAGTTGTTTCCATATAGTTGCTTTCATAATTGAAAAAACCTTTTTTCCCAATTATGTGCCCAAGAACCCTAATTTTTCAAGAACCCAATTATTCACATCCTATGTGATGAAACTCACCAATTTACACATCCAATGTTAAATTAGATCTTGTTTGTCTTGAATCAAATTCAATTTGCATCTACTATACCAATTAATTTCAGTTTTGCGTAATATGAATAAAACGGTGTATAAACTGAAATAGTAACACATAAAATCATGTTATGCGCTACGACCAGTGGCTCTGATACCTCTGTTGGGTTTTGACGTAGGTAACACAGCGGAATAAAAAAAAATCGTACTCAAAGCCCACCAAGGATCACAGGAAGAGCTATCATAACATGATAAGAGCATAGAAGATGTGTACCTTGGTTTGGGAGATCACATGAAGAATAGTGTTTTCGTCTCTATGAATATCCACATATTGGATTCTTGATTGAATTCCTTCTCGCCGTGTAGTGCTAGAAATGGAAGAAGGAGGAGGATGATCACGCAAAACGGAGCACCAAGGTCGCGCCTTGTGGTGGCCGACGGCAAGGGGGGCGGACGACAATGAGGGCTTCGCCCTTCTTTGCTTGTCTCTCTATCTTGCTTTTTTAAGTTCTCTCAATAATGAATTGTGTTGAGAATTAACAAGCTAGAGTTTCTTTATATAGTTATAACTCCTTATTAACTACATAAAGACCCCAATACTAATAATGTCCTTACTTGGATTAGTCCATTTGCAAATTAGTCCTATTAAGTTTGCTTGTGGTTGCGTTATGATTCTTTTATTAAGTAGTCCAACTAATTAATACCTATATCTAATTTAATCCATCCGGTGTGTGACCCCATGGGTATCTACTTAGTTGGTAGTAACTTATTAATAACATGGAGCGGTGTCTAGCAACAAATCTATGCCACCCAACGAATAGAAATAAGTCAGTAATCGCTTCTCAAAGCACTACGAGAAGCGATTGTGACTTTGACATAATCTAATGTATTCTTCTCGTTGTGGATCAATCCAGTAAGCCATTACTCCTAATGCATACTTATGTGTTAGACTTGATATCTCCATATCAATCTACACTCATACTAGTTTATATTTTTGATCGTCCTATTAACCAATATAATGGACTAGGGATAATTAAGTTAAACAACACATTGTATCTAAGGACTTCATTATATTAATATCAAAATAATTAATAAATGAATATTCTACCCAAACATCGTTCATACTAAATATAGGTTGCCTCCTGGGCACCTATTCCAACAGCACGGACCCCTTCCTTTGATGACTGCCAAACTGACTATCAAAGACTTCGACTTCTTCCTCTTCGATAGTAAGCTTCCCAAAATCTAGTGTAGATCCGTGCACAAGAGATTCCGGCGGGGAGACCTCCGTGTACACCGTAAGTAGAGGATCAAAGATGGCACAGGAAGAGTTGGGTTGTGTGTAGGGAGAGAGTAAGGCAGTAGTAATGTCTGAGAGAGAGACAGAGGTTTGGCAGAGCTTCCGTTTATAGCTAGTGTGTTCTCCTTTGTATGGAAAGGTTAACGTCCTATATATAACAGAGAATGTGACCGTTGCAGTGTGGTTAATGCGCCCATCAATGGCGGCTTAATTAGCTTAACCGCAACGGCACGTTCGTCCGCCTATATAGGGACCGTTACAGCACGTTATGCGCGAATACCGGAACCGTTACGGGGTTGACCGGATTGACCGGGTTTATGGAGCTCGTGCCATAAATCTCTCAAAAGCAGTTACTAAAGGTCCCGCGCGGGCTTGGCTCGCACGCGACAGGACTTACTCTAGCCTCCAAACCACTAAGTCCCTACAAGTCCCGTGCAGTGGTATGCGAGGGCCCTGTCTCGCAGCCCCCACATGGATCAGCCCGGCTGGTGATCCAGTGTGTGTGGAGCACAATATGGTGTGCTGGATGGTTGCCACGTGGCCAAGATCTGTCTGCTCAGAAAGCACTATCTACATTAGCACCCTTTCTGCGCGTGAAGACTCATAGCTGTATAGACTTCCATGCGCGGAAACCAACATACGCGTCGCCGCCACGCACCAATTCAAACATGAGTAAATTCAGCCCCCGTGCGTGCCATTATGACCTAAAACCCCTAGAGTCGTGCCGTATGGCCTTTAGGGTTTTAGGCGTGACGTCAGCTTGTCCTGTGATTGCGCGATTCGACGGTGACGGTTGCGATTCGACTACTGAAAGGACGCAACCCTTCATTGTTTTTGGATAAATACTTTGTACTCTCCATTGTTGCAAAGCATCACTTAGTTCTCTTAAAGTGAATGATACCCGGAAGTCTTTGAGAGCAGATTCAAATAATCAATCACCAATTCACTCTTGTCAATCGTCTTCTTCGACTGTGTGCAGCCAAGCAAACTTCATCAAAACAAGGTTGGCCTTGTTCAAATATTTGCTTATCATACCAATGTATGCTTTGAACTGTGTTGGATCCGCAAACCCATGACATATTATCTGTTGAAAAACTTGCGAAGAAACTCCAATCTTTGAACCCAATTTCGGCTTAATCCCCCAAATATAAGGACCTTGGATGTAGGGTTTTGAAATTCCTGATAATGCAAACAATTTCCAACTCCTAATTTCTGAAATTGATACCAGAAACTGTTCATCTTTCTTCCCATAGATCTTGAATCTCCAAATTCAAACTGAAGTGTGTGCATATTTCTCCCCCCTTTTTTCTTGATTTTCCGCAGGAATGGCAAAAACAAAAGGAACTAGACCCACCAAGGAGGACAAAGAAATACCTGATCTTCCACAGGCTTTATGGCGGAAAGCCCCCTATCTGGGTGGCAAGGACTTCTACCATGCGACAGTTAAGCCAAAGAAACTGCCTGCTTCTGTCCCCACTGAGGGATTGCTAACATTAACCCCTCCAGTTAACTCAGCCTTGCTCGATTTGATTGGTTCTGAAGACGTGGTTCGATTGGGAATCGAAAATGGGTACTTCCCGTATGCCGCGATTTCTACCCAAGCTTTTGTTCAGAAATTGGACTACATTGATGAATGGATTGACCATGTGTTGACCAATCATGCTGTGACTCTCAATGAGGCCGGCGTATACTTCGCCGTTCGTGCTATGAAGGGTGCTGCCGTGAAGCTGGACCAGTCCATGCTTCTAAACCTTCTTTCCCGCTACTCGCCTGCGACTCACACTTTTCACTTTGCTGAGTTCGAGGCTGCTCCCACGCTCGAGGACGTGCATATGCTGTATGATCTGTCTCCCATGGGCGAGGTAGAACCTTTGAGTCCCTTGAGGACGGATGCGGAGATTGCTTTGTACACGCAGATGGAGGAGTGCTTGTCAGAGGTAAAGAAAATCTCCACCCGGTGGACCACTACCAAAGCCCTTCCTGACTGGCAGCTGGTTGACACGTCTGCGAAGAATACTTGGAACAAATGGGTGCAGTACTTCTTCCGTGACTACGCGAACAACAGCATCACCAAGAAGCTTCTGAGTCAAGACCCAGAGGCCAAGAATTACGTGGAGGGTAAAGGCTATCACTTGACCCTTTGTGCCTTCCTCTGTGCGTGGCTGTCGAGGTACTTAATCGATGGTCACCCGCACGATGGGGTCTTCTATCACGTTCTGCCGCTTGCTGTGGAACTGGCCCTTGGCCAGAAAGTCGCACTCGGACCCTTGGTCTTGGGTACGCTGTACTACAGACTGGATCAGCTAGTTTTGGCTATGAAAGAATAGCGCGGCCGCCTCGACATACTGACTTTCGTCAACATTGCCTTCTTGACGATGTGGGTCTTTGAGCGATGGCCTTCCTATGCCCCAACTGCTTCTAAGCCCAACAAGTGGTGTCCCCCAGGCGCGATGGAGGAGCGTAAGAGCGGCAGAGCTGCGAGGTGGTTCGGAACGAACAATACCAAGTGCGTTTGGAGCCTGATATGCGACAACCGGCGGGAGTTCATTGCCAGGCCCTATGCCGTGCGTATTGAGAACGTGCGATGGTTTCCAAAGCTGTACCCTTCTAAGGGTGTTGTCTTCTCAGAAGAGCTCCTCTTTGAAGAGGGATCGCATTTCCATGAGCGCTATCGCGAATTCTTTTGCTGGTGTCTGCGAGGTTCCCTTCCTGCTCTCGCAGAGCATATTCGTGAGCTCGCGCCGAGGTATGAGAGGATTACCGTGGATGTTGACCCAACTCGAGTTTCTCCCCAGTTCGGCTTTGATGCAGTGGCACCCTCAATCTGGCCACAGTCCATTATCAGAGGCTGCTATAAGAGCTTGTTGACAAAGGAGTGCAAAACAGTCTTCATGAGCAACCTTCCCTTTGAGCAACCTGCGGGTAACCGCGAAGGTGGTTGTTCTAAGAACTGGCTCGCATACTGGCATGCCCAGCAGACAAGATTTGAGACGCAGTCAGCCCCTCAGCCAAGCAGAGCTCCTGTGATCAAAATAAACTCTTTTTCGTTTCGTCCCAACTGCAGTCTGGACGAGTCTGAATATGGTTGCTACTCGTTGTTGGATCATGAGAACCATTTGTGCCCTGCCGTCATTCTGGATGAAAAGATCGCCGCAGTTAAGAAAGGCGACTCGCATGTCATCAGATATAGCGAGACTTTTGCTAAGGTAAGCAACTTCTTTCGCATGCGTTAAGCTCATTGATTTTCTCGTATTGACATTTTTATTCTACACTGCTTGCCATTGTGCCATGTGCGGAGATTCGCATCTGGCGATCGTTCCAAATCGATGGTTAACACTATTGTTACCACAAGAAGACAAGGACATTCGTTCCTGCTAGCATAAAGGATGGACCCTGAGGTCGAAGCCAGGATTCGCGAGGTCATGAATGCTTTTGCTGACTCGCTGACAGACAATGCTCCGACCTTGTCTCCCCCTAGAGATAATCCGTCTCCTCCAGCGACTGCCGCGCCAAGAGCGAAGAGACCCAGGCAAAGAGGAATTACAATTGCTTCCCCTAGAAGCGCTCCAACTTCTCCTCCTGCGAGGTCCCTTTCTGCCAAGGACAAGGGCAAAGGTCGCATGACCAGTAAAACGCGGAAGGAGCTCGCAGTGGAGACCTTCGTTCCATTCGGCCAGGAGGAAGAAGAGGAGAGGCGGGAGCCAAGAGAAGGAGATGAAGAAGAAGAAGAAAGAGCAAATGCGATACATGAGGAAGAATCAGGAGGTACCTCCATCGCGTTTCCCTTCTCATTATCGTAATTCTTTTGCAACCCGATCTTGAACCAATCGTTTCTTCGCAGATGATGATGATGAGACCATCGGTGGCCTTTTGGCCAAGAGACAGAAGAGGGATGCTCATTCTGGCATTTCGGACGAACCCATAAGCGAGGACGTTCTCGCCGAGTCCAGGAAGACAGCCGCGGAAGCTGCTGAAAGGAGAAGGCAGCGAGAAGAGGAGGAGCTCGAGTGTGTGAGGCAGCGGAGCCTCGAAGAGCAACATGCTGACGACTTAGTGCGTCCAGCTGACGAGGAAGATGCGCTTCCCGAAGAGGTGGCTCCTCAAGCAGAAGAGGAGGATGCGGCTCCCGAAGAGGATGTGGCAGCCTTAGAGCAAGCCCAAGCAGACTTTGAAGAAATCGCAGGCGGCAATGAAGGTGAGATTTTTAATCTCGCAGTAACTTATCGAGATGTGATTGTGGGTGCATTAAAGCATGGTGTGTCAAAAACTGACATTCGTCGTTGGCTAGTAGGCAAGTGTGGTGAACCCTCAGGTAATCACTTAAACAATATGCATGAACTAGACTTAGCAACTCGCGACATAATCATGACCGGTTTCTTCGCACTCCAGGTCACGCTCATCTTAAGGACATGCTTAATGTAGACACATTAATAGAGCGAGGTTCCACGTCCTTAGCGTATGACGAGGATATGGCAATCCCACCTTCGCGTGGAGGTGCTTGCTCTTAGCTTAGCAAAGATAATAAAATATCATACGATACAAGTTACCTCATACTATCGCATTTTAATTCGCAGGGAATGCTGATGGACCCGTGCGGGAGAAAAGAAGTCAACCTTCTGCGTCCTATGTCCCGGTGCCGAGTTCCCATACCGAGAAACCTGTCGCAGCTGCTGAATACGCAGGAGAGCCTTTTGAGGACGTCATCGAACTTTCTGATGATGCCGAGGCTGACACTGTGCTAATGGAGGAAGATGTTCATGCTAGTGCTGAGGAAATGAGAACAAGTGTTGTTGATGCTACCGCATCTGGGAGTGTACCTCGCCAAGCAACTTTGGCTGCCACCATGCCTCCAGCAATGACTGAGTCGGTGGCACCTCTTCCTGCGTGGAGATTTTGGGGCTCGCAAGTCGGGGCTGCGATCACACATGGTGCAGCTTATACTCTTCCCCCAAATTATGAGGAGTTAGAGCTCGCAGCTGATAGAAGGGCTATGGAACGAGGACAATTTTCGATCACCCCAGCAATGCGCATTCCTTCTCTTCATGAGATCCTTGAAGGAACTGGTAAGTCGTGGTTTGCTGTTTGCATTTCGCATTCTTCATTTGCAATTTTGATAGCATGACTTGGCTTTGATATTGCTTCAGGTTTGAAGCAAGCGGATGTGGACTGGCTAGTTCGGATGCGCCTCGCCTACCCCCAATCATTTGCGAGATCTCTGGAGATAGGGCCCTTTGACAGGAGGCTATTTCTTACCGAGGCCATTTGGATTTTGGAGCAGTTGTCTGCGGCCACGCCTGCGACCATTTCTCCTCAGAGCGCTGAATTGCTTTTTGGCATGTGCCAAAATCTTCTCGCCAAAGTTCAAGGCAGGCTGGGTTTCAAGTTTCTTATGAAAAGAGTCACCCTGATTCGCGCAGCCGTAACTTTGAAACTCGGCCACCAAAACCTCGCAGCTGAGAAGCAGAAGGTGGAGCAGCAAAAGCAAAAGGTTGAAGAGGCTATGAAGCTCTATCATGAGATGAATGCCAAGTGCGAGCAATTGAAGCAGGAAGTGGAGCAGGTAGAGAAATTGAGCCGTCAGTTCACCCCTCATGACTCCTTGATCAAGGGTTTACTTGGATTTTTGAATTCGAAAAGTAGCAAATAAATAGCTGAAAACATTAATGTAATGTTGCTAGGGTTTCTCCCCCTTCTTTTTTTTAACAAAAGAACCGAAGTGCCCGTTTTGCCCTTTCCGGGATTTGATGGAATATCTCTGTGCATATCAATTTATGACGTCAGCAATTGATATTATGCCTTGATTTTTGTGCTAATTTCTCATAAGATAAGAACGCTTTCCTTGGGAAGTCCTTCCGAATCATGACCATCCGTCATTAATTAGGATACGCAACTGAATCGTCGTAGCCTTTAGTAGGGTAATTGATCGTTACCGCTTTTCAAGGCGTAAGTGATTGACCTTACCCTCTTTTCAAATTCTACTAACTCATCTTGGCAACTGAAGAGTCTCCACAAGGTCTATATAAACCCTGTCTTTGCCATTTTGGGTTCTTCATCCCAAAAATGTGCTTTGCCGTGAGTCCTTACGACTGCTGGCTTCAACGCTTGTTTTTCGTTGATTCATGGCAAATCCAAGTTGTGAATCCTGAGTTTGCGCTTTGTGCTATAGAAATAGTTTCCAAGATCCGCTTCATGAGGCTTATTGATCTTTATAACCATCATAAAGAAGATGGAGATAATACCTCACTTTTGTTCGAAGAATTTTCTTCGTCTATTATGTTTGCAGGTCATGTTTCCGGCCGCCTCTCGTTGAGGTGCAGCGCCGTAGTGACCTTGCTACCGACTCGTAATGAACGGCGGGATTCTCCTCTAGCATCCCTGGTGGAGGATTTCTTGCCTCTTCGTTCTTGAACTCAGGAGGCTAGCCAATGCGCTTGTCTATCTGGGCAAGGAGCCCATTGCCGGAGGAATGACTGCTTCCCCTGTTTTGCACGGCTGCACATGCCGGAACAGGTTGTTCCTCTGGTACATATCTTGATCAGACAGGGGCCTTGTCAGAACCTGAAATCTTGGACGTAGCGTCGCGCAGATCTTGCTGCTAGGGACGTAGCGAATGGCGAGCTGATCTCTTCGCAGGAGCGCCCTACTTGCTACAGATCTTTGGTCGCAGACCTGTGCATCGCATAGCTGGTGTTAGGACCGTTAGGTTCATCCTTTCTCGGTCAGGATTCCCGCGACGTGTAACTTCGTGCTTGTAAGTTACTTTTCGAATGCATTGTAAGCCATGTTGGCTGCGTAGTTAGCTTGATTTAAGCTTTTTCGCTTGTAAGCTGATATCTAGACAGATAAATTGTAAGTCCTTTTGACTCATAATGACAAATCGCTTTTGTATGATCTGCTGTCTTGTTACAACAAAATACAATTTCGCATGCGTATCGGCAGATTTCGCCTTTGGAGTGCTATTTGAACACTTTGTATTGTTTTTAGATCGTTCAGGATCGTGTTTTCGCAGCTTTGCCATCTTGGCAGATGGGCTTGTGATTTGCTTTCAGATTCAAGTGCAGGTGCCATCTCATCAGATAGACCTTTGTAGATCACTTAAGATCATTTTGCATAATGTTTCTATTATAATAGATAGACTTAACAACGAATTTCAAATCGCATTCGTAGAATGCTGCTATCAGGGCAGATAGGCTTGAAAGATCATTTAAGATCATGTTCGCAGGGGCTGCGATCTTAGAAGATAGGCTTAGAAGATCGATTAAGATCGAATTTGCATAGGCTGCTATCGTAACAGATAGGCTTAGAAGATCAATTAAGATCGCATTTGCATAGGCTGCTATCGTGACAGATAGCTTAGAAGATCAATTAAGATCGCATTTGTATAGGCTGCTATCGTGACAGATAGGCTTAGAAGATCAATTAAGATCGCATTTGCATAGGCTGCTATCGTAACAGATAGGCTTAGAAGATCAATTAAGATCGCATTTGCATGTGCTGCTATCGTAACAGATAGGCTTAGAAGATCAATTAAGATCGCATTTGCATAGGCTGCTATCGTGACAGATTGGCTTAGAAGATCAATTAAGATCGCATTTGCATGTGCTTCTATGGTAACAGATAGGCTCAGAAGATTAATTAAGATCGCATTTGCATAGGCTGCTATCGTGACAGATAGGCTTAGAAGATCAATTAAGATCGCATTCGAGTAGGTTGCTATCGCAGCGGATAGGCTTTTGCTAACAGTAATAATAAACCAAATGAAGCAATATAAAAAGCCATAAGTATGAAGTTTTTCTCATTTGGGAGAAGCCTTTTATTATAGTACTCTCATATGGGAGAGATGAGATTACAATTCTCTCATATGGGAGAGAAGATTGTGCGAATCATAGCTATACAAGGCATAAGGAAACGTTGTAATAAAACGCATAAAATGAGAGAAGTCAAGGATAGTACTTCTTAATCCAGCGCATGTTGACTGAGCTTGGGGTTGAGGTCGTTCCGTGCAACCTCCTTATGCTACAGTAGCCACTGTCAAAGACTTCTGTTACTTCGAAGGGTCCTTCCCAATTGGCTGCGAACTTTGGGTGAGCCGCTTCTCGCATGTAATGGTCAGATGCGCGCAAGACCAAATCTCCAACTGCGAAATCCCTACGTTGGACTGTTTTGTTGTATGCACGAGCGATCCTTTCTTGATACCGCTTGTTGGTTCTTTTAGCTTGTTCTCGCTTTTCTTCCAGCAAGACTAAGTCATGATCGCGTTGATTGTCGTACAATGTGTGGAAGGCCAATCTTGCCGAATTAACTTTCACCTCCGCGGGTACCACAGCCTCAGCCCCATAGCATAGGAGGAATGGTGAGACCCCTGTGGGTGTCCTTGGAGAAGTTCGGTAAGCCCACAGGGCTATGCTTAGAGAATCAGCCCACTTTTTGTGGTCATCTGCGACCATCTTGCTCAAGATCCTCAACAGCGTCTTGTTGGTCGCTTCTGCTTGCCCATTCCCTTTCGGGTAATAGGGGGTAGAGCATATCTGCCTGATGTTGTATTCTGCTAGCTTCGCAGCCACCTGGCGATTAACAAAAGGAGTACCATTATCTGAAAGGATGGTGTTGGGTATTCCGAACCTGCATATGATGTTTTCTTGGATGAAATGGACCACAGCTAGCGCATTTGCCTTCTTCAGTGGTATCGCCTCCACCCATTTGGTGAACAGCTCAGTCGCGGTGAGAATGAAATGATTTCCATGCGAAGTTGGTCGGATGGGACCAATGAAATCTAGAGCCCATGTGTGAAATGGCCACGGCGTTCCCAATGCATGTAGATCTACAGCAGGAGCGTGCACTAGGTTCCCTTTGAATTGACACTCCTGGCAGTGTCGTACTTTGGTGCGGCAATCAGCCTCCATCGTGGGTCAGAAATATCCAATTGAGAGGAGTTGCCTGCATAATTTCGCACCTCCCTGGTGTTCCACCTGATGAGAAAGGTCCATGACGTCTTGTGCTTCTCTGCCGTCTAGACATCGCAGCAAGTTGCCCTCATGACCTCTTCTCCAAAGCAGGTTCTCTTGTACCACGTATCGGGATGCTTTCCTCTTCAATTTCTCAGCTTCTTTCCTCGATTCGGGTACGGTGCCGTGGGTGAGAAAATCGAAGAGTGGTTTCCTCCAATCCGCATCATCATCGGTTAGAGCGATGAGTAAACAATCCTTGATTAGTGCGCAACTCTCGCACTTTCCCTGTATTAGTGCTGCGGCTGTTGACATGTCTGGCCAGTGAATGCCATATCTCTGAGCCTTCCGATAGATTGACACTTCGCTTTCTCCGCAAGCATGTTGATGAATCTTCTCTAGCAGCAATTGTCCCTCTTGCTCGGAAACACATCGCATGAGTATTCCGCCAGGGCCCTTGTAGTAAAGGGTGTTGTCATGTATGCAATACCCCTTTGTGAGTGTCCAATTCTTGCTGCTGGTGCCTTCTGCGATGGCTCGTACGATTGCCTTTCTCCAGTCCGCATCGTTCATGTGTTCGTCGTCGCACGCGTCTTCTGCTAACGCCGACGATGTCCGCACTTCGATCGAGATTCTTGCGGGACATTTGTCCGTACTAACCTTGGACCCCAAGGTTGCCAAAGCGTCTGCATGCCTGTTGTCCGCTCGGGGCTTGTGCTCGTACCTAACGTCGCAGAATTGCTACACCAGTTTTTGTACTAAAGTCCGGTAGGACAGGAGATTTATCTCCTTCAAACCGTACTCGCCCGAGGCTTGCTTGACAATTAGCTTGGAGTCTCCCATGACCGTCAGATTGCTTACTTCTAAAGCTTTCGCTGCACGAAGTCCCGCTATGAGGGCTTCATATTCTGCCTCGTTGTTGGTGACTGCGAAGTCAAGCTTTGCGGACATCTGTATGACCTCCCCATCTGGCTTGGTCAAGACTATCCCAATGCCTACATCGACTGCATAGATTTCAGGTCCCTCGAGTTCTTCTTCGGTCACAGGCTCATGGCTGTTGTCGGGGAACTGTGCCAACAAATCCGCTACCGCCTGCGATTTGATCGCTCGCGGCCTAATGCATGTGATATCTGTTGGAATAGATGCCCTAGAGGCAATCTAGTTTAGTATGAATTTGTATATGGCTAGAAAATTCATTTATTACTTATTGGATATTTAATATAATGAAGTCCTTAGATTTACAATTGTGTTGTTTATCTTAAATATCCCTAGTCAAGTATAATGATTAATGGGACAATCATCTATAGACTAGTATGGGGTTGGATTGATATGGAGATATCACGATCCAACACATAGGTGTGCATTACGGAATGTTGCACCGGATTGACCCATCTCCGAGAAGGCTACATACATGTTATGTTGAGTCACAAGTGCTTCTCGCGGTGCAATGGTATTGTCATCCTTAGACTTGAACTCACTAGATATTCTAGTTGTGGATCATTGTGATCTTGGTAGCGTTAAACGCTACACCGTAACTGGGTAGTTATAAAGGCGTGTACGGGATACAATGAGAAGCAAGCTTAGAGATCGTAGTGGACGTAGAGAGGATTTGCCCCTCCCACATAACGGGAGCAAATATCCTAGGCCACTCGAGGGATAGTGCTTATAGAATGTCTGGCCAGACTCAAATAAATCAATATGGGATATTGATGTTATTTGCACGAATAAGGCTATTCCCATAGATCGAGAAACTATGGATTGGATATACGAGTGTGACGTGTATGTCTCGTGTCCAATCCGGATATGGAGGCAAAGGGATGAGACAATTACTTGTACAAAGGTTGTCTAGATGACTATTCTATTAGTTGGCTAGAATGGATGTTTTGCTAGAAACCGCTCCATATTAGCAAATAGTTGCTACCAACTAGATAGAACCTATGGGGTCACACGCTATATAGAGTTGAACTAGATTTGGGAATTAATTAATTGGATTAATTAATTAGAAGGATCACTTTGCAAACCCTTGCAAACTTAGTAGGGACTAATTTGCAAGGAAGGGACTAAATTGAATTCTAGTTGGACTAGAATAAGTCCTTTAGGTAGTTAACAAGGAGTTGTTGGACTATATAAAGGACCCTCCTTCCTTCCTTCCCCATAACTTATGCTCATTAGTGAACATAAGAAGAGTGGGAGAGAACAAAAGGAGAGAGAGCAAGCAACAAGGAGGCCGACCCGACCCCCTTGCAGCCGCCCTCACCCCGTCGGCCAAAAGAGGGCCGAAGCCCCTCTTTTGTCTCGTTTTGCGTGATTCCTTCATCCTCTTCCTATTCCGGGCTAGCACCAAGGAGTTTGGGAGATCTAGGATCAACTCTAGGCGTGGATCAACTATAGAGAACGTGACATTATTCGCGTTTGAAGTCATCAAGGAGAACCCAAAGGTGTGTTTATGATTTCTTACCTTCACTATCGTTATGCATCTAGACTTGTGATCCTTGGAGGGTTTTGCATGGTTATTTGTTTGATTATGCTTCCGTTGCGCGATCCATGAATCAAACCCTACAAAGGTATCAGAGCCACAGGTCATAGAGCATAAACGTAGTTTATGTGTTACGTTCTTGTTGTTTTACACCTTAATTTGATTGTTTATCGCGTAAAACAAGACAAATCAAGCATGGGATGCAATTTGACAATAATTACTCATAACAAGATCCAATTTTTGCATTGGATGCATGAATTGGTGAGTTTGAGAAATTTTAGGATCTTAGATCTAGGGTTTGGGCATCCTTGGGGAAGAAGGAGTTCTCCCAAAACAAGGAAACAACCAAACTTGGGCTCCAAGCAAGGGAGTTGTTTTGGAAACAACCCCCAAGAGGAGGTTCGGCCCCCCCTAGGGACCGCCCCCCTTGCTTGCCGCCCAAGCTTGGCCGCCCTAAGGGGCCGGGCGGCCCTAACCCGCGGGCCTAGCTTGCGGGTTTTGGGCCGGGCCGGCCCTAGGGCCTTGTGGTTCACTTTAATGGGCCCGGGCAATTGGATTGTTGGGCCCATGGACCGTTTTAACCCTAGAAATCCTAAAATCAATTAAAATTGACCAAGCGCGTTAAAATTGGATTTTAATTGTTTATGTGCAAATCGCATGGTGATTGGATATGGCCTTAGGATGTGGTTTGATGTGGATGTTTAATTATGTGGTTTGGTTTTACGGCCTGCGAGCTGATCAATTAATTGTAATAATTAATTAGGGTTTTATGGCCTGCGTGCCATTTTTTCCTCAACTTGTGAGATTTATTTAGTATAGATATTAGCTAGTGCTAGATAAAGTAGATTGTTAGCCAAGATTGGAGAAAAGAAGCCCAAAGCCAAAGAAGCCACAAAAGGATGGAGCATGGAGCATGGAGCATTCCACATGACTATGAAGGATGGACCAAAAGATCAAGACGCATGGAGATGTGTTTGCTTAGGGTTCATAGATAATTCCATTGGCTTGGAATTATCTTAGTCTAGAAAAAGGCCATATCCACATCACGTTTAATTTCTGTTATGTGGTTGTTTATTTATTGTCTTATTATTTGTGTGGTTGGTGTATGGATGATGCATGCAATTAGGATAATAAGATAATTAGACAACCCGGATCTATTATTTAGAGTTGTGCCCAAACTCAAATAGATAGATTAGTTGATATTCATCAACAAAAACAATTAAAAATTGAATTTAAAATCCCTCAAATTTTAAATATTGTGTTCTTGCCTTCTCGTTTTTTAAACACTCATTATCATCATTATTTATCAAGTTCGTGCGTGCCAAAGTATGGCGACTTGGTTCATAATGATGGAATGCGATGGCACGTAACAATGTGCAATTGTTTAGATAAGAGGTTGAACACAACTAGGCTATTAATTTGATTAAGAAACCTAGAGGCAATCAATTGGGATTATCCATATGGATGGATAAATAAGGAGTTATTTGCCCAATTGAACCAAGAGTTGCATATGGGATGCAATTGGAATTGTTCCTACCTAAAGTAGTCAAATTATGGGTGACTTGCCAAAGCAAGCTCATAAGGAGATGAAAGATGGATCTTGGCCCACTAGAAAATATAAGGATATTTTCCGCATTAATAACTTGAGGGTTATTAATCCGTAGAAAAATAGTGGGAGCTATATTTAATAAACTAGCCATTATTAAATATAGTCAAAAATTCACAAATACTAAAACTTGCGTATTTTCCTTTTTGTAGAATTCCAAATGGCAAACAACTCATCGAGTTCACAACATTCCCTACGATCTGTCCTTGAGAAGGACAAGCTCTCTGGAACCAACTTTCTTGATTGGTACGGAAACTTGAGAATTGTTCTCAAGCAAGAGAAGAAACTGTACGCAATAGAGGAGCATGTTCCAGAAGGTCCAGAGAACCAGACACCTGCTGCCTTAAAGGCGTATCAAAAGCGTGTTGATGACGCTAATGATGCGGCCTGCCTAATGCTTTGCACCATGACTTCTGAGCTTCAGAAGCAACACGAAAACATGAATGCTGTCGATATGATCGAACATCTAAAGCAGCTCTTCCAAGAGCAGGCGAGGGTAGAGAGGTATGAGGTCTCAAAGGCACTGTTCAAATGTCATCTGGCAGAAGGGAACCCGGTGGGACCCCATGTACTCCGAATGATCGGGTACTTGGAGAATCTCGCCCGGGCTTGGGTTCCCGGTCGGCCAAGAGTTGGCAACCGATCTCGTGTTGCAATAGTTGCCTGAGAGTTATGGACAGTTCATTATGAACTATAACATGAACCAGATCGTTAAACCACTGCCAGATTTGCTCAACATGTTGAGGACGGCTGAACAGAGCATCAACAAGGGTAAGGGCAAGGCCATAATGATGGTGCAGAAAGGAAAGGGCAAAAGGTTTGCCTCTTCCTCCAAGGGCAAAGGCAAGTCAGTTGCCAAGTCCAAGGAACAAGCCCTTAAGCCTGTTGGTGGCATTGCCAAGGTCGTGACTAAGGGTGAGTGTCACTACTGCAGTCAGCATGGACACTGGAGGAGGAACTGCCCAAAATATCTGGAGGACAAGAGGCTTTGAATAGTGATTCCACCACCACCAGGTATTTTTGTTGTAGATGTCAAATTAACTGTCTCTACATCATGGGTATTAGATACTGGATGTGGATCTCATATTTGTCGAAATATGCAGGATCTAAAGAGAAGTAAAAGATTGGCTAAAGGGGAGGTAGATCTGTGCGTTGGGAATGGAGCAAAGGTTGCTGCGTTGGCCATAGGCGTGTGCGAGCTATCTCTGCCTTCAGGATTAGTTTTAGAATTAAATAATTGCTATTTTGTGCCTGCTATGAGCAGAAACATTATTTCTATTTCTTGTTTGGACAAGGAAGGTTTTATTATTTCAATAAAGAACAACTGTTGTTCCTTCTATTTGAATAATATTCACTATTTTAGTGCGCAATTATTTAATGGACTTTATGTCCTTGATCTAAGCAATCCTGTCTACAACATTAATACCAAGCGGATTAAAATAAATGATTTAAATCCTGCTTATTTATGGCATTGTCGCTTAGGCCACATAAATGAGAAACGTGTATCTAGACTCCATAAGGATGGATTACTAGACTCATTTGATTTTGAATCATATGAGACATGTGAAGCTTGTTTATTGGGAAAAATGACAAAGTCCCCTTTCAATAAGAAAGGTGAGAGGACTAGTGAGCAATTGGCGCTCATACATACCGATGTGTGTGGGCCATTTGCCACGCCTGCCAGGGGTGGTTATGTCTACTTCATTACATTTACTGATGATTACAGTAGATATGGATTTTTGTACCTTATGAGGGCAAAATCCGAATCCTTTGAAGTGTTCAAAGAATTCAAGAATGAAGTAGAGAATCAACTTGGCAAAAGTATCAAGGCTCTACGATCGGATCGTGGAGGAGAATACTTGAGCCAAGAGTTTGACGACTATCTTAGAGAGTGTGGGATCGTGTCCCAACTCACTCCACCCGGAACGCCACAATGGAATGGCGTGTCCGAGAGGAGGAATCGAACCCTATTGGATATGGTTCGGTCTATGATGTGTCAAACCGATCTTCCATTATCATTTTGGGGCTACGCAATATTAAGTGCAGCTTTCACCATTAACCGTGTTCCATCTAAATCAGTCATGAAGACACCATATGAGATGTGGAGTGGGAGGCGTCCCACACTGTCGTTCATGAGGATTTGGGGCTGCGATGTCTATGTAAAACGTTTACAATCAGACAAGCTAGGGCCTAAATCGGATAAGTGTAAATTTGTGGGGTACCCTAAGGAAACTAAGGGATACTACTTCTACAATCCAACCGAGAACAAAGTGTTTGTTGCTCGGACCGGCGTGTTTCTAGAAAGAGAGTTTGTCTCTAAAGAAGCAAGTGGGAGGAATGTAGAACTTGAAGAAGTTCAAGAACCACAAATCACTGAACTGATTATGGAACAAGAACAGGAATCACAAGCAGTTGTAGAGCCACCTATTCAGGTAACACAAGAGCTTCGTAGATCTAGTATAGTGCGCCAGGAACCCGAGAGGTATGGACTTCTCATAACTGATTCCGGTGACACGATGCTCATAGATGATGAGCCTACTACCTATGAGGAGGCCATGAGTGGCCCAGACTCTCAGAAGTGGCTGGAATCCATGAGATCCGAGATGGAATCCATGTATACCAAAAAAGTATGGACTTTGGTGGAACCACCCGATGGGGCGCGGCCCATAGGGTGCAAGTGGGTCTTCAAGAAGAAGATCGACATGGATGGTAATGTGATTACCTATAAGGGCCGATTGGTGGCTAAAGGATTCAGACAGATTCATGGTATTGACTCTGATGAAACCTTTTCACCAGTCGCTATGACCAAATCCATCCGAATCCTACTTGCAATTGCAGCATACTACGACTATGAGATTTGGCAGATGGATGTCAAAACAGCATTCCTTTATGGGAATCTCCTCGAGGACGTGTATATGATACAGCCGGATGGTTTTGAGGATCCAAAGCAAGCCAACAAAGTTTGTAAGCTGCAACGATCCATTTATGGATTGAAGCAAGCTTCTAGGAGTTGGAATCGACGTTTTGATGAAGTGGTCAAAGAGTTTGGCTTCATCAGAAATGAAGATGAGTCTTGTGTCTACAAGAAGGTTAGTGGGAGCTCTGTAGCTTTTCTGGTCTTGTATGTGGACGACATACTTCTCATTGGAAACGACATTCCTATGCTGCAATCTGTGAAAGATTGGCTAGGAAAGTGTTTCTCAATGAAGGACTTAGGGGAAGCAGCCTATATACTCGGTATAAAGATCTATAGAGATAGATCTAAGAGGTTGCTAGGCCTAAGTCAAAGTACATATATCGACAAGGTGTTGAAACGGTTCAACATGCAAGATTCCAAGAAGGGATTCTTGCCCATGTCACATGGAATCACTCTTTCGAAGAGTGGTTGTCCTTCCAATGGGATTGAGAAGGAACGCATGAGTAGGATTCCCTATGCCTCGGCCATAGGATCTATCATGTACGCCATGTTATGTACTAGACCAGATGTGTCATATGCCTTGAGTATGACAAGCAGATACCAATCCAATCCGGGTGAGAGTCACTGGATTGCTGTCAAGAACATCCTAAAGTACTTGAGAAGAACTAAGGATTCTTTCTTGATATTTGGCGGTGAGGAAGAGTTGCGTGTAAGGGGTTACACTGATGCAAGCTTCCAAACTGACAGAGATGACTTTAGATCACAATCGGGATATGTGTTTTGCCTGAATGGAGCAGCGGTGAGCTGGAAGAGTTCCAAGCAAGAGACGGTAGCCGATTCTACAACAGAGGCTGAGTACATTGCTGCAAATGGCGCAGCAAAGGAGGCTGTTTGGATCAGAAAGTTTGTTTCTGAACTAGGTGTGGTCCCTAGCATTGCGGATCCAGTGGAGTTGTTCTGTGACAACACTGGGGCGATCGCGCAATCAAAGGAACCAAGATCGCACCAGAAGTCCAAGCACGTGCTCAGGAAGTTTAATCTGATTCGAGATATTATCGATAGAGGAGACGTTCGGATATGCAAGATTCCTACAGATGATAATCTGTCAGACCCGCTTACAAAGCCTCTCACGCAGTGGAAGCATGAAGGGCACACTAGGAGTATGGGCATACGAGATGCGCCAGATTGGCTCTAGTGCAAGTGGGAGACTGTTGGAATAGATGCCCTAGAGGCAATCTAGTTTAGTATGAATTTGTATATGGCTAGAAAATTCATGTATTATTTATTGGATATTTAATATAATGAAGTCCTTAGATTTACAATTGTGTTGTTTATCTTAAATATCCCTAGTCAAGTATAATGATTAATGGGACAATCATCTATAGACTAGTATGGGGTTGGATTGATATGGAGATATCACGATCCAACACATAGGTGTGCATTACGGAATGTTGCACTGGATTGACCCATCTCCGAGAAGGCTACATACATGTTATGTTGAGTCACAAGTTCTTCTCGCGGTGCAATGGTATTGTCATCCTTAG
The DNA here is from genome assembly GCA_023055425.1 of Linanthus parryae. Taxonomy (NCBI): domain Eukaryota; kingdom Viridiplantae; phylum Streptophyta; class Magnoliopsida; order Ericales; family Polemoniaceae; genus Linanthus; species Linanthus parryae. The sequence goes on from JALGPY010000001.1 coordinate 94,329,908, forward strand.
ACTTGAAGTCACTAGATATTCTAGTTGTGGATCATTGTGATCTTGGTAGCGTTAAACGCTACACCGTAACTGGGTAGTTATAAAGGCGTGTACTGGATACAATGAGAAGCAAGCTTAGAGATCGTAGTGGACGTAGAGAGGATTTGCCCCTCCCACATAACGGGAGCAAATATCCTAGGCCACTCGAGGGATAATGCTTATAGAATGTCTGGCCAGACTCAAATAAATCAATATGGGATATTGATGTTATTTGCACAAATAAGGCTATTCCCATAGATCGAGAAACTATGGATTGGATATACAAGTGTGACTTGTATGTCTCGTGTCCAATCCGGATATGGAGGCAAAGGGATGAGACAATTACTTGTACAAAGGTTGTCTAGATGACTATTCTATTAGTTGGCTAGAATGGATGTTTTGCTAGAAACCGCTCCATATTAGCAAATAGTTGCTACCAACTAGATAGAACCTATGGGGTCACACGCTATATAGAGTTTAACTAGATTTGGGAATTAATTAATTGGATTATTAATTAGAAGGATCACTTTGCAAACCCTTGCAAACTTAGTAGGGACTAATTTGCAAGGAAGGGACTAAATTGAATTCTAGTTGGATTAGAATAAGTCCTTTAGGTAGTTAACAAGGAGTTGTTGGAGTATATAAAGGACCCTCCTTCCTTCCTTCCCCATAACTTATGCTCATTAGTGAACATAAGAAGAGTGGGAGAGAACAAAAGGAGTGAGAGCAAGCAACAAGGAGGCCGACCCGACCCCCTTGCCGCCGCCCTCACCCCGTCGGCCAAAAGAGGGCCGAAGCCCCTCTTTTGTCTCGTTTTGCGTGATTCCTTCATCCTCTTCCTATTCCGGGCTAGCACCAAGGAGTTTGGGAGATCTAGGATCAAATCTAGGCGTGGATCAACTATAGAGAACGTGACATTATTCGCGTTTGAAGTCATCAAGGAGAACCCAAAGGTGTGTTTATGATTTCTTACCTTCACTATCGTTATGCATCTAGACTTGTGATCCTTGGAGGGTTTTGCATGGTTATTTGTTTGATTATGCTTCCGTTGCGCGATCCATGAATCAAAACTCTACAATATCAAACTGGGAAATGGTCATATACCATTTTGCCAATCTTCCTCCAGGAGTAGTGTGAGTTAGCAGATATCATATGGGATCACTTTTTGTAACCACCACCACTTTGTGCGACGCAAAGTAGTGTCTCAACTTCTCTATTATGAAGAATAAGGCAAGGCAATGACGCTCAATGTTCGTGTACCTTGATTCTGCGGGCTGCACAATGCGAGAGATGTAGTAGATGGGCCTTTCTTGACCCTCGTACTCCTGAGCCAAAAGTGCTCCTATGGATTTCCTCGTGGACGTCAGATACAGCAAAAGCGGTGATCCCAACTGAGGTGCGATCATTATTTTTGAAGACGTCAGCAGCTCTTTTAGCTTCCCGAACGCAGCTTCATGCTCCGGAGTCCAGTTGTATGCGGCATCTTTTTTGAGAAGATTACTGAAACAGAAAGTAATCTCGGCAATCGCTGGGATGAATCTTCGCAGATACGATAGCTTCCCCAAGAATGTCTTCAAGGCACTCTGGTCATGCGGTGGAGTCATGCCGATGATGGCTGAAACTTTCGCAGGATCAGGCTCAATTCCTTGACGATGTACCACGCATCCCAAGAATTTCCCTGACGTTACCCCAAATGCGCATTTCATAGGGTTCATCTTCAGCTGAAAGCGTCTGCATCTGTTAAACACCTTTCGCAAATCCGCCAGGTGATCTGTCTCCTGTTTGGATTTAACCACGAGGTCATCTACATAAAACTCCACTTCCTTGTGCATCATGTCGTGGAATAGGGCCATCATAGCTCGTTGGTAGGTTGCACCTGCGTTTTTGAGACCAAATGGCATAACCGTGTAGTTGAACACTCCCACTGGGGTGATGAATGCGTTCTTCCGTGCATCTTCAGGGTCCATCTTGATCTGATTGTACCCGTTGAAGCCGTCCATGAAACTGAACATGCGATGACCCGCTGTCGAATCGATGAGCAAATCGATGTTGGGGAGCGGAAAATCGTCCTTGGGGCAGAAGCGATTGAGATCTCGGAAGTCCACGCAGATGCGAAGCTGTCCATTCTTCTTTACCACTGGCACAATATTGGCCAGCCATGTGGGATGGTGATTCGGTTCTATGAACCCAGCCTCCAGGAGTTTGACGATCTCCTGTTTAATCTTCACGTAAAGCTCTGTCCTGAAGCTTCTTGTGCTCTGCTTTACCGGCTTAGACCCCGGGATGATGTCTAAACGGTGCATGGTGATGCTTGTGTCCAGTCCGGGCATCTCATCATACTCCCATGCGAACACGTCTATGTACTCAGTCAGGAGCCGTAATAGTCCTTTCTCCTCCTCGCTTGTGAGATCCGCACTTAGAAAGACTGGCCTTTTCTTTTCTTCGTTCGGGCTTAGGAATACCTCCTTTAGCTCTTGCTTTTGCGGTCTGGGTTTGTCTTCCATGCATTCGGGTGCTTCCTTGAGCTTCTCATTTGGAGTGCTCTGCATTGGTTTTTCTGTTACCATAACCTGCTCGACTTGGTTGATTTGCTCAGGGATATCCCCATGCCCGCGTGAGGACATCCCCGCGCACCTTCATATGCGATAGCACTTCTTCCCGTTGGCGTAGAAACTCTCTATCTCCTTGCCTTCGGGGTCATGCTCTGCTATTCTCTTCAGAGTATACACGTTCTTTCGCTGGTAGGCGATCCGCGGCGCCTCTTCCCGCGTGGGCGGCTTTTCTTTGGCATCCTTCCTTGTCACCATCACTCCCGCAGGCGACTGATCCTTGATATCCTCCCTTAGGGGTAAAGGAGTAGGGTTGAATGGTCCTGGTGTTTGCTCGTCCGCCATCTCGGTGAACCACACCGCTTCGCTGAGATGTGCTTCATCCATGTTGAATGGATTCGTTGAAGCCGGTATCTCGACTATTCTGTCGTTCCAGATAGCTTTCATGACTTGGTGAGCTGTTGAAGGGACCGCGTCAAAGCGATGAATCCAGGCTCGACCTATGATTATGTGATACGTAGTGTTCGCATCTATGACATAGAACTTCGCTGAGCACTTGATTTTGCCGATCTGGACGCCCAGGCGGATCCATCCTATCGTCATTCTGGAGTCGCTTCCAAATCCCATCAGCGGAGATGGACGCCTGAAAATCTTTTACTCGGGAATCCCTGCGAGCTTCAATGTGTGGAGCGAAACGACGTTGACCGCTGCTCCTCCATCGACGAATGCTCTTTTGAACTCGACGCCATTGATGATGGCCGTCACATACAGAGGCCTCTGGTGGCTCGCATCTGTCTTTTTGTCGCTGGCAGAAAAGGTCATAATCTTTTCTGTAGGGCGAGGCGCCCGAATGACTTTCCCGTTGGAGACTACAAGATCCTCCTCGTAGTCCTCCGCTATCCTCAAGATTGCTTTCGTCATTTCTGTCCAGCACTTCTCGGAGAAGTTCATCTCGTCGAAGAATTTTCTGAAGCCGTGCGACCCCTTCATCCGGTCGGCACGTTCATCCTCTGTGTCTATGCTGTAGTCCTCATCGTCATGAACTTCGGCAATGATGGGTAGACCATCCTCTGCGACCTCTTCCAGATCCACAATCGAGATCATGGCGACCTCTTTGCCTTTTGAGTCTTGCTCCGCATGGGCAGGAAGTGGATTGTTGCGCACATCCTTCCTGTGATCGCTGACGATCAGCTCGCCGTTCTTCATATTTTGGCCGAACACAATCCTGAGCTTTTTACAGTCCGCTGTGGGATGCATGACTTTGCCGTGGTACTCGCACCACTTCGGGTCCCTCACCATCTCCTTGGAGGGTGCCTTCTCGAGCGGCGGTAAGACACCGTCCTTGCGCCACTGCCTGCAGAGGTCGCTTGCCTCTTCCACCGAACATGGCAGAGGTGGTGCGTCGAAGTTCACAATCTTCGCCTGCTTCTGGGGTGAACTTGTATTCACCTCAGCTTCGCGTCCCCTCTTGTAACTGAACCTCCTGATCTTGTAGGTAGTACCGCTCGAGGATCACTCCGGAGCGTTTTTCTTTTTCTGCCTCTCCACTATAGGCTCGATGTTCTTCGTGCATTCGATTAGTTTTGAAAACGTGGGCGTTTGCAGGTTGATGAGCATACCTTTGTATTCGTCTCGCATGCACTGCAGGCATATCTCTACAAGCCGACTTTCGAGCATCAGATCTTTGCATTCCAAGGACTTCGCCGTGAACTTCTTGATGAAAGTTATCCCGTCCTCCTCGCGCTTCTGATACATCCGCGAGAGGTGGATCATTGTCACCTTTTCTTCCATCTAGAAGAACTTGGTGTAGAACTTTTGGACCTTGTCGTCCCAAGTCTTGATGGACCCGGCTTCCAACTTCCTGTACCACTTGTATGCCACGTTTCCCAAAGACTTCGGGAATTCTCGCATCAGCAGTTTGGGATCAGCTCCATACGACCCCATGACATCGATGAAACGCATGACATGTTCGTGTGCGTTTCCGTTGACATCTTCGAACTTGAGCTGTTCGTGAGCAGTGAGAGGCAACATTTGAGCTGTTGACCCTTGGATCGAGGGTAGCTGCGTAGTTGCTGGCGGAGTCTGCAGATTAGAGTTGGGGGGTGTGGTTGACACTCCCAGCCCTTGAGCGGTAGGGGTTCCTCCCTGAGAAACGGCGTTGGCTTGTGCAGGGTTCGGTGCAAGAGTCCCCAAAACAGCCATGATCCGTTCTAGCTGTGCAGATTGAGCTTTGAGAGCTTTTGCCTGACCTTGGATGGTGGCGTCCAAGGATTCTAGCGTCGGGGCCTCACCGGTGGTTGTAGGAGTGCGGCGGGTCTCCTCTCCTGAGGCGGCTTCGGTGGAAGGCGATCTTTTGCTGATATCATCCTCCTGAGACATGGTTGCTTTTATTGGTAAGTTCACGTCAGGTTCACCAAAATGTGCACACGAGATTCCGGCGGGGAGACCTCCGTGTACACCGTAAGTAGAGGATCAGAGATGGCACATGAAGAGTTGGGTTGTGTGTAGGGAGAGAGTAAGGCAGTAGTAATGTCTGAGAGAGAGACAGAGGTTTGGCAGAGCTTCCGCGTATAGCTAGTGTGTTCTCTTTTGTATGGAAAGGTTAACGTCCTATATATAACGGAGAATGTGACCGTTGCAGTGTGGTTAATGCACCCATCAATGGCGGCTTAATTAGCTTAACCGCAACGGCACGTTCGTCCGCCTATATAGGGACCGTTACAGCACGTTATGCGCGAATACCGGAACCGTTACGGGGTTGACCGGGTTTGACCGGATTGACCGGGTTTATGGAGCTCGTGCCATAAATCTCTCAAAAGCAGTTACTAAAGGTCGCGCGCGGGCTTGGCTCGCACGCGACAGGACTTACTCTAGCCTCCAAACCACTAAGTCCCTACAAGTCCCGTGCAGTGGTATGCGAGGGCCCTGTCTCGCAGCCCCCACATGGATCAGCACGGCTGGTGATCCAGTGTGTGTGGAGCACAATATGGTGTGCTGGATGGTTGCCACGTGGCCAAGATCTGTCAGCTCAGAAAGCACTATCTACAAGATCCAAACCTTGTCGTCGTGATTGCAACGCTACAAATCCAAGCTCAGTTGTCGTCGCCAATCGAATAGCCTGATCAATTGCCCCTTGCAATTTTTCTTCGCCCTAGTTGCATCAGAACTCTTCGGAGCAGAATAACCTTGCGAACAAATAAAAAATAAAAGAAAATACAATTGTCTAAAGTTGCATCTTCCTAAACATAATTATATTATTTTGTCAAATATTAATTTAAGTTTACTAATAAATTCGATACTCTCGAAATAAATGAACTCTTACAAAAACATTTACTTACTCTTATTGTGAGTCTCTTATTTTTTACTCCCTCCGTTCCTGCAGATTCTTCACCAAATCCGAAATCTGCTTTATTGAAAATCAAGTGAAAAAACAAAAATGACACTTTTAAATGAAATGACTTAGGCCCAATTGATATTTAGTGGTTTTTTCAAGGATAATAAGGTATTTTCACTAAAAAAAAGTTAAAAATATAGAAAGTGTGAAAAATCTTGAAGAGTGTTCAAATAATAAAAGTGTGAAAAATCTAGAGGAAGAGACAAAGTAACTCTTCCACTTTTGAGTTTTACCACTATTCATCAGAGCATTTTGATCCGATGATTTGATTAGCAATACGGTATATTTTTTTGGTAAATTTTTATGGTGTTGTACAATAAACTTTACTTTACAACACCATAAAAAATTATCAAAAAATTGCTTCATTTTACTATTCAAATTGCCGGGTCAAAATGACATGTCTACGATGAAAAAGTCAAAGCTGAAAAAAAGAAAAGAAACATACGAAGTACTACCAACCATTATCTAAAAGCTGTTCAAATTGTTGGGAAAGAAAAAAAGGAAGAAAAGAAGCTCATGTGAATTAGAATTACCAACCACTCACTAAAATCAAACTACTCATTTAGCCAGGGTTTGGACCCATTTTTTAGAGGAAAACCTTTTTTAGCGCCAACGACCGGAAGAAAAGGGATCCGATGTGCGAACCCGTGATTAAAGAGGTGGTAGCTGGGGACATACACGCAAGCGAGAACAAGAAGTCACCGCACGTGCTTAACCGGTTGGTTCCTCGGGGAGAGACGTACGTACAGTACGTGTGCGTCGAAAACCGCGGGTAACTTCATCGTCAGAACAACAACATTGGTTACTCAACTTTGTGCCTTAAAGTTAGCACTTACACTGTTCCCAGAATCATCATCACAGGAGTGGGTTGGACGGAAATTTGGATTTGTTTGGGTTGGAGACGTTTGATCGATATTTTGGAATTATTGACAAATTCTCTGTATCTCGATTTATTTTTATCCAAACAAGCCCAATGTACTACTATAAGTTTAACATAAATGCAAATATGATGTTTTAATATTTTTAATTCGTTTTTGAAGAAATGCCTAGAGCCCCAAGTTCACGATATGTCCAGACTCCAGAGTAAGTCTAAGGTCTTGTCTAAAGTATCGGTTGCAATTTATTATAGTACTAGGGAATTGTCCAATAGATAGTAAAAAGGAATAATTATATAATGCAAAAAAGATTAAAATAAAATAAAATTTAAAAAAAAGTAATTATACAATTATGAAAGGCAATCAACTCGCATACAGTTTTACAAAAATAATTGCTGAAAATTTTACAATAAAAGTTACTCAACCTCTACTAATCTCTTCATATTTTTTTCCTCACTATAATTCATCTTTGCTTCACAAAATCAACGTATAACTCCTAATTTTTGTCCAACCTCCCCCATCTTCTCCTGTTGTGACTCTCCACAAAGTTATCGGAACGTGTTTCTCCTCCAACTTAAAACAAATTCATTTGAAAAATCTAACTATAAGTGGGTGGCATGTGAGATCTAAGGGATGGGGTTAATTTAATTTAACGACTGGAAAAATTCAACCGTGTTGTTTTATAGAATAGGCTATACCACATTTGATGGGTGTAAAATGCAACTATAGCAAGTTCAATAATAAAAGCTTGAAGGATGCCCACTCCTACAATTTAAATTTAGACTTTTGGTGATACATAACAACAACTCAAATTTAAATTCAGATTATTCACTCACATTAATTTTATACCACTATAAAAATATGGTACAATGTTAGTTCTAATATCAGGGTATCGTTCAATTGTAGACAGTAAAAATGAGCTATAGTTCACAGCCATGTGGACCCAAGTTCTTTACGAGTGTCCGCACCTCGGTGCTCTAGAAGCATCCGATCATGTTCCGCCATGGTCTGAGGGCCCACGAGACAGGGTCTCTTGCGCCTATATTCACCGCGAGAGTCGGGGGTTCAATTGGCATTGCGGTTGACGTACCAATGTCTCACGCGGTTTGCATCCAATGTGCGACCATTATTGTGCCCACGAAGCCGACTTGTCAAGCTGTCATTATTTATGCTAAGTTTGATGTCATTCATGACAGTCCTCCAGGGATTTAAGGTACGCCGTCATCATAATGGATCGTGGGCCGCCGCACGCACACGTGTCTCCCATTGTTTGTCATAGCCTGACCAGTATAAGTATGACAGTTATTTTCTGCCATTTGGTACAGATTTGACACTGATCACCCTGGTGGTATACTCTGATTATTTCATACACGGATGCCTCTGTACTGAATAGCAGAATTGTTGCAACAAGTTGTCTCTCCCCTTCAATGAGAAAAATACTGCTTACTTGGTCGTTGCAATACACTCCTCCAGAAGCAAGTCGCGCGCACAAGTTGCATCTCTTTTAAAGAAATGAATAGAATCTAGAATCCCCCCAACAAGAGAATATGGGACCCTTAATCGAGGCGATTCAGGACCATGCTCTCGAGGAGCCAAAAAAGAGAGATCTCTATTTAGTGAAACTTGTTTCTTACAGTAGGAAACCCAGTATGCGGTAACATTTCCCCTCCGTGTATCCGCATGCACGGTAAACAGATAGCGAGATCGCCAAAAGATTGGTAAGGATCATAATGTACCACGGGAACGGGATGGGCCTATACCTGGCCCACAAGATTTGTAAGCGTGAGAAGAAGCTCCCGCGTGCACTGACAGAAGAAGGAATCAACACCAAGCCATTCAATGAAAGCTCCAATTTCAATATGAATACGAGGAAGATAGTGCAAAAATTGATAACAAAAAGTACGCTTCTCCACATTAAATGGGAGAAACTCATACTGACACTCCTGATCGCAATACAATGCAAATGTGAAGGGTCCCTGCGGCTTCCCAATCCCGTCCATCGCCCCGCTCGAGGAAACTCCTGTCCCCGCGACAGCTTAGAGTAGGAGTAAAATTCGGAAAACGCTCATATGCCCACAAAGCAAGGAAACATACATTCATGAACGAAGCCACATCGTATTGTCACTGATACGCAAGAAGATAGAACGTGATCCAGCCTCATGTACAATGAGCCCAGGAAAAGAGGCCCCATAAAGAAATTCGGACCCAGAGTCAGTCGCAGTACAATCCCAAGCACACGACTGAACACTCCCCTTCAGGAGCACCATCGATGAGAAACCAATACATCCACATGCATGAAAAAGCGAAAAGAAAAAACTCCTCTCCCTCCCCGTTAACATAAATGTGTATCCATTCGCGACGCAGAAATGATTAACATCACTACTGTAGTAGTATCTGAAGAAGAAACGAACCCACCTATCCCAAGTAGTCCTCGTGTTAGGAGCTCACCAAGGCTCCTTGTAAACGTCGCCACTATCCCAGCGAGTGTGACACCTAGACGCCATTTCTATCATCCGTGACATCTTGTGGAATAGATGAAACTCCTCTTCAGTTGAAAAAGGTGCGTGAGGGTCTTGGTCGCCTGTTAAGTGCAATTCCATCATCCAACGTGGGCAACCCTTCGCACTACGCGAAGTGAAAAGCTTGAGTCTGCCGAGACCACCCAGAAAGCATGACATTGATCATGTCCCATAATACGAACGTTTGAACCAATAATAGCACTAACCGCGCAATAAATTTCCACGCAATACAAGATCTTCTTATGAGCCTGTATGGCACACGCTGCCCACTCATCTTACAGCCATTCACTATTTGGAAAAGAGTGAAAAAGCACCTTGCAATAAGGATAACATTTGGACTCAACCGCAAGATGACGAATCATGTCAACCTTGGCCATGTCCCAATCATGGTGATTCATAGGACACAGAGAAAGATTTTCGGGATAATCCCTAGCAATAATTGTCGAAGGTAAAAGGTAGGCGTATAATAGCCTGATAGTAGTCATGGCTGGTGGACAACGACGACTTACGTCGTAAACGGTCTTCCATGGCCGGAAAAGTCTTTGAAGTTCTTCCCCGAGAAGACATCACCGCCAAAGATCCAAGCAATATAACAACCAGAAAATACGAAAAACACTAGATTCTCACCGTTGATTATAGAACGTCGGTCTACTCCTTTAAGAACCGCAAGACATGCACACTTCTCTCTGCGATGAACCCTACAAAAGTCGCTCCCTCTGTAAGAACCCGAGCGGATTAATGTCCCAATAACTTCTTTACCCGCACCACCGGATAAAAATGATTAAGCAAATCTCCGATATGGGACCGAATATTACAATCCACCAACCATACTATATGTACATCTAATCCACAATATCAATCCACAATATCTCGATGTGGGAAGGATATTACAATGCCCCCACCTTAAATGCTCGACGTTCTCGTCGAGTGTGCCTAGTCACGTATCCCCTTGGCTGACGGGGAACCGCCACGGAGCCCTTGCGGGACCAAGGTTGGCTCTGATACCATTTGTAACGACCCGAGCGGATTACTGTCCCAACAACTTCTTTACCTGTACTACCGAATACAAATGCTTAAGCCTTGAAGGTGCTAGTAGTAATCCACAATGTTTACCATATAGTGTTGGAGTAGATGCCCTAGAGGCAATCTAGTTTAGTATGAACAATAAATGGCTAGAATATTCAATGTATTATTTATGGTGATTTTTAATATAATGAAGTCCTTAGATTTAAAATTATTTTGTTAATCTTAAATATCCCGAGTCCATTATACTGATTAACAGGACGATCATCTATAGACTAGTTTGGGGTTGGATTGATATGGAGATATCATGATCCAACACATGGGTATGCATTAGGGGTAATGGCATACTGGATTGAGCCATATCCGAGAAGGCTACATACTGGTTATGTAAATTCACAAGTGCTTCTCACGATGACAACGATATTGTCATCCTTAGACTTAAAGTCACTAGATTTGGTTGTGGAATATTGTGTTTTGGTAGCGTCAAACGCTACACCGTGACTGGGTAGCCATAAAGGCGCGTATCGGACACAATATGAAGCAAGCTTAGAGATCGTAGTGATGTAGATAGAATTTTTTCATCCCACATAACGGGAGCAAAATCCGCGGCCACTCGAGGGATAATGCTTATAGAATGTCTGGCCAGACTCATATAAATCAATATGGGATATTGATGTTATCTGCACGAATAAGGCTATATCCAGGATCGAGAAACTATGGATTGGATATACGAGTGTGACTTGTATGTGTCGTGTCCAATCCGTATATAGAGACAAATGGATGAGACAATACTTGTACAAGGTTTGTCAGATGACTTTTCTATTATTTGGGTGGAATGGATGTATTGCTAGACACCGCTCCATATTAGTAAATAACTACTACCAACTAAGTAGAAACCTATGGGGTCACACCACATATGGATTGAACTAGACTTGAGAATTAATTAATATGATTAATTAATTATAAGGATCAAAGTGCAACAACTTGCTAACTTAGTAGGACTAGTATGCTAGAGGGACTAATCCGAACTTGAGTAGGATTAGGAGAGGGCCTTTATGTAGTAAACAAGGAGTCGTTGGAATATATAAAGGATTCTCCGAGATTCCTTCCTAAAAAATTTATGCTCATAAACTTACTTGATTAGGATAGAAAGCAAGGAGAGAGAGCAAGACACAAGGAGGCCGAACAGCCCCCTTGGTCCACCCCCTACCCGTCGGCCAAAGAGAGGAGGTCGAACCTCCTATTTGGTCTCCGTTGCGTGATTTGTTCTTCCTCTTCCATCTTTACTAGTTAGAATAAGGAATTGGAGGATCTAGATCTCAATCCTAGGCGTGGATCAACCGTAGAGACACAACATTATTTGTGTTGGAAGTCATCGCAGGATACCCACAAGGTACCTGTTATGAATCCCTTACTATCGTTATGAATTCTCTTCATGTGATCCTTGGAGGGTCTTGTGCGGATCTTTTATTGTTTATTTCCACTGCTTAATCCGTCACAAAACCCTACAGTGATATCAGAGCCACAGGTCGTAGAGCATAACGTAGTTTATGTGTTACGATTTTGTTGTTTTTCACCTTTAAGTGTTAATTATTGCGTTAAAACGAAAAATTAAGCATATTAGATGCAAGATGAATGTGATTCAACCAAACAATAACTAATTTTACATGGGATGTAAGAATTAGTGAGTTTGAGAAATTTAGGATCTTAAATCTGGGGTTTGGGCACAAATTGGAAACGAGTTTTCAATTTGGAAACGTTTTGGACTTGGGGAACAAGGAAGAATTTGTTTTGGAAATAACTGCCATGAGGTTCGCCCCCCGCCCTAGGGGACAGCCCGTCCTTCCTTGCTGCCACCGAGGCCGAAGGCTTAGGCGGTTTGGCCGAGCCCACGGGTTGGGCCGACCGGCCTAGGCGGCTCCAAGGGGTTCGGCCACTTGATATGGTTGGGCCTCTTGGACCGTTTTTACCCTAGTGATCCTAAAATCAATTAAAATTGACCAAGCTCGTTAAAATTGGATTTTAACTGTTTATGTGCAAGTCGCATGGTGATTGGATATGGCCTCAGATGTGGTTTGTTGTGAATATTTAATTTTTGTGGTTTGTTTACGTCCTGCGAGCTGATCAGTTTGATGTAATAATTAATTAGGGTTTACGTCATGCGAGCTGATATATCTTTTTCTCAGCTTGTGAGATTTATTTATTTAGTTTAGATGCTAGCTAGTACTAAATAGAATAGATAGCCATGATTAAAGAAAAGAAGCCCAAATAATTAAAGGAGCTACAACATGGAGCATGGAGCATTCCACAAGGCTGTGGAGGATGAACCAATGGAGGCACATGGAGATGATCTTGCTATCTTAGGGTTCATAGATATTCTCATCAGCTCGAGAATATCTTAGTCTAGGAGGCCATATCCACATCACATTAATTTCTATTTTGTGGATGTTTATTTTATTGTCTTATTAGTATTGTTGGTTTATGGATGATGCATGCAATTGGATAATAAGATAATTAAACAACCGGATCTTTTATTTGGAGTTTTTCCCAACTCAAATAAGTAGATAAGTTGATATGGATCAACAAAACATTAAAATAATTGAAAGAAAAATCCCTAAAAACTGAAATATTACGTTTTCCTTATCATTACTTAAACACTCATCACAAATCGATTAATCAAGTCCGTGCATGCCAAAGCAAGGCGACTTGATTCATCTTTATGTGGTGCAATTGCACATGTTGGAGTAAGAGATTGGACGTAACTAGGTATGTTAATAAGGATTAAAAGCCTAGAGACTCCAATTGGGATTATCTATAGGATAGATAAACAAAGAGTTATTTTCCCAATTGAACCAAGAGTTGCATGAGATGCAATTGGAATTGTTCCTACCTAAATAACTGACTTTTGGGTGACTTGCCAAAGCAAGCTCAAAAGAAAGTGAAATATGGATCTTGGCCCACTAGAAAATATAATTATATTTTCCGCATTAATATCTTGAGGGTTATTAATCCGTAGTAAAATAGTGGGAGTTGTATTTAATAATTTAGCCATTATTTAATATAGTTAATCATTCACCAATACTAAAACTTGCGTACTTCCTTTTTGTAGAATTCCAATAGAAAACAACTAATCGAGTTCAACACACTCCCTACGCTCTGTCCTTGAGAAGGACATGCTTTCCGGAACCAATGTTCTAGTCTGGTACAGAAACTTGAGAATCGTTCTCGAGCAGGAAAAAAACTGTACGCTCTAGAGGAGCAAGTTCCTGAAGGTCCGAAAAAAAATACTCCTGCAGCCCTAAAGGCGTATCAAAAGTGTGTTGATGATGCTAATGATGCGGCCTGCCTAATGCTTTGCACCATGTCCTATGTGCTTCAGAAGCAACATGAGAACATGAATACAGTTTATGATTGCACACTTGAAGCAGCTCTTTCAAGAGCAGGCTAGGGTTGAGAGGTATGAAGTTTCCAAGGCATTGTTCAAATGTAATATGTCAGAAGGAAACCCGGTGGGGCCGCAGTGTTGCGAATGATTGGGTATCTTGAGAGTCTCGGCCGCCTAGGGTTTTCGATCGGTCAAGAGTTGGCCACCGATCTCATCTTGCAATCGTTGCCTGAGAGTTATGGAAAGTTCATCATGAATTATAACATGAATGAGAACGTGAAACCTCTTCCATATTTACTCAATATGTTGAGGACAGCTGAACAAATCATCAACAAGGGTAAGGAAAAATCCATAATGATGGTGCAAAAAGGAAAGGGCAAAAAGTTTGCCTCTACCTCAAAGGAAAAAGGCAAAGCAGTTGCCAAACCCAAGGAATCTACCCTTAAGCCTGTTGGTGGAATTGCCAAATGTGTGACTAAAGGTGAGTGTCACTACTGCAGTCAGCCTGGACACTGGAGGAAGAACTTCCCAAAATATTGGGAGGATAAGAGGTTTGAAATATTGATTCCACCACCACCAGGTATTTTTGTTATAGATGTCAATTTAACTGTCTATTCATTATGGGTATTGGATACTGGATGTGGATCTTACATTTGTCAAAATGTGCACGATCTAAAGAGAAGTAGAAGATTGGCTAAAGGAGAGATAGACCTGCGCGTTGGGAATAGAGCAAGAGTTTCTGCATTGGCCATAGGCGTGTCGAGCTGTCTCTACCTTCAGGATTAGTTTTAGAATTAAATAATTGCTATTTTGTGCCTGAATGAGCATAAACATTAATTCTATTTCTTGTTTAGACAAGGATGGTTTTACTATTTCAATAAAGAACAATTGTTGTTCCATTTATTGTGAGAGTATTCACTATTGTAGTGGGCAATTATTTAATGGATTATATATAATTGATCTAATAAATCATGTCTATAACATTAATACCAAGAGGATTAAAATGAATAATTTAAATCCTGCTTATCTATGGCACTGTCGTTGAGGTCATATAAACGAGAAACGTGTATCTAGAATCCATAAGGATTGATTCCTAGACTCATTTGATTTTGAATGATATGAGACATGTGGGGCTTGTTTATTAGTTAAAATGACAAAGTCCCCTTTCAATAAGAAACATGAGAGGACTAGTGAGCAATTGGCACACGTGGATACTGATGTATATGGGCCATTTGCCACGCCTGCAAGGGGTGGTTACGTCTACTTCATCATGTTTACTGATGATTTTAGTAGATATGGATTTGTATATCTTATGAAGGCCAAATCCGAGTAATTTTAAAAGAATTCAAGAATGAAGTAGAGAAGCAGCTTCGGAAAAGTATTAAGGCTCTAGGATCGGATTGTGGAGGGGAATACTTGAGCCAAGAGTTTGACGACTATCTTAGAGAGTGTGGGATAATATCCCAACTCACTCCACCCGGAACGCCACAGTGGAATAGCGTGTCCGAGAGGAGGAATCGAACTATATTGGATACGGTTCGATCTATGATGTGTCAAACTGATCTTCCATTATCATTTTGGGGTTACACTCTATTGTGTTCAGCTTTCACTATTAACTGTGTTCCCTCTAAATCAGTCATGAAGACACCACATGAGATGTGGAGTGGGAGTCGTCCCACAATTTCGCTCATGAAGATTTGGGGTTGCGATGTCTATGTAAAGCGTTTACAATCAGACAAACTCGGGCCTAAGTCGGATAATTGCAATTTTTTGGGATACCCTAAAGGAACTAAGGGATATTTTTTCTACAATCCAACTGAGAAAAAAATGTTTGTTTCTCGGTCCAGCGTGTTTCTAGAAAGAGAGTTTGTCTCTAAAGAAGCAAGTGGGAGGATTGTATAACTTGAAGAAGTTCAAGAACCACAAAGCATTGATCCTACTATGGAACATGAGCATGAACCACAATAAGTTGTGGAGCACTCTGTTCAAGTGACACAAGAACTTCGTAGGTCGAGTAGAGTGCGCCAGGAGCCAGAGAGGTATGGACTTCTCGTGATTGAGTTTGGTGACACGTTGCTCATTGATGATGAGCCTACAATCTATGAAGAGGTCATGAGAGAATCTGAGAAGTTTCTTGAGGCCATGAGATCCGAGATGGACTTTGGTGGAACCACCCGAAGGGGATCGGCCCATAGGGTACAAGTGCGTCTTCAAGAAAAAGATCGACATGGATGGTAATGTGATTACCTATATGGGCCGACTGGTGGCTAAAGGATTCAGATAGATTCATGGTATAGACTATGATGAAACCTTTTCACCAGTCGCGATAACTAAATCTATCCGAATCTTACATGCTATTGCAGCTTACTATGACTATGAGATTTGGCAGATGATGTCAAAACAACATGCCTATATGGGAATCTCATCGAGAACGTGTACATGACACAACCTGAGAGTTTTGAAGATCCAAATCAAGCCAACAAAGTCTGTAAGTTGCAACGATCCATTTATGGGTTGAAACTATCTTCTAGAAGTTGGAAACAACATTTTGATGAAGTAGTTAAAGAGTTTGGCTTCATCAGAAACGAAGATGAAACTTGTGTCTACAAGAAGGTTAGTGGGAGATCTGTTGATTTTCTGTTCTTGTATGTGGATGACATACTACTCATTGGAAACGACATTCCTATATTGCAATATGTTAAAGATTGGCTAGGAAATTTTTTCTCAATGAAAGACTTAGGTGAAGCAGTTTATATACTTGGTATCAAGATCCATAGAGATAGATCTAGGAAGCTGCTCGACTTAAGTCAAAGTACATATATAGACAAGGTGTTGAAGCTGTTCAACATGCAAGATTCCAAGAAGGGATTCTTGCCCATGTCGCATGGAATCACCCTTTTGAAGAGTGATTGTCCTTCCATTGAGATTGAGAAGGAACGCATGAGTAGGGTTCTGCATGCCTCGGCCATAGAATCCATCATGTGCGCCATGTTATATACTAGACCATATGTGTCATATGCGTTGAGTATGACAAGCATATATGAGTCTAATCCAGGTGAGAGTCACTGGATTGCAGTCAAGAGCATCCTAAAGTACTTGATAAGAACTAAGGATGCGTTCTTGATATTTGAAAGTGAGGAAGAGTTGCGTGTAAGGGGTTACACGGATGCAAGCTTCCAAAACAACATAGGTGATTTCAGATCACATTCGGGATTTGTGTTTTGCCTGAATGGAGCAGCGGTGATCTGGAAGATTTCCGGCAAGAGACGGTGGTTGATTCTACAACTGAGGCTGAGTACATTGCTACAAATGGCGCAACAAAGGAGGCTGTTTGGATTAGGAATTTCATCAATGAGGTTGGTGTGTTTCCTAGCATTGTGGATCCAATAGAGTTGTATTGTGACAACACTGGAGCGATCGCACAATCAAACGAACCCATGTCACACCAGAAATCCAAGCACGTACTTAGGAAGTTCCATCTTATTCGAGATATTATCAATAGAGGAGATGTTCGGATGTGCAAGGTTCCTACAGATGAGAATCTGTCAGATCAACTTAAAAAGCAACTTGTTCAGCGCAAGCATGATGGGCACACTAGGAGCATTGGCATACGAGATGCACCAAATTGGCTCTAGTGCAAGTGGGAGATTGTTGGAATAGATGCCCTAGAGGCAATCTAGTTTAGTATGAACAATAAATGGCTAAAATATTCATTTTATTATTTATGGAGATATTTAATATAATGAAGTCCTTAGATTACAAATGTGTTGTTTATCATAAATATCCCTAGTCCATTATACTGATTAACATGAAAATCATGTATAGACTAGTATGGGGTTGGATTGATATGGAGATATCATGATCTAACACATGGGTATGCATTAGGGGTAATGGCATACTTGATTGACCCATCTCCGAGAAGGCTACGTACTGGTTATGTAAAGTCACAAGTGCTTCTCGCGGTGACAACGGTATTATCATCCTTAGACTTGAAGTCACTAGATCATCTAGTTGTGGAATATTGTGTTTTGGTAGCGTCAAATACTACACCGTGATTGGGTAGCCATAAATGCGTGTATCAGACACAATATGAAGAAAGCTTTGAGATCATAGTGATGTAGATAGAATTTTCCCTCCCACATGACAGGAGCAAATATCCGCGGCCACTTGAAGGATAGTACTTATAGAATGTCTGGCAAGACTCAGATAAATCAATATGGGATATTGATGTTATCTGCACAAATAAGGCTATTCCCACGATCGAGAAACTATGAATTGGATATACGAGTGCCATTTGTATGTCTCGTTTCCAATCCGGATATAGGGATAATGGGATGAGACAATACTTGCACAAGGTTTGTCGGATGACTATTTCTATTAGTTGGGTGGAATAGATGTGTTGCTAGACACTGCTCCATAATAGTAAATAGTTACTACCAACTAAGTAGAAACCTATGGGACCACACGCCATATGAATTTAATTAGACTCGGAAATTAATTAATATGATTAATTAATTAGACGGATCAAAGTGCAACAACTCGGGAAACCATCCAAAAGGAATCAGTTTCAAGGGATTGAACTTAAAAAGGCATTTTACCTCCTAACCGCCAAAAGGCATTAGTTTCAAGGGACGCCACACGCCCATATAGGTCGTCAAAAGCATCACTCGGGAAACCATCCTCAATCGTCCGATTGAAAGCATTGGGACAAGCATTCTCCATGAAATATCGTCATCAAAATTGCTCTGATCACCCGTCACTGCTGACTCATCTCACTAGGGGGTTGCGAAGCTGATCCAGTCACCTCAGAAGTCCAAAATACGCGACCAGGGGGCTGCCAAATGCATTTGAACCTTGCGAAGCTCAACCCACATGCAAGGGGGCTATTGTAGATAGTAAAAAATGAGCTATGAGTCCACTTGAATGTGGAAACATCTATTTCTTACAGTTGTGGCACATTGGTTCTCTAGAAGCATTCGATCATGTTCTGCCATGGTTTGAGGGCCCATTAGATAGGGTCCCTCACGCCTATCATTCACCACTGGAGTCGAGGGTTCTATTAGCATGGCGGATGAAGTAACCCTGTCTCATGCACGTTCCATCCCATGTGCGTTCAGTACTGTGCCCACGAAGCCGACTTGTCCATCTGTCCTCGTTTATGCTATGTTTGACCTCATCTGTGACAGTCCTCCAGGGATTTAGGGTACATCGCCATCATAATGGGCCTTGGGCTGCCACACGCGCACATGTCTCCCATTGGTTATCCTAGCTAGACTAGTATGAATATGACAGTCTTTTTATGCCATTTGGTGCAGATTTGAAACTGATCACCCTGGTGGTATACTTTGATTATTCCATACAAGGATGCCTATGTACTCAATAGTAGAATTGCTGTCACAAACTGTCTCTTCCCTTCAATGAGTACACTACTGCTTACTTCCACCCCTTTACTCTACATCTCCCTTCTCTTTGATCTATCTAAGTATTCTCACTGTAATATCTTTAGCTATGATTTCCTATAACTCGAACACTATCCCATAGTATACAACGCACTCGTCCATTTCCCCCTTAAACATAGATGACAACTTCAAGGCATTGTGACTCTCTCTAAATGTGTCCGAACAAACACTTAGTTTACAATTTTATATTTTTGAATTTGGTATAAGATTGCATTGTTTGAGTAAAAGCATTATGAAGTGTAATGATAAAAATAACAAGAAAGGAAAACACTTTTTTGCAAACTTGTGTGCCAGAGAGAAATTGAGTCTTCCAATGAATACAATCTGAATCAAATAAAAAGGGTGTTGAGAAAGGAAAGTAATATTTGTGATAATATTTTGAATGTCTGGAGTTCTTTTGGTTCCAGTGAGGGCGAAAACTAATTCCCGACAACCCATTTTGATGTAGCCATTTTGAAAATCATTGGACAGTAACAATTGAAGGGCTTGTGTAATTCCTCTGCAAAGTGATCATTCTAAAAAACCAAAAGAGGACTTACACCATGAGGATACCGAATTTATCAAGTGAATTGAGCAACACCATTTTTAATTGTGTATAATGGCTAAAAATTGACAATTTTCTTTGAGAAATACTTCTCTAGCTAAAATAAATTCATGAAGCATGCCGCGGGGGGGGGGGGGGGGGGGGGGGGGGGGTTGGAGGAAAAGTTAAAAGCAATGATCTCTCAAAATATCTCTAAGAAAAAACTTTCAAATTAAATTTTCATCAATAAAATTCGCCGAGAACATGAAATATTCAACGAAGGAAAATTCTTTGTGAAAAATAGTGAAACACCAAAGAGTACTTAAATCTCTTCATCTTTCACAAAGAATTGCAATGAAGTATGATAAAAATCCTTTACCCATGAGAATGTGCATGTAAAGAATGCACAAAAAAAGAATTATGTTTGGTAGGAGTTGATCTTATGCAGAGACACCTATAGGCTTCCACACTAAAGAAAAAATTTTCCCTTTAAATAAATAAAGATCATAAATATTTTCATCCCAAGGCTCATAAGGGCACGCACTACACTTTAGAGGGTCAAACTGTAAGCTAGGAGACACTTATCTCAAGTTTTTATTTATTTATTTTTTAGTGTTCTATATGAAGAAATAATTGAGATTCCAACAGCAGAGCATTTGAGACCCTGCTTTTACTCTGGGAAATTTAGACATTGTTTAATATAGAGTAATTGAGGCTCTATATTTATAAGATTTTGACTACACTCTGATTGTATCAATAGAAATTCTCCTTGTGATGGGAGGCACATTATGGTAACTTAACCACGTAGTAGAGCTAAGAAGTGTGTGCTTTTTAGGCTTTTCTTTTCAGAACAGGAAAATTGTACTAGAAGATAGTGTGGCAAAGTCCCATGACTTCACGCAGGTCACAAAAACCGCTCCAACATTAAGCAATCTCAAGAAAAAATCCTACCCTCGATCGGAAAAATCCACAAGTTTTCATAAAATCAAATATAACCGAGAACACTCGAAGAACTCCTTCCAGTCAGCACGTTAGAGAAAGCTCATATATACCCTTTATGAGACACCTAGGATCAAAAAACAAAATTTCAAAAAATTTAAGACGATACTTCGGTCTTAGCATGTCTCAACAGGATGCAGCGGAAGTAATGGATTGTAGAAAGGAACATTCTAACAATGGAATTCCTAAGGATAATGCAAAGATAAAATAGTTCATGTATTTTGATTTGTATTAGTATTACAAATAGTGATGAGAAATGAACATTGGTATCAGCTTAATCATCAAGCCGTAAGTATTCGGAGTCAGCTAACATAGCCTTTTAAGCCGGGGCTGCCAAATGTTAACTTGATCGATCACATAAGAGTACATACTATGAAGCTTAATAAGAAAAAGCACAATTAGAGAAGTTTAGTACTCTCTGTTTTTTTGGTTGCCTATCATTTTTTATTTGTCTTAAAGAAGTTCTCCAATCTCCTTTTAAAACACTAAAAGATTGAAAAGTCAAATTATGTTCATGTAATGTTGAAGTTAGTTTTAGAAATACGAAAAATATAAGATAATTCAAGCAATAGTATGCTAACATTTCAATTCAGCTGCTCTAACCACAAGTCTTCTTTTAAAAAAGGTACGCGCCTTCTTAAATGTTGAAAACTTTTGTGGGACAGGGAAAATATCAACTAGAATCTGGAAAAAAACAACAAATATAATTACATGAGTGAAGACAGTCCTGTAACAACTAAGTTTTTCTTAGAATTACATCATGTTATAATTGGGGGTATGCGAGCAAGAACAATTGAGATCAAACAAGAACGAGACAATATTTAACGTGGTTCGCTAACGTATTCACTAATAAATTCTACCTCCACGACCGGAACCCAATGTTTATTAAGAGCGAATACATATTTACACAACACGCACAAGTCTGGCCACAACCTAAGACACTTATATAGACTTAGGACCCTGACTTGTTCCCAAAACAACCTAAGAAAGTTTTCAAAATCGTAATAGAAAGCAATTCTAGCCGCCCCAAATCTTGCTAGTTTATTGAGTTATTCCAACAAATCTCCACCTTAATTCAAATCGACCTAGCAACCCGAATCCTCTTCGACTCTTGGTTGCTTTGATTGGAGACAAAGCTCCACCTTGGGTCGAATCCTTTCAACCACTCAAAAAATCATAACCTGATGCTTCTCTCCTAAAACATGAACCGGATTCGTCTCTCAGAACCATAAACGAGTATTCCTCAGCAGAGCCAGATGTTCCGCAGTTATATGCTGAACCAGATTCGCCAAAATATTTCTCCAACTACCATGTCAGATATTACTTAGACCTGATGCACCAGTAACGAGTGCCCAAAGAGATTGTCATGCCAGATTGCGCCCCAATTGCCTCTGATGCGCCATATGCTTGCCAAGACCCTAATCGCGCCATATGCGAGCCAACTACGCGTCACGGTACACGCCCCACAAAATAACATATGCGCCTACGAAAACAAAAATAGATACATAATTCGCCCAAGAACCACAACTAGAATCATACTCACACGGCAGATGCTCCACTCGAGGAGCCAACCGCCGGATCACCGATGCATGTGAAATTCCAAAACCCCTATTTGCACGGAAGACCCTTCCATTCTCACAAAGAATTCACACGAAAGGCCTATCCCGTTCTTTCGAATGGCCAATCGCCAAATTCGCGACAGAACTTTGTATGTGCCGGATTTGTCAGATCCCTTGAACGCCCAACTAGATGCGTGCTGAATATTTGCAACAGGATCCCACATAGACCCTCCATGGGGCTTCAGATAGTGCGTGTACACACGCTCTTGTTTCAAAGGACAACGAACGAAATCAACTTCTCCTCATGGAAAAATAGAACTTGATTGTTGAACCAGACATCGTCCTTGGCGAAATCTCGACACCTAACTCCGGATAGCCTGCTCCACCTGAATCGCAAAACCCCAACTTTGAGTTCCACCAAAACGTGAAACCCTAGCTTTTGGCTCCACATGGATTGTTGGAAATGGCTCTTGTTCCAATTTGTTATAACCTGGGGATATTCGAGCAAGAACGAGACAAT
Organism: Linanthus parryae; assembly: GCA_023055425.1. Classification (NCBI taxonomy): domain Eukaryota; kingdom Viridiplantae; phylum Streptophyta; class Magnoliopsida; order Ericales; family Polemoniaceae; genus Linanthus; species Linanthus parryae. The sequence goes on from JALGPY010000001.1 coordinate 94,352,731, forward strand.
ATTTAACGTGTTTCTCTAATGGGTTCACTAACGAATCCGCTAGCTACCTCCATGGCCAGAACCTGATGTTTATTGAGAGAGAATACAGATTTACACACCACAAACAAGTCTAGCCACGACCTAGTACACTTATATAGACCTAAGACCCTGACTTGTGCCCAAAGCAACCTAAGAAAGTTTCCAAACAGAATAGGAAACAATTTTAGCCGCCCCAAATTCTGCTAGTTGATTGAGATATTCCAACACATCATATAGCCAGGTAGGAGCCCGGAGCCTCGTGTAGAGGCTTCAAATGCCCTACCATTGAGCTAGCACTTGAGTATAAATCAAAATTTACGAGGACATAAAATTTACAGAATTTGAGATAAAAAGGAATGTTATCTAACACAATTAAATCTGGAATCGAAAAATTTCATTCAACCGGATCAAAATTCCATTTCCTGCCATTCACTTCATTTCATCATCGAAAATATAGATTCTTGGACCAAATAATTAATTATTTGTTAAAATTTAAGAAAATTCAATAAAATGTATTTTGATTTAAATTAAAGTTATATATCTAGTATCTACGCTAAAAATAAATTATCTCACAATTGTGGACTCATGTAGACACCAATGGGATATATATAGTCCCCACCTTGCTTGTCAAAATTACTATTTTCTCTTGTATTTTGTGTATTCAGTTCACTTTATCCCAACACATAATGTACAGTGACTTCGGTTACTTAAGGTTATTTATCAAAGTGCGATTATTTAATCAACCACTTCGCACCCACGTGGACTTATCAGCAGCCTGCATGTGACTACCCAATTGTGCTCCATGCACACCAGATCATGCTATGCATGCATGCTGGGACCATGAAATATGGTCCCTTTGCAGATTACAGCACGGGAATCAGACGATCAAGTGGTTTGGCGGCTGGAATAGAGTTCGTCGCAGGTGGTTTCTATCCCATATGCGATCCATATATGTCATAGAGAATACTTGTACAACCCTTGAATATGCAGCTCCGACATTAATGGTAACAATCTGTCGAGATCTCCGCCTTCACCACTTAATAGAGGGCGTGAATAATGCCATACCCCCACCTGATGACCGTTACTACTGGTTCTATATATATAAAGAAGCGATCCTCTTCATAGTTGTTATCATATTCATTACGCTTCTACACCTAACAAGACGTCTCTCTCCTCTATGACATACATTTCTTATTTCAATTCCCCAACATAACATAATATCCCGGTGTTCTCACACTTGGGTCACTGGTATTGTTCTAACTTGCTCTCTTACAGGAACACATTGTCATCATCCTAATCAGCAATTTCCTACTACTACTGCTGCTACTACTACTACTACTACTACTACTACTACTACTACTACTACTACTACTACTACTACTACTACTAATAATAATAATAATAATAATAATAATAATAATAATAATAATAATAATAATAATAATAATAATAATAGTTATTATTATTAGGCTTAATTACTTAACACATACCACCAGTATATCAAAAACAACACATTGCATCCCCCAACATTAAAATAGGCTTATTGCTGCCCCCATTTGCAATAAATCCTACTTGTTGAAAGTGGTAAAAAAATACATCCGAACAACATCCATATGTAGAGGGTAAATGTGGTAATACACAAAAAGATAGAAAATAATAACGAAAAAGAAAAAGAAAATTGATGAAGATAAGGATGTCGATAGAAGATGAGAAGAACTGGTTACCCTTCCTATTCCGTCTTTATTTATCCCTCTGTCCTATTTCTCTATTCTCTAACCCGTCTCTATAGTCTTTGCCTCCCTCTATGAGATCGTTTCTCCAAAGCCGGCAACTAAATCTGGAAATCGCCTCCTCACGGCGATGGTGACAACAACAATGGATAAGAAGTCAAATTCTTCCCCTTGAAGTAGCGTCCGATTTGAAAAAACACCCCCGTAATCACTCTGGAATAAAAATTGAATCTTCTAGGAGGTGGCTATAGAACAAAGTTTTACCCCCAGAAATGCAATTTGATTTGATGGGTTGATTTATCAAATTGGTTGTTGCTATTACTTGGGTCCTCAATTCTTATCATGCTGAATCGATGGGCTTATGAGGGTGTTTATCATGTTGCACCGCTTTGTAAGGACAGAAAAGAAAGCAGAAAGAGAGAGATATGGCCCTATGGTGGAGGGTAGTCGGTCTGTATTATGACCGATGTTAATTCAGGGTTTGTTATTTTTTGGGCTCTCCTGGTGGTTGGGTTGTAATAGATGCGAGAGAAAGGGAGTTAGCCTCCAGTGACTGAAGCTATGGAGTTTCAGTGGTGGAGGCGGTTATGGTTGGTGGGTATGAGTTGACAAAGAGTCGGCGATGATGGGCTGTAGGGAGGGGTTCGATTGAAAGGGGAAGGAAGTTCCTGCGTTTGATTGGGGGATGTGGTTGTGGGTGGAGGTCGTGCTCATCGGAACCGATGGAGGTGGCGGCGTAATTCTCCGGAATATGGGCTAGTTAGGCGGCATTATGAATGTTGAGCAGGTGTTCATATGTTCCTTGGGTGGACTGCTTTACCCTAAAAGAATTGGACTTAATCCCTCCGTCCCAGCCGTTTAGTGACAAAAGTGGAGAAGTGCTTTATTTAAAAAGCTGTAAATTGTTCAAAATACGCCCACTTACAGTGGGCAATAAGTTAGTGGATGGTGAGTCACAGAAATTTAACCTCAGTACTAATCTCCCACCTCTTACAAACCCCAAATATTACAAATTTCCCTCCAATTGAAATGTCTAATCCTAGACCTTTAAAACATCAACTGAGTGTTTCTATATAAACCAAGAAACCCAGTTGATGAACATCACAGTTTACAGAGAAGAAAAAAGCAGAGCACTGTGCTGGTGAAGAACAGTAGCTGAAGAGAAATTTTGAATTCCAGATAACCACCATCATCATATGCACCACAGTAAGCATATTCATTGCCTAACTCCATTCCATCTTTTCTTCTCCTTCTACTCCTTCTCATTTATTGTAAAAACCCGCATTTCAGAATTATGTTAGCTTAAAAATGGCGGTGAAACGACTAAATTGTGAACATAAAGAGTCAATCAAGGTGTTCCTACTACAACATAGTAGGAGGGTAAATGTTGGCTTAAATCAAATAATGGTTGCTATTAAGGGTAGTATAGATGCAACATCCACCAAATTTGGAGTTACAAGAAAATCAATATACAAAATATGGGTTGACATGAAGGTGCTCGACACATTCGGACATGCAATGGATGTCAAGCCCAAATTTTCAGGCAACAAAATACCAGCATTGGTGATAAACTCTTCACAAGTTGGGCTTATTGAGTTCAAAAAGAGAAAGACAATTAGAAGTCTACCAGGTACTATTTGCATTAACTTTTTTTTATTGTCAATAAACTCTCACAGATTATATAATAATAATAGAGAAATGTCATGTAGTTAATGAAAATACTAGGAGCATTACAAATCAGAGTCACTCACAATCATTTGATCATTCACAACAAGCAAGAAGAGTGTAATACTGAAAAAGTTTCCCAATTGTTGCATTTAAGCATAATGCTTGTACATTGATATGAACTCTCTCATATTTTATAATCATTATCAAGAAGTTTCATTTTGTTAATGCAAACACTAGGAGAGCATCACAAATTAGTGTCACTCACTAGCATTAACAACAAGCAACAAGAGTGTAATACTAAACAAGTTTATCAATTGTTGATTTTAAGCATAATACTTGTGCATTGATATTGAACTCTCTCAAATGTTTCTTAATCATCATTGAATAGCTCTCAAAATATGCAGATACATCATAGAGCATGATATACTAACTGTAACAACACTGAACTACATGGATTAGTGACTTAAATCATGTAATAACTGAAAATTGACAAAGAGAACATGTAATTCTGGTAATGCACAAATTGTAACAACACTGAACAACATGGATCAGAGAGTTAAAACATGTAATAATTGGAAATTGACAAAGAGAACATGTATTTCAGGTAATGCACAAACTTTAACAACAATAAACAACATTGATCAGTGATTTAAATCATGTAATAACATAAAATTGACAAAGAGAACATTCATGTAATGCACAAACTGTAACAAAAATAAACAACATGGATCAGTGATTTAAATAATGTAATAACTGAAAATTGACAAAGAGAACATGTATTTCAGGTAAAAAAACAAACTGTAACAACAATAAACAACATGAATCAGTGATTTAAATCATGTAATAACAGAAAATTCACAAAGAAAGCATGTATTTCAGGTAATGTACAAACTGTAACAACAATAAACAACATGGGTTAGTGACTTAAATCATGTAATAACTGAAAATTGACAAATAGAACATGTATTTCGGGTCATGCATAAAAATAACACATTTATGTTAAAAATGCAGTTAATTATGGGACATCCAAATCAACTATAGGAAGATGGAAAAAGAAAGTAGACCTCAGAGCAGTTACTAGTGCAGTTAAACCAGCACTTAATGAGCATAACATGTTTTCAAGACTCAAGTTCTGCCTCAAAGCAATCACAGTTGATCATACATGTGCCACAAGATTCAAGAGTATGGCCAACATAGTCCACACTGATAAAAAGTGGTTTGATTTTAAACAACTTGTTGAGAGATTTATTTTGCTCCTAGATGAGATAACACCTCATAGATCAGCACATTCAAAGGCTTCCATACCTATGTTGATGTTCATGTGTGCTGTAAGTAGGCCTATCTATGGGATAGATGGAGATGTGGTGTGGGATGGCATATTAGGGATCTGGCCATTTTTGAAAAAAAATTCAACAAGAAGAGGAAGTGTGTACAGACCTAGGGGTACACTAGAACTGAAGCCAATACCATTAGTTGACAAAGAATGCAAAAGAGACATGATCACCAACCACATAATACCTGAAATCAAGACAAACTGCGTGAAGGTATATCAAAAGACATCAAGATACAACAAGATAATGCACCATGCCATGAATCTGCGGATGACCCAGAGTTCATAGCTGCAGCTACTAGTGATGGATTCATCATCAGTATGGTTATCAACCAGCTAGGATTCCAGATACAAATATCAATGACTTAGGTTTTTTCAGTTCAATCCAAAGTCTACAACAAGAGATGCAAATTGATAATTTGGAACAGTTGATAGAAGCAGTTCATATGGCATTTGAGGTACTCAAACCAGAAATGCTTGATGATATATTTCTAACTAGCCAACAATACATGGTGGAGATGCTCAAAGTCAAGGGACACAAATACACTACCACACATGGGTAAGCAACATCTGAGATCAATAGGCATGTTGCCAAGGGACTTAAGTGGAAATTGGACTAGTTAGAGAATGCATTGAATATTTGTTGGAGAAAAATCAACAAATAGATAATGCATTCCTTTTGGAGACACTGGGATACTATGTTTAGAGAAAATAGAGAATGTGGTGTTTGTTAATTAGACAAGCATATGAATAGGTAGACAATCATGTGTCTTGCATACTTTTGGTCTCTGTGAGATAAGTATTGTAAAATCTTTTGTTGCACATGTCTCAGAATTTTAGATCATCATTGACATGTTGGAAGTATAATGCAACTACCATATAAATACATAAGTGTTGATGTAATAAAACAACAACATTGTATGTGTATTATCCAAAGGCATCACAAAATGTGTCACTCAGCAGAAACATGCACACTCTTACTTGTAATTACTACACAACAACACTATGTAATTAGGGTATTAGCAATAACATTTCTACTACCAATTGTATCAAGAGTATAATACAAAAAAGTTTCTCCATTGCTACAACATTGTACATATGGCATGACACAAGATATCCTCGGAATGTATTTCAATGCTTCATCATTGAATAAGTCCCACCAGGTCAGTCTAATAAAAAAAATAGTTTTCTCATTCATCTCAACTAAACACATAACCAGATGTCAAAAACCAAGAACATATCACATTGTGATAGGTAAGTGGATCACACAAGCCCAGATGAATACCAGGTCACATAGTGACAAATTATTGGGTCACATTAGCAGGGATCAATAGATTAATGAGGCACAGATGAACATATCACATTGTTGTTGGAATAGGTGCCCTAGAGGCAATCTAGATTTAGTATGAACATTGTTTGGCTAGAATATTAATTTATTATTCATGGAGATATTTAATATAATAAAGTCCTTAGATAACAACGTGTTGTTTATCTAAATATCCCTAGTCCATTATATTGATTTACAGAACGATCACTATAGACTAGTATGTGGGTAGATTGATATGGGGATATCAAGTCTAACACATGGGTATACATTAGGTGTAATGGCATACTGGATTGACCCACAACAAGAAGGCTACATGGATTATGTCAAAGTCACAAGTGTTTCTCGTAGTGCTAATGGTATTATAATCCTTAGACTTGTAGTCACTGGGTACTCTAGTTGTAAAAAATCATGCTTTGATATTATTAAACGTTACACCGTAATTGGGTAACTATAAAGATAGCTATCGCGCATGATAGGAAGCAAGCTGAGAGATGGTAGTTATGTAGAGAGGATTTGTCCCAACCACATAATGGGAGAAAATATCCATGGGCCACTCAAGGGATGGTGCTTATAAAATAACTGGCCAGACTCAGATAAATAAATATGGTGATATTGTTGTTATTTGCTCGGATAAGCATATTCCCAAGATCGAGGAACTACATATTGGATATAAGAGTGTGATTATTATGTCTCGTGTCCAATCCGGATATGGAGACAAAGGGATAATACGATACGGTAACATTGGGCACATGGTTTGTCGGATCACTGACTATTTCTATTAATTGGGTGACATAGATGTGTTGCTAGACACCGCTCTATGTTCATAATAGTTACTATAATTTAAGTATAAACCTATAGGGTCACACATCGAATGGATTAATCTGGATTTGGATATTAATTATTTGGAGTAATTAATTAAAAGGATCATAACGTAACCACATGCAATGTTAGTAGGACTAATTTTCAAGGTGGACTACTCCCTGTATTGACATGATTAGTATTCGAAAGTATGTAGTTAATAATAAGGAGTTATATACTATATAAGGGCACTCCAGTTTGTTATTTTCTCTACACAAGTAATTATTGAGAGAACATAACAATGCAGGGAGAGAGAGAAAGCAAGAGGCGTCCGCCCCTTACCCGTCGACCTCTTGTGGCGCACGGCCAGGTGCCTCAGTTTGCGTGATTCTTCCTTCTTCTTCTATTGCTAGCACTATACATGGAGAAGGATTCCAGGTGTGATCCAAAGTTGTGGAGGCCATACAGACGAAGACACAATTCTTAGTAGTGATATCACAAACTAAGTTATACAGTTTTCTACTTTTATCATGTTATGATTGCTTGTCTGTGATCCTTGGATGGATTTGAGCAGGATAAAATTTTGTTATTCCGATGCGTAACCTGCATCAAAATTTTATAGTGGTATCAGAGCCACATGTCGTAGCGCTTAACATGATATTATGTGTTAATGTTTATCAGTTTTTCACTATTTTACAATTTTTCGCGAAAAACTGAAGTTAAGCACATGTAGCAAATTGAATATGATTCAATGGAGATTGTGCCAATTTTACATATCGTATAAATTTTGACAAATTTTATTCACATATGATGTGAGTTTTTGGATTTTGAAAAGCTAGGGTTAGGGTACAATTAGGGAAAAGGGGTGTTTCTCATCAATTGAAAATAAGGAACACAAGAAAAGAGAAGTTTTAGGAAACAACTCCCAAAAGGGGCGGCCAAGGGGTCGATCGCCCCCTTCCTTGCGCACCAAGCATGCCACAGCCAAGAGCCGGTTCGGCCTAGCCAGCGGCATCTGAGGCCGACCGGTTCGGCGGCTTGTGGCGGTCCATGAAGGGTTCATCCAACTAGCTTGGTGGGCCCCTTGGACCATTTTGACCCTGAAAAATCCAAATTCAATTAAAAAATGACCAAGCGCGTTAAAATTGGTTTTTAACTGTATTATGTCCTTTATTGCATGATGGATGAATATGGCCTAGGTTGTGGATGTTTATTTTGTGGTTTGGTTTTAGTTTATTGTAATTAATGTAATTAATTGGTTTTATGGCCTGCGTGTAGACTTCTCCATTGCTTGTGAGGTATCTCTATTTAGTATAGATGCTAGTTGAAAGTGTGAGTATGAAGATGTAAAAGCAGCTAAATACTCTAGAAGGGGGGGGGTGAATAGAGTATGCCAAATTTTTACAAAACTTGCTAGGAAGATGAAAACTTGTGAAAACAATGAAGTTCAAGGCCTTGAAAACTAGTTCAAGCCCTTGGAAAGAATGCAGACAGTGTAAAGCAAGTATGTTTTCCCAGTGAGTCAAGGTTGTTAACAATGTCAGTGAATCTCTTGCATTGTCTCTGATGGACTCATATGCATTCATCTTGAACATATCATATTGTCTGAGATAAATGTTGATCTTAGTTTGCTTGACTGGACTGGTTCCTTCAAAGGTAACCACAAGTTTATCCCAGATTTCTTTAGCAGTTGTGCATCAAGAGATCCTGTTGAATTCATCTATACTCAAAGCACAATACAAAATGTCAATAGCCTTGTAATTCTTAGAAAATTGCTCTAATTTAGAAGAGGAGAGTGAGTCTTCTGTTTTGGGAGTTTTGATCCCATCTTTTTCTGTGTAGAAAGTATGTGGTCCATTTTGGATAATGGTCCAAAGCTCTAGATCTTGATCAATAATGAACATTTTCATAAGAGCTTTCCAGTGAGCAAAATTATCTCCACAGAATAGAGGAGCTCTGTTAGCAGCTATTCCTTGTGAGAAACCACCATCACTTGCAATACTCATGATCACGAGATGATTAAATCTTATACAGTGATACAAGCTCTGATACCAATTGAAAGTGTGAGTATGCAGATATATATGCAGCTAAGATACTCTAGAGGGGGGTTTAATAGAGTATGCCAACTTTTTGAAAAACTTGCTAGGAAGATGAAAACTTGTGCAATCAATGACGTTCAAGGCCTTGCAAGGTAGTTCAAGCCTTTAAAGAAGATGCAAAAAGTATAGAGCAAGTATGTCTTTTTCAAGGCCTTGAAAACAATTTCAAACTCTTGAAAAATAAAGTTTTTTTGTGTGCTGCAAAAGCTATGAAAGTAAATGAATTGAAAAGGCAAAAGACAAGTGATTTATAGAGTTCAGTCCACTTGGACCAACGTCTCTACCTCAGGGATTAGATCCCTGCAGGATTTTCAACTCAATTCTTATTAATCAAAAGCTAAACCCTAGAACTCAAGCCCAGAGAGTTCCCTTACTTTGTTAAGCTTGTGGTTTTCCCTAACCTGTCTAGTACCTGCTCTAGCTAACTGATTAACTAAGAATTATCTATCGTTCACCTTGCACAATCCTTGAGAATAGATATAGAGATAATACAAAAATGATCTACCAATACAGCTCAATACAGAAGTACACATACAGTAGAAAATTGCAGTGAAAATGCAGTGAACTTCTGTGGAATGGATAGGAAGAATGATGAACTTATTTGATGCTTGTCAATCCAGAATTCTTTCTCTTTTTTGCCCGTTGAGTTTTTTGTCTTGCTGCTTCGGATTTGAGCACTATTTAAACTTCAAACAACTCTGCAAATCTCCCCAGATTTTCAGCAACAAACTTCCTATTTTGTAGGCAACAGAGTTTGACTACTTTGAAATCTTCTCCAACGGTTGGATTATCACAATCTTCAGAGATTTTGTCGTAATCTTTCATTTAAACACAATGTGAAGCTGTCATACACGTCTGATTGATCACAGGATCAAAGTGTCCAACTATTTCCAAATCTGCAGCAATTCAGTTTAGAAAACAATCCTGCAAAACATAGAAACAAAATTTCCTGCATTATCATGGTCAAACAGATTATATCTTATGATCAAAACATGTTAGAAAAATTTCTCTTTCATCATCTAATAACAAAGAATCAAGCACATGAAAGAGAGAGAGTAAATCAACTCAGAGATTTTTGCAGAAAACACCCCCTGAGAGTGTGCATACAGGTTAAGCAGTTTCAAGGTTTTGAATCTTGTTTCAAGGCCTTGAAAATAGCTAAACTATTTTCAAGACTCTGAGACTGATTCAAGGCTTTGAAAGCAGGTTCAAGGCCTTGAAATAGCTATTCCAAATTTTGCACAACCTGATCTTTCAATCTCCACCTTGATGAAAGACAAAACCAAATTCTGTTTGATCCTTAGTCTCTGCAAAATAAACTGATTAGATCACAATTTATGACACAGTATATCCAAAAAGATCCAACTTAATCAAAATACCAACAGAAACTTAAACAGTTGCAAATAAACCAAATAAACCTAAGAACCTAAAAACCTAAAAACCTAAAAACCTAGAGTTTCTCCCCCTTTTTTACTTTCATCCAAAAGAGAGAATATGTTGGATCAAGTGTCCGGAAAATTTTGAAAACTTAAAAGAAAAACTTTGAAGATGTGATAATGGGGAAGAAAGAGTAGGCAAGATTAAGTTGTTGGATCTTCATCTTCATCCTGATCTCCTTCCTCTTTCTCATTGTCTTCTTCATTAGTCTTGTCTTGCTCTTCCTGTTCCTCTGCATTCCCACCAGCAACAGTTGTGTCTTCAGTCTTCTTCAAGGTAATCAACTGTTCATCTGAGTCAGGGCTATTGGCTACATTTTCTTCCTGTGATGCCTGTTCTGCTACCTGATTTCCCTTATCTGATACTGGACTAACTTCTTCCTGGTCTGAATGCTCACTAGACAAATCCTTGTCAGAGTCTCCTTTCTTTGTACCTTCAGCATCCTCAGGAACATCAATCAAATTCATGCTTCTTAAGATGCTTTCCACCATGTACTTGACTTGCCCCAAATCACTTTCCAGTCCAAAAACAGTTTCTTTGACATCCTCCATGTCCAGCTCCAAACCATAAAGTCTCTGATTGTCTGTTGGCTGAGAAGTCTGACTTGAAGTGGGAGTCAAGGTCTTGGTCTTAAAAACTTATTTGCACCTAGTTCTGCTTCAGTCAAGTCTGAGTAAAGTTTCCAAACTTTCGCTTTTTTCTTCACAACTCCAATGTTCTCAAAGGCTTTCACATTGAGTACCCCAAATCCAGATGTGACTGATTCCTCTCCAGAAGTTGGAATCTCAAAGTGTTCAAAGAACAAAGTGAGCAAGTTTGCATAGGGCAGAGGGTGAATCCTTATACTGGTAAGGCTAAAGAGCATGTGTTCAATCACGAGTTTTGGAAGATCAATCTCATAGCCATGCATAACCATATACATGATGTGTAGCATTCTCTCAGTCACCAATTCTCTAGAGTTCTCTCTGGGAAAGATACACCTAACCAGTTGTAGATAGTGCTTTCTAGACAAGCAGATCTTAGCCACGTGGCGATCATCCAGCACACCTAGCTGTGCTTCACACACACTGGATCACCAGCCGCGCTGATCCACGTGGGGGCTGCGAGACAGGGCCCTCGCATACCACCACACGGGACTTGTAGGGACTTGGTTGTTTGGAGGCTAGAGTAAGTCCTGTCGCGCGCGAGCGACAACCAAGCCCGCGCGCGACCCCTAGTAACTGCTTTGAGAGATTTATGGCACGAGCTCCATAAACCCGGTCAACCCGGTCAACCTCGTAACGGTTCCGGTATACGCGGATAACGTGCTGTAACGGTCCCTATATACGCGGACGAACGTGCCGTTGTGGTTAAGATAATTAAGCCGCCATTAATGGGCGCACTAACCACACTACAACGGTCACATTCTCCGTTATATATAGGATCGTTAACCCTTCCATACAGGGGAGAATCACCCGAGATACGCGAAAGCACTGCCAAAATCCTGTCTCTCTCATACAGTACTATTGCCTTACTCTCTCCCTACACACAACCCTATTCTTCCTGTGTTCTTTCTGTCCCCTACTATTGGTGTATATTGAATTCTCTCTGCAGGATTCTCTCGTACACATTTGGTGAACCCGAAGTGAATCTTAAGTGATCTTCAAGCCTATCTGCCGTGATAGCAACACTATGCGAATATGATATTAAGTGATCTTCAAGCCTATCTGTCGTGATACCAACACTATGCGAATATGATCTTAAGTGATCTTCAAGCCTATCTGCCATGATAGCAACACTATGCGAATATGATCTTAAGTGATCTTCAAGCCTATCTGCTGTGATAGCAGCACTATGCGAATATGATCTTAAGAGATCTTCAAGCCTATCTGCCGTGATAGCAGCATTATGCCAATATGATCTTAAGTGATCTTCAAGCCTATCTGTCGTGATAGCAGCACTATGCGAATATGATCTTAATTGATCTCAAGCCTATCTGCCGAAATAGCAGCCATACTTGAGTCCAATCTTAAGTGATCCTCAAGCCTATCTGCCAAGATAGAAAAACTATGCAAATGCGATCTCAAACAATCTAGAAACTCATCTGCTAAGATAGCAGTTCTCATGAATGATTTTTATAATCTGCGAATCTATCTATTGGATAGCAAATCAGAGCAACAACGCAAAGTGCGAATACGACACTACAAGAGGCGAAGTTTGCCAATACGCATGTGAAACTGCAAATTGTTGCGACACGAATAGCAAATAATACAAAGCGCTTTATTATGAGTCAAAATGACTTATAATTTATCTGTCTAGATAGCAACTTAGAAGAGAAAGCTCAGACTGAGCTAATTACATAGTCAAAATGACTTACAATTCATCTGGATAGCAGCCTACAGGCGAAAGTTACAGAGAAAGGAAATCGTTACTGTAAAATGATCAGCCTACAGGATCTAGCAAAGGCTATGCGGCATAATAGTCTGCGACCAAAGATCTGTAGCAAGTAGGGTCTTTCTATAAAACGAACGGCCTACAAACGCTACAAGAGCTATGCGACGCATCTTCAAGATCCCAGGATCTGACAAGGCCTCTGTCTGGTCTTCTGCCCAAGAGATGTGCCCGATGAACCACCTGTTCAGGCGTATGCGGCGGTGAAGAACAGGCAAGCAGCAACTCCTGGGGCAAGAGGCTCCTTGTCCACGGAGACGAGCGCAATGGCTCGCCACCCCGAGTTCAAGAACGTGGAGGCAAGAAGTTCTCCTCTGGGAAAGCTAGAGGAGAAATCCACCGTTCATTACGAGCTGGTAAAAAGGTCAGTACAGTATTGCACCTCGCCGGAAGGCAACCAAAAGTACGACCTGCAAGCATAATAGACGAAGAAAATTCTTCGAGCAAGCATGAGGTATTATGTGCATCTTCTTTACGACGGTTATGAAGATCAATAAGCCTCGTAAAGAAGATCTTGGAAGCTATTTCTATGGCACAAAGGACAAACTCAGGTTTCAAAACTTGAAGTTGCCATGAATCAACGAATGACAAGCGTTGAAGCCAGCAGTCGTAAGGATTCATGGCAAGCCACATTTTGGGATGAAGAACCCAAACAACAAGAGATAGGGCTTATATAGAACCTACGGAGACCCTTCAGTTCCCTAGCTGAGTCAGCAAAGCTTGGAAAAGGGGCAAGAATCAATCACTTGCACCTTGAAAGAGGTAACATTCAATTACCCTACTAAAGGCTACGACGATTCAGTTGCGTGTCCTAATTAATGACGGAAGGTCATGATACGGATCGACTTCCCAAGGAAAGCGTGCTTATCTGATAAGCAATTAGCGCGAAAATCAAGGCAGAATATCGCAAGCTGAGGTCATAATTGATACGCACAAAGATATTCGAGCGAATCCCGGGAAGGGCAAAACTGGCATTCAAGCCTTGAATAAAAAAAAAGGGGGGGGGGGAGAAACCCTAGCAACATTAACAATAATTTTTTAACATTTTGTTCAAAAAAAATACTTGCTATTGTTCAAAATAAGTCTTTGATCAGGGAGTCATCAGGAGAAAACTGAAGTGACAAATTTGTCACTTGGTCCACTTCTCGCTTCAACTGCTCGTAGTTGGTGCTCATCTCATGGAAGAGCTTCACAGCCTCTTCAGCTTTCTGCCTTTGCTTCTCTACTTTTTGCCCCTCAGCTGCGAGGTTATGGAAGCCGCGCTTCAAATTCACAGTCGCGCGAATCTGGGTGACTCTGTTGACAAGGTACCTGAAGCCCAGCTTGCCCTGAACTTTGGCTTGAAGGCCTTGCCACATGCTGAAAAGCAACCGCGCACTCTGAGGAGAGATGGTTGCAGGTGTGGCCGCAGACAGCTGCTCCAAAATCCAAATGGCTTTAGTCAAGAACAACCTCCTGTTAAAGGGTTCTATCTCCAGAGACGTCGGAAAAGATCGAGGATAGGAGAGACGCATCCGAACCAGCCAGTCCACATCATCCTGCTTCAACCCTAAACGATTTTAAATCAAGTTTAGAACATGAAGCTGGTAAATGAAAAATGCAAGATGCGAACAGGAAAAGTGATAACATACCAGTCCCTTCAAGGATCTCGCGCAAAGAAGGAATGCCCATTGCTGGGGCAGCTGAAGGCTGTCCTCGTTCCATTGCTCTTCTATCAGCTGCAAGCTCTAGCTCTTCATCATTGGTAGGAAGGGTATAGGCCGCACCAGGTGCGATCGCAGCTCCCACATGCGAACTCCAAAAGTTCCATGCTTGAGGAATCTCTGGAGGCTCAATCCCTGCTGGAGGGACGACAACGGTAGAAGCTGCTGCTCGATTAGGGACACCTTCAGATGCGAAAGGCTCGTGAGACTCAGGAGCACTCATTTGAACATTCACGTTCGCATGTGATCCTACACCTTCCATGATCTGCTCATGAATCTCAGCCTCAGCAGCATCTGCCTCCATTTCCTCAGCAGCAGCATTAGTATCTTCCTCCATCAGCACAGTGTTAGCTACGGCATCATCAGAAACTTCGATGACATCCTCCAAGGGCCCTCCTGCATGCTCAGCAGCTGCGACAGGCTTCTCGATATGAGAACTTCGCACTGGGATATAGGAAGCATAAGGTTGACTCCTCTGTTCCAGCACGGCTTCACCAGCATTACCTGCGATACAAGACAGTGTGAGGTAACTTGTGTCAAACAATATTTCATTATTTTGATAAACAAGAGCGAGCACCTCCACGCGTAGGTGGGATTGTAGCATCTTCGTCTTATACTAAGGACGCGAAACCATGACCTATTAATGTGTCTTCGTTAAGCATATCCTTAAGGTGAGCGTGACCTGGGGTGCGAAGAAACCAGTCATGAGGATGATCGAGTTACTAAGCCTAGTTCACAAGCGTTGTTCAAATGATTACCTGAAGGTTCACCGCACTTGCTTACTAGCCAGCGCGAATGTCGGCTTTCGATAAGTCATGATTTAATGCACCAACAATCACGTCTCGGTAAGTTACTGCAAGATTAAAAATCTCACCTTCATTGCCACCTGCGATTTCCTCAAAGTCCGCTTGAGCCTGCTCCAGAGCAGCCGCATCTTCTTCTTGAACCGCATCTTCCTCATCAACTTGAGCAGCCGCATATTCCTCATAGATTTGAGTTGCATCTTCCTCTTGAGCCGCATCTGTTTCATAGGCTTGCCGCGCCAAGTCGTCAACATGTTGCTCTTCCAAGCTCCTTTTCTTTATGCGTTCAATATCCTCTTCTTCTCGCTTCCTTCTTCTTTCAGCAGCCTCCGCAGCTGTTCTCCTAGACTCAGCAAGGATGTCCTTGTCTATGTTTTCGCTGGAAACACCAGAGTGAGAACCCCTCTTCTGCCTCTTGGCTAGAAGGCCGCTGATGGTCTCTGCATCATCATCTGCAAGGGAACAAACTGTTCAGTAAAGATTGCGAGAGTTGAGATAATGAGAAGATAAGTACGTTTGGGATACCTTCCGACTCTTCCTCTTGTATCTCACCTCTCTCTTCTTCTCTGACATCTTAGACTCTCTCTTCTTCTTCATCATCGTCTCCTTCTCTCACTTCCCTTCTATCATCCTCCTCTTCCTCCTGACCAAACGGAACAAAGGTCTCCACTGCGAGCTCCTTCCGCACCTTGCTTGGCATGCGACATTTGCCTTTGTCCCTGGAAGTAAGGGACTTCGCAGGGGAGGAAGCTGGAGCACTCCTAGGGGAAGAGATTGTGATTCCCTTCTGCCTTGGTCTCTTTTCCCTCGGAGCAGCAGTTGCTGGAGGAGATGGATCGTTACGGGGAGGAGACAAAGCCGGAGTGTTGTCTATCAGCGAGTCAGCAAATACGTCCATGACCTCGCGAATTCGGGCCTCAATTGCGGGAGCCATTCCCATTGCTAGCCAAATCGGCTCACCCTGCCTTCTCTTAGCAACAATAGTGTTGATCAGCGACTTGGAACGCTCACCGGATGCAAACCTTCTCACACAGCACTACAACAGAGAAGGGAGTATAAGTATAAGTTTCGATACATCAAGATAAAGGAATTCGACATGCGTAAAGGAGATTGTTCACCTTGGAAAAATCTTCGCTGTACTTGATGACATGCGAAGCACCTTCCCTAACGGCAGCCATCTTCTCTTCAAGAATGGTGGAGGGGCACAGGTGATTCTCGTGGTCCAACAACGAGTAGCAGCCATATTTGGAGTTGTCCAAGCTACAGATAGGACGGAAAGGGAAGGAATTTCCCTTGATCACAGGTGCTCTGCTCGGCCGAGGGGTTGACTGTGTCTCAAACCTCGCTTGCTGGGTATTCCAATAGACGACCCAATTCTTCGAGTAGCCACCTGCGCGGTTACCTGGGGTTTGTTCGAAGGGAAGGTTGCTCCTTAAGATCGTTTTGCACTCGCCAGACAGTAGTCGCTTGTAGCAGCCTCTGATGATGAACTGCGGCCAGATTGATGATGCCACCGCATCAAAGCCAAACTGGGGAGAAACGCGAGTAGGATCGACATACACCGTGATCCTCTCGTACCTAAGAGTAAGCTCGCAAACATACTCCGCAAGAGCAGGAAGAGAACCTCTTAGACACCAACAGAAGAATTCGCGATAGCGCTCATGGAAACGCTTGTGACCCTCGAAAATAAGATCTTCCGAGAAAGCAACAGCCTTGGAAGGATACAATTTTCAGAACCATCGTACATTCTCAATGCGCGTGGCATAAGGCCTAGCCGTAAACTTGCTGCGATCGTCGCATATCAAACTCCAGGTACACTTAGGAAAAAGAGTTCCAAACCATCTTGCAGCCCTGCCACTGTTAAGCTCTTCCTCCGCACCTGGGACACACCATTTCTTGGGCCTAGAAGGAACAGGAGCATAGGAGGGCCATCGCTCTAAAACCCACATGTTCAAGAATGCGATGTTAACATAGGTTAACACGTCCAAGCGGCCGCGGGAGTCCTTGGTTGCCACAACCAGTTGATCCAATCTGTGGTACAGGGTGCCCAGGACTAGTGGCCCAAGTGCGACTCTTTGACCAAGGGTCAGTTTCACAGCAAGAGGGAGGACATGGTAGAAAACCCCATCATGAGGGTGACCATCAATCAAATACCTCGATAACCAGGCGCAGAGGAAAGCACACAGGGTCAGATGATAACCCTTCCCGTTCACATAATTTTTAGCCTTCGGGTTCTGGCTCAGGAGTTTCTTGGTCATACTACTACTCGCATAATTGCGGAAGAAGTACTGCACCCACTTGCCCCAAGTGTTCTTCGCAGATGTATCAACTAGCTTCCAGTCGTGAAGAGGTTTCGCAGATGTCCACCGGGTGGAAATTTTCTTAACCTCTGACAAGCACTCTTCCATTTGCTTGTAGAGAGCAAGTTCCGGATCGGTCCTCAAAGGGCTTAGAGGATCCACCTCACCAACATGAGAAAGATCATACAACATGTGTACATCTTCCAGAGTGGGAGCAGCCTCGAACTCAGCAAAGTGGAATGTGTGGGTCGCAGGCGAGTAACGCGAGAGAAGGTTTAGAAGCATGGACTGGTCCAGCTTCACGGCAGCACCCTAGCACGAACAGCGAAATAAATGCCAGCATTGTTCAAAATGATGGCGTGATTTGTCAACACATGGTCGATCCACTCATCCATGAAATCCAATTTCTGAACAAACGCCTGGGTACAAATTGCAGTGTGGGGGAAAAACCCATTTTCAACCCCTAATCGAACCACATCTTTGGAATCGATCAATTCCAGCATGGCTGCGTTAACATGTGGGGTCAATGTCTGCAACTCATCAGATGGAACAGGAGTCGTCAGGTTCTTCACCTTAACCCTAGAATGATAAAAGTCTTTTCCGCCCAAATAGGGGGCTTTCCGCCATAGATTTTGGGGAAGATCGGGTATCTCCTCGACTTCTTTAACGGATTTGGTTCCTTTTGTCTTCGCCATTCCTGCGGAAGAGCAAGAAAAAAAGGGGGAGAAATACACACACTTTCAGTTCAAATTTCAGGAATCAGTTCGAGTTTGAGGTTGAAGCAACGATGTTTTAAGAAGAGAAGATGAACAGTCCAGTGTCAATTTTGGGGTCTGAAAGTTCAGAATCGTTTACATTACTGGGAATTTCAGAAACCCTACATTCAAAACTCTTACAATTTGGGGAATAAATTAGTTCTGTGTTCAAAGAACAAGGCCTCTCTTGCAGTTTCCAACGAAGTGGCATGTTTCAGATAGTTATGGGTTTGCAGATCCAATACAGTTCAAAGCATATATCAGTACATTAAAGGAATTGAGCAAGGCCAACCTTGTTTTGGTAAAGCTTGCTTGGATGCGGACAGTTGAAGAAGACGATTGACAAGAAAGAATTGATGATTGATTATTTGAATCTGCTCTTGAAGGCTTCCGGGTATCATTAACTTTAAGAGAAAGAAGTGATGCTTTGCAACAATGGAGAGCACAGAGTATTTATCCAAAAACAATGAAGGGTTGCTTCCTTTCAGTAGTCGAATCGCAACCGTCACCGTCAAATCGCGCAATCACAGGACAAGCTGACGTCATGCCTAAAACCGTAAAAGACCAGACGGCACGACTCTAGGGATTTTAGGTCATAATGACACGCACGGGGGCTGAATTTGCGTGTATTTGAAATGGTGCGTGGCGGCGACGCGTACGTTGGTTCCTGCGCATGGAAGCCTATCCAGCTATGCGTCTTCACGCGCAGAAAGGGGGCTAATGTAGATAGTGCTTTCTAGACAAGCAGATCTTAGCCACGTGGCGATCATCCAGCACACCTAGCTGTGCTTCACACACACTGGATCACCAGCCGCGCTGATCCACGTGGGGGCTGCGAGACAGGGCCCTCGCATACCACCACACGGGACTTGTAGGGACTTGGTTGTTTGGAGGCTAGAGTAAGTCCTGTCGCGCGGGAGCGACAACCAAGCCCGCGCGCGACCCCTAGTAACTGCTTTGAGAGATTTATGGCACGAGCTCCATAAACCCGGTCAACCCGGTTAACCTCGTAACGGTTCCGGTATACGCGGATAACGTGCTGTAACAGTCCCTATATACGCGGACGAACGTGCCGTTGTGGTTAAGATAATTAAGCCGCCATTAATGGGCGCACTAACCACACTACAACAGTCACATTCTCCGTTATATATAGGATCGTTAACCCTTCCATAAAGGGGGGAATCACCCGAGATACGCGAAAGCTCTGCCAAAATCCTGTCTCTCTCTCATACAGTACTATTGCCTTACTCTCTCCCTACACACAACCCTATTCTTCCTGTGTTCTTTCTATCCCCTACTCTTGGTGTATATTGAATTCTCTTTGCAGGATTCTCTCGTACACACCAGTATGGTATGAAGGTTTTTGGCTTCAACATTCAACACAGAATGTGTTAACTGTTTGGATGAGGTTGAGATGTTTGGAAGAAAGAACTCTTCTTTGGCTAGCTTCAAGGTTGCTGACTTTGGTGGATGGTTGCTAGTATCATACCTCTTTGGACACCCTAGCACATTGGCAAACTCAGAGTGATCTAGTTCAATTACTATCCCATCAACTTTAGATTTGATCACCAAATGTGCAGATCTCTTAACTTGGGTCAAGTTCAGGTAGAAGAGTCTAGTGAGTCTAGGGTAGGGAAATTCTTTAGGATCCAGTATACACCACAAAGAACTCTTCTTCAACATGGATACGCACTTAAGTTTCATGTGTTCAACCATATGCATAATAACCATACTACAGAAACCAATAGATCTTGAAGCAAAACCATCTAACCACTGACCTTTAGAGATGTTTGAGACAAACCAAGTCTCATGTGGTACTGTGTTCTTTGTTGAGGCTTGGGAATAGACCTGCAGTAACTTCTCCAATTGTCCTTCTGGTTGTGCTTTTGTCACCTTTCCTTTCCCCTTTTCTGCCTGATTTTCTTTCTTCTTCACCTTCTTTGAAGTGGTAGGCTCTGTTTCTGGTTGCTTTTCTGTAACATCTTTCTGCTTCTTTTGCTTTTCTGAAGATGAGGTTGTAAACTTCTTGACCTTCTTCTTTGGTCGAGGAAGATCTTGTACTGCCTCTGCACTAGGAGTTCTTGAGCTAGAGTCTCCACTGACTTCTTGAACCTCATCCACTATTGCTTTTTTTCTTCTCTAAGACAGGTTTCGAACCTCCAGCCATCTTGATTTTGTTTGAGGCTCTTCTTGTGCTCATTAGGGTTTGGGAGAAGAATAGAGAGAGGTGAAGTGATACAGAATGAAGGAGAAGAGAAGAAGATAAATGCTGAAAGAGTTTGAATTTCAAAAGGAAACTATTATCTCTCTGATTCTCAAAAGATTTGCAATGATCAAAGAGATTTCAAAACTTTTATGCCGTTGGAAAATAGAATATACTAATACTATTTTTGGCAAAATTAAATTTTTGAAAAGGGTAGGGGCTACATTAGGCAAATATCTACAGAGATATCACCCAACATAGAATGATCCAAGATTATTGACTATCAGTGTAGCAGACTTATTTTCAAGGATTTGAAAAGGCTTTCAAGGTCTTGAAAAACTGTAACACTGCAACAAGTAAAAGTCAAGGATTTGAACTAATTTTCAAGGCTTTGAAACTCAGTTCAAACCTTTGGAAACACATACAACTTACCTTTCTTACCTCATGCTCCCCCTAAACCAATGCATCTTTATTTAGCATTCCCAATTCCAATCTCAAAGTTGAGAACCTTTCATCTGCTAATGGTTTGGTGAAGATATCTGCAATTTGCATGTTAGTAGCAACAAATTCAAGAACAATATCACCTTTCTCAGCATGATCTCTGATGAAGTGGTGTCTGACATCAATGTGCTTGGTTCTTGAGTGTTGCACTGTAATCTTTGTAATTGAAATTTCACTAGTGTTGTCACACTTAATAGGTATGCCCCTGAAGTCAAATCCAAGGTCTCTTAGCTGTTGAGCAATCCATAACACTTGTGAGAAACATGCTCCTGCAGCTATATATTCAGCTTCAACTGTTGATAGAGGAACTGAATTCTGTTTCTTGGAATGCCAACTAATTAATGATGATCCAATGAATCAGCAAGTTTCTGAAGTACTTTTTCTATCAACCTTGTAACCTGCAAAGCCCTAAGTCTTTGGTACCATTGAGATATTTGAATATTCTCTTCACAGCAGTCAAGTGTGAGTCTTTTGGATCAGCTTGAAATCTTGCACACATACACACACTAAACATAATATCTGGTATGCTTGCTGTCAGATAGAGTAATGATCCAATCATGCCTCTATACTCTTTTACATTGACACTCTTACCAGATTCATCCTTGTCCAAGGATAGTGTAGAGCTCATAGGAGTCTTACATTGAGCCATGCTATATTTGTTTAGTAAGTCTCTTGTGTGCTTGCTTTGATGCAGAAAGATGCCCTTCTTCAATTGATGTATTTGAAGTCCTAGGAAGAAGTTCTACTCTCCCATCATGCTCATTTCAAATTCCCTGCTCATAAGACTTGAGAATTCTCAGCACAATTGATCATTAGTAGCTCCAAACAATATATCATGAACATATATCTGAACTACAAGTAAATCTTTCTCATGAGTCTTAATGAAAAGAGTCTTTTCTACTAAACTTCTTTTGAAATCATTCTCAAGTAAAAACTTTGACAATCTTTCATACCAAGCTCTTGGAGCTTGTTTCAAACCATAAATGGCTTTGTCAAGTTTGTAAACATGATCTGGAAACTTGTCATTTTCAAACCAGGTGGTTGTACAACATAAGTTTTTTCTTGAAAATAGCCATTCAGGAAAGCACACTTCACATCCATTTGAAACAGTTCCATATTCTTGTAAGATGCAAATTCAAGCAAAATTCTAATTTCTTCTAAACTGGCAAGTGGAGCAAAAGTTTCCTCATAATCAATACCTTCTTCGTGATTGTAACTTTGAGAAACTAACCTTGCTTTTTTTTTGTTCACATTTCCACTTTCATCCAACTTATTTCTGAATACCCATCTGGTACCAATGACAGACTGGTTTGAAGGTGCAAGAACCAGGTTCCAAACCTTATTCCTTTCAAACTCATTGAGTTCACTCTGCATAGCAATGATCCAGTCTGCTTCTTGTAAAGCTTCTTTCACAGTTTTTGGTTCTACAATAGAAATAAAAGCTTTAGAAGCACATAAGTTCTTCAACTGTGATCTAGTTTGTGTACCAGTAGTTGGATCTGATAAGATATTACCAACTGGATGAGATGTGAGATATTTAAATCTCTTTCTTGGAGACCATGGTTCATATTCTCCATAGATCTTCTCTGGTCTTGAAGTAGTGGCTTTGTTACTTGAATCCTTCTGAACATCTTTTTGAAGGCTTTGAGGTTTACTTTCAAGGCTTTAAACACCATTTTCAAGGTCTTGAAAATGTCTTCTATTTTCTTCTGAACCTGTCTTGAATCCAAATTGATTCTCAGTCTCTTCCTCTGATTCATGCTTGTTCAAATTCAAGTCTGCAAACATTCACTCAAAGAACCATCATAGCTTTCATTAAAAATAACATGAATGCTATCTTCAACCAGTTTGGTTCTTTTATTGTAAACTCTATAAACTTTGCTATTCAGAGAGTAACCAAGAAATATACCTTCATCACTTCTTGCATCAAACATACCAAGGTTGTCTTTTCCATTGTTGTGAATGAAACAAGTACATCCAAAGGGTCTGAAGTATGAAATATTTGGCTTCCTTCCTTTGAATAGTTAATAGGGGGTCTTCTTCAGAATGGGTCTGATCAAGCACCTGTTCAAAATATAGTTTGCTGTATTCACAGCTTCTGCCCAGTAATGTTTTGGCAGCTTGTTCTCAAGAAGAATTGTTCTTGACATATCTTCAAGAGTCCTGTTCTTTCTTTCAACAAAACCATTCTGTTGAGGAGTTCTTGGAGTAGAAAAATTGTGAGAAATACCATGCTTATCACAGAATAAATCAAATTCTAACTGATCAAATTCTCTACAATGATCACTTCTGATTGAAGCTACAGGTAGGTTTTTCAAGTTTTGAAGTTCTCTACAAAGCTTTGAAAATTCAGAGAGTGCTTCAGATTTTTCTTTGAGAAACATAACCCAAGTATATCTAGAATAATCATCTACAACAACTAGCATATACCTTTTACCTTTTGGAGTAGGAGTCCTCATAGGACCACAGAGATCCATATGAAGTAATTATATAGGTCTAGTTGTACTTACAAACTTCTTTGGATTGAAGGAACTTCTGGTCTGCTTGCCTTGAGAACATGCTTTGCACATTTCGTATTCTTTGAACTTGATGGATGCAAATCCTCTTACCAAGTCTTTAGAAATCAACTTGTTCAAGGTATGCAAACTGATATTACCAAGTTTCCTTTGCCAAAGCTTTGAATCCTCTTTCAAGGCCTTGAGACACTTCAAACTTTCACCTGCAACTTTGTTAGTCTGAAAAGTATAATCATTGTTTGATCTAGAGGTTGTGAGAATGCAATCTCCTGATTTCTGATTTTGCACCACACACTTCTCTTTATCAAAGATAACTTTGTTGCCATTATCACAAAGCTGAGATACACTAAGCAAATTAAATTTCAAACCTTCAACCAGATACACATAAGAAATAGAGTTTTCAGAATTTGTACCAACTTTTCCAATACCAAGAATATTGCATTTGCCTTTGTTCCAAGTGTTATTGAACCTTCTGATTGCTCCTTTAATTCTGATAATAGAGATATATTTCCACTCATATGTCTTGATCAACCACTGTCCATGAACCACTTCTTTTCTTTGACATTAGTGACAACCTGCAAACACCAATCACTGCCATACCCATCTGTTAGACCATGTGTGGAATTTTGATTCATATTCAGGATCAACCATGTTAGGTGGCCTAATCCCTTTAGGAACCCAAATCTTCTTAACTTTTCCTTTGAGTTGAAAAGGAAAAGTGTTCCTCATTTTGTGAGGGTCTCTTCTTCAAAGGACAAGTCATCTTAACATGACCAGTTTTGCAGCAGTAATGACAAGTAGGAGAAGTTTTGTTTCCATCTTTCACAATCTGGTATTGTTCCTTCTTGGAAAGTATGGATTGAATCCAATACCATCTTTGTGAACAGACTGTGAACTTCCTCCAAGAATCAAGTTCAACTTGTGTTCTGATCCAGCAAGCTTGACTTTGACCAATTCAGATTCTTGAAGTTTCTCAGTAAGAGTAGTATTTTGTTTCTCTAATTCATCAACCTTAAGTCTTAGATTGACAAGGCTATCACTTACTGAGGAGTTTTCAGTGAGTACTTCCTTGACTTGTGTTTTCAAGGCTTTGAAACTGTTTTTCAAGGCCTTGAAATCACTATCAGTTTTCTTCTGAGAGATTTCAAGACTCTGATTTAGACAAACAAGTTGTAAGTTTTCTTTTGCTTTCTCATGAACGTTTTCTTTCAAAAATCTGATCTCTTACAGATAATCTTCCTCATTTAAAAGCATTGTTCTTAGATATTCTTAAAGAGCTTCTTTTGGTTTTGAAATCAGAAAATTTACCATTACCTCAATGTGCTTTTCAGAACTTTCATCATGCTTGGCCATGAAGCATAGGTTGGCATGTTCTTCCTCAGATTCAGATTCACTAGAGCTATCTGAATCACTCCATGAGGCTATCATGGCTTTCTTTCTTTCTTTCTTTCTTTCTTTCTTTCTTTCTTCTGTCATTATCTTTCTTTTGAAAACTTTTCTTTTCTTGTGTCGACAATATCTTATCAAGTGTCCTGCATCACCACATTCAAAGCAGTCCATAACTTTTGACTTGTTCTGTGAGGAGGACTTACCTTTGTAGTCCTTGCTGCTGGATGGTCTATGCCTTTCTCTGTTGAAGTCTTTGTTTCCAAAGCTTTTCTTCATTTTGAGAATCCTTGTCAAGGCTTTGGAAATTAAGGCAATTGGATCTTCATCATCACCATCCTCAGTTTCAAGGCTTTGTGTTCTCTCATTCTCTTTGGATTTGAGAGCTAAGTTCTTAACACCATGTGGGATTTTTCTATCAACTTCATTCATAGATATCTCATGTGTCAGTAGCTTGCCTTGTAGGTCATCAAGTTGTAAAGTTGAGAGATTATGAGATTCTTCAATAGTTGTGGTCTTTGGTTGCCATTTTTCCCTTGGAAGACTTCTGAGAATCTTCCTCACCTTTTCGTCATTGGAAAAATGTTTTCCCAATGAGTCAAGGTTGTTGAAAATATCAGTGAACCTCCTGAACATGTATCTGATGGACTAATCTGCATTCATCTTGAACAACTCATGTTTTCTGAGATAAATGTTGATCTTGTTTTGCTTGACTTGACTGGTTCCTTCAATGGTAACCACAAGTTTATCCCAGACTTCTTTAGTAGTTGTGCATCCAGAGATCCTGTTCAATTCATCTGTACCCAAAGCAGAATACAAAATGTTAATAGCCTTGTAGTTCTAAAAAAATTTCTCTAATTCAGAAGAGGAGAGTGAGTCTTCTGTTTTGGGAGTTTTGATCCCATCTTTCTCTGTGTAGAAAGTATGAGGTCCATTTTGGATAATGGTCCAAAGCTCTAGATCTTGATCAATAATTAACATTTTCATAAGAGCTTTCCAGTGAGCAAAATTTTCTCCACAGAATAGAGGAGGTATGTTAGCAGCTCTTCCCTGTGAGAAACCACCATCACGTGCAGTACTCATGATCACCAGATGGTTAAATCTTATACAGTGATACAAGCTCTAATACCAATTGAAAGTGTGAGTATGCCGATGTAAAAGCAGCTAAGATACTCTAGAAGGGGGGGTTGAATAGAGTATGCCAACGTTTTGAAAAACTTGCTAGGAAGATGAAAACTTGTGCAAACAATGAAGTTCAAGGCTTTGAAAACTAGTTCAAGCCCTTGGAAAGAATGCAGACAGTGTAAAGCAAGAATGTCTTTTTCAAGTCCTTGAAAACAGGTTCAAGCCCTTGAAAAATAGACAGTTTTTGTGTGCTGCAAAAGCTATGAAAATGAATGAACTGAAATTGCAGAAGACAAGTGATTTATAGAGTTTCAGTCCACTTGAACCTACGTCTCTACCTCAGGGATTAGATCCTTGCAGGATTTTCAACTAAATTCTTATGAATCAAAAGCTAAGCCCTAGAACTCAAGCCTAGAGAGTTCCCTTACTCTGCTACAGCTTGTGGTTTTCCCTAACCTGTCTAGTACCTGCTCTAGCTAACGGATTAACTAAGAATTCTCTATTCTTCACCTTGAATAATCCTTCAGAATAGATATAGAGATAATACAGAAATAATCTACCAATACAGCTCAATACAGAAGTACACTTATAGTAGAAAACTGCAGTGAAAATGGAGTGAACTTCTGTGGAATGGATTGGAAGAATGATGAACTTCTTTGATGCTTGTCAATCAAGAATTCTTTCTCTTTTTTGCCTTTTGAGTTTTGTGTCTTGTTGCTTCAAATTTGAGCAATATTTAAACTTAAAACAGCTCTGCAAATCTCCCATATTTTGAGCAACAAACTTCCTATTTTGTAGGCAACAGAGTTTGAATACTTTGAAATCTTCTCCAACGGTTGGATGATCACAATCTTCAGAGATTTTGTTGTAATCTTTCATTTAAACAACATGAGAAGATGTCATACACGTCTGATTAATCAGAGGATCAAAGTGTCCAACTATTTCCAAATCGGCAGCAACTCAGTTTAGGAATCAATCCTGCAAAACTTAGAAACAAAATTTCCTGCATTATCATGGTCAAACATATGATATCTTATGATCAAAACATGTTAGAACAATTTGTCTTTCATCATCTAATAACAAAGAATCAAGCATATTAAAGAGAGAGATTAAATTATAGAGTTTTGCAGAAAACTCCCCCTGAGAGTGTGCATACAGGTTAAGCAGTTTCAAGGTTTTGAATCCAGTTTCAAGGCCTTAAAAATAGCTAAACTATTTTCAAGCCTCTGAAACTGATTTAAGGCTTTGAAAGCTGGTTCAAGGTCTTGAAATAGCTAAGCTATTCCATGTCTTGCACAACCTGATCTTTCACTAGCTAGTATTAGTTAGTTAGATGATAGTCAAGACATGGAGAAGAAGACCAAAGAATCAAGAAACCAGAAAGACAGTGGAGGACTCGCAAGCCTAGGATACGCGACCATGGTGGAGGCACATGGAGATGAGCTTTTCACTTTAGGGCTTATAGATATTCTCTTTGGATTGGAATATCTTAGTCTTAGGGGCTATATCCATTCCATATTTATTTATTGTTTATTTATTTATTGTCTTGTTATTTATTTTTGGTGTATGGTTGATGCATGCAAAACGTAACAAGATATTAATAAACAAAGATGATATTTTATTTAGGATTGCCCAATCCAAATAAGTAGATCATGTTGATAGGATCAACAAAATAAATGATAATGACAATTATATCCCTCAAACGATATATTGCGTTTTGTCTTCTCTTGCTGAAACACCCTTCATGATCAAAGGTCTATTATATTCGGGCTTGCCAAAGCAAGACAATTTTAATTCACCATGATGTGATGCTGCTACACAAGAAAGTAATTTGTGATTGTTTAATTAAGAGGTTGGACGCAACTAGGTGAGTTCAATTGGATTGACAAACTTAGAGGCAAGGCAATTAGGTGATATCTATGGGATAGATGGGTTATTCACCTAATTGAACCAAGAATTTCATAGGATGAAATTGGAATGAGTTCCAACCTAAATAAATAATTCTTGGGTGACTTGCCAAAGCAAGCTCAGGAAGGATTGAAATATGGATCTTGGACCCAGTAGAGAATATATGATATTTTCTGCATTAATGGCGAAGGATATTAATCCGAGAAAAATAGTGGGAGCTTTATATAAAAATCTAGCCATTATTGAATGTAGTCAACTGTTCAAAATACTAAGATTGCACATTTCTCAATTTTGTAGAATTCCAATGGCAAACAATAGGCAAGCATCGACTTCATCCCTACGATCTGTCCTTGAGAAGGAAACGTTATCTGGAAAAAAAATTCTAGACTGGTACAGAAACTTGAGAATTGTTCTCAAGCAAGAAAAGAAATTGTACGTCATAGACAATCCTATTCCAGACCCACCAGGAGAGGATGTTGTTCTTGCAGCAACAGTGGCACATCAGAAACTTTTGGATGATTCTAATGATGTCACTTGCCTCATGCTTTGTTCCATGAACTCTGAGCTTCAAAAGCAACATGTGAACATAGAGGCGTACAATATGATTGTACATTTGAGACAGCGTTTCAAGAGCCAGCAAGACATGAGCGGTATGAAGTATCTAAGTGTTCAAGGGCAGTCTCTCAGAGGGGAACCCAATCGGGCCTCATGTACTACGCATGATCCGGTACATGGAGAATCTCGAAAGGTTTGGCTTCCCATTCGGCCAAGAATTGGCCACTGATCTCATCCTGCCATCGTTTCCGGATAGTTATAGTCAGTTCATCATGAACTATAACATGAATGAGATTAACAAAGCTCTGCCAGACCTACTTAATATGTTGAGGACCACATCATAGAGCATTAACAAGGGAAAAGGCAAGGCCATAATGATGGTTAATAAGAGGATGGGAAAGGGAGTTGCATCTACCTCCAAAGGAAAGTGCAAGAAAGTTGCAAAAACCAAGGGAGCCTTAAAGCCTGTTGGAGGCGAGACTAAGGGTGATTGTCACTACTGTAGTCAGTCGGGTCACTAGAAGAGGAATTGCCCCAAGTCTCTGGAGGATAAAAGACTTGGAATAGTGATTCCACCACCACCAGGTATTTTTGTATAGATGTCAATTTATCTATCTCTTCATCTTGGGTATTGGATACTGGATGTGGATCTCACATTTGTCAAAATGTACAGGATCTAAAGAGAAGAATAAGATTGGCTAAAGGAGAGATAGACTTGCGCGTTGGGAATGGAGCAAGAGTGGATGCGTTAGCCATAGGCGTTTATGAGTTATCTTTGCCTTCTAGACTTATTTTATAATTAGAGAGTTGCTATTATGTGCCTCCTATGAGCAGAAATATTATATTAATTTCTTGTTTGGACGAGATATGTTTTACTATTTCAATAAAGGACAAGTGTTGCTCCATTTATTTTGATATTATGCACTAATGTAGTGCACATTTGTCTAATGGATTATATATCCTTGATCTAAATATTCTTGTCTATAACATAAATACTAAGATGATTAAAACTAATGATTTATATCCTACTGACCAACACTGTCATTTAGACCATATAAATGAGAAACGCATTTCTAGACTCCATAAGGATGGACTGCTAGACTCGTTTGATTATGAATCATATGAGACATGTGAATCTTGTTTATTTGGAAAAATGACAAAGTCCCATTTCAATAATAAAGGTGAGAGGACTAGTGAATTATTGGCACTCATACATACTAATGTGTGTGGGCCGTTTCCCACGCCAGCTAGAGGTGGTTATCTTTACTTCATTACATTTACTAATGAATTCAGTAGATATGGATTTGTATACCTTATGAAGGCTAAATCCAAATCCTTTGAATTGTTCAAAGAACTCAAGAATGAAGTAGAGAAGCAACTTGGCAAGAGAAATAAGGCTCTACGATCTGATCGTGGATGAGAATACTTGAGTCAAGAGTTCGGCGACTATCTTAGAGAGTGTGGGATTGTGTCCCAACTCACTCCACCCGGATCGTCACAATGTAATGGCGTGTCTGAGAGGAGGAATCGCACCTTATTGAAAATGGTGTGGTCTATGATGTGTCAAACAGATCTTTCGATATCGTTTTGGGGACATGCTCTATTGTCTGCAGCTTTTACCATTAACCGTGTTCTATCCAAATCGGTCACGAAGATACCATATGATATATGGACTGGGAGGCGTCCCATAGTGTCGTTTATGAAGATTTGGGGTTGCAATGTCTATGTAAAGCGTTTACACACAGACAAGCAGGACCCAAGGCAGATAAGTGTAAGTTTGTGGGATATCCTAAGGAAACCAAAGGATATTATTTCTACAATCAAACCGAGAACAAAGTGTTTGTTGCTTGGACTGGTGTGTTTTTAGAAAGAGAGTTGTCTCTAAAGAAGCCAATGGGAGAACTGTAGAACTTGAAAAAATTTAAGAACCAAAAAACATTGATTCTGCGACGAAGCATGAGCAGGAACTACAAACTATTGTGGAGAAACCTGTACAAGTAACACAAGAACTCCGTAGGTCGAGTAGGGTATGTCATGAGCCAGATATGTATGGACTTCTCGTGAGTGAGCCCGATGACGTACCACTCATGGATGATGAGCCTACTACCTATGGAGAGGCCTTGAAAGGGCCACACTCAATGAAGTGGCTTGAAGCCATGAGATCCGAAATGAAGTCCATGTATACCAACAAAGTATGGACTTCGGTGGAACCACCCGAAGGGGATCGGCCCAAAGGATTCTAGTGGGTCTTCAAGAAGAAGACCGACATGGATGGCAATGTAGTTGCCTATAAGGAGCAATTGGTGGCAAAAAGGGTACAGGAAGATTCATGGTATTGACTATGATGAAACCTTTTCCCCAGTTGCAATGACCAAATCTATTCGAATCCTACTTGCTATTGTAGCTCATCACGACTATGAGATTTGGAAGATGGATGTCAAAACAGCATTTCTGTATGGAAACCTCCTAGAGGGTGTGTACATGATACATCCAGAGGTTTTTGAGGATCCACAGCACGCCAACAAAGTCTTTATGTTGCAAATTTATGGATTGAAGCAAGCTTCTAGGAGTTGGAATCGACGTTTTGATAATGCGGTCAAAGAGTTTGGCTTCATCAAGAACGAAGATGAACCTTGTGTTTAAAGGAAGGTTAGTGGGAGTTCTGTTGTGTTTGTGTGGATGACATAAAGCTCGTTGGAAACGGCATTCCTACCTTGAAATCTGTTAAAGATTAGCTAGGAAAGTGTTTCGCAATGAAGGACTTAGGGGATGCAGCTTATATACTTGGTATCAAGATCTATAGGGATAGATCTAGGAAGCTGCCCGGCCTAAGAGAAAGTAGATATGTAGACAATGTGTTGAAACAATTTAACATGAAAGAACCGAAGAAAATATTCTTTCCCATGTGAAATGGAGTCACACTTTCGAAGGATGGTTTTCCCTCCAATGAGATTGAGAAGGATCGCATGAGTAGAGTTCCCTATGCATCGGCCATAGGATCTATCATGTATGCCATGTTGTGTACTAGACTAGATGTGGCATACACGTTGAGTATGGAAATCAAATATCACTCCAATACGGTTGAGAGTCACTGGAGTGCTGTCAAGAACATCCTTAAGTACTTGAGAAGAACTAAGGATGCGTTCTTGAGATTTGGAGGTGAGGAAAGAACTCAGTGTAATTGGTTACACTGACACGAGCTTTCAAACCGAAAAGTATGACTATAGATTGCAGTTGGGCTATGTGTTTTGCCTTAATGGAGGAACTGTGAGATGGAAGAGTTCCAAGCAAGAGACTTTTGCTGATTCTACAACTGAAGTTGAGTACATTGCTTCTGTAGGTGCAGCAAAGGAGGCTGTTTGGATAAAGAAGTTTACATCTGAGCTTGGTGTGGTTTTTAGCATTGTGGATCCCATTGCGTTGTACTGTGACAACACTGGAGTAATTGATCGAGGAGATTTGAAGATATGCAAGATTCTAATAGATGAGAATCTTTAAGATCCACTCACAAAGCCGCTTGTTCAGCGCAAGCATGAAGGGCACACTAGATCTATAGGCATACGAGATGCACCAAATTGGCTCTAGTGCAAGTGGGAGACTGTTAAAATAGGTTCCGTAGAGGCAATCTAGACTTTGTATGAATTTTTTTTGGCTTGAATATTCATTTATAATTTATGGAGATATTTAATATAATGAAGTCCTTAGATTACAATGTGTTGTTTATCTTAAATATCTCTAGTCAATTATATTGATTAACATGACGATCACTATAGACTAGTATGTGGGTAGATTGATATGTAGATATCAAGTCTAACACATGTGTATGCATAAGGAGTAATGGCATATTGGATTGACCCACAACGAGAAGGCTACATTAGATTATGTAAAAGTCACAAGTGCTTCTCGTAGTGCTAATGGTATTGTAATCCTTATACTTGAAGTTACTGGATACTCTAGTTGTGAAATATCATGCTTTGATATTATCAAACGTTACACCGTAACTGAGTAACTATAAAGATAGATGTGTTTCTAGACACCCTCTATGTTAGTAATTGTTACTAACAACTACGTAGAAACCTATGGGTCACACGCCCTATAGATTAAACTAGACTTGGGAATTAGTTAGTAGGACTAATTAAATAGATGGAACAGTAGGCAACCATAAGCAAACTTAGTAGGACTAATTTGCAAGGTGGACTAATCCGTGTATGGACATGATTAGTATTGGCGCAATATATGTAGTTAATAAGGAGTTATTATCGATATAAGGGCACTCTAGCTTGCTATTTTCTCAACGCAAGTCATTATTGAGAGAACATAACAAAGCAAGGAGAGAGTCAAAGCAAGAGGTGTCCGCCCCTTACACGTCCGCCCCCTTTGACGTCGGCCTCGTGTGGCGCACGGCCAGGTGCCCCGGTTTGCGTGATTCTTCCTTCTTCTTCCGTTGCTAGCAGTACATGTGGAGAAGGATTCTAGCTGTGATCCAAAGGTGTGGATACCATTGAGACGAAAAATAATTCTTCATAGTAATCTCACAAACTAAGGTACATCGTTTTCTACTTTCATCATGTTAAGATTTCTTGCCTGTGATCCTTGGAGGGATTTGAGCAGGATAAAATTTTGTTATTCCGCTGGGTAACCTACAACAAAACCCTACAATTGTGACAGATGAGTAGATCACATAACCATAGATGAATAAGTATATCACAAACTCAAAGGTGAGTAGATCACATAAACATGGAGCAATAGATCACATAACATCAATTAGATCACATAGCCATAGATGATTACTAGATCACAAAGTCATCACATAACATCAATTAGATCCATAGATAAACAAATATTAGAATACAAACAATAGGGTTTAGATTTAAGAACCTCCGTCCTGGTTAAGCATGAATTGAGACTCCCTCTCATCATCAGAATCCTACTCATTTTGATTCATCACCCAAATCATCTAGTACCAACCCACCGGATGACGCATCAAGTTCCTCAAGATCATCTGGTGGTTGGGTTTCGTCTGAATCCAACGGAACAGACGCATGCACGGCGCCACATGCCACCGTTGCATCATTATGGTCGTGAGGTGGTTGGGTTTTAGCGTCATCAATGTTTTCAGGCACAAACAACCCACCGGAATCGAAGGGGATTTGGTCGACGGACTCTTTCCATCCTTCTGAGTCGTAAGAATCAGGACACCAAGGCCCTTCGATCTCATCGGCCATGGTAAATCAAGGTTCAACACTCCCAGATTCAAAGAAATCAAAGGTTTTGAGCAAACCCAAGATCCAGAAGATAGGGAGAGGAGAGAATTGGGGAAGAACACCTAGGCTAAGAGGGAATGAAGAGATACAACCAGATGCGTTAGGGTTACACAAAATTCGGTTCAATTGGTTTGTTGACTTTCTAGACAATACCATCAGATTAATTAGTTGGACCTAATAAAGTTGAATTCGGTTCAATTAGGCCTAATCCAAATGAGGTGGTGTTTTTCCCTATTAGAGGTAAGATGGTATTTTCCACGAAAAAAACTTGCCATTTTTGGAAAGATTAACTTTTCAGGTGGGATGTCCAAAAATGGAAATATTAACCCTTATGGTGGGAAGGTGGGAGAAGTTGTCAACTAACGGAGTACTCTATAAATATTAGATGGATTTTTCCTACCAGTTTCAACAAGTAGGATTTAATGCAAACGGGAGCTGCAATAAGCCTCTTTCAAAATTGGAGAATTCATTGTGTTAGTTTCGATATACTGGGAGTATGCGTTAACTAATTATTATTATTATTATTATTATTATTATTATTATTATTATTATTATTATTATTATAGAATGACTTCGGTCACTTAACTTTGTTTACCATTATCTAATCAAACGTTATACAACAACAAAAACAACAACAACAACAACAACAGCGAATCCCTTACAGTGGCAAAATCTTGAAGCCGACCATGATAACTCATGATCCATAAATTTCAATTGGCACATTATAACTTATATATTTTATTTCGGTTAGTTCTTTTACAAAAAATATTAATATCACTACCGCAGCACCTTTTATATTTTTCTCAGTACAAAAAGAAATGACGCTTACTTTTCTTTTTCTTTTTTTGTTGAGAAACACGTTTATTTTTCTCGGCACAAAAAGAACTGATGCTTGAAACCTGTTTAACTTGTGATTTATATCTGGCCCCTGGTGGCTGATGCTTATACCCTACTGGTCTAGGGTTCGAGCATCAGCTTGGTGCTTTAAATAAACCAAACATGTTATATTTACTGCGAAAAGACAAGCTTTAGTACTTCAATAGTGATCAATGATCAATCATGCAAAAGACACTTTGGGGATGTTTGTGCACATGGGTCAGATGAGTTGGTAGGTTGACAAATCCAGCATGGTCCGACCAGCCTGCGATCCGATCAGTCAGATAATTCACCTGCCAGCAGAATGCAGCACCTTAATCAATTTAGATAATTAATCACATTATTTTAATTTAAGCAAGTAAACAGGTGCATGTTTATGTTTCTCATCACAAGTTGGTGTTTCTTCTATAGGCTTCACTGTCGTACAGCCCATGTGCAATATCACAACTACGTTGTCAACAAAGACAATACCACAGTTGTTTATGTCTACTAAGACTAATAAAAGAACTACTACATTTCTTTTCTTTTATCATGTTTATTACTTGTGTGATAGAATTTTACAAAGAACGTGTGAAATAAGGAAGAGAACAGTCACATATGACTAGTAAACTTCAATTTAGGTACGTTGCTGATTAGTATTATTGACAGTAAACATTCCCCGCCCTTTTCCCCTGTCACTATTGATCTTCAACTACAACCTCAAATTATGTCAATCAGCAACAAATTGTTACCGAAGGTAACGAAGGCGCAGCAGAGAGACAATGGAACCAAAAAAAAATAACGAGAGAGATAAAGTGAGGGTAATTCTTTTCTTAATTGATTTAGAAAATATTACACCTCTTTTATATCACTAACCCTATCAGTTCGACCTAGCCTAATCCGAGTAAAGAACCGAAAAGAAACCCCGGATATAATAAAAACATCACATCTGACCCCAAGTCCAATAAACATAAACGTAACGGAAACAAAACAAAAGTCTAAGATAAAAATAAACAGACTAACGTTTCAGCTTCGGCTGAACGTAGTCTTTCAGGTACGATGGCGGAGCCACAGTGCGCCTGACCCGAGCCCTTGGTTGCTCACCCGAATCCACTGAATCATCATCTCGTGTACTCTCGTCACGCGGGGGCGTAACCGTACCCGTATCAACTCCCCCGGTCTCGGAAAGCAGCTTGTCCTCAAGCTGAAGTTCTGGATACGCAGACTGAATAGCCGAAGCAGGCTCCCAACTCGGCGCGGCGCCGTCAGACCAAGAAACAAACCACTGCTGCTGAGGCATGCCATCCACCAAAACTGTACGCTCCCTGGTAGCTGAAATAGGGACAGCAACGGGACGCCCTTTGAAAAACTGATCCGGCAATGTAGCAATCGGCACAACGGAACTATCGGGAACAAAAGGTCGAAGTAACGAAACATGGAACACATCATGGATACGACACCCATCCGGTAACCGCAGACGATAGGCTACCTAACCAATACGGCCCAGAACAGCGAACGGACCATAGTAGCGTCGAGCCAGCTTGGCGGACAAAGGCCGAGCCAAAGAACGCTGACGGTACGGATGAAGACGCAAAAGTACCAAATCCCCAACCGAAAAGGACATGTCACGGCGGTGCTTGTTAGCCTGTTCACGCATCCGCTGCTGCATATGAGCCAAATGGCTCTTCAGATCCGACAGAAGTTCCGCGCGTTCCGCCACCAACTCACCAACAGACGGGGAAGCCGTGTCAAGAGATAATGTGGGAAACAATGTCGGAGGATTGCGGCCATAGAGTGCACGTTAGGGGGACATGTTAATGCCCTCGTGGTGACTACAATTCATCGCCAATTCTGCCCAGGGTAGAAAAGAGACCCACCGCTTCGGCTGTTCTGAAGTGAAAGCACGGAGATACTGCTCTAACCCTCGATTCATCACCTCGGTCTGACCATCCGTCTGTGGATGATAAGCAGTACTGAAGTTCAGTGTCGTGCTACTAAGCCGCATCAATTCCGTCCAAAATGTACTGAGAAAGATTGTGTCGCGGTCAGAAACGAGAGATTCAGGAAAGCCATGGTGCTTGACTACGACGTCCACGAATAAGCGAGCGACCCGAGGGGCATCAAAATCAGTGGGAAGAGGACCAAAGTGGACATATTTGGTGAGTCGATCCACCACAACCATGACAGCCGTAAAACCCTGAGAAGTAGGAAGGCCCGTAATGAAATCCATGGACGCAGCCACCCAAACAAGGTCAGGCACGGGTAGGGGCTGCAATAAACCCCCCGGTTTCTGAGTCGAATACTTCGTCGTTTGGAACACGAGACAAGCAGAAACAAACCGACGAACATCAGAACGCATATCGGGCCAATAGAAAACAGCTGACAATCTACGATAAGTACGGTCAACACCGGGATGACCCGCAGTGGGTGAACTATGAAACTCCTGCAACAAGAGTGAACGTACAGAGATACCCTGCTAACACAAATCCGTGTTTTGTAATAGAGGATCCCGTGAACGAACGAGAAGTGAATAGGTTTAACCTCTGACTGAAGTGCAGCCACCAAGGCCTGGAGGTCGGCCAGTGACGCGGTCTCGTGCCGAATAACCTCGAGAACCGAAGGAAGGGGCTGTATGGCTGAGAGAAACAGAGAAGCTGGATCGGGCTCCGTGTCACGGCGAGATAACGCATCGGCCACTTGATTTGCATCACCCTGTTTGTACTCAATACGGAACTGGAACCCCATGAGTTTGCGAATGTAGAACTGCTGATCGGGTGTCGGAATAACCTGGGACAACAACTCTTTTAGATTGTGCTGATCGCTACGGATGATGAACTCGCGAACGAATAGATACTGGCGCCATTTCTGCACGGCCTCAATAACGGCATACAACTCTTTATGATACGTAGAAGCTGCGCAAAGACGAGGACCCAGCTTTTTACTGAAAAAAGCTAATGGATGACCCCGCTGCATAAGTACCGCTCCGACCCATTTATCCGATGCGTCAGTCTCCAACACGAATGTCTGTTTAAAATCAGGTAAACTGAGTACAAGGGCTGACGTCATGGCCTCTTTCAAGGCACGAAAACTCTGCTCAGCTGTGGCCGACCAAGCGAATGCCTCCTTCTTAAGGAGATCAGTCAGGGGTGACGCAATGGAGGCGTAGTCCCGGACGAAACGTCGATAATATCCTGTCAACCCCAGAAACCCACGTAACTGCTTCACTGAACTAGGGGTCGGCCAGTCGACCAGGGCGGCGATCTTCTGGGAGTCGGCCTGTACCTGACCATTAGTGATGATATGGCCCAAGTAATCGACGCTGGTTTTCCCAAAAGAGCATTTGGACAACTTCACATAAAATGAATGATCAGAGAGAAGACGGAGAACCTGGTCCAAGTGTTGAGCGTGCAGCTCTAAAGTAGTACTGTAGACGAGAATATCGTCGAAAAAAAGATCACAAAAGAGCGGAGCATAGGCCGGAAGATCATGTGGCCGCCTGAAAAGTGGATGGAGCGTTAGTCAACACGAACGGCATGACGAGGAACTCGAAGTGACCATCATGAGTACGAAAAGCCGTCTTCTCGATATCAGAAGAGTGCATGTGAATCTGATGATAACCCGAACGCAGATCCAATTTAGTGAAAAAACGGGCTGCCCCAAGCTCGTCAAACAACTCATCAGTCGTAGGGATGGGAAAATGATGGGGAACAGTGGCGGCATTAAGCGCACGGTAGTCAACGCAAAAGCGGAACGTACCGTCCTTCTTACGAACCAAAAGAACCGGCGAAGAGAAAGCGCTGTTGCTCGGTTGGATGACTCCTTGCTTGAGCATATCCTGAACCTGTCGCTCAATTTCGGTCTTCTGAAAATACGGGTAGCGATAGGGGCGGACATTGACTGGCTTGGACCCAGGCTGCAAATGAATACGGTGGTCCCATTCACGGGAGGGAGGTAATCCAGATGGGACGGAGAAAACTGCGCGATGCTGTGACAGGACGTGAAGTACCTCGGCGGGTATATCAGAAGGGAAATCCTCCTCAAGAGGCAAAGATGCGGCTCCAGAGGGACGGCCATAAGCTCATAAAAGTCGACCCGTGGATCAGACGAACATTGCACAATAAGTGAATTATAAGAGATCGGTCGTGACCCATGATCAAAGCCAGTCAATACAAGCTGCTGTCCCTTCCAAGCGAATTCCATGGTGAGGTTGCCGTAATCGTGAGAAATCTTGCCCAAGGTTTGTAGCCACTGAACCCCTAAGACTGCATCAATGTCGTGAACTGCCAACACATAGAGATCCACCTCAAAAACGGTACCCTGAATTGTCAGAGGAGTGTTGGGACAGTAATAATTGCAACGGAGAGACTCTCCATTACCCACATAGACGCGGAATGGCAAGACTGGATGGATACGAGGGACAAGTGTTCAGCCATAACCGGGTGAACGAAGTTATGAGTTCTACCTCCATAGATTAGAACCTGCACGCAAACATCTCGAATAGTGCCTGTCAATTTAAGAGCACGGGGGTGGGTAGTACCTGACAAGGTGTTGAGATGAGAGAGGTTGTCCATGATAATGCCCGGATCATCCTCGTCAGAGGGCAGGTGTAACTCGGTCTCGTCGTCCTCTCCTGAACATAAGAGCAGAAACTGTGGCTTGCAGTGATGGCCACGTGTATACTTCTCATCACAATTATAGCAGAGTCCCTGACGTCGACGCTCGGCGTGTTCAGCCGGTGAAATCTTCTTCACAGGTGGTGTGGCCGAACCTGTGGTGGTGGCCGAAGGATTGGCCAGACCCGTTGTAGGTGTCGGTAATGAAGTGGCTGCCCGTGTGGCCATAGGTGTCCATGAGCGCTTTGGGGCGGCATGTAGGACTGTAATAACTCCTCTTGGCCTGCAGAAAGTTCCCGAGCGAGAGCGAAAGCTTCTGGCAGCGTGCGGGGGCTACGCAACGTCAACTCACGGCGTAAGGGTTGTTTCAAACCGGCGCGAAAAAGGGATACAAGAATCCCTTCATCCACACCCGAAACCTTATGCAACACACGTTCAAAATATTTCTGATAAGCCATAAGAGTAGAGGTCTGCTGAATTTTTGATAAGACGCCCAAATAGTCTTCAAAGTGTTCGGGATCAAAACGTAGCTTGACAGCATTTAAGAATTCCATCCAAGTAGCATTAGGGTTATTCGATTGATAATACTAAAACCAATCGGAAGCCGGAGTATCAATTAGAATCCCGACAAGGTGTAGGCGATCCGGGTCCGTCGCTCGATAATAATCGAAATACTTCTGTATTCGAAAGATCCACCCAACAGGATCATCCCCATTGAAGCGGGGAGAATCCACCCGCATTCGCGGATTGGGTTCGTTGCTTCCTGTCGGCGGTTGGCGTGAAGGAGGAGGTTGCCAGGCGGCAACGTGAGTGGAAGGGGGCAAGACCGTGGGTTGCACAGTGGAGGGTGAAGCTGCTGGAAGCGCGGTGGTTGCAGGCAGGCGGCCAAGCAAAGGCAGCGGCGCTAGGGTTGGCTGCGAGTTTAGACCGGCTTCTCGATTCAGCAATTGCCGGACCGCATCGCGGATCTCGGCGATTTCCGAGTCACAGCGGCGTTTGCGGGTGTAGATGTCGACCTGCATATTGGTTACTGCAGCGATGGTTGCTTCATCGCGATTTCTGGTCTGGTCAGCTTCCGGCGAGATTGCTGGGTTCTTGCCACGGTCGGAGGAGTCCTCTGCCATGGGCGACGGCGGTGAAGAGGAGGCGAAGTGTTCGTCGCGGTTGTACGTCCGACGAAGGGCAATTAAAGCACCAATGTTACCGAAGGTAACGAAGGCGCAGCAGAGAGACGATGGAACCAAAAAAATAACGAGAGAGATAAAGTGAGGGTAATTCTTTTCTTAATTGATTTAGAAAATATTACACCTCTTTTATATCACTAACCCTGTCGGTTAGACCTAGCCTAATCCGAGTAAAGAACCGAAAAGAAACCCCGGATATAATAAAAACATCACATCTGACCCCAAGTCCAATAAACATAAACGTAACGGAAACAAAACAAAAGTCTAAGATAAAAATAAACAGACTAACGTTTCAGCTTCGGATGAACGTAGTCTTTCAGATACGATGGCGGAGCCACAGTGCGCCTGACCCGAGCCCTTGGTTGCTCACCCGAATCCACTGAATCATCATCTCGTGTACTCTCGTCACGCGGGGGCGTAACCGTACCCGTATCACAAATAGTCTCAGTCTAAACCAAATGTAATCACTATAGTCCTCATCAACTGAACCCCTATGGTCATTAAATTGTTCATGATCGAAGTGACATCATTTGGTACGAATGGAGACTATTTGTCACCCATTGGTGTAGTTTAATGAAGTTGTAATGATAAATTGATATTGTAGATGATTTAGTGTTACAAACTACAAACTGTATGTAAATTTAAAGCCAATGACTCTAACTAACATAACATATGAACATTTTTTTTATTTAGAACTACATCATATAGTGGGGTTCGAACCCGATATCTTATGTTGTGGCTTTAAATGTTTTACCACTGAGCTAGCACCTATTTGCGCATATTCAACAATTTAGATGAAAAGTAATATGGAATTTAAGACTGGGTAATTTTTTTTGACCTAATTTAAGGATTTTTTTTTTTTACTTTTTTAAGTCATAAAAAGTTATATTTTATGTTCTATTTTTTTCTATTTTTTTTTTATTTTCTTGAAATTTTTTGCAAGTATTTTTTATTTTATTTTCTAAGACTATAAAAGCTAGTTTTTGTTACTACAATTTTTTTTCCTTAAATCTACTTTTTAGAAGATAAAATAAAAGATAAGTAAAAAACTTTTAAAAAAGTGACTAAAATTTTTT
Source organism: Linanthus parryae (assembly GCA_023055425.1). Lineage (NCBI taxonomy): Eukaryota > Viridiplantae > Streptophyta > Magnoliopsida > Ericales > Polemoniaceae > Linanthus > Linanthus parryae. Next base: position 94,394,315 of record JALGPY010000001.1, read on the forward strand.
AGCAAATTTAACAATCGTAAAGTAGGAACTTTTTTTCCGATAAAGAGCTTAAAAGTTACGGGGTCTTATTGTGTGGAAACCTCCCTTCTTTATGTTGTGATTTACCTTCATCATCTACACTATTACAATACAGAGGACAAATTGGTAAATCAAATATGTTAGCAATTGGTGCGCCCATGTGGGGTGCCTAATGCAATTATCATAACCTTATGGGGTTAGTTGCACTAATGCACAAACTAGAGGGGTAAGTAGCTAAGGCTCAAACCCTAGGGGTTTATGTGCAAACCTAGGAGAAGTTTTGCCTATATAAGGAGGTAGCCTCCTACACATTATGCTATGGCTTAATGCTATTCCAGAGAATAAAGTTACTCTGTCTAGATTCACTCTAAGTTGTAGAGAACCCTAGTCTCTCTCCAACTTCATCCAAGGAGGTGGAACGTGGTGTGGATCAAAGTGTTCGTCCTCGAGATTCACTCTAGATTGGTGGGAGCAAGATCAAGAAGGAGGCGCGTGAAAGCAAGCAAGAAACGATCATCCGCTGCATTAAGGGGCATAGGAAGACAAGGTAAACACATGAATCTTCCGCTATAATTCATGTTGTAGATCTGTATGTGATAGATCCTTCCTGCCCTTCATTGGTATCAGAGCCTTAGGCTTGTTTTTCGTGCCTCGATATGCGTTCCCGAATCTGATTTAAAAATCGAGTTTCTGAAATTTCAAAACCAATAGACGAAACCTATATGGTTAGGTAGGGTTTTTCACGAGGATTCCAGAAATATAAATTTTGTAATTTTTGGAGTTACGATGAATTAGTTATGAATTTTCAAAGATTCGGAACTGTATTAATCTGGACTGCTAGATCCAATCAGTAGAACACGTTTTTCAAAAACTTGTTTAGAATTGGATTTTGACCACATAATCGAGATCAGGACGAAAAGACGATCCCGGAAAAATTATTTTCGTCGGGAACGGAGCACGGGAAGGCGGCGCGTGGGCTTCACGCGCCACCGACGCAGCCTCCACGCGCGGCCACGTGCCGCACGCGCCAAAGGGCTGGCGGCGGCTGCTGACGTGGCCCTAGGGCTGAAGTGGCAGATGACGTGGTGGTGCCACGTCAGCAACTGCCTGACGGGGCTATAACATGGCAGCCACATGTCGGTTGACGTGGCAGCTGACGTGGCAATGACGTGTCGGGATGACGTTGCAGCTGACGTCAGCATTGGTGCTGATGTGGCATGCCACGTGGCATGCTGACGTGGCACATGGCCGACGTCGGCGCGTGACGGAGGCGGACGCGCCCACGCGCGGCGGCGCTTGAGGGCGCGTGCGGCCTCCTATCGCCGTCATTTTTCGTCCGGTTTTTTCCTAGGTACTCCAAATTAAATTTCCTATTTTGCGGATATTTTTTTATAATTTTTGGAGCGACGGAAAATTTTAGTAATTTCCAGATTAATTAATTAGTGTTTAGCACGCTTCCCGAGGCAGTTTGACGACCTTAAACACACTGTTTTGAGCCCAAATTTTTTCTGGAGACTTAGGTCATTTTTCCCTACGTTTTGCCATAGGTGGTGAGACTCTAAGTGGTAGGGAGAAATTTTCGATCTTTTTAGTTGATTAGATTATTGCTTATTAATTTCCAGTAATTAGAGATTAATTCTGGAAATTTCCAGAAAATTCCATTATGTTTATTATATTGTTATACATGTTGTTGTGGGTTGAATGGATGTGTTTGGTGCATGGATGTGGCATAGATGTTTTCATATTTTGGTTTTGTTTTTGTTTTTGAATATGTATTCAAAATACGGCCTGCGTGTCGTGCCTCTCTATATACTCTAGTGTCTTCTCTTCTCATCCACTCGCCTCTATGAGGTTAATTCTTATTAGAAATAAGATAGTTAGTAGAGATTGAAGATAGAAGCTTCAAGAGAGGTGGCCAAACCAAAAGCTATGGCGCAAGGTGCATGGAGCAAATAGATGGTCTAAAGGAGACTCAAGCTTGGAGTCCTCAAGTAGGCGAGATGGCATGAGATGCAGTTCAAGACTTGCTCAAGAAGTACTCTCAATAGTGGGAGTGCACCTTAGGGGCCACATCCATTGCATATTTACTTATGCTTATGCTTGTTTTATGTTATAACTGCGTGTGATTGGATATATATGTATAACCTCGCATGCTAAAGAACTAAAACAAAAGAGCTCACATGAAGGCATGATTAAAATTGATAGGAAATCACAAGTGATGAGATTTGATTCCTAGGATATACGCTTAGGTTTTGGTGGAGTCCTTGTGAGGAACTATTATGTTTTAATCGATGTCACATGTTATTTTGGAGCTAAGTAAATGCTAGTGATTAACTTCCACAATGTCTCTATCAATCGTGTCTAAATCAAAACTGTAAAGGCTAAATGGTGACAACAACGACATGATAAGCTGTCGTACTATGTAACCATCCGTTGGACATGGGTTGTCAGCCACCTACAAACATGGTCGAACCTGTGATGAATGAGTTGTCACAGCAGCACATAGACATTATCTTTAGGCTCACCAATAATGAGAGTCAGCAGTGAAGATAATGTCATAGAGCATGCTATGAAAAGGTGGGAAAATGACCTCATCAGCATGTTCGAGACCACTTTTAAAATTGTAGGAAGCCAAAGAAGAATCTTGGATCCGTCCTAGCCATTTGGGTACATAAATTGTGAGTAGTGACTCATAAAATCCGCCTTAACTATGAGCTATGGCTCATGTGATAATATTGAGCACTCGACTTTAACGTCTAAGATTGATGCCATATATGATAAGAGAGTTATGGGCTGCCAGGTATAAGCTATCCATTTTGTAATTTGTTGCAATCTCTGCCACATTTCATGAAACGTTATATGACACACTTAGTACTTGTCAGGATGTTTGGATAAGACCAAACATCAATCTATTCTAGGATCTAAGCAAAAAGAGTTTGCTAAGAATACTAGTCCAGCATACTTCGGATGTCTAAGCGATAAAAGATTGCTAAAGACTGTTAGTGAAGTATAATCATACTTAATGAAGTATGATAGGCAGAATAGTCCCCAGCCCGGTATTAGGACCAAGGCAACCGGTGGGGAAAGGATAAATTATTTTGGGGGGCAATGTTGGTATAAGACCAATATTACCCAAGACTGGCAAATGCAAAAAGAGCAAAGGAGTCTTCCTAAGACAAGAGAAAGGGCCAGACCTGACAAATAACTTCTCGTCTAAGGATCCATAGGATTGTCTTTGAGGGAGCAGCCACCAAAAGTTGTTTTGGTCACAGTTTTAACTTTGGATATGGTTATATCATGGTGTTTGCGTTCTTAAGATTCTAGCATGAGTAACGCCTCAAAATTCTTGGATGTCAACCTAAGAGTATGAATTAAGATTCTGATATGTGGCGCGCTAGATTAAGACACACGATGACAGGAAAGGATGTTCAGGCTAGCTAGGGCAAGCCTGATTAGATTTTGACCAAGGTACCCTTAACTGTGTGTGATTCTTGCCGGACATGAAAGGCAAAACGCAAACCATCCAGTAGAGCATTTAGGACTACTGAGTCTTTGTATATTATTCATTATGTTGTTGTGTTCCATTATTTGTTAAAGCTAAGACATGGTGCTTACTATTCCATCACATTCGTAGATGATTGTCCGCATCTCAACTATGTGCGCTTGGGCCACATAAGTCTGAGGCACAAGGGTGCTTCGGACAGGTCTCTACAAAAGGTAGAAAACCGTATGGATAAAAGGATATGTCCTTGGCCAGAATGAGACTGGAAGCATCTATCTTAGCAGGAGCTATGTGATGGAGAGAAATAGTAAAGCAGCTGGCTATTCCCACGCCCCAGCAGGATGCTGTAGAGGATTAAAGGAATAGGATACTGCAAGAGATGGTATGATGTATGATAGAGCGTGCAAAGTACATGTTCCCTATTCGGAGGAGACACTTTGCTAAACGGCTATCAACATACTCAACCATAAGTCCACCAAGTCTGTAGCCACTACACCCTACGAGATGTGGACCAAAAGGCAACCTATATGAGGTCACCTTAGGCCATGGGGATCGGCAACTTACGTACTAACTTAATTTCAAGTCAGGAAGAGGTTTGTTGAGAAGTAAGTCTCTGCGAAATAAAGGTTTCACTGGATGACACCCCATCCCTGAATGATCGACAGGAAATAGTTCATACGGATCTTCAGGACAGTGGGAGTAACATGCCTAGTGAACAGCCCATCATAGATTATGACTATGTGGAGGAACCCTCTTTGCGTAGTAGCACTCTTTGGAGCGTATCCCGTCGATGAATTGACATCGAAAGGAAGACCATAAGGGTCACTACGCAAGAGAATGATGAACCTAGGATATTATCCCAGGATATTTCATCATCTGACAAGAAGTAATTTGAAGCTAGACCCTAGATGGAAGAAACGTATCTTCATGAAGTAACGTATCTTCTTATGCTATTCGGAGCACTCTAGGGGTTGCGTATTTGAAACGCAACAGCCGATAAGTAGTGTAACGTAAATGGATTCACGAGATATATGATTTCTCATAGGAGATGTCCATAATTAAGGGCTATGTTCGTAGAGATGATGATCTCCATGAGCATGGAGGATACCGCTGAAAGATACCCGTTCATTAAATCAATTATGAGGAATTAGTCCCTCAAGGATCCTTTGAACAGTGGGAGTGACTTTCCAAGCTGGGTGCCCATCCATAAGGGATGAGAGAAAATGATGATCCTCCTATGCAAAGGAATTGCTCGTAAGAGCATACCCATCGACTACTTGAGGTCGAAAGGATCACCTTGCATAAACGATAAGATAGAATACTAGGCCTTACCGTTCCCTAATTATGAAGAATGAATAATAAGCTTTACAGGATAAATTAGAGTCTATAAAGGGCCAACCGAGTTTAAGAACTAGGTTGACTTTCCAACTGGATGGAAGACTATTGGATATTAATGGATTTCCAAGGTCAATCAGAGACCCAGACGGAAGCGTGGTAAGGCATACGACTTGCGTAGAAGCGAATAAGCCTACACTCATTCTGAGAGTATACATCGACGGTTTTGAGTCGATCCGACGAATTTGCGTTGGTACAACAAGGTATCCTTCCCAAGGCTTTGGGTGGTAAGGATTACGTTGATTCGCTTGGTAGCCTCAATAGTTGTGGATCCATTCTCGATAAACGTGATGACTGAATTTCTCAATGGAGAAATCCCAGAGGTGACATAAGGTCAAATGCACAGAATGTGTGCAAGCTAATTAAGTCCATATGGGATCTTAGCTAGTCCTCTGGACAGTGGTATTTCATCAGGGATCGTTTACTATATGTTTACGATAACAAATGGAAACCGCTGTGTATCACTCTCACTAGTGGAGAGTTGAAGATCATGTTACTTAATATCGATGACACACTATTGACTAGTGGAGCTTAGGGATTGTTCGAGTCCCCTAAGGAGTAATTGTACTCCTGTAGCTCAGCGCAAGACTTTACGAGCCTAGGCATGTTCCCTAAGAGCTAGCTGTCTATCAGTAGAGCTAGGAGCCTGTCAGACGGATTCAATTGTCGCATTGGAAATAAGTTCCAAGGTGAGACTGTTTATGGTCAATCGAACATGGTTAGTACCCCGAACCATGTATAGTCTGCGTAGAGAAAGCCAAATGCGAGAACTGATTACCGTTCACAATAGTGTGACACCGCAGTACTCGGGCTGGTGTCCATAAGGGCTTCCGGATAGACATCTGCATAGTGGTCCTTTGCAAGAATAAGACATGCACTATGATCAGAGTCTAAACACTATGGCGCATATTCCCATTGAATAACGCGCGCTTATGAGTGACCATGAGGTGATGAGTAGAATTAGTCCCTGGGATTCCTCATCGTGTGAGCCTCGTCGATCATATAAATATGATTGACACTGTATACCCTTTATACTTACGTCTGTGTCATGAGGAGACGGGTCGGTGGTGCTACTTTGGCGTGACACCTTACGGCTATGGATGATTCGGCCTTCTGGACACTGCTGGGAAAGCAGCTGAGCCGAATCTGAGTGACACATGTATGTAAGGAAAGATTCTCGTTGCATCGCTCTTTATTATCTTCATTGGGCCCACCTGCAAGATCTTATGGGATCATGTAGGATATGAAAATATAAAGGAGATGTGGACTCATTGGATCATGGCCTTCGGGACAAGGCAGGTGCTCATGATCCACGAGATGACAATTGGAGGACTCTGGGGAATACGAGAGTTACGGAGTGCATTATTACTGTGTTATGTTTTAAGGGTGCCTTCCTGCGCTGGCTATACGAGTTTGGTATGTGGATCTCCCGAGAGGGTGCCTTCCCATGCTGGCTATACGAGTTTGGTGTACGGATCTCCCGAAATGCAGGTACTCTCACCGGTCACACGCCACGGCCACACAATACTCTTTTGTAGATGATAGAAAGTTGGAGATTGATAGAGACTGGATGGATTGTGCAACCCCACTGTGCGAGTAGGAGATGTTAGCAATTGGTGCACCCATGTGGGGTGCCCAATGCAATTATCATAACCTTATGGGGTTAGTTGCACTAATTCACAACTAGAGGGGTTAGTAGCTAAGGCTCAAACCCTAGGGGTTTATGTGCAAACATAGGAGAAGTTTTGCCTATATAAAGAGGTAGCCTCCTACACATTATGCTATGGCTTAATGCTATTCCAGAGAATAAAGTTACTCTGTCTAGATTCACTCTAAGTTGTAGAGAACCCTAATCTCTCTCCAACTTCATCCAAGGAGGTGGAACGTGGTGTGGATCAAAGCGTTCGTCATCGAGATTCACACTAGATTGGTGGGAGCAAGATCAAGAAGGAGGCACGTAAAAGCAAGCAACAAAAGATCATCCGCTGCATTAAGGAGCTTAGAAGGACAAGGTAAACACATGAATCTTCCGCTATAATTCATGTTGTAGATCTGTATGTGATAGATCCTTCCTGCCCTTCAAAATATCAAAGAGATTATATAAACAGATATTCTAAAGATTGGTGTTAATCAATAAAGCTATTAAAGAGGAAAATAAAACGAATGAGGAAAATAAAATATCATTGCTAGTGTATGCAGAACCCTATCATGAAGACATGTTACAGAAACCTAGAGCCGATAAGATACAACTTCATAGGATTCTTCAGGTTGTTCTATTTGTTAATGTAAATATATATTTTCATGTTAAAAGAAAAGAAAAGTAAAGAGAGAGAAAAAAAAGTGTCACTAACAATTATTTTCGTTTCCTCATCTCATTGGAGGCTTGGTTGTGGGAGAGCATGCACGATGCATTAACCTAAGATTGATTGAATATATGTTATGGAACTAAACTTAGTTGATGAGTGCCTAGTAGAGGCAGCCGATCATAGGTTTATTCTCTTCTATGACACCCCTATTTACGAAACTAGTTTTAAAATATATATATATTAATTAGTAGTAACAGATCTGTCATATCTTATTTTTTATTTTTTGGAGGAGAATATAATGGTAGTGGTAGTAGTTGGAATCAAGATTTCAAAACTTCACGAAAATCAATTGCTTTTTTCCAAGTACATGGACCAACATATAAATCCTACTACTTGCGTCTCTGCGTTCTTTCTATTTTGATTTGTATCACTATTAATCAGGTCATTTTGACATGGTGATTTAGTTAGCGAAACGATGAAATAATTTTGTAATTTTTGCACGGTTATTACCAAAATTTTGCATCGCTTTAATATTCAAATCACCTGGTCAAAATGACCCTAAATACGGATGAACAAATCACACCAGGAAGAATCTGGTGGGACAGAGGTAGTATGATAGAACATCTAATTCTAATAAATCATTATCAAACCTGCACTACTGTTTCGAGAGAGGCTCGAATGCAAGACATCAATGAACTACTTCAAAACCCTAACCACTAACCTCAACAGCTAGATTAAAACCAAATCTTTATGTACAAGAAAATTGTTTATATTGGATAGTGGGTGCAAATAATAAAATACGTTAGAGTAACTGTTTGAGCTATGTGCCTTGATTCGCTTTTATTGTGGTAAGGTGTCTTCAAATGTTGTTGAGGGTGCAGTGTTATCCACTGCATTTATCATAATCTAAAAGTATTCTAGCATACAAGTAAAGTGTTGTCATTCCTTTACCAAATGCAATGAAAACATTTGAGCATGTCGACATATATGGTTCATGGACAACTCAAGCAGTTGATCATAAAAAAGATACAACAACATAGAAGATGCATCGACAACGTATGAAAAATGAATGAACTAAAATTTACATAGGGCCATAAAGATAAATAATGTTCTTTCAGGTGATGAAGAACGTATCCATTGGACAAGTACTTTCACAGATTAACGAGAGAAGTACCTTCTCGAAGTAATGAGATACCGAGTACGGTGAAAGGAGAATAAAGTTGATGTGTTGTTGGCAAGAGGGTCTAAGAGTAAATAGTTGTTCAGTTGTGCTCAACACCAGCAGTGTGTTCATGTGTAATTGTGCAATTCGGCAAGTAAATCATAATATCTATAAAAAAAAGTTAGTAAATCATAATCACTCTCCCCCTCTCTCTCAACTCTTCTCTCTCGATCCCGTGTTTCAATTCAACATGGTATTAGAGCCTGCGAAGCTTGCAGCATTTTCTTTGTTGAAACTTCTGGTGTAATATTTTGAAATCCAGCGAGTCTTCCCGAAATGTGTGAACATTTTTATTTTCTGGTGATCAAATGATCTCATTTCGAACCAAATTCCACCGGCTAAATTCCTCAGTTCCTCCAACGCAACCTCTGGCACAGGTTATCCAGCCATCTCTACTTGTATATATATCGATCAACACCTCAAAATTTTCCCCATAACTTAAATTTCTACTTATGTTCTCCCAGTGGTTCTTCATATGCTCATTTACACCTCACTTGGAGTGCTCTTGAAAGTAGATTTTCTTCACTCTCTCATATTTCTCAATTGAAACTCATATTGTGTTCAATCACAAAAGGGACAATGTCTATAACTTTATATTTGATCGATCAGGCACATCACATATCAGTTAGCCCTAGTAATGAAAAAATTGATGATCATCATTTGGTACTCTATGTGATGGAAAAAAAATTCTGCCGAGTATGAGACTTTTAACTCCAATGTCAGACTTACTCTATGCCAATTACAATTCAAGAATCTTAAGCATTGGCCTAGTTTGGCAAAGATAAATTATTGGATAGATTATTGAATGAGTGGTTGAGATCTCAACCACTCATTCAATAATCTATTCAATAATATTGTAAACATTGATGATTGCCAATTCAAAGGCTATAACTGCTTTATATGCTCAGAGATAAATTGGAATTTGTAACTACAAAAATAGTTACAATAGTATTATGCCAAGAATCAACTCAAACAATGCTACAGGATCATACTCTTGGTCAAGAAACGACAATCCTCAACATTCTTATGGAGGAATTCATCAACCAGGCAGGGTCTTGACAACTCAGACACCATCACGTGCCAGATTTGTGATAAGACCAAACATTCTGTTAGGGACTGTTAGTTTGATATCGACATCAAGGGTTTGGTAGCTCAAACATAAGACCCTGAAATATGAAGTTTCATGTAGGGCTGCAAGTTAAACCGCCCAAACCGCAAACCGGACCGAACCGTGCTAATTAGTTCGGTTTAGGTTCGTAAAATTCCAAACCGAAATTAAAAGGTTCAGTTTAGGTTCGTAAAATTTCCAAACCGATATTAAATGGTTCGGTTGGTTCGGTTTAGGTTTTAGTGTTTTACAAACCGGCTAAACCGTTAAAACCGTTGATATTAATAAATGATAATTATATCTAATTATATATACGTAGTTCTCTTTTCGTGACACTATATGTTCTCTTTAAATTGATGTAGTTCATACTACGCAATCTAAAATTCAGGTGTTGTGACGTTCTGCTTACATTTCGGTTGGGTTCTATTCATTTCATTGGGTTGACTTCTCACGTTGTGATGTTTTCAGGTAAATTTGTGAGTTTTTGAGGTTTTCATGACTAAATTTCAATTATTGATAATGTTATTAGTTTAACAGTGGTTCAAATCGGAACCAAACCGTATATAGGCGAACTGAAACTGAACCAAACTGTTTATAAATAGTTCGGTTTATGTTCGGATTTTTCCCAAACCGAGAATTTAGATTCGGTTCGGATTTTGGTGCAAACCGAACCGAACCGTTTACACCCTTAGTTTCAAGTATGAAACATGACTGTTCTAACCGTTGTCAATTCTGGTTCAAAATATCAGGCTACTACAGTTGTGTTATAAACTCAAGAAGGAGAATAGACAGACGAAGTATGTAGGAGTATCAAATGTGTATTATTCTCCACCAAACCATATTTTATATAGGTCGTGGGGGTCAATCAATATCATCTATACATGGTAGTACAATATTCTCTGAATATTCACCATATCAAATATATATTTCATAACACTCCCGCTTGAATATTCACTGATATGGTGTCTCGTTAAAACCTTGTCAAGCAAAACCCGTTGGGACAAAATCTCCGACGATGGAAAAAGAGTACATTTAATGAGCAGGAGCTTGGTTCAATCTTGAACTCATCCATGGTTGCATGTCTCGTTAAAACCTTGATTGGAAAAACCCTCCGGGATAAAACCCTCAGCTAAGGAAAAAGAGTACATCACCTTGTAATTTAGTCTCTCCATCTTTGCATCATCTTGGTGTCACAATTCATACCTGAAAAGTGAGCTTATGAAAAATACATAATGTGTTACATAATATGATGCTACATGATCATTCAAAATAGTAATATGCATATGCACCTAAACTACTCGCGAGTGTGTATCTTCGATTTGCTTTAGCAAAGAAGTATATCTCATGGGTAATTGTCTCCATGGATTTCACATATAGTGATTCGAACGATCATTTTGTTTAACTAGTTACTTTCATATTCGTAGTCTGAGACTAACGAAACATGATACTCACTCTTATCAATAGATGATTTGTTGGTTATAATTATAACCATGAGAAATATTTTTCTATTATTTTAGGCATCAATTGCACTATAGCATATTTCTCTTTCAATAGTCTCACGCATCAACCATTAGGGTGCGGACAATTGAATATATTGTTCTTATGAACATAGATGCTAGAGGCATCTAAAGTATTTCAAAGTACTTCACATTTATGCTCGATGCATTCTTAACTGCAGAGCTCGTGTATATTTGTACACGCGAGTGTTGACTTTGATTTTGGCCAATAAATAGTCAAACACAATCCCACTTGCAGTGGTTTAAGGAAATCGTATGATTTCAAGTGCTTTTCAACTAAATATCATTAATGATCACATATAGACTCAAATGCAGGTATTTCTTCACCTACATGATTTGTTGCCTTTTCAAGGGCATTGATTTTATCATTTATGATTCTCTTGTGTTCTCAATTGCTATAGAATCGGAACTAACAAGGTCGTGATCCTTATATAGGATCTATATGATTTCATAGACAACTTTTACATATTTCTTATGTATCAAAACTCATAATTTGTAAGAGATCAATTGTATTGAAATTCTTACACATATTCAAGTATGAAAAGAGACAATTGATATAAAATTTCATGTCATGCAATAAGTTATTTCCTCGCTCTCATAACATGAATCATATGATCAATGTCATAAATATATGCTTTTGGCATATTTTTACATATACTCGAGCCAGAAGAATGTAGGCGAGAATGTCTCTTCTTATGAGACTCATTTTTTTCATATTTGAAACTTGTAATTCTCATGAATTCCAATATACTATCCTCTTTGGGACAGAAGTTTCACTATGAGAATATACATATTCCTTTAAAATGGGTTAAAATGAGTTGATAATTTCTCTTTAAGGAACATAGAGCATGTAAGATAATACCCATATTCAAATCTCTTCATCCAAATGAATAATTTTGCACAATCTCTAAGGAGTGCATAATAATCATGAAGTTTATTGAAGTCTTATATCACTTATTCAAGCAACCAATCACTTTTAGTGACGCCAAGGGCGACGATCTTGAAATTTCTGAAAAAGTTCATGTCACAAACCATTGATCTCTTCCAGAGACGATATGTCTTCTAGGTGCTTGTTATAAGATATACACATTTTTCAAATGTGAGATTGACAACATCCTAGCCACTTTAGGGGCTGAATAAGAAATCTTGGATGTTATATGAGATATGATATGGAATCACAACGTATCGACTAGGCCTCGATTGGGCGATGCAATGCATCGAGCCATTTATTATGACAAATATCTTTACATTGGATAGGCGATGTAATGCATCAAGCCATTTTATGAAGGAATTGTCTACGAAGAATGTCATGTATTGTAATTATACCAAACAACTTGTCATGTCCATAAACTCAAGTATGAAACTTAAATAGTTCCATAACTTTGAATCTCGATATTCAAAGAGATCATTTGTGTTTCGTGAAACACACAGTGCTAAAAAGCTACCGTTGTGGACCTTAAAAGGTCTCGTGTACATCCTTGAATAGAGCATTTTTTTTCAACTTTCGGAACTTCTAGTTCGAAAAATTGGAGGTAATCTCTTGAACAGTACCTTTTCAAAGACTCAAATATTTCATAATATGAGCCAATAAGCACACTAGGGGGCTTATGCATTCTCTGCTATTGCCTTTTCTTTCTTTTTTTTTTCTTTTGCGATCCATAAAGAATACGGGACTTCATAACAATCAAGAAAAGAATCAAGATGTAGAGACAAAATAAATAGAAGGAGCTAACGTTGATACTAAAGAACCACATATTCTGTAGGATTTTCTCTAGAATTAATAAATAAGAAAAAGAAATATTCTTAAAGTTCAGATATATACAACTTCACATTATTAATAATAAAATTCATATTTAATGGTTGTATGACAAAAGAAAAATATATTTAATTCGTATATCTACCTCGAAGAACTTCTTTTAGAAAATTTTAATTTAAGAGAATCTAAATTGTGTGGCGCACAAAAATTGCGTTGCAAGTTCAAATAAAGTTTGAAATAACCAAGGAGTTGGGAGGATCTGTAGGGTCTTGATAATGGATTAGCAGCGGAAAAAAAATATAATCCATGCAATACCCTCCAAGGATCACAGGACAAGAGACATAACGATGGTAAGGGAAGAAATCAAGTTACACACCTTAGGGTTTCTCCTGTGATGACTTGTAACGTGAATTGTATCACGTTCTCTATAGTTTATCCACGCCTAGAGTTGAGATCTAGATCTTTCTTCTACTTTTTTCTAGCCCGGAATAGAGGAAGAGAAAGAAGAAATCACACAACGCGAGGAAACAAGGAGGATCGGCCTCCTTGTTTGGGCCGACGGGATGGGGCAGCGGCAAGGGGGGCGGACGGGTCCCTCTTGCTTGCTTGCTCTCTCCGTTTTGTTCTCTCCCACTCAAGTTATGAACTAAAGGCTCATAAGTGTGGGAAGGAAGGAAGGAGCATCCTTTATATAGTCCAACAAATCCTTGTCAACTACCTAAAAGACCCATTCTAGTCCTACTAGAATTCGGTTTAGTCCCTTCCTTGCAAATTAGTCCTACTAAGTTTGCAAGGTGTGGCAAAGTGATCCTTCTAATTAATTAATCCTATTAATTAATTCCAAATCTAGTTCAACTCTATATAGCGTGTGACCCCATAGGTTCTATCTAGTTGGTAGCAACAATTCGCTAATATTGTTGCTAATATGGAGCGGTTTCTAGCAAAACATCCATTCTAGCCAACTAATAGAATAGTCATCCGACAAACCATATACAAGTAATTGTCTCATCCCTTTGTCTCTATATCCGGATTGGACACGAGACATACAAGTCACACTCGTATATCCAATCCATAGTTTCTCAATCCATGGGAATAGCCTTATTCGTGCAAATAACATCAATATCCTATATTGATTTATTTGAGTCTGGCTAGACATTCTATAAGCACTATCCCTCGAGTGGCCTAGGATATTCGCTCCCGTTATGTGGGAGGGACAAATTCTTTCTACGTCCACTACGATCTCTAAGCTTGCTTCTTACTGTATCTGGTACACGCCTTTATAACTACCCAGTTACAGTGTAGCGTTTGACGCTACCAAAATCACAATAATCCACAACTAGAATATCTAGCGACATCAAGTCTAAGGATGAAAATACCATTGCACCACGAGAAGCACTTGTGACTTAACATAACGTGTATGTAGCCTTCTCGGAGATGGGTCAATCCGGTGCGCCATTACCCTTAATGCACACCCATGTGTTGGATCATGATATCTCCATATCAATCCAACCCCATACTAGTCAATAGATGATTGTCCCATTAATCATTTATACTGGAATAGGTTTTTTTAAGATAAACAACACAATTGTAAATCTAAAGACTTCATTATATTAAATATCCAATAAATAATAAAATGAATGTTCTAGCCAAAATAAATTCATACTAAACTAGATTTCCTCTAGGGCATCTATTCCAACAGTCTCCCACTTGCACTAGAGCCAATCTGACGCATCTCGTATGCCCATGCTCCTAGTGTTCCCTTCATGCTTCCATTGCACAAGCGACTTTGTAATTGGATTTGACAGATTCTCATCTGTAGGAATCTTGCATATCCGAACGTCTCCTCTATCGATAATATCTCTAATCAGATGGAACTTCCTGAGCACGTGTTTGGATTTCTGGTGCGACCTGGGTTCCTTTGATTGCGCGATCGCCCCAATGTTGTCACAATACAACTCGACTAGATCCGCAATGCTAGGAACCACACCAAGTTCAGAAACAAACTTTCTGATCCAAAGAGCTTCCTTTGCTGCGCCATTTGCAGCAATGTACTCAGCCTCTTTTGTAGAATCAGCCAATGTCTCTTGCTTGGAACTTTTCCAGCTCACCGTTGCTCCATTCAGGCAAACACATATCCCGATTGTGATCTAAAGTCATCTCTGTCGGTTTGGAAGCTTGCATCAGTGTAACCCCTTACACGTAACTCTTTCTCACCGCCAAATATCAAGAAAGCATCCTTAGTTCTTCTCAAGTACTTCAGGATGTTCTTGACTGCAATCCAGTGACTATTACCCGGATTTGATTGGTATCTGCTTGTCATACTCAAGGCATATGACACATATGGTCTAGTACATAACATGGCGTACATGATAGATCCTATGGCCGAGGCATAGGGAATACTACTCATGCGTTCCTTCTCAATCTCATTGGAAGGACAACCACTCTTCGAAAGAGTGATTCCATTTTACATGGGCAAGAATCACTTCTTGGAATCTTGCATGTTGAATCGTTTCAACACCTTGTCAATATATGTACTCTGACTTAGGCCTAGCAGTCTCTTAGATCTATCTCTATAGATCTTTATACCGAGTACATAGGCTGCTTCCCCTAAGTCTTTCATTGAGAAACACTTCCCTAACCAATCTTTTACGGATTGCAGCATGGGAACGTCGTTTCCAATGAGTAGTATGTCATCCACATACAAGAACAGAAAAGCTACAGAGCTCCCACTAACCTTCTTGTAGACACAAGAATCATCTTCGTTTCTGATGAAGCCAAAATCTTTGACCACTTCATCAAAACGTCGATTCCAACTCCTAGAAGCTTGCTTCAATCCAAAAATGGATCATTGCAGCTTACAGACTTTGTTGGCTTGTTTTGGATCCTCAAAACCCTCCGGCGGTATCATATACACGTCCTCGAGGAGATTCCCATAAAGGAATGCTGTTTTGACATCCATCTGCCAAATCTCATAGTCGTAGTATGCTGCAATTGCAAGTAGGATTCGGATGGATTCGGTCATAGCGACTGGTGAAAAGGTTTCATCATAGTCAATACCATGAATCTGTTTGAATCCTTTTGCCACCAATCGGCCCTTATAGGTAATCACATTACCATCCATGTCGATCTTCTTCTTGAAGACCCTCTTGCACCCTATGGGTCGCGCCCCTTCGGGTGGTTCCACCAAAGTCCGTACTTTGTTGGTATACATGGATTCCATCTCGGATCTCATGGCTTCTAGCCACTTCTGAGAGTCTGGCCCTTTCATGGCCTCTTCATAGGTAGTAGGCTCATCATCTATGAGAATTGCGTCACCGGAATCAATCACGAGAAGTCCATACCTCTCGGGTTCCTGGCGCACTCTACTAGATCTACGAAGCTCTTGTGTTACCTGAACAGGCTGTCCCAAAACTGCTTTGTGGTTCTTGAATTTCTTCAAGTTCTACAATCCTCCCACTTTCTTCTTTAGAGAAAAACTCTCTTTCTAGAAACACGCCGGTTCGAGCAACAAACACTTTGTTCTCGGTTGGATTGTAGAAGTAGTAACCCTTAATTTCCCTAGGGTACCCCAAAAATTTACACTTATCCGACTTTGGCCGTAGCTTGTCTGATTGTAAACGTTTTACATAGACATCGCAGCCCCAAACCCTCATGGACGATAGTGTGGGACGCCTCCCACTCCACATTTCATGTGGTGTCTTCATGACTGATTTAGATGGAACACGGTTAATGGTGAAAGCTGCACTTAATAGAGCATGGCCCCAAAATGATAATGGAAGATCGGTTTGACACATCATAGATCGAATTATATCCAATAGGGATCGATTCCTCCTCTCACACACGCCATTCCATTGTGGCGTTCCGGGTGGAGTGAGTTGGGACACGATCCCACACTCTCTAACATAGTCGTCATTGGCTTAAGTATTCTCCTCCACGATCTGATCGTAGAACCTTGATACTTTTGCCAAGTTGCTTCTCTACTTCACTTTTGAATTCTTTGAACATTTCAAAGGATTCGGATTTGGCCTTCATAAGGTACACAAATCCATATCTACTGTAATCATCAGTAAATGTAATGAAGTAGACATAACCACCCCTGGCAGGCGTGGCAAATGGCCCACACACATCAGTATGTATGAGCGCCAATTGCTCACTAGTCCTCTCACCTTTGTTATTGAAAGGGGACTTTGTCATTTTTCCCAGTAAACAAGCCTCACATGTCTCATATGATTCAAAATCAAATGAGTCTAGTAGTCCATCCTTATGGAGTTTAGATACATGTTTCTCGTTTATATGGCCTAAACGACAGTGCCATAAGTAAGCAGGACTTAAATCATGTATTTTAATCCTCTTGGTATTAATATTGTAGACAGGATTGCTTAGATCAAGGACATATAGCCCATTAAATAATTGCGCACTAAAATAGTGAATATTATTAAAATAAAAGGAACAACAATTGTTCTTTATTGAAATAATAAAACCTTCCTTGTCCAAACAAGAAATAGAAATAATTTTTCAGCTCATAGCAGGCACAAAATAGCAATTATTTAATTCTAAAACTAATCCTGAAGGCAGAGATAGCTCGCACACGTCTACGGCCAACGCGGCAACTTTTGCTCCATTCCCAACGCGCAGATCTATCTCCCCTTTAGCCAATCTTCTACTTCTCTTTAGATCCTGCACATTTCGACAAATGTGAGATCCACATCCAGTATCTAATACCCATGATGTAGAGATAGTTAAATTGACATCTACAACAAAAATACCTGGTGGTGGTGGAATCACTATTCCAAGCCTCTTGTCCTCCAGATATTTTGGGCAATTCCTCCTCCAGTGTCCAGGCTGACTGCAGTAGTGACACTCACCTTTAGTCACACCTTTGGCAATTCCACCAACAGGCTTAAGGGCAGGTTCCTTGGACTTGGCAACTGACTTGCCTTTGCCCTTGGAGGATGTGGCAAACCTTTTTCCCTTTCCTTTCTGCACCATCATAATGGCCTTGCCCTTACCCTTGTTGATGCTTTGTTCAGCTGTCCTCAACATATTGAGCAAATATGGAAGTGGTTTCACGATCTCGTTCATGTTATAGTTCATGATGAACTGTCCATAACTCTCGGGCAATGATTACAACACGAAATCGGTTTCCAACTCTTGGCCAACCGGGAACCCCAGTCGAGCGAGATTCTCCAGGTACCCGATCATACGGAGTACATGGGGTCCCACCGGGTTCCATTCTGCCAGATGACACTTGAAAAATGCCTTAGAGACCTCATACCTCTCAACCCTTGCCTGCTCTTGGAAGAGCTGCTTCAGATGCTCGATAATATCGACAGCATTCATGATTTCGTGTTGCTTCTGAAGCTCAGAAGTCATGGTGCATAGCATAAGGCAAGTCGCATCATTAGCGTCATCAACACGCTTTTGATACGCCTTTAGGGCTGCAGGGGTATTGTTCTCTGGACCTGCTAGAACTTGCTCCTCTATTGCGTACAGTTTCTTCTCTTGCTTGAGAACGATTCTCAAGTTTCTTTACCAATCAAGGAAGTTTGTTCCAGAGAGCTTGTCATTCTCAAGGACAGATCGTAGGGAATGTTGTGAACTCGATGAGTTGTTTGCCATTTGAAACTCTACAAAAAGGAAAATACGCAAGTTTTAGTATTTGTGAATTTTTGACTATATTCAATAATGGCTAGTTTATCAAATATAGCTCCCACTATTTTTCTACGGATTAATAACCCTCAAGATATTAATGCGGAAAATATCCTTATATTTTCTAGTGGTCCAAGATCCATGTTTCATCTTCTTATGAGCTTGCTTTGGCAAGTCACCCACAATTTGACTACTTTAGGTAGGAACAATTCCAATTGCATCTTCTATGCAACTCTTGGTTCAATTGGGCAAATAACTCCATACTTATCCATCCGTATGGATAATCCCAATGTTTTAATCATATTAATAGCCTAGTTGTGTTCAACCTCTTATTTAAACAATTGCAAATTATTTGTTTGAGCCATCACATTCCATTATTATGAACCAAGTCGCCATGCTTTGGCACGCGCGAACTTGATAAATCATGATGATAATGAGTGTTTAAATTACGAGAGGAAAAGAACACAATATTTGAATTTTGAGGGATTTTTCAATTCAATTTTTAATTGTTTTGTTGATCCATATCAACTAATCTATCTATTTGAGTTTGGGCATAACTCCAAATAATAGATTCGGGTTGTCTAATTATCTTATTATCCTAATTGCATGAATCATCCATACACGAAACACAAAATAATAAAAAAATAAAATAAACAACCACAAAAACAAAATAAAACGTGATGTGAATATGGCCATTTGTAGACTAAGATAATTCCAAACCAATGGAATTATCTATGAACCCTAAAAGCAAACACTCCATGCTCCATCTTTTGTGGCTCCCTTTGGCTTTGGGCTTCTTTTCATCAATCTTGGCTAACAATCTACTCTATCTAGCACTAGCTAACAGCTATACTAAATAAAAAAAAAAAAAAATCTCACAAGTTGAGAAAAAAAATGGCTCGCAGGCCATAAAATCCTAATTAATTATTACAATTAGTTGATCAGTTCGCAGGCCGTAAACAAAACCACAAAAATTAAACAATCACATCAAACCACATCCTAAGGCCATATCCAATCACCATGCTATTTGCACATAAACAGTTAAAATCCAATTTTAACGCGCTTGGTCAATTTTAATTGATTTTAGGATTTTCTAGGGTTAAAACGGTCCATGGGGCCCAACAATCAATTTGCCCGGACCCAAAAAGAGGACCGCAAAGGCCTTGGGCCGGCCGACCCCTAGCCCACGCGGCTAGGCCGCGGGGTAGGGCTGCCCCGACCCCTAGGCCGTCCCTTGCTTGGGCGGCAAGCAAGGAGGGGCGGTCCCCTAGGGGGGCCGAACCTCCTTTGGGAGTTGTTTCCAAAACAACTCCCTTGCTTGGTGCCCAAGTTTGGCTGTTTCCTTGTATGAAAAGAACTCGTTCTTTCCATAGGATGCCCAAACCCTAGATTTAAGATCCTAAAATTTCTCAAACTCACTAATTCATACATCCAATGCAAAAACTAGGTCTTGTTATGATTGATTATTGACAAATTGCATCATATGCTTGATTTGTCTTGTTTTACGCGATAAACAATAAATTTAAAGTGTAAAACTATCAAAACGTAACACACAAACCACGTTTGTGATCTACGACCTGTGGCTCTAATACCACTGTAGGCTTTTGATCATGGATACGCAGCGGAAAAATAAATATAATCCATGCAATACCCTCCAAGGATCACAGGACAAGAGACATAACGATGGTACGGGAAGAAATCAAGTTACACACCTTAGGGTTTCTCCTGTGATGACTTGTAACGTGAATTGTGTCACGTTCTCTATAGTTGATCCACGCCTAGAGTTGAGATCTAGATCTTCCTTCTCCTTTGTGCTAGCCCGGAATGGAGAAAGAGGAAGAAGAAATCACACAACGCGAGGAAACAAGGAGGATCGGCCTCCTTGTTTGGGCCGGCGGGATGGGGCGGCGGCAAGGGGGGCTGACGGGTCCCTCTTGCTTGCTTGCTCTCTCCTTTTTATTCTCTCCCACTCAATTTATGAACTAAAGGCTCATAAGTGTGGGAAGGAAGGAAGGAGCATCCTTTATATAGTCCAACAAATCCTTGTCAACTACCTAAAAGACCCATTCTAGTCCTACTAGAATTCGTTTTAGTCCCTTCCTTGCAAATTAGTCCTACTAAGTTTGCAAGGTGTTGCAAAGTGATCATTCTAATTAATTAATCATATTAATTAATTCCCAAATCTAGTCAACTCTATATAGCGCGTGACCCCATAAGTCTATCTAGTTGTTAGCAACAATTTGCTAATATAAAGCGATTTCTAGCAAAACATCCATTCTGGCCAACTAATAGAATAGTCGTCCGACAAACCTTATAGAAGTAATTGTCTCATCCCTTTGTCTCTATATCCAGATTGGACACGAGACATACAAGTCACACTCGTATATCCAATCATAGTTTCTCGATTCATGGGAATAGCCTTATTCGTGCAAATAACATCAATATCCTATATTGATTTATTTGAGTCTGGCCAGACATTCTATAAGCACTATTCCTCGAGTGGCCTAGGATATTTGCTCCCGTTATGTGGGAGGGAAAAATTCTATCTACGTCCACTACGATCTCTAAGCTTGCTTCTTATTGTATCCGGTACACGCCTTTATAACTACCCAGTTACGGTGTAGCGTTTGACGCTTCCAAAATCACAATAATAAACAACTAGAATATCTAGCGACTTCAAGTCTAAGGATGACAATACCATTGCACCACGAGAAGCACTTGTGACTTAACATAACGTGTATGTAGCCTTCTCGGAGATGGGTCAATCCGGTGCGCCATTACCCTTAATGCACACCCATGTGTTGGATCATGATATCTCCATATCAATCCAACCCCATACTAGTCTATAGATGATGTCCCATTAATGATTTATACTGGACTATGGATATTTAAGATAAACAACACAATTGTAAATCTAAGGACTTCATTATATTAAATATCCAATAAATAATACAAAGAATGTTCTAGCCAAAATAAATTCATACTAAACTAGATTGCCTCTAGGGCATCTATTCCAACAGGATCTTGAGTCACTCAACCAAAAACTTATGTGACGAAAACAGTGTCGACGTATGACAAGTACGCGACCATAGCCACTAAAACGAGGGAGGGTGCAATACTTGCAACTATATATTTATTTTTTCTCTCCCCCTGTTGCCATGTGGTCTTCCTGTACAAGAGATACTTTAGGGGATCAATATGGTACCAAGAACATACAACAATCCGCACCTGAGATCCCTTTCGCAGTTGAGTATTGGTCAACTATGTATATATATATTTTTTTTCTTCCATAACTTCAGGTTATGGGAAAAATTGTATCTCATTCCATAAGTTCAAGTGTGGGAACATGATTTAACTAAGAAGGCTAAATTGCACCGGAGGTACCCAAAATTTGCCAAAACGAGCAAGTAGGTACCCAAATTTCAAAATCGAGCACCACGGGTCTCAAATTTTGGATTTTCGAGCAAGTAGGTACCCTTCTGTTAACTTTCCGTTAACATTGGACGGAAAATTATAAAAAGACGTCTGTACCCGTTATTTTCACCTCCAACTTTTTTTTTAGGGTAAAAGACAAAAACCACCCCTCGAGTATGGGTTATATACAAAAACATCCTTCGTGTTCGGGGATATACAAAAACCACCCCTGCAGTGGACGGCAGTTAGACAATCACCACCCCTCTCTTAATGTCAGTCAGTTGGGGGGTGCAATTTGACATTTTTATGACTATTTTGCCCCTTATTGTGTTTTTGTGTTTAATTTGTTGATAATCTTGACCTTCTTGGTGTTTTTCTTCACCACCACCGGCAAAGCATCACAACCCACCATCTAAATCACCATCTTCACCACCTGCTTCCGTCATCAATAACCAAAACCCCAAAAAAATGGATCTTGAAACGGATCCAAAATGGATTTAATGAAATGAAATTAAATTGTTTGCTTGTTCTGAACTTGGAAACAGGAAAGTGAAATTAGCAAAATTCACAGTGCTTTATCATATGCGGTTCTATCTCCATCAGCCGTATCTTATTTAATATTTTGATACAAGAAGATTCATACTCGTGGCACATGATACAAGACACTTACAACAACAAGAGCGAAGAAGAAAGATCGCCAAACACCCAATGTAGCACTATTCAGGTGATTCACTCACCTCATCACCAAATAATCCCCTATTCAAAACCCAATCTTGAATAATTTTCTGAGAACTCAAAGGTTGGTCAGTAGGCACAAGATGTCCAGCTCCTAAAACCACAACATGACCCAAACTCCCCCATTTCTGCGCATACACAGCAAGAAATTCATTCACTCACCAAACCTTCTTCCAAAAACTTCCCTTCCCATCTCATCGTCTTCATCCACGCCTCTATTGACACAACGCCATCTCATCGTCTTCATCCAGCTTCAACAACTTTCTCAGTTTTCAACTCTCTGCAAAAAAGTGGATCTGGAAACATATCCAAAATCGGGTCCGGAGAAATACACAGAGACCGATGGGAGGAGGAAGCACGAATCGAAGAAAGGGGAGAGAAGAGGAAGACCCAGATTGAAGCTGCCGGCGTCCCTTTCCGTCGCCGCCGTCTCTCGCCGCCGTCGCCATCCTCTCTTTCGACGTTGTCCTCTGTCTCCGTCATCGTCCTCTCTGTCTCCGGCGTCCCTCTCCGTCGTCGTCCTCTCTGTCGCCGTCGCCGTTGGTTGTGATGGGAGAGAGGAGAAAGAGAAATCACAATCTGTTGATTGTGAGGAGAGAGATGAGAGAAGATTGGAAGAGATGTTGATTGTGAGGAGAGAAGATTAGAAGATATGTGGATGAAACTGAAAGGATAAGTAGAAGAAAGACTTATATAGTTGGGTATATTTTTTTCATTTGAGGGTAAAATTGTATTTTAAAGTTTTCCGTTACTTGCCGTTAGGAGCCGTCCACTGACAGGGGTGGTTTTCGTATATCCCCGAACACGAGGGATGTTTTTGTATATAACCCATACTCGAAGGGTGGTTTTTGTCTTTTACCCTTTTTTTTAAATACAAGTTTTACTAAAAATTTTTTAAAAAAAAACTAAGAAAATAAATTTTTAATTTAATAATTTGATATATGTAAGATAATGCAATATATTTTCTCAAAATTACATATTTTTACATCATTTCAAGATATAAAATATGTTTTTATTAACACATATCCGTCAATCATAAAGTATTCAATTTTTTTAACAGTGTTAAAAAGAATCTCAAATTTCATAATTTCCCGTGTATTTTTTAAGAAACAATAACATACAAGTATCTGTGTACATTTTATACAATAGTCTCTTTTACATTTTCTTTAAAAATACAAATCATTAAAATAAAAGCTACTCAAGATTGCGAGGTATCAACTCTTATGTTTGTTGTTAAAATGAACAAAAATTCTTGTATGTTATTGTTTTATTGATAAAATACATGTGAAATTGTGAAGTTTTGAGATTTTTCTTGAACACTATTAAAAGAAAGTTAAAGACTTTAAGATTGACAGATGTATGTTAATGAAAATATTTTTCATATCTTAAAATGATGTAATGTAATTTTGATGAAATATATTGCATTATCTTACATATATCAAATAATTTAAATTATTTTTTTGAATTATTTTTTAGATTTTTAGTAAAACTAGTATTTTAAAAAAATAGGAGGTGAAAATCAGGGGTAAAAAAGTTTTTTTATAATTTTCCGTCCAATTTTAACGGAAAGTTAACGGAAGGGTACCTACTTGCTCGAAAATCTAAAATTTGAGACATGTGGTGCTCGATTTTGAAATTTGGGTACCTACTTGCTCGTTTTGGCAAACTTTGGATACCTCCGGTGCAATTTAGCCAACTAAGAATTCCAATAATTTGTGACCAATATATGGTATGAGGCTAAACCTCTCATGGGATTCCCTCTTTTGTGAGGTAGAATTCAAGACCAACAAAAATTAGAAGGTTACATATCCTTACACATTTTTTTCTTCACCATAAAAACAGTGCACAAAGTCAAGACAACACAAAATTCAATTAACGTAAGTTGCCATTAAGAGGTAATTGAAGCTGCTGCTCGTCATCACGAGTTCAAAGCTCTTGTAATGCTATTGTATTCGTTTTGTTTGTAACTATTATTTGAAACACTTTGACAATGATATGCCGTAGTTCAAGCGATTTGATCGCTACGAATACCGTGACCTGGGTTGGTTCGAAACATGTTCTTTTTTCTTTTCGCTAGTTATTTTTGCACTGCTTCAACATCAACCCTATGCATATCAGCTGAGAATCACTTGAAAGGATCACTTTGAACCACTTCTGGGTTCAATTAGCAAAATATACACATTTTTTTTAGGTCAACAGCAATATATATTTTTTTCTGTTATAACAACAATTCAAAAGACTTGAGACATAAACAACATCTTGTTTAGGCGGCTCGATTGGTGTTTTCACAGTGTAGAAAGTGTCGGCTCGCTTGACAACGGCTCAGTGCGGCGCTTGATAGCGACTACGCTTTAGGTGACTTACCAAACAAAATTTAAAAAGAAAATCTGAGAATAAACATTGATCATCTGGGTTTCTCTCATATCACCAGTGGCACTAGGCTCACCTTTTGCCGGCTTTTTGGGTTTAGTAAGAACCCTGGTAGCCTCGTTAACACTTTTTCTTCTTCTTCTTCTTGTTCAAATTTAAAATAGAAAAAGAAACACACTAAAAAGAATTTAAGAAAATGATCATAAACTGTACAGAGAGAAAACTTAATAGAAACGAAGGTGCAATTAGGTGCAAAATCATTATTGATCGACAAACGATGCACCAGTTCGAATACTCCAGTGACCGATAAAGTTCTTGCTCTTCTGAGCGCTTGGGTTCAAACCCCCGCAGCTATAGCACTATCGATTTTATTTTAGTTCTTTTCTTTTATGTTTTCTTTGTACGAAACGCAAGATGCGACAATTATTGCAACGAACCAGTTAGATAGCATAACTGAACTTGGGAGTATAACACTCACCCCCAGGTGCCATGTTCGACTTAACCAGGATTGATTTTTTTTTTTTTTTTTCCAGCATGAATAAAACTCTATATTGGAACAAAGGTACTGCAAATATAGCAGTAGAGAGCTGGTTCAGTGGTTGGTTTAGTACAAGCTGGGTAGCTCGCCTGGGTTCAACTTCCCACTAGGCCCAAGCCATGTCGTAATTGGGGGGCGTTTGGAGTGCTGCTTTTGCTGCTCCCTCGCCAGGGTTTGAGACCCATTCTGCTCTCTTTCTTTTCTTTCATAATTTTGACCCATTTTTGTTTTGTTTTGAGACAAAAGAAGAACTCAATAAGAGGACGCCAGATCAGGCGGTATAGGTTTAGGGTGTTTCAGTTGAGCGCGTAGCAAACTTTTTTTTTTTTTTTTTTTAAACTGCTAAGATGTGTTAAAAAATTTGGAGCAGCCATTAGTTGCGCAAGCTGCATATCTTTTTCTTTTCTTCTAGCAGACCAAATTCAAAAACATAATCAATTTTACTACTAGAGCAAACCATCTAACTCAAGTGGTAATGCTCTAGCCTGAAGGTTCTGCTTCTACATTTGAAAACCGGAAGCAACCTCTCTCTTTCTTTCTTGGGTGAACCCTAGTAGCAGAAATATAACAAAGTAAGAAAAACAAGGCTCTGCGAATAGTTCCGGCCAGGGCCAGCAACCTGGGTTCAATTCCCGGCAACGGAGTGGGTCTTTTTTCAACGTTTTTTCCTTCTCCGGGTTAACCAAGAAGTATAGTAGTATAATAGATGGACCCCAACTTTAACAAATCTGCTCTTAGATCAGGCGGTTGTTTAGCTTTGCGACAGTTTTTTTCCAGAGCTGAATTCTAGTAGCAGCGGCAGAAAAACAATAAAAATATAAGGCCCTGCGCTTGCGCTTGTTTAGGCGGGCTTTGCTAGATCAATTTACAACGATGTAGCAGCTCCAGCCAGTGTCAGCCGTCTATGCCTGAGTTTGAAATTAACCTGGTAGAGGCATATATTTTGAGTTTTTTTTTCTCTGAGTTTGAAACCCTAGCAGTCGCGAAAAAAATGTAAAAAAAGTAAAGGAAAAATCGGCTGAAGACCCCAATCTTGGGGTTCAAGACTCACGACAGCTAAAAAGATCAAGAGCTAAAAGCATTACAAGCATTATTTTTGTACAGCTTTCTAGCTTGGTTGAATGGAGATTGAAATTATTTATTCAAGTTCGAATCTCTTATGAAAATCCAAGAACGAAATTATATCTTTTGTCTTATCATTTGATTTCGATATGAAAATAAATATTAGTTATCATACCTTTTCTCCAAGTAGATCTTCGTCGTATTCGGTAGAGCTATTATAAACTCAAGAAGGAGAATAGACAGACGAAGTATGTAGGAGTATCAAGTGTGTATTATTCTCTACCAAACCACCATTTATATAGAGTGTGGGGGTCAATCAATATCATCTATACATGATAGTACAATATTCTGTGAATATTCACCATATCAAATATATATTTCATAACAAGTTGTATATTTTAGAGCATTGAAATGAGAATTCTTTGATTAGTGATCTTTGCGATGCTAACCCTATTCTTGTAGAAAATTATTATACAAAATTCAGTTCCACAAGATTTCATTCCAGTTAAAGGTAACTTACCTAGTGTTAGTTCTTGTCTTCAGGTCTAGGATCATACATGAGCTTCCATCTAATTAGGTAAGGGAAAAAACGATCAAAGTGGGAAAGTAAACGGAGACAGTGGCCGAACCACCCATTGGGCTGCCTATCAACGCACTTCACACGTACTAGGCGTGGTCAGCCACCTCCGTTGACTTTTGCTTGCTAGTTTTTTTTTGGAAGTTTTTCTTTAGATCTATTTCCCTAGATTTCCTAAATCTATCCAATTTTTTTCCTTGTTAATAACCTTTTTATTGTTACAAAATAAATACTCATCTTTTAGTAAAATTACAACTCTAGATTTAATCACATGTCACTGCAACAAAACAAATCCGTTACGATCATTTAGAAAGACAATTTTTTTTTTGTCGTAAATAGCAACAAAAAAGGACTGTTTTATGCACTTGTCTTAATTTATTCTCGGCATTCTTTAACAATCCGACGACCATATCTATTTCGTATTTTAAAAAAATTCTTTCTTATGAAACTATAAAAAAATGTACAACTATAAACGTCGTTGTTGATCGAACTAGAAGACAAAATACCATAAAAGACTACATTAGGACAAAAACAACCTTTTTAATCCCCAATTTTGGCGGGGAAACAAAATTTGGGGGGTGGGGGGTTGATAATTCCCATACATAGTTATGTGGGGACGTCATTTACTGTTCATTCGGACCCTGTTTGGAGTGATTTTACCTATTTTTAACCGGTTTTGACCTTGGTACAGGACAGAGAACGCTTAGCCGAATAATGTAATATTTGTGAAATTTTATTCATATTTGGTATGATCGCGGGTATTTGCTGTGCGTGCAGGAAACAGGTACCGAAAATGCATGAAAGATGCTTAGGAATGGAGGCAGAGTACTAAGGAAAAGAAGCAAAAAAGTGCGGGAAGAACCTGGGCTGTGTTCAGACGCTGGAATCCAGGATAAGAAGCATAATAGAGAAAAATATGGCTAAGGCACTGAAGAAGTATGCGTTCAAACGCAAGAGGTCAACAACGTAGAAAAGTCAAACAGGCAGAACCAGAAGACCAGATGGACCTGCGCTCAAACGCAGGACATGTGCGTTCAGACGCAGGCTGCATCCAAATGCAGCCCCTCGGCGTTCAAACGTAAGAAGAGAAATTTAACGGAAATCAACGGTCAAATTCAAAGAATAGCGCATGCGTTCAAACACGGAAAAGGTGCGTTCATAGGCAGCCTTCTGTGTTCAGACGCAGCCAGCCTGCGTTCAGACGCAGGTCAGGATTTCCAAAATCTTCTTGAGGCAGTTCAGACAGGGGCAGAATGGTGATTTCAGGCATCAGAGTTGGAAACTGTGGCAGTGTAAAAGAGGCGTCCCGAGGCACAGAAAAATCATCTGATATCAGCAACCAAATCAGAGCAGAGCACAGAAGTTGGAGCACGGAGCAGTCCAAGTTTCCAGCAGAAAAATCGTATGATCTACTTTCTCTTTAGTTTATGAATTTCCATTTTTTCAATAATGTACGCTAGCTAAACACTTTACCTAGGTTCTCGGTGAACCTAGGGTTTATGATTTCGGCGACTTAGTTTATTTCGATTTTCAGACTCATGACTTTTTAGTCTTAACACAGTAGAGGTTTGTTTATTATTCTGTCTTCGGTTTTTACTTTTATGCATGAACGACCTGATCAACCTTGAGTGCTACAGACAGGATCTGGTGCGCGAGAGTGGCCGGTGAGAGTTAGGAAGAGAATACTGAATTTAGATTTCTGCCTTGATGGAACGAGAGGTGAAGAGAATCAGGGACTAGCCATAAAAGCACAAGACCAACTACTACACGTTTAGGGTGAGACCGAGAGGATAACAGGTAACCCTAGGAGACTTAGAACGAACCTGCATATTTAGGAGTGCCGAGAGGACCCCGAAAAATATGCATGATAGTGACATGTGCATGAGACCGAGAGGATATTGCAACACTGGTATGCTGGCATAAACAAAACTGTAGTGTGTTTCTGAAATCGAGAAAAACTGGAAAAGCTTAATAGTAACCCTAGAGTATCCTGGAGCCTAGATCTTTAATTCATCAGTTTCATTCTTAGAAAATATTCCCAAAAAATTCATAACAAAAAATACTTGTTTTTATTATTGCTTTTACTTTTCTTTTAATTAGGTCAGTAGTTCAATTCCCAAAATATTCCTCCTTTTTACAGCTTTGCTATTAATTATGGTTATCTACAATAAATCTAAAACTGTTATCGTGGGTACGATATATGAGTCGTAAAATACTCTACTTTATTACTTGATCATATACTTGCGAAAAAATCAGCTTAAGATTGCCATCAAGTTTTTGGCGCCGTTGTCGGGGAACAGTAACGATTTTACTTAGTAGTCAGAATTAGTTTCAATGTTTTTCTCTTAATTTTTATTTTTATTTTATCTCACTAATCTTTAAAATCTCTGTTTTTCAAGAACTTCAAATGCATGCCCAGATTGCCCCGCAACTTGGTACAGCCACTCGACGATGTAGAACAGTTTTTCAGGGAGCAAAACTGCAGACACCGAGATAGAAGAACGGGCGACCCCGGAGGAGACATGCGAGTAGAAGAGCAGCCTCAACGTACCCTAGCTCAGATGGCTCGGTACGTTGAGGATTTGATCACAGTTTGCTGCCCGGAACAACCAGATAACATTCAACGGGTCTAGGAAGGCTTTGGTGGAAAATTCTGAAGTCCATACGGAAGTACATGATCCAGCGATTGTGGCACCCGAAATCACCGCAGAGCACTTTGATCTAAAACCTCCGATACTTTGTTCGTTCCATAGCAAAGTCGATGAAGACCCGAATGAATTTATCAGGAAATTTGAAGATTTTTGCAACAAGGTTAGGTACAAGGGAGTTGAAGCAGATGCACTCAAACTGATCATGTTTCCGTATTGCCTGTATGGAACAACCAAGTATCGACTCTAGCTCCAAGAACCGAAATCCATCACTACATGGGAAGAGTGTGTTGCATATTTTCTGGCAAAATTCTACCCTGCCTCTCGAGTTATTCAACTTCAGAGTGAGATCTTATCATTCAAACAGAAGATGGGAGAGACGGTAGTAGACGCATGGGAAAGACTGATGCAATTAGTAAAAAGATGCCCTAATCACAGTTTTTGGGGACCCGAAGATTCTGCAGGTATTCTACCATGCCCTTGATAGGAAGAATGCTGACATGATTGACAGATAACCCGGGGGAAATTTTATGTACCATGTGGACAAAGACGGAGTCTATGAGTTAATGAAGCAGTTAGCCGAGCAGGACACTTGTATGTTTGATGACCGCAGGCTCACTGCCCATGCCGAGCCAATTGCTGATGATCGAATTGAAAATTTGACCAAAGTAGTTCAGGATTTGGTCAAGAAGGTTTACTAGAAAAAGAAGACTGTTGCATCAGTCGAAGATCCTGATTTGGATGCAGCTATCAATGAACTTCAAATTAACGATGCCAACTCTGTGCAGAAGCAGTGGGACCCCAGTCGATACAGGCCAGGAACCTGAGACCATCCCGATCTCCGATACGGAAATCTAAACTCTTCAATTTATGCATCGTGGTTCTAGCACAAACCGTCAGCGCAGCTGGAAGCCCCAGCACCACGAGTCCAGGCAGGACCATCAGCATAACAATTCGAAAGCCAGATGAGTAAACTTTAGACCATGTTGCAAACTCTGAATGGAAATTTTACTGCCAAGATTGCTCAGATAGGCACAAAAATTGACACCATTACGGCTGATCTACATCAAACCAAGACTGCGTTGCGGACACTAGAGGTACAATTCGGACAAATGGCACAGCACCGGACTGAGAGAGCACCAGTAAAATTATCCTCAACCACAGTGAACGACCCACATGCTCAGATTAATGCCATCACCACTCGGAGTGGAATAGCACTGCAGGATCCATCGTATCCCAGTCATGCACGTGCAGAAAAATCGAAGAATATCGAACACGAAGTTTTTGACATGGCAGACCATCCAGCTGTAAGCCCCCAACCAAAGGGCCAGGGCGGACATGATGCAGTGCAGAATGAGAATGAAGCAAAAATAGTGCATGTCTCCAAAGAGGTACCTTATCCTTTGAAGACACGAAAAATGGATGATAGTAAAGACAATGCCATATTTCTTCAAGTGTTCAAACAGCTGCAAATCAACATATTATTCGCTGAGGCATTGGCAAAGATGCCCACTTATGTCAAATTTATCAAAGATATCATGTATGGAAGGATGCGGATGAGCGATTTCGAGACTGTGAATCTGACTGAAGAAGTGAGAAATTGTGTGAAACACGGGCTACCACGTAAGAGGAAGGACCCTGGAAGTTTTGTGATCCCGGTAACCCTGGGTAGTGCTTACAAAGGAAAGGCCCTATGTGACCTGGGAGCCAGCATCAATCGGATGCCCCTGACCATCTTCAAAAGTTTGGGGGTAGGTGAACCCAGGCCAACCACAATCATGCTTCAGATGGCCGACAGATGCGTAAACCAGCATATGGAGTCATTGAAGATATTTTGTTAAAATTCATAGATTTGATTTTTCCGACAGATTTTGTGATTCTGGACATGGAGGCAGGAGAGGTACCGCTCATTCTGGGCAGACCATTCCTGGCCACTAGAAAAGCCATTATAAACTGAAAAAGTTGAGATTTTTCCATGAAAATCAACGAAGACAAGGTGAAATTTAACGTCTTCAAGTCTCTCGAGCTTCCAGATTATTACAATAATGAAGACTGCTTTGCTGTGGAAGTAGTCAACGAGGGACTGGAAATCGAAGAGTTGGATGAGCTTTGGGCAGAAATCGACAGCATGAACAAAGAGGACGAAGAGGAGTCCCAGGGTCAGTAGTCCATGAGAACTGAAGACTTGACCACTTTTCACTCGGATGAAGACGGTGGGCAAAAGATCACTCTGGTCCCTTCACTCAAGGAGCCACCCATTCTGGAGCTGAAACCGCTCCCATAGCACATGATGTATGCTTACATTAGTGAGAAAGATACTCTGCCTGTAATTGTTTTGTCTCTTCTATCTCAGGAACATGAGTAGAAATTGATGGAAGTACTGCGGGAACACAAGGAGGCAATAGGCTAGACCATCGCAGATATCAAAGGAATCAGCTCGTCCTATTGCATGCACAAAATTAGGATCGAAGAAGGTAAGAAGCAAGTGATTCAGCCCCAACGGAGATCGAATCCAAACATTAAGGATGTTGTGCGCAAGGAGGTCATGAAGTTGCTGGAAGCAGGAATTATTTTCCCCATATCGGACAACATATGGATCAGTTCAGTCCAGTGTGTGCCCAAGAAAGGTGGTATGACAGTGTGTAGATTCCGAGAAGGAGAAGATCGCCCATCGCACTGTCACAGGCTGGCGAATCTGTATGGATTACTGGAGGCTGAAAGACACAATACTGAAGGACCACTTTTCCTACCGTTCATGGATCATATGCTTGACAGGTTGGCCCACCATGCTTATTATTGTTTTCTGGACGGATATTCCAGGTTGAACCAGATTTACATGTAGGGTTTTGATCACGGATGCGCTGCGGAAAGATAATAAATTCATCCAATCAAGACCCTCCAAGGATCACAAGAAGAGAAATCATGACAATGGTAAGAGAATAGTGTTATTGAAAGGGGAGTATGCAGATGGATATGCAGCAGAGATACTCTAGAAGGGGGGGTTGAATAGAGTATGCCAAATTTTTTGCAAATCTTGAGGAGGAGAAGAGTTTTAGTTCAAGTGTAAAGGAGTTCAAGGCCTTGAACACAAATTCAAGCCTTTGGAATGAAATATAGTTTGAAATGAAACAGACAAGTCTTTTTCAAGGCCTTGAAAAGAGTTTCAAACCCTTGAAAAATAGACAAGTTTGAGTGCTGCAAAAACTATGAATTTGAATAAACTGTAAATGCAAGAGACAAAGGATTTATAGAGTTCAGTCCACTTGGACCTACATCTCTACCTCAGGGATCTTCTCCCTGCAGGATTATCAAATCAATTCTTATTAATAAAAATCTAAGCCCTAGATCTCAAGCACAGAGAATCGCCTTACTATGGTACAGCTTAAGGTTCTTCCTAACCTATCTAGTACCTGCTCTAGCTAACTCATTAACTAAGAATTCTCTATTGTTCATTTGAACAATCATTGATAATAAAATATGGAAGTATTACAGAAATGATCTACCAATAAAGCACAATACAGAAGAACACTGGAATGTAGAACTGCAGTAAAGAATGCAGTGAAATTCTGTGAGTTGGATTGTGAGAGTGATGAACTTCTTTGATGCTTGTCAATCCATAATTGTGTCTCTCTTTTTTCCCGTTGAGTGTTGTGTCTTGTTGCTTTAAAATGAGCTCCATTTAAACTGTTTGAAGCTCTGCAAATCTTCCCAGATTTTCAGCAACAACATCCTATTTTGTAGGCAACAAACTTTGACTCTCTTAACAGCTCTCTCCAACGGATAGTTGATCACAATCTTCAAAGATATTGTTGTGATCTTGTCTTTAACACTTTGAGAAGCTTTATGAGTCTCTGATTGATCACATGATCATCTTCACTAAGTGATTTCCTTCATGCCAAATCCAGATAAGGAACCAAATCCTGCACATTTAGGAAATAAAATTTCCTTGCAAAACTGAGTCAAAATAATGGATCAAACATGTTAGCTATATCAAAACACTTTGTCTTTCATCATCAAATAATAACACATCAAGTACAGGGGTGAGAGGGATAGATTTAAATCAAAAAATTTTAGAGTAACTCCCCTTAGAACGTGTATGCAGGTCAGGCTGTTTCAAGGCTTTGAATCCTGGTTCAAGCCTGTGAAACCTTATTCAAGGCTTTGAAAATTTGTTCAAGGCCTTGAAATACCTAAATATTTCATGTCCATGAAACCTGTGACCTTACAATCTCCCCCTTTATGATAGACAAAACCTCAATTGTTTTGATTCTTAGTCTCTGTAAAAAAATACTGATTAGCACACAATAACAATAACACATTAATTCCAAAAGATCCAACTTATTAATGAACAAAAGAAAAAACTACAAGTAAGTTGCAGAAAATCCTACCGGCCAAAAGATAGGTCATCTAAGCAGAAATAAAATAAAAAAACCTAAGATTTTTCTCCCCCTTTTTTACTTTCATCAAAAAGAATGAGAAGATGTTGGATCAGTGTCTGGAAATTTTTGAAAGTAAAAGTCTTAAAAAGAATGAATGGGAAAGAAAGAGTAGGCATGATTAAGGGGTTGGGTATTCATCTCCATCCTGATCTCCCTCTTCTTCCTCACTATCTTCATCAGTCTTATCATGTTCTTCTTGTTCATCTTCATTCTCACCAGCAGCAGTCACTTCTTCAGTCTTGTCCTTAGTGGAAGTCTTTGGAGATTTCTTCTTCTTATTCTTCTTTTTCTTCTTCTTCTTCAGAGTAATCAGCAAATCATCTGAGTCCGGCCTGTCTACTTCATCACCTTCCTGAGCAGCTTGTTCAACTACCACCTTTTTTCCCTTTATCGTTGACTCGAGCAGCCTTTTCCTGGTTGGAATGTTCACTTGGCAAGTTCTTGTCAGAGCCATCTTTCTTGGCACCTTCTTCATCCTCAGTGACATCAAGCACAGTCATGCTTCTAAAAATAGTTTCCACCATGTATTTTGACCTGTGAGAGATCAGTTTCAAACCCATGCTGATTCTCTTTGATCTCATTATTGTCCATTTCTAGACAATCAAGTCTCTGAAAGACTGAAGACAAATCAGGAGGTTGAGATGTCTGGCTTGAAGTAGGAGTCAAGGCCTTGGGCTTAACAAATTTCTTTGCATTCAGCTCTTCCTCAGTCAAATCTGAATACAACTTCCAAACCTTCTCTTTGGTCTTAACTACCCCAATCTTCTCAAAAGCCTTCTCATTCAGCAAACCAATCCCAGAAATGATAGACTCTTCACCAGCAGTAGGAATCTCAAGGTGTTGGAAAAATTGAGTGAGCAAGTTTGCATAAGGCAAGGGATGCTTCCTCTGATCTGTTTGACTAAATAGCATGTGTTCCATTACATGTTTCTGCCGATCAATATCATAGCCATGCATGATCAAATACATAATGTACACCACCCTCTCAGTAACTAACTCCTTAGAATGTTCCCTTAGAAAGACGCATCTCATCAAGATAGTGAATAGAACTTTAGCTTCAACATTTAACACAGAGTGTGTTAACTGTTTTGATGAGGCAGGAACATTGGGTAAGAAGAATCTTCTCTGGCCATCTTCAAGGCTTCATTCTTGGAAGGGTAGTTCTGTATGTCATACCTCTTAGGACACCCTAAGACAGATGCAAACTCAACATGATCTAGTTCCATTGTAACTCCAGCAACTAAAGACTTGATGACTAATTGTGGAGAATTCTTAAGTTGGTTCATGTTGAGATAGAAGAATCTGGTGAGTCTAGGATAGGCTAGCTCAGGGGGGTTTAGCATGAACCACAAAGAACTTTTCTTCAACATAGTGATACAGTTCAGATTCATTCCAAGCAACATATGCATACTGATCAAACTACAGAAAGAAATCTTCCTAGATGCAAAACCATCGAACCACTGACCTTTTGAAGTGTTTGAGATGAACCAAGATTCATCAGGAGCAGTGTTCTTTGAGTAGATCTGCAATTCTTTCTCCACATTGTCCTCTGGCTGGTCCTCTGTTACCTTTCTTTTCCCTTTTTCAGCTTGAGTTGCCTTCTTATTTCTCTTCAACTTCTTGGGGCTAGAGATCTCTGTTTCTGGTTGCTTCTCTGCAGCAGCTTTCTCTTTCTTCTTCTTCTTCTTATTCTTCTTCTTCTTCTTCTTCTTCTTCTTCTTCTTTTTTGAGGAGGGAGTTGCATCCTTCTTGACTTTCTTCGTGGGTGGAGGAAGCTCTGCAACTGCCTCTGCACTAGGAGTTCTAGAGCTAGAGTCTCCACTAATCTCTTGAACTTCATCCACTGCTGCCTTTTTCTTCTTCTTAGAGCTAGGTTTTGATCCTCCGGTCATCTTGATTCTGTCTGAGGCTCATCTAGTGCTCATTAGGGTTTGTATAAGAATAGAGAGAGGTGGATTTGATAAGGAGTGAAGGAGAAGAGAAGAAAATAAATACTAAGAGAGTTTGTATTTGAAAAGGAAACTGCTATATTTTTTCTGATCTTAAAAGATCTGTAATGATCAACAAATATTCAAATCTTTGAAGCCGTTGAAAATAAATAATTTAATACTATATTTGGCTGAAAATCAATTTTGAAAAAAAAAAGGTAGGGGAAATATTGAGCAAATATCTACAAATATAGCACCCAATACTGAATGATCCAATACTTATTCACTAAACAGTTATCAGAGTTATTTTCAAGGCTTTGAAAATAGTTTTCAAGGTCTTGAAATGCTGTTAAGCTGAAACACATAAGACCAAAGCTTTGAATAGATATTCAAGGCTTTGAAAATCAGTACAAACCTTTGAAGCACATAATAACTTACCTTCCTTACCTGATGTTCCCCCTAAACCAATTCATCCTTATTTAGCATTCCTAATTCCATTCATAGAGCTGAGAATCTTTCATCTGACAATGGTTTAGTGAAGATATCTGCAAGTTGCATGTTAGTAGAAACAAATTCAAGAACAATATCACCTTTCTCAGCATGATCGCTGATGAAATGATATCTAACATCAATATGCTTAGTTCTTGAATGTTGTACTGGATTCTTTGTAATAGATATTGCATTAGTGTTGTCACACTTGATGGGAATACTTCTGAAATCAAATCCAAGATCCCTCAATTGTTGAGCAATCCATAATACTTGTGAACAACATGCTCCAGCAGATATATATTCAGCTTCAGCTGTTGATAAAGCAACTTTGTTTTGTTTCTTGGAGTTCCAACTGCTCAGAGATGATCCAATAAATTGGAAAGTTACAGAAGTGCTTTTTCTATTAACTTTTTAACCTGCAAAGTCAGCATCAGAAAATCCATGCAAAGAGAAGTTAGAATGTCTTGGATACCAAAGCCCTAAGTCTTTGGTACCATTGAGATATCTGAATATTCTCTTCACATCAGTTATGTGTGATTCCTTTGGATCAGCTTAAAATCTTGCACACATTCATACACTGAACATGATATCTGGTCTACTAGCAGTAAGGTATAGCAATGATCTAATCATACCTCTATACTCTTTCACATTGACACTCTTACCAGATTCATCTTTATCTAAAGACAGTGTAGAACTCATTGGAGTATTGATCTATTTGGATTGAGACATATTGTACTTGTTCAACAAGTCCCTAGTATACTTTCTTTGATGCGCAAAAGATGCCATTCTTCAATTGATGTATTTGAATTCCAAGAAAGAAGTTCAACTCTCCCATCATACTCATTTCAAATTCCCTTCTCATAAGACTTGAGAATTCTTTGCATAGAAGATCATTAGTAGCTCCAAAAAAAATATCATCAACATAAATCTGAAATACAAGTAAATCTTTCTCATGAGTCTTTATGAAAAGGTTATTGTCTACCAATCCTCTTTTGAAATTATATTCAAGCAAAAACTTTGACAATCTTTCATACCAAGCCCTTGGAGCTTGTTTCAAACCATAAAGAGCTTTGTCAAGTTTATAAACATGATCTAGAAACTTATCACTTTCAAAACCAGGAGGTTGTGCAACATAAACTTCTTCTTGTAAGTAGCCAACCAGAAATGCATATTTCACATCCATTTGAAATAGGTTCATATTTTTCAAAGATGCAAATGCAAGCAGAATTTTAATTGCTTCTAACCTGGCAACTGGAGCAAAAGTTTTCTCATAATCAATACCTTCTTCTTGATTGTAACCTTGAGCAACTAACCTTGCTTTGTTTCTGATCACTTTGCCATCCTCATCCAATTTGTTTCTGAACACCCATCTGGTACCAATGACAGACTGGTTTGTAGGTGGAGGAACTAGGTTCCACACCTTGTTTCTTTCAAACTCATTGAATTCACTTTGCATAGCTATAATCCAGTCTGCTTCTTGTAAAGCTTCCTTCACAGTTTTGGGTTCTACAAGAGAAATGAAAGCATTGAAGGCACAAATATTCTTCAAATGTGACCTTGTTTGTGTACCAGTGGTTGGGTCAGAGATGATATTGTCAGTTGGATGAGATGAAAGATATTTGAATCTCTTTCTTAGAGACCATGGTTCAGGTTCTCCATATATCTTCTCTGGTCTTGAAGTAGTGGCCAGATCATTCATCTATTTCTGATCATCTTTGTCAAGGCTTTGATCTCTATTTTCAAGGCCTTGAGACCTGTTTTCAAGGTATTGACAATGGCTTATGTTTCCTTCTGAACCTTTCTTGAACCCAAGAAAGTTCTCAGCTTCTTCTTCTGATTCGTGCTTGTTCAGATTCAAGTCTGCAAACTTTCAGTCAAAGAACCATCATAGCTTTCATAAAAAATAACATGAATTCTTTCTTCAACCAGCTTGGTTCTTTATTATAAAATCTATAAGATTTGCTAGTAAGAGAGTAACCAAGAAATATACCTTCATCACTTCTTGCATCAAACTTACCCAAGTTTTCCTTACCATTTTTGTGGACATAGCATGTGCAACCAAAGGGTCTGAAGTATGAAATGTTTGGCTTTCTCCCTTTGAAGAGTTCATAGGGGTTTTCTTCAAGATAGGTCTGATCAAGCACCTATTTAGAATATAATTTGATGTAGTCACAGCTTCTGCCCAGTAATGTTTGGCAACTTATTTTCTAGAAGCATTGTCCTTGACATGTCTTCAAGAGTCATGTTCCTTCTTTCAACATCTCCATTCTGTTGAGGAGTTATATGAGCAGAGAAATTATGAGGGATACCATGTTTAGCACTGTGCACAAGAGATTCCGGCGGGGAGACCTCCGTGTACACCGTATGTAGAGGATCAGGGATTGCACAGGAAGAGTGGGGTTGTGTGTAGGGAGAGAGTAAGGCAGTAGCAATGTCTGAGAGAGAGACAGAGGTTTGGCAGAGCTTCCGCGTATGGCCAGTGTGTTCTCCTTTGTATGGAAAGGTTAACGTCCTATATATAGCAGAGAACGTGACCGTTGCAGTGTGGTTAATGCGCCCATTGATGGCGGCTTAATTAGCTTAACCATAACGGCACGTTCGTCCGAGTATATAGGGACCGTTACAGCACGTTGTGCGAGAATACCGGAACCGTTATGAGGTTGACCGGGTTTGACCGGATTGACCGGGTTTATGGGAGCTCGTGCCATAAATCTCTCAAAACAGTTACTAAAGGTCGCGCGCGAGCTTGGCTCGCACGCGACAGGGCTTACTCTAGCCTCCAGACCACTAAGTCCCTACAAGTCCCGTGCAGTGGTATGTGAGGGCTCTGTCTCGCAGCCCCCACATGGATCAGCTCGGCTGGTGATCCAGTGTGTGTGGAGCACAATATGGTGTGCTAGATGGTTGCCACGTGGCCAAGATCTGTCAGCTCAGAAAGCACTATCTACATTAGCCCCCTTTCTGCGCGTGAAGACTCATAGCTGTATAGACTTCCATGCGCGGAAACCAACATACGCGTCGTTGCCACGCACCAATTCAAATATGGGTAAGTTCAGCCCCCGTGCGTGCCATTATGACCTAAAACCCCTAGGGTCGTGCCGTCTGGCTTCTAGGGTTTTAGGCGTGACGTCAGCTTGTCCTGTGATTGCGCGATTCGACGGTGACGGTTGCGATTCGACTACTGAAAGGACGCAACCTTTCATTGTTTTTGGATAAATACTTTGTATCCTCCATTGTTGCAAAGCATCACTTCTTTCTCTTAAAGTGAATGGTACCCGGAGATCTTCGAGAGCAGATTCAGATAATCAATCATCAATTCAAAACTGCAAATCGTCTTCTTCAACTTTGTATATCCAAGCAAGCTTTGCGAAAACAAGGTTGGCCTTGTTCAATTTCGATTTAAAATACCAGTGTATGCCTTGAACTGCGTTGAATCTGTAAACCCATATAATCTGTTGAAACTTGTGAAGAAGCTTCAAGCTTTGGACCCAATTGCGGCTTGATTTCTCAATAATAAGGACCTTGGATAGGGTTTTGAAATCCCCTGATAATGCAACCCTCTAATTTCTGAAATTTATACCAGAAACTGTTCATCTTTCTTTTTGTAGATCTTGAATCTCGAAATTCAAACTGAAGTAGCATATTTCTCCCCCCTTTTTCTTGCTCTTCCGCAGGAATGGCCAAGACTAAAGGAACCAAGCCCAACAAGGAGGACGAAGAGATCCCCGATCTTCCGCAGGCTTTGTGGCGAAAAGCCCCCTATTTAGGTGGCCAAGATTTTTACCATGCGAGGGTTAAGGCGAAGAGAATGCCTGCTCCTGTCCCAATTGAGGGATTGCTAACACTGACTCGCCCGGTTAACTCAGCCTTGCTCGAGTTAATTGGCTCCGAGGATGTGGTTCGATTGGGAATCGAAAATGGGTACTTCCCCTACACTGCGATTTCTACCCAAGCTTTTGTCCAGAAATTGGACTACATGGATGAGTGGATTGACCACGTGTTGACCAATCATGCCGCGACTCTTGATGAAGCCGGCGTATACTTCGCTGTTCGTGCTATGAAGGGTGCTGCCGTGAAGCTGGACCAGTCCATGCTTCTAGACCTTCTTTCCCGCTACTCGCCTGCGACTCACACATTCCACTTTGCTGAGTTCGAGGCTGCCCCTACACTCGAGGACGTGCAGATGTTGTACGATCTTTCTCCCATGGGCGAGGTGGACCCTTTGAGTCCTTTGAGGACGGCTGCGGAGATTTCTTTGTACACGCAGATGGAGGAATGCTTGGCAGAGGTAAAGAAAATCTCCACCCGGTGGACTACTACGAAAGCCCTTCCAAACTGGCAACTGGTTGATACGTCTGCGAAGAACACCTGGAACAAATGGTTGCAGTACTTCTTTCGAGACTATGCGAACAGCAGCATCACTAAGAAGCTTCTGAGTGAGAACCCAGAGGCCGAGAATTATGTGGAGGGTAAAGGCTATCACTTGACCCTCTGTGCTTTCCTCTGTGCTTGGTTGTCGAGGTACTTGATTGACGGTCACCCACATGATGGGGTCTTTTACCATATTTTGCCACTTGCTGTGAAGCTCGCCCTTGGCCAGAGAGTCGCACTCGGACCCTTGGTCTTGGGCACGCTGTACTATAGGCTTGATCAGTTGGTTCTAGCCATGAAAGAGTCGCGTGGCCGCCTCGATGTACTGACTTTCGTCAATATTTCCTTTTTTGACAATGTGGGTTTTCGAGCGATGGCCATCCTATGCTCTGACTGCTCTCAGACCCGACAAGTGGTGTCCCCCAGGCGAGACGGAGGAGCGTAACAGCGGCAGGGCTGCGAGGTGGTTCGAAGCGAAGAACACCAAGTGCGTTTGGAGCTTGATATGCGACAAACGAAAAGAGTTTACTGCTAGGCCCTATGCCACACGTGTTGAGAACGTGCGATGGTTTCCAAAGTTGTACCCCTCTAAGGGTGTCGTCTTCTCAGAAGAGCTCCTCTTCGAAGAAGGATCGCATTTCCATGAGCGCTATCGCGAGTTCTTTTGCTGGTGTCTACGAGGTTCCCTTCCTGCCCTCGCAGAGCATATTCGTGAGCTTGCGCCAAGGTACGAGAGGATTACCGTGGATGTTGACCCCACTCGAGTTTCTCCCCAGTTCGGCTTCGATGCAGTGGCACCATCAATCTGGCCCCAGTCCATTATCAGAGGTTGCTATAAGCGCTTGCTAACAAAGGAGTGCAAGACAGTATTCATGAATAATCTTCCCTTTGAGCAGCCTGCAGGGACCCGCGAGGGTGGTTGTTCTCAGAACTGGCTCGCATACTGGGTCGCCCAGCAAACGAGGATTGAGACGCAGTCGGCTGCGCAGCCAAGTAGAGCTCCCTTGATCAAGAGAAACTCTTTCCCGTTTCGCCCCAATTGCAGTCTGAGCGAGTCTGAATATGGTTGCTACTCGTTGCTGGATCATGAGAACCATTTGTGCCCTGACGTCATTTTGAAGGAAAAGATCGCCGCAGTTAAGAAGGGCGATACGCATGTCCTCAGATATAGCCAGGCATTTGCTAAGGTAAGCACTTTTTCCCGCGTGCATTAAGCTTCTTGATTTCCTTATGCGGATGCCTTTATTCTGTACTGTTTGCTGTAGTGTCATGTGCGGAGATTCGCATCTGGTGATCGCTCCAAGTCATTGGTTAACACCATTGTTGCCACCAGAAGACAAAAGCAGCCGTTTCTGCTAGCATGGAGGATGGACCCTGAGGTCGAAACCAAGATTCGCGCAGTCATGAATACTTTTGCTGACTCGTCGATAGACAATGCTCCGGCCTCGTCGCCTCCCGGAGACGATCCGTCCCTTCCAGCGACTGCGGCGCCGAGAGTGAAGAGACCCAGGCAAAAGGGAATTACAATTTCTTCCCCTAAAAGTGCTCCAACTTCTCCTCCGGCGAGGTCCCTTTCTGTCAAGGATAAAGGCAAAGGTCGCATGCCCAGCAAAGTGCGGAAAGAGCTCGCAGTTGAGACTTTCGTTCCATTCAACCAGGAGGAAGAAGGAGAGAGGCAGGATCCCAGAGAAAGTGACGAGGAAGAAGAAAGAACAGTGGTGATGCATGAGGAAGAATCAGGAGGTACCTCCGTCGCATTTCCTTTCCCTTTATCGCAATTCTTTTGCAATTCTTTCTTACACCAATCATATCTTCGCAGATGATGATGATGATGAGATCATCGGTGGCCTTTTGGCCAAGAGACAAAAGAGAGATACCCTTTTTTAGCATTCCAGACGATCCCATAAGCGAGGACGTTCTTGCTGAGTCCAGGAAGACAGCCGCAGAGGCTGCTGAAAGAAGAAGACAGCGGGAAGAGGAGGAGCTCGAGCGTGTAACACAGCGGAGCCTCGAAGAGCAACATGTTGACGACTTAGTGCGTCCAGCTAGCGAGGAAGATGAGCTTCCCGAAGAAGTGGCTCCCCAAGCTGAGGAGGAGGATGCGGTTCCAGAAGAGGATGCAGCAGCCCTGGAGCAAGTTCAAGCGGACTTTGAAGAAATCGCAGGCGGCGATAAAGGTGAGATCTTTAATCTCGCAGTAACTTATAGAGATGTTATTGTGGGTGCGTTAAAGCATGGTGTGTCAAAGACTGACATTCGTCGTTGGCTAGTAGACAAGTGCGGAGAACCTTCAGGTAATTATTTGAGTGATATGCATGTGCTAGACCTGAGCAACTTAAAACAGGCTCATGACTGGTTTCTTCGCATCCCAGGTCATGCTCCTTTTAAAGACTTGCTTAATGAGGAGACACTAATAGGACATGGTTCCACGTCCTTAGTGTACGATGAAGATACATCAATCCCACCTTCGCGTGGAGGTGCTTGCTCTTAGCTTTAGTAAAGATAGCAAAATAACTTATAACACGAGTTACCTT
Organism: Linanthus parryae; assembly: GCA_023055425.1. Lineage (NCBI taxonomy): Eukaryota > Viridiplantae > Streptophyta > Magnoliopsida > Ericales > Polemoniaceae > Linanthus > Linanthus parryae. The sequence goes on from JALGPY010000001.1 coordinate 94,437,893, forward strand.
ATACTATCGCATTTAATATCGCAGGCCATGCTGAGGAACCTGTGCTGGAGCAAAGAAGTCAGCCTTCTGCGTCCTACGTTCCGATTCCGAGCTCCCATACCGAGAAGCCCGTCGCAGCTGCTAAACACGCAAGTGAGCCTCTCGAGGACATCATCGAACTTTCTGATGATGCCGAAGCTGATGCTGTGCTGATGGAGGAAGATGTCCATACTGGCGTTGAGGAAGTAAGGACAAGTGCTGCTGATGCTTCCGCATCTGAGAGCGTCCCTCGCCAAGCGGTTTCGGCTGTCACTTCGCCTCCGACGATGACTGAGCCGGTGGCACTTATTCCTGCGTGGAGCTTTTGGGGCTCGCAGGTTGGGAATGCAGTCGCAGCTGGTGCGGCCTACACTCTTCCTCCTGACTACGAGAAGTCAGAGCTCGCAGCTGACAGGAGAGCTATGGAGCGAGGACAGTCTTCGACCACCCCGGCAGCGCGCATTCCTTCTCTTCATGAGATTCTGGAAGGAACTGGTAAGTAGAGATTTACTGTTCGCACCTCGCATTATTCACTTGCGAGTTTGACATCATAACTTAGCTTTGACATCGCTTCAGGTTTGAAGCAAACTGATGTAGACTGGGTGGTTCGGATGCGCCTCACCTACCCCCAATCGTTTGTGAGATCTCTGGAGATAGGGCCCTTCGACAGGAGGCTGTTTCTCACTGAAGCCATTTGGATTTTGGAGCAGCTGTCTGCGGCTACGCCTGCGACTATTTCTGTCCAGAGTGCCGAATTGCTTTTTGGCATGTGCCAGAATCTCCTGACCAAAGTTCAAGGCAGGCTGGGTTTCAGATTTCTTATGAAAAGAGTCACTCTGATTCGCGCAGCCGTAACTTTGAAACTCGGCCACCAGAACCTCGCAGCTGAAAAGCAGAGGGTGGAGCAGCAGAAGCAAAAGGCTGAAGAAGCTACGAAGCTCTATCATGAGATGAACGCCAAGTGCGAGCAATTGAAGCAAGAAGTGGAGCAGGTAGAGAAGCTGAGCCATCAGTTCGCACCCCATGATTCCTTGATCAAGAATTTGCTTTTGACTTTTTGAATTTGGAAAATAGCAAGGGAATTAGCTGAAACATTAATGTAATGTCTGAAACATTAATGTAATGTTGCTAGGGTTTCTCCCCCTTTTTTTTAACAAAAAGAATCAATTTGCCCGTTTTGCCCTTTCCGGGATTTGATAGGATATCTCTGTGCATATCCAATTATGACATCAGCAATTGATACTCTGCTTGATTTTCGCGCTAATTTCTCGGAAGATAAGCACGCTTTCGTTGGGAAGTCCATCCGAATCATGACCATCCGTCATTTATTAGGATACGCAACTGAATCGTCGTAGCCTTTAGTAGGGTAATTGATTGTTACCGCTTTTCAAGGCGTAAGTGATTGACCTTACCCTCTTTTCAAATTCTGCTGACTCATCTTTGGCAACTGAAGAGTCTCCACAAGGTCTATATAAACCCTGTCTTTGCCATTTGGGTTCTTCATCCCAAAAATGTGCTTTGCCGTGAGTCCTTACGACTGCTGGCTTCAACGCTTGTTTTTCGTTGATTCGTGGCAACTTCAAGTTGTGGATCCTGAGTTTGCGCTTTGTGCTATAGAAATAGTTTCCAAGATCCACTTTATGAGGAATATGGCTCTTTATAACCATCATAAAGAAGATGGAGATGATGTCTCATGTGTGTTCGAAGAATTTTCTTCGTGTATTATGTTTGCAGGTCATGTTTCCGGCCGCCTCCCGGTGAGGTGCAGCGCCGAAGTGACCGTGCTACCGTCTCGTAATGAACGGCGGAATTCTCCTCCAGCATCCCTGGAGGAGGATCTCTTGCCTCTTCGTTCTTGAACTCAGGAGGCTCGTCAATGCCCTTGTCTATCATGACAAGGAACCCATCACCAGAGGAATGACTGCTTCCCCTGTTTTGCACGGCGGCATACGCCGGAACAGGAGGTTCCTCCGGTGCCTATCTTGATCAGACAGAGGCCTTTGTCACCTCTTGGGGTCGTGAACGTACCGTTATCCAGGTCTCGCCGCTAGGGACTTAGCGAATGACAAGTTGATCTCTTCGCAGCAGCATCCCTTTTGCTATAGATCTTTGGCCGCAGATCTGTGCATTGCATCGCCGGTGTTAGGACCGGTGGGTTCATCCTTTTCAGTCAGGATTCCCGTAGTGTATCTCTGCTGGCTTGTCAGCTACTTTTCGAATGTATTGTAAGCCATGTTGGCTGTGTAGTTAGATTTGAGCTTTTTCGCTTGTAAGCTGCTATCTAGACAGATAAATTGTAAGTCTTTTCGACTCATAATGATAAATAGACTATTGTATTATCTGCTGTTTTGTTACAACAAAATACAACATCGCATGCGTTTTGGCATATTTCGCCAGGCATAATGCTACATACGTGTTTCGTATTTGCTATCTGCCATATGAATTCGCAGATGATTCACTAGATCGTTCGAGATCGTATTTTCGCAGCTGTGCCACCTTGGTGGATGGGCTTGTGATCTGCTTTCGGATTCAAGTGCTATCATATCGGGTAGACCTTTGTAGACCACTTAGGATCATTTTGCACAATATTGCTATTATAGCAGATTGGCTTTAGTAGATCAATTAAGATCGTTTTTCGCATGAGTTGCTATCGTAACAGATAGGCTTTGGAAGATCAATTAAGATCGTTTTTCCGCATGAGTTGCTATCGTAACAGATAGGATTTTAGAAGATCAATTAAGATCGCATTTGTATAAGTTGCTATCGTAACAGATAGGCTTAGATGATCAATTAAGATCGCATTTGCATAAGCTGCTATCGTAACAGATAGGCTTTAAATGATCAATCAAGATCGTATTTGCATAGGCTGCTATCGTAACAGATAGGCTTTAAATGATCAATCAAGATCGCATTTGCATAGGCTGCTATCGTAACAGATAGGCTTAGATGATCAATTAAGATCGCATTTGCATAGGCTGCTATCGTAACAGATAGGCTTAGATGATCAATTAAGATCGCGTTTGCATAGGCTGCTATCGTAACAGATAGGCTTAGATGATCAATTAAGATCGCATTTGCATAGGCTGCTATCGTAACAGATAGGCTTAGATGATCAATTAAGATCGCATTTGCAGATTGCTATCGTAGCGGATAGGCTTAGATGATCAATTAAGATCGCATTTGCATATTGCTATCGTAGCGGATAACTCGTTGTTAACAGTTATAACAAACTGAAATAAAGTAAAATTGACATCCAAAAATATGAAGTTTCTCATTTGGGAGAATTCTCTTATTATAACGCTCTCATATGGGAGAGATGGGATTCCAATCCTCTCATATGGGAGAGGAGATTGTGTAAATTGTAGCCATACAAGACATTAAGCGACGTTATAATAAAACGCATGAAATGAGAGAAGTCAGGGATAGTACTTCTTAATCCAGCGCATGTTGACTGAACTCGGGGTTGAGGTTGTGCCGTGCAACCTTCGTATGCTGCAATAGCCACTGTCGAAGACTTCTGTGACTTCGAAGGGTCCTTCCCAATTGGCTGCGAACTTTGGGTGAGTCGCTTCTCGCATGCAGTGATCAGATGCGCGCAGCACCAAGTCTCCAACTGCGAAATCTCTTCGCTGGACTGTCTTATGGTAAGCGCGAGCGATTCTTTCTTGATATCGCTTGTTGGTCCTTTTGGCTTGTTCTCGCTTTTCCTCCAGCAAGACTAAGTCATGATCGCGTTGATTTTCGTAGAGTGCGTGGAAGGCTAGCCTTGCCGAATTGACTCTCACCTCCGCAGGTACCACAGCCTCGGCCCCATAGCATAGTAGGAACGGTGAGGCCCCCGTGGGTGTCCTTGGAGAAGTTCGGTAGGCCCACAGAGCTATGCTTAGAGAGTCAGCCCACTTCTTGTGGTCATCTGCGACCATCTTGCTTAAAATTCTTAACAGCGTTTTGTTGGTCGCTTCGGCTTGTCCGTTCCCCTTCGGATAATAAGGGGTAGAACATATCTGCCTGATGTTGTACTCCGCTAACTTCGCAGCTACCTGGCGATTAACAAAGGGAGTACCGTTATCTGAAAGAATGGTGTTTGGGATTCCGAACCTGAATATAATGTTTCCTTGAATGAAGTTGACCACAGCTAGCGCATTTGCCGTCTTGAGTGGTATCGCCTCCACCCATTTGGTGAATAGCTCAGTTGCAGTGAGAATAAAATGATTCCCGTGTGACGTTGGTCGGATGGGACCGATGAAGTCTAGAGCCCATGTGTGAAATGGCCACGGCGTCCCTAATGCATGTAGATCCACGGCGGGAGCGTGCACTAGGTTTCCTTTGAATTGGCACTCTTGGCAGCGTCGTACTTTGGTGCGGCAATCGACCTCCATAGTGGGCCAGAAATATCCGATTGAGAGGAGCTGCCTGCATAATTTTGCACCTCCTTGGTGTTCCACCTGATGAGAAAGGTCCATAACTTCTTGTGCTTCTTTGTCGTCTAGACATCGCAGCAAGTTGCCCTCGTGACCTCTTCGCCAAAGCAGGTTTTCCTGTACTACGTATCGAGATGCCTTCCTTTTCAATTTCTCGGCTTCTTTTCTTGATTCGGGCACGATGCCCTGGGTGAGAAAATCAAAGAGTGGCTTCCTCCAATCCGTGTCGTCATCAGTTAGATCGACGAGTAGAGAATCTTTGATTAGTGCGCAACTCTCGCACTTCCCTTGTATCAGGGCTGCGGCTGTTGACATGTCTGGCCAATGAATGCCATATCTCTGAGCCTTCCGGTAGATTGACACCTCGCTTTCTCCGCAAGCATGTTGGTGAATCTTTTCTAACAACAGTTGTCCCTCTCGCTCGGAGACGCATCGCATGAGTATTCCGCCAGGACCCTTGTAGTAAAGGGTGTTGTCATGTATGCAGTACCCTTTTGTGAGTGCCCAGCTTTCACTGCTTGTGCCTTCCGCAATAGCTTGTAGGATTGCTTTTCTCCAGTCTGTGTCATCCATGTGTTCGTCGTCGCATGCATCTTCCGTCAATGCCGACGACGTTCGCACTTCGATGGAGATTCTTGCTGGACATTTGTCCGTGCTGACCTTAGATCCCAAGGTTGCTAAAGCGTCCGCATGCCTGTTGTCTGCTCGGGGCTTGTGCTCGTACCTTACATCGCAGAATTGCTGTACTAGCTTGTGTACTAGCGTCCGATAAGATAGAAGGTTAATCTCTTTCAAACCGTATTCGCCCGAGGCTTGCTTGACGATCAACTTGGAGTCTCCCATGACCGTCAGGTTGCTTACTTCCAAAGCTTTCGCCGCACGGAGCCCCGCGGTGAGAGCTTCATATTTCGCTTCATTGTTTTTGACTGCAAAGTTGAGCTTTGCGGACATCTGTATGACCTCCCCATCTGGCTTGGTCAAGACTATCCCAATGCCTCCGCCTTTCCTCGTTGACGAGCCATCTAAGTGGAGCGTCCAATAGGGCACGTCGATTGCATAGATCTCAGGGCCTTCGAGCTCTTCCTCGATCACGGGCTCGTGGCTGTTGTCGGGGAACTGTGCCAGCAGATCCGCTACCGCCTGCGACTTAATCGCTCGCGGTCGCACGCATGTGATATCATATTGAGAGATGGTCATGTACCATTTCGCCAATCTCCCGCCAGGAGTAATGTGAGTTAGCAAATATCGTATGGGGTCGCTCTTGGTGACCACTACTACTTTGTGTGATGCAAAATAGTGTTTCAACTTTTCTATCACAAAGAATAGGGCAAGGCAGTGACGTTCAATGTCTGTGTACCTTGATTCAGCAGGCTGCACGATGCGAGAGATGTAGTAGATAGGCCTTTCTTGGCCTTCATACTCCTGAGCCAAGAGTGCTCCTATGGACCTCCTTGTTGATGTCAGATATAGCAGAAGCGGTGACCCCAGTTGAGGTGCGATCATTATTTTTGAGGACGTCAGCAGATCCTTCAGCTTTTCGAATGCAGCTTCGTGCTCCGGAGCCCAGTTGTACACGGCGTCCTTCTTGAGAAGAGTACTAAAACAGCAGGTGATTTCGGCAATCGCCGGGATGAATCTTCGCAGATAGGATAGCTTTCCTAAAAATGTTTTCAAGGCACTCTGGTTATGGGGCGGAGTCATGCCAGTGATGGCTGACACTTTTGCAGGGTCGGGCTCGATCCCTTGGCGATGAACCACGCATCCCAAGAATTTCCCTGATGTTACCCCGAATGCGCACTTCATGGGATTCATTTTCAGCTGAAAGCGTCTGCATCTATTGAACACCTTTCGTAGATCTGCGAGGTGATCTGCTTCGTGCTTGGATTTAACGACCAGGTCATCTACATAGAATTCCACTTCTTTATGCATCATGTCGTGGAACAGAGCCATCATGGCGCGCTGATAGGTTGCACCCGCGTTTTTGAGACCGAAAGGCATCACCGTGTAGTTGAACACTCCCACCGGAGTGATGAATGCAGTCTTCCGTGCGTCCTCAGGGTCCATCTTGATCTAGTTGTACCCGCTGAAGCCGTCCATGAAACTGAACATGCGATGGCCTGCTGTTGAATCGATAAGCAAATCGATGTTGGGCAGTGGAAAATCATCCTTGGGGCAGAAGCGATTGAGATCTCGGAAATCCACGCAGATGCGGAGCTGTCCGTTCTTTTTCACCACTGGCACGATGTTGGCCAGCCATGTGGGATGATGATTTGGCTCTATGAATTTGGCATCCATGATTTTGACAATCTCCTGCTTAATTTTCACGTTAAGCTCCGGCCTGAAGCTCCTTGTGCTCTGCTTTACCGGCTTAGACCCTGGAATGATGTCTAAGCGGTGCATAGTGATACTTGTATCCAGTCCCGGCATCTCATCATACTCCCATGCGAACACATCCTTGTATTCAGTTAGGAGCTGTAGCAATCCTTGCTCCTCTTCGCTTGTGAGGTCCGCACTTAGAAAGACTGGCCTTTTCTTTTCCTTGTTCGGGCTGAGGAACACTTCCTTTAGTTCTTGCTTTTGCGGTCTGGGCCTGTCTTCCATGCATTCAGGCGCTTCTTTGAGTTTCTCGTCTGGAGCGCCCTGTGTTGGCTTTTCCGTCAGCACGATTTGCTCGATTTGATTGATTTGCCCAGGGATATCCCCATGCCCGTGTGAGGACATCCCCGCGCACCTTCATATGCGATAGCATTTCTTCCCATTGGCGTAGAATCTCTCTATCTCCTTGCCTTCGGGGTCATGCTTTGCGATTCTCTTCAGAGTATACACATTCTTTCGATGGTATGCGATACGCGGCGCCTCTTCGCGTGTAGGCGGCTTTTTCTTGGCATCTTCCCTTGTCACCATTACTCCCGCAGGTGACTGGTCCTTGATGTCCTCCCATAGAGGCAAAGGAGTAGGGTTGAATGGTCCTGGTGTTTGCTCGTCCGCCATCTCGGTGAACCACACTGCCTCGCTAAGATGTGCTTCATCCAAGTTGAATGGATTCGTCGAAGCCGGGATCTCGACTATTCTGTCATTCCAGATAGCTTTCATGACCTGGTGCGCCGTTGAAGGAACTGCGTCGAAGCGATGAATCCAGGCTCGACCTATGATCATGTGATATGTGGTGTTCGCGTCTATGACATAGAACTTTGCTGAGCACTTGATTCTGCCAATCTGAACGCCCAGGCGGATCCATCCGATCATCATTCTAGAGTCGCTTCCAAATCCCATCAGCGGAGATGGACGCCTGACGATCTTGTGCTCGGGGATCCCTGCTAGCTTCAGTGTGTGGAGCGAAACGACGTTGACCGCTGCCCCTCCATCAACGAATGCTCGTTTGAACTCGACGCCATTGATGATGGCCGTCACATACAGAGGCCTCTGGTGGCTCGCATCTGTCTTCTCGTCGCTGGCAGAAAAGGTCATAATCTTTTCTGTAGAGCGAGACGCCCTGATGACTTTCCCGTTGGAGACTACAAGATCCTCCTCGTAGTCCTCCGCTATCCTCAAGATTGCTTTCGTCATGTCTGTTCGGCATTTCTCGGAGAAGTTCATCTCGTCGAAGAATCTGCTAAAGCCGTGCGACCCCTTCATCCGATCGGCACGTTCGTCTTCTGTGTCCATACTGTAGTCCTCGCCATCGTGGACTTCAGCAATGATGGGTAGACCATCCTCTGCGACTTCTTCCAGGTCGAAAATCGAGATCATGGCAACTTCCTTGCCTTTTGAGTCTTGCTCGCGTGGGCAGGGAGCGGATTGTTGCGCACGTCCTTCCTGCGATCGCTGACGATCAGCTCGACGTTCTTCATCTTTTGGTCGAACGCGAACCTGAGTTTCTTTCATTCAGCCGTGGGGTGCATGACCTTGCCGTGGTACTCGCACCACTTAGGTTCTCTCACCATCTCCTTAAAGGGTATCTTCTCGAGCGGTGGCAGGACGCCGTCCTTGCGCCACTGTCTGCAGAGGTCGCTTGCCTCCTCTACTGAGCATGGCAGAGGTGGTACATCGAAGTTCACAACCTTCGCTTTCTTCTGGGGTGAAACTGTATTGACCTCAGCTTCGCGTCCCCTCTTGTAACTGAATCTTCCGATCTTGTAAGTGGCACCGCTCGAAGATCGCTCCGGAGCGTTCTTCTTTTTCTGCCTCTCGACTATAGGCTCGATGTTCTTCGTGCATTCAATTAACTTTGAAAACGTAGGTGTTTGCAAATTGATGAGCATACCTTTGTATTCATCTCGCATGCACTGCAGGCATATCTCTACGAGCCGGCTTTCGAGCATTGGATCTTTGCACTCCAAGGACTTCGCCCTGAATTTCTTGATGAAAGTGATCCCATCCTCCTAGCGCTTCTGATACATCCGCGAGAGATGGATCATTGTCACCTTTTCTTACATCTGGAAGAACTTGGTGTAGAACTTCTGGACCATGTCGTCCCAAGTCTTCACGGATCCGGCTTCCAGTGTTCGGTACCACTTGTACGCTACGTTCCCTAAGGATTTTGGGAACTCTCGCATCAGCAGTTTGGGATCGGCTCCGTATGGCCACATGACATCAATGAAACGCATGACATGCTCATGAGCGTTTCCGTTGACATCCTCGAACTTGTCCCATTTAGGAGCTTTGTACCCCGCGGGGTTAGGCATGAGATATATCTCTCGTGGAATGGGTGGATCGTTGTCCAGCTTCGGGATAATGGTATCCGCGAATGACTGATGAGCCAGAATAGTGTCCATGCGCTTCTGCAGAGACGTCATGCATTCTGGAATGCTTCCCTCGGTAGTCGAAGGAGGAGTTGCCGCAGGCGGGGGCGATACATACGTCGTCGGAGGATTGGGGACATATGGACTACTCGCATTGCCCCAAATCGCCGTTGAAGGAGGCAAACGGTACTGCAAAGTTGGGTTAGACGCCAAAGCCGAGGGCTGAGGAGTGTGAGCAGCGAGAGGCAACATCTGAGCTGTTGACCCCTGGATCGAAGGCGGCTGCGCAATCGCCGGTGGAGTCTGCAGGTTAGAGTTGGGAGGTGTGGTTGACACTCCCAGTCCCGAAGCAGTAGGGGCTCCTCCTCCTTGAGAGACGGCGGTGGCTGACGAAGGATTTGGTGCAAGGGTGCCCAGAACGGCCAAGATCCGTTCTAGCTGCACGGATTGGGCTTTGAGAGCTTTCGCCTGACTTTGAACAGTGGCGTCCAAAGACTCTAGCGTCGGTGTCTCGCCGGGAGTGGTAGGAGTACGGCGGGTCTCCTCTCCCGAAGCGGTTTCGGTGGAAGGCGATCTGTTGCTGATATCATCCTCCTGAGACATGGTTGCTTTTGTTGGTAAGTTCACGTCGGGTTCACCAAAATGTGCACAAGAGATTCCGGAGGGGAGACCTCCGTGTACACCGTATGTAGAGGATCAGGGATTGCACAGGAAGAGTGGGGTTGTGTGTAGGGAGAGAGTAAGGCAGTAGCAATGTCTGAGAGAGAGACAGAGGTTTGGCAGAGCTTCCGCGTATGGCCAGTGTGTTCTCCTTTGTATGGAAAGGTTAACGTCCTATATATAGCAGAGAACGTGACCGTTGCAGTGTGGTTAATGCGCCCATTGATGGCGTCTTAATTAGCTTAACCATAACGGCACGTTCGTCCGAGTATATAGGGACCGTTACAGCACGTTGTGCGCGAATACCGGAACCGTTATGAGGTTGACCGGGTTTGACCGGATTGACCGGGTTTATGGGAGCTCGTGCCATAAATCTCTCAAAACAGTTACTAAAGGTCGCGCGCGAGCTTGGCTCGCCCGCGACAGGGCTTACTCTATCCTCCAGACCACTAAGTCCCTACAAGTCCCGTGCAGTGGTATGGGAGGGCTCTGTCTCGCAGCCCCCACATGGATCAGCTCGGCTGGTGATCCAGTGTGTGTGGAGCACAATATGGTGTGCTAGATGGTTGCCACGTGGCCAAGATCTGTCAGCTCAGAAAGCACTATCTACAAGCACATAACAAATCAAATTCTAATTGATCAAATTCTCTACCATGATCACTTCTAATTGAATCAATGCGTAGGTTTTTCAGGTTTTGAAGTTCTTTGCAAAGCTTTGAAAATTCAGAGAGGGCTTCATATTTTTATTTCAGAAACATAACCCAAGTATATCTAGAATAATCATCTACAATAACTAGCATATACCTCTTACCTTTTGGAGTTGGTATCCTCATAGGACCCCACAAATCCATGTGAAGTAGTTCAATAGGTCTAGAATTACTTACAAACTTCTGAATGAGCTTCTTGTCTGCTTTCCCTGAGCACAAGCTTTGAAAACTTCATCTTCTTTCAACTTGATATATGGTAATCCTCTTACCAGGTCTTTGGAGATCAATTTGTTCAAGCTATACAAGCTAATGTGACCGAGCTTTCTGTGCCAGACCCTTGAATCCTTTTTCAAGGCCTTGAGACACTTTAAGCTCTTACCTGCAACTTTGTTAGTCTGAAATTTATAAAAATTGTTTGATCTAGAGGCTGTGAGAATCCAATTTACTGATTTCTCATTTTGCACCACACACTTCTCTTTATCAAAAATAACCTTATTACCATTATCACAAAGCTGAGATACACTAAGCAGGTAAAATTTCAAACCATCAACTAGATATACATCAGAAATAGAATTTTTAGAATTTGTAACAACTTTACCAATACCAAGAATATTGAATTTGCCTTTGTCACCAAGAGTAATTGAACCTTCAGATTGCTCTTTCAATTCTGAGAATAGAGATCTCTTTCCACTCATGTGTCTTGAGCAACCACTGTCCATAAACCACTTATGTTCTTTGATTTTGGTGACAACCTGCAAACACCAATCACTGCCTTACCCAGCTGTTAGACCAAGTGTGGAATTTGGACTCATACTCAGGATCAACCATGTTAGGTGGTCTGACCCCTTTAGGAACCTAAACCTGTATGACTTGTCATTTAAGTTAAAATGGGAATGTGTTCCTCATTATATGAGGGTCTCTTCTACTAAAAGGACAAGTCATCTTCATATGACCAATCTTGTTACAAAAATGACACTTAGGAGAAGTTTTACTTCCAGCTTTCACAAATCTTGTATTGTTACTTCTTGGAAAACTTGGGTTGTATCCAATACCAGTTTTGTGAACAGACTTTGAACTTCCTCCAAGAATTATGTTCAACTTGTGCTCTGAGCCTGCAAGCTTGATTTTGACTAATTCAAATTCTTGAAGTTTCTCAATAAGAGTAGTCTTTTGTTTATCTAATTCATCAACCTGATGTCTTCGATTAACAAGGTTGTTACTCAGTACAGATTTCTTAGTGGCTACTTTCTTGACTTTTGTTTTCAAGGCTTTGAAACTGGTTTTCAAGGCTTTGAAATCACTGTCAGCTTTCTTCTGAGAGATTACAAGATTCTGATTTAGACAAATAAGTTGTAAATTTTCTTTTGCTTGTTCATGAAATTTTTCTTTCAAAAGTCTAATCTCTTTCAAATAATCTTCTTCATTTAAAAGCATTGTTCTAAGATAATATGAAATCAGACAGTTTACAGGTTAAAAGCATTGTTGTGATTTAAAGTTTTGAAATCAGAGAGTTTACCATTAACTCAATGTTCTTCTCTGAAATTTCATCATGCTTGGCCATGAAGCATAGGTTGGCATGTTCTTATTCAGATTCAGATTCACTTGAGCTATCTGAATCACTCCACGAAGCTATCATAGCTTTCTTTCTCCTGTCATGGTCTTTCTTCTGAAATTTCTTGCTTTTCTTGTGTGGGCAATCTCTTATCAAATTTCCTGCATCACCACACTCAAAGCAGTTCATGACTTTGGATTTATTTTGTGAAGAAGACTTACCTTTGTAGTCCTTGCTACTGGATGATTTGTTTCTTTCTCTTTTGAAGTCCTTGTTTCCAAAGTTTTTCTTCATCTTCAGAATTCTGGTCAAGGCTTTGGAAATCAAGGGAAAAGGATCTTCATCATCATCATCTTCAGTTACAAGGTTTTGAATTTTATCATTTCTTGGCCTTAATTGCTAAATTCTTGACACCTTCATGTAGCTCTCCATCAGCTTCATTCATGGATATTGTAGGGTTTTGATTCATGGATCGCGCAACGGAAGCATAATCAAACAAATAACCATGCAAAACCCTCCAAGGATCACAAGTCTAGATGCATAACGATAGTGAAGGTAAGAAATCATAAACACACCTTTGGGTTCTCCTTGATGACTTCAAACGCGAATAGTGTCACGTTCTCTATAGTTGATCCACGCCTAGAGTTGTTCCTAGATCTCCAATCACCTTGGTGCTAGCCCGGATTGAAAGGAGGGTGAAGAAATCACGCAAAACGAGACACCAAAAGGGGTTCGGCACCCTTGTGGCGTCGGGGACAAGGGGCGGCGGCAATAGGGGGCGGCGTCCCTCTTTGCTTGCTCTCTCTCTCCTTTTTTTCTCTCCTACTCTTGTTATGTTCTCTTTAGAGCATAAGTGTATAGGGAAGGAAGGAGGAGGGTCCTTTATATAGTCCAACAACTCCTTGTTAACTACCTAAAGGACTTATTCTAGTCCCACTAGAATTCAATTTAGTCCCTTCCTTGCAAATTAGTCCTTACTAAGTTTGCAAGGGTTTGCAAAGTGATCCTTCTAATTAATTAATCCAATTAATTAATTCCACAATCTAGTACAACTCTATATAGCGTGTGACCCCATAGGTTCTATCTAGTTGGTAGCAACTCTTTGCTAATATGGAGCGGTTTCTAGCAAAACATCCATTCTAGCCAACTAATAGAATAGTCATCTAGACAACCTTGTACAAGTAATTGTCTCATCCCTTTGCCTCCATATCCGGATTGGACACGAGACATACAAGTCACACTCGTATATCCAATCCCTAGTTCCTCGATCCATGGAATAGCCTTATTCGTGCAAATAACATCAATATCCCATATATTGATTTATTTGAGTCTGGCCAGACATTCTATAAGCACTATCCTCGAGTGGCCTTGGATATTTGCTCCCGTTATGTGGGAGGGGCAAATCCTCTCTACGTCCACTACGATCTCTAAGCTTGCTTCTCATTGTATCCAGTACACGCCTTTATAACTACCCAGTTACGGTGTAGCGTTTAACGCTACCAAGATCACAATGATCCACAACTAGAATATCTAGTGACTTCAAGTCTAAGGATGACAATACCATTGTACCCGAGAAGCACTTGTGACTCAACATAACGTGTATGTAGCCTTCTCGGTAATGGGTCAATCCAGTGCAACATTCCGTAATGCACACCTATGTGTTGGATCGTGATATCTCCATATCAATCCAACCCCATACTAGTCTATAGATGATTGTCCCATTTAATCATTATACTTGACTAGGGATATTTAAGATAAACAACACAATTGTAAATCTAAGGACTTCATTATATTAAATATCCAATAAATAATAAATGAATTTCTAGCCAATTACAAATTCATACTAAACTAGATTGCCTCTAGGGCATCTATTCCAACAGTCTCCCACTTGCACTAGAGCCAATCTGGCGCATCTCGTATGCCCATACTCCTAGTGTGCCCTTCATGCTTCCACTGCGTGAGAGGCTTCGTAAGCGGGTCTGACAGATTATCATCTGTAGGAATCTTGCATATCCGAACGTCTCCTCTATCGATAATATCTCGAATCAGATGGAACTTCCTGAGCACGTGCTTGGACTTCTGGTGCGACCTGGGTTCCTTTGATTGCGCGATCGCCCCAGTGTTGTCACAGAACAACTCCACTGGATCCGCAATGCTAGGGACCACACCAAGTTCAGAAACAAACTTTCTGATCCAAACAGCCTCCTTTTGCTGCGCCATTTGCAGCAATGTACTCAGCCTCTGTTGTAGAATCAGCTACCGTCTCTTGCTTGGAACTCTTCCAGCTCACCGCTGCTCCATTCAGGCAAAACACATATCCCGACTGTGATCTAAAGTCATCTCCATCGGTTTGGAAGCTTGCATCAGTGTAACCCCTTACACGCAACTCTTCCTCACCGCCAAACATCAAGAAATCATCCTTAGTTCTTCTCAAGTACTTTAGGATGTTCTTGACAGCAATCCAGTGACTCTCACCCGGATTGGATTGGTATCTGCTTGTCATACTCAAGGCATATGACACATCTGGTCTAGTACATAACATGGCGTACATGATGGATCCTATGGCCGAGGCATAGGGAATCCTACTCATGCGTTCCTTCTCAATCTCATTGGAAGGACAACCACTCTTTGAAAGAGTGATTCCATGTGACATGGGCAAGAATCCCTTCTTGGAATCTTGCATGTTGAACCGTTTCAACACCTTGTCAATATATGTACTTTGACTTAGGCCTAGCAACCTCTTAGATCTATCTCTATAGATCTTTATACCGAGTATATAGGCTGCTTCCCCTAAGTCTTTCATTGAGAAACACTTTCCTAGCCAATCTTTCACAGATTGCAGCATGGGAATGTCGTTTCCAATGAGCAGTATGTCATCCACATACAAGACCAGAAAAGCTACAGAGCTCCCACTAACCTTCTTGTAGACACAAGACTCATCTTCGTTTCTGATGAAGCCAAACTCTTTGACCACTTCATCAAAACGTCGATTCCAACTCCTAGAAGCTTGCTTCAACCCATAAATGGATCGTTGCAGCTTACAGACTTTGTTGGCTTGCTTTGGATCCTCAAAACCCTCCGGCTGTATCATATACACGTCCTCGAGGAGATTCCCATAAAGGAATGCTGTTTTGACATCCATCTGCCAAATCTCATAGTCGTAGTATGCTGCAATTGCAAGTAGGATTCGGATGGATTTGGTCATAGCGACTGGTGAAAAGGTTTCATCATAGTCAATACCATGAATCTGTCTGAATCCTTTAGCCACCAATCGGCCCTTATAGGTAATCACATTACCATCCATGTCGATCTTTTTCTTGAAGACCCATTTGCACCCTATGGGTCGCGCCCCATCAGGTGGTTCCACCAAAGTCCATACTTTGTTGGTATACATGGATTCCATCTCGGATCTCATGGCCTCAAGCCACTTCTGCGAGTCTGGGCCATTCATGGCCTCCTCATAGGTAGTAGGCTCATCATCTATGAGCATCGTGTCACCGGAATCAGTTACGAGAAGTCCATACCTCTCGGGTTCCTGGCGCACTCTACTAGATCTACGAAGCTCTTGTGTTACCTGAACAGGTGGATCCACAACTGCTTGTGATTCCTGTTCATGTTCCATAATCGGTTCATTGATTTGTGGTTCTTGAACTTCTTCAAGTTCTACATTCCTCCCACTTGCTTCTTTAGAGACAAACTCTCTTTCTAGAAACACGCCGGTCCGAGCAACAAACACTTTGTTCTCGGTTGGATTGTAGAAGTAGTATCCCTTAGTTTCCTTAGGGTACCCCACAAATTTACACTTATCCGATTTAGGCCCTAGCTTGTCTGATTGTAAACGTTTTACATAGACATCGCAGCCCCAAATCCTCATGAACGACAGTGTGGGACGCCTCCCACTCCACATCTCATATGGTGTCTTCATGACTGATTTAGATGGAACACGGTTAATGGTAAAAGCTGCACTTAATAGAGCGTAGCCCCAAAACGATAATGGAAGATCGGTTTGACACATCATAGACCGAACCATATCCAATAGGGTTCGATTCCTCCTCTCGGACACGCCATTCCATTGTGGCGTTCCGGGTGGAGTGAGTTGGGACACGATCCCACACTCTCTAAGATAGTCGTCAAACTCTTGGCTCAAGTATTCTCCTCCACGATCCGATCGTAGAGCCTTGATACTTTTGCCAAGTTGCTTCTCTACTTCATTCTTGAATTCTTTGAACACCTCAAAGGATTCGGATTTTGTCCTCATAAGGTACACAAATCCATATCTACTGTAATCATCAGTAAACGTAATGAAATAGACATAACCACCCTTGGCAGGCGTGGCAAATGGCCCACACACATCAGTATGTATGAGCGCCAATTGCTCACTAGTCCTCTCACCTTTCTTATTGAAAGGGGACTTTGTCATTTTTCCCAATAAACAAGCTTCACATGTCTCATATGATTCAAAATCAAATGAGTCTAGTAATCCATCCTTATGGAGTCTAGATACACGTTTCTCATTTATGTGGCCTAAACGACAATGCCATAAATAAGCAGGATTTAAATCATTTATTTTAATCCGCTTGGTATTAATGTTGTAGACAGGATTACTTAGATCAAGGACATAAAGTCCATTAAATAATTGCGCACTAAAATAGTGAATATTATTCAAATAAAAGGAACAACAATTGTTCTTTATTGAAATAATAAAACCTTCCTTGTCCAAACAAGAAATAGAAATAATGTTTCTGCTCATAGCAGGCACAAAATAGCAATTATTTAATTCTAAAACTAATCCTGAAGGCAGAGATAGTTCGCAAACGCCTATGGCCAACGCAGCAACCTTTGCTCCATTCCCAACGCGCAGATCTACCTCCCCTTTAGCCAATCTTTTACTTCTCTTTAGATCCTGCATATTTCGACAAATATGAGATCCACATCCAGTATCTAATACCCATGATGTAGAGACAGTTAAATTGACATCTACAACAAAAATACCTGGTGGTGGTGGAATCACTATTCCAAGCCGCTTGTCCTCCAAATATTTTGGGCAGTTCCTCTTCCAGTGTCCCGGTTGACTACAATAGTGACATTCACCCTTAGTCACGACCTTGGCAATCCCACCAACAGGCTTAAGGGCTTGTTCCTTGGACTTAGCAACTGACTTGCCTTTGCCCTTGGAGGAAGAGGCAAACTTTTTACCCTTTCCTTTATGCACCATCATAATGGCCTTGCCCTTACCCTTGTTGATGCTCTGTTCAGCCGTCCTCAACATGTTGAGCAAATCTGGCAGTGGTTTAACGATCTCGTTCATGTTATAGTTCATAATGAACTGTCCATAACTCTCGGGCAACGATTGCAACACGAGATCCGTTGCCAACTCTTGGCCGACCGGGAACCCAAGCCGGGCGAGATTCTCCAAGTACCCGATCATTCGGAGTACATGGGGTCCCACCGGGTTCCCTTCTGCCAGATGACATTTGAACAGTGCCTTTGAGACCTCATACCTCTCTACCCTCGCCTGCTCTTGGAAGAGCTGCTTTAGATGTTCGATCATATCGACAGCATTCATGTTCTCATGTTGCTTCTGAAGCTCAGAGGTCATGGTGCAAAGCATTAGGCAGGCCGCATCATTAGCATCATCAACATGCTTTTGATACGCCTTTAAGGCAGCAGGTGTCTGATTGTCTGGACCTTCTGGAACTTGCTCCTCTATTGCGTACAGCTTCTTTTCTTGCTTGAGAACAATTCTCAAGTTTCTGTACCAATCGAGAAAGTTGGTTCCTGAGAGCTTGTCCTTCTCAAGGACAGATCGTAGGGAATGTTGTGAACTCGATGAGTTGTTTGCCATTTGGAATTCTACAAAAGGAAAATACGCAAGTTTTAGTATTTGTGAATTTTTGACTATATTTAATAATGGCTAGTTTATTAAATATAGCTCCCACTATTTTTCTACGGATTAATAACCCTCAAGATATTAATGCGGAAAATATCCTTATATTTTCTAGTGGGCCAAGATCCATCTTTTTCATCTCCTTATGAGCTTGCTTTGGCAAGTCACCCATAATTCGATTACTTCTTAGGTAGGAACAATTCCAATTGCATCCCATATGCAACTCTTGGTTCAATCGGGCAAATAACTCCTTATTTATCCATCCACATGGATAATCCCAATTGATTGCCTCTAGGTTTCTTAATCAAATTAATAGCCTAGTTGTGTTCAACCTCTTATCTAAACAATTGCACATTGTTACGTGCCATCGCATTCCATCATTATGAACCAAGTCGCCATGCTTTGGCACGCACGAACTTGATAAATAATGATGATAATGAGTGTTTAAATAACGAGAAGGCAAGAACACAATATTTTAAAATTTGAGGGATTTTTCAATTCAATTTTTAATTGTTTTGTTGATCAATATCAACTAATCTATCTATTTGAGTTTGGGCACAACTCCAAATAATAGATCCGGGTTGTCTAATTATCTTATTATCCTAATTGCATGCATCATCCATACACCAACCACACAAATAATAAGACAATAAATAAACAACCACAAAACAGAAATTAAACGTGATGTGGATATGGCCTTTTCTAGACTAAGATAATTCCAAGCCAATGGAATTATCTATGAACCCTAAACAAACACACATCTCCATGCGTCTTGATCTTTTGGTCCATCCTTCATAGTCATGTGGAATGCTCCATGCTCCATGCTCCATCTTTTGTGGCTTCTTTGGCTTTGGGCTTCTTTTCTTCAATCTTGGCTAACAATCTACTTTATCTAGCACTAGCTAATATCTATACTAAATAAAATAAATCTCACAAGTTGAGAAAAAAAATGGCACGCAGGCCATAAAACCCTAATTAATTATTACAATTAATTGATCGGCTCGCAGGCCGTAAAACCAAACCACAAAATTAAACATCCACATCAAACCACATCCTAAGGCCATATCCAATCACCATGCGATTTGCACATAAACAGTTAAAATCCAATTTTAACGCGCTTGGTCAATTTTAATTGATTTTAGGATTTCTAGGGTTAAAACGGTCCATGGGCCCAACAATCCAATTGCCCGGGCCCAAATAAGTGAACCATAAAGCCCTAGGGCCGGCCCGGCCCAAAACCCGCAAGCTAGGCCCGCGGGTTAGGGCCGCCCGGCCCCTTAGGGCGCCAAGCTTGGGCGGCAAGCAAGGGGGGCGGCTCCCTAGGGGGCCGAACCTCCTTGTGGAGGTTGTTTCCAAAACAACCTCCTTGCTTGGAGCCCAAGTTTGGTTGTTTCCTTGTTGTGGGAGAACTCCTTCTTCCCCAAGGATGCCCAAACCCTAGATCTAAGATCCTAAAATTTCTCAAACTCACCAATTCATGCATCCAATGCAATAATTGGGTCTTGTTATGATTAATTCTTTGACAAATTGCATCCAATGCTTGATTTGTCTTGTTTTACGCGATAAACAACAAATTAAGGTGTAAAACAACAAGAATGTAACACATAAACTACGTTTATGCTCTATGACCTGTGGCTCTGATACCACTGTAGGGTTTTGATTCATGGATCGCGCAACGGAAGCATAATCAAACAAATAACCATGCAAAACCCTCCAAGGATCACAAGTCTAGATGCATAACGATAGTGAAGGTAAGAAATCATAAACACACCTTTGGGTTCTCCTTGATGACTTCAAACGCGAATAGTGTCACGTTCTCTATAGTTGATCCACGCCTAGAGTTGTTCCTAGATCTCCAATCACCTTGGTGCTAGCCCGGATTGAAAGGAGGGTGAAGAAATCACGCAAAACGAGACACCAAAAGGGGTTCGGCACCCTTGTGGCGTCGGGGACAAGGGGCGGCGGCAATAGGGGGCGGCGTCCCTCTTTGCTTGCTCTCTCTCTCCTTTTTTTCTCTCCTACTCTTGTTATGTTCTCTTTAGAGCATAAGTGTATAGGGAAGGAAGGAGGAGGGTCCTTTATATAGTCCAACAACTCCTTGTTAACTACCTAAAGGACTTATTCTAGTCCTACTAGAATTCAATTTAGTCCCTTCCTTGCAAATTAGTCCTTACTAAGTTTGCAAGGGTTTGCAAAGTGATCCTTCTAATTAATTAATCCAATTAATTAATTCCACAATCTAGTACAACTCTATATAGCGTGTGACCCCATAGGTTCTATCTAGTTGGTAGCAACTCTTTGCTAATATGGAGCGGTTTCTAGCAAAACATCCATTCTAGCCAACTAATAGAATAGTCATCTAGACAACCTTGTACAAGTAATTGTCTCATCCCTTTGCCTCCATATCCGGATTGGACACGAGACATACAAGTCACACTCGTATATCCAATCCCTAGTTCCTCGATCCATGGAATAGCCTTATTCGTGCAAATAACATCAATATCCCATATATTGATTTATTTGAG
Source organism: Linanthus parryae (assembly GCA_023055425.1). NCBI lineage: Eukaryota > Viridiplantae > Streptophyta > Magnoliopsida > Ericales > Polemoniaceae > Linanthus > Linanthus parryae. The sequence continues at coordinate 94,458,405 of JALGPY010000001.1, forward strand.
TCTGGCCAGACATTCTATAAGCACTATCCTCGAGTGGCCTTGGATATTTGCTCCCGTTATGTGGGAGGGGCAAATCCTCTCTACGTCCACTACGATCTCTAAGCTTGCTTCTCATTGTATCCAGTACACGCCTTTATAACTACCCAGTTACGGTGTAGCGTTTAACGCTACCAAGATCACAATGATCCACAACTAGAATATCTAGTGACTTCAAGTCTAAGGATGACAATACCATTGTACCCGAGAAGCACTTGTGACTCAACATAACGTGTATGTAGCCTTCTCGGTAATGGGTCAATCCAGTGCAACATTCCGTAATGCACACCTATGTGTTGGATCGTGATATCTCCATATCAATCCAACCCCATACTAGTCTATAGATGATTGTCCCATTTAATCATTATACTTGACTAGGGATATTTAAGATAAACAACACAATTGTAAATCTAAGGACTTCATTATATTAAATATCCAATAAATAATAAATGAATTTCTAGCCAATTACAAATTCATACTAAACTAGATTGCCTCTAGGGCATCTATTCCAACAGATATTTCATGTGTTAGGAGCTTCCCTTGTAGATCATGAAGTTGTAGTGATGAGAGATATTGAGCTTCTTCAATGGCTGTTGACTTTGGTTCCCATTTGGACTTTGGAAGACTTATCAGTATCTTCCTCACCTTTTCTTCATTGGAAATATGTTTTCCCAAAGAATCAAGGTTGTTGACAATGTCTGTGAACCTCTTGAACATCTCTCTGATTGACTCATCTGCATTCATCTTGAACAAATCATATTGCCTGAGACAGATGTTGATCTTGGTTTGCTTGACTTGACTGGTTCCTTCAAATGTCACCACAATCTTGTCCCAAATTTCTTTGGCAGTATTGCAGCCTGAAATTATGTTGAATTCATCTGTACTCAAAGCACAATACAAGATGTTAATACCTTTGTAATTCTTATAGAATTGTTCTAATTCAGAATAAGAGAGTGAGTCTTCATATATGGGAGTTTTGATCCCATCTTTCTCTGTAAAGAAAGAGTGAGTTCCATTATGAATAAATGTCCAAAGCTCAATTTCTTGATCAATGATGAACATCTTCATCAGGGCTTTCCAATGAGCAAAGTTGTCTCCTCAAAATAGAGGAGGTCTGTTGGAAGCTCTTCCCTGTGAGAAACCACCATCACATGCAGTACTCATGATCACCAGATGGTTAAATCTTATACAGTGATACAAGCTCTGATACCAATTGAAAGGGGAGTATGCAGATGGATATGCAGCACTATTACTCTAGAAGGGGTGGGGGTTTAAATAGAGTATGCCAACGTTTTTGCAAAACTTAAGGAGGAGAAGAGTTTTAGTTCAAGTGTAAAGTAGTTAAAGGCCTTGAACAAAAATTCAAGCCTTTGGAATGAAATACAGTTTTCAATGAAACAGACAAGTCTTTTTCAAGTCCTTGAAAAGAGTTTCAAACCCTTGAAAAATAAACAAGTTTGAGTGCTGTAAGAACTATGAATTCGACTGTAAATGCAAGAGACAAAGGATTTATATAGTTCAGTCCACTTGGACCTACGTCTCTACCTCAGGGATCTTCTCCTTGCAGGATTTTCAGCTCAATTCTTATTAATCAAAAGCTAAGTCCTAGATCTCAAGCGCAGAGAATTGCCTTACTCTGTTACAGCTTGTGGTTCTTCCTAACCTATCTAGTACCTGCTCTAGCTAATTGATTAAATAAGAATTATCTATTGTTCACTTTGAACAATCCTTGAGAATGAAATACGGAAGTATTATAGAAATGATCTACCAATAAAGCACAATACATAAGAACACTGGAATGTAGAACTGCAGTAAAGAACGCAGTGAACTTTTGTGAGTTGGATTGTGAGAGTGATGAACTTCTTTGATGCTTGTCAATCCTGAATTGTGTCTCTATTTTTTCCAGTTGAGTGTTGTGTCTTGTTTCTTCAAAATGACCTCCATTTAAACTGTTTGAAACTATGCAAATCTTCCAAGATTTTCAGCAAAAAACATACTATTTTGTAGGCAACAAACTTTGACTCTCTTAACAGCTCTCTCAAACGGATAGTTGATCACAATCTTCAGAGATATTGTTGCGATCTTGTCTTTAAACACTTTGAGAAGCTTTCATGAGTCTCTTATTGATCACAAGATCATCTCCACTAAGTGATTTTCTTCCTGCAAAATCTAGATGAGGAAACAAATCCTACACATTTAGGAAATAAAATTTCCCTGCAAAACTGAGTCAAAATATTGGATTAGACATGTTAGATATATCAAAACAGTTTGTCTTTCATAACAAAATATTAACATATCAATTACATGGGTGAGAGGTATAGATTTAAATCAAAAGAGTTTAGAGAAACTCCCCATCAGAACATGTATGCAGGTAAGACAGTTTCAAGGCTTTGAATCCTGGTTCAAGGCCTTGAAATATTTCAAGCCTCTGAAACCTCATTCAAGGCTTTGAAAACTGGTTCAAGGCCTTGAAATACCAAATTATTTCAAGTCCATGAAACATGTCTTACAGTTATGTACCTTTGAGGTCTCCTTGATGACTTCTAACGCGAAATACATCACGACTCTACGGTTGATCCACGCCTAGAGGTGAGATCTAGATCCTCGAACTCCTTGTGCCAGCTAGGAAGAATGGAAGAAAAAATCACGCAACAACGGAGCACCAAGGTGGGCGGCTCTTCTTTTATGGCCGACAGGTAAGGGGCGGTCCTAAGAGGGGGTTCGACCCTCCTTTGGGACTTGCTGTCTCTCCTTGTTTTATTCTCTCCTACTCTAAGTATGTAGATTTGTAATGAGAAAATAAGCTAGGAGTGTTCTTTATATAGTCCCAGAACTCCTTGTCCTACTACATAAAGAACCCCTCTCCTAATCCTACTCAAATAAGGATTAGTCCGTTTTGCAAACTAGTCCTAATCATGTCCATACATGGATTAGTTCTCTTTGCAAATTAATCATAATCATGTCTCTACATGAATTAGTCCTCCTTGGCAAATCCTAACCATGTCTCTCTGCAAGTTGTTGCGATTTGATCCTTCTAATTAATTAATCATATTAATTAATTAATCCCAAGTCTAGTTCACCTCTATATGGCGTGTGACCCCATAGGTTCTATTTATTTGGTAGTAACAATTTACTAATATGGAGCGGCCTCTAGCAAGACATCCATTCTAGCCAACAAATAGAATAGTCATCATGACAAACCTTGTGCAAGTATTGTCTCATCCTCTTGTCTCAATATCCGGATTGGACACGAGACATACAAGTGACACTCTTATATATAATCCATAGTTCCTCGATCCTGGGAATAGTCTTATTCGTGAAAATAACATCAATATCCCATATTGATTTATTTGAGTCTGGCCAGACATTCTGTAAGCACTAACCCTCGAGTGGCCAAGGATATTTGCCCCCGTTATGTGGTAGGGACAAATTCTATCTACATCACTACGATATCTAAGCTTGCTTCCTATTATGTCCAATGCGCGCCTTTATGACTACCCAGTCACGGTGTAGTGTTTGACGCTACCAAAACATAATATTCCACAATTAGATGATCTAGTGACTCCAAGTCTAAGGATGACGATATTGTTGTCACCGCGAGAAGCACTTGTGACATTACATAACTTGTATGTAGCCTTCTCGGAGATGGGTAAATCTAGTATGCCAATACTCCTAATGCATACCCATGTGTTGGATCGTGATATCTCTATATCAATCCAACCTCATACTAGTCTGTAGATGATTGTCCTATTAATCATTATAATTGACTAGGGATATTTAAGATTATAACATTTATATTCTAAGGACTTCATTCATGTTATCATATCTCCATACCGATAACATAATGAATCGTAAATCCACATATTTTTCACAAGAAATTGATTACTTCTAGGGCACAATTCCAACAGTCTCCCACTTGCACTAGAGTCAATCTCCTGCATCATATGCCTATTGATCTAGCGCGGCCCTCCACGCTTACACTGCGTAGGGGCGAGACATCTGCTGGTATCTTGAAAATATTCATATCTCCTCCATCAACAATTTGATTGAGATTGAGTATTCTGAGTAAATGCATCTTATGCATTAATATACTCAATTGTCTGTGATAGTATCGGCAACTGAATCTTGCTTGTAACCTTTTTAGCTCACAGTCCCTCCCACTAGTGCAAAAACATAAAACTTGACTATAATCTGAAATCTTCTTTATTAGATTTGAATTTCACATCACTGTAACCCCTTACAGTAAACTCTTCCTATCATCCATTTATCAAGAATTCATCCTTTAGTTCTTCTCAAGTACTTAAGGATAATCTTGATAATTATCCAGTGACGCTCACCTGGATTTTATTGGTATCTTTGTCTCATGCCATATGACACATCTGGCCTAGTACATAACATGGCATATCTCATGAATCTTATTCATACGGTCCTTTCCCAATCTAATTGGAAAGACAATTAGTCTTCCAAAGACTAATTCCATGTGACATAGGTAGAATTCATGGTATATACATGTTGAACCATTCTAACACCTTTGTCAATTCATGTACTATGACCAAAGCCTCACAACCATCTTGATCTATCTCCATATATCTTCATAGGTTGCTTCGCCTAAGTCTATCATTGAAGATTTAATTCCTCAGTCAATCTACGTAAGATTTCCAAGTAGGGACATCATCTTAATGATTAGTATGTCTCCACATACAAGACCAGAAATATAACTGCGCTCCCACTAACCTTCTTGTAAACACAAGTCTCATCTTCAATTTTAACGGAACTAAAATTTTTTGATTGCATCATTAATTCGAAGAATCCAACTCTAAGAAGCTTGACTCAATATATGGACAGATTGCTACAAGCAAGATGCGAATGGATTTAAGCATCACAAATGGGGAAATATTTCGTCATAGTCTATACTATGAACTCACATGAAATCCTTTTTCAACCAATTGTCCCTTAAAATTAAACATATTACCATCCATGTTGGTTTCCTCATAACCCACTTGCACCCTATGGGTCCTACCCTTTCAGGTGGTTCCACCAAAGTCCATACTCTGTTGGTATACATGGATTCCATATTGTATCTCATGGCTCCAAAGCCATTTCTGAGAGTGTGGCCCCCACGTGGCCATCTCATAGGTTGTAGGCTCGTCTCTATGAGCAATATTTAACGGGTTATGAGAAATCCTTATTTCTCTAGTCCCTTGACATATCCTACCTGACCTACGATGTTCTTGTGTTATCTAAGTAGGTTGCTCCACAACACCTTGTGATCCTGCTCATATTCCGTCAAAAGGATCAATGTTCTGTTGTGGTTCTTGAACTCCTTCAAGTTCGACTGTCCTCCCACTGTTTCTTTTAGAGACAATCTCTATCTAGAAACACTGTGTTCAAGCAACAAACAATTTGTTCTCGATTGGATTGTAGAAATAATATCCCTCTCAGGATATCCCACAAAACATTTATCCGACTTGGGTCCAAGTTTATCTGTAAACGCCTTTATATAAACTTCATAACTCAAATCATTTATGAACGGCATACTAGGACTGTAATACCCCGTATTTTCGCTAGGGATTATTTTGTAATTTTGATAAAACAAATACTTGAGTTTTTAAAAAATGATAATAGTACTACTTGACGTGTTTCCTTTAATTTTATAAAAGTGCATTTTGAGATTTAAGGACATAATAGTTTATTTGGAGTTATTTTGTGATTTTATTTTAGTGTAAAAATTATCTTTTATGAGCTAGATAGTAAATGAAAATTTCATTTTTTTTACCCCTCTTATTTGTGTCATCTTTTACTCACCATCAACTTCTAGTATTTTTATGTCAACCCTCTTTTTCTTGTTATTCCAATTTCTAGAACAACTATGTTGTTGGGAGACTTTAAATTGTACTTCAATCCTCCTCCACTCAACCAAGTCAAACACCTATTTTATAATTATATGAAGATACACTCATTACATATCTCCATCATTTATTTATTTTTTCATCTCCATCAACCCCATCTTTCTTTATCCATCTCTCTCAATTTTTACATGCTTTTCTCCTCAAGAACACAAAATGAAGCTCTCCTCTCTCGCATCAAACTCCATTTCCGGATTTGGGGTTTGACCCTCACAAAACAACCCCAAAACTTCATTTTTCACCTTCCAAATGATGAAAAACCTGAGTCCAAGACCATAGCTACCCTTGGGGGAGTTCTTTTCTTCATATTCTTCAAGAATTCAAGATCTCTAGACTCTAATGTAAGCATCAACTTCTTCTTTTATTCATCTATTTCACTCATCATGTTGGTAGTTCATGTTCATGATAGGAAATTACTTGATCTTTGTTTGCATGTGTGTTTTGGGTCTTGAATTGTTAATTTTTAGCATGAATTTCTCAAATCTCTCACTTGATTCTTAAAATCCTTGATGTGAATCTCTTCTTGCATGTCTAATTGGTAGTATCTATGTATATATCAAGTTATTTTAAGTTGCATGTATCATAGGATTGTTTTGATCATGTTTTGAGTGTTCTTGGCAAAATTGCATGTTGTTACAATCTGACCAGTTTGTCAAAAACGTAATATAACTTCAACTTTTGTCTCTGTAAAATTTTCAAATATTACATTTTATAAAACTAGACTCAGAGGGGGTCATTTTGAGAAAAAAATCAACTTCATAACTATTTTGGTTAGGGAGATATGCTCATTTTAAGTTGCATGTTTTCTGAAAATCTGTTCTGGACCAATCTTTCCATTTTTATTTAAATCCTTATTTCCAGTAACGTATAGCACCCAATCTTTCTTGTGGTGAAACTCGACACATAGGGGATTCATTCTGAAGAAGATGAGCTTTATTTCTATTCTCCAAGTTGTCGTAATCCCCTTGTCAAGTTGAAACTTTTTATCAAACTCTTCTCTTCATAGCATTTTTTGTTATTTTTGTAACTTAAGTTTTATAATAGCTATGCATTATGTTCTTGGTGTTTCTGAAAGTAGACACAAGTAGGTTCATCATAAATTAATTTCACAATTTTAGGAGATTCTTTGATATGGTATATGTGGCTCGAAAGTCAGGGTCCAGAATTGTAGTTTCAAATGTTTTAGAAAATATGAATTTTTGAACTTCCAACTGTTTTGTTGGACTTATTTTGATATGTGAGCATCATTATATGCGCATTAGTCAATTTTAGAATGATATTCATGTCGAGCTTGTATTCGGCACCTGAGTATACCACTTGAAACCGGTTTATTAGGATAATTTGGTATGGACTTAGTACCCGACCTAGACAAACATCCATGCATTAGTTTATTTGGAAGTAGCATTATTGTGACTAGATACTTGTAAATTGTAGGCGACGAATTCGTAGACATAGGCTACTTCAACTATCCGTGAAGATTGTGAATTGCTATCTTGACTTAAGGTGAGATTACATGCTTAGCCTCGTGTTCCTAGCTTCTTTCGTGTCAGAATTTAATTTTATAATTTGTCTCAAAATGTGTTTGTGATTCACATGTTTTACTTGATTTTGTTTACGTTTTGGAATGGTTGCTTTGAATATGTCACAAGAATAATAAATTGTTAATAATGTGAAGTGGAAGAATTCGCCTGTACCGGAACCAGTTATACTACTTATCACGGGTTTCGATCCCTTGGGTTTTGAACCATAAAATGCGGGACTCCGTGTGACCCCGACTCCTTTCGCCATAGGCTAGATTACTGCTTCTAGATACATCTCCTTTGATTGACGCTCTTAGGAGGGTATTGCAACACTTAAGGTCTAGAATGTCTGATGTGGTCATGATGGCTAGCGGGACACGGGATGCGATCCACAATGCTTGGTAGAGTGGTTTGGGTTCTTACACCCCCTATACACTAGTACCATCTGTTACTTTGTGTCTGGTCTACCCGGGTTACAGCGCGACACATTGAAATTATTTGCCCCAATGTTGGAAAAGTAAGACGGTTTGAATTTTAAATAAGTGGTTTAACTCTTGCGACATTCATAATTGGTTATCACCACTGCAAATTCTGAAACTGTTTTCACTCATACTCTGTCACTTTTACTTTATTTAACTCGTGTCGTAGAAGTTTATATTCTCTTTCTTGTTTTACATGCTATGGTGTATCTCACTCAGTATTTATTGCTGACTTTGAAAACTGCGGTTCTTGTTGTTTTCTTCCCACCGCAGGTCTAGGAGCTGGGGAATTATAGAACAGACGGGGCGCGAGACTCACTTAGAATATGAACGCCACCATTAGTTGATACAGAATAGTTGGTTATTAGTTTGTAATAGTAATCAGCTAGTGTGTAAGACTTAAGTTTAATATAGTTGTTTAATGTTATAAATATGTGTTGCGGACTATACTGTTTTTGATCTCAGCCAATTCTATTAAGCATCGCCCTCCCGGTCTCGTCCCGAGACGGATAAAGTGGGTTGTTGCAGGTGGTATCAGAGCAGTTCTTTCCACTATGGGATTAAAACCTGTAGAGTAACCTAAAATGAACATAGGGCAAGATAAAATACAGAAAGCCGGGTATTTCAGGAGTTGTCGTGCACGATGGATTGCTTTGTGTTATTTGATATAATCATGTTTCTTGTTGGTTTCCTAGCACTATTTCAGACGTATGGTTGTCCTTTCTAAATGTGAATTTTGTTTTATGTGTCTCGACGAGACATCCTATGTGGTTGTTGGCATTGTATGCTTATTCGTTGTGAAATATTAATTATATTAGTACGTGCGTGACGATAAGGACTATATAGGAAACCCATTGAGACTTTAGTGAACCGTCCAAACTTCGAGGACGAACCTTTTTCTAAGGGGGGAAGAATGTAATACCCCGTATTTTCGCTAGGGGTTATTTTGTAATTTTGATAAAACAAATACTTGAGTTTTAAAAAAATGATAATAGTACTATTTCAAATTTACTCTTGACGTGTTTCCTTTAATTTTATAAAAGTGCATTTTGACATTTAAGGACATAATAGTTTATTAGGAGTTATTTTGTGATTTTTTTTAGTGTAAAAATTATCTTTTATGTGCTACATAGTAAATGAAAATTTCTTTTTTTTACCCCTCTTATTTGTCCCATCTTTTACTCACCATCAACTTCTAGTATTTTTATGTCAACCCTCTTTTTCTTGTTATTCCAATTTCTAGCACAACTATGTTGTTGGGAGACTTTAAATTGTACTTCAATCCTCCTCCACTCAACCAAGTCAAACACCTATTTTATAATTATATGAAGAGACACTCATTACATATCTCCATCATTTATTTTTTTTCATCTCCATCAACCCCATCACTCTTTATCCATCTCTCTCAATTTTCACATGCTTTTCTTCTCAAGAACACAAAATGAAGCTCTCCTCTCTCTCATCAAACTCCGTTCCCGGATTTAGGGTTTGAGCCTCACAAAACAACCCCAAAACTTCATTTTTCACCTTCCAAATGATGAAAAACTTGAGCCCAATGCCATAGCTACCCTTTGGGGAGTTCTTTTCTTCATATTCTTCAAGAATTCAAGCTCTCTAGACTCTAATGTAAGCATCAACTTCTTCTTTTATTCATCTATTTCACTCATCATGTTGGTAGTTCATGTTCATGATAGGAAATTACTTGATCTTTGTTTGCATGTGTGTTTTGGGTCTTGAATTGTTAATTTTTAGCATGAATTTCTCAAATCTATCACATGATTCTTCAAATCCTTGATGTGAATCTCTTCTTGCATGTCTAATTGGTAATATCTATGTATATATCAAGTTATTTTAAGTTGCATGTATCATAGGATTGTTTTGATCATGTTTTGAGGGTTCTTGGCAAAATTGCATGTTGTTACAGTCTGACCAGTTTGTCAAAAACGTAGTATAAATTCAACTTTTGTCTCTGTAAAATTTTCAAATCTTACATTTTGTAAAACTAGACTCAGAGGGGGTCGTTTTGAGAAAAAAATCAACTCCATAGCTATTTTGGTTAGGGAGATATGCTCATTTTAAGTTGCATGTTTTCTGAAAATCTGTTTCTGGACCAATCTTTCCATTTTTATTAAAACCCTTATTTCCAGTAACTTATAGCACCCAGTCTTTCTTGTGGTGAAACTAGACACATAGGGGATTAATTCTCGAGAAGATGAGCTTTATTTCTATTCTCCAAGTTGTCGTAATCCCCTTGTCAAGTTGAAACTTTTTGCCAAACTCTTCTCTGCATAGAATTTTTTGTTATTTTTGTAATTTAAGTTTTGTAATATCTATGCATTATTTTCTTGGTGTTTCTGAAAGTAGACACAAGTAGGTTCATCATAAATTAATTTCACAATTTTAGGAGATGCTTTGATATGGTATATGTGGCTCTAAAGTCAGGGTCCAGAATTGTAGTTTCAAATGTTTTAGAAAATTTGAATTTTTGAACTTCCAAATGTTTTGTTGGACTTATTTTGATATGTGATCATCATTATATGCGAATTAGTGAATTTTAGAATGATATTCATGTCGAGCTTGTATTCGGCACCTGAGTATACCACTTGAAACCGGTTTATTAGGATAATTTGGTATGGACTTAGTACGCGACCTAGACAAACATCCATGCATTAGTTTATTTGGAAGTAGCATTATTTTGACTAGATACTTTTAAATTGTAGACGACGGATTCGTAGACATAGGCTACTTCAACTATCCGTGAAGATTGTGAATTGCTATCTTGACTTAAGGTGAGATTACATGCTTAACCTCGTGTTCCTAGCTTCTTTCGTGTCGGAATTTAATTTTATAATTTGTATTTAAATGTGTTTGTGATTCACATGTTTTACTTGATTTTTTTTACGTTTCGGAATGGTTGCTTTGAAAATGTCACACGATAAATAATAAATCGTTAATAACGTGAAGTGGAAGAATTCGCCTGTACCAGAACCAGTTATGCTACTTATCACGGGTTTCGATCCCTTAAGTTTTAAACCCTAAAATGCGGGACCCCGTGTGCCCCCGACTCCTTTCGCCATAGGCTGGATTACTGCTTCTAGATACCACTCCTTTGATTGACGCTCTTAGGAGGGTGTTGCAACACTTAAGGTCTAAAATGTCTGATGTGGTCATGATGGCTAGCGGGACGCGGGATGCGATCCACAACGCTTGGTAGAGAGGTTTGGGTTCTTACACCCCCTATACACCAGTACCATCTGTTACTTTGTGTCTGGTCTACCCGGGTTACAGCGCGACACATTGAAATTATTTGCCCCAATGTTGGAAAAGTAAGTCGGTTTGAATTTTAAATAAGTGGTTTAACTCTTGCAACATTCATAATTGGTTATCACCACTGCGAATTCTGAAACTGTTTTCACTCATACTCTGTCACTTTTACTTTATTTAACTCGTGTCCTATAAGTTTATATTCTCTTTCCTGTTTTACATGCTATTATTGCTGACTTTGAAAACTGCGGTTCTTGTTTTTTTCTTCCCACCGCAGGTCTAGGAGCTGGGGAATTATACTCACTTAGAATATGAACGCCACCATTAGTTGATATAGAATTGTTGGTTATTAGTGTGTAAGAATTAAGTTTAATATAGTTGTTTAATGTTATAAATATGTGTTGTGGATTATACTGTTTTTGATCTCCGCCAATTCTATTAAGCATCGCCCTCCCGGTCTCGTCCCGAGACGGATAAAGGGGGTTGTTACAAGGACACTTCCTAGTCCACATCTCATATGGTATTTTTTTCATAGTTGATTTAGATGGAACAAGTTTAAGGGCGAAACTTGCTGTAATTAGAACATAGCCCCTAAAAGTAAACTAGAAGTTCTGTTTGACACAACATGGACAGAACCGTGTCCAACAAGGTCCGAACTCTCCTCTTAGACACGCCAAATCCATGTGGCGTGCTAGGTGGAGCGAGTTTGGATCATATCCAACACTCCCATAGATGCTTGTCAAACTCTTGGCTCAAGTATTCTCCTCTACGATCCAATCGTAGAGCCCTAATACATTTGCCAAGCTGGTTCTCTACTTCATACTTGAATTCTTTGAAAAATTCAAAGTATTCTGATTTGTTTCTTCATAAGATACACAAATCCATATTCTCTGATCCCATCAGTAAATATGATGAAGTACTGAAAATCACCTTTAGCATTTGTGCTTAGTGGCCTACATACATCAATATGTATGATTCCCAAAAGATCATATCTTCGCTTAATAAATAAGTCCTACATATTTCATATGATTCAATAGTCAAACGAGTTCTATAAATCCATCCATAAGGAGTTCTAGATATGTATCTCTTATTCATGTGGCCTAAATGATAATGCTAAAGATAAGTGAAGTTCATATCATTATAGGCAAAACTCTTGGTATTATTGTTATAGATGAAATTATCATGATCAAAGATATACAATCCATTAGACAAAACTGCATTAAAATAATGCTTATCAGAATAAATGGAACAACATTTTTCCTTTATTATGATAAAGAGCTTTCTTGTCCAAACAACAAAACTATGATAATGATCCTACTCATAGCAGGGACATAATCACTTTTGTCTAATTCATGATCAATTTCAAAAAGGTAAAGATAATTCCCTACAGCTAATTCAGCAACCCCTCGCTTCATTGCCCCACGTATAGGATTATTTCTTCCTTAACAAATTGTCTTTATCTCTTTAGATCATCCACGCTTCTATAAATGTGAGACCATCATCTAGTATCATATACTCACGATGATGAGATAGACACATTGACTTCTTTAACAAAATACCTAAATTGGAATTCAAAATTCCTTTACTACTTACTTCCAGGTACTTTGGGTAGTCTCTCTTCCTTTACACGACCTATGGGACATAAGGCAACTCGGTTTTAGCAACAAGCTTATTTTATACCTATAGGGTCCGCGCAAACCTTTTTTCCCTTACCCATGCTGTTAACCATTAACAGTGTTGCCTATGCCCTTTATGAGTGCTTTGTTTAGTGATTCTCAATCATATTGAACAAATCAACTTTAAACAAAACTACAATTGCATGTAATGCAATTCTTTGTCCACTTGGGTGAATAACTTTTATTCTTTATCTATCTTATAGATAACACCCATTCACTAATCTTTCAATCATATTGAATTAGCTTAGTTGCATAACGCAAAGTGGAGCAACACTTCAAACCTTTTCATATCTAGCTCGCTCTTTTAAAAGAACTTCTTTAATGTATGATTATATCATACGCCTCAATGTTCTCATCTTGCTTCCAAAGCTCAGAGTTCACGGGAGCTTTCATGAGGCAAGTTACATTCACAGAACCATTCTTTGATGTTCCTTCCATTAGGTTTTAGTGTATCTTGGTAGTTGGTGGGAAGAGAACTTTATGTTCTACGATGTACAAAAATTTCTCTTTTAATTGAGAACAATTCTCAATTTTATTCCAATGTAGAAAATAGATCCCAGATAGCTTCTCCATCTTATGGACATAGAGTCGCGTTTTATTTTTTTAATGCCATGGGTATTCAACACAATAGGATTATACAAAGCATTGTGACGTATAACTATATTCAACAAGGATTTAATTTGTCAAACATAGCTCCCACTATTTTTCTCGGATTAATAACCCTCCATATTAATGCGGAAAATTTCATTATATTTTCTAGTGGGTGCCAAGATCCATATTTAACTTCTTTTGAGCTTGCTTTGGCAAGTCACCCAAAGTTATTTATTTAGGTAAGAACAATTCCAATTGCATCCTTATGTAACTCTTGGCTTAATTGGGAAAATAACTCCTTATTTATCCATCCTTATGGATAATCCCAATTGATTGCCTTTGGGTTTTTATTCCTCATTAAATTACCCAGTTACGTCCAACCTCTTACTCCAACAATTGTATACAATGTGTGCTATCGCACCACATGATGATGAATCAAGTCGCTTTGCTTTGGCACGCACAAACTTGATCAATCGATCTTGTGATGAGTGTTTAAGTAACGAGAAGGTTAAAACGTAATATTTAAATTGGAGGATTTTTATTTTCAATTTTAAATTGGTTTGTTGATCTATATCAACTGATCTACTTATTTGAGTTTGGGCACAACTCCAAATAAAAGATCCGGATTGTTAATTATCTTATTATTAAATTGCATGCATCATCCATACACCAACAACAATAATAAGACAATAAAGTAAACATCCACAAAGCATAAAATAACGTGATATGGATATGGCCTTCTAGACTAAGATATTCCCAAGCCAATGAGAATATATATGAACCCCAGAATGAAAAACGCATCTCCATGTGCCTCCATCTCTTGGTCCATCCTTCATAGCATTGTGGAATGCTCCATGCTCCATGTTGAGGCTCCTTTAATTCTTTGGGCTTCTTCTTTTCAATCTTCGCTATCTATATATTTTATCTAGTACTAGCTAACATATATACTAAATAAAATAAATCTCACAAGTTGAGAAAAATACCGGCTCGCATGCCATAAACAAAATTAATTATTACAACGAATTGATCAGCTCGCAGGTCGTAAACAAACCACAAAATTAAACATCCACAACGAACCACATCTAATGCCATATCCAATCACCATGAAAATTGCACATAAACAGTTAAAACCAGTTTTTAACGCGCTTAGTCAATTTTAGTTGATTTTAGGATTAACTAGGGTCAAAAACGGTCCAAGAGGCCCAACCAAACACTTGGACGAACCCCTAAAGGACAGCCCAAGGCCTTGGGCCGCCCGACCCCTAGCCCACACGGCTAGGTCGTGCGCTAGGACTGCACCGGCCCCTGGGCCGAATCTTGCTTGGGCGGCAAGGAAGGAGGGGCGGTCCCCTAGGGGGGGGGGGCGAACCTCCTTAGGAGTTGTTTCCAAAACAACTCCTTGCCTTGTTGCCAAGTTTGGTTGTTTCCTTATTTGGATGAACTCCTTTTTCAAATAGGATGCCCAAGAATCCCAGATCTAAGATCCTAAGATTTCTCAAACTCACTAATTCATACATCCAATGCAAGAATTTGATCTTGTTTGGTTGGATTATATTCAACATGCATCAAATATGCTTAATTTGTTGTTTTAACGCAAGAATCAACAATTAAAGGTGTTAAACAACAAAAACGTAACACAAACACCACATTATGCTCTACGACATGTGGCTCTGATACAACTGTAGGGTTTTGATCACGGCTGCGTAGCGAAAAGATAATAAATTCATCAGATCAAGACCCTCTAAGGATCACCGGAAGAGAAATCATGACGATGGTAAGAGAATAGTGATATGTACCTTTGAGGTCTCCTTGATGACTTCTAACGCGAAAAAAATATCACGTCTCTTCGGTTGATCCACGCCTAGAGGTGAGATCTAGATCCTCCAACTCCTTGTGCTAGCTAGGAAGAATGGAAGAGTAAGAAGAAATCATGCAACAACGGAGCACCAAGGTGGGCGACTCTTCTTTTATGGCCGACTGATAAGGGGCGGTCCCAAGAGGGGTTTCGACCCTCCTTTGGGACTTGCTCTCCCTCATTAATTTATTGTCTCCTAATCTAAGTCTGTAGATGTGTTTTGAGAAAATAAGCTAGGAGTGTTCTTTATATAGTCCAACAACTCCTTGTCCTACTACATAAAGAACCCTCTCCTAATCCTACTCAGATAAGGATTACCCCTTTTTGCAAACTAGTCATAATCATGTCCATTCATGGATTAGTTCTCTTTGAAAATTAATCCTAATCATGTCTCTACATGAATAAGTCCACCTTGGCAAATCCTAATCATGCCTATACATGGATTAGTCCAACTTGCATATTAGTCCTAATAAGTTAGTAAGTTGTTGCAACTTGATCCTTCTAATTAATTAATCATATTAATTAATTAATTCTCAATTCTAGTTCACCCCTATATGGCGTGTGACCCCATAGGTTCTATTTATTTGGTAGTAACAATTTACTAATATGGAGCGGCCTCTAGCAAGACATCCATTCTAGCCAACAAATAGAATAGTCATCATGACAAACCTTGTGCAAGTATTGTCTCATCCCCTTGTCTCAATATCCGGATTGGACACGAGACATACAAGTCACACTCGTATATCCAATCCATAGTTCCTCGATCCTAGGAATAGCCTTATTCGTGCAAATAAAATCAATATTCCATATTGATTTATTTGAGTTTGGCCAGACATTCTATAAGCACTAACCCTCGAGTGGCCAAGGATATTTGCTCCCGTTATGTGCGAGGGACAAATTCTATCTACATCACTACGATATCTAAGCTTGCTTCCTATTATGTCCAATACGAGCCTGTATGACTACCCAGTCACGGTGTAGTGTTTGACGCTACCAAAACATAATATTCCACAACTAGATGATCTAGTGACTTCAAGTCTAAGGATGACAATACCGTTGTCACCACGATAAGAACTTGTGACTTTACATAACTTGTATGTAGCCTTCTCGGAGATGGGTCAATCCAGTATGCCATTACTCCTTATGCATACCCATGTGTTGGATCGTGATATCTCTATATCAATCCAACCCCATACTAGTCTATAGATGATTGTCCTATTAATCATTATAATTTATTAGGGGTATTTAAGAATATAAGATTTATATTATAAGGACTTCATTCATGTTATCATATCTCCATATTGATAACATAATGAATTGTAAATCCACATATTTGTCACAATAAATTGATTGTCTCTAGGCACAATTCCAACGTTACATTGCCCCGCAAGATGAGGAGTAGACGACTTTTATCTGCTCGTATGGTACGTTTTCCTTCTGGCGCATGCCATTCGGGTTGTGTAACTCTCCAGCCACATTCTTGAGATGCATGATTGCCATATTTTCATACATGACAGAGAAAAATCTTGAGGTTTTCATGGACGATTTTTCTCTTTTCGGGGACAGTTTTGAGGAATGTCTGCACCATCCGATGCAAGAAAAAAAAATATGTTACTGAACTGATAAAAGTGCCATTTTATGGTCACTGAAGATGTTGTGCTTGGTCACAGGATTTTCAGCAAGGGTCTGGAGATTGACAGGCCAAAATTAAAGTGATAAAACAGCTTCCATATCCCACCACAGTTTGGGAAATTAAAAACTTTTTGGGTCACGGAGGATTTTATAGGAGATTTATCAAAGACATTTCCAAGATCACAAAGCCATTATGTACTTTGCTGGGAAAAGACGTACCTTTCATATTTGATGAACCCTGCAAACATGCCTTCGATTTTCTCAAAAATAGCCTGACCACAGCCCCGGTCATCACTACACTAGACTGGTCGCTCCCGTTTGAACTGATATGCGACTCAAGTGACTATGTAGTTGGAGCTGTTTTGGGACAAAGGAAGGATAAGGTATGTCATGTCATATACTATGCCAACAGAGTTCTGAGCCACACACATATTAATTACGACACGATAGAAAAGGATCTTCTAGTAGTCGTGTTTGCCCTGGACAAGTTTAGACCATATCTGGTGGGATCGAAAGTCATCTTATTCACATATCACAGTGCCCTTAAGTATCTGCTGGATAAGAAAGACGCAAAACTGATACTGTTGCGATGGGTTATGCTTATGCAGGAATTGGATGTCGAGATCTGGGACAATAAAAGAATCGAGAATGTCGTGGCAGATTATATGTCTCGTTTAGAGAACCCAGCAGTTGAGAATGTCCTGATTCAGCAAAACTTCCCTGACGAGCATATAATGAAGGTCAAAGCCAATCGACAGCCATGGTACTACGCCATTGCTAATTATCTGGTAAACCGATCACCGCCAGAAAACATCACTCCACAGCAGAAGAAGAAATTCTTCTCAGAATACATACGGTATTTCTGGGACGACCCCTTTCTGTTCAAGAAGGGGGCGACAACATCCTACAAAGGTGCATTCCATGTCACGAGATCTTGTAGGTAATCCAGCACTGTCACTCAGCTCAGTGTGGGGGTCATTTTATTGGATCCAGGACAGCGCAAAAGGTACTACTGTTGGGATTTTTCTTGTCGACAGTTTTCAAGGACTGTAATGATTATGCTTAGAGTTGTGACCGCTGCCAGCGCACATGAAATATTTCTCATAGGAACGAGATGCCAATGACTCTATGGCAGGAACTCGAACCCTTCGACATACGGGGTATTGATTTTATGGGTCCATTCCCATATTCTATGGATAATTTATATATCCTTCTGGCAGTAGATTATGTCTCTAAATGGGTGGAGGCTATGGCATGCCAGAAAAATGATGCAACAACAGTGGAGCGTTTTCTTCGACGCAATATATTCACCATATCGGGACACCAGGGGCCATGGTCAGTGATAAGCTCTCACTTTATCAACAAAGTCTTCACCAAAGTCTTAAAGTAATATGGGGTGTCTATCCATAAGGTATCACTGCCTTATCATCCTCAGGAAAATGGGCAAGAAACTGTGTCAAACAGAGAAATTAAGAGAATATTAGAGAAACTTGTGAATCTAGGATGAAAAGATTGGTCCCTGAAACTAGATGATGCGCTATGGGCATACAAAACAGATTACAAAACACCACTGGAAATGTCCCCATACCAGCTGGTGTTCAGTAAGGCCTGTCACTTACCAGTGTAATTGGAACACAAGGCCTATAGGGCGATCAAATATCGATCTGGAGATAAAAGAAAGATGTCACTACTTGAACTGGAGGAATTCAGATGAACATTTTAAAAAGTGCCAAGGTTCATAAGGAAAAACCGAAGAAGTTGCATGACCAGCGTATTCTGCCAAATAAAATTGAAGTTGGGCAGAAGGTTCTCATATACAATTCCAGGATGAAGTTTTATCCAGGAAAGTTGCGCTCACGGTGGTCTGGACCATTTATTGTGAAATATATATCATCATGGGGAGAAGTTGAATTGGAGAACCCACGCGACAACACGATTTCAAGGTCAACAGGAATCGATTCTAGCCAGACAGGGACCCTCAGGAGGTATCAGAGGTAGAAGCACTGGTTGGGAGGCAACCTAACGCATTAGTAGTTTTACATTTAGTAAATTATTTATTTAATATAGAAATTTCATAAAAAGATATATGTGAGAAGAGGTGTTTTAACATTGAATTTCAGTGTCTCAGAGACACTAGAAAATTTCTGCAGGATATAAAAGTTGCGTTCAAACGTAAGATTTGCGTTCAAACTCAGGAATAGACAGTCACCATGAGAAGATAGAGAGAAGGAATAGTCAACCTGGAGGTCTGCGTTCAAACGCAGAAATTGTGCGTTCAAACGCAGACCTGCGTTCAAACGCAAGTGCTCCAGGCCAAAGAACATAAATTTCTAAACACCCCAGGCCTGCGTTAAAACGCAGAAGCTGCGTTCAAACGCAGAACAGAAGAAATTCAGAATATCAGAAGTACACAGCAGCGTTCAAATGTAGAGGATCTACGTTCAAACGCATAACACTTAACCAAAAATACAGAAGGAAGGATCTAGGTTCAAACGCAAGGGGTGCGTTCAAACAGAGCAAGACTATTTCAGAGAAATTTCGAGAGAGAAGCTTGCGTTCAAATGCAGGATTGTGCGTCCAAACGAAACTCATATTCCACCCAGAAGCTGATGAATTGCGTTCAAACACAGAGGCTGCGTTCAAACATGTCTAGCCCAGATTTTCAAGAACACCTATGAACTGCGTTCAGAAGCCGCTCATGAAAGTCAATAATTTCCAGAAATTTGAATACCTGCGTTCAAACGCATCCTGGGCGGGAAACGAAAAAAGTTCAAAATTTTGAAAAAATTTGAAATTTTGGGGCAGTTTTGCAATTTCCGAAACTTTGCCTATATATAGGGTACGGCTGAAAGTGGCCCTTTCTCACTTCATCCACCCATTTTCAACTTTCTCTCTTTAAATTCTCTCTGCCGCCCGACGGTTTCCATCAATAGTCCATTCCGGCGACCACCAAAAGTCCGCCAGATTCGTCAGCTTAGTGTGAGGGTATTACCAAGATCAGAAAAAGGCGACATTTTTAGATTTGCGATCAGAGTCAGTTTCCGAATCTGTACCCG
Organism: Linanthus parryae; assembly: GCA_023055425.1. Lineage (NCBI taxonomy): Eukaryota > Viridiplantae > Streptophyta > Magnoliopsida > Ericales > Polemoniaceae > Linanthus > Linanthus parryae. Next base: position 94,478,420 of record JALGPY010000001.1, read on the forward strand.
TATGATTTACTCCGGGTACCCAAGTTCCATTTTTACTCTCTCTCAGCAGTTTCATTTTTTTATATGTCCTTTATTTATGGAAATGGAAGAAGATCAGCCCTTTATGCTACCTCACCGTGCCATTTCCCCAAACAATATTATTGACATCCGGTTTCTTAGAGATGATAATTTATGCGACTTCCAGTTTGTTAATAAAGAGTCCCACATGTTTTTCCTGCAAAACCATAAAACTAATTTTGATGTATTTTGTGAGAGGACTTTTCCGAGAGACGCTGTTGCTATGTTTCCTGAGTTAATTGAGTACATCAGAAAGACGGGTCAGTTTGGGGATATGTTTACTAGGTTCACAGCATTTGTGGCAAGTTCGGTTATTGCCAAGGAGATTTACATTAATCTCCAGGAGTGCATGAACAGTGAGGCCCAGTCAATTGAGTAGATTTATTGTCGTAAGAGGTGGGTTACGATAACACCTGAGACCATCCGAGAGGCCCTAGGATTGGAGTTTCTGCTTCAAGACTGTCAGTTCAAGGCCTTGAGAGAACACCCATCGGCTAAACTTAGTGCCCATATTTTGCAGACCCTATGTGCTGGCCAGAAATTACCAGCAACATTTCTCATCCAAGAGGCAAAGTGGTGGATTGAGTGGGTCCTTAAAAGGATCGTGGACATTAAGTACATGAATGGGTTGGACTATGATGTCGCCCTTTTGGTGTTTTGTTTTATGAGGCGGAAGCCTATCAATCTCTCGCAGATTATTTGTGACTATTTTAGGGAGAGAATGGATGATGCGAGTAGGAAGGGTCAGGGGTTTTTCGGGCTATTAAATAAAATGGCCATGGATAGTTCTATTATCATTCCTGTCAAGCTGAGGGACATGAAACCACCCCAGGTCCGAAAGTACAGGAATATTCTGTGTGCTTATGAAGATGTGATGGAAGAGCATCCGGATTTTGTGAATGTTGATGCCTATGATGATGATGATGGCATGCCACCACCCCCACCAGGTGGTGTTGGTAGGGGTGCTCCGCCACCACATATGGGTGGCAGTTTTCCAGCTTTACCTACACCCTAGGGACTGCCCCGGTTGGCTAGTTCTTCGGAGCCTAGGCCGGATGAGTGGGACCATGGGAAGTCGAGTAGGGGTCCTAGACACAGTTCTTTTGGGTGTATGGAGAGAATAGAGCATGAGGAATGGGTTAGGAAGAAAATTAAGTCCCAGGACAAAAAGATAAATTACCTGGTGAAGACTGTGAAGAAGATGGCTAGGGTTATGGGGAAAATTTTTAAGACCCAAAAGCATACCTACCATGCCAGCACGGCTGCTGCTCGGGCTCATGAGGCATCCCTTGGTGAGATTCAGAGTAAGATGCAGGGTAAAGCTTTTAACTTCCCGGCGAGGTACTCCAGTGACAACTGTCCCAGTTGGACAATGGAGGACAGATGCCCATAAGATAGATTTTCTGGCCATGAGCTACCCTGAGCCCATAGCAGGTGGAGTTTGTGGGTGATCCTGGCAGGCGTACCCAATACCCCCCCCCCCCCCCCCCCCCGCCAGCAGCCAGACCCAGCCGCAAGCAGTGCCCACCATGGTGCAAGTCATGCTGGTACAGCTGCGGCGGCTCGTCAGGCAGAGCGGAAGAGGAAGAGGAAGTCATCTCCTCCTAATCCATCTCCCGAGCCAGAGCAGACTGACCAGTCCACCTAGGCGAACACGTATTCAGAGTGGAGACCAGATCAGTAGTGTCACAGGGACGTACCACTTCTAGTGTGGGGGTGGGGAATCGTGCCCTCTTTCATAGCCATGTTTGCAAGTTTTTTTAGCTTATTTTTCATTTTTATATTTTAATTTTTTAGCCTGCATGTTGTTTTATTTTTGAGTCAACTTACCAACAAATTCTAACCTTGCATTAAGATAGATAAATCCAAAAAAAAACTATTTTTTTGAGAAAGGGCAATTGACATAACCAAAAACTGGGGAGAGTCCAGTGATAGTCTCTAAAAGAGAAGAAAGACCACACCGAGGTGTAGTAGATTGGACTCCTGTACGGTCTGGATTAGATCCAGTGCACCTCAGGTTCCACAATTAGTTGTCACCTGAGCTAGGAATCCGACTCTTTGAGAGGAAAATTAGAGTCAAGATTTATTTCATAGGAGTTGTGACTCCCTTAACCGGGATAATTTGCAGTCAAAAGCAATAAATGCTAAGAGGGTCTGAAACCTCAGATGATTCGGGGAAGAAAGGCTACAGTGAAATCTGATCTGAATTAGACCCAATGAAGCTTAGGACGTGCTTGTGTCTTGGTTTGAATTGGTGGAAGAAAGGGGACACATTAGTGAGTTTTTTCGTGGAACCGGTTTTTACTTCAAATTCTTACTACGTGGATGTGAATTTCATAAGGATTAGTGAAAGCTTGATGATCTTTAGTTGATGATAGGGAGATTGCCTATTCATGCCAAAAAGAGAGAACTTCGATATTTTGTGTTTTTAATAATTGTTTTAAGATCGAGTCTAGATTTTCATTTGCATTATCTTGCTGTATATATAGTGTCGTGAGTCATGGTAGAGTCGTTTGAGTCTTGTTGGCTAGTAGAGAAATAAATGAAGTAGATGAGACGTTGCTCGGGACGCGCAAATGGTATGTGTGGGGGTATTTGATAACTCCTTAGTTGGAGTCATATTTCGTATGTAATACATTGCTATTTGTGTGCGTTTCGGTGAAAAGTGGTGGAATTTAGGCCATTTTTTGTGAAGAATGAGCTTGTTGTGATTTATTGCTTGTCTGGGCGCTTTATTTGTCAAATATAATTGCATGGTATGCTACTTGTTAAGACAATCACACTGTTCCCAACTCACACCCCTCAGCTCATTTGGTTGTTCTCCTTATTTGAGCAAATTTTTATTTAAGTACATATCTCCTCTGTTTTTTCAACCGTGAGCTAGAGAGTGTGGGCTTTTCGGTTAACTCTTGTGACCACCGTAAGGGATGGTGGTGTAAGCCCCTCAACTTCACTTCAGCAAAGCTTGCTCTTCCTCAACATTGAGATATGTGCTCAGGAAGGCTGGTCTTTTCTTCTCATTTGTTGGACTCAAGAATACTTCTTTCAATTCCTGCTTCTGGGGTTCTAGACGATCTTCCATGCATTCAGGAGCTCCTTTCAACTCTTCTAGTGGCGCCTTCTCTTTATCCTTGTTTGGAGCTTCTGTCAGCTCACAATATTTGCTCAGGGACATCTTCTATGGGAGGGGTCGAAGATGACCCCGCGCACCTTCAGATGCGATAGCACTTCTTCCCGTTGGCATAGAGACTGCCCACTTCTTTACCTTCATCATTATGTTTGACGACCCTCTTCAGGGTGTAAAAATTCTTCTTTTGGTAGGCTATCTTTGGTAATTCCTCTTGTGCAGGCTGCTTGTCTTTCTGGGCTTCTCGCATCACCATCACTCCTGCTGGTGATTGGTCCTTGATGTCCTCCCACTTGGGCAAGGGAGTTGGCTGAAATGGTGATGAGGTTTCCTCATTTTCCATTTCTGTGAACCAAACCGCCTCAAACAAGTGCGCTTCATCCAAGTTGAAAGGGTTCACTGTGGCTGGTATTTCCACTACTCTGTCCCTCCAGATGGCTTTCACTACTTGGTGAGTCGTGGAAGGTATGGCGTTGAAACGATGAATCCATGCTCGACCGATAATCATGTGGTATGTGGTGCTCGCGTTCATTACATGAAATTTGGCTGAGCACTTGATTCTACCAATCTGGACTCCTAGACAAATCCAACCAATAGTCATTCTCGAATCACTCCCGAAACCCATCAAGGGTGATGGCCTCTTGACGATTTTACTCTCTGGGATTCCAGCCAGCTCAAGGGTGCTGAGTGAAATCACATTCACTTCTGCTTCTCCATCGACAAAGGCTCTTTTGAACTCGATGCCACTGACAACGGCAGTCACATACAACGACCTCTGATGGTTCGTGTCTGTCTTTTTGTCTGAGTCGTCGAACGTTATGACCAAACCGCTTGATCTGCGGCTCTGATAACCTTTCCATTTGAGACTACGAGCTCCTCTCCATAGTCTTCTGCCACCCTTAGAATTGCTTTCGTCATTTCTTGGCGGAACGCGTCCCAGAAGTTCATGTCATCAAGGAACTTATCGAATTTGCGCGAGCTTTTCATCCGTTCCGGTCGAGAATCCTCTGTGTGCAAGGCATAATCTCCATCTTCATGAATATCAGCACGACTAGAATGCCTTCATCTGCAACCGCTTCATAATCACATATCGATATCAATGCTATCTCCTTTCCCTTGGGCTCCTGCTGTGAGTGGGCAGGCAGTGGATTGTTTCTCACATCTTTGGTTGGCTCATCGATGACCAGTTGGCCCTCCTTTATCTTTCTGTCTACCAACCACCTCAATTTTCTGCACTCCTTGTTTGGGTGCATAACTTGACCATGGCATTCGCACCATCTTGGGTCTCGCAGTTTTTCTCCGGAAGGTTTATGCTCCAGTGCAGCTAGGACCCCATTTTTCCTCCACTGCTTACACAAGCCTGTGACCTCCGCGATCGAGCACGGTAGTGGAGGTGGCTCCTTTGGTGGATCTCGTGGTTGCTTTGGAGCTGAGACTGCATTAACGTCAACCTCGCGTCCTCGCTTGTAGCTAAGTCTCCCCACCTTGAAACCAGAACTTGCTGGTGTGCGATCATTCGCGTACCTCTTCTTCTGCCTCTCGACCAGTGGCTCGATGTTCCTAGTGCAGTCAATCAACTTTGAAAAAGTAGGCATGTTCAGATTGATTAGCATATATGTGTACTCATCACACATACCCTGGAGACAAATCTCCACGAGGCGGCTTTCAGCTACTTCATCGACACACTCCAAAAACCTGGTTTTGAACTTCTTGATGAACGTTACACCTTCCTCGTCGTGCTTTTGGTACATGCGCGACAGATGAATTGTCGTGACCTTCTCCTCCACTTGGAAGAATTTGGTGTAGAACTTCTTGACCTTATCCTCCCAGGTCTTGATCGAGCCCGCCTCCAGGGTTCTTTAAGATTTGTATGCGACCGTTCACAATGACTTTGGGAATTCACGCATGAGCAGCCTTGTGTCAATTCCGTGCATGCCCATCAGATCCACGAACTGCATCACGTGCTCCTGCGCGTTCCCGCTGACTTCAACAAATTTCTCCCACTTAGGTGCCTTCTAACCAGCAGGGTTTAGCATTAGGTAAATGTCCCGTGGGATTTGTGGCGTTCTATCAACCTTTGGGATAACAGTGTCCGCGAAGCACTTGTTCGCAATGGGACTGTCTAGACGCTGCTCCAGGGCTGTCACATTAGAAGTTGCACTTCCTCCTGGGGTAGATGATAGGGTCGTCGAGAGCCCAGGTATGTAAGGCATACTAGGATACGTAGGGCGGTGATGGTGCATAGCTCGCCTGGACTCCAGTCATGTATGATGGCAACACGGGGTACGAGGATGGATTCCCAGCTGTTGCACGTTCTGGGTGATAACCAGACACGAGAGGTGGCGCTGATGGAAACCTTGGTTGCTGGGGCGCATGGCCCTGAGGAAGAGGAGGCTGAATCGAAGATGATGGATTCGATTGAGCAGAGTTCTGTGAAGCCTGTGCCATGGTTGCCCCTTGAAAAACTGGAGCCCCTTGAGTAGCGCTTTGGGCAAGCTCCCCTCCCCCCCAAGATCGCCATGATCTGGGCTATCTAGGCAGATTGGGCCTGCATAGCCTTGGCTTGGCTCTGGATCGTGGCGTTCAACATCTCCAAGGAAGGATTGTTCCTACAAGTAGTTTGAGCCTGGATGTTAATCATGACACTAAGTGGGTTCTCCTCTCTCGAAACATTGTCCCTTAAGGGAGACTGGTTGCCTTCACGGGGGTTGGTTTCTTGAGACATGGTTGCAGATATTTTGGAAGTGTTTAAAGGTGGGTTCACGTCGGGTTCACCAAAAGTGCAGAAGGAAATCCTAGAGGAAGATCCAAGTGTACACTTATAACAGAGGAACAGAACAAGAATAGAAACACAAAGAGTTTGTAGATTGGCGTAGGGGAAAGAGTAAGCACTTGCTAACTGTTCTTGAGAGTGAGACAGTATAAAAAATTGACTAAAAGATTCAAGAGTTGCCATAGAAGGCTAACGTTCCTATATATAGTGGGGAAGTGACCGTTATGAGGGGTTGATGCGCCCATAAATGGCGGCTTAATGTTAGCCTCGTAACGGCACGTTCGACCGTATATATAAAGCACATTACACGATTATCCGCATATGTCGGGACCGTTGTTAGATCGACCACATTTATGGGACACGTAGGCATTAAATCTCTCAGACAATTACCAAGGGTCGCGCGCGAGCGTGGTTGTTGCTCTCGCGCGACGTTCTTTACTCTAGCCTCAAAGCCACTAGGTCCCTACAACTCCCGTGAAGTTAGTATCGCGGGCGACCTTGTCTCGCATCCCCCATATGAATAAGCTCTAATATAAGTGTGTGCGAATTAGAGGAGATATAATAGAGTGTATACGGAGTACCATCATATGTGCTTGATGACTGCCACATGGACGAGGTTGATCTGCTCAGAATGAACTATCTACAATAGCTATTATGGATAGTAGGAAGCAAGCTTAGAGGTGGCAGTAATGTAGATAGGATTTGTCCCTCCTACATAATAGGAGAAAATATCCACGGCCACTCGGGGGTAGAGCTTATGGAATGTCTAGCCAGACTCAGATAAATCAATATGGAGATATTGATGTATCTGCATGGATAAGTGTATTTCCATGATCGAGAAACTACGGATTGGATATACGAGTGTGGCGATTAAGTCTCGTGCCCAATCCGAATATGGAGACAAAGGGATAACACAACACGGTAACATTGGGCACATGGTTTGTAGGGATCACTGACTATTTATACTAGTTGGGTGGCATAGATGTGTTGCTAGACACCGCTCTATGTTTGTAATAGTTACTACCAACTAAGTAGAAACCTATGGGGTCACACACCATATGGATTAAACTGTACATGGGTATTAATTAGTTGTACTAATTAATAAAAGGATCATAACGCAACCACAAGCAAAGTTAGTGGGACTAATTTGCTAGTGGGCTAATCCATGTAAGGACATGATTAGTATTGGGGAAATTATGTAGTTAATAAAAAGTTATTAACTATGTAAAGGAACTCTGGCTTGTCATTTTCTCAACACAAGTCGTTATTGAGAGAACATAACAAAGAAATAGAGAGAGAGAGAGACAAAGAAAGGCTGAAGCCCCCTTGTCCGTCCGCACCATCATCGTCGGCCCTCCCTAGGCGCTGCGGTCCTGCTCCGTTTTGCGTGATCTCTTGCCTCCTTCTTCCGTTGCTAACACTACACGTGGAGAAGGATTCCAGTCAAAGATCCAAGGTGTGGATACTCGTACATACGAAGACACAATTCTTCGTAGTGATCACACAAACTAAGGTACACATGTTTCTACCCTAATCATGTTATGATTGCTTGCCTGTGATCCTTGAAGGGGTTTGAGCAGGAATAATTTTTTTTATTCCGCTGCGTAACCTGCATAAAAACCCTACAGGAAGGGGTTTGGGTACTGTAACTTGATTGCGCAGTTGGCATTCAAGGCGAGGATTTTTGTGACTCAGTTTTAGAGTGACGTCCCGGCTCCTATCCTTAGGAAGTTCTACAGGGGTAGGTGTTAGGGCTGCCCACCTTAGGTTGCCAAGACCTGATGACCCAGTCATCAACTTAGATGATGATGAGGAGGAACCCATGGAAGAGGATCACCAGCCCCAACCCCAGCCCCTGGGAGGGGTAGACCCAGGAGAGACCTCGTAGGAGGGAGGTTTCAGCTCGTCTCCGTTGCACTCGGTCCACATTTGAGTGTGGCGAATTCAGCCAGGGAGCTGGTACTGCAACTTCCATTCTGCCCTGGGCAGTGATGCAGCAAAAGCTGAAACGATTTCAGGAGGGATTAGATGAGGAGAGAGCTGATAGGAAGTCCTTTTTGGATAAGGTTGTGAAGAAGTTAGGAAAGATTTTCAGAGGTTTGCAGCATGTGCGTAGGACCAACCGAAAGGTGTCCATGGACTATGGGACAGCCATCACTAGTATCCGAGAGGAGCAGCGGTTTGTGGCACAGAGAGACGAGTGGGATGTCTCACTTCCCATTATATTCACTCCCTCCTATTCTAGTGAGTATACTACCAGTTGGTCGGATGATGCAAAATCGAGTCAGCAGGCTAGTGGCGAGACACCACAATAATCCGACAGCCGGTCTGGCACTCAGTCACATAGATCGTTGAACTCATGTTCGCATCAGCCGACCAATTCTAGGACCGGTTGGAGTGGCAGCTCCAGCAACATACCCGGTTCATCAGAAACTGTGTAAGACCCGACTTTTAGACCAGATCAGTATGTGCCATGAGGGCATGCCACCTCTTAGTGTGGGGGTTGGATTCGTGTCTACAATAATTATGTCTGCCCTTTTTTCATATTTATTTGAAGTTTTATTTTTATTTTTGAGTCGGCATATTTTCTTTATTTTGAGTCAATCCACCACTCTTTCTGACCTTGCATTGTAGATAGTTATAAAAAAGGAAAAAAAAATCCAAAAATAAAGTGAAAAATCAAAAAATTTGAGAAAGGGCAATTGAGATAACAAAGAACGCGGAAGAGTTCAATGATAGTCTATAAGTAGAAAGAAAAAACGCACCGAGGTGTGGTATATTGGGCTTCTGTACAGTTTGGTTAGAGCCAGTGCCCCTCTGAATCATCGAGTAGTTATCTCTAGAGCTAGAAATCCGATTAGATGCCACACCACCGTCTCTTAGGTAGTCGACAACCCGCCTACGGGCTCCATAACGGTTATCACATATTTGGTGGAGTGATTGGCTCATAACGGACCCACTGTCATGTTTCTTAACCCTAGGTCCAACTAGTTAGCCCGTTTAAATCCATTTACTCTTGTTATTCATACCCACTGTAGCTTAGGGATCCTTCTTTGGGACTATCATCACTTGTTAGTTGGCAGTTTCTATGCGTTATGACAGAGGGAGTGAGTTGGGGAGGGTTTCGACGAGTGAGAGCTTCATGACAGATCATTTTTGGACACAGTTTGACATTTTCTAGGGTTGGGTAGGGTGAGTTAGAGGCGACTGAATTGATTTGCGGATGTGATTCACTACATTACATAGTGACACAGGTGGAGAAGTCGTGTGAGAGGCATCGTTCCGCACAACTGGGTACTGGGGGTTGTGAGGTTAATTGTTGGTCGTGCTGATCTTACATCTTTGGTGATGAGGAGGTTGGGTAGGACTGTACTTTTTATCTTTCGACTATAGGATCGACGCTTCATGATTGGTGCCCAGGTACCGCACATGAGCACATTTTTCGTACCCCGCGACATTGGTTTATTTCTGCACCGCTCAGCTTATATCAGTTTGTTTATTTATGTTATTTGTATTTATTTTATAAAAGAAAAAAAATGAGAGATAAAAAGAAATTAAAACAGAGATGTTCTATTTTGCAGTTCTTACTGTTGTTTTGAGTTAGTCAGTTAGTTAATTTTCAAAGCTGAGTTGGTGAACACTGTGCTGGACTCAACATAACTTCACATTCGTGGCTGCGAGAACGGCGAAGACACACCGGGAGATGGGGAAATTAAATAAGGAGAAACCTAGGTGTTTCGGTCAGTTTTTTTGGGAACTCTGTGAGGGGTGTGAGTTGGGAAATAGTGAGAATGTCATAACAAGTAGGATCATGCCGTACCTTGATACATATATATATATTATATATATATATCCTAACTTTTAGAATTAAGATCCTTGATTCTGAAATAGCTCAGATGGTCGGTTAAATAGGGATTTGCTCAGGTTGAGTACGGAAGTGACCGTATGAGGTGACAAAGCTTAATTCCATTCTTAAATCTGTTCACACTCATTGATCGCTTGTGCGTTAGTACTTCATGGAAAGAGGGTGCAGTCTTGATGACACACCAGTTCGCGTTTTGGAGATTGCCCAGTCTCGCCGAAAAGAATTTTTGTTTTGTATAAATTTATGTGTCCGTGAGTCACTGTATATTTTCTCTGACTTAGTCGAATAATGGAGTCATCTGATACTTAAGTCTGATTCAGCGGGTTGGTATGCAATGGTAGTAGTATGCACAGGAATCGTATGCAAAGCAGGTCAGTATGCAAGAGGTTTCTTCGGGACGAGCAAAGAGCAGTGTGGGGGTGTATGATAACTCCCGACTAGGAGTTATATGTGAGCATAATTTGAGGGGTATTTGTGTCAAGATTAAGTGTTTTAGCCAGATTTCAGCCCTGATTAGCCTCGAATTTACGACCGAGTGTGTTGAGATTCTTTAAGCAATACTGCTTTATTTCACGCATTTCTAGATATAATCACGGGGTTTTTTCATGTTGTCTATGCAGGGACAGAACTTGTGCAAGAGCCGAGAATGAATCAGGAAGTCATGAGGAAGAGTTGGGGTGGCAAAAGAACCAGAAAAGGGACAGACATGCTTGTTGTCTGCGTGGATGTCTACGTGGCAGGTAGTAGCCACGCAGGCCGAAACTCAGGAAGAAGATTTTAGACAGTTTTGCTGGTTGTCTGCATGGTTGGCAGTAGCTACGCAGTAGCCACGCATGTCGAGACTTCATGGACCACTTTTTGGCTAAGGATGGAAGAAACTGGCCGCTGGCTGCATGGCTGGTAGTAGCCACGCAGCAGCCACACAACATGAGAGGAAGAAGAGAGAAAAACAAGGCAATAAGACCCATGTCTCTGTGGATAGCAGTAGCCACGCAGTAGGCATGCAGGCATGGGAGATAGAGAGACCTTTTGGAAGCTGACATGGCCACTGTCTGCGTGGCTCGCAGGTAGCCACGCAGTAGCCATGCAAGCAGTGGAAAATTCCGAGGTTGTTTGGCCAGTGGCAGTTTCATAAATTCAGACAGTTTTTCCGAAAGCTTCTCAGCACTATATAAAGGAACAGAGCTAGTTTTTGCCACAAAATACACCTAAGGAGAAGTTTAAGCATCCTCGGAGAGCACAGAAGCGCGAATCCAGAACCCAAAACACTCGTTTGATCTTACTCTCTCTTTATTTCATAAACTTTGTTATTTAATTATGTCGTTTAGTAGCTAATCTTTTTACCTAGGTTCTCGGTGAACCTAGGGTTTCGTATCTAGTACTTTGTTCGTTTTGAATATGAACTCATGATCTTAGTATCTTAATTCAGCACTTTTATTTGTTATTCTGTCATTGATTTTACTGTTATTGGATGCACGGATTGATCACCCACAATTGATACAAACTCAACCCGATGCACGAGAGTGACTAGTTAGGATTTGGAAGAGAATACATAATTTAGTACCTTACCCTGATAGACCGAGAGGAGAAAGGGAGATATGGATAGCCTGAGCATTTGACCAACTGTTAACGGTTTTGACCGAGACTGACATGATAAGCTATAAACCCTAGCATCTTTAGAACAAGACTGCAGATCTAGGTGGTCGACAGGACCCGAAAATCAACAGAATTGTGAGAGTGTGTATGAGATCGAGAGGAGACTACACCAATGGTAAAGTGGCACAAATAAACTAACTGCTGTGTGTTTTCATGTTAGAAAGAACATAATCTGGAAAGACAATTCACATAACTGGTAGGGTGACATGTATTCTTACGTGTGTACGCAAGTGCACGGTCAAGTAATAAAGTGTGAGTATATTTAATACTCGGTTTTTCGAATCCCACGAGGACAAGCTCGTAACAAGCTATATTTAGAAAATCAGTTACGTTCACTACGTAAGCGGTAAAAAGGGGTTGAATGATTATAAGTTTGCCACCCTCAATCAAGTGGCTCTACGTAACAACGATTTGGAATTTAATTGAATAAAAGTACTAAGAATATGGAGAAACTAAATGATTTAGGGTCCCTAGGGTACTTAGTTGATTTCCGGATTCAATTCACAACACATAACTCTTTCTTCCACCATATCAGATTATACTCGCAATACGTATCTCTCAATCATGTATCACACTGTAGTGTATTCAGCAACAAATCTTTTCAGCCTAATGTTGTTAATCACACTACTCTAGTTGATATGATGAAGGTACCTACAAGACCTCTCGACCTTGTAAAGTTATCACTCTAGCAAAATCGACTGAACCAATCTTCATACGATCACTCTCATTCTGTCACCTCTCAGTCTCAAGAATATTAGGAGTGTCTTCCTACTCTTCACGAACCTAGGTTTGAGTTACTTTAATACACTCTCCTAGATAACTAACATGATATGGGTGATCAAGCCTCACATTCTAAGAATTAAGAACTCGTGTAGAAGAATGAGTGCAATCAAGAGTGAAATTAAGCTTTAAGCATGAAGTAAATCCATGAATCCATCAATCAACCAAGTAAACCCTAGTTCTCCATAATCACCTAGCTATGAGTTTAGATATGAAATATCTTGACAATATCATGTTCTCAATAGAAAATAGTACAAGAGATGAAGATGAAGAATCAAACGATGAAATCCTTGAAGAGATGCGTGAATCGCCTCTTCCTAGAGCTCCCTTGCGTGTTCCTCTCTTCCTCCTTAGTGCGTCAAAGACTTTTCAGGTCTTATTTTTCATTTTTTACTAGCTGGGGCGAATTTTTAATGTAATTTGGCTGAAATTGCATTTCAGCCCCTCCAGTTTGTAATTCTCGGCCAGAATTGTAAGCTGATCTTGCGCGAGCCATTACTCTCTACTGCGGACTCCGATTAAGCTCTGTGACCTATCGTTGGAAAGAGCTTTAAGTTTAATTTCATTTGGAACTGGTATCACTCCCAAATCCATTGTATAACTCAAAATATCTTCAGATTAGTACAAACTGGTCATCCTAGCTCCTCCAATTCAGCTTCTCTTTACTCCACTTGTGCTTCCGTTGTTTCCGAAGTTTGTTCCATGCCTCCTATCATCCGATTAGCATCCGTTCCTGACAAGACAACATGAACAAACATACCAAGCGATTATATTTGACAAATAACAACGAAATATGCCTAGAAACGCCCGGACTAACATTATAGTGCATATGAAGCATCAAGTGATAAAACGCAACATATTTTCAACAATTAAGCTCAAATCTCTCATGATAATGCGGAAAATAACAAGGTTAGATAGCTCCTAAAAGGCGCTATCAAATTCCCCCACACTACCTTCTTGCTCGTCCCGAGCAACACTTACTTCCAAAATTCACATATATCTTTACTTTGGCTTAGACACAACGACTCAAACACTGGACTATGCAATCTACATGACTTTGAATAATGCAACTCGATTATAAACAATGCAAGAAAGTTAAGAATATTTTTTTTTTAATTTTTAGTTAGAGATTGGGAAATCTCGAAGAACAAACCGGCATGTCATAAGGCTCTCACATCCCCTAGAAGATCCTATAACTTCGGTGATCGGTAGAACTTGCGGCCATTTTCGTCAGATAGAACGGGCACGAACACAAAAATAAGTTGCTTCCGCACACTCATCAAACGTATCCCTAGAACTTACCATCCGAGCTATTTATCTACGGGTTTCAATTTTTGACGGCTTAGGACGGGTAGGATAGGATATTTAGAAACGCAGTCCTAGATGTCATGATATATCTCACCAAACTTGATTATCACACTCCCTCACCAAAATCCAAGGAACCCCACCGAATCTAACTACTCCAGCCCTCATTCCCTCAATCTTGGTGCAACTCCGTTCTCGCGGCCACAAATGTGAAGAATTGATCAAAACTCATAGCTCATCTCCTCGGTCTTCATGAAGTTTCATTTCCGTCTCCCTATTCCGATTCACTTTCAACTTCTGTTTTTATCTTCTTTTTTTATTTCAATTTCATTTCCATACAAATAAGCACATGGAGCCACCAATACGATAGTAATATCCGAGAAGATCAAATATCAAAATAGATACGTGGGGGCGGAATGTGTCAAATCAATGATGTAATCAAAATAGATGCCGACACCCCCACACTCGATATAAACCATATCAAAAACCCGGTAGTCAATGTATAAACGTGCTTTTCCAACCAATCCTCCTCACCACCTAAGATATAGAAAATATAAACGAAGCACAAGCATGTCCTCCTACAAGATCAATCAACCCACCCCATATCGTGCGGAAATAATGTCACGCACTACGGCACTCCACCTGTGATCGTGGTGTATGGACACGACTCTCCGCCACACCGAAGTGTGCTGCCGTCTCTAACTCACCCTCACATCCCCTCAAAAGATGACATGTAAGAGTATCCACTCAAGATGTATAATATCAGCTCACCCTCAACGAACTTCCCTAACTCGACTCCCACTATCATGACGCATAGGAAGGGACCATTCTAACTAGTGATGAAAGTCACAAGGAATGGCTTCCTAGGCTAGAGGTTGTGAATAAATGGGATAAATGGATCAAATTGGGGTAACTAGTGGACCTAGACGATGGAGACGGGACGTGAGGTCCCCATAAAAATCACTCGTACAGCTGTTCCGTTGCCACTACGAGGAGGGTTGACGACTACCTAAGTGACAGTGGTGTAGCGCTAGTAGGATAACTTTTCAAAGAAACAACCACTCACAATTCTAGAGTGCATTGTCCCTATATCCTTCCTACTCCAGATTCTCGCGTCTACCTCACCTCAGATTTTCATACTACCTAGGGAATACTATCATTGAGCCCTCTCCATGTTCACTCTCTTCGATTGCCTTTACTCAAAAATTACAAATTTTCGGTTTTTTTGTTTTTTTTTTTTACTATTTTTTTTTCGAAATCAATTTTGTTTTCCTAACTCTATATGCTTGGGCCAACTCAATTAACGAACGAATTATGGGTAGGTGGACTCAATAAGTAAAAGTGCAAACAACTAATATATACAATGCAATATAGAAACGTGCACATACACTCCTAACTCTGACACCTACGTGCAAACTGACTCACTAATCTATATGTAACAAGGTTATGCAAGTTTAGGCAAGCAAAGATATATGTACACCCCCCCCCCCCACACACACACTTGAGATAATCATTGTCCTCAATGAATATAGAGTGTCCTCCCAAAGGACATGATCTTTAAGTGTAAGGATTACATAGCTAAAAGGACAAGTGTTGCAAGGCACTTCGTCTAGAGTGACTAGATAAGAATTTTAAAGAGAGAGAAAGAAAACGTACCTACAGTCCCGGAGTACGGTTCTTACGGGACCGATTTCGCAAAAATTGGTCAAGAATGGACCGATTGGTCGACCAATTTTTCGAAAACTCGAGCAAGTTGAAGCAAGACTACCATGTTGTGCTCCTCGGTGTCCCCGTCACAAGTCCCTCTTAGAGATTTGGCCGAACCCCCCTCCAAAGAGACAAATTGTACAATTCTCGTTCTTGGAGTTCTTTCTCTTTGAATTCCCCCACACTCAAACCGCTCACAATCTCTCAAAAACTCAAGAGTTAATGTTTGCAAGGAGCAAAACCCAACAAAAATTTTTGGATTTGGAGAAGTTTTGGGTTTTGTGTGTGTGAGTGTTCTTGAGAGTTTGAGAGGAAGAAGATGAATAAGAGTGTTTTGATCCGAAATTGGGAGTGTGAGAAATCCGTTCTTTGTCTTTAAATAGTAGCCCCCGAATATCCAAAATGACCCCAATTAATGAGGTTTCCAGAGCTTTTCGGCCCGAAATGCTTTTGATTTCGGGGCCGAAATCAAAAGCATTTCGGCCCGAAATGATTTGGAATTCTCAAAATAGATCCCTCTTTTCATTTCGGCCCGAAATCAAGGGTATTTCGGCCCGAAATGATTTCATTTCGGCCCGAAATGCCCTGGGACTTACCCGTTTTTGTTTTTGCTCTAGTTTCTTCATCCGGTTTCTGATTCCTTTGATTCTTGCTCTCACGGACTCGTCATTGAATTTATAATCCATTGTTGACTGAAAAATTCCCAAATTCCGGGGAATTTTTCATCTCATCTCCAAAATTTCTCTCTAGCGCAAGAATCGTGCCCCTTTAAACTTGTGTTTTCTTTCATCCCTCTTCGAATTCCGATGCATGCAAATCCGGGCCACAACTAGCTGCCAATATACTTAATTAATGCATAGCTACTCCTCGATCTCGAGTAGCCTCTCTTTCAAGCTCCTATTATCAAATTGATCGTTGTGCCTCGTATTGCGTTCAATGTAGTGCACGTGCATCAAGAAGGGAAATCCGAAGGGTCTTCGGTAACTGTGTCCTGCACACTAATGGAAAATATTAAACCGCTCTCGCTCATCTCTCACTATCAAATATGGAGGATTCAAAGAACATAAACTAAACAGAATATTGAAATGCCTACTCTACATTGGGTTGCCTCCCAAGAAGCGCTTGTAATTTAAGGTCGACGACCCGAACCAGTTACCTTTTCCACCTAGAAAGGTGGATTGGCACGGCGTGCCCAATCCTCTTTTGTTCTCTGCATGATCTTCCAAACATCCTTTTGCTTCACTTTAGGATAAGGTGGATCCTCATTTGTCACATCTGAATGTTGGTGCACTACATGCACGACATGAGGAATTGTTGACTGCCCTTGAAACTATTGGGGAGTGGGATTGAATACCCTGAAGGTCTCGCGTGCATCGTTGATCCTCATGATCAACTCCCCATTCTCAACATCTATCAATGTCCGGCCGGTAGCAAAGAAGGGCCTACCTATAATAATCGGAACGTCTCCTGACGCATTTCTAGAATGACAAAATCAGCTGGGATGATGAGACTCCCAACCTTCACCAAGACATCTTCAACCACCCCATAGGCTTTCTTTGATGACTTATCTGCAAATTGCAGATTGATCCAGGTGGATTGTGCCCCCACACCTAACTTCTGAAATACCGAGAGTGGCATCATATTGACACTAGCCCCCAAGTCACATAGGGCCTCTCCCGTGTAGGCTCCAACTAGAGTAGCTTCAATTACGAAGCTGCTTGGATCCTTCTGTTTATGAGATAACCCATGCAAGGAACATGAGCTAACCTGCTCAGTCAAGTCCACAGTCTTAAAGTCATTAACAACTCTCTTCCCCAACACTGCATCTTTCATTAATTTAGCATACTTAGGCATCATCTTGATTGCCTCAATCAGTGGTATGTTAATGTGCAACTTAGAGAAGATAGATACGAATTTCCTATAATCCTCAGAGTCATCTTTCCTCTTCCTGCTACGATATGGAAAAGGGAGATCCTTGTAAGAATAAAGGGGTGGAGTTACCTCATTAGTCACCTCCTCAGCTGGCGGAGTCATGCCCTTTGAATGGGGGACCATGACAGGAGTCTTCTCAGAATCGAAGATTTGATGCTCCTTTGCCTTTGATGCTTTAGCTCTGGCATGGATCGGGTAGGGAGGGTACGTCAGTGCGATCCCACTGCGAGTAATGGGCTTGAACCTGTTCCTGTGATGTACCAATACTGAGCTCCAGTGCTTTTTCGTCAAGTTGTTTCTTCAACGACACAATTTCAGCTTTAGCCTCCTGGAGTGAAGCTGCAACAGTAGTGAACCGAGTTTGCATGGTCATCATGTGTTGACCCATCATCTTCATCATCTTTTTCATTTCTGCTAAGTCTGAATCTTTTTCCTGTTGCTGCTGATACAACTTTACCTCCACAACATTCACCTGAACAGTATTGTAGGCCACTGAGTTATGACTCATCGGAACTGGCTTTTGGTGAAAATTTCCCAAGCTCTCCTCTTGTTTAACTACACATCTAACCAGCTTATATTCCCCTTCCAAATCACAGTTGAACATGAAGTTACCCCCAGCTTCAATATCGAGCTTGTCTTTATCAGACTTGTCAAGTGCATCATAGAATACATGGATGATGTGCCCCTTATCAATTCTATGGTTTGGGCATTTACGTGGCAAGAGGTTGAGGCGCTCCCATTCTTGGACGAATGATTCATTCTGCTGTTGCCTGAAATTCCAAATCGTTCTGTAGCTGAATCATCCGGGAGAATGGGAAAAATATGTCCATAAACTGCGAGACACACTCTTCCCAAGTTTTGATGGAATTGGATGGCAAATTTTCCAACCAATCCTTAGCAGCACCCGTGAGGCAATAAGGGAACATCATCATTTTAAGTGCTTCCGCAGTGACCCCCTTGTAGCGGGTATAAGTACAGTAATGCTGAAATTTCCCAACGAATGCATGAGGGTCTTCGTCCTCTGTGCAAGCGAATGGGAACTTGTCCTTAACAAATTGAATTTCATTAAGCTTTACGTGAAAATTTTCTGCCTGAAGTGGTGGTACTACAATTGCCGGCTCAGTCCCTTTTAGGTTCACCTCAAATCCCTTGATGATTGCCTTCCCAGAACGGTTGTAGGGCATTGAGGATGTTTCTACCCGTACTTGCTCTTCAACCTTAGCTAACATAGCTACCGGCTGTTCTCGGGTAGGGATGCTTGGTTCTTGTCCCTCTGCCATCTTCAACTGAGATCATAACACTAGCAAACCCGTGAGGTAACAAGAAATAAAGAAAACAAAAATAAAGAGTAAACAAAACTAATTGCTAACTAAAACTTGTTAACCGTTGTCCCCGGCAACAGCGCCAAAAACTTGACATGTATTCTTACGTGTGTACGCAAGTGCACGGTCGAGTAATAAAGTGTGAGTATTTTTAATACTCGTGCTGTCGAATCCCACGAGGACAAGCTCGTGACAAGCTATATTTTGCAAATTAGTTACGTTCACTAAGTAATCGGTACAAAGGGGTTGTGTGATTATAAGTTTGCCACCCTCAATCAAGTGGCTCTACGTAACTACGATTTGCAATTTAATTGAATAAAAGTACTAATAGTATGGATAAACTAAATGATTTAGGGTCCCTAGGGTACTTAGTTGATTTCCGGATTCAATTCACAACACATAACTCTTTCTTCCACCATATCAGATTATACTCGCAATACATATCTCTCAATCATGTATCACACTGTAGTGTATTCAGCAACAAATCTTTTCAGCCTAATTTTGTTAATCACACTACTCTAGTTGATATGATAAAGGTACCTACAAGACCTCTCGACCTTGTAAAGTTAGCACTCTAGCAAAATCGACTGAACTAATCTTCATACGATCACTCTCATTCTTTCACCTCTCAATCTCAAGAATATTAGGAGTGTCTTCATACTCTTCTCGAACCTAGGGTTGAGTTACTTTCATACACTCTCCTAGATAACTAACATGATATGGGTGATCAAGCCTCATATGCTAAGAATTAAGAAATCAAGTAGAAGAATGAGTGCAATCAAGAGTGAAATTAAGCTTTAAGCATGAAGTAAATCCATGAATCCATCAATCAACCAAGTAAACCCTAGTTCTCCATAATCACCTATCTATGAGTTTATAAATGAAATATCTTGACAGTATCATGTTCTCCATAGAAAATAGTACAAGAGATGAAGAAGAAGAATCAAACGATGAAATCCTTGAAGAGATGCGTGAATCGCCTCTTCCTAGAGCTCCCTTGCGTGTTCCTCTCTTCCTCCTTAGTGCGTCAAAGAGTCTTCAGGTCTTATTTTTTGTTTTTTACTAGTTGGGGCGAATTTTAATGTAATTTTGCTATAATTGCATTTCACCCCTCCAGTTTGTAATTCCCGGCTAGATTTGTAAGCTGATCTTGAGCGAGCCATTACTCTCTACTGCGGACTCCGATTAAGCTCCGTGACCTATCGTTGGAAAGACCTTTAAGTCAAATTTCATTTGGTACTGGTCTCACTCCCAAATTCATTGTATAACTCTAAGATATCTTCAGATTAGTACAAACTGGTCATCCTAGCTCCTCCAATTCAGCTTCTCTTTACTCCACTTGTGCTTCCTTTGTTTCTCAAGTCCGTTCCATGCCTCCTATCAACTGATTAGCATCCGTTCCGGCCAAGACAACATGAACAAACATACCAAGCGATTATATTTGACAAATAACAACGAAATATGCCTAGAAACGCCCGGGCTAACATTATAGTGCATGTGAAGCATCAAGTGATAAAACGCAACATATTTTCAACAATTAAGCTCAAATCTCTCATGATACTGTGGCAAATAACAAGATTATATAACTCCTAAAAGGCGCTATCATAGGGTCGAGTCAACGTAAATAAAAACTTGCAAACTCATGTAAATATAAACATGCAAATGCAAATGCAAGTCCAGATCGATACTATATGCAGACCACTTAATTCAGATACAAACTTGGCTACGTAAGTCTAAACCTTTCACGCTTAAGTTTTTCACTTTCCTCTATGAATATAAAGCATAAATGGGAGGACAACGACAACTTAATGTAGGGCCTGGTGAAGCTAGGTTGAACTCCTCAGACCTATCATCCTCCCGACCACCTTGATTAGATTAATCACTAGAGTAATATCCATCAAAGATGGCAAGGTCAAGCTCAAATTTTAGCTTCTCCACTAGTTGAATGAGCCACCTATTAGTCTTTCTCTGTTTCTCCATACTAGTCAAGGCACACTCAACATCAAACCCAGCACAGCATGGCTGGCTAGTTCTGGTCTCACCAACATTACCCTGCTCACTCGGCTTAGTCTCAACTCCTTCTTCACTCACTAGTCCCTCTTGGACTTAGAATTCTTCCCAAGTTCTAAGGGTTTGGGTACTCGTTACCATATACGGTCATAATGGGGTGACAAGTCTCTACTAGGACCAACGAGGGTCACACTGGCCTTCGTGGCCAAATGCATCCACACGTAACAAATCATGCTACACTCTTGTTTCCCAGAAAGATTCTCTCCTGTAAGTTAATGTGATGCATTTCAAAGATGAATGGGAACAACAAACCCTCGCTCATCTGGTTGTTATGGCATATTATCATGGAGGCTTACCACTGATGGAATCACTTAAACTGTCCATTGAGTTTTAGGTAGGAGACCAAGATAACCTCACTGTATCGTCAAAAGCATAAAAAAATCTTACATTGGAGGACATCCAGACATATTGTACACATACAAAAAGTGGTATTATTGTACTGGTAGCCAGGTTTGAAATAGAATGTCAAGGATAAGGTGCAAGAATGTGATACATATCAAATAATAAAGGTTGAACATGTTTCATACCCAGGTTTATTACAACCTTTCAACATCCCTGATAAGCCCTGGGCGCACATAGCTATGGACTTCTAAGCAAGTAAAACCACTATTTTTGTTGTGATGCACATGTTCACTAAGTTTGGTCACTTCATCGGCTTAAGTCACCTCTATAATGCTAAGGGTGTGGATGACGAGCCTCCAGATATTCGATATTCTTGAGGCAATATTTTCAAACATTGTTCAAGCTCATAAATGTGTATCTTAACCTCGCTATGGCCAAAGTGAGTTATTGAATCCAGGCTTGAAGAGCTATTTGAGGTGTAAGGCTAGTGATAGGCTAGTGAGGTGTAAAGCATTGTATGAGTACAAGCCTAATCACTTGCCCATCCACTAGCTAAAAAAATATATGTGCAGTTACTCAAGTAGAATTTGGTAAGGCCCAAGGAAGATACAAGTTGTATTCACATGGGGATAGGACTGAAAGAGAACTCCATGTGGGAAAGAAGGTCTTCTTGGAGCTCCAGCCTAACAGAGAGTCTGCTATTAACTGCCGTTGAATGTGAAGTTATTTGGAAAATATAAGGGATCCTTTCAAGTGGAGAAAAGAATTGGCAAGGTAACTTACAAACTCAAGCTACTCTCTAATCTAACACATGCCCAATTTTTTCATGTATCACTACTGAAAAAGGCTATAGATCAAGCCATAACTATATCTCATACACTGATAGAGTGGGGCCAAATGGCCAAATTTCGACTGAAATCGTTGTGGTACTAGGACATTGTATGGTGAAAGGTGTAATGTGAATCAGGGAAAAGTTTTGATTTAATGGGAAAATACTACTCCAACGGTAGGCACGTGGTAAGATTGTGACATTATGGTTGAGAAATAACTGGGATCTGATTCATGAGGGCACAAATGTTTTCAAGGGGAGTCTATTTTCTCAACCATGGAGAACAATGAAGATTTGCAATTGTAATTACTCAAGAACATCCAAATGTTATTCAAGAACTATGATGGAGAAGAATCATGACACATGGTGAATGGGGTCGTTTCACTGTTCATATTTTTCATTTTCTGTCATAAATTAATTTAGCCTTTACTGGGGATAGTCAGGGGCACAGTTGTCATTTCGTTACATCTCAGTTGACGATCTTTGGTGAAAGGTCCTAAACGGTCGAATATTATTTTTTCTCTTTTCACATTGTTTTCTCTCTCAATTTTCGATGAGTGCCTCCCTGCAGCGTCGACCTAAGTCACCTAGAGCGGGAGCAGGAGTGGTAGCGGGAACGCGAAAGCGGCTCATTTAAAAAGTCCTAGTTTTGAGAGCGTCGCGAGAGCGTTGTTGAAGTATACATATGTGCTCATTGATAGGTGATTCAGTACTTAGTTGGTATAAGAGTATCTCTAATGGTGCTTGATTCACTGATATACTAACTTGAAATGAATTTAATTTGAACAAATATAAAGATAAGGTACTTTTAAAGTTTAGGCAATGTGTTTTGTTGGAGTAGAAGTAACATTTTTGTGTTACTTTTGTAGTTCTACAAAAGTCCCACATCGCAGCAATAGCAGTAAACAGCTACATCAAGTAGCTATATCAGAGAGGTGATCCAAGTCCCACATCGTCCCACCACAAGTTTGGGGATGTTCTCCGAGGCTTAAAAACATGGACTTCTTCTTTTAGCATCTTTAGCCACATGCTATAGTTCAGTGGGCTACTTTACTAAGTGTAAAAAGTTGGCCCACAGTCTTTTATTGTTGTCGGCCTGAGTTAAATAACACAGTCCAAAGATTTTAGTAGGTTGGACTTGCACTAAATGACGTCCAAAGTATGAAAATTGCCAAGTCATCAGTTAATTCACGCTCCACAAATTTCGAAGCGCGTTTTAAGCGCGAATTGGCCTCAAAAGAGCGGAAGCGCGTTTTTAGAGCACGAGTGGCAGCCATAGTCGACGTTTTAGGTGATCTAGGCGTCGACATGAGGAATTAGACTGTTTTCCCCTCAAAATCGTTACAACTTATCAACTTTCAACCTGATCGTAGTCAAGCCAAGTCGATATTGGTTTGAGTTCCCAAAACAATTGGATATGTTTGGATAGTGCTTCTTATTCGGTTAACCGAAATCGGAACCGAACCGGTTGAGGCGGAACTGGCCGGTTCTCGGTCCGGTTAACCAAAGAGAGAAGGTTCTTCTGTTCCGTTCAACCAAGCCGGCCAATTTTTGATACGTAGACCCGGACTGGAACCGTAGCATCAGAACCAGCTTTGTAATTCGGTTTGGTTCCGGTTCTGTCCGGTCCTGCTATTTTTTTCCTTCTTTTAGTTGTTTTCTAATATCTTTTTGGCTTGTTTGTTTGATTTAATACTTATAAAGACATAAAATTAGACAAATAATCATACCAAAAGGGAACAAGCTTATATTAATAAAAATTGCATTACTCTATTGTAAGTACATCCCAACTAGGTTGGAACCCACTCAACTATCTATCATTTGTATTTTTTCTAACTTACACTGTCTATTATGAACTTATTGAAATGAACAAGAATAATAGTCTTCATTTTTGTCGTTTAGGCGTCTTGATTTACCGATTCGTCCTCGCCTAATCCTAAGGTTTTGAATAATTCATATACATCCACGTCTAAAGTGCGTACGTCTTGTATGGGTTTGTCGACATCGCCCCAATACTTTGATCATATGAGAACCTCCAACATCTCCGATGTTAGACACGTCCGTTTCTCCGACAACACTCGTTTACACTAAAGGTTGATTCTGAAGGCACTTTAGAAACGGTAGGGGTTAGTACATCACGTGTCATAATAGAAACAATAGGATAGGTGGATTCATGTTGTTTCCACCAATTGAGTAAATCTAGTGATTCTAGTTCTTCCGCGGATTGTTGTAAGAAGTAATTAGTGTTAAGGTACAACAATAATTTTGAGACACAATTCGACCCGGTGGGGGTGGTTTGTCTACTCTTATATAAGAAACCAAATTTTTGCTTACCCTTACCTGTCGGATCACTCGAAGACGATGCATGAGATACTTACTTACGCCTTCCATACTTCATAACATATTTTTATACATAAAATTAAGATTTGTTTTAGCTTCTTCATAAGATGGTGTAATTACTTGATTGTGAGTTTCCGTACTCATGTTATCCGAAATTAATTCTAGCATATACTCCAGGGTTTCATACTTAGCCCTTTCGGTCAAAAATACGACCCAAACAAAATTCCATAGGGATGTATTGAAAGTATTTCAGAAATTTTGCTTCCATCGGCGCAATTGCGTCCCCTAAAATAATAGTCCCTAGCATCTTTAAAAGCTTTACTTATAAAACATAGTTGTGGAATAACTTGGTTAGTAGTTGAATAATAAACACCCGAAGAAGGATCGGTGGCGGTATAAAATGGTTCAAGAAAATTTCTAAAGGCATCCCCAACTTTCCAATCAAAAGACGATACATAAATTCGCACTTGATATTCACTTACAAAACGTGAGATAAGTGCCTCGTAGCCAACAACACTAAGTAACATCAAGTACGTTGAATTACATCGTTGTTTACAATCAATACCAAACTTCCTTCTTTTCTTACCGTTTTGAGAACACGTATCTACAAACTGCGCGGTGCGTCGGGATGAAGACATAACAAAGAGAATAGCTTCACGAATAGGGTGTACATGTGAAAATTATACTTTTAAACCATCTTGTACAATTAAATTAATAATATGACATACACATCGCAAGTGTCCAATAGTCTCGCCAAAGGGTGTTGCGATCAACTTTTGTATATGTTCTATCGCACTATCACATGCCGATGCATTGTCAAAAGTAATTGCGGTAATTCGGTCTTTAATACCCCATTCGTTAAAAACATCGACAATAGTATCTCCCGTGTCTACGCCGTTGTGAGGATATGGAACTTTTCGGAAAGCAATAACAGGTTTTTGTAACTTCCAGTTTGGGTAAACGTAGTGTGCGGTGACACATTTATATCCTTTATCATCTCTACCGGTCCACATATCGGAATTGTAAAATTAGAATTTCAAAAAAATTTCACAATTTCTGTTTTCCTCTCACTGTATAAAGCAATTATATCGTTCCTACTAGTATTTCTACCAATTCGCTTAAAAGCGGGACAAAATGCGGTAGTAATCAATTTTACAAACTCGAGGTCGTCGGCCATATTATTTAGTTTTTAGGTAGCGGTAATATAATGAGCTAATACTTTTTGTGACCTTGGACCATCCTACATAAAAGGAACTAAGTTACCATATTCGTTATATCCTAGTTGGGTTTGGACAAGCAGGTCACCTACGGTGGGTGTATCTAACAAAAGTTTGTGTGCGTTTTCTAAATGCTTTTTCATTGATCCTAATTTGCCGATTTTATGATATGCAATTTTTTTTGAAAAATATTACAAACGGCTTTAAGTTTGGGATTACCATCGTCGTCTAAGCCATCCTCTATTTTTTCCATAAATTGCCAAATCAGAATCTTTTTGGTACCTTTACGAACTCTTTTATTCGCATCTATTGTCGGATCATTTTCTTCTACACCAAAATCATCGGCACCTACACCAATTAATTGGTCGACGACAATATGATCAATTTCTATATTGCGAGAAGTAGACATTTCTTCATAGAAAGATTGGATAAAATGTTAACAAAAAACAAGAAATAAAACAATTAAATGCACAAAAAAAAAGTAAAATTTACAAACTCCAAGAATAATTCTTGGAGGAGGAATGTGTAGGATGGAAGAGTTGGATGTATTTCTTGATCGTTGCTTCACAATTGAGGATGAATGAGAGAAATTCGTCATAGTACACAACACAACGTTGGAAGATTGAGAGAATTTGAGAGTGAGTGAATTATTTGGGTGATGAAGTAGGAGAAAATTGGAGAGTGTAAGATGATTTTGAGTGAAGAAGTTTGAGAAAAATGGAGAGGATTGGAAGAGTTTGAGTAATGAAAAATGTAGGTAATGTGATGGGTATATATAGAACAGTAAGGGAGGGGGAGGGGTGAGTGTAATTAATGAAAACAAAAAAAAAATAGTAAAAACCCTCCAACGACCGGTTGAAACGGTCACTGACCGTGGATGGAACAAGTCACAACGTTCACTGTGTTTGAAAATTCAGTTACGTATTTGTTGGTCGGTTCGGTTTTCGGTCCTCCTTATTCGGCTACACCGGTTCGGTGTTAACCGAAAATCGTCGGTTTGACCGAACCGAGTGCAGCTCTAAGTTTGGATGAACATTCTCAAACCGAACCTATTGCTTCAAGGGAATTTTTTTGCAGTACCTATCAAATAAATTTGCGCTTAACCCCTAACTCATGTACCACTCAAGCCCAACTCAATGATATAGTCCGAACTCCGACATATAGTTTTAGGTAGGGCCCGAATTTAAAGGTTCTTTCTTAGGTGGGCCTAAATGACTATAACTCTCTACTAATGTGAACTAGCAACCAAATTGTTGAAAGACGTCCATTAAGAGGTACAAAAGACGTCGACACAGCTTTCTTCCCCCTCCTTTGAAAGAGAGTTACAAGGCTTATGCACCTCGATCCGTAACTTAATTCAGTTGTTATTCACTACATTCGTTTCGTCTGAAACTTCCCTCTCGTGAAAGAGTGGTAATTCCGTCTTCGGAGTTATTTTACTCCTTACTTTTTCTGCGTTTTGCGTGCTCAGCATGGAGAATTTGTCGTCTTTTCGAGTAAATTGTGCTAATATTTGAGAATATGAGTTCTTGAGCTTTTATTGTAAAATCCGGGCGTTTCTAGTGTATTTTCGAGCTTTTATTGTGATATGATCGCGGGTTGTGTTTTCTTGTTGTGATTCGCAGGAAAATAGGGCTTGGATGATTATGCGGGAGATGGAAACGAGCTTCGGAAATGAGGAACTCAACGAAAAAGCCAAAAAGAAATTTGCAGAATGAAGGTGTCTTCGTAGGAAGACTTGATACTTAGTCAAATTTCAAGTTGCATAAAACCTCTTCCCAAAACAGCTCTCGGTACTTATCTGGGAAGAGCTTCGTAGGAAGAGAAAATGTCTTCGCATGGAGACTCTTCCTACGAAGAGAAAAGTCTTCCTACGAAGAGAACGCTGACAGAGGCAGATTTTGACGGGGTTTTTATGTAATTTCTCCAAACTTTGTAATATCATTGTGAAAAAATACTTAAGTCAATTAGGTCGTGATTTGGAGCAGTTAGCAAGGTTTTTTGGACGTGTTGGAGAGCTAGAGACGGCTTGGAGAGCTTTTGAGCACTTGGATCATTCGTTTGGCTTCTAAAACTCCGTTTCTTCTCTAGTTTTGGTTATTGATCATGAAAACTTGTATTGTTATCATGTTTTTGAGTAGCTAAACTCCTATATCGGGATTTCTCAATGGTAACTGGGGTTTGAAGACGTGTTTGGCGAGTTATGAGTTTGATTGAATTTAATAGATGATGAATGTTTTTGCTATGGTTAAATCTCGTTCTCAATCCATATTTGTGTTGTTTGGCCATCACTATGAAGATTATAGGTAATGCGTTAGTGAAAGCAACAAATTGCCTGGATAATTGAATTAAGCACGTAGTCACAGGTTAGAGAAATCAACCACATACTATGAACGTTGAGTAGAATTAGACGGTCGTCCTTATATATTTTAGGGATAATTAGAACTTGGTAACTCGGTTGTAATTGGACCTCGGCATAGAAAGCTAGCTTGGTAACTCGGTTAGCATTATTGCTCGTTTGTCAAATCAGATCATCATATGTGTTTCAGAACGTAATTCGTTAACGGTGGATACCCAGTGAACCTAGAGAAAGTCCTGATATTCGTCTCTCGTATTAATCTCTGTTTTAATCATTAGCTTGTTATTTACTTTCTTAGATTAGTTAAGCAAATTCTCTTGCTTGCCCACATTAAACTTAATCATCCTAATTGATTCACGACAAATCATCTGGAATTCGACAACCCTCTTTATCACATTATTACTAGAACGATAACCGTACACTTGCGGAGATCGTGTCATTTTCTTGCCATGCACCTCGATCCGTAACTTAATTCAGTTGTTATTCACTACATCCGTTTCGCCTAAAACTTCCCTCTCGTGAAAGAGAGTCATAGATCTTTTGTAATTTTCTTGCCATGCGCGTCCATTCACAACTTGACAATTTGGTTGTCATTTGCTACATTTGTTTTGTCTAAAACTTCTCAATTGGATTTTTTTATATGTAACTATGTCACTTTTGACCCGGTTATTTGGATAAAAAAAACGATGTAATTGTTTGGTAACCTTTTTGTGGCGTTATAGAATAACAGTCAAATCGTATATGACTCTCTTCCACATAGTTGAAAGGAATATGAGGACACTCATCTTGAGATACGGGCAGTATATGATTTATAGTTCAGACTAATAATTTTGTATTGACTCAATAATTTTCCTATTCTAGTAGGCATGATTAAGGATCAAGCCTCCGTGAATAAAGATGGTAAGCAGAGAGACTTGAATCCAGCCTCTGCGCCAGCGGGCAAATACAGGGTATGAGGCCAGTATGGTCAAGTCCTCCACCTATGTTAAAAAAAGGAGAATTTTTTTAGTGCTCCAATACAGCACCACGTGATGCTCTACAACTAATAAATGGGTCTCATACAGTTTATATAAGTGGTACAATTTGATTGAGAAGTAGAGCACCACGTGATGCTCGAATCGAGCACCGAAAGCACAAAAAAGAGTTCCAATTTTTGACATGTATTTCTTGGTGAGGCAAAGATAAAAATGGGCCAATATTGTGACGTGGGCTTGTTTTGTAATTGGGCCAAGGAAGATCTCAGCCACTTTCGCTTTGTCCAGTTAGTTTGGGCAAAAAAACTTGAACCCGCTTAAACCCACCCAAAACCCTTGAGAGCAATTTCAGCCCCCTCGTCTTCAACCTCCAGAACCCCTTTCATCTTTCATCATTCCTCAGTGTAGGCGATCTTCTTTCCCTGGTAAATTTCTCTGTCGAAGGGTTAGAACTAAGCAGTCCGTGTCTCACAGTATTTCGATGCGGCAATAGAGCGAGGGTCTTCAATTTGTACCACCATGTCGATATGCAGATCGCGGAAAGCTCTGTCCCGTCTCATTCTCACTCAATCACGCTCGATCTCTATCCACAGAGCAGAACCCACTATTACTACTTCCGCCACCAGCCATTTCTCTAATGGGAAGCTCCAGTTTACCGAATCACACCGACCCGGGTTCCATTTTTACGGGAACCATCAACGCCGGCAGTTCTCCATGTCGGCGTCCGCCATCAATAGAGTGATCGAAGACCTCTGTACGGAGGAGGAAAGGGACAGGCAGAGGGAGAGACAAGAGAGGGTGAAGGCCGGGCTGAGCACATCGGATATAGATGCCGAGGAGGAAGGAGATTACATGGGTGTGAAGCCGTTGATTGAGAAGCTGGAGAAGCAGAACGCCAAGCTTGAGAATGATCCCAAATTGATGGTTCGCGAAGAGCCCACCGATTCTGATAGTGATGATGATGAGAGGTTCTCACCCCCGGCTGTTGCGAGGCGTGTGGAGTTGCATAAAAAGAAATGTGACAGACACAAAGAACTTGTCACCAATTTTGCTCATGCAGGTATTGCCACTATTACTCTTTTCTCTCTCTTTCAGTTGCATTTTACTTGACCGTTGTGATAGTAGGGAAATAAAATGCTAGAAGGGTATACATGATAGACTTGATAGTTAAGCTGAGTGGAAAGCGAAAATGGTATCGTGTAATAGGTTGTAATTTCTTGTAATAGACTTGATAGTTAAGCTGAGTGGAAAGCGAAAATGGTATCGTGTAATAGGGTATACATGATAGACTTGATAGCATTAAGCTGGGATACACGCTAAATCTTGTAATAAGTTGTAATTTCTTGTATTTCGATTCTTGGGCAGAGACAATGGATGAAGCTTTTGGTTTGATGAAAAGAATTGACGCATTCGAGGAGAAGCATTTGAAGCTACGGCTTGAGTATCGTGTCATTGGGGAGTTGATGAACCGACTGAAAGAAGCCACAGGGAAAGAGAAGTTCCTGCTACAAGTTAAACTGAATAGGGCGCTGAGGTTAGTTGAATGGAGGGAAGCTAATGATCCTGAGAATCCAGAGAATTTTGGGTTTTTCAACCATCTACAGAAGGCCCCCGGAGTTCAGGACGATGAGGGATCTGTTGGTGAGAAAACAGCTACGGTGGATGATGGTGATGAGGTCACGTTTAATGAAATGAAAGATGAGGATGATATACTATTAGAGAAGCTTAATGCTATAGACAAGACACTACAAGAAAAGTTAGCAGAACTGGATCATACTTTCGGAAGGAAGGGGAAGGCGTTGGAAGCTGAGATCAGAGATCTTGCTGAAGATAGGAATGCTTTGACTGAGAAGCGGCGAAGACCTCTTTACAGGAAAGTAAGTTGATCTTTCATCCGTGTGGATAAATATTGTCATTTCGGTCTCCACTTTATATCCTATGCTTTCCCAACACATTATCCTTAGTCCTAAATAAGTTATTTGAATTATTTTAGGATTAATACTAGGACAAAATGTAGTGTCGGTATTGGTAAACTATTTCAGCGAACGTAGTTGATTTGTAGCTTGTGTGTCCCGTGTTTCAATTATTTGACTTCCAACACTGTACTACGTGGGGATTTAGGACATCTGTTAATTCTATTGGTGGGCAAGAGGTGCCAAAGAAAGATCATTTTAGATATGTTGGGTCAGTTTTGCGTAGTGTTGGAGGGATGGACGACGGTCTTATCCATAGGATAAAAGCAGGGTGAATGAAGTAGAGGAGTGAATCATGTATATAGTTAAACATTGTATGCACTGATTAGAAAAAGGATACTGTTCAGACTTCAGATTGACATTGGTAGACGAGGTAGGGAGACCAAAACGAACCGGGGTAGAGGCAATAATACATGATTTAGTCAAATTAAACCTAAGGAAGGAACTGAGTTTGGTCACACGCAGTTATAGAAGCTTGCTCCATGTAGATGAGGATTGAACTCCTACATTTTGATTTATCAAATGTATGGCTAACTTGTTGATTATGAAGAAGGGAAGACTTATTAACTATGAAGAAGGGAAGCAGTTAACATTTTTCCAATTGCTTTCTGAATGGTAGAAGTTTTATAAAGAGACTATCCATAAAGAAGGATTGGATCATCCTATGCATGTTGTGTGGTGAGGTTTCTCTGCATTGTTTCCTTAACACATAAGGTGGCATCTTCCGGTGTGTTCCCTTCCTGTAGTTGTGACCTTTAGAATTCATATGTGGGTGTTTTTAAATTCTTCGATATTCTTTCACCATGAATAGTTGTATGGATGTGGGGACGTCGTAACACTACATCCTTCATCTCCACCATTAAATTCACTTTGTTTATTGTTTTTTTTATATAAACTATGCCACTGAAAAAAAAAATTAGCCTGGGGTGAAGTCTGTCAGTGAATATGGGAAACCTACGCTCTGATATATCTGTATGCATGTACAGAAGATTGATCTTGAATGAAAAGTGATGAGGATCTTTAGTCTTTTGACACTCCTTTAAATATTAATTTAAAAGACATATATTTTTGTAAAGGAATCTTTCAATAGCACTAACTTAACTGTATATATTTTGATATCCTCTCCCTAGTTCTCACGAACACATAAAACACGAGCTCTCTGTCCTCTCTTCTTTTCTGAACTTTCCGACCTTGGGAACTTCTGCTGCTATCCTTTTGGATTGTGGATGTTCAATTGTCATCCGTACTGGGATGAGGGAAGTACTGTAGTTCTATATCTATTATCTCATCCATTGAACTTTCGATGCTTATGTTTAAATAGGTTTAACTTCAAGAAATTCTCGATCATGATAAAAGAAAAACTGACATTCATTTCTCATGGGGAATACACTGAATAGCATTACTAATTTATGCCTATCTTTGACAATAAGGGACCGTCATGATTCTGATACGTAGGTTTAACTTCGTGCAACAGCTTTGAGTATCCTAAGTTCCTAACCACTGGTGCTTATTTGGTATACAACCATAGGATGATATGAAAACCAAACAAAAGTTCAACTTCTGTGTATGTTCCAGATTGAACATATCACTTAATCTCTGCTCTGCAAGTACGCCATATCTTCTGATTAGTAGACTTGCGGGCTTGCGGCGTCGGAACGTGTTTAGCTGGCCTACGTGATCATCGTCCTTGCTTCTGGAGCTGTATCGACTCGTCTCACTCTGCAAGGATTCGTGAGCGAGCGGTGGTGCATCTGGCGTCGCGTCCAGTGTTACCACAATTCATTACTACCCCCGCGAATTGCGAATTGGATCACGCGTTCCGAAACGTGGAACACCAGCGATCCGGATCGCTTAATCTGGCGATCCCTATTTTTTCACTATTTTCACCTAAAGCATCTATGTAAAAGGGGGTATTTTGCTAAGTTACATCCACTTTTAGAGTATTGCCTTTTAAATATTTCATATATTGAGCAGTTTTAAACTTTATGATTTGCGATAAAAGGTAAAACAGCTATAAAGGTATCCAAAGAAGTCTACCCCTGGCGTACCGAATTCCATAGGGTATGGGGTTCCGCGATCCCGTTCCCGTTCCACGAATTAGAACGATCCGCGTTCCAGGTAACTTAGGTCGCGTCAAGCGTGGTGCTGCAGCCGTCGGCTAGTCCTCGTTAGTCCAGACCCCGTGTCTCTGTCACTGCCCAGTCAGGTGGCTGCTGATCCTAGTTCTGGTGGCCTCTGGCCCATTTTTGGATCTGCGCGTATTTGGACTTACGACGTCTTGTTCGTCCAGATTCACTGGAGTTCTAGAAGTTCCGGTGGCGTCGCATTTCAGGTTTATCTTTCGCCTCTGTTGCTAGCGTTGTTTTTGTTGCTTCAGTTTGTGGTGGGAAGGGGTTCAGTCTGAGTAATGATTTCCGCACCGGCTGTTGTGTTGGTGATGGGCGAGATCTTTAATGGAGTTTTTGGTTGTCGGATTGTTGTTTCAACCATTGGTTCTCGTCGTTCTATGTGGTTATGTCTAGAGAAGATTTCTAGCTTGCTAATGCTGTGTGCGATGTTTCTTATTGGTCACTGGCAGAGTCTGCGGGTAGCCGACTCTGGAAAAGATGGGTGTCTCATAGTGTAGATGTCAGAGTTTTGCCTTGTGGCAAGGGTGGTCGTACTCTGGCTGTTTCTTGCGGGTTGCAAAGGGTCGGTGGCAGGCTATCTTGTTGCCATAATATGCAACAGGGCTTGATTGGGGGGCTATGGTTAGGTGTTTCTCGGATTTTTTCCGTGCTTGTTCCCAGTATAATTCTCAGGTTTCTGCGTCTCATCGCAATGGCGTGGTTCATACTCATCGTGTCACAGGGCCGGGTCGGGCCGGCATGGGGGCCAGGCTTGGAGGAGGTCTGGGAGGGGAAGGGGCCAGGCTTTTGAGAGAGGAAAGTGATCGGGACCGGTTAGGGGCCAAAAGCCCTTGGGGAGGGGGTCGGATTGGGGCCTGGAGGGGGCCGGGCCGGATTTAAATGGTCAACTAAAGGGTTTTTCATGGGGCGGCCCGGACCGGATTTGGGGACAGGCTTCTTTGTAGGGGGGCGGTCCGGGGCCTAAGGTGGAAGGGGCTGGTCCGGTGGTCTAGTGGCCTGGCTGAGCTGGTTTTCACCACGGGCCGGCTCTATTGCCACCTTGAGCTCATACCACTCTTCAAGCAACTAAGGAAGAGCATCCTGCTTTCTTTAGGAAATGTGTTGTTGGTCGGGTTGTTGCTGGCATTGGTGGGCTTGCAGGGGTCCGAGAGTGGGCCTCTTGGCGCTGGGGAGAGAGAGAGCAGGCAGGCGGGTCTTCCCTCCTTATGAGGGATTGTTTCTTTTCATGTTGCTGATTCCAGGGAGGCTTCTCGTGCATATGAGGATCTGTATTGTGCTAAAACTCTCGTTCATAATTCATTGCCTTCTCCTAATCCTTCTATTCCGAAGGACTGTTCCCAGCGTGGCGTGGTAAAGCATCAGCTAGTAGTCAAAGTTTTCCAAGACGTGGTGTTCAGAGGCCTGCTGTATATCACGTGTTCAGAGGCCTGCTGTATCCCACGTTGATAATTCATTACCAATGGTGGGCGATGGTCGAGCAAGAGCGGGTACAAGAGGGTGTCAATCATGACGGTAAGGTGGAGTCATATGGTACTGGAACCCAAATGGATGTTGTTATGGGCTGTCCGCTAGCCTCGGTGCCTCCTTCGAGTGTTGATGATACGATGGAGTTTGGGAATGTTTTGGGGTTATCTTATAGTTGGAAGAGCAGCAAGCTTCAATCTATTCTGGGTGAGAAATGCTCCGGAAATAAGGCTTCTCAATGTAAATTGGACGTAGAAATAAAGAGACTCGAGTTGTCTGTGAATTATAAAGCAAGAAAAAATCGTTATAGGAAGTAGTTAGTTGAGGCCTTTTCAGTCTATTCTGGGTTAGAAATGCTCCGGAATAATCATACAGAATTGGTCAAGGCTTCTCAATGTAAATTGGACATAGAATTAAAGAGACTGGAGTCATAAGAAAATAATTGTTATTGGAAGTAGTTAGTTGGTTGCCTTTGGTTGTTTCATTTTCTTTATAGTTTGTAATTTTGTTCTCATATTAAATTTCTATTACCCATCAAAAAGATTACTCTTTAACTTGAGTTAATAAATCTTAGTTCAGTACATGTTGCTGTTTGGAATGTGGCTATAGCCTTGTGTTCCTAAATGGACTTCGAAAGATTCTTTATTGCCTTGGTGTCATTATGTCATAATGTTTGTCATTGGTTGTATTTTATTCATGTCTCCAAATTCATTTTCTTAGATAGTGCCTTATGATTTGCCTAATTTGGTAATCTTGATGTTTCTGCCATTTCCATTTGTTTTCTTACTGTGAAGTCGTTGCTTCAGTGCTGCTTCTATCAGCTGTCAAATTTTCATACTAACTTAAAGAAATCTAATCTTGACAGGGTTTTGATGTGAAAATGATTGATGTCAACCGAACTAGTAAAGTTACTAAGGTATTACCGTGGTCTTTAATTCTCCTTTATTTACCCCTGGATCTTCAAAATATATTCCATTTTCGCAACTCTATTATTTTTTGTGTTCTATAGGGGGGACGAATTGCCAGATACAGTGCAATTTTGGCATGTGGGAACTATCAGGGCATTATCGGTTACGGGAAAGCAAAAGGTCCCAATCTTAATGTTGCTGTTCAGAAGGTAGCGTGTTGAAACTTTTCTATTATTTTGCTTGTTTGAGGTTTGGTTTACATAAGCCACTGTTTTATTAGAGGGTTGCCTACATGTTGCTATTGATAATGCAGCCTAGACTATTACGCTGCATATATAGTACTTTTTGTTAGCAATGGAAGAAATATGTACAAAATGAAAGGTATATAATTTAATTACCACAACAAAGAGCAAGAGAAAGAATACAATCATAAAGGAGCTTGATGAGCTGAAGCATTTTTCTTTTCCTGGACCTCTAGACCCCTTGCTCCAATCCCAGCAGAATTTAGAGGTGCTTAGGTTAGGATCCTTTGAGCTAGCTTCTTCTAAATGTCAAATGTGCATCGAATGTCACTTGCCACCCTAATGGAGACAAGAGGTTGCAGAATACAGCTCTTCTTTATACGCATCCATTGAGATGCTGAGGAAACTGTGAGCCCAGCACCGCTGAAACCAAGGCCAAAGGGCAATCGGGAAACGAAGCTGTGAACTTAACACACAAACAACTAATTCAACCTGCATCTCTCTTCGTCTATTACAGGACCTTACAATTTAACAAAAAGAAAAAGCACAACAACTAAAGAAACCCTCTAAATACATATCCAAACGAATATCAGGAGTTACCACCGATAAACAAGCAATCTAGAAAACATAGATAGGAAAGATGTCTCTCCTTTGTGCTGGCAAATCCAATTCCCCAATTGAAAACCAGCGATTCCGCACAGCTGATATTGTCCCCGATGCTTCTTAATGTGCCAGATTAGATTTCACCGTCAACGCACAAAATGAAACAACAGAGCGGTAAACCACCACAGAGCAAGGACAAGTACCTCCACAAGAGAATTTATTCGCTAAAAAATCTACCACACAGGACGTTTGATGTCACCACTTCAACTTGTCAAGACAGAAAACTAGAAAACCAGTCACATAAGGCGGGAGCAATAATTAAAAACATATACCGGCGGCCAGTGATTTGGCTAAAGCCTGCGGACACCGCTTGAACTAGCAACTAGGTACTAGGAGCAATGAACCAATATGGGGAAAGAGGTACTTGACTAACGCCGACAGAGTCAAGAACCATCGTGAATATCTGGCTAGCAACAGTACCAGAATCCAGTGAGGTCTAAATGTCCAGAAGGTTGTCAAGTGGGTCAATTGTGTCTCGATCTACAACTTTAGTGAAGGCCGGCAAACACTGGACAGAGGAGGACTGCCTTCCCATTTTTGACGTTTTGGTCTGCCTTCACCAGAGGGGGTTTGGTACACCCACTTTTTGGGAGCAGAAGGTTAGGTGGCCTCAAAACCTGTAGATAAGCCTTCTGTAGGCAAAAGTGCAGCAGGAACATTCCGGCATCATCACCGGAGGACTATATAGCAAAGGTCTGGTTGTGCAGGTTGTTCTAGAGCAGATCTACAACATCAATGTAGTGAGAGGCAAAAGAAGTGTCGATGTGATGATTTTGTCTGCTTGCTCTTTTGCAGCTTTGAAAACCCAACAAAATCAGAAGTTGAGGTGGTATGTGGTTTCTCTATTGCTGCTAGATAGGTTTAGGAGGGTTAGAAGGAGGGTGAGAAGGGAGAAGGAACAACGGATGGAGCCTGGCGGACACTGCTGGAGCGACGCTACTCGCTGGAAAACATGCGTTTGTGCTCTCTCCCTTGGAAGTTTTAGAGAGAGGTCAGAGTTGCAATTGAAGTTAAGATATAGTTTATTGAACAGATGAATATTCAACATGCTCCTCTGTTGATGTTAACGCAAAAATGATGCAGTGGGTTTAGAGAGAAATACCAGACTCCAGTGACTGTTGTTCCAAAGGACTGACTGCATGGAACTACAATTTAATAGTTCATATGCAGTTCTTATTCAGTAGTAGTTTGCAATTATCCAGCCAATACGTTAAATGAGGATACTGCAATTTATAGGATATGAAACTTCTGGAGCAGGAAAGGGATAGGAAAGCCAGTATCTCAAATTCCCCATTGTTTTTGTCTTGCATCATTCCCTTACCTGGTTTAGGAGCATGTCCATCAGTAATCCCTCACATAATGCAGAACTCCTCTTTGCTGGCATTTCTCCGGAAAATATATGCAGACAACTGTACCGATCAATTAAACTGAATTTTACCTAAAATTCAAACCCAGAAAACTTTCACAACCTACCAAAGATCCTACTACGTTTAACATCTTTAGCTCCATTAATCGTCATCACCAATATCAACCAAACAAACTACCACCTTGCCTCATGCCAATGGACGTCGGGTGGCTCAGCTGACAAGATTTATGTCACTGATCTGACTATCCTCCATGAGGTGAAAGAATATTTTATCGGGAAGAAGAAAGAGATGGAGGTTCTTTGATTAGCCATTTTGGAGTTATTTTTTTGCGGTAGCTGTTCATATTTGTTGCCTCTTTTCATCGACAGAGGTGTGCTATTGATCACCCTGGTGATCTTTCTCTTGATCTTCATATGTTATTTGAAGTTTTCATGGGGGGAATCATCCCTTTCCGTATCATCTTGATTTTCTGTATCCTCGATCTCTCTCCATGAATCGGTGAATAAACAAGGCAAGACAAGTTTTGTAACGCTTGTTGAAATTTTGGTGTCGTCGGGTTGGTTTGGATGAGACGAAAGCAGATCATGAGAATATAATCTCAATTAATCTGCCCCGCTTGGGTAGTGAAGATCAATTCGTGAGATTTTGGAAGGCCGGATCCTGGTTCGCAATGGCAGGGATCCTGGCATTATTTAATTGTTAAAATTCTAGATTTAAAAAAATGCTATATATCCGGATTTGGCAAAGCTGGAT
The DNA here is from genome assembly GCA_023055425.1 of Linanthus parryae. NCBI lineage: Eukaryota > Viridiplantae > Streptophyta > Magnoliopsida > Ericales > Polemoniaceae > Linanthus > Linanthus parryae. Next base: position 94,516,574 of record JALGPY010000001.1, read on the forward strand.
TCTGGTTTGCCACACTATGAGCCGGCACCACGTGTCCTTAGTGGTCGCGTCTCCAAATTAATGGAGCCAGGATCCGGGTTTTTAAAAGCTGTATCCAGGTTTTTCAATCAGATCCGGGTTTTGGCACCAATAATCTCAGATGGTGAGATTTTCAAAACTATATTAAGTTTCATCTCATAATCTAGCTCTTTCAAATGAGTTAAGTCAGAGTTCATCGGCAAAATAAATAGATTCATTTTCAAAACTGCTAAATAGATTCATTTTCAAAACTGCATTGCTTTCGATTGATGATTTGATGGTGAACATGTGGGGATGTGTTGATGGTGGAAACGGATGTGGAGGTGATGGTTATGGTGCTGGTGGATGGTGAAGACCTAAGGATAATGATGTGTTAGGCTGACAGTAGAGAAGTTGAAAGGACAAACTATATTGGGACATTAGGGGAGTCACTCAATCTAAATGCTCTTCGTATTTATTTTATTCTATCCAAGTAAATAAAATATGTGGCTAAGATTTTGCCTCTTGTTTTCCCTTTGGGGTGAATAAAACAGTAAAACAGTTTATCCTTATGAATGAAAAAAAGTAATTAACTTCTTACCAAAAAAAAAAGTAATTAACTGGAGGAGGATACTTGCAGACCATGGGTCTGAGAGTGCCGAAGGGGTAGTTTCAGTGAGAGATAGAGATGGTGACCAATAAAAGCAATATTAAGCACATCGTTACCAAAGAGAACCAAGAACCGGTGTTACATCATTCTCCCGACATAATTTTCGAAGTAGGAAAACACAATGATCACAGCTAACAATCATCAACCCTGCGATCTTAGTTAGGACTTCAAAATTTATACAGTGAAAAAATCGAAACTAAGCAACAAAATTGGCTTTGCTGAAATCTTAGTTTCTTTTGTTCCATGGCTTGTGTAAGGGAAAACAAATAAGCGATTCCACTGGTTGAAATAGCAACAAAAAAGGAAAGTGAAGATTACCCAGTCCTAGTGACCCAGTGAGTTTAGATATATCGGTGGTGGGACTCTGCATATCAAAATCTTGAAGACGCAGCAACCACGGTCTATGGGACTCGAAAAACTTGAAGGTGTGGAAACTCCATACCACCGTAATCCTCAACTGAGAGAGGTTAGAACCATAAAGAAGACAGGCGTTCTGAGATTGTGCAGAAGGATGGTGGTTTGATTTTCATATCTAAAAGACTCTCCGCTCAGTCTTGGTGATAGAGACGATGAGCAGAGAGAGAGAAAGAGAGAGCGATCCAAGGGTTTGAAATTGAATTTCAATTTTTCAAATCAAAGGAGACTGGAGAGAAGAGTTTTCGGGGGAGAGATGACCTCCGAAGGTTTTATCTCTTTGTCCCCTCCAATCCAACGGCGCAAAGCAGTTTTATTGTAGAGTTGGAATGATATTTTAGAGTATCTTTGAGACTTTGACTGTAAAAATGATTACAGTTGACCCCTCTCCCCCCAATCTTTCATTCAAAAAACTTTCCAGAAGGACCTCCAATCAAAGGGCTGAGATCAAATTGATCCTGTGGCTGCAAAGACAATTTCCGCCCATGTCAATGCTCTTTGGTTATGTAGAAGAGATCCTTCCAATCACCGGAAGAAACCTACCTTCCCATGGGTGGCAGAGCAATCATTTCTCTCATAAGGGGGCCACAGTTTGGTGTGAACCGTGAAATGATATGAATGCTTGTATATTTACCTTGTCATTTCATATAGTAAATGCATAGATCTCTATTTAATTGAATAAAAATCTACTAAAACAGATGCAAATATATATCATGACACAGAAAATGATAAGCTTCCCACACACCCAGTCACACACACCCATGTATACACCGACAATTTCAAGTTTTAGAAAGAGCCTAGGAAGATCATCCTGACCAGGATAAGAGTAATTTTGTAGCATGTCATGGCACCCACCCAAATTTTCAGTCTTGTTGTTTCACCTAGGCATTGAAGAAATTTTAGCAGATATCCCAGCACATCCACATTCTCGTGAGTATTTTGATCCGGGCATCAAACTTTAAAACACCGAAGTATGTGCACGAGTGTTCAGTCCTGTAATTATTGCTCGACAGGACCTTAAAAATGTATAGATTATATTCCAATATATGTCCAGAAGATCCTTTAGAGCCTAATGGTGCAGAGTTGCCCTGTTTGAAGGAAAGGAAGTCATGCAGCAAAGTCGAATCTCTATAAGTTTTGAATGACCACTTCGATTGCCATTTGTCATCAAGGTATCTTTTTTCCTGTATGTTTTGCACCCTTATTAACCAGCCTGGCTCATGCAGGCACACGAGAAATGCTTCCAGAATCTTCATTATGTGGACAGACATGAAGATCATACAATTGCTCATGCTATCCAAACTTCGTATAAGAAGACAAAGGTCTGTATAGTAGTGTGTTGGTTCCCTTATATGTTACTTTTGTGCACTCGTACTGCACTCATTCTCTTGAGGTGCAAGCTTTGATTTAAGTTTCATGTTTGCTGCAGCTGTATCTTTGGCCCGCGGCGACTGCTACAGGGATGACAGCTGGCAAAACTGTCCAGACTGTTCTAAGTTTGGCTGGTTACAAAAATGTTAAGTCTAAGGTATTATGCTATATTAATTGTTCTGAGGGTATCAAGCCAAGTTTCGGGATCTTGCTAACATCAATCTTCTTCCAGGTTATTGGTTCCAGGAACCCTCATAACACCCTCAAGGCTGTTTTCAAGGCTCTAAATGCAGTAAGTGCTCTCTCTCTCTCTCTCTCTCTCTCTCTCTCTCTCTCTCTCCTTATGTTCTGTTCGTCCACCTTTCTTCAGATTGAGACTCCGAAAGATGTGGAAGAGAAATTTGGCCGAACTGTCGTGGAGTCCTACTTGTTGTAATCGGTTCGGTTGCCAAATATCTCGTCGTCCGTGAACATTGCGGCTCTCAAACTTCCGAGTACTGGTCCTTCATATCGCATAGTAAAGCTGTGAGAATCTTACATGAAAGAGAACTGGTATTTACAGATTTGGATAATGTTGATGTAGCTTCAGGCCCTTTTACTGGAAATTTTATTTTTTTTGGAGGATTTTTTTTGCAATAAGTTAGAAGGGAAGTTTTGTAGACTTTATTGCCCCTGAATTGTTGTTATTTTTGGCACCACGAGAAGGTATAGTCTTGTATTGTATGCCATTCCAGTAATATTATTGAATCAACAGATTTCTAGGATGTCATTTCTCTAGAAACATTCATGCTGCTTTCTTATAGGTCAACCTTATAGTTGAAACCCTTTTGAATATCAACCTCAGGTGTTTTTGTGAGTAAAGAGAGCATAGGCAAGCTCAGAATTTGGGAGAGAAATCACCATCCAAATTCTGGCAAACACAGATTCACCTGAAGTACCACCGAAAAAGGCTCATCATCCGTGCAGCCAACAATCAGCATATAATTAATTAACAGAAACCCGTGTTTAACCTCCAAAACCTTCTCTTTCATATCATTGGTGAAATGGCGGCTCTTCTGCATACTCCAATAATGGGCTACCCACCGATCATAGATTTTGTGGAAGTAAATACGGAAAGGCTCGCAAATAGGTGATCTGCAGCATTTATTAAGGACCCAATAACTCCTGTAATGGAAAATCATGTAGTGATTGGCTATCACCATTACAGATTGTAAATTAGCCTGATGGAAGGGTAGAAACAAAGAAACAGTAAAACTCAAATGCAGACCGAATTATGAGGTCAGTGCCCACCAACCTGCATTTGAGGATTGAAATGAAACAATTACACGAAAAATGTCTTGAGATTGTTGGCAAAAATGAAGAGCTCTCAAACCACCTTTAGCACAAATTAAGCAATCACAGCCAAACAATTAGCCTGCAACAAGAGTTCTCGGACAAAGAACATTGCAAATATATCAATCTCTCATTTGCAACAACCTTCACAGTTGGTTTCTACAATCAGAAAGAGACCATTTTGGAACCACCATTGAGCAGGAACGATGAGATTCTCTTGAAGCATAAGGACTCTTCAATGGAGGGAAACAACCTGTCAAGAACGTGTACTCACTCGTCGAGGAAATTGTCAAGAGACGCACAAGATATAGAAGAGATGACCTATATTGGTCTTGTGTTGTACTACACATCCGTCTGAAGACATACGTGTTCTTTGCAACAAGATAAATCATGCTGTAGAGCTGCCAAATGTAGGAGAAGTCTGATCATTCCTGCACTAAATGGGTTCCGTACATTAATCAATGCACAAAATATGTGCTTTATTTTAGTATTCCGTCAACTAAATCCGTCATGCGCAAAAAAAGGCGCTTACCCGGAGGAAACCCAGACGCATTGGCGGAATCAGGCGTGTAATTTGACAAAGACAGTTGTTTTGTCAGGAAGCATGGGAGAATGCCTATATAAGGTACCGATGTTCTTTGAAGGATTTATCTCTCAATCATCTCACAGAAAGTTCTCAATTATTTTAGTGTTCCTTTAAGCATTTCAAGAGTGTTGTTAGTTCCTCGTGTGCTCCTTGCAACAAGAAGTGACAGTTGTGTACTGTGATTTATTCACGAGTGAGTTTTATCACAGTATGTTGTGGAGAATTTCAGTGTACCCATTATTTATTGGGATTATTATAGGTAAGGCAGGTAATTGAAAAGTATTTACTCTAAAGGCTGAAAAGGAAAAATAATTGCTAACAAAGGAACTTTTAGAAAACTACTAACAAGGCAAAAGCTTATATTTTGGTATTCAAAATGACAATGTTATCGTTAACCTATGAAATCTTGTAATTTCCCATGGTCGTTTCTTTCCTTCTATTAGTGCCATTTATAGGACCCGTCTACCCTTACCTACGAAATTACCTAATTCCTTTAAGTTTGGACCAAAGCCACAACAATGGCAGATGGTTCATGATCTACATATCTGACTATGTCGTTGAAGACATAATAAGACCCGTCGCCCTTCTTTGCCAAGAGAAAGGTTTCAAAGAAGCTTGTAGCAGGTTGCTTGCCCATTACAATGACGCCTCCAGCTTGACCATCGATTTTCTCAACCGTAGCTTGTCAACACTCCATCCTTGGAAACCTTCCATATGATCAGCTCTTGGATCTTCTCCATTGTGATTGTATTCTTTGTTTTGTAAGAATTGGTCGTTAGATTCGTAAATTTCGATGCTAAAAGATCGTTTTTTATAATCACTAATATGAGTAATAAAACTAATTTAATTATTTTACTAAGTAATGGATATAATATAAATGTCATTTGAATTAAGTAACGGGTATAAATGTCATTTGAATTACTGAATTTAAAGATTTTGCCTTCTTAATAAATTATCTTCTAAAACTTCCTTTATTACTAATTATTTTCTTTTTTCAGCCTTTAGAGTAAATATTTTTCAATTTTCTGCCTTAATTATAATAGTGGAGATAATTTGTGTGTCCCGTGGACGTACGCCTTATTTGAACCACGTAAATCTCCGTCACACTTTAAGTCTCTTGACTGAAACCATTTTTGGTATCACCACTTCCGCTTCCCTTCAGTGGTATCAGAGCCGCGATTAAATATGCGAGGACCTTATGGAGAAATCATTAGGAGCCATGATTAAGATCACGACAACCAACTATTCAATTTGAAAGCCAAGGATGGAAGACATTCTTTATTGCAAGGACATGATCGATCCCATTTTGTCCAATGGGATCAAGCCGACCGAGAAAGACGACTAATAGTGGGACCGGATTAACAGGAAGACAATTGGGTTGATACGACAACGGATCGATATCAGTGTATTTTACCATGTTGCTCGAGAGACGGAGGCATATGCACTATGGACCAAACTGGAGTCCATGTACAAGCGAAAGATTGCTCGCAACAAAGCCTTATTAATGAGAAACTCTAGTGAATCTGAAGTACAGAGACGAAAGTCCTATTGCAGAGCATAAGAGTGAGTTTCAGAGCTTGATCAACCAGGTGACCACAGTCAAAATCAGCTGGGATGACAAAACTTAAGCGTTGCTACTTCTCAGTTCCCTACCGAGTTCTTGGGAGACGTTAGTCGTATCGCTGAGCAACTCAAGTCCCGAAGGAAAGTTGTCCATGAACATGATCAAAGACTAATTGTTCAATGAAGAGTCAAGGAGAAAAGAGATGGGTTCAGACAATTCCCTTGCCTTTATCACAGAAAAGGGACAAAGGACGTGGCGCAACGAAGCAGTACCATGAAAGGTTCCAACGATCACAGCAGGTCCAAGAATGGAGGCAATTCGGAGGCCAAATCCAAGTGTTGCTATTGCAAACGCTTTGCCCATATCCATAAGTATTGCCGAGCTACGAAACGAGACCAGAAGCAAGTAACAACCAGAGGAAGACAGATGATGACAATAAAACTTGCCATGGTCTCTCAAGATATCATTGTACTTTCACTTGGAAAAGAAGATTGTCTCCATGCGCTTCAGCTAAGGATGTTGAGTGGGTTTTTTATACAGCCGCTTCTTACCACACTACTCCGAGACGAGACTTCTTCACTTCATAAAAATTCGACGATTTTGGTACAGTGAGGATGGGAAACACAAGTCGTTCGAAGATCGTGGGTTTTAGCGATGTCCGCCTCCAAACTGATGTTGGATGCATAATGGTGCTGAAAGATGGAAGGCACATCCCTGATTTGCGGCTCAATCTGATCTCTAGTATTGATCTTGACCAACAAGGATATGAGAATTATTTTGGAAATGGAAAGTGGGCTGACGAAAAGGATCCACCATCGTAGCCAGAGGATAAGCATGTAATATGTTTTTCGAGTTTCTTTAAAATCGGTTTAAAATTTTCTGCACTATTAGCATATCCCTTGATCCTCAGAACTAGCTAGCGACACGTACGTACTCCTCATTCAGAAATAAATACCAGGAAAAAAATTGCGTTTTCGAATGTGGAGATAGTTGGGTGAAGTGGGATGTCCTATTTGATCCGTGTAAATCCAGCGTGGGGCGTGGAAGGTTTTGATCCTTTTGTTCCGGTAGGAATTGTAATAACCCACATTTCTAAGTCGTATTAGTACGTTAATATGTGATTATATGTTAATATTTCATTTAACGTTTGTCTATTTACTTGTACAAAATCATGAATATCATGTTCTTGTGTAATTAAAAATATGGTTAAAAGCATTATGTTCTTATTTGAGCGTCATCATGTAAAGTATGTGATATATGAATTATGTACATAATCGCGTATAAATGTATTTTCCGTGTAGAGTGCTATCGTTATATGTGTAAGAAGTAACTCCTATATATATAAGTTGTGATCTATTTCCTAAGTGAATGTTTCATGTTATGTGTTTCATTGCATAGACGAGACTTGTAAATGGTAGATATCGAAACAAATATTAAGTTTTATGTGTGTTAGATTTAGAAATTATAATGTAGTTAAAAATAATATTAGGGACCTTCATGCAATAAGATTTTAGACAATTAAATATTAGTTGTAGAAAATTATAAGATGTTATAGGAGTACTTGATCATGTGGTGTTCATGTTAGTAACTAGGACACTTGCATTATTAGAGACACTAGAGAATAAATTAGAAGCACAAAAGATAGTCTAAGTGGTACAAGTGATGCACCAAAACAAACCCCCCAAACCCATGTGATGAACAACCACTTGTCCTCCCATCTCTCACACGTGTCTCTCTCCTTCAACAACAATATTTTCTCCACTTTCTCCTCCTCCATCCGTCCCTCACTTCTTCTCCTTCTTCTCTATGAAACTCTTTCCCCCATTGTAGCTACTTTGTCCTAAGTCTTCTCAAAATCCTCAAAAATTAGAAAATCAACCCTCCTTTTCTTCTCAATTCCACCAAGTTATGCTAAGACATCCATTGTAGAAGGCTCAAATACACCAATTCAACCTAATCCATCACCATTTGAGGTAACTACTCATGTTCTTGTTGAATTTTTATCTTTCATACATCAAAATTATACATGCATGTCATCAAAAATATGTTTGTTGCAAGATTCATGTAAGAAAATGTTATGGATTGTGATGTGTATGTGATTTAGGCATTTTTTAGTGTAATTTCACATCTTGGTAGGAAATTTCTCACATGCAACAAGTTTTGAGCTATGGAAAATCACAAAACTCATGTTTTGAGCCTATTTTCACAAAATCGGGAAAAAAATATTTAAGCATTTCAGAAAATTATGAAAAATTTACAGTTTGTGTATTCCTATGTTATGTTTCTACAGTAAAAATTTCAGAATCATTGGAGTTATATTTAATGTTTAATCGGCAAAATACCTGTTCTGTTTTAACAAGCTGTCCAACCCCAGATCAGTGCGGTTTTTCATGAATTTCATGTACTTATTCTTCTCCGAATCTCACCAAATTTGGATATGTTATTCCCATACATGTTAGCTATCTACTGTTAAAATTTCATAATTTTTGAAATTATTATGAATATTTTATGAATTTATTCCCAAGACCGCTTTTCAGCCTCTGTTTTACATCTAAACAACTCTGAAAGTTAAAAATACTTAAAAGTTTTTATAATTTTTGATATTTTTATATGTTATCATTGAACTCTTTATCTATGTTATGTAAAAATTTGAGGTCCCAAGTAATTGTTTTGAGTCACCTATGAATTTTCGTACTAGCAATAGTTACAATTTTCTAATAAGCATGATTTAGAAGTTGTCTAGTTTCTTAGATCTATCTTGTGTAAGGTACTTTTAGATCAACAGTTGTCATCTTGCATCTATGTGTTGCATTAGACATGTCATATGCATCTAATAAGAAGTACAAGGTTCTAGATATGAATATGAGAAAAGTTAGTTTATTTGCATTCATAAGACTAGTATCATTTAGCTAAGTGATTTAGTCATGCTCTATGTTTGGAATGATTTCATGCTAAGTGATTATGTGCTATGTTTGAATGAGTTCATGCTAAGTGATTATGTGCTATGTTTGAATGAGTTCATGCTAAGTGATTATGTGCTATGTTTGAATGAGTTCATGCTAAGTGATTATGTGATATGTTTGGAATGCTTTCGTGCTAAGTGATCATATATGTGATTTGTAGCATCATTTGCTAGTTATGTGAAGACGGAGTTGATGATCACGTCCTTAAAGATGATGGAAATTGGACTAGGAAATGTTAAGTAAATGGATTAAGCTCGCAAGGTGAGTTACCCTACCTCCCGAAGTTTGTACCTAACCTCAAGTTTCTTAAAAGCTTATGTATGTTCATGTTTCCCTATTATGTATGTATGTATGCTTTCGAATCAAGTAAACGTTTTATGACCCATGGATGCTAAGAAAGATAATGAACGTTTCATAAGATAAAATACGTTTTCAGAAAGGCCACGGTTACCGTAGTGAAACCCCCTGTCGGGTATAGGCAGGCTACGGCCCTTTTGCCGGGGCAATATAAAACGGCACGCGTCGCCTCACGAGCCGTCGCGATGGACATGTCCCTACGTTATGTTAAGTCACGAAGGTTACACGGGCCATAAGATAAGAAAATAAGAAAGCATGTTCAAGTATGTTAAGGTCTCCACGTGAGACAAAGCAAGGTTCCTACTTGAAACAATACGATTTCTCATGACTCAAGTTATGCTTTACGTTACGCTTTCTTTACGATACACGTTATGCTTTATGAATGTCATGCTCTTTCAAGCTTCACAAGTATATGTATGTATGACTATGCCTTATGTTCATGTCGCTCCATGGGAAAGTTAGCCCTTTTTGGTTTTTCAAACCTACGGAGGGGCGTAGATGTAACTCACTGAGCTAGTTGAGCTCACCCTCTTATGTTACTTTTTTTTTCCAGGTTATAAGGACACGTGAGAAGAAAGAAGTAGCTTTACGTTAGGTTGATATGTGTTGGCTTGTTGGACCGATGATGCTTATGTGCTTATATGTTGCAAATGTGTTAGGTGACTTGGAGATATTGTAAAATACATGTTTGTAAATTGTTTAAGAATGTATAAGTTTTGTAATTATGAATTTAAGACCTTGTATGAGCCTTGTATGACCTAGAACATTTCCCGAATTATGCTCTGAGTATGTTATGAGTCGAGAGGGCTAAATGCAAATAATTTCCAAGTTATAATTTTTTTTTATTTCCAATATTTTCATTATGTTTCAAGTCGATATGTTTTTTTTTCATGACGACCCCAAGTGATTTGTTATTTACGCTTCCGCAAAGTTATTTTTAGAAACTTTTATCACGAACTTTATAAATTACTCGTTTAGCCTCTCGACGAGTCAAGGCCGCACCGGCATGTCGCGCCCTCCTCCCGTTAGTGCAAGTTTTTATTAATCGCTAATCGGGGTCGGCGGGAGGGGGATGTGACATTTGTGGTATCAGAGCTCTAGGTTATAGATACCTAGGACTAGTATACCGTAGGAACCATTTCATGTGTTTCATGTATATAAATATGTACAAGTAGCTATATATATGTACTTGCATGCTATGTGATGCTAGTATTTATGAAAGTTAAGGTGATACGTTAAGTTTTATGATAATATGACCTAGTGTATGAGGCAATTGTGTAATTATATATTTACTTTGGTAAATTGCGTGTGATTTGCTAGGCATGATCATTTTGTAGTTAATTTGACATCCGATGATATATTTTATGAGTAAATGCTATGCATGTGTGTCATCGATCTCTCTATCATATTATTTTTTTGCATTAGTCATACATGAGATAAGAAAATGACACGTTGACTTACGAGACCATGGTTAATTGTTGTGTATGCCCCATAGGAATAAAATAGAAGCACTTTTATGATAAGAGCTCATGAATCAAGTATATCATAATTGTTTTGATTTGTTATGTATTTGTCTAAGCATATTATGTGAATAATACATGACTTGTAAACTTCATGATTTATGCTTTAAGAGTATGACATGTAAGATACGGAAGTGTAGAAACAAGTTCATGTTATGTGGTCACGTACCAAGGGTGATACTAGAATTCCACTTTGACTAGATGACGATAGTAAGTATGTGGTCTGATTATATGTGTCCGTAGATGATTTAATATTTTTCTTATTTGACCATTCAATGTCCAAGTGATACAACTACATCTTTTATGAGTTTATGTGCCTCGTATGTTACTCGACAATTTTTTTCGTATGTGTGAAAGGTATCATATGTGTAAGTAATAAACTGTATGTATCTAAGTACGAATGACAAGAATGCATGATCATGTAAAATTATTCTCTTATATAACTTTATATGATAATATATGTTATATTTCATTAACATTAATTGTGCCGTGTTACTCGGTTTTACAATATGATTGTTGTGGGTCATATGTGTTCAAAAAGTATAACATGTTTTAAAGTATATTCTTATATGAACTCCTTTGAAATGTTTTACATGAAATATTACGTTTTATGTGCAAAATAGAGGTAAAATAATTGACTTGTATGCCATAAGATGTTCTAATATGCCAAACATTATACCTTCGAAGTGTGTTTCAATGTGTATAGCATAGTATGGTTATGCATGACATGAATTTATTGACAAACAAGTTGTTTCATGTAGCATGTATGTCGATTATTCTAGTTAACTAAATATTTAAGTATGTTAATGTCCGATCCGAAGTACAAATATCAAGCGTTAGGTCGTTGCATATGTAAGTTGGTTGAGCAGCTATAGCATTGCGATGTTATAAGTTGTTCCCCATTATGCACACGGAAATGGACTCCTAACACAATTACGAGCTTGCTGGAGCGGTACAAAGTGTGACGACACTGCGTATTGTTCCCTCTCGTAAGCGTGCAAGGGGAACATGGACTTCTTACACAACTATGAGCCTGCTGGAGCGGTACAAAGTGTGACGACACTACGTATTGTTCCCTCTCATAAGCGTGGAAGCCCTGACGCAGTTGATGACCGTATATCACAAATAATTTTTTTTTTTTCGAGGGGTAGTAAGTCTTTGATTCTGTTAGTTATGATTTCATGCATGTTATCTCCTCGTAAGTTTTGCATTAAGTGAGTTCGAGGACGACCTCTTTATAAGGTGGGGAGAATGTAATAACCCACATTTCTAAGTCGTATTAGTACGTTAATATGTGATTATATGTTAATATTTCATTTAACGTTTGTCTATTTACTTGTACAAAATCATGAATATCATGTTCTTGTGTAATTAAAAATATGGTTAAAAGCATTATGTTCTTATTTGAGCGTCATCATGTAAAGTATGTGATATATGAATTATGTACATAATCGCGTATAAATGTATTTTCCGTGTAGAGTGCTATCGTTATATGTGTAAGAAGTAACTCCTATATATATAAGTTGTGATCTATTTCCTAAGTGAATGTTTCATGTTATGTGTTTCATTGCATAGACGAGACTTGTAAATGGTAGATATCGAAACAAATATTAAGTTTTATGTGTGTTAGATTTAGAAATTATAATGTAGTTAAAAATAATATTAGGGACCTTCATGCAATAAGATTTTAGACAATTAAATATTAGTTGTAGAAAATTATAAGATGTTATAGGAGTACTTGATCATGTGGTGTTCATGTTAGTAACTAGGACACTTGCATTATTAGAGACACTAGAGAATAAATTAGAAGCACAAAAGATAGTCTAAGTGGTACAAGTGATGCACCAAAACAAACCCCCCAAACCCATGTGATGAACAACCACTTGTCCTCCCATCTCTCACACGTGTCTCTCTCCTTCAACAACAATATTTTCTCCACTTTCTCCTCCTCCATCCGTCCCTCACTTCTTCTCCTTCTTCTCTATGAAACTCTTTCCCCCATTGTAGCTACTTTGTCCTAAGTCTTCTCAAAATCCTCAAAAATTAGAAAATCAACCCTCCTTTTCTTCTCAATTCCACCAAGTTATGCTAAGACATCCATTGTAGAAGGCTAAAATACACCAATTCAACCTAATCCATCACCATTTGAGGTAACTACTCATGTTCTTGTTGAATTTTTATCTTTCATACATCAAAATTATACATGCATGTCATCAAAAATATGTTTGTTGCAAGATTCATGTAAGAAAATGTTATGGATTGTGATGTGTATGTGATTTAGGCATTTTTTAGTGTAATTTCACATCTTGGTAGGAAATTTCTCACATGCAACAAGTTTTGAGCTATGGAAAATCACAAAACTCATGTTTTGAGCCTATTTTCACAAAATCGGGAAAAAAATATTTAAGCATTTCAGAAAATTATGAAAAATTTACAGTTTGTGTATTCCTATGTTATGTTTCTACAGTAAAAATTTCAGAATCATTGGAGTTATATTTAATGTTTAATCGGCAAAATACCTGTTCTGTTTTAACAAGCTGTCCAACCCCAGATCAGTGCGGTTTTTCATGAATTTCATGTACTTATTCTTCTCCGAATCTCACCAAATTTGGATATGTTATTCCCATACATGTTAGCTATCTACTGTTAAAATTTCATAATTTTTGAAATTATTATGAATATTTTATGAATTTATTCCCAAGACCGCTTTTCAGCCTCTGTTTTACATCTAAACAACTCTGAAAGTTAAAAATACTTAAAAGTTTTTATAATTTTTGATATTTTTATATGTTATCATTGAACTCTTTATCTATGTTATGTAAAAATTTGAGGTCCCAAGTAATTGTTTTGAGTCACCTATGAATTTTCGTACTAGCAATAGTTACAATTTTCTAATAAGCATGATTTAGAAGTTGTCTAGTTTCTTAGATCTATCTTGTGTAAGGTACTTTTAGATCAACAGTTGTCATCTTGCATCTATGTGTTGCATTAGACATGTCATATGCATCTAATAAGAAGTACAAGGTTCTAGATATGAATATGAGAAAAGTTAGTTTATTTGCATTCATAAGACTAGTATCATTTAGCTAAGTGATTTAGTCATGCTCTATGTTTGGAATGATTTCATGCTAAGTGATTATGTGCTATGTTTGAATGAGTTCATGCTAAGTGATTATGTGCTATGTTTGAATGAGTTCATGCTAAGTGATTATGTGCTATGTTTGAATGAGTTCATGCTAAGTGATTATGTGATATGTTTGGAATGCTTTCGTGCTAAGTGATCATATATGTGATTTGTAGCATCATTTGCTAGTTATGTGAAGACGGAGTTGATGATCACGTCCTTAAAGATGATGGAAATTGGACTAGGAAATGTTAAGTAAATGGATTAAGCTCGCAAGGTGAGTTACCCTACCTCCCGAAGTTTGTACCTAACCTCAAGTTTCTTAAAAGCTTATGTATGTTCATGTTTCCCTATTATGTATGTATGTATGCTTTCGAATCAAGTAAACGTTTTATGACCCATGGATGCTAAGAAAGATAATGAACGTTTCATAAGATAAAATACGTTTTCAGAAAGGCCACGGTTACCGTAGTGAAACCCCCTGTCGGGTATAGGCAGGCTACGGCCCTTTTGCCGGGGCAATATAAAACGGCACGCGTCGCCTCACGAGCCGTCGCGATGGACATGTCCCTACGTTATGTTAAGTCACGAAGGTTACACGGGCCATAAGATAAGAAAATAAGAAAGCATGTTCAAGTATGTTAAGGTCTCCACGTGAGACAAAGCAAGGTTCCTACTTGAAACAATACGATTTCTCATGACTCAAGTTATGCTTTACGTTACGCTTTCTTTACGATACACGTTATGCTTTATGAATGTCATGCTCTTTCAAGCTTCACAAGTATATGTATGTATGACTATGCCTTATGTTCATGTCGCTCCATGGGAAAGTTAGCCCTTTTTGGTTTTTCAAACCTACGGAGGGGCGTAGATGTAACTCACTGAGCTAGTTGAGCTCACCCTCTTATGTTACTTTTTTTTTCCAGGTTATAAGGACACGTGAGAAGAAAGAAGTAGCTTTACGTTAGGTTGATATGTGTTGGCTTGTTGGACCGATGATGCTTATGTGCTTATATGTTGCAAATGTGTTAGGTGACTTGGAGATATTGTAAAATACATGTTTGTAAATTGTTTAAGAATGTATAAGTTTTGTAATTATGAATTTAAGACCTTGTATGAGCCTTGTATGACCTAGAACATTTCCCGAATTATGCTCTGAGTATGTTATGAGTCGAGAGGGCTAAATGCAAATAATTTCCAAGTTATAATTTTTTTTTATTTCCAATATTTTCATTATGTTTCAAGTCGATATGTTTTTTTTTCATGACGACCCCAAGTGATTTGTTATTTACGCTTCCGCAAAGTTATTTTTAGAAACTTTTATCACGAACTTTATAAATTACTCGTTTAGCCTCTCGACGAGTCAAGGCCGCACCGGCATGTCGCGCCCTCCTCCCGTTAGTGCAAGTTTTTATTAATCGCTAATCGGGGTCGGCGGGAGGGGGATGTGACAGGAATAGCCTCTCATCATATTGCAGCAGGGACGTTGGGCATATTAGCGGGTCATTCCTAATAAATTCCATAAATAAGCCTTCGCCAAAGGAAGAAATATCAAACAGAAGAAAAAGAGGAAGAACAAGTCCTCTATGCCATGAACCGATCATGTTGTATAAGACTTATGTGAAGATACTTGGAGATAGCCTGAATGCTGTTGAAGATGGGCCTTTACCCAATATATGGCACAAGAGGCTTGCTCACATGAGTGAGAAAGGATTAGATATGTTTTCAAAGAAGTCTCTCAATCCATTTGCCAAAGACGCACCGCCGAGTCCGTGCGTTTACTGCTCATTTGGTAAGCAACGCAGAATCCCTTTTAGTTCCTCTGCTAAAAGGAGAACCAAATTGCTGTTGGTTCATTCAGATGTCTATGGTCCCATAGAGGAGGATTCCACTGGAGGTAAAAAGTATTTTGTGACATTTATTGATGATACTTCACGTAAGTTGTGGGTGTTTTTCTTGACGGCAAAGAGTGAAGTTTTCGAGAACTTTCAAAAATTCCATGCCATGGTTGAAAGACAGACTTGAACTCCCTTGAAGTGTCTCCGTTCAGACAATGGCGGTGAGTACACTTATAAGGATTTTGATTCATATTGTGCATCCTACGGTATTCAGCATGAGATGTTAGTTCCTAACACCCCACAACACAATGGTGTTGCCGAGAGGATGAATCACACCATTGTAGAGAGAGAGAGTCAGATGCATGCTCAAAATGGCAAGGCTGGCAAAGCCATTTTGGGGTGAAGCTGTTCGTGTTGCCTGTTATGTGATCAATCGATCTCCTTCTGCTCCTTTGGGTTTCGAGATTCCAGATAAGATATTGTACGACAAAAAACGTATCATATTCTCATCTTAAGGTGTTCAGATGCAAGGCATTTGTGCATGTAACCAAGGAGAAACGCTTGAAGCTTGATGAAAAAGCCACTCCATGTGTGTTCATGGGATATGGAGTCGATGAGTTTGGTTATAGGCTATGGGATCCAGTGAATAAGAAGATCATTCGGAGCATATATGTAATATTTCATGAAAATCAAACAATTCATGACCTTGAGAAGTCTTCACACGAAAAACGAAGGGTGCCGGACCTCAACATGAATACCCCGCCATTACAGAGTGCCACATAGGGAGGTGGTATGGAAGATGGACCAGATATAAATGACCCATTGATGGAGGATCATGACGATGATAAAAGCGATGAGCCAGACATGGAGGATCTTGAGCATGGGGAGCAACCCCATCCGCTCGTCAATTAGGATACCCCCTTGAAGAGGTCTAAAAGAGATCGTTGGCCATCATTGAAGTATCTCGCTTATCAGTATATTTTGCTTACAGATGAGGGGGAGCCAGAATGTTTTCAAGAAACGCAGACTCATAGAGACAAATCCAGTTGGATGAAAGCCATGCAGGATGAGATGATTTCATTGCTGAAGAATGATACCTATGAGCTGGCGGAGCTCCCTAAAGGAAGAAAAACTTTGAAGTATAAGTGGGTGTCAAGCTCAAAAAAGACAATGATGGGAAGCTAGTAAAGTACAAAGCCCGCCTCATCGTCAAAGGTTTCGGCAAGAAGAAGGGTTTTGACTTTGATGAGATCTTCACTCCAGTTATGAAGATGACCTCTATCTGAGTAGTCCTTGGATTAGCCGCTAGCATGAACCTCGAGATTGAACAGTTAGACGTAAAGACAACCTTCATTCATGGTGACTTAAGGGAGGAGATCTATATGCAGTAGCCCGAAAGATTTGAAGTTAAAGGGAAAGAACATTTTGTTTGCAAATTGGAGAAGAGCTTACACGTCCTTAAGCAAGCACCAAGAAAATGGTACAAGAAGTTCGACTCATTCATGGTGAGCCATGGGTACCGGAGAACAGAGGCAGAATAATGTGTCTATATTTGACATCGCCTCCATGGTAACTTCATTATCCTATTATTATATGTTGATGACATGTTGATTGTAGATCAAAGTTATGAGGTGATTAGAAGTCTAAAGAAGGAGTTATTCAAGTCCTTTGACATGAATAACTTACCATCCCAGCAAATCTTGGGTATGAAGATAGTTAGTGATAGAGAAGCCAAGAAGATTTGGTTGTCATAGGAGCAGTACGTTGTACGAGTCCTTGAGCGGTTCAGCATGAATAGTGCTAAACCTACTAGCACACCACTGACCAATCATTTCAAGTTGAGTAAGAGTAAATGTCCCTCTACCTAGGTGGATATAGATGAGATGGAAGCTATTCCCTACTCATCTGCAGTAGGAAGTTTGATGTACGCAATGGTATGCACTCAGCCAGATATTGCTCATCCAGTAGGCGCTGTGAGCAGATTTCTCTCTAATCCAGACATTGGGAAGCAGTCAAATGGATTTTGAGATACTTGAGGAGCACCTCGAAGTTATGCATGTTTTGGTGTTTTTGACATACGTTTTCTTTACAACAAGATTAATCATGCTCTAGAGCTGCCAAATGAGAATAAGTCTGATCATTCGTGCACTAAATGGGTTCCATACATTAATCAATGCACAAAATGTGTGCTTTATTTTAGTGTTCTGTCAACTAAGTCCGTCATGCGAAGACTTATCTTTGTTTATCAATTGGCCGGAAGCAAGACAATAGTATTAGCTTTTTTCAAATAGAAGACAGACGTCTGCAAATAAAAGGTGATTGATACTAGGACAATGTCTACCTGCTTTAACACCTTTAAGAGACCTTAAACCCGTAGTGTAATACCCCGTATTTAAGTTAAGGGTTACTTGGTCATTTCGAAAAGAAAAAAATATTTGAAATTTTGAGAAATTTATATTTCAAACTTATTATTGACTTTTCTTAATTTTAACGTATAAGTGTGTCATTTGACATCTATGATGATATATATTTTTATTTTGGGGTTATTTTGTAGTTTTAAAAATTTGAAAAAATATTATATGAAACTTATTTTGTATACTTGGGAGGTACTTGTAGTTTTCTAAAAGTGATTTATACAAAGTGTTTTATTTGAAATTATTTGGATATTTTATAATTTGTGAAAGTTATCTTTTAAGTGTTAGCTATTAATTGGAATCTTATTTTCACCCCTCAATTTTTGACTTTCATCATCACCCATCAACTCTTTTATGTTATCTTTACATCCCAATTTCTTCATACACTACTTTGGTCAATCCCATTAAAATAAGAGATCATAGTTATTCAATCAATGTATGTATTCATCCCCTTGTTGCATCAACACCCCATCACCATCACTCTTTGCCTACATCTCTCATTTTTTTTTACATCTTTTCATTCTCCTCAAGAACAATCAATGAAACTCTCACCAACCTCCACCATCAAGGCATCAACACCCATTTCTTTCTTTCATAATTCCTCATTTGTTTTTCTCTTCTAGAGCACTCATACTAGCTCTATTCTCTCTCTCTCAAAACCCCATTCCCGTTTTTGGGTGTTGACTTCACAAAAACTTCATCATAACTCATTTTTACGGTCTCTAAACCATGGAAAACTCCAAGGGTTGTATCATCATGGAGGGGAGCTCTTTCATTATTCTACTCATGGATTGAAGCCCAATTTCACAACTTTCCTCACAATTTTTTGAATCTTGGGGTAAATTTTCCTTCTAGTCTTGAACTCATACATGCATGTTCATGTTTTGCTTTGATTGATGATATTTATTCTTAGATTTCTTCCTTTCCATGCTTGGTTCTTCATTTCCTTTGTTAGATCATGTGATTGACTCCAAAATTTTGACTATTTTATGAAACCCACACTAGAACTCACATGCATGTTGTGAATGTCATATTCTTTGCATTGCTACCCAAGAGGGTTTTGATCATTTGTGTCAAGAGCATGTAAAAGTCTTACTTAATGCCTAAAGTGATGTAATTTGGGTGAAATCAAGTCTCCATAAGTTGCATGTATCATTTGAACCAAACTTGTTGATTTTTGAAAAAATTGTATATTTTTACAATTTGACCAGTTTGTGAAAAACGTACATTATCTCTAAATTTTGTCTCTGTGGAATTTTTTGTAGGGTTTTGATTCATGGATGTGCAACGGAAACAATAATTAACCATGCAAAACCCTCCAAGGATCACAAGTCAAGAGACATAACGATGGTAAAGGAAGAAATCAATTAACACACCTTAGGATTCTCCTTTGATGACTTCAAACGAGAATTGTGTCACGTTCTCTATAGTTGATCCACGCCTAGAGTTGATTTCTAGATCTCTCACTCCTTGGTGCTAGCCCGGAAAGAGGAAGAGGAAGAAGAATCACGCAAAACGAGACCAAACCAAGGAGGTTCGGCGTCCTTGGGCCGACGGGGACGGGCGGCGGGCTAGGGGGGCGGCGAGCTCCTCTAGCTTGCTTGCTCTCTCCTTTTGTTCTCTCCCACTCAAGTTATGATCAATTATGAACATAAGTGTGGGAAGGAAGGAAGGAAGGTCCTTTATATAGTCCAACAAATCCTTGCCAACTACCTAAAGGACTTATTCTAGTCCTACTAGAATTCAATTTAGTCCCTTCCTTGCAAATTAGTTCCTACTAAGTTTGCAAGGTTTTGAAAAGTGATCATTCTAATTAATTAATCCAATTAATTAATTCCCAAATCTAGTTCAACTCTATCTAGCGTGTGACCCCATAGGTTCTATCTAGTTGGTAGCAATTGTTTGCTAATATGGAGCGGTTTCTAGCAAAATATCCATTCTAGCCAACTAATAGAATAGTCATCTTGACAACCTTTGTACAAGTAATTGTCGCATCCCTTTGTCTCTATATCCGGATTGGACACGACACATACAAGTCACACTCGTATATCCAATCCACAGTTTCTCGATCCATGGGAATAGCCTTATTCGTGCAAATAACATCAATATCCCATATTGATTTATTTGAGTCTGGCCAGACATTCTATAAGCACTATTGTAATACCCCGTAAAATACTTAGGGGTAAAGTAGTAAACTTAACAAGGTTATATATAAAATTTATCCGTAAAAGAAAAATAAAATAAAATTGTGTACATTATTTTTTTAGTTTCGTTAAATTTTAAGAAATATTAAAATAGTATTGTAAATAATTACGCGAACAATTTATTAACCTTAAATCGTAGCACGGGTAAAACCACCGCATAGCTTCGTAATTGTGCCACACACACACACACAACTAATTGGTGTGACTAGCCACACCCAATAGTTTTATAGAGAAGTTTCATCAGATTTGTTTTTCCTCATTTGTCTTTTTCTCTCTTGTTTTCTTTCTCTTCTTCACCTTCAATTTCTCTTCTTCTTCTTCTACTTTTCTTCTTGCGGCAACCAACCCCCGACAACACCACCGCCACAATCACCATCACCGCTACTTTAACTCTCCTATTTAAACACCTCACCATCACCAGTTCATGATCATCATCATCATCGTCCTCACCCTCGTCTTCTTCACCTCCACCAACCACCAACGCCTCCGGCGAAAACAACCACCGCCGCGACCACCTCCATCACTCTTTCTCTCCCTCCAGCTCCCCCTCTATCTCACTCTCTCCTCTGCAGAAAGGTAGCAGCAGCAGTAGCTAGACGGAACCACCAACACCTCCGCCGCTGCTGCCACCAAGGAGACCCACCGAGAGCACCACCAACACCCACACCTCCACCTAGCTCTCTGTTTTTCTCTCTCTCTGCCTCACCCTCTTCTCTGCCCAGAAACTGAGAAGCAACAGCAGCAGGAACAGTGACTAGAAGCCACCACCGTCGCCGCTGCAATTTCCGGCGAGAAACCCGAACGACCACCAAGACCACCTCCTCTGTTTTCTTCCCACTTCCCCTCTCTGTCCCTCTCACACTCCTCTCTACCACGATCTGAACAGATTAAGAGAAGAAATAACAGCAGCTGAGCAACCCAAAAGCAGAGCACGACCACCACCGCCGCCGGTCCACCATTGTCGCCGGCGAGGAGCTCCGCCAAGCTAAAAGAGAGCACCCACCCCCTGAAATTGACACTAAACCACTCCTAGGGACTCGAATAAGCCAGTAGAAGGCCCAATTGAACCCAGAAACGCTCTACTCGCCGGACTCGAGAACCACCACCGTGGCCATCGACGGGAAACTCGACCCGGACCGTTTCTCGATCGTTTCTTGCGATCTTTGTTACCGGTACGCTCTAATCTTCGCCTTGAGTTGATTTACATAATCAAAATCATATCTAGAAGCTTAGATTCACGTTTAGATTGATAAAATTGTAAATTCATGCGAAGGGGGGAGGTAATTGTCATTTTCAGAAACTGTTTTAGCTATAAGAGGGGGGTATTTCTGTTGTTTCAGTAAACTATGGGGGTTTCTTTGTTATTTAGCAATCTGAAAATATAAAAATAAATAAAATTATGATTTTAAAGTTAAATTAATTCATACACTTTATAGCTATTATTTTAATAATAATAGTAATAATAATACTAATACTAATAATAATAAATAATAATAATAGCCATAGTAATAATAATAACAATAGTAGTAATAAAATTAATCATAATAATAGTAGTAGTAGTAGTAGTAGTAGTAGTAGTAGTAGTAGTAGTAGTAGTAGTAGTAGTAGTAGTAGTAGTAGTAGTAGTAATGATAATAATAATAATATCAATTATAAGAATAGAAGTAATACTAATAATAATAATAATAATAATAATGATAGTAGTAGTAATAATAGTAATAAAAATAGTAGTAGTAATTTTAATAAATAAAAATAATAATAATAATAATAATAATAATAATAACAACAACAACAATAGTGATAATACTAATGGCAATAATAATAATAGTAGTTATAATAGAAATAATAATAGTTATAATTATAATAAAATAAAATTAAGTTAAGATAAAAATAGTGTCTAGTTAAATAAGATTTTTGTTTGAAAATAAAATATGATTATTTTATGTTTAAATCCATTTCTACAAAATACAGTTCTTAGTTTAATTAAGTAAAAGTGATTTAAATATATAGATAATCTATGCAAAAATAATTTCTATTTAAATAGAAGTTTCTCTCTTGACAATAAATTGAACTAGAAATATAAGTCGTAATTATTTTATATATTTAACGATTTTCTCAAGTTATAAAGAAGCAATTATTTGTAAGAAGAATAATTCCTCCTAACTTAAAAATCAATTTTGTTTATTATATATTTTTAATAGTTTCCATATTTAGTTTCTATGAATTTGATAAATAAATAGTTATTTTAATGGCATACTCTTTAAAGAATTTTAGCTACTTAGAAAATAAATAAATTGGCTAAAATAACATTTAGTAAATATTAATTTATAGATTTCCATATAATAATAGTATAATTTAAAAACGTTATTAAGAAAAGAAAATATAAGTATAGTATAGGAAAGTTAAATGAAACTCTTCAAGTTTATAGAAATTCATACTTTAACACGTGTATCGATAAACGCGTAGGTGACGAATCAGTTGACGAAGACTACGTGTCTTTCTAGGGGAACGCTACGTGCTAGTCATTGAGAAGCGAGGTAAGTAATATGCCAAGCCTAGTGTGCCCAGCTTCATTTCGTGTCGTAATGTGATTTTTAATAATTGTCTCAAAATTGTATTTTGTGATTTATATGTCTTA
This sequence comes from Linanthus parryae, assembly GCA_023055425.1. Lineage (NCBI taxonomy): Eukaryota > Viridiplantae > Streptophyta > Magnoliopsida > Ericales > Polemoniaceae > Linanthus > Linanthus parryae. Next base: position 94,539,566 of record JALGPY010000001.1, read on the forward strand.
TTTGTGACTACTTTATATTTTACAGAAGTTGCTTTGATTTGGTACTGTCACACACAAAAATAATAATGCGTAATAACGTAAAGTGAAAAGAGTTGTACGGGAGAAGCTCATTATTGTCGTGTTGACTTCAGTCACTCGGCCCGTGATTTAGATTGGTCGTGGTTGACTTCGGTCACCCGACCCGTTTATTTTAACCCGGTCGCAACCTGCCGGGTGTCTCCATGTACTCACCCCTCTGGCCGCAAGAAGTCTTTGGGGGCTGCCGGTAGTTAAGGTCATGGTAGCTAGTGATAGAATAGTAGATTCTTCCCCGTGTCAACAAAGTTAATAATACAGTTTTCTATGAGATTTGGACAGTTATAAAAGAAAAGAAGAAGAGATTGGGAATCGTATTCCCCGTTTACAAGTTGAAAAAGGAGTTTAAAATAAAGAGAAGATTACGTTTGAGTCATACTTTACTCTTCAAGTTTACTGTTTTATAATTCCTTCCTCTTTGTTATTACATGAAAAGTAAACATGCCTCGTCTTCCGTTTTACGAGCTTGGGTGTTGCTTACTCAGTACTTTATGCTGATTTTAGAAAACTGCGGTCTTTGTTTTCCTTCCCCCGCAGGTTTAGATGAAGAAGACTATGACATGACCGGGTACGAGACTCACTAAGGAGGTTCAGTCACACGCTGTAAAATAGTATGAATAACGTTAGCATAATGTATAATAGGAAAGTATGACAGACTCGAGGACGTTTTGTGATGTTTAATAGCATGTAATATATATGTTGGATGTTGTGCTTTTGATTCTCCGCCATTACTTTTAGCCTCGTCCTCCCCGATTCGTCCGAGTCGGATAAGGGGGTCGTTGCAACTATGCCTCGAGTGACCTAGGATATTTGCTCCCGTTATGTGGGAGGGACAAATTCTATCTACGTCCACTACGATCTCTAAGCTTGCTTCTTATTGTATCCAGTACACGCCTTTATAACTACCCAGTCACGGTGTAGCGTTTAACGCTACCAAAATCACAATAATCCACAACTAGAATATCTAGTGACTTCAAGTCTAAGGATGACAATACCATTGCACCGCGAGAAGCGCTTGTGACTTAACATAACGTGTATGTAGCCTTCTCGGAGATGGGTCAATCCAGTGTGACATTACCCTTAATGCACACCTATGTGTTGGATCATGATATCTCTATATCAATCCAACCCCATACTAATCTATAGATGATTGTCCCATTAATCATTATAATGGACTAGGGATATTTAAGATAAACAACACAATTGTAAATCTAAGGACTTCATTATATTAAATATCCAATAAATAATAAATGAATTTCTAGCCACAAATAAATTCATACTAAACTAGATTGCCTCTAGGGCATCTATTCCAACATTTTTAGCTCTTACATATTCTGAAACTAGACTCAAAGAGGGTCATTTTGAAGAAAAAAATCAACTTCGTAGCATTTTGGTTTGAGAGATAAGCTCAATCTAAATTGTATGTTTTCTGAAAATCCGTTTCTGGACCGCTCTTGCCATTTTTTTTAAAAACTCAATTTTCAGAAACCTATGGAACCTCCTATTTCTTTTGATCAAACTAGACACATCAGGGATTCATTCTGGAGAAGATGGAAATTTTTCCTATACTCCAAGTAGTAGTAATTGTTTTTCAAAGTTGAAAATTTCTGCCAAACTTGTCTCTGCATAAAAGTATTTGTTATTTTTGTAACTTGATATTTACAATGTCTATCAATGATTTTCTTGATGTTTCTGAAAGTAGACATATTTAGTTTCATCATATATTTATTTCATAATTTTAAGAGATGCTTTCATATGGAAAATATACCTCCAAAGTCAGAGCTACAATTCTGTCCAGAATTGTAGTTTCACCGTGTTTAGAAAACTTGAATTTTTGAAATTCTAAGTGTTTTGTTGGATTTATTTTGATAATTTAACATCATTATATGTGAATTAATGACATATAGGACTATGTGGCATGTAGGGTTGCATTTTTATTACCGATGTGTGATTGGTTGTAACGAGTACGTTATACGTGTGATTGTACACATCGACCTCGTAGGAGAGAGCGGTTGTCGTCGGAGTGCTAGACTTAGTTTCTTGAGTTTGGTTGTGCTTCATCTGAGTGGTAAGTACATATGTACGACCTTTTCATATCAAATGTGCGCATGTGTGTGATGTTTCAAATGAATGCTTGTTATATGAAAAAGTCTGAGAATGCATGTTTTCCACTCGAATGTTGTTAAACTATTATATTCATCTCCTTTGAGAATTCAATCGGAAATTACTTGTGAAATTTTGATATTCTGATTCTGTTTATGTGACAGAGAAGAAATAAAATACCTCTAATAGACTTAGGACGATGTACAGAGTACTGTTATTAATGGGAGGCGCCAAGCGATCCTCCATTTTCTTATGGCTAAGACCATTGAAGAAATGCTTCTTATTATTGGATAGAACTTTGATGTTCACAAATCCGCCCCCGATGAGCCCAAATGTATCAAGATATTGAGGCTAATGGGTTTATAGAGCTATAGAGTGCTACTTATACTTGTAAGGGTCACTAGGGTATAGGGGTGTCGACACTTAAGGCCTTTTAGCTAATGTTGTGAGCGGGGTTGACGAATGGGCTCCCTTAACGCTCGGGTTAAATAGGGTTTGATAGACCCTAGAAGAACCTTTTGTGATTACTTCATGATCCCTCTGTCTACATCGATCCCGCTGGTGGCTTTGGACATGCCTCAGCTAAACTTAACGGTTAAATTGCAGTTGAAAGAAAGTTTAATTACTCTATTGATGTTGTTTGTGGCTCTTGATTGCCTAATCTTATGAAATGAATTGAAAAGCATATGCTACTCGTGAATTATTATTTTTATCAGTTCAAATGGACTTGTTTACTGTTGACACTTTACTTGGCTAAGAATATCTTGAATACTCGTGATTTACAAATGTTTTAAAGTTGAGAGTTCACGCTACGCGATTAATTATAATTGTTCCAAGTTGTTCCGAAATCTATTACTTATAATTCTTTCAAATCTCTTGATTTGTTTCAACTCATGCTTCTGTGCCACTCGTTGCTTTACATTTCGTCGTGTGTATGTACTCAGTTTTTACTGATCATTTTCTTTAAAACTGCGTCGGCTTTTGCCATTTTAAAACTGCAGGTCATCAATCAAGGTGGGGGATGGGAACGCGCATTGAGACAAAGGAAGTTTATTTAAGTTTAGTTAAGTCATATCACTTAGTAGATCACAAACGTTTTGTTTTAAATTTTACTTATTATCGAGATTTTGTAATGTACTCTAACCGAAATGTAAACTTAATAGTTAATAATCTACTTTTGGTTATCGATTGTCGCGTTAACCCTGAACCGAGAGCCCGGGTCATTTCACGTACCTTGATTAATAAGGCTTGAAAGACCTTCGGTACAGATAACAAAAAGGTAAGGGCTTAAAGGATCACCTTGTCTGAGACCACGACTAGGTTGAAAAGTAGGGGTTTTCTGACCGTTAGTTAAGACACTAAAATTAACAGTAGAAACACATCTCATAATTCTATCCACAAACATAGGAGGAAAACCAATTTTTTGGAGAACAGCCGAAAGATAACCCCACTCAATACGGTCATAAGCTTAGCCATATCTAGCTTTAAGGAAAAGGAACCTGGAATACTTCTTTGGTTGTGCATAGTGTGTAAAAATTTCATTGCTATAATAGCATTATCCGTGATAAGTCTGTGTTTAATAAAAGCATATTGGGACTCGTCAATAATAAAAGGGAGAAAGTTCCTCAATCTATTAGCAATGGTTTTAGAAATAAGCTTGTAGACAACATTGCATAAGCTAAAAGGACGGAAATCGGTAAATTTAGAAGCATCTTTTTTCTTGGAGATTAAAACAATACAGGTTTCATTTAAACTAGAGATATCGCTTCCATTGTTAAGAAAATTGAGACAACAATTAACAACATCGTCCCCTACATCATCCCAATAAGTTTTATAAAAAGGAACAGGAAGACCATCGGGACCGGGGGCCTTGAGGGGGTGAATTTCATTTAAGGCATCCAAGATATCCTCAGGGCTAAAAGGCTTATTGAGATCATAAAACATGTTAGTAGAAATCTTGTGAGGAATAGAATCAATAACATGATCAAAGTTTTTATTTTCACTTGTAAAATGTTTTCTAAAATAATCAGTGAATATATTGCCAATATGGACAGGATCATTCACAATATTGTTGTCATCATTTTGGATCCTAGAAATCAGAGTTTTCCTTTTCCTATTAGTAGCAACTTTGTGGAAAAAGCAGTATTCTTATCACCTTCTTTAAGCCAGATGGCTCTAGACTGCTGTCTCCACTTGATTTCTTCGTTAGCATTCAAACTATTAATGTCTTTAATTGTATTTTGAATTTCATGTAGATTGGAGGCCGAAGGGGGAAGATTGTTCAAGAAATTAAGTCTTTGGTGCAACTGTCATCGCAAATGGGTCTGATTTTTATGATTTGTACGAACCCAGCTTTGCAAATTAGTAGTTACAGTTTTTAATTTTATTATGTAAAGACTGTAAACTTAAAAAATTAGACATAGGGGTGTACCGCCATACCTGCTGGATAATATCTCTGCAGTCCTGAGATTTCGTTCATTCCCCTGCGAAATGGAACGTACGGGGGCCAAGCTGCTGAGGTAGAACAGAGTTAAACACCAAGATGACTGGAATATGGTCTGACCCAGTGGTGATATAGTTATCAACGTTGATGTTACAAAACTGTCGGTCCATTGCATGGTTGACAACGGCTCTGTCAATATGATCGGCTACAAAATCAACATTACTGCGGCGATTATTCCAAGTAAAAGCATGTCCTTTAAATCCCATATCTCTTAGCACACAATCTGTTAATGCACGTGTGAACTCGGTAATCTGTCCCCAACTTCTCAATCTTTTTCCTTTTTTCTCCTTTTGAGAAAGAATCTCATTGAAATCACCAATTACCACCCAAGGTGAAGAGGAACCTGGGTTTAAACGACGCAACAACTCCCACGAGTACTTTCTGTTTTGGGTGACTGGATCCCCATAGAAGAAAGTAGCGTAGAATGGTTTATTCGATTCATCAGGTGGGCGAACAAAGGCATGGATGAAAAACATATCAATTTTGAACACTTTGAGATCAACCTCTTTTTTCTAATATAACAACAGGCCACCGGATAAACCTTGTCTAGGAACAGAAACACCTTGAACAAACCCAAATCTGAACTTACAGCGATCTGCTTGATAAGAATTTTGCTTTGTTTCCAACAAAAATAACACGTCCGGTAACGTGCTCCTTAGGAGGGATATAACAGAATGGAACGCACATGGCTTTCCCAGACCCTGCACATTCCAACTTATGAGTTTCATTGCGCTCGGCAGGACTGGTTTTTGCCGGTCTCTACCGTTTGGTGGGTAAGAAAACAGTCTCGATTACCCGATGATGTGTCAGAAGTGCTAGGTTCGCCATCAGATTTCTTCTTCGTAGCGTCTTTAGTGGAAGTTCTGGTTCTTCCCTGACTTTATCAAACAGTAAAGTGTTATCATTCTCCTCAACCGTAGTAGGAGTCTGGTTCCTTTTGATGCCCGTAGAGTTTTGATTGGAAGAGGATACTGCGTCACCCCTGTTATATGGAAGACCATATTTTTGACGGATAAGCCTAGTCTCCTCCAAAATATCACACTCTTCATCTTTCCCCTATCAACGTCTTGTAGTTCCCATTCATGTCTGTACTCCTTCCTCTGTTGTTTGTTATGAAATTCTTTTTCCTCCACAGACATCCCCAAATCATCTTCTCCTTCTGCAAACAAACCCCCTGTGTAAGTAGAACCTTGAGCATGGTTGAGGCATTGATTTCCCGAGTTCGAAGATGGTGAAGCAGAAGGACCAAAAGCATGAGTAATATCAGTGGTAAGACCCATCGCTAAATTGATCATGGCTTTATTAGTAAGACATTGACCGTAGAGAAGGGGCGCTAGATCTGGATTCAAATACTTAACCTTCGCTTCAGGCAGTATTTGACCACATGTCCCATGCGACCACAGTACGAACAGACATTAGGAAGTCTTTCGTAGCGAATCCATACATGGATGTCTCTACCTTTATCCAGTGTGACTTTCTTAGTCCTTGGGAACGGGTCCTTAACATCAAGAACCACCTGCATCTTAACCGTCTTCCCTGCTAGCACAACTTTTTTCTGAACCCAAGTATCCTCAACTGTTCCAAGGCTGTGTCCAATCTCCTTACCAATCAATTCCGTTTGACATCCTGTCGGTAGTCCCAAGATATGAACCATGAGAGATGTTTCAGAAAAATCAAGATCTGAGATGTCTTCCATCCATGAATCCCATTTCCTCATGACCATTAAGTCGCCGTAAAGGAACCAGGGTTGTGAGTTGTATATCATATTAACCGTTTCCTCCGAATCGAAAGAAAATTGGTAAATATGGTCCCCTTTAGGCACTACAGACATGCCAGGTGGGTCTTTCCAGGCCTTTGACATATGCATATGTAGCACACCCAGGTTAATTGTTTCTGCTGAGAAGATCTTTCCAAAGATGCTTTTCTGAAACACCCTTTTTGCTTGCTCCCTTGCTTCGACATACAACTTTGTGGCAGACTTTTCTTGTTCAGTGAGTTGTAGATGGTTGAGTAGGTATAAAAGATCAAGGTTTGCGATATCAACAGTGTGGGACGTATCCATTGTTGAAGGCAGTGTTAAACAAAGAAGGATAGAGCGATGGTGAGAACTTGAATTGATTCTGATAATCTTAGAAGATTATGAATAAAACCGAAAGAAATTGTCAAAAACTGACAAATTCCCGAAAATTACGTGATAAAAAAGGCTTGATACAAAAGATTTGGATGGATATCCGAAGATTTTGGGAGATTAGCAATCTTCTTCCGCGGAAGGAAACTGCATAGATAGTGGATTGTAACTAATTACCGAAATTTCAGGATCAGAAGAGAGGCGAGAGCGTTTTGAGCGTTTTTTAGATATTATTTAGATTGTAAGGGCATCTCCAACCCCATGGGGGGAGGGGGAAGGGGAAAATCGTATAAAAATACGGTTCATGTCCAACCCCCTATGGGGGGAGGGGGAGGAGGGGGTGCTATGGGGATAAATTTTGCCTTGGGAGAGGGATGGTTATGGGGGATTTCCCATGGACATCCCCTCAAATGATTAATTAATTGAATATTTGATAATTTTAATTACACATACTAATATTTTGTGATTATATTATGTATTTTATTATTATAACTAATAAATTTTATTTTGTATTATTTTTTAAAATTAATAATGTATTCACGATTGTTGGAAAATATATTTACGAAAAGTCATCATTATCTTTTTTTTTTGAAATTTAATAAAACTTATTTTTTATACTGTTAATAATTATAATTTCAATGCTTGCAAAAAAATAATTGTAATTTCAATAATTAAAAAATACGGTTAAAAATGTAATATATATATATATGTATATTGGTAAATAATTTTGCATTTACTTTTTTTTGGTATTAGTAATTCATTTTTAAATCATTAAATATATATTACAAATTAATTTTTTGGTGGGGGGAGGGGGGAGAAGAAATGGGTTGGAGACGATTAGTAGTTTGGCAGAGGGGGAGGGGGAGGGGGAGGGGGAGGGGGAGGGAGAAAATGGTGGGCCAGGAGGGGAGGGGGAGGGAGCCTAGTTAGTACCACTAATACTAGAAAACCAAACATGCCATAAAAGTAATTCATAAAAAAAATAAAATTATATGTCTAATATATTTTTGGAATACGGAGAAATAAAATTCTTTTGCGGAACATTACAATACGCGCGCTCACTCTCTATGTACTGGGATCTTTCCACAAACCGAGAAAACCTTACCCGTCCCCTTCTGTGAGACTGCGACTTCTACCCCGGTTTCTCTCTCTGGGTATCTGTAATCAATTCGCCGTATTTCCGTTTCAATTAAAATTCCGTTCTTTTTCTTGGTGAATCAGTCAGTAGTCAAAGCGAAAAGATGCCTCTGGGGATATTGTTAGGTTTAGCAAGGTCAATGCGAATAAAGAGGACATCGTCACTTGACATTCTCTCTTCCAAGCGAGGACCAAGGGACTACTACAAAGGAAAGAACTGCAAGCCTACTGGTTTCCATACACGCAAAGGTAATTTTTTCGCCATCTCTCTCACTTTGCCCTAATATTGCTTTCTTTTTTCATGCCATCCTCTTGGTTGTAATCCAACAGTGGATTGAATGTAGTACACATAAGTATGTTTTTGTATTGCAAAGTTTGATAATCTGAAATGGTGCCCCTGTTCCGCTTATAAGTGCTTGTTTTCTTAGCGTTGCTTGGGACATATTTTTACAACGACGCAACTGTTGAATTAGATTTTGTTTTTACTGTTCATGAAGGAGTGTCTTTTTTTTTAATAACCGTGGTGTCCGGGCCAGCTTCCGCGCACCTCAACTAATCCACGGGACCCTGGGGAGGCATGTAAATACCCAGTGGCCCCAAGGGGATTGGCGTCGGTGTGGTTCAGACCTGAGACCTAAGGGGAGCACACCCTTAAGCCCCAAGCTTTTGCCAACTCTGCCAACCCTTGGGGTTTATGAAGGAGTGTTTACCCATAAATTAAATGTAAATGTGTGTATATATGTGTGTATGTATACATATGTATATTTATTACATTAATTATAGCAGAGCCCAGGAGATTGACTGGGTGATCATTACCCCAAAACCACGACGCGTAACACAAATACCCTGATTGGGCGAGTGAAATTTCCACCCATACGTGTACACTAGTTACTTGGGATAGCACATTTGGTGATGTGACAAGACATTTTAATACACTGATCTTAAAAATTTCTCCATAGGGGGTAAATCAAAGTTAAATCAGTTACTAGAGCTCTTTTTGTTTTTTTTTTTTTTTTTTTTTTTTGTGTTTTTTCGTACAGAAAATGTAAAAATGGATCATGTCAGGGTTCCTGAATCCTGTGAAAAGCACTATTAGGAAGAACCTACTCAATTCATACCAAATTCTACAGGCTATCATATTTTGCAATGCCGTCCCTATCCACGAACTTGGGCAATCCTCTTTCCAGGAAACATAGTTGAAAGATGTATTTTTTAGAAAAAGGTTGTTTAAGCCGGTGGTCGGAACACAGATGATTGCTGCCTGCCGGCAAAGATTTGGTTCCTGTCCGTTGATTAGGTCTGGGGAGGTTGAGTGATTGGTGTTGGTTGTTTTGGAGGAAGAAGATGATTAAGGGTGGAGTTGCAGTGGAAAGTTCAATATTATAAAACAAAAATTACATGAACTTGGAGACTTCCTAACGGTATAAATAGACGGAAATCATTAATTTGCGGATGGCTTGATTGTTTTGAGGCGTATTTGATCAAATTAGAAGCTCAAGGTTGGTTTGATTTTCAAGTGAAAGTTCTTAAACCAAACTTCTTATGTAGGGGTGTGGTGAGGTGCGACGTGTTCCTGCCTCCTCATCCCGTTGGGAGAGAGGTCTAAATGTAACATCTATTTTCATATTATTTGTAAGATATTTATTTAAATGTCAAAATAATATAATAGATCATAGGCTAGGCTAGCACAATACATAGGAAAATACTTAAACATGATTTTAACACCAAATATCTATTATTAGAGAGATCGAAGAGATAGACAGAGAAACGCGACGAGGGAGAGAGTAGATAGAGAGAAAATACCAGAGAAAGAGAGACAAAATGCACCCAGCTGCATCCAAACTCCAAAAGGACCCAGTGCATGTGCCTCCGCGAAGGACTGACTGCTTCATAGGGTTCGAGTTTCTCGGGGTTTACAAAATATATGTTAGAATCCATGGGGTTCCACCAGAAAATCAATTGGCAATGAATGGAGTAACCCAAAAGGGTAACTATTTTCCATATTTTTATATACACTAGCTATTACTCCATGTCACACTGACGGACGTGTATCTAGAGGTGTTAGAGTTTCCTTCTAAGGTGACCTAACATTCTCTTGAATTATAGATATTTGGGATATAATTAGCGTGGCTTGGAGACTTCAATCAGCGAAAATTGAATTTCACATACGGATCTGATGGCAGAACAAGAAGTTTATACAAAATTGTCATAACATTATCACTTAAGATGTCCAAGAGCGACCTTTCTCTTTTTCCCTGGAAACCAAAGTTTGCTCTTGAACTTTGGTTACTTCCATGAAGATAGAAATCATGTACCTCTTGTTGAAGTCTGCAATTTCTTATTTTCAGGTGACCTTTTTTCTCTGTGGCTTTATTTACTCCCTCATTCCTGCATGTTAATCTTCTTGTCGCCACTACTTATGCTTCAGGAGCTGATTCTTATGCTTCATATTTTTTATGGTTACACTATATTTTTTTACTGTCTTGACCCTTTTGTCCACGAAAGACACTGTTACTCTTCATGACATTGTATCCGAATCCTTCCTGGGGGACTGACCCCCGTATATAAGTAAAGAAAATAGAATAATTAGCCTCTCCAAACATTTCACATCTCTCTTGCTCATCATTCCCGCGTTCCAATTTTCTCTCAACTCCCTCTTTTAAACTCATCTCCAACTGGTTGTAAAAACTAAAGCCTTGTTTGGGTAGCGGATATGATGAGGGGATAAGAAAATGGTATCTCCCTGTGTTTGGGTGCGGGATATGTGCGGGGATACCATATCCCTTTCATTTTCCCCTCCCCATTTTTGCCTTAAATCTTGTATCCCACCCGAACAAAATTGAGAGGATATGAGAGGATGTTAAATTGTCTATTTTGCTCTTACATAATTTTGACAATACCCTTTGGGATGGCTGCAAAGAGTGGAAAGGTACTTCCAAATGTACGACATGCATGATCAACAAAAACTCATTATGGTGTCACAGCCCTTAAAATGAGAAGCACAGCGTTGGTTGAGGTCTGAAATTGACAGCATAGATACACTCAATGGACACAGTTTGGGGAGATGCTCTATGCTGAGTTTGCTGAGCCTGGCCATGAAAACTTGTTAGGCTAGCTCAATAAATTGGTGCAGCACACAACAGTAACAGAATACCAACCAAATTTGAGTTTTTAAGACCTAGAACTAAGACATTGCATCATTGGGTGGATGAGAAGTATTTTTTCAAAAGCTTTCTAAGTGGTCTTAAAGTTTATTTGCAAAGTGCTGTGCTGCTGCAATTTTCCAAGACCCTGTCCCAAGCTAAAGCCATCGCTAAATTGCAGGAAATGCACGTGAATTCCTTAGAACAATGAATGCAGCATAGTGTGAAGGGCTGGATCAAGAATAGCTACATCAGTGCTAGTAATCGTAATAAACCATAACTTAACAATCGTAAGGGGTTAAGAAGATGGACATTGCAACAAATAAAAGTAAGGGAAATGTGCCAAGGACTTACAATGGGAACTACAAGAAGTTGACTGCAGCTGAAATGGAAGACAAAAGGGATAAGAAATTGTGTTTCTTATGTGATGAACTACTACCTCCCTTCCCTCTCTTTCTCCCCGACTTTTTTATCCGTAATCGGGTCACTTTGACCCCATTATTCGGATAGCAAAATGATGCCATTTTTTGATAATTTTTAATGGTGTTGTAGAACAAAGTTTAATCTACAATACCATGAAAAAGTTACCAAATTCTTGCAGAGTTTTGCTAATCAAATCGCCGGGTCAAATTGACCCAGTGAATAGTGGTAGAAGTCAAACTGGGGAGAAAGAGAGGGAACGGAGGTAGTACACTACAGGGCACAACTGTAGAAAAAAACAGCTTTATCTCTTAACTTGGAATGAGGAGGCTGAAGAGGATGAGCCACCTGACTTGGTAACACCAATGGAGAAGCCTACACGGGAGCCAGTGTTAGCAAATCACGTCTATAATAGTGAACCGCAAACTGGCATTTTATTACATGCTATGTCGGCTCAGACACTACAAGAATAATGGGGCATATAAACGACAAATGGTGCATATATCCCAAGTCCAACCAACCCTTTGTACTCAAGGACCCAAGCCGAAACATCACGAGGTACCGAATCGACGCCTGAAACGTTACCCTAGTTGAATACCAGGCTTGTTGCTTGACATAGTATGGGAAGTGACAACATACCCTGCTTGTCGAGCGGTCTCGGTTCTTTCTCCCACACTTGTCTCAGTAACATGACCACCTCTTTGTTGCACAACCTGACCCTTATTGACCACCTCTCAGTGCCTACCCCATAAACCACCTCTTCGTCAATTACTTTCTCGCACCCTTATTAATCACCTCTTTGTTGAGTTGTGCTGAAACAATCTATTCAGGTATCTCTTTTGGCAGTTAATCCCAAGCCTCCCTTATGGCTATATTTTCGTATTCAATAAATCGGGACTTGGCGAGATTGACCCACTAACCCATATCCGAAGGACAACATTCAACTGCCATTTGCAACAATTTCTTTATGTATTCGGGTAGAGTTTTGCACGTGTGGGTTTGATACCCCGAGATGTTTCGGCTTGTTCTTCAAGTACAAAAGGTTGGTGGGGATAGAAGCAGGAGAGTGGTTTGTTGAAGGCTCGACGAAGATCATTTGCGTGTTTTACAACGGGGGTAGGCAGTGTATACTAGTGGCAGCGGGTGGGTATGTGGAAAGGGAAGAAGACGACAGAGTTAAGAACATAGAGAAAAGGGAGAGAAAAAATAAATTTGATGGTGCATGAAAAATAGTGGAAGCAATTATTTAGGCTCCGTTTGGTTGGTGGTAAAACATTTTCCCGTAAAATGTTTTCCCCTTTTTTGGTGTTTTTGCTGTTTGGTTGGAAATAAATGTTTTCCTGTAAAATGTTGTCCCTCAAATGATGTAAAATGATTTACACATTTCAAATCCGTAAGTCATTTTCCGGAGAGTGAAGGAGCACAACAACTGATACTAACACCTCCACACCACTACCACCTACCTCCCCCACGACTCATCACCGCCACCCATCACTACCATTTCCGTCACGGCCCACTGTTGTGGCAAGAGTTAACCAAACACGAGAAAGTAATTGCAGGGAAAGCTTTTTCACGCAAAACATTTTACGCTGCGAACCAAACAAGGCCTTAGAAGGTAAAATTTGTCATAACAACGAATTTTGTGTAAGAAGCTTTTTTCCTTCTGTAATTATGAGCTCCCTTAATAAAATGGCATTCGGTTTCCACTACCAAGGACATGAGGTGCTAATACATGCCAGCCAAACACCACCGGCAATCACACCTGTGCAGCTACAAGCCGTTCATCAATATTATAACTAACATGAGCACTGGATCAAGGCTCAATTCTACTCCATTAATGTCATAAAAGAGGTCCACACCATACCCACTCCTATAGGGCCATGACTCCAACAGTACAGTGATGTGTTTGATGAACTCGAACAACTGCCACCTGGCTATAAGGAGCCAAGATCACCACATACCTCTTGTTAAGAGCACCAACCCTGTGTTTCTCAGACCCTACAGACATCCGTACGTTAAAAAAATGAGATAGAGAAGATGGTAAAAGAAGTTTTAGGATATGACATCACAAAATCCAATACAAGCCCTTTTGCAGCTCTAGTACTCTCGGTGAAGAAGAAAGATGGATCCTTGTGATTGTTTGTGGACTACAGAGGTCTAAATGAGGTAACTATCAAGAATAAATTTTCTTTACTCAAGTGAGCAGTAATGTTCACCAAATTAGATCTCATGTTGGGTATCACGAAGTAAGAATGTGTGAAAGGGATATTTAGAAATCAGCTTTTACAACTCGTGAGGGTCTATTTGAGTTCAAAGTGATGCCTCTTGGCCTCACTAATGCCCCAACCACTTTCAAAAGCTTGAGGAACCAGGTTTTCAAGGACCAATTGAGAAAAATGGTACTAGTCTTTTTTATGACTTCTTATGTACAGTAGTAGCATGGAAATGCACCTCAAGCACCTGCATACAGTGTTCAAGATCCTAAGAGCCAATCAATTGTATGCCAAGCTCAACAAATGCTCTTTTGGCCTAACTGATGTAGAGTATCTAGGCCACATTATCTCTGCACATGGAGTGATGCCTAACCCCGAGAAGGTGGAAGCCATGGTTCAGTGGCCACAACCAACTTAAAACATTGAGAGGGTTCTTGGGTTGACCGGGTACTATAGGAGGCTTGTTAGAGGCTATGGCATTATTTTCAGAACCCTTAGACAACTTTTTAAGAAGGGTGCTTTCCATTGGAATGAGGAAGCCACACAAGCTTTCTAACAACTCAAGCATGCCATGGCCACCACACCAGTTCTCACCCTCACAGACTTTTCTCAACCATTTCTAGTGGAGACAGATGCAAGCGATGATAAACTGGGCAGTTAATGCAACAATTGCCTTTTTCAGCAAGGCCTTGGCTGCCAGACATTTGGGACTATTTACCTATGAAAGGAGTTACTGGCTTTGGTACATGCAATCAGTAAATGGAGGTCATATTTAGAAGGGAGTAAATTCATCATCAAAATTGATCACCACAGCTTGAAGTATTTGTTAGAATGAAGAATCACAAGAACGAAGAATCACAACTGTATTACGAAAAAAATGGATTATTAAGTTATCGGGCTCCAATATGAGATTCAATACAAAAGAGGACAAGAAAACTAGTCAACTGATGCACTGTCTAGGAGGAATTCTGATGACTCAAGTACCCTTCACAGTGTGCAACCATTACTTCTGTACCCGAAAATGGATACAAGAGCTCGAAGACAGTTAAGCCACTGATGACTGTGCATAAACACCATAGCTGCATTGTCTGTCACCTCCAAGATCAAGGAGAGTCCCAAGAACAGAAACCTGATTTATGTGGGTAAGGGAACAGTTCTCAGGCTTAATATCATCAAGGAACTACATAAGCAGGAGGGGGGCACTCGATATTTTGGGGTACCTACAAGAGGGTTAAACTCACGTTTGTATGGTCTGGTCTTAAGAAAGTATGGTAACGACTATTGACATTTGCCAAAGAATGAAGTAAGAGCATGTACCCTACTCTACCTTGGGTTGCTACAGCCCTCAGGATTTTTGGGTACCTGCAAGAGGGTTAAAACTCATGTTTGTATGACCTGATCTTAAGAAAGAAGTGAAAGAATGGTAAAGACTTGTGACAACTTTCAAAGAATTAAGTCAGAGCATGTACCCTGGGTTGCTACAACTCTTGCGTATTCCAAACAAATCCAGGGAACACACTACAATGGACTTTATTGATGAATTACCTAAGTCAGAAGGCAAAACAACCATGTTAGTGGTCATTGACAGGCTCATAAATGGCCATTTCATCCCTCTTAGACTCCCTACCGTGAATCGTGATAACCAGGTAGCCACTGCATTTTTCAACAGTTTACAAGCTAGAAGGTTTACCCGGCTCTATTGTGACAGATAGAGACACTGTCTTTCTCAGCCACTTTTGACATTCTCTCTTCATGCTGTTGGAACTTCTCTCAAGTATACAAGTGCGTGCCATCCGCAAACAGATGACCAACCTACGTATCTCAGTTGAAGAAAGCAGTGGGAAAGTACACTTAAATCACTCCAAATTTACCCCAGCCGGGGATGGCAAGAACTAGTGGCCATCCTTGACAGAAGATTGGTGAGCAAGGATCTACTTCTTTTTTGCAGGTTTTGGTGCAGTGGGCTAAACCTATCTCCATCCGAGGCCATCTGGAGGGTTACTATCGTCTAAAGGAACATTTTTAAACCCTTCGCGAGGACACAAATGATTTCAAGGGGCGGGGATTTTCATGAACCCTAGTTCAAACCCAGATGCCGTTAAAAGGAATTGGAGCTTTTGTTTGGATTGTCCCACGTGTATTGCTTGTTGAATGCTTCAAACGATTAGTAGAACAGCGTCATAAAACCAAAGAGACACCGTTTCCCTTAAGTATGACTATTTTAATAATTAGTTTCATTTCCTGTAGTTTCGTTAATTACATTTAGACTCAAATGGAGAAAAGCAATAACAAATTAGTTTCCCTCCTTCAGTTTCATTTCTCTCTTCTGAATCTCTCTCTCAATCTTCTCCGGCAAGCCAGCCGGAATCGGATTAAACCACCTGGGCTCCTGTCAAGTTGTATCAGAGGCCAGAGCAGGTTTCGAACCAAACGTTTCTCGATTCCGGCATCCCAGCCCGGAGCAAATCAACCACTAACTGATGGTGACTTCAAACTGATTCTAGAAAAAAGTAGGTTATTATTGTGAACCTTGAAAACCATAAGCAGTTTAAAGGATCTGAAAGTAGTGTTCTTTCCCGATTTACACAATTACAGAGCAATTACCCGGAGATTCTTGTGACTTGTGAGAAAGGTAGAACATACCAGTAATGGACAATAACATATTTTGTGTTGAACTAGCAAAGGAGTAGTGAGTTTTGCCGTCAGGGAAGAAAGGTTCATTGGTGTCCATGTAGAGAGAGACTCAGGGTAGGCATTATGAGCTTTTTCTTGTAAATGAGGTGAAAAGTGGAGGGTAATTAGGTCAAATGTGCAACGAGAATTGAAGGTGATGGGAGGAGGAAATATTGAAGGAGAGGATCCTCTACCGTTGTTCATATGCGAAATTCACAACCCACAAGATTAATTTGTTCTAGTAATCAGATTCTTGAGTTCATTAACACTCACACTACCGTTGTTCATATACGAAATTCACAACCCACAAGATTAATTTGTTCTAGTAATCAGATTCTTTAGTTCATCAACACTCACACAAGTATCTAAAAAGTTATTATCCTATGCAAGAACAATTGAATTAACTGGAAAACCCTGTGCAGGACTTGGTTTTTGGTGCAGGAGCAAGTAGTAATCGAATGTCTCAAACCTGAGGTTATTTGGTTTGACCCTGTCAACAGAAGGCGACATGGAGTGCGGGAAACAATATCGTTGAAGAGTGAATTATGATTCACTGTCCCATCCCTTGGATTGGGGTGGAAGTCGACAGTGGTGAAGGAGGAGATGCAGCAGGGGAGGGGAGAGAAGGTTGAAGTGAGGGAAGGAGAAGACTTTGGAGACATGGCGATGAATCATGAAGCATTCATTGCTTACTAAGGTGTCTTACAAGGAAAAAAGGGTCAAGACAGTAGAAGAATAGTGTAATCATCTAAATAAGCAGACTGTTTGGGGCGGTCGAAGAACAGAAGTTGCAAACTAGACTAATCTTTAGTTTATGTTGGAATACATTTGTCAGGGTCTTTGAATATGACCTCTCTAGGTAAGGCTGGGCAAAACCTTTACTTTCTTCAGCCAGTTTTTAGGCCTTGTATGGAGTCAATAAAGTGCATAATTTAGTGAGGGGCTGAGGGAGATGGTGGCATTAAAAAGAACCAAGTGTGCTGCTTCTGGGTAAATCCAACTCTTCAACTTGAAAACCTTCTGAGTATTCTAAATAATTATGATATGTTTATTTACTCACAGATGTCCTATGATTGTGCAGGTGGATATGTAGTGGTGAATGAGAAGCTACCAAATTATATTGTCCCCGATCTTACTGACTTTAAGGTATTTATTTGACGTCTTTTACATTTGTTTGAGATTGACGGTGTGGAAGTTTTCATTAATCTATACCGATTTTGGTGCAAATGAGTCATTGATTTTGCTTTTCCATCCCAATGTTGCTCCCTATTCTGTACTTCCAGATGAAGTTGGAAAATCTTGAACTCTTTTAATCCTATGGTTGTACTGAATCATCTGAGAACTTGGTATAATTTAAATTGTCTTCCGATATCAGTACCTCTTGATTTAAGTCATTGGACAGAAAATTGTAGTTTAGATGGGATGCTTTGGCTCTTACTCCTGTCACTCCGTTACGTAGAAAACAGGGATCGAAAGTAGAAAACAAGTAATTGCTTTAGCTTGCCAGAGTCCTGATTTTCATTTGCCCTTTTGATGCATTACTTGAACTTGGCGCAAGGTTTCATTTTTTTTGGGTGATTAGTTGAAATGCTTGGCACCAGAGCTTCATGCTCTTTTCTCAAATGGTTTTAGGAAATAACTGCTAGATATAAGGTCCAGAGGTAGAGCGTAAAAGATTACATCATGCAAAATGTAGCTGATGATCAATTCCTATCTCTCTTATTAGTCTATGGTACAATCCTGTTTCTAGAAACAAAGCTGATATATATATATATTTTTTCCTTGCATATGCCGCAGCTGAAGCCATACGTCTCTCAGTGCCAAGTAATAAAAGTTGCTGAAGCTGAAACTTAAGCTACATTCCCGCATCTTCTTTGGCTTATCTCGTTCGGCTTCTGTTTTGGTGAGAGGAAAAACTTTTTTTATGAATGAACTTCTGAACTTTGCTTACATTAGTATCGTAATCTGTACTACTAGCACTTTTGATACTGTTTTCGTTTCTTCCATCACATTTGAACATTTTTGGCCAACCTATGTTGAATATTATCAGTAATAGCAGTCGGGTAAATAATCAAAATATTTGGCAGGAACTTGGACGATATAGATTTGCTTGAAAATTCATTGCACTGAATCCTCGTACTATGGTATTTGCTCCTACATTGTTGTCGGTCCGTCTGATATGTTCTTGGTCAACGAGTTCTCAGAAAGGGGGGTGCATTTGCGTGAAGACAATACCTGTTACTCTGGAGGATTTCAGGAGATTTGTTGTGGGTAGACCTCCATTGAAATTGGCATATTTTTATTAATCGATTTAAGTTTTTCATTAGATCGATGTTCCAAGGAAATGAACGAATGAAGTACGTCAAAGAAGTATCTTCTGGAGTTGGTCATTGGGATATGAGTTACCCATGTTAGTCTCAGAACCAAAATCCTAGGAATATAGAATTGAATTGAATATGCATTACAGTACAAAGCTTGCACTTTTATTCTATTTTTTCTTAATTTTCTTGTCTGGAATAAAACAATATTTGTACATGGGTCAATGAGAGTACATAATAAATCTGAATTGTCAACAGGTATAGTTCAATATTTTTGTGTTTGATCACTACAAACTATAACATCTAACAAATACCAACATAAGATGATAATAAGGTAATTCAGTTTAGTGGCTAAACCACATGTTTACTAGAAAGTACAAGTCATTTATATTTATATAATGAGTTTTATTTTTGATTATGTGCAATAAGTAATATGTAATGTGATATTGGGTTGTATATTTATATTAGTGTGTGTGTGTGTGTATAAAATACTCCGTATAATGTAATGTAACATAATATGATACTTAGAACGTTCATCATAAAAGTGAATTGTCAAATTTGTGTAATGGTGAAATTACCAATTTAATTTATGTCGTATTCCCTCTCGTTTATTTCTCTGTGTATTTAGGCAAAATATGGGCGAAGGGGAAATGAGAGGGATAGGCGAAGGGGAAATGAGAGGGATATGGTATCCTCTCATATGCGCCTCACCTAAACAAAGAAAATAATAGATAGAGAGAGATACAATTTCTTTACCCCTTATCATATGGGAGCAATGGAGCATGTAACAGTTCCGACGGGGAATATGCCACGGATGGCAATACGCGACACAACTGAAGTTTCTCGCTCTAACTGTACAGAGAGGTCGGAGCACTTCTCCAAATTATCCCATTTGTTAAATTTTCTCAATTTACTGTTTTGCTGTAAAACTCTGAGTTCCGCCCATATATCCAAATTTGATCTAAAATTTGTGCATGGGAACAAGCCATTTGTTTTCACCCTTTAATTCAGCTCTTATGTGGAAATTGGTCATTGCTGTTCTATTTTAAGTGCATGTTTTGCATCACAGATTTTAATCCCAATTGGAAAATAATTCTGTCTTTTCAGCCATATGGCAACACATAAGTTTAAACTGAAATTCTGCACATCAAATGAATTCCAAAGCAATTGCAAATTCTCCAACAATGGACATTTTGCAACTGACAATCTCAAAAAGGTAAATTCTTAATGCATCTTGACACGAGCATTGTAGTTGATTCCAGAAAAGTTTAGATTACGTCAAATTGATCAAACTTAAGTTCTATAAATTCAGCTCTACCAAACATATTATGCTTTTCAGTTAAGCTTAAATTTTCATTTCAAATTATTTTCAGCTAATTTTTAAATTTTCAAGTGATACCAAACAAGTCTACAGAACATCCAAGACATTGACACTTAGAGCCTGTTTAAATTCATTTAAGACATTGACAGTTAGAGCCTGTTTGATATCCGTTTTAAGATAAAAAAAGACCAAAAAAAACACTGAAATGTTGTTTCCAGAAACGCCTTAGAAAACAGGCTTAAAAATACTAACAAAAGACAATAATGTCAAATGCATTTCAGAAAAAAAGGACTGTCAAACATGCACTTAATCACACACCATGTAACATGAGAAATCAAAGTCGATAAGAAAAGGTGCAAAACATATGGTTTGTGTCATTCTCTTTGAGCGACTCAAGTATCCAGTAAACTTTGGGACCTGGCATTAGAAAGCCTTTCTATTTTGCGATTCGCTCTTAAAATAAACTCTGCCTTGGCCTTTCAACCCAAACTGTCCATGTAATTTACACAGTATCCGCGTTTTTATTCAAAATGCATCGGGTACCTCAACTTGTATATGTAGAGCAGTCAAAGATGTTAAGAACGGCACCACCATTGTTCTGTGAAAGCCAACACACCGTATCTCACTACAATTCCGACTGAAATGTTGCGTCCACATGAAGGCTCCGTTTGGTTGTAGGTAAAATATTTTTCTGTAAAATGTTTTCCCTTCTAACATATTTTCACTCAAATGATGCAAAATGATTTACCGGTTTAAAGTTTCCGGAGAGTGAGGCAGCATGATAACAACTCATACGAACACCTCTACCACCAAGAACCACCATTGCCGCAACCCACCTCCACCGCCACTGCCGTCGCCGTTTAATGGCACCATCACCAATTAATTAATGTGTTATATGCAATTTTGTTTTAATAACATTAAGGCACAAGCAAAATATTTTGCAAGTGTCAACCAATCACGAGAAAAATGATTGCAGAGAAAACTGTTTCACGAAAAATATTTTACGCGAAGAATGTTTTCCTTTGTAAAACATTTTACTGCCAACTAAACGGAGCCAAAGTTTTCAAAAGAAAACAGAACTCATTACGCATTTACACAATCTTGGCTCTGGTTGTGGGAAGATCAATGTATACACCAAAACACAACGTAAAAGAAGAGAGCGCTTATACGCTTCTCTTTTATTCCCCCATCTCATTACACTAGCTAGCTACAACACACCAAATGCTTAGCTTAGCTGATCAAGCACAGTATTCAACCCTCTGTTTCATGGAAATGTTGCTCTCCGCATGCCCGAAAACCTCTTTCCTCTGTCTCTTACCTCTCGGACGGAGCAGCCTAGACCAAAACCCACCTTTCTTGTCCTTCCTAACCGAACTTGTTTTCGCTTCGAACGCCACCGACCGGCTCTTGCTAAGCCCACTATTACTCTTACTCAGCATGAAAGAGATAGAAGCCAGCACGTCCGAGGGCATCCGGTGGTGGCTGCGGTGGTGCTCCGGCGATGCATTGGCGGAGATGGAGGCGGCGGAGTGCACGGCTGGGGAGGAGTAGGAAGAAGAAGAAGAGGAAGAATATCGGAAAGCCATTAGCGTCGAGTTTTTGGTGTAGTAATGATAATTTGAGAGGTTTGAGAGTCTTTCGACAAGGCAAGCTGAGCAGACACCTGGTTGTCGGCGGTGGTTTGGGTGGCTCTTGCACGGTGGCTCGAGGTATTCTGGTTCAGGGTAACCCATTTAGGTTTTGATATCTTTCTATTGCTTTTCGAAGGTTCTGGCAATGGTGAAGAGTCAATAGTTCAGGAGTACTTATATGGAGATCATAGTGGTTCTGAACTCATGGGCTTGATTAGTTTGGTTAAATTTTTCTTGATTGTAGAGATTGAAGAAGGGGAGGTGCATTTGTTGATGCGTTGTATCCGGAAGATTTTCATGTTGGAACCAAATTCTGTTGGAAATAGCGAAAATTATTTTCGTTTTTTTCGAGCTTATTTTATAGTGCGCTTGTCGTCCCAAGACAGAGCAAAACCATGGTTTAATACTAAGCATTGAGTGATAAAATACACAAATGAAAAGGGTGGGTGATCGATGTATAACTCAAAGTGGGCCTGCCAATGGGCCGGGCTTGGTGTGGATCCGAAGTTGTATGGACCTTTTACCGATCCGGCATTAATGGATCCGCCCGCCCCCCTTAAAGACCCATTGGTCCTGGACCGTCCATGGCCCAGCTCAAGTACTCCCCAACAACAAAGTTTTATTTGCTGTTCTATTTCTACTTGTCAACAAAAAGAGAACGAAAAATCTATTTGAGACTGAAAAAAAAACTAGAGATTACAAAGGAAACTAATGTAGAAGCTAGATTCATAAGTTGAATCGCTTGAAATGACGAAGCTAGCTAAATAAATTCTTGAAGCAATTCCAACATATTGACCTGGTATTGAAGGATTTGAATTACATCAAGGTTACGTAGCTAGCCAGTAGTAATATGAGCTATGAAAGAATTGAACTCGAGTCGAGAAACTCCGCCTTCCTTCACCGCATTTCTAGTTGCCTCACTCAATTCCTCAGCCTTTTTCCTCATTTCATCCCCTTCTGTTGAAGCTATCAACCGCGTCACAGCCTCTGAAATAGTCGACGAAGTCACAATCTCATCTTCGGGAACCCATTCCTTGACAAAGAACCCCATCTTCAACACGTTTGTCACCCAAAATGCGTTCTTGGGCTGGTCCGCGTGCATAGGCCAGGCAGCGATCGGCACGCCGTAGGTGATACTCTCAAGGCATGAATTCCAGCCACAATGGCTCATGAACCCACCTGTTGATGGGTGTTTGAGAATGTCCTCTTGGGGTGCCCAATCTTTCAATATCAAACCATTCCCTTTCACCTTCTCTTCATAACCTTCAAGCAATTCACTGTTACTCTTAGGTTTATCAGCAGAATCAGCACCAACTTCTTTGAAAATATCTCCTCTGTCTACATCTCTTAATACCCAAATGAAATTCTGTTTGCTTTCCTCCAACCCTTTTGCTAGCTCTACGATCTGCTCACCTTTCAATGGAGTTATCGATCCAAAAGAAACATATAGGACCGATTTAGGCGTCTGCCTGTCAAGCCAATCTAGGCATTTGTGTTGGCTGCTTGAAGAAATCTTTGCTTTTTCATCAAACCCTGTGGCTAAATTGAGCGGCCCAATTGCCCGAAGTGGTTTGTTGTTGTAGCTCTCCGTCTTTCTCAGGAAATCAATATATTTCTCTTCAATCGACCTGCAAGTGTTGTAGATAAATCCAGACGCGTCCTTCATACTGCCAAGTTGAACACCCACAAACTTAAGGAAGTCCTCGGTGTAGCATTTTTCCAAACTAGGCAAGCCTTCTGGTTCCTCTTCTTCTAGTGGGTAAGATTTCTCAGCTAATTGCCAAATATCGTAATAGGTAGGGAACGCACCAGTAGGTCCGAAGATGTAGCATTTTGTAGTTGGGGAAATCGAGGTGGAGTCTTGAACCACGTATGACATGAGGATGTCGTGGATGATGATGACTCGTGTGGCTGTTTGGGAAATTTCTCGTAAAAATGATGCCATGGGCTCACGGAGCTGCAAAGTGGAGTCGAACGAGGGTTGGAGATGCATTGGGAAGCGGATCGAGGGGTCTGGCAGGGGAGAGGTGAAATCTGGTGTGGGGAATTCGCGGAAATTGATTTTGGCGATCGCGTGTTGGTTGTTATAGCGTTGTCTCACTTGGCGGACGTGGGTGGCTGAGCAGGCGTAGTGGACTGGGACGTTGGTGTAGGTGGAGATGAGGGAGGAGAGCTGGAGGAGCTGGTTGAGATGGCTTTGGGCTGGGAAAGGCACTGCAACCACTACCACTGGATGGTGTTCTTGTTTTGGTTTGTGTTCACTCATCTTGTGGAGATTTCTGGATCAGAAAAAAGGGAAATGAAATGAATGACTTCTGGTTCTTTTCTTGTTGGATAGAAAGAGGAATTGCGACAGGGATTTATAGAGGTTGTTTTCATCTGGTATCACAACATTCTCTGACTGGAATGTATTTGGACTTGATTGATTCCTTTTGTTTTCTTTTGTGGATAATTTTTCCTAAATTTTGAGTAATTTTCTGTTGTAATGTTGTTGTCTGATCAAACAAGTTAATGGACGTTATAATCCACACATAGTAAAATTGATGAAAGGAAATTGAACTAGTCCAATTTTGAAAAGTTGTTGATTTGAGGATTCAAAACCATGTGCATGAGAAGAGTCTAAGTGTAGTATTATTTTGCTTTTAAATGCCCGGGACGGCCTTCTCTTGTTGTTTATGCAAATGGGTTGTTTATGCAAAATTTACATATTTTGTGTAAAAAGTATAATCCAACAGAAGAGGCATCTTGTCGTGCAAAATGAAGAACATGCATCCACCTCACCATATTTGACGAGAATTGTCCCATCGGCATTTTGATTCTTTAATTTAACCCATGTTTCCTAATTTTTCTCAACCACTTCTCCTATATTTTCTACATAGTTGTCCTTCAAATATCTCTCCCATCTCTACTATTAATTGGTTTAGAAAATGACGTGTAAAGGAAAAATACACCTTTATAATGTTTTTGCATTGTTATTGTTGGAGAAGAAGTGTGAAATTGTCATTATGCAAAATGCAAAAGTACAATTTTTATGTAAAATTTGCACATTACTGCTGGAGATGCTCTAAATGTGGCCGAGATCAACAAGATAACATCGCAGACAGATGTTCGGGCCAGGGCATATCCCCTCACTAAAAAGAGATTATATACTAAAGATAAATTGAAACATAGGAGGATAGCCTTTTTTGCTAAGTCACAGAAAGAAAGAAGCAAGCTTCTTGCTGGCTGATTTTGCTACGGGATGTGCTATGCATATAGACACCGGAGAAGAGAAAAAAATCGAAGAATACGTTGTCACAAGAGTGTAACAAGTTTATGCTATCACTTCAGCTTGAAGGAGTTACACCCAGATCGTGTATCAAAAGATAGATGAAACTACTCTCACTTGCATGTGGTAAGCGTCGGGGTTAATAATCGGATGCCACAGTAAACTACTCGAGCTTTCATTCTTCTTCTGAGTGACGAGGTTACACTAGTGAGTGAGAGGGGGCTAGAGCCTAGCGACCTCCTTTCGTAGTTTAAATGAAATGAGCAAGTAGATTGATATATCTCTTTCTACCACATTCTATATTAGAACTCGATATAGCCTTATTGTAGTGTACTATATAGTATGTAAAGTTAAAAGCTCTATAATGGATTCTTCATATCTATCTTTTTCTTCATATGTAGATATCAAAGTTATATATGGGATGTACATAGCACTCAATTATATTTATTTCTCTGTTGGCGTGACTACCAGCCGTGAGTAGGGATGGCAATATGGTCCGACCCGATATAAGATCCAAGCGATCCGAGGCGAATGGATCGGATCCGAATCCGGTCCAATTGAAAATGGATCGGATTTGGATCCGGAAAGCCAGACCTGAACGGATTTGGATGTGGATTTGGATATGAGAGCAAATTCACCAGGTTCCGACCCGATCCGATCCGACGTATGTGCGTACTTTACAAATATATCCCTATTATCTCACCACTTACCCTTACAAGAAGAATACTATAGTAAATCTAACCTACAAAGCTATTTATTTTGTTTTTTAGGCTTCATAACTTATGAACATGATTTAGCGTATGAAATAGTGTTTTTTTTTTTTTTTTGTTAGTTTTTCTATTTTATTGCAGACTCGATCCGATCAGAATCCGATCCGACCACGTACTATATGGATCTATGGATCGGATTTAGATCAGCTGAATGAGACCCGATCCGATTTGATCCGAATCTGATGATGATCCGAACGGATCTGGATCGGATTTGGATCCTATTTCTCCTGGTCGGATTTGGATCGGGAATGGGCTGATCCGATCCGGATCCGACCCGTTGCCGTCCCTAGCTGTGAGTGATACCGAGTGTGTATAGGCAATTTATAAGGTAATGTAACAATCCATGGTCCTAAAAGATAGCCGTAGCGAGTCCTTCCGACTCGAGTCTCTACACCTAGGCATAGCATATGAGAAGCAAACAAGCCATTTTCGAACATAGATATTCAACCATTCGACCGGCTAAATTGCGGTTCTCTCTTTCGTGAAGAAAGGCTATTCCCTAAGCAATTATCATTTTCTATCGTTTGAAGGTACTAATCCCCTCTCCCTCAGTCTTGCTTCCGCGGACAGGCCCGAGATGACAAAAAACATGACTTTGCGAGTTCTTCTCATAGACGAATTTGACTTTAGGCTCATTGACTCCATGGGCAATCGCATTAGCTAATTAGGCCACTGTTTAATTAAAAGTTATGTAATGGCCTATGACATAACTTCTGCTATTTCTCTTGATTCTTTTGCGTCAAGATGTATGAATCCATGTGTCTATGCTATGTATTAGTATAGACTCACTGGAGAACTATTGCAAATGGGACACTAGTTACTAAAAATAGCAAGTCAATTTTAATAGGTACGGTCCGTAACAGATTAGTTAAACAATTGGCTACTTCAATCTCCTAATTTCATGGTAGCTAGATGTTGCTACTTTATTTTTATTTTTATTTTTAGTTTTTTATTCGACATTATTAGTATAAGACTGCTGGAGCAAATTAACATTGCTAAAATGAATAAGTTGAGTTTATACTAACATATAGTTTATTTGTGCATAATACTATTATTGTGGATGCTCATAGGAGGGCAGATAGAACTTTCATCTCCTATGAGGGCTGAGTCAGGCAGAATTTAAAGAAAAACCAGTTCAAATTCTACTTGTCACCAAAAAGAGAAGGAAAAATCTATTTGAGAATGAAAAACAAAATAGGAATTACAAAGGAGACTAATGTAGAAGCTAGATTGTTATGTTGAATCGCTATGAGATTACGAAGCTAGCTAAATAAATTCTCAAAGCAATTCCAACATATTGTACTGAAGGATTTGAATTACATCAAGGTTCCGTAGCTAGCCAGTAGTAATATGAGCTATGAAAGAATTGAACTCGTGTCGAGAAACTCCGCCTTCCTTCACCGCATTTCTAGTTGCCTCACTCAATTCCTCAGCCTTTTTCCTCATTTCATCCCCTTCTGTTGAAGCTATCAACCGCGTCACAGCCTCTGAAATAGTCGACGAAGTCACAATCTCATCTTCGGGAACCCATTCCTTGACAAAGAACCCCATCTTCAACACATTTGCTACCCAAAATGCGTTCTTTGGCTGGTCCGCGTTCATAGGCCAGGCAGCGATCGGCATGCCGTAGGTGATACTCTCAAGGCATGAATTCCAGCCACAATGGCTCATGAACCCACCCGTTGATGGGTGCTTGAGAATGTCCTCTTGTGGCGCCCAATCTCTCAATATCAGACCATTCTCTTTCGTCTTCTTCTCATACCCTTCAAGCAATTCACCAATACTCCTAGGTTTAATTGCAGAATCAGCACCAACTTCTTTGGAAATGTCTCCTCTGTCTACATCTCTTAATACCCAGATGAACTTCTGTTTGCTTTCCTCTAACCCTTTCGCTAGCTCTACGATCTGTTCTTCTTTCAGTGTAGTTATCGATCCAAAAGAAACATATAGGACCGATTTAGGCGTCTGCCTGTCAAGCCAATCTAGGCATTTGTGTTGTCTGCTTGAAGAAATCTTTGCTTTTTCATCAAACCCTGTGGCTAAATTGAGCGGCCCAATTGCCCAAAGCGGTTTGTTGTTGTAGTTCTCCGTCTTTATCAGGAAATCAATATATTTCTCTTCAATCGACCTGCAAGTGTTGTAAAGAAATCCAGACGCGTCCTTCATACTGCTGAGTTGAACACTTGCAAACTTAAGGAAGTCCTCGGTGTAGCATTTTTCTAAACTAGGCAAGCCTTCTGGTTCCTCTTCTTCTAGTGGGTAAGATTTCCCAGCTAATTGCCAAATATCGTAATAGGCCGGGAATGCGCCAGTAGGCCCGAATATGTAGCATTTTGCATTGGGGGAAGCCTCAGCAGAGTCTTGAACCACATAAGACATGAGCACATCGTGGATGATGATGACTTGTGTGGCTGTTGGGTAAATTTCGCGTAAAAAATCTGCCATGGGCTCGCGGAGCTGCAAGGTGGAGTCGAACAAGGGTTGGAGATGCAATGGGAATCGGACTGAGGGGTCCAGTGGGGGAGAGGTGAAATCTGGTGTGGGGAATTCGCGAAAATGGATTTTGGCGATTCCTTGTTGGTAATTGTAACGCTTTCTCACTTGGCGGACGTGGGTGGCCGAGCAGGCGTAGTGGACAGGGACGTTGGTGTAGGTGGAGATGAGGGAGGAGAGCTGGAGGAGTTGGTTGAGGTGGCTTTGGGCTGGGAAAGGAACAGCAACCACAACCACTGGATGGTGTTCTTGTGTTGGTTTGTAGTCGCCCATTTTGTGGATGTGAAATGAGTTTGAGGTTTGGTTGTTTTCTTGTAGGACAATGGAGTGTGAATTATTATGGGCATTTATAGAGATGGTTCTCATTTGGTGTCACAACTTTTTCTGTTGGGAGATGATGTTTACACGAGAAAATCTCCTTCCCATACGATTTTTCGTCCAGTTTTCCAATTTTACCCTCAATTGAATGTTGAGTCAACGTTTCTTCTTATTCTCTTATCCCGCTTCTCTCTCTCTCTAGATTCTTTCTGTGTGGTAGTTCTTTTCGGACTAACAGTTACCACTTACCACCGCCCATCGCCGGCAACTCATTTGATTATCGACCTTCGACTTAGACTATCTTCTTCTCATTCATTCTTCGTCCCTTTGTAATTTCTGTTTTGTGATGATAGAAACTTTTGTGGACTCTCCGATCTGGGCTTGGGTCGATTGACCCATTGGCTGTTTGAAAACTTTCTCTCCAACAATCTCTCTCCTTCTCTTATTTTTTTTGAATCTCTCCACATGTTAATCCCTAGAACAGGGGATTCACAAGACATGACCAAGATTTGATTGATTTTTTCTGACAGTGGGAGCTGGGGCAATTGGAAAAATGCCATTCTCTGAATTGCAGTTTGAATTCTGCACTTGGCTGAATTGGTATTTGAAAAATGCCCTTCTTTTTAAACAGATGCTTACAAGATTCATTAACAAACAAGTGGGGCTACTGGGTGTGACATGGCTGATGACATGTACCCTAAAGTGGGTGAGAAACCATTGAATTTCTTGAATTACCCTGCTACCCTTGTCAGTGAGAGTGATATTCAAACCGAAAAACAAACCCTAACAAATGTGCAGCTCTCTCTCTCTAAAAACATTGAATGATTCCATCTACCCTAACCTACCAAAGTACAATTGAATTAACTCCAACTGTAAACTTAATGAACCAGCTGCATTACAGCCTCAAAACTGGTTCATTTTTCACTCTCATTTGCTCTGGTTCTCCCACTCTGTGTATAGAAGTCTCTCTCTTTCGCCATTGTTGTTGAGCTACGGTAAACCCTAAACTGTGGTGCTTCCCTTGCTATGATTGTAATATTCTCGTCATAATATTGTAGAATGTGTGATAGTCGAGTGTTTTTATTAAATGTGATCTTCAGTTGTGTTTCTGATTAAATTTAGGTTCATTATATTGATGTGGTGTTCTTCATTCTGGGTTTGATGTGTGTTGTATATTGTGTGGAGACTGGAACGAGTAGATGCTCGTCCCTGTATTGTCTGAAAGGACTGGGACGTGCATCTGCCCGTCCCAGTCTACAAACCACACTCTCTGGCTTCCAATATCAACAACCTGAAGTAGTAATTGTGTGGAGACTGGAACGAGTAGATGCTCGTCCCTGTATTGTCTGAAAGGACTGGGACGTGCATCTGCCCGTCCCAGTCTATGAAGTGCACAACTAAGTCGTGCAACCAAAACTGAGACGAGCATTTCAGGCTAGCCATTCGTAACAAGGTATTTCCCTGTCTATATAGCGGTGAAACCACACAAATAGAGTCTGACTCGTCTCTTATCTAACTTTGATAAGATTTTATTTGACCTAGGGGAATAGCCCTTGTAAACCTTTCTTTCTCTTCTTCAATCGAGAGGATTCCCGGGGTTCAGTATTAGAGATTCAGTGAGAAGAGACGATTCGATCATGTTGAAGTTAGAGCTTCCGATCCCAACTATCGAAGGTAAATCCCGAAAGTGGGAATTCATTCTCTTAAGATATTTCGCTCGTCTCAGTTTTGGTTGCACGACTTAGTTGTGCACTTCATAGACTGGGACGGGCAGATGCACGTCCCAGTCCTTTCAGACAATACAGGGACGAGCATCTACTCGTTCCAGTCTCCACACAATTACTACTTCAGGTTGTTGATATTGGAAGCCAGAGAGTGTGGTTTGTAGACTGGGACGGGCAGATGCACGTCCCAGTCCTTTCAGACAATACAGGGACGAGCATCTACTCGTTCCAGTCTCCACACAATATACAACACACATACTGTGACGAGCATACCCTAAACCTTAAACCCTAAACCATAAAATCATTACAAAATGTTTTTAAACCTTGTAAAAAATGTTTAGTGTAATTTCTAAACCATAAAATCATGTGAGGTGAACTTTTAACCCAAAAATCATGTAATCTTGAACTATTAATCATGTAATCCTAACACTTGGATCATTACCCCTATATCATACAATGAAGTACTACCTTCAAACTAACTTAGGAACCATTACAATGATCACTACAAATGGAGTTCAAACCATGTAAAACACCTCTAATCAATAAACCATGATTTCCAAAGTCCTAATTCCAAAAATCCAAGTAATGTAATCCCTTAAACCATAGATCATCTATTCTAAACCCTATAATTGTAGTCAACAAACACTTAAACCAACTAAATACCATCAATATGGTTACTAAAAATGTAATTCAACCATGTAATACCCCTCTAATCAATAAACTATGAATTCATATTTCCTAAATCCATAAACCCCAAGTCTTGTAAGCCCTTAAACCATAGATCATCTATTCTAAACCCCATAATTGTATTCAATAAACACTTAAATCAACTAAATACCATCAATATGGTTACTAAAAATGTAATTGAACCATGTAATACCCCTCTAATCAATAAACCATGAAATCCTAAATCCTAAATCCATAAACCCCAACTCCTGTACCCCTAAACCCTATATCATGCAACCTAAATCCTCTTTGTAAGACCTCCAAGACTGAGACGATGGACAGCTCGTCTCGGTTTTGAGATCCATACGAGGTTGTTGCTCGTCTCAGTATTAGAGGTCTTCCACGTCTTGGTTTTCACTTCATAAACTGAGACGTGCATGTTCACAATACAGGGACGAGTAACTGCTCGTCTTTAGGGACGAGTAACTGCTCGTCTTTATTTGTACTCATCCTCGTCCTTGTTTTTAAAGGTTCTTACTTGCCTTATCTTGCAAGTCACCAGGTGTCACTGTTCCCACAATGAACAAATGTGACACCAGTAACCCTAATTGGGTAAACAGTAAACCCTACAATGTTACCTATGCCCTTAAATCCGTCATTTTTTTTTGGAATCTTTAAAATCTTATTTTCATAAATAATTTTTTTTTTGCATATAATTTAACTTTGATCTTTAAAACCCTAACATTGTGAAAAGTAAAACCATAAAGTAAAACCTAAATCACAGATTATCTAACGTAATATTGTAAAATGTCAGGAATGCCTCGCAGAGATTATTATTACGTCGTATTTGTGGGTCGTCAAACGGGCATATATACCTCTTGGCCAGCTTGTCAGGAGCAAACGACAGGATATAAGAATGCTTGCTATGTTAAGTATGCAACATACGAAGAGGCTGCAAATGCGTGGTTTGAGAACGAGCAACGCCTGCGTGAAACCGACCGTACCAGACAACGAACTCCGTACGACGGTCCATCCACTTCTCTAGACGTAGTTGCTCATGCGCCTCAAAAAGCTAACTTGTTCCTTGTTCTCGTGATTGGTTTTGTTGTTGGTTTCGTTAGTTGCTATATAATCCTGTCGTAGGTATGCGTTCGTGTGTTTGTAATTGTTGGTAGTTGTTGCTTGTTCGTCGTTTTCTTATGTAATCAATTAGTACTAATAAAACAAACTTCAAAAACTAAAATCTCATTCAACACCAACAACAGTTTTATGTCATTACAAGTTTAGTACACGAATTCCACCTACTTACGTACCATTTTGTCTTTCCTCTTACCATCTCCATCGCAAACCGGAAAGTGAAAAGGAACCATCCAAATTAAAATACAATAATTTTCCTTCATCTTTTGTATCGCCCTCTGGTTCAGTTCAGTCCAACCCCGAATGGGATTACATTCCATAAGGTGTTCCATCATTCTGACGACATAGAAGCCCGATTCTTTCAGCATAGTTGTGGCATATCTCCATTTATCATGGGGCTTGAAGTAGTGCGTCATCGGTAACCCATTACAAGTTTAGTACACGAATTCCACCTACTTACGTACCATTTTGTCTTTCCTCTTACCATCTCCATCGCAAACCGGAAAGTGAAAAGGAACCATCCAAATTAAAATACAATAATTTTCCTTCATCTTTTGTATCGCCCTCTGGTTCAGTTCAGTCCAACCCCGAATGGGATTACATTCCATAAGGTGTTCCATCATTCTGACGACATAGAAGCCCGATTCTTTCAGCATAGTTGTGGCATATCTCCATTTATCATGGGGCTTGAAGTAGTGCGTCATCGGTAACCCATTCCTTTTAATTAACAACCTGTTTGGCGCTCTGCATTGACCGGACGCTTTTAGCATCTTAGGGAATTCTTTGCGAAGAGCATCAAGGTCCCATTGCTTTTTTCCCATTCCTATCACTGGATCGAAGACTTGAACAACCATATCTTCCACTTCAATGTAAACGAGCAACCAATGTCCTGCCCCTCCCTTAACTGGCATTTTTGAGAACCATGGCATGAGCCACTTACGTGCTTTCGCGATCTCTGTCCCACGGTATGGCCTACTACCGTCAAAATAAATAGCCAACTCCTTCGCCCGCGCTTCCTCAGTCAAGTTCTTATTCACCCATGTGTGATACCACTTAGCGTCGGTAATGGCGATGTCGGTCCTCGCTTCGCGACATTCCTTGGAGTACAACCGTCTAAGCACATAAGTCATCTCATCCATTTGACCCCAGTATAAAGCACATTTATCCGAAAGTAAATAACGGAAGAATTCTCGTCCCAGTACCTTGCAACCACAGTTCAGCCCCTGATAATCTTGGGTTGGATCGTCTAGCCAAGTATAGAATGCTTCACGGAATTCTGGGTCTGGCTTTGTCTTATTCCTCATAGCAAAATCTGGAACACGCACACTAGTGAGCAACTTCTTTGGAATACAACCCTTTTGTGCCAGTGCAACCCCATACGGAGTAGTCTCCCAATCAATTCTAGCACGATTACGGCTAAAGTAACGTTCCACACCATTCTCATAAATAATTGGCATCTCATCCCGGCCGTATATGTCATGTAACTCATCACCTCTCTTGTAATCGTAAAGTGATTGGGGAGACCAGCCCTCATCTAATCTTTCCCTTTCAACCGCGTCATACCACCAATCCCACTCCTGAGGTCCAAACTGATCAATGGCAATCGATTCAGGCTCTGGATCTGATTCTTCAGGGAGTTCGGAGTAATTATATTTCATCCATTCCCGTAATTCGTCATCGGTGGCTGAATCCTCATCTTCCTCCAACCCACCTTCTTCTGCTGCCATGGACGGTCCTGCTTCGATTTCTACGATTGGGGGTGCTTGGACTTGCCTGGACCCACTTGCTTCTGTTTGTGTTGTGGGGTTAGCCTCAACTGGATTGGAGCCATCGGTTCCTTCTGTTTCAGTGACCGGGGTTGACTCGATTGTCCCGGAACCCCCTCCCGCCGTTCCTCTAACTGTGGTTGGCTCAATGACAGCTTCTCTTTCTGTATCCTACCAATAGATGAATAGATTTATTAGGTCACAATTACCTTAAATTACATAAGTCAAACACCGTAAATAAGAACAATATGCGTACCTCGCTAAGGTACCGAATGCCGGTCGTTGGATCTACTCGCACTTCTTCCCAAGCGGTGTGCAGGTTTGTTACCATCTTGTGCGTTGCTTGTCCCCAAACACCGAGCTGGTTCAGTCGTTCCACCTCTTTCTCGTCGTGACGGCTGATCTTTTGACGTACACGAGTGAAATCATTCTTACATGCATCCTTTAAGGCAACCAAATCTTCCTCCATCTTACCGACCCTACTGCACATCTCAGTCATTTTCTCATTCAATTGGACCTGGTTTTCCTTGATAGGAACCAATGCCTCTTCAAAAACTATCCGCATTTCCCGCTTCAAGTCTTCTAAGTCAACTCCCACAGTTCTCGAAGGTTCGGGTCGACCCATAGGTGGAGGTGTTGCAGACACCGAAGGTTGGGTTCTCGGTGGAGATGGAGGTGGGGTTGAGGAAATCATAACTGCACCCCTTCTTCGTCTCGGGACAAGACTAGCTTCTTCCTCTTCCTCTTCTTCTTCCTCATCAACAAGAGCAATTTCCTTGCGCCTCTCTGTCTTCTTCTTAGTCTTCTTCGACTGTGGGCCAGGCTCGTCCTCGTTAACTGTGTTTTTCTGCTTCTTCTTCTGCGGCCCGGCACCATCATCCTTTCCAACATCCTTCTTCCTCATCCTCTTCTGCGGCTTTTGTGAAGACACCACCTCTCCCTCAAAGTTGTAGCTGGGTGTGAATTTGCGATTACAACTCATGTCATCCTCAAGCACTGTCCTCTTCTCGAACAGAGCAGTCCACCTGGGGTGAAGTGGTTGGTCGGGGTGAGTCCTCCTGTACTCCATGAAGCTAATCCAGTAGTGTTGTTTCTTTTCTTCCTCCGTTGGGACGAGAGTAGGATTAACAGACTTTATCTCACTCCAGCATTCCGCTGCTTCTTTCAAGCCCAATGCGCATCCTCTCCACGTCCAATTAGCCAAGCGCGGCAACTTCCTTTCCTCACCTGCCCTCGGTTTTCCCAGCTGATCACCAAGGTGGGGTATGGCCTCGCAAATCCATGCCAGAAATATGTGCGGAAAATACAACATGTTGTACTTCAGACGACCGAGGCCATCCGTACCTTTATTCCAAGCCTCCTGACCCACTTGCTCAGCGAAATATGGCCACAAGTACCTGGCCCATCCGAATTTGTTTGCCCATTCAAAATCCGAAAGCAGGCCAAACGGTGTCATGGATATTGTGTCTGCATTGGTTTTCACAAACGTCATTCGTCCAATCAGGCATACCATTAGCAGTCTCGCATAATCAAACTTCTCCTCCTCAGTCAATTCTTTGATTTTGGGCTTCAGGTCATTCAAAACACTTTCAATCGCAGATACGTTGATGTTGTTACCGAGCTTGTGATCAGGGAAATACTTTGCAGCCCACGAATATGCATGCTCTTTATCACCAAAACCAGTTGTTTCGTTGAAGCTCAACCCCGAAACTAAACAAAACTCCTGCAATCCAAACCGAACTGGCATGTTGTTTATGTAGAACCAAAACTCAGGATCTTTTTTGTCCGTGTTCATCAAAGCGTGCATGACAAGATTCACAACCATACTAGGAAAGGTAACGTTGCTCGCGCAATGGATGTCCAACAAAAACTTCAGCTGGGGGAGCCTTTCTTCAATCAATTCCCGGATCTCAGGGCAGACGTATTGCAAACTCTGCTTGTACCCTTTCAAGGCTACCCTCGTAGTGATGTTTCCTTTGTCGACTTTAACCCGGCACAATGGAAGTGGTACATCTCCCAACTTCTCGTCGAACTCCGAAACCTTGATTATTTGCTTCTACAATTCAAATTAAACTTTCATTAATAATGTCAGATAAATAATGAAATAATTCAAACTATTTATAATGGTCTGTTACTTAAAAGTTTATAAGTTTTTTCCTTATTATAAGTGTTACTGAAGTTTTTTTTGAGGGTACAAGTGTTACTGAATTTTGATGCAGTATAAGTGTGTCACATTTTTTTTTCGTGAAGTGTTGATGTGAGATCAATTACTGTTCAAGTCTATACAGGTAAATAATTTTAAGTGTTCAAGTTGCAGGACTGTTCTAAGTCTGGAATGAAACAGTGGGTTTTTTTCATCTTCTAACTGCTGAGACGAGCATGTATAAGCTTGATATACCGAGACGAGCATGACTCTCGTCCCAGTATAATCTGGTCTTAACCGAGACGAGATCATTGCTCGTCCCAGTAAAACTGGTCTTATCCGAGACGAGAGTCATGCTCGTCTCAGTATAAGCTGGCTTATACAGAGAGGAGCGTGGAGTTCTCGTCTCAAGACGAGTAAACTGCTCCTCGGCAGGGTCTTGCTTTATTCTCGTCCCAGTTTTATAGGTTCTCGTCTCAGTATTCATCTAGTGATACTGAGACGAGAACTACTCGTACGAGTTCCAAGATCTAGAACAGGTCGTCGTCCGAGTTCTAGATCTGGATCTCGTCCGAGTTCTTGATTTGGTGGAATTATGATCAGGTAAGTTACAGATTCAAACTATGAGTTCTTTTCTTTGATTCAAACATCGATTACAAACAGAAACCCCTCACAAACATGTACATGAAATCAAGTAAGTTACAGAATTGAGAATGGGGGTATTTGAAAAGGCGAACCTCTTCGCCGACGGTGGGTGTGACGGGGTTGGGAAGGGGCAAGAGGGCGGCCGGAGCGGAGGAAGAAGAACCAGTGGAAGCCATGGGTGCAGTTGCAGCGAGCGCCGGTGAGTGAGTTGCAGAGAAGAGAGAGAGAGTGAGTTGCAGTTGCAGTTGGAGTGATAGTGAATTCGAGAGGGTGGATGATGATGTGTATAGGATTGTTTTAAAAATTTGCCTAATTAAGTGTTAATTTAGTTGATTAAATTGTGTAACCCACGCGTGGGTTACACACGCCGAACATAAGTGAGAGACGGGTATTTTTCAAAGACCAATTCACCAGACGGGTAGGACGCCAATTCTTTCGTGGGAGCTTAGGATGAAAAGTGAAATTTCTTCAGTGATGTTCGTTTGTGTCAATCAATGATCTTATTCAAGAATTAGAACTGGGGATTCACAATCTGTGATGCCTTTGCTCAATGAGAACATTGATTTTAAACTTTTCCCAATTTATCTACTTATTCTATCTATCAATTAGGAATTTAGTTCTCAAAGAAATTAACTCCAAAAGCGAAAAAAGTTCAGTAAAACCTTTCTAGGTAGAAAGAGAGAGTGCATAAAAAATAGGAGTCAGATACTAATTGTTCAAGGGAGGGCAATAAACAAGGGAGGGCAAAACTGGAAAGGGCTGGAAATTTTCGTGTGAAAAGTAAATTCTTCCATATATACATTAGCTCCCTTGAACAAAACAAACTAGACAAAAATCTGATATATATATATCACCCAATTCTTGAGGAAGATAACAAGATGGCAGGACCCGAGACTCAAATGAAATTGTTACCACATCTATTACGATGTTACAAACAACTAAGCCTATGCTATTATTCTAGTTCATGTTCTCTCAAATTTCAAAGAGGATAGGAAGAGAAGAGTCCAGATCCTCTGTATGTCATATTTTACATTAATTTGATTGAATTTTGAAACAACTAAATTGAATTAAAAAAAATGAAATAGACCAGTCATAGTAAAGATACAAAGAATGATACACACAAATGATATAGATGATCCGCACTCGGAAGAGAAAGCGGATTTCGTTTGCACTATAGAAAAGTATGCAACCTATTTAGTGGCAAAAAAATCACACTTGTACGCTGTGTTTAGGAATCAAAAGTAAAAAATGAATCATTTTTAGCTTTAACTTTTCCACTTTTATTTGAGAAAGCTTTGAAATTTTCTCTTTCAACTAATAAATAATCACAGTAGGCTTCTTTTGCCCGCTAAATTCACATCTGAATTGGATTGTAGCCAACGTGACAAGACCTCATATGAACACTATATGCCACAACATATAAGTGTCCATCATCCACCATCGGACTCTTCTGTTTTGTTGCTTTCTCACAATCCATAACTTGTTTCCTTACAATCTTTGGTAGGATCCTAAATGCCAAAGAAGGACCATAGTTACACAGACAAATAGTACTCTTTTGTTTTCTTACTTTTGCCTACTATCGTCCCAAAAGATTATGCTCGATGAAACTTATGTCACGGGTTCGACTTTTAGACTGATGTCAGCATCCATTAGAACCGCTAATACTCTTCATCAACTCACTCCGGAGGGCACCCGGGTAGTTTGGACTCTTACCACGAGACTCTAAGGT
Organism: Linanthus parryae; assembly: GCA_023055425.1. Classification (NCBI taxonomy): domain Eukaryota; kingdom Viridiplantae; phylum Streptophyta; class Magnoliopsida; order Ericales; family Polemoniaceae; genus Linanthus; species Linanthus parryae. The sequence continues at coordinate 94,577,890 of JALGPY010000001.1, forward strand.
GGCTTCTTGACGATTTATTTTGTACATGGTACATGGAAACTTTGCATACCACCATAGGTTTTGAATGTCTTGGCTTCCGTCGAAGATTAGTGACTTTGTTCATGTATCGCCTTTTTCACATGGTCATTCCTATTCCTACTAACAACACAGTGGTTTCTTAATTTGGATATTCCAGTGACAGACGTCTTGCATTATCTAATTTCGGTCATAACATTTAAAGACTACCGATAATATGTTTGTCTCCAGACAAGTGGCACTTCGTGTCTAAAATTACTTTTAATTAATTCATGCTGGTTCGACGCCGTCCTTTATGGACTTTTGTGTTTCTGTCAGTGTGTGGTTACTCCCCCAAAATTAATTTCATTTGTTATGCGGTTCCCTCCACAGTGTTTTATTTGGAATAAGAAGAAATGAAGTGGTAGAAATAAGAATAAGTTTACGTTAAGTTATTTAAAAATAAGTCCCTCTTGTTAGTAGAATGATGTCGTCCTTGTAAGACACTTTCGTCATAAGATATGGCGAAATCTGTTAGGCCTCACTACAAAAAATATGTTTGTTACGACGAGCTTGTCGCTCAATCCAAAAAAATCGTCGTGAGAACGAAACGAAAACTGCTCGTCGGGATGCGTTCGGGATACCTCTGTCATAAGATCAACGGGGCGACAAACCCATACATTGGTCGGTGGAACATAACTATCGACGACTTTTGCTCGTCGTTGCAATTTGCTGACTACGTCCCGACTATCAAATTTCGTGGAAAAAATTTTGCCGACGAACATTTTGACAACATTTTCTTGTTGTTGATCTTTTGCAGACTACACCCCGACTATTTGATTTCGTGGTCAAAAATTTGTCGACGAAAATTTCAACGACATTATGTCGTCGTTGTTCTAATACAGGCGACTTTACTCGTTGTTTTTAATCTTAGGCGACTATTTGGGTAGCATTTTTTTGTTTTGATTTTATTTGAACGACTAACATGGTCGTCGTGATCTCTCTTTGCTGGCTAACATGCTCGTCGTCTGTTTATTTGGTCTTCCTCACAGACGACTATTAACGTCGTCGTCTATCTCACACATTTTTATGCATGTTCAAATAACCTGTAATTTCATAATAACCAAACAGCACAACAAAAATTCAGGTTCATACAACATGTTGGTGATCTTTTTTTATCACCTATGCACACATACAACACAAACAAAGTTGCAAAACATACTAATTTTCAATTCAAAGCTGTTAAATAATTAAACTTGCCAAATTTTTTGGCAAAACGTCATTCAAGAACCCCAAGAGCCTGAAACTAGCGACACAACCCGTCCAGATACTACAAATATCCACAACTTTCTTCAAAGATTACAAATATCCACAAATCCCTCCAAAGAACCCATAATATATAATTGTTCAGACATCACATAACATTATTTTGACATATGCGTTTCCCACATATTGTACATCATAAGCTGGATTGTTCATTGTTGACTTGGCTTCAAAATGAAAGAGTATGGATGTGCTGCTGCTGCAGCCGGAGCTATTACGCGACGTCATCTCTAACATTTGATGATGTGATTTCAATCATAGCTAGAAAATATTAAATATCGATTCTTGAAAATTTTACGCGACAAGTACAGAATTAAATTGTTGTTATGGACAACTTTTGTAAATATTATATTCTATGCATGACACCGAGTAGCTCGTTGGCCTCAAAGCAAAAAAAGTATCGAAACGAAATATTAACAAACACCGGACGTTGTAAAACTATAACTGGTTCATCCTTTGAAGAATTCCAAATGATAACAGGACGGACGTTTAGCAAACCTGCTGAATGTTATTCTCCATTATTATTTGAATTAGTAATATTCAATGAATTTAGATTCCCACCGCTGAAACTGTTCGCATACCCGTAATTGCCTCATCATGAACCTATATATAAAGCACTAACACCCACGAACTTAATGCCTCGTAATGAACTTCACAGTAACCACTAACCAGTTATAACCACCCAGAAATACTGAATTGCAATTGTTCGAATTTCCAAAATTGTAGGTTAATGGCCATGCCCTCCCTATTTAATTTCTAACCTCCATTTCATACTCTGTCACAACAATGCCCTCCCAAAAATCCTCTTATCGTGGAACCCGTTCGCAAACGTCTGCGTGAATAGGAGGAGGTCACCAGTCATTTCACAGGACTAACAGGGTCGTATGAGGATGCTCAAATATTCATCAGCTCTTCATCAGAAGATGATTCAAGAAGTGACGATGAGTTTGCTGTCAGGTTGTTTAAGAAGAAGAGAGATTCACTTGAGGAAGGACGGCTGCTGAGAGAAGAAATTGCAGGAACTATTGCAACGAGCTATTGAGGAAGTTCAAGAAGAGATACAGAGGAGGGGAGGGGGGTGGGACATTCGAGACAAATTGTTTAGACAAGGAGGAACCAGCAAAGGCCCCGACAGATGAACAACTAGAGGAGGATAATGGGGAGCCATCAAACCCCAAGATCGAGCAATAGACTTTTATTTTCCGTTCTTTTCTATTCTTTTATGTTATTTGCTCGTTATTTCCTAAACTTTTTGTTTTTATTGTCATTGTTAACATATAATTTTGTTTAGCAATATGCTTCTACTTTTTCCGCACAAAAACATCAAGGTAAATGTACATGACGAGGGCGATGTTCGAAAAACCAAAAACCAAAGTGACAAAACGAGACAACACATGTAATTAATACAGACCCAAACATAGGGATATAGAAAGAGACTCGGATTAGTACTCTTGAAAACCAAATTAGAGATGATCATAGGGTGCAAAAGGATTTTGCCTCTCCATGCATATTACAGTCTATCTTCAACGAGTGGATTCGATAGATCCATATCACCACGGGCTCTTTAGTGAGCATGAAGAGGCTCCGATCAGTACTCATGAAAACCAAATAAGAGATGATCACAGGCTGTAAAAGGATTTCGCCTCGCCATGCATATTACACTCTATCAGCTTCAACGGGTGAATTATATAGATAGCTCCATATCATCACGGCCTCTAAATTATCACAATTATTCACAACTAATGCACCCACACACGACAAAAATAGTTATAAATCAGTTAACAGGTGGACTGCATGTACCACATAATGCGAGAAGTACAACACAGTATACCAAAGCTGTTCAATTGCATATATCAAACAATTGAAAATTATTGAAACTAGCATACTCAACATATCAGTTATTCACAAATTGAAATGAAAATTGACGCTTATAAGACAAACAAGGAAATAACAGTACATTTACACCGACACAGAAAAAGAAAAATCCCTAGAACAAGTTACTTGAATCAAGAACAAAGAACGCGACGGAGATCACTGGCTGAACTAAGTCGGTGAAACTACCGAGAAGGGCACTAGAAATGATCTCATCTTAACAATACCAGATGGGATAAGCAGGATTTGCAACTATTTTTTCAGAATCATTGTAGCACGGTGGTGCTGTGATGGATCGGTGGATGTAACCCAGAAGATCAACGCCTACCACGGTGGATTTGAATTGGTAGACTCCGTACTAGGAAATTGGTGGAGGAGAGTGTAGGGTTTTGATGCAGGTTACGCAGCGGAAATACAAAATTTTCTGCTCAAAACCCTCCATGAATCGCAGGTGAAGTATCATAACATGATGAAAGAGAAAGGTTACCTCATCCATCCTGACTGGGGTGATCACATACGTAGATCAAAAGAACGACGGCTCTAAGGTATCCACATGAATAGACCTCAGCTGGACTTCTTCTCCAATGGTGCTAGCAATCTTGAGAATAAGGATCTTGTCATACAAGATGATCAACTTGGACGTGCACGGCGACTGGGTCACATCTAACCCGTGGCTAGGAGAGAGGGAGACGATATCACCATGCCGTGGACAGCAAGAAAAAGGGGGAGGCCATCACCATGGACGTGGGCTGCTAGAGGAACGACCACCATGGTCGTGGCCTTCAGGGGGGGGGGGGGGTGGGTGGCCGAACCCTAGTAGGAAGAAAACTCCTTTTCTTCTTTTTCTCTCTTCCCTCTAGTGTATTGTGTAGAGTATGAATGAATCTAGACTGAATATTAATAGCCTATAAATCCTATTTATAGCTACATAAATTTATCTTTGCCCTTAAATCCAACAATTTGGATTAGCCTTCATTCTAGTTCATAATTGCTCTTCAGTCCAACTGATGGGCACAATTTACACTTTAGTCCAATTAATTCATTATTGCTACATAGTTCAACTAGTTAGTAATAATTCCAGTTTGATCTAATATTGTGTGTGACCCCGTAGGTCCCTAATTACATTGGCAGTAATAACATTTATTACAAACATTGAGGGACATCTAGCAATACATCAATGCTCCCATGTAATAGGAATGTCAGTGATTTAACTAACCTATGTGACCAATGTTACAGTGTTGTATAATCCCTTTGTCTCATCTATCCAGATTGGACAGAGAGACATGGAGTGTCACACTTGTATATCGAATCTTTAGTTTCTCGATATGTGAGTAGATTTAGATAAAATATAACATCAATATCTCATATTGATTTATTTTATCATGGCAATGTGTTTCCCTAAGATTTACTCCTGTTATGTGGGAGGGACAAATCCTATCTACATCACCACCATCTCTCAGATTGCTTCATATCATGTCCAATTATCATCTTTATAGTTAACCTGTTACGGCGCAACGTTTGACGATATTAAAATATGATAATTCACAACTAGAGTATCTAGTGACTTCAAGTCGAAGGGTCACACCACCATTGTCACTGTGAGAAGCGCTCACATAATCTGATGTAGCCTTCTCATGGCGGATCAATCCAGTATACGCCATTACTCCGAATGCGTACCCATGTGTTAGACTTGATATCTTCGTATCAATCTACCCACATACTCGTTTTGATGCAATACATTCGTCCTGATTAACTGTGGTACTTTACTAGGGATATGAAAGAATGTAACATTTATACTCTAAGGACTCAATTCATGTTAACATATCTCTATATCGATAACACAATGAATAGCAAGTCCATATAAATGTCACGATAAATAGATTACCTCTAGTACGTACTCCAACACAGAGGTTTATGGGAAACTTGGTTGGAGCATTCAATTGGAATACTGAAACTGGTGTGGTTGAAGTCATGGTGGAAGTGGCCGGCGTCCGAGATTGAGAGAGAAGTTTGTCGGCTTACGATTTGCGTGAAGAGGTAGAGATGGATAGTGTAGAAAAAGTTCTACAAATCTGATACCATACGAAATTTGAAAGAGTGAACACAATTTCTGAGGACCGATGATCCGTATAAATACAAGAGAGCATGTTTACATACATCGTGTAATATGCTAAACTAAGAAATAACTAGTTGCACAAATCATGGAAGAGAAAATGCAAATTTATCTAATTCCTTAATGCCAGAGAGGATAACTACGAGCCACGACCAAAATCACCTTCCTCCATGAAAACTAAAAATCACAATACCCATACCATAGCCAACTGTAGATGGTGCTTTTCAGACAGACAGATCACAGCCACGTGGCAGCAATCCAGCACACTACCTGGAAGCTGAGTCTGCCCTGCCTTCCTCTCGAGGGCTGAGTCAAAGGAAGTTCTGCGAGAAGCAGCTCGTTAATTTTCCCATAGAGCACTCCATTATAACAACCCTTGGTAATAGACTTCGACCACATGGGAGGCGCAACGACATCATAACCTAGTTGAAATGCCATGCGAAGAGGATCAAAAGAAACTGCTATGCGCTCATAGTTGCAAGATTCTGCACCGGGTGCGTGTTCAACCAGTGCAGGCAGATAACCTCTTCTACACCAGTTCACATATCGTCCATAACGCTGAGACCCTCTAGTGATGTGCCTTTCCAGGAAAGGGGCATCAACCTCGGGATACATGTCCTCAAGATAAACGATGTCATCTAATTCCACCACATATGGCCGGGCCAATAAGAGTAAAAGTTACGACGAGTAGTCTTGGTACCAAACCAGCGCCACGAACGAGGACACAGATGTACCTCCTTCGAGCTCACATTCCACAAGTCTACAGCAGAAGGAGTTGGAGCGTATCCAGGCCAACGTTCGAAGACCCACATTGTCAAGAAGCCGACATTAACAAAGGAAATGACGTCGACCCTCCCGCGTGACTGCTTGACATGAGACACGGCTAAGTCGAGACGATAGTATAAAGAACCCAAAACAAGGGGCCCCAGAGCAATCTTTCGGCCAAGCGCGAGCTTTACTGCAAGTGGGAGCACATAGATAAAAACTCCATCGCGAGGACTCCCGCCTATAAGTAAGTGTGACAACCAAACGCACAGAAAGCCACACAATGACCAGGGGAGCCCTTCTCCATCAGTACAAACCACCGCGTTAGGGTTGCCTCTGAGCAATTTATGGATGATGGCGTACTTGGCGTAGTCTTTCTAAAAGAACACGAGCCATTTGGACCTGATGTTCTTCGCGCTAGAGAATCTGACATAAAAATAAGGGCAAGGTTCAATCTCGTCTGGTGCCCACCGCGTGGCGGCCTTCTTCAGAGTCGTAATACACTCCTGCATCTTCTTAAAGAGGGTCAGCTCCTCATCACCCTCTAACTTGTCCAAAGGGTCAAAGGCTCCCATACTCGGAAGCATTAATAAGTTTTCCACATCTTCGAGGGTAGGCGCGGCTTCGAAAGAAGAAAAATGGAACGTATGGGTTTTTCTCGAGTAATGCGAGAATAAGACCCTTAGCATGTCCTGGTCGGCTCTGAGGTTGAAGCCTCTGGTCGCACGGATGTCATTATAAACACCATCTTGCTTGAATACATCGTCGTGGTTGGTAAGGATGTACGTGGTCCATTCATCCATCCCATCAAGCTTTTCCAAGAAGGCTTGGAAACAGACATCATTGAAGGGGACTAGACCAGCTTCAATACTAAGCTTCTGTACATCGTGGGTGCCAGCCAAATCCCAATCTTCCCTATTTGGTTTGGGTTTTAGCTCGAAATCAGCTGGAGAAGACGCCTGGGGAGCGTCTCCCCGGATCGTGGCCAAATAAAAGTCATCGCCGCCCAGATACGGAGCCTTGTACCAAAGTTCCTTGGAAAGCTCCGTCACTTCAACGACCTCCTTGTTTGACTTCATTGGGGCCATTACTGTGGGCATAAAGCAGCAGATTACCAATCAACAGACATGCAAGAGGAAAGAAAAGGGGGGGGGGAGAAGAATAGTATCTGCAAAAATCGACCACAAAATTTCAAAAGGAGTTTTAAACACTCACCGTGGTGACGATTGAGAGCTTGGATCGCTTGAGAGAAGGTGTCGACGATTTGATCAAGAACTTGGTCGAAGGTTTCTGCTTCAATTTGAGGATTCTCTCTCTGAATGCATACGAACTTGGAAGCAGCAACAATGAAAAAGTTCTAATTGAAGGAAGAAAAGGGTTTAAATTTCCTTCAGATCAAAGAGTCACGACTGTTGAGGTCTGTTGAGTCAGCAACGCTTCCATGTCCGGCGAGATTGGAGACCCATCAAATCCTTCCGAGTTTTTCTGGCCTCGAAAATAGGCGAAAAATCATGGATGGCGTCTGATTAGCTTCACAGTGACCACGCTTCATCAGAAATCGAACGGTGCTTCTAAACCCTAGGCAATCATGGCTATGACCGGGGGCTAGGAATTTGAATTTTATTCAAAATTCAAAGCATCTGCGTGGGGCCCACGCACGACTGATTTTGCGCAACTGCACAACGAACGCACGCGTGACATTCACGCAAATGGGGGCTTATGTAGATGGTGCTTTCCAGACAGAGAGATCACAACCATGTGGCAGCAATCCAGCACACCCAGCTGTGCTCCATACACACCGGATAACTACCTATGCTTATCCACGTGGGGGCTGCGAGACTGATAACTCTGTATTAGAGTTATATTTCTTGCTCATTTTATATCGTTTTGCGTGCTTTCCGGGTTGATAATCTAAGTTTTACACTATGATTAGAGTGAAAACATAGAAGTTTATATCTAGGCATTAGTTTGTAAATCATAGCGTTTCTCATATGATTTTATGTATTTTTGTCACGTTTGATCGCACGGGTTGTGTTTCGTGTTGTTTTGACAGAAAATAGAACTTGGGAGATGAAGCAGAGAGGAGAAACGAGTGTTGGAGATTATTCGGGAGCTAAAACGGAGAAGAAATCGCGACGAAAATAGTGTAGAGAAGATATGGAGAGGGGAGGCAAGTGTAATTTAATCAAGTTTGTGTAATGACACTTTAACCCCCCTCCCCATACTTAGCCAAAATTTGGAGGAGAAAATATTTACCAACTCAGTGTTTGCACGATCTGTAAGGCTGATCGCAGGACCTCCTGGATGCAAAGTCACGGGAAGAAAGAAAAAAACGCACGGGTTGATTTTAATAAAACCCTAACTTAGCTCCAACATATTTGGAAGGGGAAAAGTGCAAATAACAGAAGTTTTATTCCAAGTTTGGACGGGGCTGATTTAGTCTCACAAAACAGGGGCTCTCTCATTCATTCTACGCACAGGAGACCTCACGGAGAAGAAGACGAAGACTACAAAGCTTTGATTTTCAGTTTGATTTCTTCTCCTCTTCTCTTAATCATTTATATGGAGAAACTTTGTTTTGCTACGATTGTTATTGTTAGCTAAATACTTTGCTAGGCGTCTCTACGAGAGCCTAGGGTTTATGTAGACGGTTATTTTCTGGATTTCAGACTTTGTTTCATGCATTTGGATTTGCTTCTATAATTTGAATGTTAGTTTCTTGAACTTTTTCACAATCCTAGTCTACACACGATTAGGGTATGATTGGATATTCAACGAAACTAGGGTTTATTTTATGAATCAATTTCTTGCTTAAAGTTAATTCTAGTTCTAGTTACATGTTCTTGTTCTGCGCGTGATCTTTAGTATGAATGGAGTAGCTACCCGGACGTGCTAGCTAATTAGATAAGTGCACGACAGTGACTCAACCTAATTGTGTAGAGAACTTGAACACAATCCCGAATCACCGCGACCGAAAAGGAGAAGTGTTAGGATTGGCTTAGTGTGGGTAGATTTGGTAGGATTATTTAGCTGTTCCGTGAAACGGTTGGCCGACAGGACACGTTATCGTACCAGTAGATGACCTGCTAGATCGGACCGGTAGACAACATGGGACTGAGAGGAGATTGTAGTCAACCGAGACATAAAATGACATGAGACCGATAGGAGATTGTCAGTGCAATTACCCGACTGAACTTGAATAGAATTGACGTGTTACATAGCTGAACTGGAAATCGTCTACAGCCCTAGGTGATCTAGAGATCGCCTAGTTTCTCCATATCTTGTTTATTAAAAAATAAAAAAATATAAAAATATTAGCTTAGTTGTTATTTTAATTCTTAAATGAATCAAATCTTTCCTCCTGTACCGTACTCCAAATTAAATAACTAATTAGATAATCTAAAGTCAGTCCTCGTGGGATCGATAAATCGGGGTTGAAATACCACTCCTATATTACTTGACCGTTCACTTGCGCATACGCGTTAAGAATTCGCGTCAAGTTTTTGATTTAGAGATCAAGTACGAGGTGTGCGATCTGAAGTCAGAATCAGCACTTTCACGCACGTAATTAATGAGGGGTCTTAGGGTTATTAATTAAGAGTCTTTTGGTGATTAATTAATAAAACCCTATATCTTAAAAAAGAAGGGGGACACGTGAGAAAGAAGAAGGCAAGGGACGAAGAACAAGCAAGATTTGGAGACCACCATTGAAGACTCAAGTTTGATTTCTTCTTCCTTTCTTAATATTTGTATGGAGAAACTATTGTACTTTGTTTGATTGATTCTTATCAGCTAAACTATTTTTTAGGCATCTCTATGAGAGCCTAGGGTTCATGTAAACGATGAATATTTCCGGATTTGATCTTGCTTCATTATTTATTGATTTCTTCTTTTGAATCAATTCTTGTTTATTGTTTATTTTAGTATCCTACTCGAGTGACACGATTAGGAGATGAACTAATATTCATGAACTAGGGTTTGCTCATAGGATGAATCATGATTAAAGTTGATTAAGTTCTAAATCAATTGTTCATAAACTATGCTTAATTCTTAATGGGGATGGAGTAATTAACCGGAACCGTTAGTTAGCTAGTGAAGTGCGCGACAGTGACTTTACCTAGCTAGGATGAGACATGAGCATCAATCCCGAATCACCGAGACCCGTAGGAGAAGTGAGTATGATTGGCTAGTGTGGGTAGATTTGGTAGGATTGTTCAGCTGTTCCGTGAAACGGTGGACCGATAAGACCCGCTTACGTATCAGTCGATGACCTACTAGAACGTACCGGTAGATAACATGAGACCGATAGGAGATAGTACTCTACCGAGACGTAAAATGACATTAGATCGACATGATATTGTCATGGCCTATTACCCGGCTTGATTATGATAGAATTAAGTGTTACTCAGATAATCCTGAAATCGTCTACAACCCTAGGTGATCTAGAGATCGCCTAGTTTCTCCGTCTTTTATCCTTAAATATAAAAAGACAAAAATATCAATTTAGTTATTTATTTTATTTCAGTCGCTTGTTTGGGGGAAACAACATTTTTATTCAAAAATCTTCCTACTTGTACCGTAATCTAATTTAACAAATAATTAAGTAATCTCAAGCTTGTCCTCGTGGGATCAATAACTCGGGGTTGAAATACCACCCCTATATTACTTGACCGTGCGCTTGCGTAATACGCGCTAGTAATCCGCGTTAGAGACAGGGCCCTCGCGTACCAACAAGGGACCTGTAGGGACTTAGTGGTTTGGAGGCTAGGGTAAGGCTCGTCATGCGCGTGCGACAAAAAAGCTCGCGCGCGACCCTTTGTAAGTGCTTTGAGAGACTTAATAGCCATGTCCTATAAACCCGGTTTGACGTCATAACGGTCTCCGGTATGTACGGTCAGGTGCCTAACGGTTCCTATATACATGGTCGAACGTGCCGTTACAGGGGCTACCATTAAGCCGCCATTTATGGTGCATTAACCCCCTCACAACGGTCACTTCCCCACTATATATAGGGTTGTTAGCCCTCCTTTGCGATAGACGAGTCCATATCTGGTTCTACACTAGCTATTAAGCCGTCTCTCTCTCTCTCTCTCAGTTGCAAGTGCTTACCCTCTCTCTACACACACCCTACATCTCTTTGTGTCCTTATTCTCTACTTGAGGTGCACACTTAGATCTCTCCGAGATATTTCAGTGAGCACACCAACCCAATTGCCCTAAACCTCCAGAAAACCACTTGCTACCACCATTTACATCTACCAAGACATAACCTACCATACAAACTACCTACAACCCTCCATCAACCTACTGCAACCTCAACCAAACATCACAAGTACAACCACTGTCTGCGACCAACATTCACCGATTGAAACTTAACCAATCAACCATGATTAGAACCCATCCCAACCAAACAAAACCGGAATCTCAACTCAGCACCAACGGTACACCATCAACCACGAGCTCGGAACCCATAAACCCCACCTACAAGATCAGAGGAGTAGCAGAGGGAAGAAGAGGATGGAGAAACAGACAAGCGCAGAAGAGAAAGAAGAAGGAGCAGAAAATTGCCAGGAGATTGCACGACCTCATGAGCTGGTCGTACAATCAGAAGCCGATACATAGACAAATTGGAGCAAGGAAGGAGAGCAACTCTCTGTAATTTGCGATCAGAGCATCTGATCGCACGACCTGGCCAGAGGAAGGACCAGATCACACGATTTGGCTCCTTGATCGTGCGAGCATAAGGCTGCAGACAAGAACTCGCACGAGCATAAGGCTGCTTGCATGAGTAGGGATTAGCTCGCACGAGCACATGCAACAAATCGCATGAGCAGAAGACTGCTCGCACGAGCAGTGATTAGCTCGCTCGAGCAGCTACGGGACATGGGGCAGTTTTGGCTACTTTGGGCCACATGTTTAGGGTTTTCTCTTGACTATTTAAGCTGTACTCATTTACCTAGTGTAGTGTGATGTATCATGGTTGTATTTGTTTGTTTCTCCATCTGAATAAAATTATAGTTTTCTCTCCGTGGAGGTAATTATTCTTTAGTGAATCACGTTAAATCTGTCTCCGCGTTTCGAGCTTGTTCGCTTTATTTACAGTTCTTGTCTTGTTTGGGCGCCCTCCGTTATAACACAACATATTGACGTATTGAAGGACTTGAATTACATCATAATTACATATCTAGGCATTTGTAATATGAGCAATGAATGATTCTAATTCAAGTCGAGAAACTCCGTCATCCTTCACCGCCTTCCTCGCTGTTCCACTCATTTCTTCAGCCATTTTCCTCATTTCATCCCCTTCTGTCGACGCTATCAACTTCTTCACAGCCTCTGAAATAGTTGCTGAATTCATAATCTCGTCTTGGGGAACCCATTTCTTGACAACAAGGCCCATCTTCAACACGTTTGTTACCCAAAACGCGTTCTTGGGCTGGTCGGAGTGCATTGGCCAGGCAGCGATCGGCACGCCATAGGTGATACTCTCAAGGCATGAATTCCAGCCACAATGGCTCATGAACCCACCCGTTGATGGGTGTCTGAGAATGTCCTCTTGGGGTGCCCAATCTTTCAATATCAAACCATTCTCTTTCACCTTCTCTTCATACCCTTCAAGAAATTCACTGATACTCTTAGGTTTATCAGCAGAATCAGCACTAACTTCTTTGGAAATGTCTCCTCTGTCTACATCTCTTAATACCCAGATGAACTTCTGTTTGCTTTCCTCTAACCCTTTCGCTAGCTCAACGATCTGCTCGTCTTTCAATGGAGTTATTGATCCAAAAGAAACGTATAGGACAGATTTAGGCTTCTGCCTGTCAAGCCAATCCAGGCATTCGTGTTGGCTGCTTGCAGAAATCTCCCCATTTCCCTCAACCCCTGCGGCCAAATTCAGTGGCCCGATCGCCCAAAATGGCTTGTTCCCATATTCCTCTTTCTTGCTTAAGAAATCAATGTATCTCCCATCAATCGACCTACAGGTGTTGTAGATAAAGCCAGACGCCACCTTCATACAACCAATTTGAATAGCTATGAACTTGAGGATGTCCACGGTGAAGCACTTCTCCAAGCTAGGCAAATCTTCGGGTTCCTCTTCGTCTAGTGGGTACGATTTCCCAGCGAATTGCCAAGAATCGTAATAGGAAGCAAACGCCCCAGTAGGCCCGAATATGTAACATTTTGCATTGGGGGACGCCTCAGCAGAGTCTTGAACAACATAAGACATGAGTATATCGTGGATGATGATGACTCGTGTGGCTGTTGGGGAAATTTCGCGTAAAAAAGCTGCCATGGGCTCGCGGAGCTGCAAGGTGGAGTCGAACGACGGTTGAAGATGCGCTGGGAATCGGACAGAGGGGTCCGGCGGGGGAGAGCTGAAATCTGGTGTGGGGAATTCGCGGAAATTGATTTTGGCGATCGCGTGTTGGTTGTTGTAGCGTTGTGTCACTTGACGGACGTGGGTGGCTGAGCAGGCATAGTGGACGGGGACGTTGGTGTAGGTGGAGATGAGGGAGGAGAGCTGGAGGAGCTGGTTGAGGTGGCTTTGGGCTGGGAAAGGAACAGCAACCACAACCACTGGATGGTGTTCTTGTGTTGGTTTGTAGTCACCCATTTTGTGGATGTGAAATGAATTGGATGTTTGGTTCTTTTCTTGTAGGACAAAGGAGTTTGAATCATTATGGGCATTTATAGAGGTGGTTCTCATTTGGTGTCGCAACTTTTTCAGTTTGGAATGTTTTTGAACTTTCTTCATTCCTTTTGTTTCTTCTGGAGACATATTTTCCAAATTTTGAATAAACTTCCGTTGCAAAGTTGTTGCGTGTCTGAGAAAACAAGTGAATGAATTAGATATCACCAAATTTTGGGCTAATTATTAGGTACAAATACAATGACAGAAATTTGAACTAGTCTATTGATGAAAATTAACAGTACATAATTTATGAAAATTATTTTTGTTCTGAGAAAACAAGTGAATGAATATGTTACAATGAAAGAGGATAGGAAGAGAACGGATTTCATTTCACTATAGGAAAGAATGCGGTGTTAATCTTTTTGCTCGTATTTATTTTTACAGGAAAATATTTCACCACCAATCAAACTGAGCCTTAGTGGCAAAGAATTCACTCTTGTACGCTGTGTTTAGGAATCATCGAAAGAAGAAGGAAAATATTCTTTTGAGCATTTTAAACTTTACTCTTTCATTTAAAAAAAAAAGAAAGTTTTGAAATTTTCTCTCTCTTAATAATAATCACAGTAGACTTCTTTTGCCGGCTAAACTTACATCTGAACTGTATTGTAGCCAACGTGTCAAGACCTCCTATTAACACTACATGCCACAACATATAAGTATCAATCATCCACCATTGGACCCTTTGTTTTGTTGCTTTCTCACAATCCATACCTTGCTTCCTTACAATCTTTGGTAGGATCCGAAATGCCAAAGAAGGACCATATAAAATTACAAAGACAAATAATGAACTCTTTTGTTTTATTTCTTTTGCCAAATGTCGTCGCAAATGATTATGCTCGATGCAACTGATGTCATGTGTTCGACTACTGAAGTCATCATCCATTTGAAAAGGGTTATACTCTTCATCAGCTCACTTCGGAGGACACCCGGTAGTTTGGACTCCTACCCCGAGATTTTGCGGAGGCCTCTTGTCTATTTATTTTTCACATTGCTTTTACAAAATGGAAATCTCCGAGATCTGAGAGCTCTGAATCGAAGAAGAAGAAGATTTCTTCATTAACTTGCAAAATGAAAAATACATCAACATATACTATTTGTCCGGCCTAAAACAAAAGAAAAGAAATGACTCACTCCAACCAATCAAACGAAGACACCTCAGCTAGACCTAACGGAAGCAAAACAAATTCAAATAACCAAAACGACACCGTTGGACTAACTAAAACAACGGACCAGATTAATCTCCCTATCTAATCCCACGGTAGCTGCTCGTCACTCTGCCCGTTCATCTTCATGTCATCAATTTGGTACTGGTTTCATTTTAGTCCATCACCCAGAAAACCAAATGCACTTTAGATCATCAAATCCCCCTCTGATTTTCAATACCCCCTCTCAAGATGGAGCATGAAGATCAATCATGCCCATCTTGCCAAGTAAGAAATGAAATTGAGCTGGGTGAAGAGCTTTGGTAAGGAGATCTGCCAACTGAAATTGAGAAGGAACATATGATACCTGCACCACTCCTTCTTGAACTAAATCTCTAACAATGTGGCAATCAACATCAATGTGCTTTGTTCTCTCATGATAGACTGGATTGGAAGCAATCTTCAGATCTAATTCATTATCACAATAGATCATAGGAGGAGATTCAATCTTAACCTGCAAGTCCTCCAAAAGATACAACAACCACTTGATATCACAAGTTACAGAAGCCAGACATCTGTAATCTGCTTCTGTGGAGCTTTTAGACACAACACTCTGCTTTTTAGACTTCCAAGATACCAAAGAGGTTCCAAGATAAACAAGAACCCTGATGTAGATCTTCTAGTATCCACACACCCTGCCCAATCAGAATCAGCAAATGCTGACAACTTCAACTCTGCATTAGCTGAAAAGAACAATCCCAATCCTGGACTCTTCTTCAAATATCTGAGAATGTGGAAAGCTGCAGTTTGATGCTCAGTAGTAGGATGTGAAACAAACTGACTCAGCTTATGCACACTATAACAAATATCAGGTCTGGAGTTCCCAAGATACAACAATTTTCCAATCAACGTTCTGTAAGAAGATGATTCAGCATCTGTAAGCAAATTTCCTTTCTGAGCACTTAACTTCAAATTAACCTCCATAGGTATATTTGCTGGTTTACAACCAAGGTACCCTGTGACCTCTAGAATATCTAGAGAAAATTTCCTTTGACTAAGCACAATCCCTTCTGCATTTCTGCCAATCTCAAACCCCAAGAAATACTGCAAAGCACCCAAATCTTTCAACTTAAACTGCTGATTTAAAACCCTTTTTAGCTCAATCAGCTGGGCCATATCAGATCCAGTTAACACCATATCATCAACATAGACAACCAAAGCCATAAAACTATTCAGGTCTGTCTTAACAAAAAGAGTGTAATTTTCTTTTGATTGCACAAAACCAAAAGAAATAAGAGTAGTAGAGAGCTTACCAAACCACTGTCTAGAAGCCTGCTTTAAGCCATATAGAGACTTCTTCAATTTGCATACCATTACTTGTTTTGTAATTCTGGAATACAATTGCCTGGTGGGATATCCATATACACCTCTTCATCTAATACCCCATGCAAGAAGGCATTATTCACATCAAGCTGCATCAAAGGACACTTCCTTACTGCTGCAATAGCTATAATGCACTTTACTGTTGGCAACTTAGCCACAGGAGAGAAAGTTTCATAATAATCCACCCCTCTGTTTGTGTGTATCCCTTTGCAACTAGCCTTGCCTTAAACCTTTCTATGCTCCCATCTTGCTTGTATTTGACTTTGTATACCCATTTACACCCCACTGAAGAGTGTCCTTGAGGTAAAGCCACTATATCCCATGTATTGTTTTCTTCCAAAGCTTGTAATTCCATTTGCATAGCATCTTTCCATTCTTGTATCAAACTGGCCTCTTTATATGTAGATGGTTCCCTTATAGCTGAAACTTGAGATAAGAAATGACTATAACTTGGAGATAAAGCTTTATTGGACACACACTTACTCAAACTGTACTGTGTACTGGAGCTGGAGTTGGCTGTTACATAATCCCTCAACTAACTTGGCATTCTTCTTTCTCTAAGAGACTGTCTTGTAGGCACAGATACATTGCTGACTTCTGGATTAGAAACTGGCTGCACAAACTCCACACCATCTGTAAAAACTTCATTGCTAACTTCATCACCAACAGCACATGGCAACACAAAGTCTGATTTAGAATTAGCAATAAAGTCCTGAGAAAAAGGAAATTTATCTTCATGAAAGATCACATCTCTAGAAACAAAAATGTTCTTTTCTGCAACATCATACAGCTTGTACCCTTTGGTACCAAACACATAACCCAAAAATACACATTCTCTGGCCCTTGCCTCAAACTTACCTCTACCTTGTTTCAATGTAGAAGCAAAAGCCAAACATCCAAAAACCTTCATCAACTCATAATTTGGCTTTCTTTTGTATAACATCTCATAAGGAGTCTTATTGAGAAACACAGAAGATGGATTTCTATTAATCAAATAAGCAGAAGTCAAAACACATTCTCCCCAAAATCTAGTTGGTAGATGAGATTCAAACCTCAGTGCCCTGGCCACATTCAATAGATGCTGGTGCTTTCTCTCAACAACTGAATTCTGTTCTGGGGTGGCAACACATGAAAGTTGATGAACAATACCACTTTGTGAGAAAAAATATTTCAAATCAAATTCCAAAGCATTATCATTCTAATCATTTTGACATTGAAACCAAACTGACTGTGTACCATTTTGCAGAACTGAGGTATCAAACTAGTAGCTTCTGATTTATGTATCATCAAATATACCCAAGTGGATCTTGAGTAATCATCTACCAAAGTGAGGAAGTACTTATATCCATCATATGTAGGAACCCTATAAGGACCCCAAGTGTCAATGTGAGCTAGATGAAAGGGTATTTTAGTCAAATTCCCCCATCTGGAAAAGGAGGTCTCTTCTGCTTTGCCTTTGGACATACATGACATACTTCAGACAAACTCCCATTTGTGAAATTTAGAAGAGACTTCATGACTTTAAGTTTTTGATCAGAAGGATGACCTAATCTCTTATGCCAAATATCCATAGAGGCTTTGTTGCTAATAATTGCATTAGCTGTAGCCATGTCCTTATTAGGACTTGCTAAAAAGTACAGCCCACAAGTCTTATATCCTTCCCCAATAACATTGTTGGTATGTGCATCTCTGATAAAACAAGTGTCACCACAACACACAAAAATGCAAGAATTGAAATGTGTGAGCTTACTAACAGACACCAAATCAAAAGTGAACTCTGGCACACACAATACCTCTGTCAAGACCAAATCAGCACTCAACTTCACATTTCCTATGTGAGTCACTTGTACTTTATGTCCATCTGGCAAATGAACAAGTGTCAAAAACAGATTTGTAGTTTGTCAGCATCTGAAGATCACAACACATATGGTCACTTGCCCCACTATCTAGTATCCAAGAGTGTTTGACTTGTGCACTTTTAGGCAAAATTGTGATGAAAGAACAGCTCTTGATCACACCACCCATAAAGTGAAGTGGAGAATCTG
This sequence comes from Linanthus parryae, assembly GCA_023055425.1. Taxonomy (NCBI): domain Eukaryota; kingdom Viridiplantae; phylum Streptophyta; class Magnoliopsida; order Ericales; family Polemoniaceae; genus Linanthus; species Linanthus parryae. Next base: position 94,596,219 of record JALGPY010000001.1, read on the forward strand.
CACTTGTTGTTGAGCTAGATCCATTATTAGTATCATCACCTCCATGTGACTGAAGTGAGGGTTGTCTATTCCCCATTTGATTCTGCAAAATAGACATCAATTGAGCACACTGCTGTGGAGTTATTGACAATGTAGTCATCTGTGACTCTCCACCCTTATCTTCTCCCTTAGTGCTAGTGTCTTCCAGAACTTGATGAGCTTGTGCCTTCATTTTGTTCTTTATATGTGGAGGATACCCATGTAATTTCCAGCATTTGGCCTTTATGTGTCCAGTATTGCCACAATGATAACAAGTAATGATGGCTTTTTCTGCACTTGTTGTTGTGTTAGAACTATTATGGACACTCCCTTGAGGACCAAACAAATGCTTACTAGTGTTATTAAAAGAGTTCTTTACTGCCATGGCCATAGGATTACTACTTCCTGTACCCATTCCCAAAGAAGTTTGCATTTCTTGTTGAACTACTTTAGCAAAAACTTGATTAAATGTTGGTAAAGGCTCAAGCAAAAGAATTTGATCTCTTACTGGGACATAGTTGTCATTCAACCCCATTAGAAATTGCATTGTGCAATCATCTTCATAAGTAACTCTGATATTTTTAAAAACACCACAAGTACAAGCTCTCAGAACCTCACATGTACACAATGGTGGAGGTCTATGGTTTGACAACTCATCCCAAAGAGCCCTAAGCTTAGTATAATAAGAAGTAACTGTCAAATCTCCTCGTTTAGTAGCTACAATAGCCATTTTCAGCTGAAAAACTCTAGGTCTCTTTTTTTGTGAATACCTCTCTAAGAGATCAAGCCAAATCTCTCTTGAGGTCCTTTTATACACTACACTCCCCACAATTTCCTTAGAAACTGAATTTAGCAACCAAGACATAAGCATCGTATCACATATTAGCCATTGAGGCCTTAATTCATCACCAATCGGTGGTTCCATCAATTCACCATTAACAAATCCCATTTTCACTTTAGCAGTCAAAGCCAAAACCATCGCTCGATGCCAGGTATTGACATTCTCAGCTCCAAGTAAAAAAGTGACTAGAAGCATACCTGTATTATCTGAATGCACCAGAAAGTACGGCGACACCTCACGAGCATTCGCTCCTCGACCTCCATTGGAAGCCATCGCAACACCAGATCTGAAAACTTTGAACACACCGTTCCCAATCCACCACCACAACGATCTAGATCTTCAACCGAAACTCAACCTAATAGCCTGAACCAGGCTCTAATAACATTTTACAAAATGAATCGCAGGACAAGCCATCATAACTTAGTAAGGGTATAATCGTTGTGTACCTTGTTTGTCTGAAAGATAACTCCACGTAGAATGCTATCTACGTCTCTATGAATATCCACTCCTAGGATTGCACAGGAGTCCTTCCAACGTCTATCTTCTAGTAACAGGAGTGTTGAGTTGGTGCCTTGAATTGGTAAAAGGCGGCCAAACTCTTTGTTTCCAACTTGATTAGGAAACATTGAAGTCAAAGGCGGTGGAGGGTTAGTTAGGAAATAAGTTTGTTTCCAAATCATATTTGGAAACTTTAGGCATTTTCCTAGAACTATATAAAGAACCTACTAGTCACACTATTAGGCATGCAAAAACATTCTTGTAGTCTTGTCCCTCTTAAGTGAATAAAGGGTGCTCTTTTGCCGTGGAGGTAGTTAGCAAATATTTTACTAGCGAACCACGTAAAATACTCGTGTTCTTCTTTATTCGTTCTTCGTTCGTGAGGTGGTTTGTCATAACAAACAAGTATCAGAGCTCGGGTTTGGCGGTGTTTCAAGATCAAGATCAAGGTGGAGCAAAGCTAGGGTTTCACAACATGGTGAAATCAAAGCGAGGGTTTTGCGATCTAGGTAGAGCACGCGACTAGGGTTCAAGATCCACCAAGAACAATGTCCGGATCGATGTTGAAGATCGACAGGTTCACAGGAGGGAAGACTTCAGTATGTGGAAGATAAAGATGGAGGCTTTGCTCAAAATCGCAAGGCTTGTGGGCACCTTTGACCACTGAAAAGGGATGAATGAATGTTGCATCATAGGAGTTCAAAATATTGGAGGAGAAGGCACACGCAACGATTATGCTGTGCTAATCGGATGACGTGATCATCGAGGTCGCAGATCAGAGGGAAGTAGCAAAGCTTTGGCTCAAGTTGGAGAGTCTCACATGACGAAGAGTCTCACTAGCAAGTTGATGCTGAAGCAAAGGATCTTCAATTTGCAGATGCTCGAAGGTACGACTCTCAAGGACCACCTTGATCAGTTAAACAACATTATTTTAGATTTGCGTAATATTGGTGAGAATGTGGGCGATGAGGATGCTGCACTTTTGTTATTGATCTCGTTACCTCCATCATATGAGAACATCGTGCAGTCGTTCATTGTGAACAAGGACGACTTATCCCTAGAGGAGGTCAGATTAGCGCTCCATGCTAGGTAACTGCGTCATAAGGGTGCAGGCACAGGTATAGAGGACCATGCTTCCGGAATGATGGCGACGGGGGGAAGAAAGAAGGGTTAGAAGAACAAGAAAAAGCATTTTTCGGGTTCTAAGTTGCCCAAGGATGTCTGTGCTTGGTGCAAGGAAAAGTGGAACTGGAAGAGAGATTGCCTGAAACGAGGTCAACAGGGGTAGAATGGATCTACAGCCGTAGCAGAACAAGGTAACTCGTCCGAGGATGATTACGTTCTAATGGCGGATGTTGTCACGCACTCTCATGATGCGTGGGTCCTTGATTCCGGAGCTTCTTATTATATTTTCTCTAACATGGAGCTATTCTCGACGTACAACTAAACGGATGGAGGGTCTGTCTACATGGAAAACGGATCAGTCTCTAAGGTGATTGGGAGTGGCTCAGTTAGATTAAAGACGAATGAGGGGAAGTTATGTACTTTGGAGCAAGTCAGGCATGTACCACTTATTAAGAAGAATCTGATCTCCTTGAGTCTACTTGACAGCTAGGGATACAGTTTTAAAGGTGAAGGTGGAGATCTACAAGTCTGCAAGGGTTCTAAGGTGATTCTCAAGGGAGTCAAGAGCGGGAATTTGTACATGTTGCAAGGTTCGATGATCCCATGTTCTGCTCGAGTTGTCTTAGCCGAGATTAAGGAAGCTGATCTAACTACGCTTTGGCATATGAGGCTCGGTCATATGAGTGATCGTGGAATGCAGGAACTTCACAAAAGGGATATCTCACCGGACATGCGCCCAAGAGCCTAGGGTTTTGTGAGCACTGCGTGTATCGGAAGCTACAATGTAGCAAGTTCCTGAAGGAAGTTCATAGAACGAAATGTACTCTTGATTATATCCATTCGGATTGCTGGGGTCCTTCTAGAGTTGTGGCGATTGGCGGGTACAGGTATTTCCTGAGCATCATAGACGGTTACTCCCGGATGACTTGGATTTTCGTAATGAAGCACAAGAGTGAAGCCTTCACAAGATTCAAGATGCTAGTAGAGAATAAGGTGGGAAAGAAGGTGAAGAGGCTGTGCACGGACAACGACTTAGAGTTTTGTTCATCAGAGTTTGATGGATTCTGCAAGGATCAGGGAATAGCACGCCATCGCACCGTTCGGCACACACCGCAGCAGAACGATATAGCCGAGAGAATGAATCAGACGCTTTTGTCAAAAGCAAGGTGCATGCTTTCAAATGCAGATCTTTCTAGAGGCTTTTGGGGAGAGGCGGTTTCCATGGCATGCTATCTCATAAATCGGAGCCCGCACACTGGTATAAGATGCAAGATTCTTATGGAAGTCTGATCTGGTAGAGCAGTGAATTACTCGGATTTGAGAGTTTTTGGTTGTGTTGCCTATTCTCACGTTGATGATGGAAAACTAGAACCAAGAGCTAATAAGGGAGTATTCATGGTATTAGGAACAGGTGTGAAGGGATACAAGATATGGGAAAACAACAAGATTATACTTAGCAGAAGTGTAGTCTTTGACGAGAGTCCTATGTTGAAGAATTCCGTGGAGGTGGAGCTTGGAGATGCAGAGAAGAATGTGGAGGGAGAGTCGGATCCTATTAATCCAAAGGATTCCAAAATCCCTACAACTCCGCCGGAAGCCGAAGAGGAAGAAGCAGAAGAGTATGATGGTGAATATGCTTCTCTACCAGAGGAACGGATCATCAGAGTATTGCGGTGGGAAGAAAAAGAAGAGTCATCAAGACTCCGGCGAGATACAAAGATGATGGTATGGTGGGATATGCATTACATGTAGCGGAAGAGGTAGAGGATGAGCCATCCTCCTACAAGGACGCTATATCTAGTTTTAAGTCCGCACAATGGATTGCCACGATGGGAGAGAAGATGGAGCCTCTAAGCAAGAACTCGACTTGGGATCTTGTTAAATTGCTAGCGGGAAGGAATAAAGTCAGTTGCAAGTGGGTTTTCAGAAGAAAGGAACTACATCTGGAGAGGGCATCAAGTATAAGGCAATTCTAGTTGCAAGAGGGTTCAGTCAGAAAGAGGGAGTTGACTACAAGAAGATCTTCTCACCGGTGGTCAGACATACCTCTACCCGGGTGTTACTAGCAATGGTGGCACACCATGACCTAGAGCTTGAGTAATTGGATGTCAAAACAGCTTTTCTACATGGAGAGTTGGAAGAGGAGATATACATGAGCCAACCAGAAGGTTTCCAAGTTACCGGAAGAGAGAAACACGTGTGCAAGCTGAAGAGATCTCTCTACGGACTTAAGTAGTTGCCGAGGAAATGGTATGAGAGATTTGACAGCTTCATGTTGAAGATTGGTTACCACAAGTGTGAGTATGATTGCTGCGTGTATCACAAAGAGTTTCATGGTGGATCACGTATTTACCTAGTTATATATGTGGATGATATTCTGATTTCAATCGGAATATCAAGGACATTAGAGAACTGAAGAGGTCCCTTAGCCCGTAAATTGAGATGAAGGATCTGGGAGCTGCTCGGAAGATATTGGGAGTTGAGATCTATAGAGATAGGAATAAGAAGAAGAAGCTTTTCCTATCACAGCAGGGATACATCAAGAAGATCTTGGTAAGATTCGGGATGTTATCAGCTGAAGCTATAGATACTCCTATGGCAACTAACAGCAAGCTGGGAATGTACATCGTTAAGACTGAGGAGGAGAAGGAGTACATGTCCAAGGTTCCATATGCTAGCGCAGTTGGAAGTCTCATGTATGCTATGGTCTGTACTCGACCGGACATAGCATTAGCTGTTTGTGTGGTTAGTCGTTTTATGGCTCATCCGGGTAGGGACCATTGGCAGGCGGTGAAGCGCATATTCAGGTTCCTTAAGGGTACGTCAGACATTAGCCTATGTTTTGGGGCTAGTGAAAACATCTTGGTAGCTGAGTTCTCGAACGCGGATAACGCAGGGGATATTGATAGAAGAAGATCAATGACGGGCTATGTATTTGCTCTGGGAGCATCTGTTTTGAGTTGGAAGGCGGCGCTACAGCCGACGGTGATTTTTTCCACCACGGAGGCGGAGTACATGGCTCTAACGGAAGCAGCGAAGGAGGCAATTTGGCTTAAGGGAATGGTCAATGATCTAGGGCTACTTCAAGATCAGGCGATAGTCTACTGTGACAGCTTGAGTGCAATTTGCTTGACTAAGGACCAGGTTCATCATGAGAAGACCAAGCATATTACCGCCAGGTATCACTTTCTGAGAAGTGAAAGTAGGATCAAGGTGATGAAGGTGGGGACTACTGTTAACCCCGCGGATATGTTCACCAAGACGGTTCCGGAGAGCAAGTTCCAGCATTGTCTGGAATTGCTTAACATCTTGAGCTAGTGAGCCCTTAGCGGCATGTCAGACCCGTTGGGGGTCCAGTGAGTCTCTGTGACGAGAGACATTGGGTGCGGAGAAGATGTAGCTTTGTTTACGAGAAGAGGAGCAGCTGCTGTTGACGAGACAATTCAAGTCAAGGTGGAGATTTGTTGAGTTGGTGCCTTGAATTGGCCAAAGGCGGCCAAACTCTTTGTTTCCAAATTTGATTACGAAACTGTGATAACCCACATTTCTAAGTCATGTTAGCATGTTAATAGTATGTGATTATATGTTCATATTTCATTTAATGTTTGATAATTAGCTCATGTAAAGTTACAAATAGCATTTTAGTGTAAAAAAGTAAAGTTAAATGCATTGTTTTATTATTCAAGTTTCATCTTGCAAAATATGTGATAAATGAATTATGTGCCTAGTTAGATTAAATGACTAGTTTAGCTGAAAGTTAATTGTTGGTTGTTAAGTTTCTAAGTACTAGTTCCTTTAGTGTAAATTGTAAACCAAAAATAAATTTGAGTAGTGCATGAGAAGAATTGACAATTGAATGCAATTGTTTATGCATACAAGTACTACGTGGTAGTTTTCCGATATGTATCATATACATAACCATGTTCATGTATGTGTCGAATTTAGAATCACATCAAATACTATAGTTGGTAAAATTTTTACACCAAATAACTCCCAAAGACTCACCACATGTCTCTCTTATGTCTTGCCACTTGCCCTCACTCACTCACCACTTGCCACCACTCCATACAAGTGTCTCTCTCCCCCATACACATGTCCCTCCATGCACATGCATATCTTCCACATTTCAAATCCTCAACTCCCTTTCTAGAGATGTAATGTCTTCCATTGTACTTCTTTCTCACCAATTTTCGGACTTGCCCATTGACCCTCCAAAAACATGGTCAAAAGATTGGATTTTTGAGGTTTTAATTGATGGAAACCCATCTTGGGTGTTAGTATATCAAGTGGTTATCAAGTTTTGAGCATCTTCTTCATCATTGAAGCCCCTAGGAGCCATTAACCATAAATTTACCATAACCCTTCTCAAGAGCTTCATGAGTATGATGGATAAGTTTAAGTCATTGCATATACATCATGATTTTGGTTCTTCACACCTCATTCTTATGATTCCATGACAAATTTCTACTTGCATGTTAGGAATTCGTCATTCTTAAGATAAGTTTTAGCATGTATCATCTCATTTGTATGATAGCATAGTATATTTATGGGTGCATGTTCTTGATTAATCACAATCTCCATGATTTACATACATGCATGTCAAAAGCTAAGTTTGGATAGTTGCTACTTCTCAATTTGATGAAATAAGCCTCAAGCCTTCTTCTCTTAGACATGATTTTACTCCTTGAAAGATCATTATGTGTTTTTATGGTAAATTTCGAGTTGCATGTTCTTGATTCATCCCCATCTTCATGAACTAGGCACATGCATGAACAAGATCACCTAGTAGGCAAATTATGTTTTACAAGTTATATTCATGTTATGTGTTTGATTCTCTTGCATATATGTCTTAGAGTCCCAATTGGGGCTAGAGGAATGAGTTTCTTTGGGAAATTTTGAAGAAAATGAAAGAAGAAAGAAGAAATTTTCGGACAAAAATTCCGCTCTCGGGTAAAAGTTTTGACCCCACTTTGGAGGGTCATAACTCACTCATATGAACTCGGTTTTTGGTATTTTTGGTACCGTTTTGAAGCTATATGCGTCTACTATCATTTTCAGTTAGTTTTATGCCAAAATACCCTCTATATTTTCTGTAATATCAAAAATACTAAAGTGTGTCTAATCTGAATTTTTGCTTACTTGACAGTTTTTAAGCCATGTTTGGTAATTATTTTTTGTTACCTCCAATCTATGAAATGGCATGAAAATAAGCATGCATGTAATTTAATGTGACTCTTTTATAGTGTTAAAATTTTCATAAGTTAGATGCTGTTGAAAGTAATCAAGTTTGTCAAGCTGCTCAATGCTAGTTTATGTAAGTTCATTTTTAGTTCATTATATGTCATCTTGCATTATGTGTTGCATTAGACATCTCATTTTCATCCAATAAAGAATATAAGGTACATGAAGTATGTGAATATAGGAAATTTTAGTCCATATGCATCTAAGAGATGTAGACATGTGCTATGCTTTGATTGAATTTATGCTAAGTGATTACATGTATGATTTGTAGCATTCTTTGCTAGTTATATGACGATGGAGTCGACGATAATGTGCTTTAAGTTGTTTGTAATTAGACTAAGAAATATTAAATGAATGACTTAAGCTCGCAAGGTGAGTTACCCTACCTCCCGAAGTTTGTACCGAACCTCAAGTTTCTTACATGCTTATGTATGGTCATGCCGTCCCTATATTATGTATGTATGTATGCTTTCTTTACTCAAGTGAAATGTTTATGCCTCATGGATGCTAACAAAGAAAACTAACATTTCAATTAGATAAAACACGCTTTCAGAAAGGCCACGGTTACCGGAGTGAAACCCCCTGTCGGGTATAGGCAGGCTACGGCCCTTTTGCCGGGGCAATATAAGCAGGAAACGCGTCGCCTCACGAGCCGTCGCGATGGACATGTCCCTACGTTATGTTATGGTAAGTCACGAAGGTTACACGGGCCATAAGATAAGAAACTAAGAAAACATGTTCAAGTACGTTATGGTCTCTACGTGAGACAAATCAAGGTTCCTACTTGGAACAATACGATTTCACAAGCCTCAAGTTATGCTTTACATTACGCTTTCTTTACGATACATGTTATGTTTTATGAATGTCATGATCTTTCAAGTTTCACAAGTATATGTATGTATGACTACGCCTTATGTTCATGACGCTCCATGAGAAAGTTATCCCTTTTCGTTTTCCCAACCTACGGAGGGGCGTAGATGTAACTCACTGAGCTATTTGAGCTCACCCTTTCACGTTATTTTTTTTTCAGGTTTTAAGGACACATAAGAAGCAAGAAGTAGCATGTCGTTAAGTTGATACGCGATCATGTGCTTGATGGTGCTTATGTGCATAGATGTTGATTAAATGCTCGTTGGCTTGGAGCTATTATAGAATTCATGTTGTTATTTGTCTTTAGAATGTATAAGTTAAGTATTATGTATGTATAAAAGACTTTATTTGAGCCCTTGTATGATACCTAGAAACATTCCCGATTTTTGCTCTGTTTGTGTTATGAGTCGAGAGGACTAAATAATATTGATTTTCAAGTTTCAACTTTCTTTTCTTTACAATTCAAATTGTTTATCAAGAAGTCCCCAAGTTATTTTTTATTTACGCTTCCGCAAAGTTATTTTTAGTAGCGTTTATCACGACTTTTATAAATTACTTATTTATCCTCTCGACGAGTCAAGGTCGCACCGGCATGTCGCTCCCTCCTCCCGTTAATGCGAAGTTTTATTAGTTGCTAATCGGGTTCAGCGGGAGGGGGATGTGACATTTGTGGTATCAGAGCCAGGTTATAGATACTTAATATTAGTAAACCTTAGGAACCCATTATGTCCTTACTTATGTGAATATTTATGTTTGCGTATGTGGTGTGTATCCATGTTAGTATGGTGCTAGTATGTATAAGGTCTAAGAAATATAAGTTAGATTCCATGATAATATAGATTTGTATGTGACTTATGTACCTAAGTGTCTATTTAAATGCTTTAGTGAATTATGTTTAAGTAGTCGTGCAAGATCATGGTCGAAGTTAACTTGATTTCTTTTAGATACATGAATATGTCTTATGCATGAGGATTGTTTTACCTTCTTTAATCATGGCTAAGATAATAAAAATGAATGTAAGTTTCAAGAGAATGTTTAAGCTGAGAGCATGTCTCATATGAACAAGATAAGTAATACATTTAGGCTAAGGGTTCGTAGATAAGTATAGTTACATGGTTATTATTTCTTGATTGTTTGCCAAGTAATGTGATAAGCGGGATATTTGAAAGGTTATGTTATGAAATTTTATTGTATGATAAGTGTGTGTTTATGTGATCCATATGCTTTCATGACTCTTTCATGTATGCAAGGTGATTATATGTGTAAATGCATGTACACGTTATATGAGGATTATTGAAACTAAGTATGCTATGTTTCACGATTAAGCATGATGTTTGTACAAAACAAAAAGTGAAAATTTTAGAAAAAAAATATTACAAGCTTTGAAATATGTTGTTGGTTGTTCTAATTGAAGGGTTTATATGGGACAAGTGTGATTTTTTATGTCCAAAATAAATTTATACAAACAAATTTTGTTATGTTAAGTCATGCCATTACACGTTATGTTATGTCTATGATATATGCTTGAACTATGCTTTTGTTTGTACCATTTGAGCATATAAATTATGGATGTATTACGTGTAGGTTATCCATGTCATGTATCTTTCAGCTATTGGTAAGTTATTTCCATGTATATATGCATGTTAGTAAGTAAATTAATTATAAATCTGAGCATGTCGAAAGTTTAAATCGATGTGCGAATGTCAAGTTTTTCGTCCGCTACATGTGCAAGATTGGACGAGCAGCTATATCATTGTGATGGTATAAGTTGTTCCCGCTATGTTGTACGGTCGAACGGGGACTTCTGAAACAATTACGAGCTTGCTGGAGCGGTACAAAGTGTGACGACACGATGTATTGGTTCCCTCTCGTATGCGTGAAAGACAGGACCTCCGAAACAATTACGAGCTTGCTGGAGCGGTACAAAGTGTGACGACACTGCGTATTGTTCCCTCTCGTAAGCGTGACAAACTTGATGCTTTTTCCAGCGCGAATAAAAGGGGTAATATGATCAAAACGGTATGTTGTGCATTGATGTCATATTAGTTGGAATCTTATATGATTTCATTCATGTTATAAATATGTTAAGCGAATTCGAGAACGAATTCTTTATAAGGTGGAGAGAATGTGATAACCCACATTTCTAAGTCATGTTAGCATGTTAATAGTAGGTGATTATATGTTAATATTTCATTTAATGTTTGATAATTAGCTCACGCAAAGTTATAAATAGCATTTTAGTGTGAATAAAGTAAAGTTGAATGCATTGTTTTATTATTCAAGTTTCATCTTGCAAAATATGTGATAAATGAATTATGTGCCTAGTTAGATTAAATGACTAGTTTCGCTGAAAGTTAATTGTTGGTTGTTAAGTTTCTAAGTACTAGTTCCTTTAGTGTAAATTGTAAACCAAAAATAAATTTGAATAGTGCATGAGAAGAATTGACAATTGAATGCAATTGTTTATGCATACAAGTACTACGTGGTAGTTTCCCTATATGTATCATATACATACCCATTTTCATGTATGTGTCAAATTTAGAATCACATAAAATACTATAGTTGGTACAATTGTTACACCAAATAACTCCCAAAGACTCACCACATGTCTCCCTTATGTCTTCCCACTTGCCCTCACTCACTCACCACTTGCCACCACTCCATACAAGTGTCACTCTCTCCCCCCATACACATGTCCCTCCATGAACATGCATATCTTCCACATTTTTAGGGATGGCAATATGGTCCGATCCGATCTGTTATCCGAGCGATCCGGGCCGAATGGATTGGATCCAAATCCGATCCAATTGAAAATGGATCGGATTTGGATCTGGAAAGCCAGATCCGAACGGATTTGGATCTGGATTTGGATCTAAGGGCAGATCCACCGGGTTCCGACCCGATCCGATCCGATGTATATGTGTGCTTTACAAATATATCCTTTCTACCTCCCCACTATCACTTTCAAGAAGAATAAAATAGTAATTCCAACCTACAAAGCTATTTCTGTTGTGTTTTAGGCTTCATAACTTGCGAACATGCCTTAGCGTATGAAATAGTGTTTATTTCTTATGTTATTTTTTGTATTTTATTGCAAACCCAAGTCGGATCCGATTCCAATCCGATCCGACCACGTATTATATGGATCTACGGATCGGATTTGGATCAGCTGGATGAAACCCGATCCGATCTGATCCGAATCCGGTGATGATCCGAACGGATCTGGATCGGATCTGGATCCCATTTCTCCTAGTCGGATCTGTATCGGATCTAGCCTGATCCGATCCGGATCCGACCCGTTTCCATCCCTACACATTTTAAATCCCCAACTCCCTTTCTAGAGTTGTAATGTCTTCCCTTGTATTTCTTTCTCACCAATTTTCGGACTTGCCCATTGACCCTCCAAAAACATGGTCAGATGATTGGATTTTTGAGGTTTTAATTGATGGAAACCCATATTGGGTGTTAGTATATCAAGTGGTTATCAAGTTTTGAGCATCTTCTTCATCATTGAAGCTCCTAGGAGCCATTAATCATCAATTCTCCATAACCCTTCTTAAGAGCTTCATGAGTATGATGGGTAAGTTTAAGTCATTACAAATACATCATGATTTTGGTTCTTCACACCTCATTCTTATGATTCCATGAAAAATTTCTACTTGCATGTTAGGAATTCATCATTCTTAAGATAAGTTTTAGCATGTATCATCTCATTTGTATGATAGCATAGTATATTTATGGGTGCATGTTCTTGATTAATCACAATCTCCATGATTTACATACATGCATGTCAAAAGCTAAGTTTGGATAGTTGCTACTTCTCAATTTGATGAATTAAGTCCCAAGCCTTCTTCTCTTAGACATGATTTTACTCCTTGAAAGATCATTATGTGTTTTTATGGTGAATTTCGAGTTGCATGTTCTTGATTCATCCCCATCTTCATGATCTAGGCACATGCATGAAAGAATTAGGAAGCACGATCACCTAGTAGTGCAAATTATATTTTACAAGTTATTTTCATGTTATGTGTTTGAATTCTCTTGCATATATGTCTTAGAGTCCCAATTGGGACTAGAGGAATGAGTTTCTTTGGGAAATTTTGAAGAAAATGAAAGAAGAAAGAAGAAATTTTCGGACAAAATTTCCGCTCTCGGGTAAAAGTTTTGACCCAACTTTGGAGGGTCATAACTCACTCATATGAACTCGGTTTTTGGTATTTTTCGTACCGTTTCGAAGCTATATGCGTCTACTATCATTTTTAGTTAGTTTTGTGCCAAAATACCCTCTATATTTTCTGTAATATAAAAAATACTAAAGTGTGTCTAATCTGAATTTTTGCTTACTTGACAGTTTTTAAGCCATGTTTGGTAATCAATTTTTGTTACCTCCAATATATGAAATGGCATGAAAATAAGCAAGCATGTGATTGAATGTGACTCTTTTATAGTGTTAAAATTTGGAAGTTCATAAGTTAGATGCTACCATGAAAGTAATCAAGTTTGTCAAGATGCTCAATGCTAGTTTATGTAAGTTCATTTTTAGTTCATTATATGTCATCTTGCATTATGTGTTGCATTAGACATCTCATTTTCATCCAATAGAGAATATAAGGTACATGAAGTATGTGAATATAGCAAAATTTAGTCCATATGCATCTAAGAGATGTAGACATGTGCTATGCTTTGATTGAATTCATGCTAAGTGATTACATGTGTTATTTGTAGCATTCTTTGCTAGTTAAATGACGATGGAGTCGACGATCATGTGCTTTAAGTTGTTTGTAATTGGACTAAGAAATATTAAATGAATGACTTAAGCTCGCAAGGTGAGTTAGCCTACCTCCCGAAGTTTGTACCGAACCTCAAGTTTCTTACATGCTTATGTATGTTCATGCCGTCCCTATATTATGTATGTATGTATGCTTTCTTTACTCAAGTGAAATAATTATGCTTCATGGATGCTAAAAAAAGAAAACAAACATTTCATTAGATAAAACACTCTTTCAGAAAGGCCACGGTTACCGGAGTGAAACCCCCTGTCGGGTATAGGCAGGCTACGGCCCCGTGTTATGTTTTATGAATGTCATGATATTTCAAGTTTCAGAAGTATATGTATGTATGACTACGCCTTATGTTCATGACACTCCATGGGAAAGTTATCCATTTTCGTTTTCCAAACCTACGGAGGGGCGTAGATGTAACTCACCGAGCTATTTGAGCTCACCCTTTCACGTTACTTTTTTTCAGGTTTTAAGGACACATAAGAAGCAAGAAGTAGCATGTCGTTAAGTTGATACGCGATCATGTGCTTGATGGTGCTTATGTGCATAGATGTTGATTAAATGCTCGTTGGCTTGGAGCTATTATAGAATTTATGTTGTTATTTGTCTTTAGAATGTATAAGTTAAGTATTATGTATGTATAAAAGACTTTATTTGAGCCCTTGTATGATACCTAGAAACAGTCCCGATTTATGCTGTGTTTATGTTATGAGTCGAGAGGACTAAATAATATTGTTTTTCAAGTTTCAACTTTCTTTTCTTTACAATTCAAATTGTTTATCAAGACGTCCCCAAGTTATTTGTTATTTACGCTTCCGCAGAGTTATTTTTAGTAACTTTTATCACGAATTTTATAAATTACTTATTTATCCTCTCGACGAGTCAAGGTTGCACCGGCATGTCGCGCCCTCCTCCCGTTAATGCAAAGTTTTATTAATCGCTAATCGGGGTCAGCGGGAGGGGGATGTGACAGAAACATTGGAAGTCAAAGGCGGTGGAGGATTAGTTAGGAAACAAGTTTGTTTCCAAATCAGATTTGGAAACTTTAGGGATTTTCCTATCAATATATAGAGAACTTAGTAGTCACACTATTAGGCATGCAAAAACATTCTTGTAGTCTTGTTCCTCTTAAGTGAATAAAGGGTGCTTTTTCGCCGTGGAGGTAGTTAGCAAATATTTTTCTAGCGAACCACGTAAAATACTCTTGTTCTTCTTTATTCGTTCTTCGTTCGTGAGGTGGTTTGTCATAACAAGGAGGAAGGAGGAAGAAGAAGATCACGCAAAACGAGGCACCACAGGCTGGCGCGCCTCACGAGGCCGACGGCGCAGAGAGGGAGGACGATGTGTTCGGCCTCTTTGTCTCTCTCGTTGCTCTGTTATTTCACTCTAATGAGACTCTTGTGAAATAATTAAGCTAGGAGTGTCCTTATATGATTTATAACTCATTATTAACTACATATTTGCCCAAATACTAATCCTGTTTATACATAGATTAGTCCATTTTGCAAATTAGTCCTATTAAGCTTACTTGTGGTTGCGTATTGGTCATTCTATTTAACTAGTCCTACTAATTAATTCCCAATTCTAGTATAATCCATAGGGCGTGTGACCCCATAGGTTTCGACTTAGTTGGTAGTAACAATTACCAACATAGAGCGGTGTCTAGCAACACATCTATGTCACCCAACTAATAGAGATAGTCAGTGTGTCCAACAAACCTTGTGACCAATGTTACCGTATTGTATCATCCCTTTGTATCTATATGCGGATTGGACACGAGACATACAATTTACACTCGTATATCCAATCCATAGTTTCTCAATCATGGGAATAGGCTTATCCATGCAGATAACATCAATATCCCATATTGATTTATCTGAGTCTCACCAGACATTCTATAAGCACTACCCTCGAGTGGTGGTGGATATTTACTCCCGTCATTTGGGAGGGACATTCCTCTCTACATCACTACCATCTCTAAGCTTTCTTCCTATTATGTCCAATAACCGTCTTATTTCCACCTAGTCACGGCGCAGCGTTTGGCGATATTAAAACACAATACTCCACAACTAGAGTATCTAGTGACTTCAAGTCTAAGGACCACAATACCATTGTCACTACGAGAAGCACTCGTGACTTTTACATAACTTATATGTAGCTTTCTCGTGGTTGGTCATTCCAGAATGCAATACCCGTAATGCATACCCATGTGCTAGACTTGATATCTCCATATCAATCTACCCTATGCAAGTCTATAGTTGATCGTCCTATTAATCAATATAAATGACTAGGGATTTTTAAGATAAGCAACAATTGTAATTTAAGGACTTCATTATATTAAATATCTCCATAAATAATAAAATGATTATTCTATCCAAAATAATTTTCATACTAAATAAGATTGCCTCTAAGACATCTATTCCAACAGTCTCCCACTTGCATTAGAGCCGATCTCGTGTTTATTCCTCTAGATCTAGTGTGCACTTCATGATTGCGCTGAACAAGCGGCATTGTAAGTGGATATGACAGATTTTCATCTGTATGAATCTTGCATATCTTCACATCTCCTCTATCGACGATTTCTTGATTAAGATGGAATTTCCTGAGTACGTGCTTGGACTTATGGTGTGACCTGGGTTCCTTGGATTGTGCGATCGCCCCAATGTTGTCACAATACAACTCTATTGGATCCACAATACTAGGAACCACACCAAGCTTAGTAATGAAATTCCTAATCCAAACATCCTCTTTTACTGAACCCGATGCATCAATGTACTCAGGCGCAGTTGTAGAATCAGCAACCGTCTCTTGCTTGGAACTCTTTCAGCTCACAGCTCCTCCATTTAGGCAAAACACAAATCATGACTGCGATATGAAATCATTTATGTTGGTTTGGAAGCTTGCATCAGTGTAACCCTTTACACTTAGGTCTTCCTCCCCTCCATATATCAAGAATGCATCCTTAGTTCTTCTTAAGTACTTAAGGATATTATTGACAGCGATCCAGTGACATTCACCAATTTATACTAGTATTTGCTTGTCATACTCAACGCATATGACACATCTGGTCTAGTACACAACATGGCTTACACGATAGATCATATGGATGAAGCATACATAATTCTACGCATGTGGTTCTTCTCAATCTCATTGGAAGGACAGTCATCATTCGAAATCGTGATCCCATGCGACATGGGCAAGAATCCTCTCTTGGAGTCATGCATGTTGAACCGTTCCAACAACTTTTCTATATATGTACTCTGACTTAAGCCAAGCGGATTCCTCGATCAATCCCTATAGATATTGATACCAAGTATTTAAGCTGCATCCCCTAAAATTTCATTGAGAAAAACTTTCCTAGCCAATCTTTAACAAATTGCAAGTTAGGAATGTAATTTTCAATGAATAGTATGCCATCCACACACAATTTTAGAAACACAACAGAGCTCCTACTAACCTTCTTGTAAAAACAAGGTTCATATTTGTTCTTGATGAAGCCAAACTCTTTGACCGCGCCACCAAAACGCAGATTCCAACTCCTAGAATCTTGCTTCAACCCATAAATGGTTTGCTGCAACTTACACATTTTATGGGCATGCTCTGGATCCTCAAAACTCTCTGGCTGTGTCATGTACACATCCTCAAGGAATTTTCCATATAGAAACGCTGTTTTAACATTCATCTGCCAAATCTCATAATCGTGATAAGCTGCAATAGAAAGTAAGATTCGAATGGATTTGATCATCGCAACTGGTGAAAATGTGTCATCATATTCAATACCATGAATTTTTCTGAATCCTTTTTCCACCAATAAGCCCTTATAAGCAATTACATTGCCATCCATTTCAGTCTTCTTCTTGAAGACCCTCTTGCACCCTATGGGCCGAGCCCCTCGGGGTGGTTCCAACAAAGTCCATACTTTGTTGGTATACATGGATTCCATTTCGGATATCATGGCTTCAAGCTAATTTTCAGAGTTCGACCCTTTCATGGCCTCTACATAGGTAGTGGGCTCATCATCCGTGAGTAAAGAGTCACCAGGCTCAGTAACGAGAAGTCTATACCTCTCTGGATCCTGACACACCCTACTCGACCTACGAAGTTCTTGTGTTACTTGAACAGGTTCCTCCACAACATCTTGCGGTTCCTGTTCATGTTCCATAGTAGGATTAGTGGTTCGTGGTTCTTGAACTTCTTCAAGTTATACTGTCCTCCCACTAGCTTCTTTAGAGTCAAATTATCTTTCTAGAACACACCGGTCCGGGCAACGAGCACTTTGTTCTCGGATGTATTGTTGAAGTAATATCCCTTATTTTCCTTAGGGTATCCCACAAACTTACACTTATCCGACTTTGGTCCGCCTGTTTGTAAACGCTTTACATAGACGTTGCAACCCCAAATTTTAATTAAAGACACTGTTGGGCGCCTCCCATTCCACATCTCATATGGAGTCTTCATGACAGATTTGAATGGAAAACCGTTAAGGGTAAAAGCTGCACATAATAGAGCGTGTCCCTAAAAAGATAATTAAAGATTAGTTTGACACATCATAAATCGAACAATTTCCAACAGAGTTCGATTCCTTCTCTCCGACACGCCATTCCACTGTGGTGTTTCGGGTGGAGTGAGTTGGGACAAGATCCCACACTCTCTAAGGTAGTCATCAAACTGTTGGCTCAAGTATTCTCCTCCACGGTCCGATCGTAGAGCCTTAATACTTTTGCCAAGCTTCTTCTTAACTTCATTCTTGAATTCTTTGAAATTTTCAAACGATTTGTTTTCATAAGGTACAAAAATCCATATCTACTGAATTCATCAGTAAATGTAATGAAATAAAGGTAACCACCTTTGGAAGGCGCGACAAAGGGCCCACATACATCAGTATGCACGAGAGACAATTACTCACTAGTCCTCTCACCTTTGTTCTTGAAAGGGGACTTTGTCATCTTTCCCAATAAACAAGCCTCACATGTCTCATATGATTCATAGTAAAATGAGTCGAGGAATCCATCCTTATGGAGTCTAGAGATGCGTTTTTTGTTTATGTGGTCCAAACGACAATGCCGTAAATAAGTAGGATTTAAATCATCAGTTTTAATCCTCTTAGTATTAATGTTATAGACGGAGTTATCTAGATCAAGGATATATAATCCATTAGACAATAAAGCATTACAGTTACGCAAACCATCAAAATAAATGGAGCGACACTTGTCCTTTATTTTAATAGAAAAAATTTTCTTGTCCAAACAAGAAACATAAATAATGTTTCTGCTCATAGCAGGCATAAAATAAAAATTGTATAATTTTAAGATAAGTCCTGAAGGTAAGGATAACTTATAAACGCCTACGGCTAATGCAACAACTCATGCTCCATTCCCCACGCGCAAGTATATCTCCCCTTTAGCCCGTCGTCTGCGTCTCTTTAGATCCTGCACATTTTGACAAATGTGAGATCCACATCAAGTATTCAATACCCATGATGAAGAGACAAACAGATTGAGATCTATAAAAAAAAATACCTGGTGGTTGTGGAATCACTATTCCAAGCCTTTTATCTTCCAGATATTTTGGCTAGTTCCTTTTTCAGTGTTCGGGCTGACTGCAGTATTGACACTCACCCTTAGTCACGCCCCTAGAGGGCTTTATGGTAGTTTCCTTGGATTTGGAAACTTTTCTTTCTCTTTGCTTTGGAGGTATATGAAACTCGCATGATTTTTCCGTTATTGACCATCATTATGGCCTTGAATTTCCTTTTGTTGATGCTTTGTTCAGCTGTCCTCAACATATTGAGCAAATCTGGAAGAGGCTTACTAATCTCAGTTATGTAATAGTTCATGATGAACTGGCTATAACTATCAGGCAACGATTGCG
Source organism: Linanthus parryae (assembly GCA_023055425.1). Classification (NCBI taxonomy): domain Eukaryota; kingdom Viridiplantae; phylum Streptophyta; class Magnoliopsida; order Ericales; family Polemoniaceae; genus Linanthus; species Linanthus parryae. The sequence continues at coordinate 94,615,464 of JALGPY010000001.1, forward strand.
AGATGAGATCAGTGGAAAAGACTTGACCCACCGGAAACCCAGGCGTGTGAGACTCTCCAATTACCTGATCATGTGCAGTACATGAGGCCCCACCAGGTTTCCCTCTGACAGATGACACTTGAAAAATGCTTTCGATATTTCATACCGCTCATGCCCTGCCTGCTCTCGGAAGAGCTTCCTCAAATGTATGATCATATCAAACGCCTCCATGTTCTCATGTTGCTTCTGAAGCTCAAAGTTCATGGTGCAAAGCATCATGCAAGTCACATCATTAGAATCGTCAACAATCTTCTGATGTGCCTTTATGGCGGCAACAGTATTATTTTATGGTCCTTCAGGAACTGACTCGTCTAGAATGTATAGTTTATTTTCTTGCTTGAGAACAATTCTCAAGTTTCCGTACCAATCCAGAAAATTAATTCCAGAAAGCTTGTACTTCACAAGGAATGATCGTAGAGATTGTGATGAAGTCGATGGATTTTTTGCCATTGGAATTTTACAAAATGAGAAATATACAAGTTTTAGTATTTTGTGAACAAATGACTACATTTAATAAAGGCTAGATTATTAAGCATAGCTCCCACTATTTTTTCTCGGATTAATAACCCTCACTATTAATGCGTAAAATATAATGTATATTGTCTAGTGGACCAAGATCCATATTTCACCTTTTCTTGAGCTTGCTTTCGCATGTCACCCAAGAATTAGTTATTTAGGTAGGACCAGTTTCCAATTACATCATATGCAACTCTTGGTTCAATTGGGAAAATAAATCCTTATTTATCTATCCCATAGATAATCCCAATTGCCTTGCGTCTAGGCTTTCAATCCTATTAAAATAGCCTAGTTGCGTCGAACCTCTTATTTCAACCGTTGCACATTACTTGCTTGTGCCATCGCGCCTACCTATAAAGAATCAAATCTCCTTGCTTTGGCAAGCCCGGATTTATACATTATAGTTTTGACGAGTGTTTAAGTAACGAGAAGGAAAAAACACAATATTATAATTGAGGGATTTTTACCTTTTAATTTTAACTGATCTTCTTATTTGGGTCAGGAAGTCCCAACATAAAAGATCCGGGTTAAAATTATTATCTTGTTACAATTTGCGTGTATCATCCATATATCAAAAATTAATAACAAGACAATAAATAAATAACCACAAACAATAAGTAAACTTGACGTGGATGTGGCCTCCTAAAACTAAGATATTCCCAAGCCAATGGGAATATCGATAATCCCTAAAAATAGCAAGCTCATATCCATGTGCCTTCATCTTTACTCCGTGCGCCTTCGCTTTGTGGAATGTCACATTCTTGTGGTTTCTTCAATCTTTAAGCTTCTTCTCCATTTCTTGTCTATCTTCTAACTATCTAGCTAGCATCTATACTAAATAGAGATACCTCAAAAGTTGAGGAGAAGACGACACGCAGGCCGTAAAACTTAATTCATTACATTAATTACAATAAAGCAAACTAAAAAAATAAACATCTACAACATCCACATCTAAGGCCACATCCAATCACCTTGCAAAAGAACATAATACCGTTTAAATACAATTTCAACGTGCTTGGTAAATTTTAATTGAACTTGATATTTTTTTTAAGGTCAAAAAGGTTGAAGGAGTCGCACCAATTACATTGGCGGAAGCTCCAAAGGACCACCCGGTCCGTGCTTAGTTGGCCGGCCTAGCCCGCACGGTCCAACCGACGGCTTTACCAAACCAGGTAGGCCCCAAGGCCTCGGTACGCGCGCGCAAGGGGGGTGGGGGGGGGGTGGTCAACCCTTTGGACGAACCCCTTGGGGTTGTATCCAAAAAACATATCCTTGCTTGTGTGCTCGTTTCCAATTAATGAGAAGACCCCATTTTCCCCAATTGAGCCCTAACCCTAGATTTTCAATTTTAATTGAACTTGAGATTTTTTAGGGTCAAAAGGGTTGAAGGAGTCGCACCAATTACATTGGCCGAAACCCCAAAGGACCACCCGGTCCGTGCCTAGTTGGCCGGCCTAGCCCGCACGGTCCAACCGGCGGCTTGACCAAACCAAGTAGGCCCCAAGGCCTCAGTCCGCGCGCGCACGGGGGGGGGGGGGGGGGTCAACCCTTTGGCCGAATCCCTTGGGGTTGTTTCCAAAAACATCTCCTTTATTGTGTGCTCGTTTCCAATTGATGAGAATACCCCCTTTTTCCCGAATTGAGCCCTAACCCTAAATTTTAAAATCACCAAAAGACACATTATATGTGAACGAAATTCACTAATTTTTACATGATATGTAAAATTAGCCCATTCTCTACCGAATCATATTCAGTGTAGACCATTATGATAATTTCAGTTTTATGCGAAAAAAAATAGTTACGGTTTTTAAATTGACAGAAAAGTAACACATAAAACCACGTTATCCGCTACTACCTATGGCACTGATACCACTGTAGAGTTTTGATATAGATTACGCAGCGGAAAAGAATATATTATTTCCGTTCAATACCCTCCATGAATCGCAGGAAAGCCGTCATAGCGTGGTAAGGGTAGAATCGTTGTCTACCTTGTTTGTCTGAAAGATCACTCCACGTAGAATGCTTTCCACGTCTATATGAATATCCATGCCTAGGATTGCACTGGATTCCTTCCAACGTCTACGTGTTAGCAACAGGAGGAAGGAGGAAAAAGAAGATCACACAAAAAGAGGCACCACAGGCCGGCGCGCCTCACAAGGCCGATGACGCAGAGAGGGGCGGGCAGTGAGTTCGGCCTTGTTGTCTGAATCTCTCTCTCTCTCTCTCTCTCGTTGCTTTGTTATTTCACTCTAATGAGAATCTTGTGAATTAATTAAGCTAGGAGTGTCCTTATACAGATAATAACTCCTTATTAGCTACATATATGCCCCAATACTAATCCTGTCCATACACGAATTAGTCCACTTTGCAAATTAGTCCTACGAAGTTTGCTTGTGGTTGCGTATTGATCATTATATTTAATTAGTCACACTAATTAATTCCCAAGTCCCTTTTAATCCATAAGGCGTGTGAACCCATAGGTTTGTACTTAGTTGGTAGTAACAATTACCAACATAGAGTGGTGTGTATCAACATATCTATGTCACCCAACTAATAGAAATAGTCAGTGATCCGACAAACCTTGTGAACAATGTTACCGTATTGTATCATCCCTTTGTCTCTATATCCGGATTGGGCACGAGACATACAAGTCACACTCGTATATCCAATCCATAGTTTCTAGATCCTTGGAATAGGCTTATCCGTGCAGATAACATCAATATCCCATATTGATTTATCTGAGTCTGGCCAGACATTCTATAAGCACCACCCCTCGACCGGCCGTGGATATTGGCTCCTGTTATTTGGGAGGGAAAAATCCTCTCTACATAACTACTATCTCTAAGCTTGCTTCTTATTATGTCCGATAACCGCCTTTATTGCCACCCAGTCACGGCGTGTTTGGAGATATCAAAATAAAATACTCCACAACTAGAGTATCTAGAAACTTCAAGTGTAAGGACCATTATACTATTGTCACTACGAGAAGCACTTGTGACTTTTACATAACTTATATGTAGCCTTCTCATGGTGGGCCATTCCAGAATGCCATTACCCCTAATGCATACCCATGTTCTAGACTTGATATCTTCATATCAATCTACCCCATACTAGTCTATAGTTGATCGTCATATTAATCAATATAAACGACTAGGGATTTTTAAGATAAACAACAATTGTAATCTAAGGACTTCATTATATTAAATATCTCCATAAATAATGCAATGACTATTCTATCCAAAGTAATGTTCATACTAAATAAGATTGCCTCTAGGGCATCTATTCCAACATGTCCAACATCTTTTATTTTTCTGCACTTGTTTGTGTTGGCGTTGTTTGCGCATTCTAGCCTGTAGATTTCACCTCGTGACCCACCAAAAGTGGTATCAGAGCCTGGTTCGATGGTAGAGTCAAGAGGTTCCATGATCAAATTGACAACTGCTAATTACTTGATAAGCAAGCCTATGATGAAAGTCTTGCTTCATTGCAAGGATTTGATGGACCCAATTCTTGCCAAAGGGGTAAAGCTAATAGATCTGAATGAGAAATATATTCTTTCATGTTTTTTTACCCCTTTGCGTGATATTTAGGTGATTTATATGAGATTTTGTGCTAGGATCTTGAGGAATTTGTGAAAGTTGAGCTGTGAGCACATAATTGATAAACCAGGCGTTTCTCGCATTATTTAAGCTTATTTATAACATTTGATCGCACGAGTTGTTTTCATGTGGTATTTGAAAGGAAATGCAGCTCGAAGATCAATTGAATAGGACAAATGAGCTTCATAGAAGAAGAGAAAGCTTGAGAGAAAGAGAAAAGAAGAAGAAGAAGAAGAAGAAGAAGAAGAAGAAGAAGAAGAAGAAGAAGAAGAAGTGAAAAGAATGACAGAGGGGATCCAAGTGCTATTTGTTGAAGTTTGTTTAAAGAAAATTAACACCCCATTGAGTTGGAGCAAGAAACTTAGCCAAAATTCGTTCATGCCAAGAGAGAAAATATTCTGTTTTAGGTTATCACACAACGTGATCGCACGATCCGCCCAAAGGAAGAGGCAGATCGCACGACCAGGAGAAGGAGGTTGCACGATCAGAAGAAAAGAAGAAAGAGCAAAAAGAAGGTGATCGCACAATCGGCTTTGTTCATATCGTGCGATCAGGTAAGTGGGTAGGCACATTTCTAGTGATTTATTACGTGTTTTGGGTTATAACAAAATCCTAGTTTTGATTATTAATACACTACAGAGAATTGAAGGCATTCATTCATTAATCGAGAAGAAGAGCAAGAAGACTACAGAGGAGAGTAAGAAATCAAGATCATTATCAAAGACTCAGTGTCGGATTTCTTCTTCTCTCTTAATCTTACTATGGATAAACTCATGTGTTTTGCTTTTTTTAATGTGAACTTTTGACCAAAAACCACCTTGCAGCATAGTCTCGCTGACACTTAGCTACCGGCAGTATTAATTTTGTCAGTAAACCCTCCCAAAGTTTTATTTTTGCTGACATAGACCACCATTTTACTAAAAATCATGGTAACTAAGTGTCGGTAAAAGTGAAGCAGCATGGGGGTTTCTGTTTGAGAAATGTTGCGCGATGTCAGTAAAAGTGAAACTGTAGGGTTTTCTTTTTGACATAATCAATACTGCTGGTAGCTAAGTGTCAGCTAGACAATTCTGTAAAGGGGTTTTCTGTCAAAAGTTCTTTAATAGGAGTAGCTAAACTCATAGCTAGGCATCGTTAGAGAGCATAGGGTTATGTAGACGATTAATTTTCCGGATTCTTGACTTTGTTTCATGCTCGTGAATTTGATTTATCGAATGGATGTTTATGTTCATGAGTTTTCTAATGAACTTAGCTTATTGACACAGTTAGGTTATGATTTGACCATCACTGAACATCAGTTTTCTTCATGAATCATATTCTCGCTTAATGATAATATTCGTTCCAGTTATTGTTCATATGCTACGCGTAAGCCTAAGTGCGGTAGGAGCCATGACCCAGACACAATAATTAACTATAGAGTGCTTTAAAGAGATTTTATCTAGTTGTGATGAGATTCGAGCAACAATACCGAATCATTGACACTGAAAGGAGACGTGAGTAGGATTGGCCTAAGAAGATAGATTCGGTAGGAGATTTTGACTGTTTCGTGCAATAGTGGACCGACATGACTTATTTTCATCCAAGTAGTTAGCATACTAGAATAGACCGGTAGACGGTAGCTGATTGACATGACCTGTAGTAAACCGAGACTTTGAAAGAAATGAGAGCAACATGAAACTGGCAGTGCAGTTACCTGGCTTAAATATGATAGAGTTAACGTGTTACATTGCTAATCAAAAAATCATCCACAGCCCTAGGTGATCTAAAGATTGCCTAGTTTCTTCATATTAATTAATAATTATTGTAATTCTTCAAACTCTTACAATACTGTCTTTTGAGCTTTAGTTCACTGTCACTTGATTGGGGGTGAAAACTTCACCATCCACACATTTTCATCATTGTTACGTAGTAAATTAATCAAATTAGTTAATCAGAACAATTTACAAGATTGGTCTCGTGGGATTCGACAACAAGAGTTTAAAAATAATCCACTCTTACTACTTGACCGTGCACTTGCGTTATACAAATTAGTTTTCGCGTCAAGTTTTTGGCACCGTTGCCCAGGAAAACGGTCAACTAGTTTATTAAACAAATAGTTTAGTTTACTTCTTACTTTTATATTTATTTCCTACTTTGGTTCTAATTGATTTTTGATGTTGTTTCAGGTTTTTAGTGTATGCACAGGAAGTGCAAAGAACTTGTAACCCCACTAGAAGATTCAAAATATTTGTTCATGAATCAGAGAAGGAATCAGAGACAGAGCACTATGGCAGAGCTGTTGACCAACGCCCAACTCCTAGCGCGCTTGGCCGAATTGACAACACACATGAATGAGCGCAACAACCATATGCCTTACAAAAAGTCATTGGTTCAGAGCTTTCAGACGTCCATGAGTGGACACAATTCGAGAATAGTAGTGCCAAAGATTCAGGCCACTTTGACATCTTGCCTGCAACTGTTCAAACAGTGCAAAACCAGTTTCAGTTTCGTGGGAACTTGGACGAAGACCCCATTGACTTTATCGGGAAGTTCAATGCCAACATCAAAAATGTGAAGTAGAAGAACATTGATCCAGATGCATTGAAGCTGAACTTTATTTCCATACTATTTGAGAGGTGCAGCGAAAAATTGGTTGGAATCCAGAGAACCAGAGTCTACCACATCGTGGGATTTGTGTGTGGAGGAGTTCTTGAACAAGTTTTACCCAGCTCAGTGCGTGATTACTCTACATGGTGATATACTAGGATTTCTGCAAAATGCCGATGAAACTGGGGTAGATGCATGGGACCAGTTCATGAGGATGACAAGGAAATGCCCCAACCACAATTTCGAGGACAACAAGATACTGCGGGTATTCTACCATGGCCTAGAGCGCACAATTACAATCTTTTTAACAGAGAAGCTGGTGGATATTTGTTGTACAGGGTTGAGAAAAATGGAGCTTACGCCTTGATGAGGAAAATATCTAAAGAGAAATCTCATATATATGATTCTAGTAGGTTGTCAAGATTGCCAGCGCCTACCACTCATGAGTGGAAGAATGGGATTACAAAGACTTTTTTGGATTTGGTTAAACATGTTTATCACGATAAGAAGACGGTGTTTGCGGTGAAGGAGCATGATTTGGATGAAGACATCAAGTTTGTGGGGGCACAAGGCCAACGTCATAACTGGAATCAAGTGTACTACATGCTCGAAACCAGGGATCATCCAGGATTCAGGTATGGGGATCAGTTATGGGCCACTCATGCTCATGGATTTCAGCATAGGCCACCTACGCCACTTACACTGGCTCCACCAGCGGCTGAGTGCCAAATGCAGAGATGTCAGATCTCAAAAACATGATGTCCAATGGGAAAGAACGTGAATCATATCACCACTCAGGTGAAGACATTGACTGCTGACTTGCAGACAAGAAAGACCTCAATTCGGAACTTGGACGTGCAGGTTGGCCATTTCGCGACACTCATGTTTGCTTGAGCACCCGATTCATTGTCATATGATAAAGAGAATGTAGGCCAGGTGAACGCCATCACTAATCGTAGTGGTATTTCACGGAATGACCTACCATACTGGAGCCATGCAAGAGCTGAAGTATCAAAGGAAAAGAAGCATGAAGTTTCGAATCGGAGAAGACTCCTATCATGGTCCCCCAGTCAAAGGGAATGCTTAAGACAGCTGAGAAAATTGATGAGGTAACACCAACACTTTCTTCGGATAAGGATTTGCCATTTTCATTGCGTAGTAGGACGAAGAATGATGACTTGAGGAGTACATGCGGTTTTTAAGTATCCTTTCCAGACAACATATAAATATTCCATTGATTGAGGCAATTAAGATGTTGCCTAAATATGGGAAGTTCAAAAAATATGCAGTTCTGGGAAAGAATATGTGGATGATTATCAGGCTGTTGATCTGAATGAGCATATTAGCTCATGTTTCTTGCATGGGTTTCCTACGAAAAATATGGATCCATGAATCTTCGTGATTGAAGCTACTCTAAATGGAGCTTCTTACACCGGACAAGACCATTGTGATTTAGGGGCGAGCGTGAACTTTATGCAGTTATTAGTGTTTTTAAGAAATTAGGTGTGGGGGAACCGTGTCGTAACTAGATCAATCTTTAGTTTATAGATAAGTCATCTAAGCGCGCCTAAGGAGTGGGGGAGTATGTTCTAGTTAAGTTTAGAAATTCAACCATCCCACTCGATTTTGTCATTCTAGAGATGCCAGTGCGAGACGTTCCGATCATACTGTGTAGGCCCTTTTTAGCTACCAGTCGGACGCTGATTGATGTAGAGAACCGGGAGTTGATCATGTGGATCAACGACTCGATGGAGACTTCACGGTCTCAAAGCAACTCCCTAACACCCTCAGGAGCACAGGACAGATGTTCCATTTGTCGTGCATGCATTGCGTGGAATTTCAGAATTGACTAGTGAAGATCAACCAGATCCTAGAGAAAAAGTGCATAAGGTTGTTTCGAGGATCCATCAGAAGAAGGTGGAGGATGAGGAACGTCGTGCCAAGCCATCTTTATAGAGGTGGAAGAGGCAACTAGCTCTGGTCGTTGACCTAATATTACAAGCATGTTGTGAGGCAACCCAACATTAGAGTAGAATATTTTCAAATTGTTTTATTTTCTGTTTTGAGTTCACCATATGTGATTTGGAGGATTGAGAACGAGTTGGATTAATACTTTGAATCAGTGTGCATGGACACAGGTACAGGAGACCAAACTCAATTCCCCTTCTTAATGAGTGTGCTAGAGAGTGCACGAAAAATATGAAGAAAAACAGCCCCACAGATTGTTCATACAACAAAGCAAAGGATTACTCGAGGTCGAGGAGTAATTCCAACATTTCACTAAATCACTAAGAGAGGGCGATTATTTGATATCTTGTAGGGGCACATCGGAATCTGGACACAATGTAGGCTTTTATAGAAATTTTCAACGGTCGATGTGACCCTTTCTTGTCGGAGCTTTGCGGAAACGGTGCCCATGATAGCTCCGGGCACCTAGGTACCTCTTACACTCTTTTTTCTGCATTCAACTATATCTGAGTTGATCCACCGCCCGTGAATTTAAGCGATGTGTCCTCTTAGTTGATCTCTAAATTCATTGAGGACAACAAAGTGCCTAAGTATGGGGGTGTGTGTATTTGTAGCCATTTGCTAGCCCTGTCTATCTTGTATAGCTAGTTACAAGTAGTTTTTTGTAGTATTGTGAGTTAGTGTTAAATTTTAATTATAGTGTCGTATTGTGTTAGATATTTAATTATTCCTTGTTTGCACTTTACTTATTGAGTCCCCCCTAACCAAATTTTATGTGGTTAGTAGAGTTGGCCATTACATATAGAGTGCAGTAAACACTTAAAAAAATGAAAACATATAGAACAGTAAAAATGTCGGTGTTGGTACCCTAGAGGCAATCTAATTTTAGTATGAACATTGTTTTGGCTAGAATATTCATTTGATTATATTTAGGATAAAAGACATTTTCCACCCTCGGATATGGAAAAAAGACATTTTGCTCCTAGTTTATGGAAAAATAAATTTGCACCCTTGTTAACGGATGGAGGGTGGACAAATGCCACCCTTCTGTTAAAATATGTTAGTGGATGGGTGCAAACTGACTTTTTGTGACCATTTTACCCTTATTCATTGTGGACAGATACCACCCTTTTCTTGTTTATTATAGTGTTCATTATGTTCTTGGTGTTCTTGAGCACCACCTCCACTACCACCAAATCTCAACCACCACCACCACCAACACCACACCACCACCAACCCCCACAAACACCATGTGTTTTCTAATAAATCTGCAGCTTCATTTGCTTATCTTCTAATCCAATTAAGGTTGAGTTTATTGCCTTCAAGGATCATCTTAACATCCAGAATAATATCTTTGATCTCCATATCCATTAGCATCCCTCACTCATACTCTTAACCATTTCCAAATTGTAACATTAAAAGAGCAAATTATGCACTTTATTATACCAACACTATAATATTAAACCCAGAACATTATGCACACAAATAACATATCAAGAACAAAAATATTATGTTGGCTCATCATCATCATCATCATCATATCCCTTCCAAAAAAACACAATAATTTCTTTGCCCTTCTTCACAATCCCCATTTCCTCCAAATTGACTCATCAAACAGATCATCAACAAAAATCGAAACCCAGAAGCCTCGCCAAAGCCACAATATTTCAAAACACAATAACTTCTTTCCCTTCTTAACCATCCCCATCAAACAGCCCCTCTGTTCATTTTCAGATTCAAGATGATGATTTGGGGAATGGGGCTCAACAGACATTGGGGTTTGATTACGAGGAGAAGATGAAGAATAAAAGGATGCTGATGTGTAGGTGAAGGCGACAAAGCAAAGAACCCACAGAACACAGTCTTCGACGCCAAGCGTGTCATCGGTCGGTAATTCTTCGACCCCTCTGTTCAGATCGATATGAAGCTCTGGCTCTTCAGGGTCATCCCTGATCCTGGAGAGAAGTTGATCCATTACTCCAAAATCCTTGAACTAGGTCTAAACTCCATTACTCAAAACTGGGTCTACAAAGGCGAGGAGAAAGAAGATAAAGAAGAAAGGATGCTGATGTTGAGGCCTCCAGCAAGGAGCTCCTCGTCATCGTCATCTCTGCCGTCGAAATCCATGGATGAGGTTTTTTATTCGAGAAATCTCAGTCGATTGGGGGTTTTTGTTGCTGTTTCTTCTGTGAAGAGAGTAAGAAGGAGTAGGCGGTGGAGAGGAGTAGGCAGAGGAGAGAGAGAGAGAGGAAGGAAGGTTTTAGGGTTAGGAATGAGACGAGAAGGAGAAAAATTGAGTTTAGTACTTGTGTAATTTTCTTAAATCTTACGGGTAATTATGTGTTTTGTCCCCCCATAAGTGTGGATTTAGTTTTTAAATCTGACAAGGGTGCAAAATGTATTTTCCGTAAATAAGGGGGACAAATGTCTTTTGTCCATAGTCGGATGGTGGAAAATGTCTTTTGACCTATTATTTATGGAGATATTGAATATAACGAAGTCCTTAGATTAGAGTTGTTGTTTATCTTAAACTATCCCTGGTCATGTATATTGGTTCATAGGACGATCACTATGCATGGAGACTATTATGTGGGTAGATTGATAAGGAGATATCAAGTCAAACACATGGGTATGCATTAGGGGTAATGGAATACTTAATTGACCCACCATGAGAAGGCTACATAGGAATTATGTGAATGTCACTAGTGCTCTCGTAGTGACAGTGGTGTTTAAGTCCATAGACTTGAAGTCACTAGATACTATATTTGGGAATTATCTTGTTTTGATCTCGTCAGACGTTACACCATAATTGAGTAACTATAAAGGCTGTAATCGGACATGAATGAAGCTAGCTGAGAGATGGTAGTGATATAGAGATGATTTGTCCCTTCCACATAGTGGGAGTATGTATCTGTGGGCCACTCGAGGGGTAGTGGTTATAGAATGTCTTGCCAGACTCAGATATATCAATATGTAATATTGTCGTTATCTATTCAGATAAATATATTCCCATGATCGAGAAACTATGGATCGGATATACGAGTGTGAAATCTATGTCTCGTGTCCAATCCGTATATAGTGACAAAGGGACATAAACAGCATGGTAACATTGGTCGCATAGGTTTTTCAGATCACATACTATTTCTATTAGTTTGGTAGCATTGATGTGTTGTTAGACACCGCTCAATGTTTGTAATTGTTACTGCAAACTTAATAAGAACCCGTAGGGTCACACACCAAAAGGTTTAAACGGGATATGGATGTTAATTAGTTGGACTAATTAACACTTATCAAGGACATGCAAAGTTTGTTGGACTAAAATGTGAAGTGGACTAATCCGTTTATGAACATGATTAGTATTGGGGAAAGTTTATAGTTAATTAAGAGTTATTAACTATAAAAGGCTAGTCCTGGCACTGATATTTTATAAGTTGAAATAATTAGAGCAAGGAAGAGATCAAGAGAGGGGCGAAACCCCGATACCCAACGACAAAGAAGAGACTAGACCTCCTCCTCCGTTTTGCGTGATCCGCTTGATTTGATCAATCTCCTTGCGATTCCTTCTTCTACGCTACTAGCACAATCCATGGAGAAGATTCTAGTTTGCATTCATAAGGTGTGGATACAGATATATATGTGAACGCTATTCTGCGTTGTGATCACACAGACTTGCAAGGTAAACTTACTTCCTTTATCACGTTATGAGAGCTTAAATGTCGATTCATGGACGGCTTTAGTAAAAAAAAAAATTGTATGCGTAACTTGCACCAAAACCCTACAGCGGTATCAGAGCCACATGTCATAGCGTAATGTGATTTATGTGGTTATCTGCTTTATCAGTACCATACTGTAATTTTTCACGTAAAAATGATATGCGTATTATGATACGATTTGAATATGATTCAATAGGATATAAGCTAATTTTACATATGCTGAGAAGATTAGTGAATTTCGTATACATATGATGTACGAATTAATTGGTGAAGTAAAACAAGGGTTTTGGTAGGACTAGGGAATAAAAGGTGTTTTCTGTCCCTCATAGAGGATTCGACAAGGAGGAAGGAGAAAAAAAATAATTTTTCTACCCAAACAGGTTGGACCAAGGTGGCCGAACTCCCCTAGGGTTTCGGCGCAGTAGCCCGTCTGCGCCGCTCTCTGCGCGCCGGACCTAGCCGACGGGTCTAACCGGTGTAGCCACCTGACCGGTTCGACTGGGTTGGATGGTTCAACTGGTTGGACCTGTCCGTGAGGTCTATACGGTTTAGCCCGTATGACTGGTGCGACCGTTTTGACTATTTTGACCCTGTTGTCCCAAATTAACTAAAAATTGACCCAGCGCGATAAAATTGGTTTTTAACTGTTTTATGTGTTTTATTGCATGGTGGTTAGATGTGGTCTTAGATTGTGTGGTTGTTTGTTTTATGTGGGTTGGTTTTGTTTTGATTTAATTAATGTAATTAATTTTACGGCATGCATGTCATCTTCTCCCTCGCCTGTGAGGTTCCTATCTAGCTAAAAGTAGATAGATAGAATATAGTCAAGGCATGGAGAAGAAGATCAAAGACTAAAGAAACTACAAAACGATAAAGACCCACAAGCTATGACACATGGACTAAAGACGTAGGCACATAGAGATGAGCTTGCTACTTTAGGGTTTATAGATATTCTCATTGACTTGGGAATATCTTAGTTTTAGGGGCGACAGTTGGATCTTTTATTTCCGATTGCCCAATTCAAATAAGTAGATCAATTGATATGAACAACAAATTAAAATTGACAAGAAAAAGCCTCAAACGAAAATATTACGTTTTGCCTTCACTTGCTTAACACTCGTCATGATCAAGATGTATTGAGGACTTGCCAAAGCAAGGCGACTTTATTCCTCATGATGTGGCGCCACGGCACAAGCTAGTAATGTGCGATTTTTGAAGTAAGAGGTTAAATGAAACTAATCTACTTCAATAGGATTTAAAGCTTAGAGGCAAGGCAATTAGGATTTATCAATGAGATAGATAAAGAATAAGGAGCTATTTGCCTAATTGTACCAAGAGTTGCATTGGATGCATTTGGAAGGTATTCCCACTTAAATAACTAACTTTTGGGTGACTTGCCAAAGCAAGCTTATGGATCATGGACCACTAGAAAATATATGATAATTTTTGCATTAGTGGCGAGGGCTATTAATCCGAGAAACGTAATGGGTGCTATATTTAATAATATAGCAATCGTTAAGTATAATTAATTGTTCACAATCCTAAATTGTATATTTCTCATTTGTAGAATTCCAGTGACAAACAATCAACACTCCATCGTATCGTTCTGTCGTTGAGAAGGACAAACTATCTAGAATCAAATTACTAGACAGGTACAGAAACTTGAGAATTGTTCTCAAGCAAGAAAAGAAGCTGTACATTCTAGAGCAACCACTTCTAGAAGCACCACCAGCTGATGCTATTGCTGCTATAAGGAAGGCACATTGGAAGATTGTTGATGATTCTACTGATGTGACTTGCCTGATGCTTTGTACCATGAACTCTGAGCTTCATAAGCAACATGAGAACATGGAGGCTCACGATATGATCCTACATTGGAGACAGATCTTCCAAGAGCAAGCAAGGCATGAGCGTTATGAAGTATCGAAAGAACTGTTCAAGTATAGTCTGCAAGAGGGAAACCCAGTGGGACCTCATGTGCTCCGCATGATCAGGTACTTAAAGAATCTCGCACGCTTAGGTTTTCCACTAAGCCAAGAGTTGGCTACTGATCTCATCCTGCAACTTTTTCGGTCAGTTATAGTCAGTTCATCATGAACTACAATATGAATGAGATCAACAAGACTCTTCCAGACTTGCTCAATATGTTGAGTACCGCTGAACAAAGCATTAAGAAGGTAAATGCAAGGCCATAATGATGGTCAATATGGGAAAGAGCAAGAAGGTTGCTAAGGACCCTAAAGGGAAGAGCATTTCAAAGTTGAATGAAATTATCTTGAAGCCTACTGGTGGAGTTTCTAAAGGCGCATGTCACTATTGTATTCAGACAGGCCACTGGAAGAGGAAATGCCCAAAATATCTGGAAGATAAAAGGCTTGGAATTGTGATTCCACCACCACCGGGTATTTGTGTTATAGATGTTGTAAGTTCAGCATGTTTCAAAGGTTTGAAAATCTGCACTGTTTCAAGGCCTTGAAACAACTTTTGAAGTCTTGAAACTACACTGCAGTATATGACATGAATTTAGGGGGAGATTTCATTCTAATTTGATTCCTAATCTCTTATACTTGATTATTACTTATTTGATGACGAAAGAAAAAATAATCTATTACTTAAAAGTATTGCTAATCTCTCTATTTGACTTTGTTTTTGAAGGATAATTACTTACTTATTTTGCATGAACTATTTCCTAATCTGTGTGTTTGCTAGAAAGGAAATAGAATTGTCAAATGGATTCTGTGCTTGTGCAATCTTGCCTGGACTTTCCTAACACTCTCAGATAAAAGATCAACTTAGTATCTTTGAATATACTGAGAAACTAGCCGTTGGGAAGAGCTGTTAGAGATTCAAGATATGTTGCTTAATTTTAGGAAAATCTATGTGAAGAAGATCCTACAAATCTGCATTTCAAACAATCAACACAAGAAGATAACTAAAGAGAGAATTCGTTCAAAAAATTTACAGAGACACTCAAACACTCTCAAGTATTGACAAGCAATAAAGAAGGAGATTCAATTCACTCAATCCAATCATCAGAAGATCACTGCATACTCCACTACTTCATTAGTTCTCATTGCTCTTTTTTCTGTACTTAATTTGCATATCATTTTGATAATACTTCTCTTATCTTATTCTCGTGAGTTTCTCAAGTGAAAAAAGAGAATTCTTGTTGAATCAGTTAGCTAGATCAAGTACTAGATAGGTTAGTTTGAACCACAAGCTGTAACAGAGTAGGGGAAATCTCTGTGCTTGAGATCTAGGGCTTAGCTTTTGATTAACAAGAATTGAGTTCAAAATCCTGCAGGAACTATATCCCTGAGGTAGAGACGTAGGTCCTAGTGGACTGAACTCTATATATCTTGTGTCTCTTGCCTTCTGCATTTATGTTTTTATACTTGCTCATTTACTGCTCAAAAAAAGTTTTCAGTGCAAGGACTTGAAACCCATTTCAAGGCCTGCAAAACTTTCAGCAAACTTTCCTACTCTCTATTTTGATTCCAAGGACTTGAAACTAATTTCAAGTCCTGGAAATACTTTCTTTTTTCTACAAATTTCTTTGAAACCATAATTTTGGAAAAAGTTGCAACCCCCCCACTTCTAGAGTATTGATCTTGTATCACTGTGTAGATCTAAAAATATTGTGATCTTGAGTACTTTAGGTGATGGTGGTTTCTCTCAGGGAAGAGCTGCTAATAGACCTCCCTTATTCTGTGGTGACAAATTTATGAACTTGAAAGTTTTGATGAAAATGTTCACCATTGATCAAGATATAAAGTTGTGGACTATCATACAGAATGGTCCTCATACATTCTACACTAAGAAATATGTAATTGGAACTCCCAAAACCGAGGATTCACTTTCTACTTCTGAATTAGAACAGTTTTTTAAGAATTAGAGAGCTATGAATCTCTTATATTGTGCTTTAAGTGCAGATGAATTCAACAGGATTGCAGGATGAAAAACTGCTAAGGAAATATGGGACAAGTTGGTATTTACCTTTGAAGGAACTAACCAAGTCAAGTAGACAAAGATCAACATATTGCTTAGACAGTATGAACTGTCGAAAAATGAATGTAGATGAATCAATCAAAGACATGTTCAAGAGGTTTACACATTATGTTAACAATCTGGATTCCTTAAGGAAATCCTTCTCTAGTGAGGAAAATGTCAGAAAGATCTTAATAAGTCTTCCTAAAGCCAAATGGGAATCAAAGACTACTACAATTGAAGAAGCTCAAGATCTATCATGCCTCCAACATGATGACTTGTAGGGGAAGCTGCTTACACGTGAGATCTCCACGAATGAAGTTGATGGAGAACTGCCTGAAAGTGTCAAGAACTTAGCTCTCAAGGCTAAGGACAGTGAACCATCTCAAAGACTTGGAAAATAAGAAGATGAGGATGAATATCCCTTTGCTCTTATTTCCAAAGCCTTGACCAGAACTCCCAAGATGAAAAAGAACTTTGGAAACAAAGACTTCAGTAGGGATAAACACAAATCCTCCATTAGCAGAGACTACTAAGGTAAATCTTCTTCCCATGGTACTAAGAACTAAATTAATGAATTGCTTTGAATGTGGTGATGCAGGACACTTGATTAGAGACTCTCCACACAAGAAAAGCAAACACTTTCAGCAGAATGACCATGAAAGAAGGAAGAAGGCTATGATAGCTTATTGGCGTGATTCAAACTCTTCGAGTGATTCTGAATATGAGGAAGAACAAGCCAACCTCTGCTTTATGGCCAAGCATGATGAAAGTTCTTAATAGAACATTGAGGTAATGGTAAAATGTTTGATTTCAAAACCAACAGATGTTCTCTCAGACTTGTTGGAATAGATGCCCATGAGGCAATTTAGTTTAGTATGAACTTATTTTGGCTAGAATATTCATTGTATTATTTATTGGATATTAAATATAATGAAGTCTTTAGATTTACAATTTTGTTTTTATCTTAAATATCCCTAGTCCATTATAATGATTTAATGGGACAATCATCTATAGACTAGTATGGAGTTGGATTGATATGGAGATATCACGATCCAACACATGGGTATGCATTAGGGGTAATGACATACTTGATTGACCCATCTCCGAGAAGGCTACATGTTATGTTGAGTCACAAGCGCTTCTCGTGATGACAACGGTATTTTCATCCTTAGACTTGAAGTCACTAGATTATCTAGTTATGGATTATTGTGATTTTGATAGCATCAAACGCTACACCGTGACGGCGTAGCTATAAAACCGCGTACCGAATACAATAAGAAGCAATCTTATAAATCGTAATAGACATAGATAGAATTTGTCCCTCCCTTATAACGGGACCAAATATACGAGGCCACTGGAGGGATAGTGCTTATGGAATGTCTGGCCAGACTCAAATAAATCAATATAGGATAATGACGTTATTTGCACGAAGAAGGCTGTTCCTAGGATCGAGAAAATATGGATTGGATATATGAGTGTGACTTGTATGTCTCGTGTCCAATCCGGATTGGAGACAAAGGGATGAGACAATTACTTGTACAAGGTCTGTCGGATGACTATTCTATTAGTTGTCTAGAATGGATGTCTTGCTTGAGACGGCTCCATATTAGCAAATTGTTGCTACCAACTAGATAGAACCTATGGGTTCACACGCTACATTGGGTTGAACTGGATTTGGGAATTAATTAATGTGATTAATTAATTAGAAGGATCACTTTGCAATACCTTGCAATATGCAAGGAAGGGACTAATCCAAACACATGTAGGATTAGGAAGGGCGTTTAGGTAGTTGACAAGGAGTTGGACTATATAAAGGAAACTCATAGCTTCCTTCCCACACTAACGCTCATAACATAAGTTGAGTGGGAGAGAAAAAAAGGCGAGAGAGCAAGACAAGCTAGAGGCCGACCACCCCTAGCCGTCCGCCCCTAACCGTCGGCCACAAAAAGAGGCCGATCCCTCTCTTTGATCCTCGTTGCGTGATTTCTTCTTCCTCTTCCTCCGGTCCAAGATAAAAAAAGGAGAAGAAAGATCTAAAAATCAACCCTAGGCGTTGATGAACCGTAGAGACGTGACACGATTCACGTTACAAGTCATCACAGGAGATCTCTAATGTGCGTTACTTGTTTCTTCCTTTACCATCGTTATGATTCTCTTCCTGTGATCCTTGGAGGGTCTTGAATGGATTATTTATTTTTTCCGCTGCGTATCCAAGATCAAAACCCTACAGTGGTATCAGAGCCACAGGTCGTAGAAAATAGACGTGGTTTATGTGTTATGTTTTGATAGTTTTACACTCTAAAATTGTTGTTTATCGCGTAAAACGGACAAATCAAGCATATGATGCAATTTGCCAAATTCAAAGAAACAATACCTAGTTTTTGCATTGGATGCATGAATTAGTGAGTTTCAGAAATTTTAGGATCTTAGATCTAGGGTTTGGGAACCAATATGGAAACTAGTTTCAAATTTAGAAACGTTTTGGACTTGGGGAAGAAGGAAGGAGTTTTTTTGGAAACAACTAGGAGGTTCGGCCCCTAGGGACCGCCCCTCTTCTTCCTTGCCGCCCAAGCCACCTAGGTCGAGGGCCTAGGCGGTCGGCCAACCCCACGGGTTGGGCCGGCCGACCTAGGCTCGGCTCGGGACGGCTCCAAGGTGGTTCGGCCATGTAGTGGTGGGCTCCTTGGACCGTTTTAACCCTAGTTATCCTAAAATCAAGAAATTGACCAAGTGCGTTAAAATTGGATTTTAACTCTTTATGTTCAAATCACATGGTGGTTGGATATGGCCTTTGGATGTGGTTTGGTGTGATTGTTTAATTTTGTGATTTGGTTTACGGCCTGCGAGCCAATCAATTTGATGTAATAATTAATTAGGGTTTACGACATGCGCGCCGTTTTTTATCTCAACTTATGAGATTTATTTTATTTAGTATAGTTGTTAGATAGTGCTAGATAGAATAGATTATTAGCCAAGATTGGACAAAAGAAGCCAAAAGCCAAAAGAAGCCACAAAAGATGGAGCATGGAGCATTCCACATGACTATGAAGGATGGACAAAAATATGGAGGTGCATGGAGATGTGTTTTCTATTTAGGGTTCAAAGATATTCCCATTGGCTTGAGAATATCTTAGTCTAGAAAAGGCCATATCCATATCACGTTTTTACTTATTTTTGTGGTTTTTTTTTTCTGTCTCATTATTTTGTGATTGGTGTATAGATGATGCATGCAATTAGGATAATAAGATAATTAACAACCCGGTTCTATTATTTGGAGTTGTGCCCAAACTCTAAATAGATAGATCAGTTGATATGGATCAACAAAACTATTCAAATTGAATTTTAAAAATCCCTCAAAATTCAAATATTGTGTTTTGCCTTCTCGTTATTTAAACACTCATTGTCATCATAATTTATCAAGTTCGTGCATGCCAAAGCAAGGCGACTTGGTTCAAAATGATGTAATGCGATGACACACGCAAGTAATGTGCAATTGTTTAAATAAGAGGTTGGACACAACTGGGTTATTAATATGATTAAAACCTAGAGGCAATCAATTGGGATTATCCATGCGGACGGATAAATACGGAGTTATTTTCCCAATTGAACCAAGAGTTGCATGGAATGCAATTGAATTGTTCCTACCTAAAGTAGTCAAATTTTGGGTGACTTGCCAAAGCAAGCTCAAGAGGAGATGAAACATGGATCTTGGCCCACTAGAAAATATAATGATATTTTTTGCATTAGTATCTTGAGGGTAATTAATGCGTAGAAAAATAGTGGGAGTTATGTTTAATAACCTAGCCATTATTAAATATAGTCAAAAGTTCACAAATACTAAAACATGCGTATTTTCCTTTTGTAGAATTCCTAATGGTAAACAACTCATCAACTCATCAACTTGAGAATCGTTGTCAAGCAAGAGATGAAACTGTACGCAATAGAGGAGAAAGTTTCGGCAGGTCCAGAAAACAACACTCCTGCAGCCCTAAAGGCGTATCAGAAGGGTGTTGATGACACTAATGATGCGGCCTGCCTTATGTTATGCACCATGAACTCTGAGCTTCAGAAGCAACATGAGAACATGAATGCAGTCGATATGATCGAACACTTGAAGTAGCGCTTCCAAGAGCAGGCAAGGGTTGAGAAGTATGAAGTTTCTAAGGCATTTTTCAAATGTAATCTAGCTGAAGGAAACCCTGTGGGACCTCATGTACTCCATATGATCGGGTACTTGGAGAATCTCGCGCGACTAGGGTTCCCGGTCGGCCAAGAGTTGGCCACCGATCTCGTGTTGTAATCATTTCCTGAGAGTTATGGACAGTTCATCATGAACTATAACATGAACGTGATCGTGAAACCACTGCCCAATTTAATCAATATGTTTAGGACAGCTGAACAAAGCATCAACAAGGTTGAGGGCAAGGCCATTATGATGGTGCAGAAAGGAAAGGACAAAAGGTTTGCCTCATCCTTTAAGGGCAAAGGAAAGGTAGTTGCCAAGTCTAAGGAACCTTCCCTTAAGCCTGTTGGTGGCATTGTCAAAGGTGTAACTAAAAGTGAATGGCACTACTGCAGTCAGCCTGGACACAGGAGTAGGAACTGCCCAAAATATCTGGAGGACAAGAGGCTTGCAATAGTGATTCCACCACCACCAGGTATTTTTGTTGTAGATGTCAATTTAAGTATCTCTACATCGTGGGTATTGGATACTGGATGTAGATATCACATTTGTCGAAATGTGCAGGATCTAAAGAGAAGTAGAAGATTGGCTAAAGGGGAGATAGACCTGCGCGTTGGGAATGGAGCAAAGGTTGCTGCATTGGCCGTAAGCGTGTACGAGTTGTCTCTGCCTTTAGGATTAGTTTTAGAGTTAAATAATTGCTATTTTGTGCGTGCTATGAGCAGAAACATTATTTCTATTTCTTGTTTGGACAAGGAAGGTTTAATTATTTCAATAAAGAATAATTGTTTTTCCATTTATTTTAATAATATTCACTATTGTAGTGCGCAATTATTTAATGGACAGTATGTCCTTGATCTAAGCAATCCTGTCTACAAAATTAATACTAAGAGGATTAAAATAAATAATTTAAATCCTGCTTACTTATGGCACTGTCGTTTAGGCCACATAAACGAGAAACGTGTATCTAGACTCCCTAAGGACTCATTTGATTTTGAATCATATGAGACATGTGAGGCTTGTTTATTGGGAAAAATGACAAAGTCCTCTTTCAATAAGAAAGGTGAGAGGACTAGTGAGCAATTGGCGCTCGTGCATACGGATGTATGTGGGCCATGTGCCACGCCTGCTAGAGGTGGTTACCTCTACTTCATCACATTTACTGATGATTTAAGTAGATATGGATTTGTATACCTTATGAAGGCCAAATCTGAATCCTTTGAAAGGTTCAAAGAATTCAAGAGTGAAGTAGAGAAGCAACTTTGCAAAAGTATCAAGGCTCTACGATCGGATCGCAGAGGAGAATACTTGAGCCACGAGTTTGACGGCTATCTTAGATAGTGTGGGATCGTGTCCCAACTCACTCCACCCGGAATGCCACATGGAATGGCGTGTCCGAGAGGAGGAATCAAAAAATATTGGATATGGTTCGATCTATGATGTGTCAAACCGATCTTCCATTATCATTTTGGGGCTATGCTCTATTAAGTGAAGCTTTCACCATTAACCGTGTTCCATCTAAATCAGTCATGAAGACACCACATGAGATGTGGAGTGGGAGGCGTCCTACACTATCGTTCATGAAGATTTGGGGCTACGATGTCTATGTGAAGCGTTTACAATCAGACAAGCTGGGGCCCAATCCGGATAAGTGTAAGTTTGTGGGTACCTTAAGGAAATTAAGGGTTACCACTTCTACAATCCAATTGAGAACAAAGTGTTTGTTGTTCGGTCCGGCGTGTTTCTGGAAAGAGAGTTTGTCTCTAAATAAGAAAGGTTGAGGACTTTAGAACTTGAAGAAGTTCAAGAACCACAAAGCACTGGTCCTACTATGGAACATGAGCAAGAACCACAAGTGGTTGTGGAGCAGCCAGTTCAAGTAGCACAAGAACTTCGTAGATCTAGTAGAGTGCGCCAGGAGCAAGAGAGGTATGGACTTCTCGTGACTGAGTCTGGTGACACGATGGTCATAGATTATGAGCCTACTAGTTATGAAGAGGCCATGAAAGGTCCAGACTTTCAAAACTGCTTGAAGCCATGAGATCCGAAATGGAATCCATGTATACCAACAAAGTATGGACTTTGGTGGAACCACCCAAAGGGGCGTGGCCCATAGGGTGCAAGTGGGTCTTCAAGAAGAAGATCGACATAGATGGTAATGTGATTACCTACAAGGGGCGATTGGTGGCTAAAGGATTCAGACAGATTCATGGTATTGACTATGATAAAACCGTTTCACCAGTCGCTATGACCAAATCCATCCGAATCCTACTTGCTATTCAAGCATACTACAAAAATGAGATTTGGCAGATGGATGTCAAAACAACATTGCTCTATGGGAATCTCCTCGAGGACTTGTATATGATGCAGCCTGAGGGTTTTGAAGATCCAAAGCAAGCCAAAAAAATTCTGTAAGCTGCAACGATCCATTTATGGATACAGTCAAAGAGTTTGGCTTCATCAGAAACGAAGATGATTCTTGTGTCTACAAGAAGGTTAGTGGGAGCTCTGTAGCTTTTCTGTTCTTGTAGGTGGATGACATACTACTCACTGGAAACAACATTCCCTTGCTGCAATATGTTAAAGATTGGTTAGGAAAGTGTTTCTCAATGAAGGACTTAGGGGAAGCAGCCTATATACTTGGTATAAAGATTTATAGAGAGAGATCTAGAAGAGTGCTAGGCCTAAGTCAAAGTACATATATTGACAAGGTGTTGAAACAGTTCAACATGCAAGATTCCAATTCTTGCCCATGTCACATGGAATCACTCTTTCGAAGAGTGATTGTCCTTCCAATGACATTGAGAAGGAACACATGAGTAGGATTCCCTATGCCTCGACAATAGGATCTATCTTGTATTCCATATTATGTACTAGAACAGATGTGTCATGTGACTTGAGTATGACAAGCAGATACCAGTCCAATCTAGGTGAGATTCGATGGATTGCAGTCAAGAACATCCTAATGTACTTGAGAAGAACCAAGGATGCGTTCTTTATATTTGGTGGTGAGGAAGAGCTGCGTGTAAGGGGTTACACGGATGCAAGCTTCCAAACCGACATAGATGATTTCAGATCACAATGTGTTTTGCCTGAATGGAGCAGCAGTGAGCTGGAAGAGTTCGAAGCAAGAGACGGTGGCTGATTCTACAATAGAGGCTGAGTACATTGCTGCGAATGGCGCAAAAAGGAAGCTGTTTGATTAGAAAATGTGTTTCTGAACTTGGTGTGGTTCCTAGCATTGCGGATCCAATAGACTTGTACTGTGACAACATTGGGGTGATCGCGCAATCAAAGGAGCCCCGTCACACCAGAAATCCAAACACGTGCTCAGGAAGTTCCATCTTATTCGAGATATTATCGATAGAGGAGACGTTCGGATATGCAAGATTCCGACAAATTAGAATCTGTCAGATCCACTTACAAAGCCGCTTGTTCAGCGCAAGCATGAAGGGCACACTAGGAGCACTTTTGGAATGCCCTAGAGGCAATCTGGTTTAGTATGAATTTATTTTGGCTAGAATATTCATTGTATTATTTATTGGATATTTAATATAATGAAGTCCTTAGATTTACAATCGTGTTGTTTATCTTAAATATCCCTAGTCCATTATAATGATTAAATGGGACAATCATCTATAGACTAGTATGGGGTTAGATTGATATGGAGATATCACGATCCAACACATGGGTATGCATTAGGGGTAATGGCATACTGGATTTACCCATCTCCGAGAAGGCTAAATACATGTTATGTTGAGTCACAATCTCTTCTTATGGTGAGAACGATATTTTCATCCTTAGACTTGAAGTCACTAGACTATCTAGTTGCAGATTATTGTGATTTTGGTAGCGTCAAACGCTACACCGTCACTGGGTAGCTATAAAAGCGCGTACCGGATACAATATGAAGAAAGCTCATAAATCGTAGTAGTGGATAGAATTTGTCCCTCCCACATAACAGGAGAAAATATCCGAGGCCACTCGAGGGATAGTTCTTATGGAATGTCTGGTTAGACTCAAATAAATCAATTTAGGATATTGATGTTATTTGCACGAATAAGCCTATTCCTAGGATCGAGAAACTATGGATTGGATATACGAGTGTGACTTGTATGCCTCATGTCCAATCCAGATATGGATACAAAGGGATGAGACAATTACTTTCATAAGGTTTGTTGGATGACTATTCTATTAGTTGGCTAGAATGGATGTCTAGCTAGAGACCGTTCCATATTATCAAATTGTTGCTACCAACTAGATAGAACCTATGGGGTCACACGCTACATATGGTTGAACTAGATTTGGGAATTAATTAATGTGACTAATTAATTAGAAGGATCAATTTGCAATACCTTGCAAACTTAGTAGGACTGATATGCAAGGAAGGGACTAATCCGAACTCATGTAGGATTAGGAAGGGCCTTTAGGTAGTTGACAAGGAGTTGTTGGACTATATAAAGGATACTCCTAGCTTCCTTCCCACACTAATGCTGATAACATAAGTTGAGCGGCAGAGAAAAAAAGAAGAGAGAGCAAGACAAGCTAGAGGCCGACTGCCCCTAGCCGTCCGCCCCTACCCGTCGGCCACAAAGGCAGGCCGAGCCCTCTCTTTGATCCTTCTTGCGTGATTTTTTCTTCCTCTTACTCCGGTCCAAGCTAGCACAAAGGAGAAGGAAGATCTAGACATCAACGCTAGGCGTGGATCAATCGTAGAGACGTGAAACAATTCACGTTACAAGTCATCACAGGAGATCTCTAAGGTGTGTTACTTGTTTCTTCCTTTACCGTCGTTATGATTCTATTCATGTGATCCTTGGAGGGTCTTAAATTGATTATTTCTTTTTTCCGCTGCGTATCCAAGATCAAAACCCTACACGACTATCTTAGAACAATGGTTTTAAATGAAGAGGATTATATGAACGAAATCAGGATTTTGAAAGAAAAGGTTCATGAGCAAGTCAAAGACAATTTGCATATTTTTTGCCAAAATCACAATCTTGAAATTTCTCAGGAATCTGACAGAGATTTCAAAGCCTTGAAAATCAGTTTCAAGGCCTTGAAAACTCAAGTCAAGGAAGTAGGCACTGAGAACTCTCTTTTGAGTGACAATATTGTTGATCTAAGACAGTAGTGTGATGAATTGGAGGAACAAATGACTACTCTAATTGAGAAACTTCAAGAACCTAAGAATTTTATGACCAAGCTTGCTGGCTCAGAACATAACTTAAACCAAGTTCTAGGAGGAATCTTACAGTCTATTCACAAATCTGGTATTGGCTACAATCCCAATTTTTCTAGAAAAGACAACATCATATTTGTGAAGGCTAGTAGCAGAACCTCACCTAAGTGTTGGAATAGATCCCCTAGAGGCAATCTTATTTTAATATGAATTTTTTTTTGGCTAGAATAATCATTGTATTATTTATGGAAATATTTAATATAATGAAGTCCATAGATTACAAATGTGTTGTTTATCGTAAATATCCCTAGTTGATTATAATGATTAACAGGGCGATCAACTATAGACTAGTATGAGGGTAGATTGATATGAGGATATCAAGTCTAGCACATGGGTATGCATTAGAGGTAAAGGCATACTGGATTGACCCACCACGAGAAGACTACATACAGTTATGTAAAGTCACAAGTGCTTCTCGTTGTGACAATGATATTGTGGTCCTTAGACTTGAAGAGACTAGATACTCTAGTTGTGAAATGTCATGCTTTGATATTATCAAACGTTGCGCCTTAACTGGGTAACTATAAAGGTAGTTATTAGGCATGATAGGAAGCAAGCTTAGAAATGGTAGTGATGTAGATAGGATGCCCTCCCACATAAAGGGATCAAATATCTGCGACCACTAGAGGGGTAGTGCTTATAAAATGTGAAACCAGACTCAGAAAAATCATTATAGGATATTGATTTTATCTGCATGGATAAGACTATTCTCATGAACGAGAAACTATGAATTGGATATACGAGTGTGAATTGCATGTCTCGGGTCCAATCCGGATATGGAGACAAAGGGATAATACAATACGGTAACATTAGTCACAAAGTTTGTCAGACTACTGACTATTTCTATTAGTTGGTTGGCATTGATGTTGCTAGACACCGCTCCATGTTAGTAATTGTTACTACCACCTAAGTAGAAACCTATGGGGTCACACTCCTTATGGATTAAACCGGATTTCAGAATTAATTAGTTGGACTAATTAAATAGAAGTATCAATATGCAACCACATGCAAACTTGGTAGGACAAATTTGCAAGGTGGACTAATTCGTATATGGACATGATTAGTATTGGGGCTTATATGCAATTAATAAATAGTTATTAACTATATAAAGGCACTCCTAGCTTATTTTCTCATAAGTGTGTCATAGTTATTACCACAATTGAGTGAGAACAAATTACGGAGAGAGAACAACACTAGGGCCGAACCCCCTAGTGCCGTCAGCCCCCTACCCTGTCGGCACCAAAGAGGTGCGACCTCTTGGTCTCGTTTTGCGTAATCTTCTTCTTACTCCTTCTTGACGCAAGCTAGCACAAGGCGTTGAAGGATCCGATGCAATTATAGGAGTGGAATTCAATAGAGACGTGGACACTACTTCACGTGAAGTCATCAATTCAACCAACTAAGGTACACGTGAATTTCTTCCTTTACCATTGTTATGATGTCTAGTCCTGTGATCCTTGGAGGGTCTTGAATGGAATCAATTTTTGTTTATTCCGCTGTATAATCTGTATCAAAACCCTACAGTGGTATCCGAGCCACAGGTCGTAGTGCATAACGTGGTTTATGTGTTACTTTATTGTCAGTTTTCACCGTTATTATGATTTATCGCGTAAAACTTAAATTGGCATATTGATGCAAACAAAATTGGATTCAGAAAAGAATAAGCTAATTTTGCATATGATGTTAAGATTAGTAAATTTGGATCACATATTATGTGAATTTTTGGATCTTGAAAACTAGGGTTTGGGCACAAATTGGAAAAGGGGTTTTCTCAATTTAGAAACAAGCAAACAAATAAGGAAGAGGAAGAAAACAAGCTAGGGCCGAAACCCTAGCCCGTCCGCCCCATTCCTTGCGCAACGGCCAAGGACTGGCCCGGCCTAGCACGCGACTTGGCCGCGTGGGCTAGGACCGACCGGCGCAAGGCCTTGTGGCAGTCCATAAGGGGTTCGGCCAAAGGGGTTTGGTGGGCCTCTTGGACCGCTTTGACCCTAGTACATCCAAAATCAACTAAAATTGACCAAGCGCGTTAAATTTGGATTTTAACTGTATTATGTGCTTTTGCTGGTGATTGGATATGCCTTTGGATGTGGATGTGGTGAATTTTTTTTTTGTGTTTTTTATTGCAATAATTAACAAATTACGTTTTACAGCATGCGTGTCGTCTTCTCCTCAACTTGTATGGTCTCTCTATTTAGTATAGATGCTAGTTAGTATTAGATAGAGTAGATGATAGTCAAGACTTGGCGAAGAAGCTTATGAAGGAACCACAACATGGCGACATTCCACAAGCTAAGACGCATGAACTAAAAGATGGAGGCACATGGAGATGAGCTTGCTATTTTTTTAGGGCTTATAGATATTCTCATAGGCTTGGGAATATCTTCGTTTAGGAGGCCATATCCAGATCACATTAATTTATTGTTTGTGGTTGTATATTTAATGTCTTCTTATTTACTGTTGGTGTATGGATGATGCATGCAAATTAGTAACAAGATAATACAACCCCGATATTTTATTTTGGGATTGCCCAACCCAAATATGTAGTTCAGTTGATATGGATCAACAAAACAATTAAAAATTTAAATGGAAAATCCCTCAAAATTAAATATTGCGTTTTTGCCTTCTCGTTATTTAACACTCGTCATAATCATGATTTATCAAGTTTGGGCTTTCTAAAGCAAGGCGGTTTGATTCATCATGATGTGACGCGACGACACAAGCTAGTAATGTGCGATTGCTGAAGTAAGAGGTTGGACGCAGGGTTGATTTATCTATTTCAATAAGATTAAAATCCTAGAGGCAAATAATTGAGATTATCTTTGGGATAGATAAATAAGGAGTTATTTGCCGAGTTGAACCAAGAGTTGCACGAGATGCAATTGGAATTGTTCCTACCTAAATAACTAATTTTTGGGTGACTTGCCAAATCAAGCTACAAAAGAAGTGAAATATGGATCGTGGCCCACTAGAAAATATAATGATATTTTCCGCATTAATATGGAGGGTTATAAATACGAGAAAAATAGTGGGAGCTATGTTTAATAATATAGCCATTATTAAATGTAGTTATTTGTTCACGAAATATTAAAACTTGTATATTTCTCATTTTATAGAATTCCAATGGCAAACAATTCATCGAATTCATCACGATCCCTACGGTCAGTCCTTGAGAAGGACAATCTTTCTTGAACAAACTCTCTTGACTGGTATAGAAACATGAGAATCAGTCTCAAGCAAGAAAAGAAATTGTACATTCTAGAGCAGCAAGCTCCTGCGGGTCCAGAAAATAATACTACTACAGCCTTAAAGGTATATATGAAGATTGTTGACGATGCTAATGATGTGGCATGCCTTATGCTTTGCACCATGAGCTCTGAGCTTCAGAAGCAACATGAGAACATGGTTGCGTTTGATATGATCATACACTTGAAGCATCTCTTCCAAGAGCAGGCGAGGCATGAGCGCTATGAAGTTTCAGAGGCATTTTTCAAATGTCATATGTGAGAGGGAAACCCAGTGGGGCCTCACGTAATGCGTTTCATCGGGTACTTCGAGAATCTCAAACGCCCCGGGTTTCTGTTGGGTCAAGAGTTGGCCACCAATCTCATCATGCAATCGTTGCCTGATAGTTATGGACAGTTCATCATGAGCTATAACATGAGTGCGATCAACAATCTTCTGCCAGATTTACTCAATATGTTGAGGACAGCTGAACAAAGCATCAACAAGGGAAACGGCAAGGCCATAATGATGGCGAAAAAAGGAAAGAGCAAGCGAGTTGCTTCTACCTCCAAAGAGAAAAGGCAAGACAGTTGCGAAACTCAAGGAAGTTGCCCTTAAACCTACTGGTGGCGTTGCCAATGGCGTAGCTAAGGGTGAATGTCACTATTTCAGTCAGCCTGGACACTGGAAGACAAACTTCCCAAAGTATCTGGAGGATGAAATTCTTGAAATAGTGATTCCACCACCACCACGTAATTTTGTTATTGATGTTAATTTAACTCTCTCTTCATATTGGGTATTGGATACTGGATGGGAATCTCACATTTGTTAAAATGTGCCGGATCGAAAGAGAAGTGGACTATTGGCTAAAGGGGAGATAGACCTGCGCGTTGGGAATGGACCAAAGGTTGCTGCATTGTCCGTAGGCGTGTAAGAGCTATATTTTCCTTCAAGATTAGTTTTAGGATTATATAATTGCTATTTTGTGCCTGCTATGAGCAGAAATATTATTTCTATTTCTTGTTTGGACAAGAAAGGTTTTACTATTTCAATAAAGGACAAGAGTTTCTCCATTTATTTTGATTGTATGAACTATTGTAGTGCAAATTTATCTATTGGATTGTATATCCTTGATCTAAGTAATCATGTCTATAACATAAATACTAAGAGGATTAATACTAATGATTTAAATCCTACTTACTTATGGCATTGTCGATTAGGCCATATGAACGAGAAACGCATTTCTAGACTGCATAAGGATGGATTCTTAAAATCATTTGATTATGAATCATATGAGACATATGAATCTTGTTTATTAGGAAAAATTACAAAGTCCCCTTTCAATAAGAAAGGAGAAAGGACAAGTGAGCAATTGGATCTCGTGTATACTGATATATGTGGGCCATTTGCCAGGCCTGCCAGAGGTGGTTATCTTTATTTCATTACATTTACTGGTGATTTCAGTTGATATGGATTTTGTACCTTATGAATGCCAAATACGAATCCTTTGAAAAGTTCAAAGAATTGAAGAATGAACTAGAGAAGCAACTTGACAAGAGTATTAACGCTCTACGATCGGTTCGTGGAGGAAAATACTTAAGCCAAGAGTTTGACAACTATCTTATAGAGTGTGGGATTTTGTACCAACTCACTCCACCCTGAACGTCGTGGTTGAATGGCGTGTCCGAGAGGAGGAATCGAACTT
The DNA here is from genome assembly GCA_023055425.1 of Linanthus parryae. Lineage (NCBI taxonomy): Eukaryota > Viridiplantae > Streptophyta > Magnoliopsida > Ericales > Polemoniaceae > Linanthus > Linanthus parryae. Next base: position 94,646,230 of record JALGPY010000001.1, read on the forward strand.
GGTTGGACATGGTTCGATCTATGATGTGTCAAACTGATCTTCCATTATCCTTTTGTGGGGGAATGCTCTATTATGTCCAGCTTTCACCCTTAACCGTATCCCATCTAAACCAGTCATGAAGACTCTATATGAGATGTGGAGTGGGAGGCGTCCCACATTGTCTTTTGTAAGGATTTGGGGCTGCGATGTGTATGTAAAGCGTTTACAAACATAAAATATCGGGTCCAAGTCAGATAAGTGTAAGTTTGTAGGATACCCTAAGGAAACTAAGGGGTATTATTTATACAATCCTACCGAGAAAAAGGTGTTTGTTGCTCGGACAGGCGTGTTCCTAGAAAGAGAATTCAAGAACCACAAACCACCGATCCTACTATGGAACATGAACAGAAACCGCAAGATGTTGTGGAGGAACATGTTCAGGTAACACAAGAACTTTGTAGGTCGAGTAGAGTGCGCAAATAACCAGAGAGGTACGGACTTCTCGTTATTGAGCTTGGAGACGCGTTGCTCATATATGATGAGCCTACTACCTATGGACATGCCATGAAAGGGCCGGACTCTCAAAAGTAGGTTGAGGCCATGATATCCGAGATGGAGTCCATGTATACCAAAAAAGTATGGACTTCGGTGGAACCATCCAAATGGGCTTGGCCCCTAGGGTGCAAGTGGGTCTTCAAGAAGAAGACCGACATGATGGCAATGTGAGTGCCTCTAAGGACCTATTGGTGGCAAAAGGATGCATACAGATTCATGGTATTGACTATGATGAAATCTTTTCCCCAGTCGTGGTGACCAAATACATTTGAATCTTACTTGTTATTGCAGCTTATCACGATTATGAGATTTGGCAGATGGATGTCAAAACAGCGTTTCTGTATGGAAACATACTTGAGGATGTGTACACGACACAGTTAGAGGGTTTTGAGGATCCAGAGCACGCCCATAAAGTGTGTAAGTTGCAGCGATCCATTTATGGGTTGAAGCAAGCTTCTAGAAGTTGGAATCTAAGTTTGGATGACGCGGTCAAAGATTTTGGCTTCAGCAAGAACGAAGATGAACATTGTGTTTACAAGAAGGTTAGTGGGAGCTCTGTTGTGTTTCTGGTCTTGTATGTGGATGACACACTACTCGTTGGAAACGACATTCCTACCTTCCAATTTGTTACAAATTGGTTAAGAAAGTGTTTCTCAATGAAAGAATTAGGGGATGCAACTTATATACTTGGTATCAAGATCTATAGGGATAGATCGAGGAAGCAGCTAGGCCTAAGTCAAAGTACATACATAGACAAGGTGTTGAAACGGTTCGACATGCAAGATTCCAAGACGGGATTCTTTCCCATGTTGCATCGAATCACCCTTTCAAAGGCTGATTGTCCTTCCAATGAGATTGAGAAGGAACGCATGAGTAGAATTCCCTATGTGTCGGCCATAGTATCCATCATGTACACCATGTTTTGTACTAGGCCATATGTGTCATACGCGTTGAGTATGACAAGAAGATATCAGTCCAATCCGGGTGAGAGTCGCTGGATAGCGGTCAAGAACATCCTTGAGTACTTGAGAAGAACTAAGGATGCATTCTTGATCTATAGAGGGAAGGAAGAGCTACGTGTAAGGTGTTACACAGACGCAAACTTCCAAACCGACATAGATGATTTCAGATTGGAGTCAGGATTTGTGTTTTGCTTGAATGGAGGAATTGTGAGCTAGAAAAGTTGCAAGCAAGAGACGGTTGCTGATTCTACAACTGAGGGTGAGTACATTGCTGCATCGGGTGCAGCAAAGAAAGTTGTTTGGAATTAGAAGATCATTAGTGAGCTTGGTGTGGTTCCTAGTATTGCGGATCTAATAGATTTGTATTGTGACAACACTGGAGCGATCACACAAACCAAGGAACCCAGTTCACAGCAAAAATCCAAGCACGTACGCAGAAAGTTCCATCTTATTGGAGAGATCGTTGATCGAGGAGATGTGAAGATATGTAAGATTCCTACAGATGAAAATCTGTCAAATCCACTTACAAACCCGCTTATTCAGCGCAAGCATGAAGGGAACACTAGATCCATAGGCATACGAGATGCACTAGATTGGCTCTAGTGCAATTGGGAAACTGTTAGAATAGATGCCCTAGAGGCAATTTTATTTTAGTATGAAAATTATTTTGCTTAGAATAATCATTGTTTTCTTTATGGAGATATTTAATATAATGAAGTCCTTAGATTACAATGCGCTGTTTATCTTAACTATCCTTAGTCGATTATACAGATTAACAAGACGATCAACTATATACTAGTATGTGATTAGATTGATATGGAGATATCAAGTCTAGCACATGAGTATGCATTAGGGGTAATGGCATACTGGATTGACCTACCAAGAGAAGGCTACATACAAGGTATGTTAAGTCACAAGTGGTTTTCGTAGTTACAATGGTATTGTGGTCCTTAGACTTGAAGTCACTAGATACTCTAGTTGTGAAATATCATGCTTTGATATTATCAAACGTTGCGCCTTAACCGAGAAACTATAAGGGTAGTTATCGGGCATGATAGGAAGCAAGCTTAGAGATGGTAGTGATGTAGACAGGTTTGTCCCTCCAACATAACGAGAGCAAATATCCGCGGCCACTCGAGGGGTATTGCTTATAGATTGTCTGGCTAGACTCAGATAAATCAATATAGGATATTGATGTGATCTCCATCGATAAGACTTTTCACAGGATCGAGAAACTATGGATTGAATATACGAGTGTGACTTGTATGTCTCGTGTCCAATCCGGATATGGAGACAAAGGGATATTACAATAGGGTAACATTGGTCACAAGATTTGTCGGATTACTGACTATTTCTATTAGTTGGGTGGCATAGAAGTCTTGCTAGAGATCGCTCTATGTTACTAATTGTTGATACCAACTAAGTAGAAACCTATGGGGTCACACTCCCTATGGATTAAAACGGACATGGGAATTAATTTGTTGGACTAATTAAATAGAAGGATCAATGTGCAACCACATGCAAACTTAGTAGGACTAATTTGTAAGGTGGACTAATTTTTTTATGGTCAGGATTAGTATTGGGGCATATATGAAGTTAATAAATAGTTATTAACTATATAATGGAACTCCTAGCTTTCTTTCTCATAAGTGTGTCATAATTTTTATTACAATTGAGAGAGAACAAAGCAAGGAGAGATAACAACACTAGGGTCGAACCCCCTAGTGTCTCCCCTACCCCGTTGGCCACCAACGAGGCGCGGCCTCTTTGGTCCTCGTTTTGCGTGATCTTCTTCTTCCTTCTTCCCTAGCTACCACAAAGGAGTGAGAAGGGTTTGGTGCAATTCTAGGAGTGGAATTCCATAGAGATGTGGGCACCATTTCATGTGAAGTCATCAAGGAAACAAACTAAGGTACACATGAGTTTCTTCCCTTATCATCTTTATGATGTCTTGATCTGTGATCCTTGGAGGGTCTTGAACGTAATTAGTTTTTGTTTATTGCGTTGCGTTATCCGTATCAAAACCCTACACGATCTACCGTTGCGGCAAGAGAAAACATTTACTTGTCATGTCGCGGCGAGAGAAAAGTTGTAGCGCACCACAGATCAAGCGTCGTACCAGCGGGGAGGGGTTACATACTAGATCCAGACGAGAGGCCCATGAGGCTTTATAAAAACTCTACTCTCACAAGATTTTACCAGAGGTAACTCACGACGCAGCAACAGGGAACCAAAACAAAAAAATGAGCGAGAGAGAGAGAGAGAGAGAGAGAGAGAGAATTGAGGGTAAACTTTTCTTATTATTTTTCAGAAAAATTATTACAACTCTTTTGATACCTCTAACCCTTTCGGTTCGACCTAGACCTAATCCGACCGTAAAGAAACCCCAGATTTAATAGAAAAACATCAAACAACTACTGCAGTTCAATAATCACAAAACGTAATGAAAACGTAAAGAATATACTAAAGTAAAATACAAGACTAACGTTTGAGGTTAGGCTGAACGTAGTCTTTCAAGTACGATGGTGGTCCCACCGTGCTCCTTACTCGTGCCCTTGGTTGAGCACTAAAATCAACTGAATCAGCGTCTCACGTACCCCCGTCACGAGATGGTGTAACCGGACCCGTATCAACTCCCCCGGTCTCGAAAAGTAGCTTGTCCTCAATCTGAAGCTCCGGATAGGCGGACTGGATCTCAGCCACATGTTTCCAACTAGGTGCAGGACCGTTGGACCAAGAAACCAAACACTGTCGTTGAGGCACACCGTAAACCAAAACTGTACACTCCGCGTTAGCCGACACAAGCAAAGAAACCTAACGACCATTGGAGAATTGATCTGGTAAAGTAGGAACAGGGACAAGTGAAGTAGGTCGGGAAAAAGGGACGAAGCAGAGATACGTGGAACACATAATGTATATGACAACCGTACGGCAAACGAAGCCGATATGCAACTAGGCCAATATGCTCACGAACAGGGAAAGGACCATAGTAACGACGAGCCACCTTAGCATACAACGGACGAGCTAAGGAACGCCGACGATACGGATGTAGCCGCAGTAGAACAAGATCCCCACCTGAAATAAAACATCACGATGGTGCTTGTTAGCTTGATCACGCATACGTTGTTGCATTCGGAGCAAATGCCCCTTCAGATCCTCCAGTATGTCCGACCGCTCCGTGACCAACTCCTCAACGGTTGGTGAAGTACCATCAATAGACAGCGTCGGAAACATCGTAGGGGGATCTCGGCCATATAGGTCCCGGTACGAGGAAATTTTAATGCCCTAGTGGTGACTTCAGTTGATAGCCATTTCAAACCAGGGAAGAAAAGAAAATCACCGTTTTGGCTACTCGGAAGTGAAAGCCCGTAAATACTTCTCCAAACCTCGATTAATAACCTCGGTTTGCCCATCAGTCTGGGGATGGTAAGTAGTATTGAAATTTAGTGTCGTTCTAGTAAGCTTCATCAGTTCTTTCCAAAACTTTGTCATGAAGACCGTGTCGCGATCCGGAACAATAGACTCAGGAAACCCGTGCTGCTTATCCACCACCTCTACGAACAAGCGCGCCACCCGACGAGCATTAAAATCAGTTGGAAGAGGGCCAAAGTGAACTTACTTAGTAAGCCGATCCACCACAACCATGACGGTCGTATATCCGTGAGAGGTAGAAAGACCAATAATGAAATCCATTGTGGCTGCCGTCCAGACACAGTCACGCAAAGGGAGCGGTTGCAGTAACCCCCAAGGCTTCTGAATCGAATACTTAGTCGATTGATAGACAAGAAAGGCGGAGACAAACTGACGAGCATCCTAATGCATATCCGGCCAAAAAAATACAGCAGACAAACGGCGATAAGTGCGGTCAGCTCCAGGGTGACCCGCAACAGGCGAACTGTGAAATTCCTGCAACAACAGAGAACGGACCGACGAATCCTTGCTGACACAAATTAGAGTCATGTAATATGAATGCCATCCACCAAAGTGAAGTATGGAGGCTTAACCTCCGACTGGAAAGCTGTCACTAAGGCCTGAATGTCGGCCAGAGTCGCGATCTCACGCCGAATAACGTCAAGAAACGAGGGATGTGGCTGAACGGCCGAGAGAAACAAAGAGGCCAGATCCTCTTCAGTATCACTACGAGATAACGCATCCGCAACCTGATTTGCATAACCCTCTTTGTACTCAATACGAAACTGAAACCCCATGAGTTTCCGAATATATAATTGTTGATCCGGTGTCTGAATAATCTGGGACAACAACTCTTTCAGGCTGCACTGATCGCTATGGATGAAAAACGCTCGACCCAGCAAATACTGACGCCACTTTTGCACCGCCTCAACCACCGTATACAAGTCCTTAATACGTAGAATTCTCGCGTAGACGAGGACCAAGCTTCTTACTAAAGAAAGCTAATGGGTGACCCTGATGCATAAGTACTGACCCTACCCCTTTATTAAAAGCATCTATCTCCAACACAAAGGTCTGTGAAAATTCGGGTAAGCTAAGAACAGGGGCTGATGTCATGGCCTCTTTCAAGGCAAGAAAACTATGCTCAGCTGCTGACGACCATGTGAAAGCCGTCTCATTAAGAAGGTCAGTCAACTGCGAAGCAATGTTGGCGTAATCATGAATGAAATTCCGGTAGTAACCCGTCAAACCCAAAACTGTTTGATGGTGGTTGGGGTCGGCCATTCTAACATGGCCTAGATTTTCGGCGAATCAGCTTTCACTTTCCCATTGGTGATTATGTGCCACAAATAATCGACATTGGTCCTGCCAAAGAAAATTTGGATAACTTCACATAAAAATGCTGATCAGATAGGAGCCGAAGAACCTGATCCAAATGCTGAGCATGTAACCCTAAAGTGGTACTATATAACTTCATTATAGGAAATAGGACGTGGCCCATGATCAACCCCATTCAGAACCAATTGCTGCCCCTTCCAAACAAATTTCATGGTCATTTTGCTATAGTGGTGCCAAATCTCCCCCAAAGTCTGTAACCAGTGAACGCCTAAGACACTGTCAATGCTGTGAACTGCCAAGACATATATATCCACCTCGAACAGAGTGCCTTGTATGGTTAACGGATTCTTCGGACAATAATATGTGCAACGTAGGGATTCTGCATTACCCACGTATACGCGAAACGGAGACACGGGATGAAGTACTAAAGACAAGTGCTCAGCCATGACATGATGAATAAAATTATGAGTGCTAACCCCATCAATGAGAACCTGCACGCAAACATCACCAATAGTGCCTGTCAATTTAAGAATACGAAGGTGTGTAGTACCTGACAAAGTGTTGAGGTGAGATAGATTATCCATGATAATGCCCAGATCATCTTCATCAAGTGGCATAGATGGATCCGTCTCATCGTCCTTTCCTTAACATAATAGTAGAAATTGTGGCTTGCAGTGATGTCCACGCGTGTATTGCTCGTCGCAATTAAAACAAAGACCCTGACAGCGATGCTCGGCTTGTTAGGCTCGAGTAATTTTCTGCACTGGTGGGTTGGTCGAAGTTCTAGTGGGGGTGAAGGGGTTGACAGACCCGTGGCTAGTGGTGGTAAAGAGGCGGCTGTCCCTCGCGTGGCCTGAGGTGTCCGCGATTTCTTGGGTGTCGACTGTAGGCCTGCAATAACTCCTCATGTCCCGCTAAAATTTCTCGAGCGAGCGCGAAAGCTTCGGGAAATGTACGTGTATTTCGCAACGTTAATTCGCGTCGTAGAGGTTGCTTCAACCCGGCACGATAAAGAGACACGAGAACCCCTTCTTCAACACCCCGAATTTTTTCGCAATACCCGTTCAAAATCAGTTTGATATGCCATGATAGTGGAGGTTTGCTGCATCTTCGATAACACACCCAAGTAATCTTCATAATGAATATGATCAAAGGGGGGTTTGACGACAGTCAAAAATTCCATCCAAGTAGAACTCGGGTTGTTTGATTGATAATAACAAAACCAATCCGGGGGCGGATTGTCAATGAGAATCCCCACAAGCTGTAAACGATCCGGGTCCATAGCGCGATAGTATTCAAAATATTTTTGTATTCGAAAAATCAACCCAATCGGATCATCCCCATTGAAACAGGGTGAGTCGACCCGCATTCGAGAATTGGGTTCAGTGTTCACCGTTGGTGTAGTGCGCGAGGGAGGAGGTTGCCAAGCAGCAATCGTCACGTTGGTTGAAGAGGCGCGGCCAGGTGCTGGGAGCAGCGCTAGGGTTGGCGGTGCCGGTGTAGCGGAGTCTTGGTTGAGCAATTGCCGGACCGCGTCGCGGATCTCGGGGATTAATGTATCTCTTTGCTTCTCACATGTGTAAATATCAACCTGCAGATTTGTTATGGCGACTAGGGTGTCTTCGGTGGTGAAGGCCTGAGCAGAGACCGGTGATACGATCTCTGTAAGTGTACAGGTATCACTCTAGTAATAAATGTGGAAGATAGGGTTGTCGATTCCCAGAGGACTTGTCGTGAATTAACTAAGACGATTATTTTCGTGTGGGCAAGCAATTGGATTGTTTTACTGAACTAATAATTGAAATAACAAACTAATTATTAAAATTGAGATTAATACGAGGGACAAGTATCATGATTTCTCTAGGATCACTAGGTGAACACAGTTAAAGAATTACGTTTTCAAACACATATAAAGTTTTAATTTGCCAAACGAGAAATAAGGCGAACCGACTTACCAAGATAGCTTTCTATGCCTTGGTCAAATTACAAACGAGTTACCAAGTTCTAATTATCCCTAAAACATATAATAACGATAATCTAATTCTACTCAACATTCACAGTCTGTGGTTGATTTCTCTAACCTGTGACTACGTGTTTAATACAATTATCCGGGTAGTTCGTTTCTTTCACTAACCAATTACCTATGATCTTCCTACTGCAACGTCTCACAATAGCAAGATAGATTAACACTATGAATTAAACATAGAAAACAAGAACATCATAAATTAAATTTAAGCAAAACGTGAATCAAATTCATAATTCGCCAAAACGGCTTCAAACCCTAGCTACCATTGAGATATCCCAATAATTAAAATTAGCTACTAAGATACATGATTAACAATGACAAGTTTATGTTGATCATGATAAAAAAATAATGAAGAACATAGAGAAAAGAGATCAAACGATGGAATCCTCGCTCTCACGATGAACTCCAAGCTCCAAGCCTTCCTCCAGCGTGTTCTTCTTTTTCTTCAGTAGCCGACTCTGCCCTCTAGGTCCTAAAAATCGTGATGTATAGGGCTGGGCACGATTTAATGTGTTTTGGCCGAATTTGCAAGTTAGCCCCTCTAGTTTGCAATTCTCGGATAGATTTCATAAGCCGATCTTACGCAGGCCATTTCTCCATCATCCGACTTCAGTTTGGGCCTATCTTATATCTTTGGAAATCCATGGATGTCTAATTTCTAATGGAAGGCCTTGATCCAAAATTTTATAAGTAACTCTATATACAACCCGAATACTGAAGACTGGTCCGGTGAACTTTTCCAGCTCTTCTTCGTTTTTGCGCCATCTTCGACGGAACAAATCCATCTCGTCCGGCCTTTGATAGAGCTCCGTGACCTACCGTTGGAAAGATATTTCAGTCTAATTTTATTTGGCACCGGACTCACTATAGATGATCTTGTAGAATTCATGATAATATCAAAATAGTGAAGGTTGGTCACTTTTGCTCCTCCAACTTTGCTTCTCTTTTCTTGGCCATTCCCGAGCTTTTCTCATCTTCCGAAGTTCGTTTCATGCCTCCTAGCAATCGTGAACCATCCTTTCCTGTCATGACAACATGAACAAGCATACCAAACGATTATATTTGACAAATAACATCTAAAAACGCATAGAAACGCCCGAACTAGCAATAAATCACAACAAGCTCATTCTTCACAAGAATTGGAATAAATTCCATCACTTTTCCCCGAAACGCAATAAAAAATGGCAATGTATTTCATACCAAAGATGACTCCAACTAAGGAGTTATCAAATACCCCCAAACTTACCATTTGCCCAAGCGAAGTCTACTGCATTTATTTGTCTACTAGCCAACAAGACTCAAACGACTCTAACATGACTCACGACACTATAGGTGCAGCAAGATGATGCAAATGCAATTCTATACTCGATCTTAAAAAAATTATTTAAAACATCAAATTTCTATCTTTTCTTGGCAAGAATAGGCAATCTCCATATCATCAACTGAAAATCATCAAGCATTCACTAATCCTTATGAAATTCACATCCACATAGCAAGATATTGAAGTAAAAACCGGTTCCATGCAAAAGTTCACTAAGGTGTCCCCTTTCTTCCAACAATTTAAACAAAGGCACAAGCACATCCTAAGCTTCATTGGGTCTAACTCATATCAAATTTCATTGTAGCCTGTCTTCGCCGAATCATCTGAGGTTTTCAGACTCTATTAGCCTTTATTGATTTTGACTGCAAATTGTCCCGGTGAAGGGAGTCACAACTCCTGTGAAATAAGGCTTGACTCTAATTTTCCTCTCTAAGCTCAGCTCATTTGGTTGTTCTCCTTATTTGAGCACTTTCTTTGATTTATTTATTTCATTTAAGCACATATCTCCTCTTTTTTTCAAACGTGAGCTAGAAAGTGTGGGCTTTTTCGGTTAACTCTTGTGACCACCGTAAGGGATGGCGGTGTACGCCCCCCAAATTCACTTAGGTTGAGGCAACCATACCACATGAAATCAACTCAACACGAAGGTCCACCCCAGATTAAAAAGAGATCACAATTTTCCACTTGAAAACAGAATATTCAGCTACAAACAAAACTCAATCTAATTAGCACACTATAGGAAACTTAGGTATGCCCTACCGTGTCATTCTTTCCACAACTTCCGAAAATTCCCGGGACATCCTTAGTGAAACCTCTACACAAAATTTAAAGAATAAAACTTATCCTACTACGGCACTTCCTACTCAAAACTGGATTCATTCACTAAGCTTTCCTCACTTTTAAAATCTTCAATTGTCTTATTCTCAAATTTTCAAATTTTTCAATTTTTGTGGATTTTCTCTTTTCTCATTTTTTTTTTTTTTAATTTCCTACCTCTATATGCAAGGTTTTGACTCGAAAAAAATTGACACTGCATAACTCGTTTTTTTTTTTTTTCTTTTCGGGTGGGTAGACTCAGTTATTTAAAAGTGCACACAGAATATAAACTACTCTACACAATACGACAATATAATTAAAAACTTAAAATAAACCACAACACTAACTCACAATACAGTCTAAACACCCTACATGTAACTGGCTATGCAAACATTTTGGCTAATAGACATTTAAACTACCCCCACACTGAATGCTTCGTTGTCCTCAACGAATTAAGAGATTATGCAAGAGAACTCAGCAATCAAATGTGAAAGGCCAGTAGATGATTTGGAGCATGACATATATAATAAAAGTGACACAAAATCAAGCAAAATCAAAAGATACTCACAACCACCTCAAGGGTGGGGAAGAAATCACGCCAAACAGCCCCCAAGCATAGTAGTTGCGCCACCATGCTCCCATTTGGTCAATGTGTACTCTCACACCGGGGTCGGCTGTCTCCTCTGTTAAAATCCATGTCTGAAGAATCCCAAACTTGCCAATGCAAGTTCCTGTGAAGGTCATGTGTGCCATGGCACAACGGGGTAGATTCTACCATAACCTGCTCATATATGTCACTTGGAAACATCAAAAGTACCTCTCTCTCATATCTCTATAATAAATAAATAAAAGAAAGCCCAATTGTATTAAAAACTCACTCCTTAAACTAACGCAACAAATAGGTTGGGTTGCCTCCCAACAAGCGCCTCGTAATTTAAGGTCGGCGAACTGACCCAGTTACCTCAGATATGTTAAGAAGGTTTTTCTCTCCACTTTTTATTCTTCCACCATCGCTTCTCTCTTTGTCTCTTCTCACGTGAGCATGCATGAGATGCATATGGTGTAAAGAAATTGTAGACGATGGCCTCAAATATTTTTTTCCTTTTGTGCTTCAACTCCTTGATCACGGTCTTCTTGAAAATTTATTTCCCACATCATGACCCCTTGTACCTTTCCTCTTCTTCTTATTCTTCCAATTTTTCACAATCAATGTCATTGAGGACTGGTCATGTGGACATATAACCCCAAGTGGAACAGTAATGGAAAGGAGTGCCGCCTTGACTGCTTCCTTCCCTAGCTCTTGTCTCGGAATCACAGGTGGCAATTCATGAACCGCATAAAATTGGGGTCTTTCTCCATCTCCGTGCAATAGTTCCCTAAACTCATAGCATGCTTCATTTAGGCACATATCTTCATTGATTGGGGAGAACTCATTATCCATGTACTTATGAGCCTGTTCTTCATTAAAACCTTTTTCAATGTCCTTAGGTCATAAGCTCGCGATGTCAACACTCTCCCATTCATGCCATGACTCCGGAATTATGCGAGGAACAAACTGTATAGGCTTCACAATACCATCCCACTCTGAGTCTGAATCTGAGTCTGCAGCAACCCGATGATCTATAACTTCATGATGAACAATATTATATACATAGACCCCTTGGGGTTCTTCGTGTTCCTCTTTGCACTCATCAACTAAATCAGGAATGATGTTGATTGACCCATCATCATTATCTGCATATGCCAATGCACTCGAAAGTTCTGCCAATTGTTGTCCCTGAAGCTGGACAATATTATCCATCCTATTAATCCCTTCCTCCAATCTCTCCATTTTAACTATCATGAGCTTCAATATTTCTTTCATCTCCTCATCTTCTTGATTGCAAGGAGGACGGGTATACATATCTCCATAGGAGTATTACGGTGAATAGCCTGGAGCTTGCCATACAAATTATGCCCCCACATGATCACAAAGATACCTGCACAATTATTCACTAGGAAGAAGGCGAGATCAAAAAATAAATAAACAAAAAAAATCCCTAAAGTTAACAATTTTAACTAATTCAACCGAAGTCCCCGGCAACGGCGCCAAAAACTTGATACGATCTCTGCAAGTGTACAATTATCGCTCTAGTAATAAATGTGGAAGATAGGGTTGTCCCAGAGGACTTGTTGTGAATTAACTAGAATGATTAACTTCGTGTGGGCAAGCAATTTGATTTTTTTACCAAACTAAAAATTGAAATAACAAACTAATTATTAAAATTGAGATTAATACGAGGGACAATTATCAGGATTTCTCTAGGATCACTAGGTGAACACCATTAACGAATTACGTTTTGAAACAAAGATAATGTTATAATTTGCCAAACGAGCAATAAAGCTAATCGACTTACGAAGCTAGCTTTCTATGCCTAGGTCAAATTACAACTGAGTTACCAAGTTCTAATTATCCCTAAAACATATAATGACGATCATCTAATTTTACTCAACGTTCACAGTCTGTGGTCAATTTCTCTAACCTGTGACTACGTGTTTAATTCAATTATCCGGGTAGTTCGTTACTTTCACTAACCAATTACCTATGATCTTCCTACTGCAACGTATCTCAATAGCAAGATAGATTAAGAGTATGAATTAAACATAGCAAACAAGAACATTATCAATTAAGTTTGATCATGATAAAAAAAAATGAAAAAGATAGAGAAAAGAGATCAAACGATGGAATCCTCGCTCTCAGGACGAACTCCAAGCTCTAATCCTTCCTCCAACGTGTTCTTCTTTTTCTCCAGCAGCCTACTCTGCCCTCTAGGTCCTAAAAATGGTGATGTATAGGCTCGGCACGATTTAATGTGTTTTGGCCGAATTTGCAATTCAGCCCCGCCAGTTTGCAATTCTTGGACAGATTTCATAAGCTGATCTTGCGCAGGCCTTTTCTCCCTCATCCGGACTCTGGTTTGGGCCTATCTTATATCGTTGGAAAGCCTTGGATTTCTACTTTATAATGGCGTAGGCCTTGATCCAAAGTTTTATATGTAACTCCAGATACATCCCGAATACTGAAGATCGGTCCAGTGAACTTTCCAGCTCTTCTTCGTTTTTGCATCATCTTCGACGGAACATAACTTTCTCGTCCGGCCTTTGAGTCTAATTTCATTTGGAACCGGTCTCACTACAGCAGGTCTTGTAGAACTCATGATATCATCAAAAAAGTGAAGGTTTGTCACTTTTGCTCCTTTAACTTTGCTTCTCTTCATTCTTCTTGACCATTCCCGAGCTTTTCTCATCTTCCGAAGTTCGTTTCATGCCTCCTAGCAATTTTTTAGCATCCTTTCCTATGAAAACCTGAAAAGGCATACCAAGCGATTATATTTGAACAATAACATTTAAAAACGCATAGAAACGCCCGAACTAGCAATAAATCACAACAAGCTCATTCTTCACAAGAGTTGGCCCAAATTCCATCACTTTTAGCAATGTATTACATACGATAGATGACTCCAACTAAGGAGTTATCAACCAGCGCTGAAGCAGTGGACTTGCAAGTGTCCTCTGCCATGATCGACGACGAGGAGGGGGAGTGGCTCTTCGCGGTTGTACTACCGACGAGGATCAAACAAAGAATCAGATGTTACAAGAGTTAACTCATGGCGCAGCAACAGGGAACCAAAAACAAAAAACGATAGAGAGAGTTGAGGGTAAACTTTCCTTATTATTTTTCAGAAAAATATTACACCTCTTCTTATACATATATCTCTGTCTGTTGACCTAGACCTAATCCGAGTAAAGAAATGAAAAGAAACCCAAGATTTAATAAAAAACATCAAACAACTAATCCAGTTCAATAATCACCAAACGTAATGAAAACGTAGAGAAAATACTAAAATAAAATACCAGACTAACGGCTCAACTTAGGCTAAATATAGTCTTTCAAGTACGATGGCGGTCCCACCGTGCACCTGACCCGAGCCCTTGGTTGCGCACTAAAATCAACTGAATCATAGTCTAACGTACCCCCGTCACGAGATGGTGTAACCGGACCCGTATCACAAGCTCGTCCACGTTCATTTACCACTTGCTACTAGTCTTTGAAGAGGCCATTCCAAGAACTGGAACTTGCAACCAAGACCGAATCGATCACACCAACAAAAGGAGTTCGATTCTACAATACAAGGAGTTCAAACTTTTTTTTTCAAGTTCTTTTATGAAAACAAACTCGTAAGGTCTACTCTGAGTGCCCAGAATAACATCAAATCCTCGTCTCGGTCAAATTTACGTTCTTGCTTTCACTCTTTGATTTAAGATGGTTATTAAGATGGATAATATCACCAAGTTTAACCTTAGAAAGAAGGCTAGTGATAAGATGATGAAAACTAAAAAAGATAGGACTTGCAAGAAGAACTGTAAGCAGTCGCTACCACCATTGTATTCCTTCATTTTATCTCCCATAGGATGAAGATTTTCGGGCTACTGAGTGATGAAGATCTCTTCATTCTGATAGCGAAGGCGGTCAATCTCCGGTATAGCCATCGCGCAAAAGAGATAGAAGTGATGGCGCATCAGATCGGAGTTTAAATGGCATCACAATTGCCTCATTGCCTTTCCAATTGTGTTTAAAGGAGATAAACACTTGCAACTCTTAGTTTATTGCAAGTGAGTGTTTGCTCAGTCGTGGAATCTTTGTAGTCAATATATGACGTCATGGGTTTGAACATGGCTATTTGATGTAAGTTCAAACCTGACTATATGATGTAATTCTAGAAAAACAAAACAGAAAAAAAAAATCTCAGTTTATTTAATTTTGTCCCCTTTTTCTGTTAAAAAAAAAGGGAAAGTCGTGATGCAATTTTTTTTAAGATAATTAAGCAGTAGCACACTTATTATGAAATTTCAATTACAAAAAAAAGCAACTAAAATGGGACAGATGAAGAGCAATATCGGAGAACTCTTAAACCAATCAAAAGAAAATCACAATTCTTGGAAACCCTAACTAAACAGCCGCTGTAATGTGAGCAATGAATGAATCAAATTCAATTCGAGACACCCCGCCATCCTCCACCGCCTTCTTAGTCGCCTCACTCAATTCTTCTGCCCTTTTCCTCATCTCATCTCCTTCCTTTGACGCCATCAGCCTCTTCACAGTCTCCGAAACACTAGAGGCGGTCACCGTCACGTCCTCCTCGGCCCATCTCTTGGCCACCAGGCCCATCTTCAACACGTTGGTCACCAAAAACGCATTCTTCGGCTGGTCCGTGTGCATTGGCCAGGCAGCTATCGGCACACCATAAGAGACACTCTCAAGGCACGAATTCCACCCACAATGGCTCATGAAACCACCTGTTGATTGGTGCTTGAGAATTTCCTCTTGGGGTGCCCAATCTTTCACAATCAAACCATTCCCTTTCACCTTCTCTTCATACCCTTCTGGCAGTAACCCACTATTCTTCCTAGGGTTCTCCTCTCCATCATCTTCAAAGATATTGCCTTTATCGGCTTCTTTCAACACCCATATGAACTTCTGTTTGCTTTCCTCTAACCCTTTCGCTAGCTCCAGAATCTGCTCGTCTTTCAGGGGAGTTATCGATCCGAATGAGACGTATAAGACAGATTTCGGTGGCTGCCTGTCAAGCCAATCTAAACATTCGTGTCGTGTATTCGAGCAATTCGTGGTCAAATGTAGTGGCCCGATTGCCCAAAGAGACTTATTATAGCCGCCATGAGCGCTATGTAAATTCCTGACCAAATCAATGTATTTCCCTTCCACGGTTCGGCAAGTGTTGTAGACAAAACCTGAGGCTAGCTTCAACGACTCGTATTGAATCGCCACGAATTTCATGAATTCCGGTGCGTAACATTGCTCGATACATGGCAAATCTTCGGGCTCTTTGTCAAGCCTCCACGATTTCCCTTGTATTTGCCACGAGTCGAAGTAGGTCGAAAAGGTACTTGTGGGACCGAAAGCGTACGAGGTTCCATTACGAGGTATGTCTTGAACAACGTAAGACATCAAAATGTCGTGGACCACGACGACTCGGCTGGCGGTTTCTGAGATCTCTTTTAAGAGGGCCGCTACCGGTTCACGGAGTTGGAGCGTGGCGAGGCATGACGGTAGGAGGTGGACGGGACCGCGGTGGGTGGGGTCCGGTGGGGGAGAGGTGAAATCCGGGTTGGGGAGGGCATGGAAACGGATCTTGGAAAATCCGGTGTTGGTTTCGCGGTTTTGGAATCGGAGTTTAGCTTGGTTGATGTGGGCGGCGGAGGTGGCGTAATGGACGGGGATGTTGGTGCGGCCGGAGACTAGGGAGGAGAGCTGGAGGAGCTGGTTGAGATGACTCTGTGCTGTGAATGGTACGACCACCATAACCACTTGGTTTGATTTAGGGTCAGCCATTTTAGTGGATAGTTTTGATTTTCTTAATGGCACACGATGAATTGGATCTTATTAATAAAGCACTAGTGGTCCTAAGTTTTCTTGTGAAACAAGTGAAGAAACATGATCGGTTAAGGTTTACCTGATTCTAGGAGGAGCGAGATATGGTTGTTATTTTTCTTGCTCACCACTTCTTGAGGAAATGTGGGGTAACGTAGGATTACATGGAAGAGCAATTATCAAGGAAGAGTTGGGGGAGTATTGAACAAGTCAATTTTTCTTGAATTTTCTCTCTCTCTCTCTCTCTTTGGTCGTTCTTGATTTTCTCTTTTTTATTTTCTTTTGATAAATTATTATTGATTTTCATCAGATTATAGATAAGCATTTGTACCAACCGTACCACGCGCGATATGGTGTCACAGTTAAGTGTACGTCCAAGTGAAAAGTGAGGATGCTAAAGTGTTCGCTCAAGAGGAAATTAGGGTAAGTGCATGTTTGGGAAACTGAATTTTTATCAGGTTGAATTAAAATTGGTCATTGTAATTTCATTGCATTTGTTACGAGATTTATATTTATTCATTCTGTTTACAAAATGTATCGGAGCAATACTCCACAAATTATTTAGGGAATTAATTCTTACACCGGCTATTATTGATGGTTACACCGAATTTTAGTTGGCGCGACTATTTTACCCTTACTCACCAATTAACTATATTTGTTTTGTTTAGTTTGTAATAACTTATTTTAGGTACTGTCATATTGTTAATATTTTCTCACGTGTAAAGCATCAACTTTCACAATCCTTTCCATAAATTACGAATAGTGATTATGTCCAGAACCAATTATGAATTTAGGACTTCCCTCAAAAAAATTATAAATGTATGACTTTTTGAATGGTTATAGTTGCATATGAGTACTTCTTTAGATAGCTAAAAAAGGAAAATCTGACATTTCTACTCCAGAATTGTCTGATATCCTTTCTCCTTCTCATTCATCTCTTCAAACTTATCATTCATTTTCTCGTCCAGTTGGTTGCTTGAAATGGATTTTCAAGTTTCCGAGTTTCCGAGCTTTTCCTTCATATACTTGTCCAGTTGCGTGTTTTTAAAATTCCCGAACATGGTGACTCAAAGCAAAGAAATCTTTTATATTTTCTTTGTCAAACTATAGGTTGCATGATCCAAATATATTTTGATAATCATAATCATTCCTAATTTTGAAATGAAATGTCAATGTTGGTGCAAAAGAGGTATATACTGTCCCTAAGAAAAAGGAATATTGATAATACAAAATTACCTTAAATAAAATATTACCAATTTAAATGAGTAAATGTCACTAATTAATAAGCGAGGGTAAAAAAGTCGAGCTAAGTTAAATCCGGTGTAACCATCAATAATGGCCGGTGTAAGAATCAATTCCCATTATTTAATCTCCAATTTCGATATTTGTATTTATTGAGACACATTAGTTAGAGAAATCAAATCATACTTGGAGTTCCTCAAAAAAAATCATATTTGGAGATAGTTATTGTCATTTTTTTTAGGGAAAACTGAATCTGCATTAGGGATTTATGTCGAACAAATTAAGATCCAGTACATCGTTAGCCCAACTTGGCTTTTCTGGTATCACACCACTATTACCCGGTTCAAGAGCTTCTTTTGCTAATAAATCCGCTCTAATATTTGACTCTCTGGGAATTACAGTTAAATTAGTAGAGGAGAAAGAATTGAGCTTAGCTCTGCATCTATCAGCTATTACACTGTGTTTGGAAATCCGATGAGAAAAGAAATGTTGAGAAATTTTAATTTATGTGAGAAAAGAAATGATAAGAACTGATAAGAAATTTTAATTTAGATTTCTCACATACTTGTTTGGATTACTTAGTTGAGAAATGATAAGAAAATGTTATACTTTTTCACCTTCCTTGTTTGGTTAGCATATTAATGAAAAAAAAAACTATTTTACCCAAAAAACCTAAATTAATATTATGATAAGGCAATGTTTTATTTTTATTTTTTATGGCTAATTCTGTCACAACGAAAATATTGAGACACTTCTACTTTCTTTTCTCACCAAATCTCATCACTTTTGGTGAGAAAAAAAAAATTAGATTATGCGGAATTTCTTTTCTTATCCTTTCTCACGAATTCTCATGGATTCTCACCTAAAAAGTAATCCAAACACGAATGAGAAAATATTTCCTCACCAATTCTTTTCCTTTCTCACCAAATCATGTAATCCAAACATAGTGTTAGAGACTCAACTGACCACACTTGTTGTTCCTCTCTTTCATAGCTCAAAATCGCTCCTATCCTTTTTCTTCCAAGCTTCCTGAATCTCTTTTATTGCGTTTATAGAGTCACTTGCAACTAATATGTTGTGGCAATTATATAACTGCCAAGGATTATTCCATCCTCAACTGCCGTAAGCTCAACTTCAAGTGTGTTCCGAGCTTTTGGCATATGCTTCAGAATTTCGGCTATAGAATCTCCGTTGCTATCACGTAAAACCGCTCCTGCTCCTCCTTTTCGTGTCGCTCACACAGTGCACCATCCGTATTTAACATCATCGAACCACACGGAGGTGGTTGCAACTTCTGCACTGGGGTTTTCAGACCATTCCCAAGGTCATTTGGTGCTAATCCCATACCATGTTTATGAGCAGTGAGGTAGTGAAGAGCGTTATCAAAAAAAGTTCTTGCTTGACCCTTGATTCCTTGAAACCTGTGGCTGTTCAACTGTTTCTATAATGACGACATTAGTGTCACCTATCTTTCACAATCTGAAACAGACAGTTTGGTTATCAACTCCTCTACCCAAGTTTGAAAAGAATCTTGGTACAAGTCAAAGAAATCTTCACTAAAACTGAGTTTCCACACCTCCTTTGCCAGTTTGCACTCCATAAAGACATGATTTTCCGTCTCTTCTTCTTCGTTTCACTATAGACATTGAGGGGGAACTTTGATACCTCGCTGTAGCAGATTTACTGGCCAGTGTACGGGACCAGGCTCGCCATACCGGGAAGATTAATTTCTTCGATATTTTAAACTTCCAAGCTTACTAAGCCACTTTTTCCTTCGGCCAGAAGAGCTTTCAATCCCATTAATGTTTAACTTCATTTGAACCTTATAACCGGACGCTACAGTGTAGTCTCCTCGCTCCCATAGTACCTGATCATTCTATCTTCTTCGTTATTTGGCGGTAGAGTGATTCGTTTATTTATTCAGCAGCCATCGGCAAGAACAAATTGTCCACAAGGTCATCGTCCCAAGTTCCTGCTTCGGTGATTAAACTTGACACTCTAAGATCATGAACATAAGATGAACATGCTGGTTTAAAGCCCATGGGTCTAGGGACCCATTTATCATTGTAGACACTCACTTTGCGACAATTGCCGGTTTGACAAAAAACCATTTTGAAGTAAATCTCGGCCTGCCAAAAATACTCCTCATAGCATAGGAAATAGAGGATTTGGGTTCAAAAGATAAGAAATCCGAGTTGTCGAAATACTTAGCTTTCAAAACCCGACTGACAAGACTATTAGGATGTTGAACAATCAGTCAAGCCTGTTTTGCTAAGAGGGAAACATTAATATCTATGAAATCTTTGAAGCCAAGTCCTCCTTCTTCCTTTGGTTTAGTTAAAACATCCCAATTGACACAGTGCATAGCTTTTTTTCTCATTCGAATCACCCCACCAATAATTCCTGGTTAACTTTTCCATTTCATAGCATGGCCCTATCGGAAACAAGAAACATATCATAGTGTAATTGGGAATCGCTTGAGTTACAGATTTGATGAGAATTCGCCGATAAAGTCTTCATCTTCCAATTTGTTACAATCCTCTCTATATTCGCAAAAGTGATTTTTTTTGTCTCCCCATGGTCGTGCGTAGACCAAGATACTGCTCGTGTTTATCAGCTAGCTGAACTCCACACATGTTCTTGAGAACTTGCCTCTTCTCAACCGGGACATTATCAGAAAAAGCTACTGAGGATATCAGGAGGTTTAACTTTTGAAGAGAAGCTTCCTTATACCTCTGCAAAATATGAAAAAGATGGAAAATTTCATATCCGTTAGCCTTTGAGAAAACAAGACTATCATCCGCAAAGAATAGATTTGAAATTTGGGGTCCTCCTCTAGAGGGTGTAGTTCCGGATATATGCGGCTCAGAAACTGCTTTTGTGAGCTTTCAAGGATTTCGCTTACCAAAAGGATCAGAAAAGGAGATAATGGGCCGCGCTATTGTAAACCTCTTATGGAACCATCTTTTCGTTTCACTTTTTCGTTCACAAGTAATTGGTAACTAGCTGTCGTGACACATGACATGAAATTTTATATCCAACGCGTGCCAAAGCCCATCTGTTCCATTGTAGCTCTTAAGAAGTTTCATTCAACCCTGTCGTAGGCTTTTGACATGTCAAGCTTCAAATCCATGTACCATTCTTTCCCTTTCATCCTTGTCTTCATAGAATGAATAAGTTCGAAGGAGGTAATAATATTATCTGAAATCAAACAGCCTTGAACAAAAGCACTTTGATTTTCGTATATCATAGAAGGAATAACAACCTTTAAACGTTTCGCTAATACCTTTGCCACCGTCGTATAGATAGTAGAGCATAAGCTGATAGGGCGTAGATCAACAACTTCCCAATCTTGCTTCACCATCGGAATGAGAGAAATGAGGGTCTCATTGTAGATGCCGAAGTCACAATCCTCGTTCAGAATTTGCAGGCATAATTCTTCCACTAATGCGCCTACTACCTGCCAAAATTTCTGAAAAAACCTGAAGGAAAATCGTCGATCACCAAGGATTTGAATTGTGCCATATATCTTACAACTTTTTGGACTTAGGTGGCTGTAAAAGGTATATTAAGGGTTGCCCAATGCTCAGCTTATTATATTTCTTCCACACCCGCAGAAATTGGTTCCATCTACATTCGAGTAGGTTGGGAAAATGTAAAATATTTGAAAATAATTTTCAAGAACACTTGTGATCTCCTCCTTTTCTGATCTCCAAACTCCATCTTCATCTTCAAGACCTGAGATCTTGTTGCGAGCCTTTCAGATTGTTTCTTTGCGGTGAAAAAAAATGGTATTACTATCTCCCTTGCGCATCCAAACCATTTGGGACCGTTGTCGCCACATAGTTTCCTCATGTTGGAGGATCTTACCAATCTCTTTTTTCAGAAAGTTTGGTTCTTCTGAAACTGATCGGAATTGCCCCGTTTCGCCGAGGCTCTCATGCCTCCTTCGCAGCCACTTAAGTCTTCTACGTACATGGCCAAAATTTTTTTCTTCCCAAAGCCGACAGTTTGTTGCCAGCACATAAATATTGTCTTTGACCGATCTTGGACGTGATTGCCAGCTTCTATGCACCACCTCTTCGAATTCCCCATGCTCAGTGCACATCTCGTTATAAATAAAGCGGTGGTCCCCTTGGTCTTGTTGCATGTAATGAGGCTCTAGGACCACCTCTATTGGAGAGTGATCGGAAACGTCCACAACAAGATGGTTAACTCTAGCTCGCCCAAAAATATTAATCCAAACATCATTAACAATACATCTATCAAGTCGTTCACGAATATTATCATCCTCTACTTGGTTGTTAGACCAAGTGTATCGGTTACCTCGAAAACCCAAATCTCTTAGCTCCAATTGGTGGAGAACCTCGCGAAAGTCTTCAAATTACCTATAGGTGACCGCTTGTCCCCCTCTTTATCGACAATAGAAGCAATTGCGTTAGAGTCTTCAATAACACACCAAGAAAATCCATGGATCTTCAATTTTCTTAGTAAACTTCAAGAGTGTTTCCGTTCCTTCCTAATCGGATTGCCATAGAAGCCTATAAGAACCCAACGGTGATAACTGTTTTTCAGTTGAACATAACCATGAGTATGAAAGTGAAATCGGTTAATTAAATGAAAATCAACTTCTTCCTCTTTCAACAACATGGCTAGACCTCCTCTTCTATCCAAACAATCAACAAAAACTCCTATATCATAACCTAATCGAATCCTGACATCTTCCATCTCTCTTGTATACCTCTTTGTCTCCATTAAGAAGACGATTTTGGGCTTCTTGGTCTTCACGAGATCGTGAAGGGTGCGAACATTACGGGGTTTCCCAAGCCCCTCCACGTTCCAACTGGCAAAATTCATTTTGCCTGGATGGAGCTTTACGGCTACCACATCCATAGTGTTTTGAGTAAAACCTTCAATAAGATTCTCTGATCCACGTCCTCTTCCTTACCCTCGAGTATTGGTACATGTACCTCTACCAGTACCAATCAATGGAGTAAGGAGAACCTTAACCTCGGCTTTTTTTTTTTCTTAATTCGGGACTAAAGTTCATCTGGGTGCTCTTCCTCTTCGTTTGTTGCGTAGTCAAGCTCACTTCCATTGCCTGGTCCAGCTCCTTGCAACACTTTTTCCTTTGATCTTCATTAGCTCGTCTTCCGTGAGAGTGGTGAGAGTCTCCGAAGTGACTGTACACAATGGGTTATCTCGTATCAGCATATCACTATCTGGTATCGATTGCGAACCAGTTGTATCAGCATCCATGGGAGCTACTTGACCGGACCCATCTTCTGCAAACTCTCCACGGGCCTTGTTCTATTCTACAATCTCCCTGTCTTCATACCATTTCTTCTTCCTTGGTCTCATCAGAGGCTTACATATGAGCCATGAACCTTATCTCGGAGTATTGCCGGCATCAGGAGCGTCCTTCTCTTCCTCGCATATTTCTGTTGAATGAGAGATACACCCATATCATTCGCAAACCCAAGGAATTCTCTCATATTTGTGGGCAAGTGTACGTTCTTGGAGTGTAACAATGTGACTTTCACGACGGAGGGTTTTTTTTAAGGGTAGTTGAACCCTAATCCTCACATAGCTGCCATCATCCCCATCGAGAACACGAGGATTTGTTGTAATCACTTCCCCAAGTTTGGAAACTTCTCTACGCGCCCCAGGTTCATTCATCATATTGATCGGTAGATTCATGAGTTGAACGCACACATCAATCTTGTCAAAAACAATCTCAGTCTTCGGATCTCCAAGGTTCCATGGTTTGACAAGCACCATGAGACCATCAAAGATTCATTTTCCTGAAACCAAGACGCTGTTTCTGGCTTCTTCACTTGGAAAGTGAAATATGAAGGTGTTCTTTTCAGTATCGAAAACCTAGACATGCTCTCCATCCATCCAGATCTTCTGGAAGAGCATTCTCATTTCACAAGTATTGATTCAACACTCCACATCAAACTTCCCTCTGAGACAAAATTGGAAGTCTCGAATGGCTTTTCTACTCTTCATCAATCACTGCATCTTCTTCTTCCTCTTCCATGTATGGACGCCTAACTCTTGGAGATTCAGGGGTTTTGGACGTTTTTCTTCTGGTTTCTTCGGTTCCTTCCATCAATTTTCGATCACCTTGTTGTAACAGAACTCCTGTTTCAGAACTCTGTTACCAGTTTGTTATAACCGGAGGGTATTCGAGCAAAAACGACGAAAGCAAAAAAAGAACGAGACAGATATTTAACGTGGTTCACTAACAAATTCGTAACGAACTCGCTAGCTAGTCCACGGCCAGAACCAAATATTTTATTGAGAAGAGAACCCGATTACAATGCATGCCGTGGTCACAACGGCCAAGGCTGCGAATCGAAACACCCACCCGAAGACACACACAAAAGCTCACAATATTGCTCTAACAAACCTATCTGTGTGTGTAGTGCTACAAGACAAAGTGCCTTTTATATAGGCTAGCTAGGAAACTCTTAAAGAGTCAAACGGTTGGTTAATGGAAAGAGCTCCAGCCCAAAAGTACAAAACACCACCGCCCTCCAATTTGTTTCCTAATTCTAGCTAGCCACCCCAAGAACTTGGCAACCTTTGACTTTCTTGCTGACCTATGATTGAAAGTCACATAATCTAACAAATCTCCACCTTGACTTGAATCATCTCAGCAACCCGAAACCGGAACCTGACCTTTTTCTTCTCAAACCTGAATCGGATGCGTCTCCCAGAACCACAAACGAGCACGCCTCCCTGAATAGATTTTTCGCAGCTGTATGCGAAACCCGAATTTCCAAATCGTTGCTCCAATTACCATGCGTTCCTGTAACGAATGCGCCAGATGTGGTTGAACTTCCAGAAACAGAAACAAGTGATCCGCCCAGAACCAGACTCGGATACATTCACTAAGAAAGCAGGACCGAATGTATTCCCGATGCGCCCAATTGCGCCAGACAGATGCACCATGACAGAATGCCCATATGTCATCCAGACCAGATGCACCGATGACGAGTGCCACAAATTGTCATGCCTGATGCGCCCAATTGCGCCACAATTTCTTGCTGACCTATGATTGCAGGTCACATAATCTAACACACCTCGACATTGAAAGATGAGATTATGGCCGCAAACCCTAGCTAAGGTTCAGCTCGTCGCTCCGTAACATACGGATCCTTTTTTGCGTTTTCTTGAAGGAGTTTGATTCTTATTCTATCTTCTATTTTAGTAAGATTGAAACCTACTCATTTTTATTTTTATTTTTATTTTGAGAAAATGGCAATTGCATGTGGGAATTACACAGTTCGCTTCTTTAACAATACAACTCTAATCTGCGGAAGTATATCAGAGCTAGTAAACTATAAAGAACTGTCCTCCTCCTTGGCGTGGATTGCCAGAGTGTGAGCCACGTTTTTCATAGTTTGTGTACCAAAGTTAACCTACTCATTCAAAAAACCATATAACAAAATGTGAAATTCATAATAGACACTAAATAATTCAATATAGTATAGCAACAAATCAAAGACATGCCAGGACCAAATGTCACATCTAAGCCCTAATATCTTTCAAAATACTTAAAACATAAGAGAAGTCTTTGTATTTAGACCAATCCCCAATTTTCTTAATTTTCTTAACTATTGGACGCCATTAGTCCTCATAATGTTCGTGACGTTTGAATAATTTTACTTTGCAAAATGGAATTATTCAAATATCAGGGGTGGAAAGTGTATTTTCATCAAAAGTCAGAGATGGTTATTGTCTTTAACCCATAATTTATTTATCCATGTTATCAAATTACATACATCTATGTTATCAGACTAAATTGTAGATTTAAACTTGGTATTTTCATGTGTGGGCTCCCAATAAATTGCAAGCCATTGTTCTCGAATTGAATGTAAGAAAGATGGGTTATATATGTGACTTGCATATTTTTGAAAAAACAATTTCTAAGATGTTTGATTACTGATAATGGGAACATGAAGAAACATGAATATGAAGAAGATCCATAGGTTAAAAAATATTGGCACCCAGATCCGCTCAAGAATATCATGCAATAAATTACGAATTATCCCATAAATCTTGTAATTGTTAATCTTGTTTGTGGAGAAAAAGTTATAGACCCAGATATTTGTAAATGGGCTCAATAGTGCCCTTAAAGTAGTACTAATTGTGCTTCACATTCATCTTCAGTGTTCTGTTAAAAGGAGAAGGGGGATTCTTTTTCGATACATCTATACATCTTGTTTTGCTACCCCTTTGTGGACAGATTATGCTTCTGCTATTTTTTTAGGGGAAAATATACTTCATAGATTAAATAAGATCATCAAGTAAATCAGTAGATAACAAATTTTGGAGTCAAATCAGTCCTTTTTTTTTTTTTTTTTTTTTTTTTTTTTTTTAACCAAAAATCAGTCCTCTATCAATCCACTTTTCAGAATAATCTGTATTCTTCGCCCTGGAAGCTAGTAAATGTGTCACCATGTTACATCTGCGCTGAATTCACCGTATGCAAGCTTCTTGTAACTCTTCAGCTAACACTTTTACCTCATAAAGGATGTTTGCAGTTTTGGATTTGTCAGAAATTTCATGCCCACTTAGGAGAGTCTTGAGACCTTCAAGTAGTATCAATCACGACCTTCTGGCAGCTCATATTTTAATAATTCACATCCTAGTGAGTAAGGCCCAAGATTCATCTTCACGGGGGAGTTTGCGCAAGCAAGCACCATAGAAATGGCTCCTACCCCCTTTTGCATCATTGTCCAGCAAAATGATTCCACCCGTGGCTCGTTTGGACTGTGGGTAAATTGCTCCATCAAATGTCATCGCCATGAACTCAGTAGGAGACCGAACCCAGGCAGAATGCTGCTGGGTAGCTGGGTCGCAGCAAGAACGAAGGTTGGTTGTGAAAAATCCAGCTCCTTGATACGGTGCTGTATATCCGAGAGCATTTGACCTTCTTTTTTCATTTTTTTGGTGAAAACTGGTGAGTTTTTTAAATTCCATATCTCCCAAAACATGAGACAGATTCTTCGTCTATTTATACTCCACACTTTGTGTAGAAGATTAGCTAGCCAAACTTTAAAACCCAAATCAATTCTCAGCGACTGAGGGTTAAACCCCATGCTAGCCCATAGCTTCTTTGTCCTAGCACACTGAAAAAAATATGAAATTCCGTTTCATCATAATCACAACGCATAGCATACCGATTGTTTACCTGAATTCCTCTTCGCAAAAGATTTGTAGTAGTTGGCAGTGCTTCATGAAAAGTCGGCCAAATAAAGTGTAGAATCTTTTTAGGTACCTTGATTTTCCCTAGTATTCTCGAAAAAACTAGCCCAATGCAGGGAAGACGAGCTTGATTCATTACCCCCATTCACCATCATCACAATAGCGTACCCGGATGTTAGCATATAGTTTCCTCTTTCCTCGTAGAGCCAAATAATCATATTCGGCCTTGGAGTTTCCGGAATAGGGATAAAAATGTACCTTCTCAGCTTCCCCCTTACGGGTTATTTATTATAGATTGTTTCTCAAAAACAAATAGGGATATTGGCTATAGCATTAATATCCACATCCCGAAGAAATTTTTTCATATACGATAAATTCTATGTGCGGTCCCGATTTATGAAACTGGGAACTGAGAGTCCAAAGGTAATAATATGAGTGATTACCTTGAAATCCGTGCGATCGAGTAGGTATCCACGGATCTATTGGAGAAACTAGATCAATATCCAATGCTCCATCAAACTCCCTTTTTCTAATAATTCTCTACCAAAGAGGATACTTCTCCATGCACAAGAAGGCGAATGACCAAGCTCTGCAGTCCAAAAGTGAGTGTTCGCTAAATACTTCGCTTTGAGTACTCTACTAAGTAAGGAATTCAGATTTTGAAAAATTTTACATCCTTGCTTGGCCAAAAGTGCTTATGGGATCTAAGATAGTACTTAAAAATAATATTTATTTAGCAAAAATGAAGTAGGTGTGAAGAAGAAATCCTAGAATAAAAAGAAATAAGAGCTGAAAAGAACAATTTATTACTAGTTTTACTAATATACCATAGAAGATAGTAATAGATAAATAGCGAGAATCGAAATTTAACCACATATAATATAAGAAAGAATTTTTTTAAAAAAAACTATAATTGTAAGGTGTGCACTACATTCAATATGGTAGTCAAGTTTCTTAGTGAAAACAGATTTGGGCAGAAACTCTTTGTTACAAAGACTCAAAGAGGGATCTATAAAATTAAAATCAGCCTAGAAAATCAGTGGAAAAAAGGTTCATAATTGAGGAATCATACCTGATACGCCAGCTACTCCATGAAGAATTCAAAAAGGAAAATAGCATGATTGTTGCTCGAAGCTTTCGTCTTACATGTAAACTAAGTGTATAGCGGGCAACCCTATAATAGATGGAAAAAATTAAAGAAAACTAATAAAGCCAATTCATGAAATAAGAAAAATAAACAATTGAAGTCAGAATCAACTGAGTAGTGTTTGAAAATCCCTTGGACTCAGATAGGTTGTTTTCATATAATTTGTAATGTATGTAAATGGCGGAATGAAATGAATTGAGGTGGAAAATAGTGAAGCCTATCGAAACAATCACACATGATATAGTGTGGTGTGAAGAAATACCTGTCTTCTTCGATCAAATCAACCCTTCTTTCTTTTTCTAGGTTGAATTTGAGTGTTAACTGTACTCTGCCCTCAGTTAGTGGAGCAAAAATTGATGCTAGTGTTGTAACTGACACAAACGAGTGGGATTGCTTGATCATCATTCCTCTCTGAATGTTCCATCTTGCATCAGGGATATGTTGGAACAATATTTACACCTAACTTTCAGATTCAAAGAATTGAATCTTATAGTCATATATTGGTTAATGGTTTGCGCTGTTCACTTTGGTGTTGGAACAATGAATGAAAATAGGGGTGCTAATTGTACAAATCAAGGCATTGATTGTCGGCAAGGTGAATGTAGGGGTTGCTAACGCGCCTATATTACGCGACTGCGCAAGGTCAAGTAATATAATGGAGTATTTTAGGACTCGGAGTTATCGAACCCAAGTGAAGTGGACTAACTATTCTAGAATTGAATAATAAATTAAATTTTACTATGTAACCGGTAAAAATATTGTTTGATTTAAAGGTTGTTACCCCAAAAAAAGTAACTAGTATTCCAGACTAATAATGTAAGTAACAACGCAAAAATGTAATCAAGATGGAGAAAACAAGGCAATCTATAGATCACCTAGGATATTTAATGTTTCCAGATTCAGTGATCTAACACGATAATTCTAATGTTTAGCTATGCTGGGTAATGGTACTGACAATCACCTCACAGTTTCTTATCATTCTACACATTTGTATCATACTGTCCCTCTCGGTCCATCTCCGTCTACCAATGTGTTCTAGTAGGCTAACGATGATCATGGTAACGGTGTCTTTCCGTCCACCACTACACAAACTTACAACTATCTCCTACCGAATTTACCCTCTTCTAGCCACTCCTTTTCATTTCACCTAACGGTCTTATTTATTCGGGAATGCAATTGTATCCCAACTAGGGTAGAGTTGCTCTCACATATTCACTAGTTAAATAACAATTCCGGGTCATGACTCCTTTCTTGCCAAGATTGAAGCACATAATACAATTGTCTACCTAACACGAATTATCTTTTAAGCAAGATTCATACTATGAACTAAAACCACATATATTAATCACACGTCTTCACTCTACCATGTTATAAGCAAAGTTCAACAATGATTAATAAAATAGTTTTCATTCATAAACCAAATCATAGTGCATGAAAGTTCATCCTAAGTCTGGAAAAACCGTTAAAGCATAAACCCTAGGCTCTTCATAGATGCCTAGGTGTGAGTTTAGCTACTCATAATTAAAGAAAACATTATGCAATATTCCATACAAGTGAGTAAGGAGAAAAATATATACAAACACTAAAAATTCGAGTTATGGCGTTGATACTAGCTCTTCTCGTTGCTCTTAGTTTCTCTCCTTATCGCTCCAATCCTTCTTAACTTCTTCTATGCTCCGTTCTGCCGTCGTTTGTTTCATAGGTTGATGTAATTGTAAGTTCAGCTTGGTTCAAAGCCTTGAAACATTAGCACTGTTTCAAGGCCTTGAAAAAGCTTTCAAAATTTTTGAAATATACATTACAGTATATAACATGAACTTAGGGGGAGCTTTTCATTCTAAATCTAACTCCTGATCTCAAATGCTTGATTATATATTATTTGATGATGAAAGACAAACCATTTTAGTTCTCTAAAGTGTGGCTAATCTCTCTATTTAACTAAGTTTTTGCAAGGTTAAATAGTTACCTATTTTGCAGGTGTTGGAATATGCCCTAGCGGCAATCAATTTCTTGTGAAATTTATGGATTTACTATTCATTATGTTATCGATATAGAGATATGTTAACATGAATGAAGTCCTTCGAATATAAGTTTTATATTCTTAAATATCCCTGGTCAGTTATACTGATTAACAGGACAATCATATATAGACTAGTGTGGGGTTGGATTGATATAGAGATATCACGATCCAACACATGGGTATGCATTAGGAGTAATAGCATACTGGATTGACCCATCTTCGAGAAGGCTACATACATGTTATGTAAAGTCGCAAGTTCTTCTCGAGGTGACAACAGTATTGTCATCCTTAGACTTGAAGTCACTAGATTATCTGGTTGTGGAACATTGTGTTTTGGTAGCGTCAAACGCTACACCGTGACTGGATAGACATATAGGCGCGTATCGGACACAATAGGAAGAAAGCTTAGATATCGTAGTGATGTGGATAGAATTTTTCCCTCCCACATAACGGGAGAAAATATCCACGACCACTCGAGGGATAGTGCTTATAAAATGTCTAGCCAGACTCAAATAAATTTATATATGATATTGATGTTATTTGCACAAATAAGGCCATTCCCATGATCAAAGAACTATGGATTGGATATACGAGTTGTATGTCTAGTGTCCAATCCGGATATTGAGACAAAGGGATGAGACAATACTTGCACAAGGTTTGTCGGATGACTATTTTTATTAGTTGGGTAGTATGGTTGTCTTGCTAGAGACCGCTCCATATTAGTAAATAGTTACTACCAACTAAGTAGAAACCTATGGGGTCACACGCCATATGGATTGAACTAGACATGGGAATTAATTAATAAGATTAATTAATTAGAAGGATCAAATCGCAACAACTTGCTAACTAAGTAGGACTAATATGCAAGTTGGACTAATCCGAACTTGAGTAGGATTAGGAGAGGGCCTTTATGTAGTAACAAGGAGTTGTTGAACTATATAAAGGATGCTCCTAGCTTCCTTCCCTCATAACTAATGCTCATAACATAATTTGAGTAGGAGAGAAGCAAGGAGAAAGAGTAAGCAAAGGATCCATCCGCCCCCTTGCCGCCCCCTCTACCCATCGGCCACAACAAGAGAGGTCGCCCCTCTCTTTTGTCTCAGTTGCGTGATTTATTCTTCCTCTTCCATCCTTCGTAGCTAGCACAAGGAGATTGGAGGATCTAGATCTCAATCCTAGGAGTGGATCAACAGTAGAAACGTGACATTATTCGCGTTTGAAGTCATCAAAGGAGACCTAAAAGGTACTTGTTTGATTCCTTGGCTATCGTTATGAATTCTCTTCCTGTGATCCTTGGAGGGTATTGAATGGATAAATTATTATTTATTCCACTCCATATCCATGTTCAAAACCCTACAACAGGAACTATTCCCTAAACTGTGCTTTCGCAGGAAAGGAAATTGAGTTGTCAAATTGATTCTGTGTTTTACCAATCTTGCCTGGACCTTCCTAACATACTTAGCTACAATATAAAGTCAGCATCCTTGAAGATACTTAGAAACTAGCCGTTGGGAAGAGCTGTTAAAGGTGTCAAGATATGTTGCTGGATTTTAGGAAAGTTTGTTTTCAGAAGATCCCGAAGATCTGCAATTAAACCTGCTGCACAAGAGAGGGAATGGCTGAAGAAATTCGTAGAGAACACACACAGAAACAATCAGACATTCTCAAGGATTGACAAGCAACACAGAAGGAGATTCATTTCACTCAATTCAATCATCTGAAGATCACTGCATACTCAACAACTTCATTAGTTCTCAGTGTTCTTCTTTCTGTACTTAATTTGTATATCATTCTGATAATACTGCTCATATATTATTCTTGTGAGTTTTTCAAGTGAACAATAGAGAATTCTTGTTGAGTCAGTTAGCTAGAGCAGGTACTAACAGAGTTAGGAACTCTCTGTGCTTGAGATCTAGAGCATAGCTTTTGATTAATAAGAATTTTGTTTAAAATCCTGCACGGATCAAATCCCTAAGGTAGAGACGTAGGTCCAAGTGGACTGAACTCTATAAAATCTGTGTCCCTAACATTCTACTTACTGTTCTATACTTATCTTATTTACTGCAGAAAAAAGGATTTCTGTTCAAGGACTTGAAAGCCATTTCAACGTCTTGAAAACTATCATCAAACTTTCTAATCTCAGTTTTGATTCGAAGGACTTGAAACTCATTTCAAGGCCTTGAAATACTCACTGCTTGACACAAACTTCTTTGAAACCACTCTTTTGGCAAAAGTTCCTTGTAGAGTATTGATCCTGTATTACTGCTTACATTACTGTCTTTCAATTGGTATCAGAGCTTGAATGGCTGCATAGATTTAACCATCTTGTAATAATGAGTATTGTAGTTGATGGTGATTGCTCTCAGGGAAGAGCTTCTAACATACCTCCTCTATTCTGTGGTGTCAACTTTGTGCACTAGAAAGCCTGGATGATAATGTTCATCATTGATCATGATATAGAGTTTTGGAACAGCATACATAATGGTCCTCGTACATTATACACAGATAAAGATGGGATAACAACTCCTAAAATTGATGATTCTCTTTCAGCCTATGAGATATAACAGTTTTCTAAAAGTTACAGATATATGAATCTCTTAAATTGTGCTTTGAGTGCAGATGAATGCAACTAGATTTCAGGCTGCAAGACTGCTAAAGAAAGATTGGACAAACTGGTGGTGACCTTTGAAGGGACCAGCCGAGTTAAGCAAACAAAGATCAACATATTTCTTAGACAATATGAATTGTTTAAACTGAATGGTGATGAGTGTTGGAATAGATGCCCTAGAGGCAATCTAGTTTAGTATGAATTTGTAATTGGCTAGAAAATTCATTTATTATAATGAAGTCCTTAGATTTACAATCGTGTTGTTTATCTTAAATATCCCTAGTCAAGTATAATGATTAATGGGACAATCATTTATAGACTAGTATGGGGTTGGATTGATATGGAGATATCACGATCCAACACATAGGTGTGCATTACGGAATGTTGCACTGGATTGACCCATCACCGAGAAGGCTACATACACGTTATGTTGAGTCACAAGTGCTTCTCGGGTGCAATGGTATTGTCATCCTTAGACTTGAAGTCACTAGATATTCTAGTTGTGGATCATTGTGATCTTGGTAGCGTTAAACGCTACACCGTAACTGGGTAGTTATAAAGGCGTGTACTGGATACAATGAGAAGCAAGCTTAGAGATCGTAGTGGACGTAGAGAGGATTTGCCCCTCCCACATAACGGGAGCAAATATCCTAGGCCACTCGAGGATAGTGCTTATAGAATGTCTGGCCAGACTCAAATAAATCAATATATATGGGATATTGATGTTATTTGCACGAATAGGGCTATTCCATGGATCGAGAAACTAGGGATTGGATATACGAGTGTGACTTGTATGTCTCGTGTCCAATCCGGATATGGAGGCAAAGGGATGAGACAATTACTTGTACAAGGTTGTCTAGATGACTATTCTATTAGTTGGCTAGAATGGATGTTTTGCTAGAAACCGCTCCATATTAGCAAAGAGTTGCTACCAACTAGATAGAACCTATGGGGTCACACGCTATATAGAGTTGTACTAGATTTGGAATTAATTAATTGGATTAATTAATTAGAAGGATCACTTTGCAAACCCTTGCAAACTTAGTAGGGACTAATTTGCAAGGAAGGGACTAAATTGAATTCTAGTAGGACTAGAATAAGTCCTTTAGGTAGTTAACAAGGAGTTGTTGGACTATATAAAGGACCCTCCTTCCTTCCTTCCATATAACTTATGCTCTAAAGAGAACATAACAAGAGTGGGAGAGAACAAAGGAGAGAGAGAGCAAGCAACAAGGAGGACGCCGCCCCCCTTGCCGCCGCCCCTCGTCCCCGACGCCACAAGAGGGCCGAACCCCTCTTTGTGCCTCGTTTTGCGTGATTCCTTCACCCTCCTCTCATTCCGGGCTAGCACCAAGGAGATTGGAGATCTAGGATCAACTCTAGGCGTGGATCAACTATAGAGAACGTGACACTATTCGCGTTTGAAGTCATCAAGGAGAACCCAAAGGTGTGTTTATGATTTCTTACTTTCACTATCGTTATGCATCTAGACTTGTGATCCTTGGAGGGTATTGCATGGTTGTTTGTTTGTTTGATTATGCTTCCGTTTGCGCGATCCATGAATCAAAACCCTACAGTGGTATCAGAGCCACAGGTCATAGAGCATAAACGTAGTTTATGTGTTACATTCTTGTTGTTTTACACCTTAATTTGTTGTTTATCGCGTAAAACAAGACAAATCAAGCATTGGATGCAATTTGTCAAAGAATTAATCATAACAAGACCCAATTATTGCATTGAATGCATGAATTGGTGAGTTTGAGAAATTTTAGGATCTTAGATCTAGGGTTTGGGCATCCTTGGGGAAGAAGGAGTTCTCCCAAAACAAGGAAACAACCAAACTTGGGCTCCAAGCAAGGAGGTTGTTTTGGAAACAACCTCCACAAGGAGGTTCGGCCCCCTAGGGGACCGCCCCCTTGCTTGCCGCCCAAGATTGGCGCCCTAAGGGGCCGGGCGGCCCTAACCCGCGGGCCTAGCTTGCGGTTTTTGGGCCGGGCCGGCCCTAGGGCCTTATGGTTCACTTTGTTTGGGCCCGGGCAATTGGATTGTTGGGCCCATGGACCGTTTTAACCCTAGAAATCCTAAAATCAATTAAAATTGACCAAGCGCGTTAAAATTGGATTTTAACTGTTTATGTGCAAATCGCATGGTGATTGGATATGGCCTTAGGATGTGGTTTGATGTGGATGTTTAATTTTGTGGTTTGGTTTTACGGCCTGCGAGCTGATCAATTAATTGTAATAATTAATTAGGGTTTTATGGCCTGCGTGCCATTTTTTTTTTCTCTCAACTTGTGAGATTTATTTTATTTAGTATAGATATTAGCTAGTGCTAGATAAAGTAGATTGTTAGCCAAGATTGAAGAAAAGAAGCCCAAAGCCAAAGAAGCCACAAAAGATGGAGCATGGAGCATTCCACATGACTATGAAGGATGGACCAAAAGATCAAGACGCATGGAGATGTGTTTGTTTAGGGTTCATAGATAATTCCATTGGCTTGGAATTATCTTAGTCTAGAAAAGGCCATATCCACATCACGTTTAATTTCTGTTTTGTGGTTGTTTATTTATTGTCTTATTATTTGTGTGGTTGGTGTATGGATGATGCATGCAATTAGGATAATAAGATAATTAGACAACCCGGATCTATTATTTGGAGTTGTGCCCAAACTCAAATAGATAGATTAGTTGATATTGATCAACAAGATAATTAAAATTGAATTGAAAATCCCTCAAAATTCAATATTGTGTTCTTGCCTTCTCGTTATTTAAACACTCATTATCATCATTATTTATCAAGTTCGTGCGTGCCAAAGCATGGCGACTTGGTTCATAATGATGGAATGCGATGGCACGTAACAATGTGCAATTGTTAAGGTAAGAGGTTGAACACAACTAGGCTATTAATTCGATTAAGAAACCTAGAGGCAATCAATTGGGATTATCCATATGGATGGATAAATAAGGAGTTATTTGCCCGATTGAACCAAGAGTTGCATATGGGATGCAATTGGAAATTGTTCCTACCTAAGAAGTAATCGAATTATGGGTGACTTGCCAAAGCAAGCTCATAAGGAGATGAAAAAGATGGATCTTGGCCCACTAGAAAATATAATGATATTTTCCGCATTAATATCTTGAGGGTTATTAATCCGTAGAAAAATAGTGGGAGCTATATTTAATAAACTAGCCATTATTAAATATAGTCAAAAATTCACAAATACTAAAACTTGCGTATTTTCCTTTTGTAGAATTCCAAATGGCAAACAACTCATCGAGTTCACAACATTCCCTACGATCTGTCCTTGAGAAGGACAAGCTCTCTGGAACCAACTTTCTTGATTGGTACAGAAACTTGAGAATTGTTCTCAAGCAAGAGAAGAAACTGTACGCAATAGAGGAGCAAGTTCCAGAAGGTCCAGAGAATCAGACTGTTGGAATTGTGCCCTAGAGGCAATCAATTAATTGTGACATTTATGGATTTACGATTCATTATGTTATCGATATGGAGATATGTTAACATGAATGAAGTCCTTAGAATATAAGTGTTATATTCTTAAATATCCCTAGTCAATTATAATGATTAATAGGACAATCATCTATAGACTAGTATGGGGTTGGATTGATATGGAGATATCATGATCCAACACATGGGTATGCATTAGGAGTAATGGCATACTGGATTGACCCATCTCCGAGAAGGCTACATACATGTTATGTTAAGTCACAAGCGCTTCTCGCGGTGCAATGGTATTGTCATCCTTAGACTTGAAGTCACTAGATATTCTAGTTGTGGATTATTGTGATCTTGGTAGCGTTAAACGCTACACCGTAACTGGGTAGTTATAAAGGCGTGTACTGGATACAATAAGAAGCAAGCTTAGAGATCGTAGTGGACGTAGAGAGGATTTGTCCCTCCCACATAACGGGAGCAAATATCCTAGGCCACTCGAGGGATAGTGCTTATAAAATGTCTGGCCAGACTCAAATAAATCAATATAGGATATTGATGTTATTTGCACGAATAAGGCTATTCCCAGGATCGAGAAACTATGGATTGGATATACGAGTGTGACTTGTATGTCTCGTGTCCAATCCGGATATTGGGACAAAGGGATGAGACAATTACTTGCACAAGGTTTGTCATGATGACTATTCTATTTGTTGGCTAGAATGGATGTCTTGCTAGAGGCCGCTCCATATTAGTAAGTAGTTACTACCAACTAAATAGAACCTATGGGATCACACGCCATATAGGGGTGAACTAGACATGGGAAATAATTAATTAATGTGATTAATTAATTAAAAGGATCAAATCGCAACAACTTGCTAACTTAGTAGGACTAATATGCAAGTTGGACTAATCCATGTATAGACATGATTAGGATTTGCCAAGGTGGCCTAATTCATGTAGAGACATGATTAGGATTAATTTGCAAATAAGAACTAATCCATGTATTGACATGATAAGGACTATTTTGCAAAAAGGGACTAATCCGAACTTGAGTAGGATTATGAGGGGTTCTTTATGTAGTAGGACAAGGAGTTGTTGGACTATATAAAGAACACTCCTAGCTTATTTTTCTCTCTACACACCCACACATCTATTTGATAGAAGAAAGGAGAGAACAAAGCAAGGAGAGAGCAAGTCCCATAGAGGGCCGAACCCCCTTAGGGATTGCCGCCCCCCTACCCGTCGGCCTAAAGGTGCCGCCCCACCTTTGGCACTCCATTGTTGGCGATCCCTTCTTCCTCCTCCATTCTTCCTAGCTAGCACATGGATTTGGAGGGTCTAGATCTCACCTCTAGGCGTGGATCAACCGTAGAGACGTGACACTATTCGCGTTTGAAGTCATCAAGGAGAACCCAAAGGTGTGTTTATGATTTCTAACCCTTACCATCGTTATGTCTCTTGACTTGTGATCCTTGGAGGGTTTTGCATGGTTTATGTTTGATTATGCTTCCGTTGTGCGATCCATTAATCAAAACCCTACAGTGGTATCAGAGCCACAGGTCGTAGAGCATAAACGTGGTTTATGTGTTACGTTTTAGTTGTTTTACACCTTAAATTGATTGTTTATCACGTAAAACAAGACAAATCAAGCATGGGATGCAATTTGTCAATAATTAATCATAACAAGACCCAATTTTTGCATTGGATGCATGAATTGGTGAGTTTGAGAAATTTTAGGATCTTAGATCTAGGGTTTGGGCATCCTTGGGGAAGAAGGAGTTCTTTCCATACAAGGAAACAACCAAACTTGGGCACCAAGCAAGGGAGTTGTTTTGGAAACAACTCCCAAAGGAGGTTCGGCCCCCCTAGGGGACCGCCCCTCCTTGCTTGCCGCCCAAGCAAGGCCGCCCTAGGGCCCGGGGCAGCCCTAGCCCGCGGCCTAGCCGCGTGGGCTAGGGGCCGGCCGGCCCTAGGGCCTTGCGGTTCACCTTTTTGGGCCCGGGCAATTGGATTGTTGGGCCCTTGGACCGTTTTAACCCTAGAATATCCTAAAATCAATTAAAATTGACCAAGCGCGTTAAAATTGGATTTTAACTGTTTATGTGCAATTCGCATGGTGATTGGATATGGCCTTAGGATGTGGTTTGATGTGGATGTTTAATTTTTGTGGTTTGGTTTACGGCCTGCGAGCTGATCAATTAATTGTAATAATTAATTAGGGTTTTATGGCCTGCGTGCCATTTTTTTTCTCAACTTGTGAGATTTATTTTATTTAATATAGAAGTTAGCTAGTGCTAGATAAAGTAGATTGTTAGCCAAGATTGGAGAAAAGAAGCCCAAAGCCAAAGAAGCCACAAAAGATGGAGCATGGAGCATTCCACAAGACTATGAAGGATGGACCAAAAGATCAAGACGCATGGAGATGTGTTTGTTTTAGGGTTCATAGATAATTCCATTGGCTTGGAATTATCTTAGTCTAGAAAAGGCCATATCCACATCACGTTTAATTTCTGTTTTGTGGTTGTTTATTTTATTGTCTTATTATTGTGTGGTTGGTGTATGGATGATGCATGCAATTAGGATAATAAGATAATTAGACAACCCGGATCTATTATTTGGAGTTGTGCCCAAACTCAAATAGATAGATCAGTTGATATTGATCAACAAAAGCAATTAAAATTGAATTCAAAATCCCTCAAAATTCAAATATTGTGTTCTTGCCTTCTCGTTATTTAAACACTCATGATCATCATTATTTATCAAGTTCGTGCGTGCCAAAGCATGGCGACTTGGTTCATAATGATGGAATGCGATGGCACGTAACAATGTGCAATTGTTTAGGTAAGAGGTTGAACACAACTAGGCTATTAATATGATTAAGAAACCTAGAGGCAATCAATTGGGATTATCCATATGGATGGATAAATAAGGAGTTATTTGCCCGATTGAACCAAGAGTTGCATATGAGATGCAATTGGAATTGTTCCTACCTAAGAAGTAGTCGAATTATGGGTGACTTGCCAAAGCAAGCTCATAAGGAGATGAAAAAGATGGATCTTGGCCCACTAGAAAATATAAGGATATTTTCCGCATTAATATCTTGAGGGTTATTAATCCGAAGTAAAATAGTGGGAGCTATATTTGACAATTTAAATCCTTGTTGAATATAGTTATACGTCACAAACTTTGCATATTCCTATTATGTTGAATACCCATGGCATTAAACAAATAAAAACGCGACTTTATCTTCTTCTAGACTGGTATAAAAATGAGAATCGTTCTCAAATAAAAGGAAATTGTTGTAAATAGTAGAACATAAAGCTCTCTTCCTACCGACTACCAAAACACATTAAAACCTAATGGAAAGGAACATCAAAGAATGGTTCTTTGGATGTAACTTGCCTCATGTTAGTTGCCATGGACTCTGAGCTTTGGAAGCAAGATAAGAACATGGAGGTGTATGATATGATCATACGTTAAAAGAAGCTAACTAGACATGAAAGGTTTGAAGTGTTGCTCCACTTTGGGTTATGCAAAT
This sequence comes from Linanthus parryae, assembly GCA_023055425.1. Classification (NCBI taxonomy): domain Eukaryota; kingdom Viridiplantae; phylum Streptophyta; class Magnoliopsida; order Ericales; family Polemoniaceae; genus Linanthus; species Linanthus parryae. The sequence continues at coordinate 94,686,294 of JALGPY010000001.1, forward strand.
ATACTAATTCAATATGTTTGAAACATTAGTGAATATGCATTATCTATGAGATAGATAAAGAATAAAAGGTTATTCACCCAAGTGGACCAAGAATTGCATTGGATGCAATTATAGTTTTGTTTTGAAATTGATTTACTCAATATGATTGAAAAATCACTAAAACAAAACACTAATAATGGGCATGGGCAAAATTGTTAATGGATAACAACATGGGTAAGGGCAAATAGTTTGCGCCGACCCCATGGGTATAAAGCAAGCCTGTTGCTAAAACCAAGTTGCCTCGAAGTCCCATAGGCGGTGTAGAGGAAGAGAGACTACCCAAAGTACATGGAAGTAAGTAATAATGGAATTATGAATTCCAATTTGGGTATTTCTGTTATATAAATCAATGTGTCTATCTCATCATCATAAGTATATGATACTAGATGAGGATCTCACATTTATAGAAATGTGGAGGATCTCAAGAGACGAAGACAATTGGATAAGGAAGAAATAATCCTACACGTGGGGCTATGAAGCAAAGGGTTGCTGAAAAGCCGTAGGGAATTATTTCTACCTTTAAGAAATTGTTCATGAATTAGACAAAAACGATCATGTCCTAGCTATGAGTAGGGACATTATCAAAGTTTCTTGTTTGGACAAGAAAGCTCCATATCATAATAAAAGGACAAATGTTGTTCCATTCATTATGGTATGCATTATTGTAATGCAATTTTGTCTAAATGGATTCTATATCCATGATCATGATAATTTCATCTATAACATTAATACCTAGAGGTTTGCATATAATGATATGAACTTCACTATCTTTAGCATTATCGTTTAGGCCTCATAAATAAGAGATACATATCTAGAACCCCATGAGGATGGATTTCTGGAACTCATTTGATTATTGAATCATATGAGACATGTAAGACTTATTAGGCAAAGATATGATCTTTTGGGGATCATACATATCGATGTATGAAGTCCACTAAGCACAAATGCTAAAGATGGTTTTCAGTACTTCATCATATTTACTGATGGGATCAGAGAAATATGGATTTGTGTATCTTATGAAGAAACGAATCAGAATCCTTTGAATTGTTCAAAGAATTGAGGAATGAAGTAGAGAACCAACTTGGCAAAAGTATTAGGGCTCTACGATTGGATCATAGAGGAGAGTACTTGAGCCAAGAGTTTGACAAGAATCTATGGGAGTGTTGGATATGATCCAAAAACTCGCTCCACCTAGCACGCCACATGGGTTTGGCGTGTCTAAAAGGAGAGTTCGAACCTTGTAGGACACGGTTCGGTCCATGATGAGTCAAACAGAACTTCCAGTTTACTTTTGGGGGCTATGTTCTAATTACAGCAAATTTCGCCCTTAACCTTGTTCCATCAAAAACGAAATATGAATAAACGCCATATGAGATATGGACTAGGAAGTGTCCTAGTATGTCATTCATGAAATTACGGGGTTATGAAGTTTATGTAAAAGAGTTTACAAAATAAACTTGAACCCATGTCGGATAAATGTTTTGTGGAATATTCTGAAAAGATATTATTTCTACAACCTAATCGAGAACAAAACTGTTTGTTTCTCGAACCACAGTGTTTCTAGGTAGAGATTGTCTCTAAGAGAAACAGTGGGAGGACAGTAGAACTTGAAAAGTTCAAGAACCACAATGGAACATTGATCCGTTTGATGGAACATGAGCAGGATCACAAGGTGTTGTGGAGCAACCTACTCAGATAACACAAGAACCTCATAGGTCAGGTAGGATATGTCAAGGGACTAGAGAAATAAGGATTTCTCATAACCCGTGATATATTGCTCATAAAGATGAGCCTACAACCTATGAGATGGCCACGTGTGGCCATACTCTCAGAAATGGCTTGGAGCCATGAGATACGATATGGAATCCATGTATACCAACAAAGTATAGACTTTGGTGGAACCACCTGAAGGGTAGGACCCATAGGGTGCAAGTGGGTTATGAGGAAACCAACATGGATGGTAATATGATTACCTTTAAGGAAAAATTGGCAGGAAAGCGATTTCATGTGAGTTCATAGTATAGACTATGACGAAATCTTCCCCAATTGTGATGCTTAAATCCATTCGCATCTTGCTTGTAGCAATCTATTTATAGATTGGATCAAGCTTCTAGGAGTTGGACTCTTCAAATGGATGATGTAATCAAAGGAGTTTGATTCCATCAAAATTGAAGATGAGACTTGTGTTTACAAGAAGGTTAGTGGGAGCACAGTTATTTATTTATTTTTCTGGTCTTGTATGTGGAGACATACTTAATCATTGGGAATGTTGCCCCTACTTGGCAGTCTTACGTAGATTGACTAGGGAGTTGACTTTCTAATGGTAGACCTAAGCGAAGAAACTTGTGAAGATCTATTGAGGTAGATCAGGATGGTTGTATAGCTTAGGTCATAGTACATAAATTGACAAAGGTGTTGAAATGGTTCAACGTGAAAAGAATATTGATTCTTACCCATGTCACATGGAATTAGTCTTTGGAAGGCTAATTGTCTTACCAATTAGATTGGAAATGGACCGTATGAATTAGATTCACGAGATACGCCATGAGATGTACTAGGCCAGACGTGTCATAAAGCATGACACAAAGATACCAGTCATATCCGGGTGAGAGTCACTGGATAAAATGTCAATATTATCCTTTAGTACTTGAGAAGCACTAAGGATGAATTATTGATAAATAGATAATATGAAGAGTTTGCTGTAAGGGGTTACAGTGATGCGAACTTCAAATCTGACAAAGAAGATTTCAGATTATAAGTCAAGTTTTGAGTTTTGCCTTAGTGGGAGCGACTGTGAGCTGGAAAGGTTCCAGGCAAGATTCAGTCACTGATTCTAACATAGAGGACTGAGTAAATTAATGCATAAGATGCATTTATTCAGAATATTCAATCTCAATCAAATTGTTGATGGAGGAGATGTGAATATTTGCAAGGTGCCAACATATGTCTCGCCCCTACGCAGTGTAAGCGTGAAGGGCCGCGCTAGATCAATAGGCATATGATGCAGGAGATTGACTCTAGTGCAAGTGGGAGACTGTTGGAATTGTGCCCTAGAGGCAATCAATTAATTGTGACATTTATGGATTTACGATTCATTATGTTATCGATATGGAGATATGTTAACATGAATGAAGTCCTTAGAATATAAGTGTTATATTCTTAAATATCCCTAGTCAATTATAATGATTAATAGGACAATCATCTATAGACTAGTATGGGGTTGGATTGATATGGAGATATCATGATCCAACACATGGGTATGCATTAGGAGTAATGGCATACTGGATTGACCCATCTCCGAGAAGGCTACATACATGTTATGTTAAGTCACAAGCGCTTCTCGCGGTGCAATGGTATTGTCATCCTTAGACTTGAAGTCACTAGATATTCTAGTTGTGGATTATTGTGATCTTGGTAGCGTTAAACGCTACACCGTAACTGGGTAGTTATAAAGGCGTGTACTGGATACAATAAGAAGCAAGCTTAGAGATCGTAGTGGACGTAGAGAGGATTTGTCCCTCCCACATAACGGGAGCAAATATCCTAGGCCACTCGAGGGATAGTGCTTATAAAATGTCTGGCCAGACTCAAATAAATCAATATAGGATATTGATGTTATTTGCACGAATAAGGCTATTCCCAGGATCGAGAAACTATGGATTGGATATACGAGTGTGACTTGTATGTCTCGTGTCCAATCCGGATATTGGGACAAAGGGATGAGACAATTACTTGCACAAGGTTTGTCATGATGACTATTCTATTTGTTGGCTAGAATGGATGTCTTGCTAGAGGCCGCTCCATATTAGTAAGTAGTTACTACCAACTAAATAGAACCTATGGGGTCACACGCCATATAGGGGTGAACTAGACATGGGAAATAATTAATTAATGTGATTAATTAATTAAAAGGATCAAATCGCAACAACTTGCTAACTTAGTAGGACTAATATGCAAGTTGGACTAATCCATGTATAGACATGATTAGGATTTGCCAAGGTGGCCTAATTCATGTAGAGACATGATTAGGATTAATTTGCAAATAAGAACTAATCCATGTATTGACATGATAAGGACTATTTTGCAAAAAGGGACTAATCCGAACTTGAGTAGGATTATGAGGGGTTCTTTATGTAGTAGGACAAGGAGTTGTTGGACTATATAAAGAACACTCCTAGCTTATTTTTCTCTCTACACACCCACACATCTATTTGATAGAATAAAGGAGAGAACAAAGCAAGGAGAGAGCAAGTCCCATAGAGGGCCGAACCCCCTTAGGGATTGCCGCCCCCCTACCCGTCGGCCTAAAGGTGCCGCCCCACCTTTGGCACTCCATTGTTGGCGATCCCTTCTTCCTCCTCCATTCTTCCTAGCTAGCACATGGATTTGGAGGGTCTAGATCTCACCTCTAGGCGTGGATCAACCGTAGAGACGTGACACTATTCGCGTTTGAAGTCATCAAGGAGAACCCAAAGGTGTGTTTATGATTTCTAACCCTTACCATCGTTATGTCTCTTGACTTGTGATCCTTGGAGGGTTTTGCATGGTTTATGTTTGATTATGCTTCCGTTGTGCGATCCATGAATCAAAACCCTACACAGACACCTGCTGCCTTAAAGGCGTATCAAAAGCGTGTTGATGACACTAATGATGCGGCCTGCCTAATGCTTTGCACCATGACCTCTGAGCTTCAGAAGCAACATGAGAACATGAATGCTGTCGATATGATCGAACATCTAAAGCAAGACTTCCAAGAGAAGGTGAGGGTAGAGAGGTATGAGGTCTCAAAGGCACTGTTCAAATGTCATCTGGCAGAAGGGAACCCGGTGGGACCCCATGTACTCCGAATGATCGGGTACTTGGAGAATCTCGCCCGGCTTGGGTTCCCGGTCGGCCAAGAGTTGGCAACCGATCTCGTGTTGCAATCGTTGCCTGAGAGTTATGGACAGTTCATTATGAACTATAACATGAACGAGATCGTTAAACCACTGCCAGATTTGCTCAACATGTTGAGGACGGCTGAACAGAGCATCAACAAGGGTAAGGGCAAGGCCATTATGATGGTGCATAAAGGAAAGGGCAAAAAGTTTGCATCTTCCTCCAAGGGCAAAGGCAAGTCAGTTGCTAAGTCCAAGGAACAACCCCTTAAGCCTGTTGGTGGCGTTGCCAAGGTCGTGACTAAGGGTGAATGTCACTGCTGTAGTCAACCTGGACACTGGAGGAGGAACTGCCCAAAATATCTGGAGGACAAGAGGCTTGGAATAGTGATTCCACCACCACCAGGTATTTTTGTTGTAGATGTCAATTTAACTGTCTCTACATCATGGGTATTAGATACTGGATGTGGATCTCATATTTGTCGAAATATGCAGGATCTAAAGAGAAGTAAAAGATTGGCTAAAGGGGAGGTAGATCTGCGCGTTGGGAATGGAGCAAAGGTTGCTGCGTTGGCCATAGGCGTGTGCGAGCTATCTCTGCCTTCAGGATTAATTTTAGAATTAAATAATTGCTATTTTGTGCCTGCTATGAGCAGAAACATTATTTCTATTTCTTGTTTGGACAAGGAAGGTTTTATTATTTCAATAAAGAACAATTGTTGTTCCTTTTATTTGAATAATATTCACTAATTTAGTGCGCAATTATTTAATGGACTTTATGTCCTTGATCTAAGCAATCCTGTCTACAACATTAATACCAAGCAGATTAAAATAAATGATTTAAATCCTGCTTATTTATGGCATTGTCGTTTAGGCCACATAAATGAGAAACGTGTATCTAGACTCCATAAGGATGGATTGCTAGACTCATTTGATTTTGAATCATATGAGACATGTGAGGCTTGTTTATTGGGAAAAATGACAAAGTCCCCTTTCAATATGAAAGGTGAGAGGACTAGTGAGCAATTGGCGCTCATACATACCGATGTGTGTGGGCCATTTGCCGCGCCAGCCAGGGGTGGTTATGTCTACTTCATTACGTTTACTGATGATTACAGTAGATATGGATTTGTGTACCTTATGAGGGAAAAATCCGAATCCTTTGAAGTGTTCAAAGAATTCAAGAATGAAGTAGAGAAGCAACTTGGCAAAAGTATCAAAGCTCTACGATCGGATCGTGGAGGAGAATACTTGAGCCAAGAAGTTTGACGACTATCTTAGAGAGTGTGGGATCGTGTCCCAACTCACTCCACCCGGAACGCCACAATGGAATGGCGTGTCCGAGAGGAGGAATCGAACCTTATTGGATATGGTTCGGTCTATGATGTGTCAAACCGATCTTCCATTATCATTTTGGGGCTACGCTCTATTAAGTGCAGCTTTCACCATTAACCGTGTTCCATCTAAATCAGTCATGAAGACACCATATGAGATGTGGAGTGGGAGGCGTCCCACACTGTCGTTCATGAGGATTTGGGGCTGCGATGTCTATGTAAAACGTTTACAATCAGACAAGCTAGGGCCTAAATCGGATAAGTGTAAATTTGTGGGGTACCCTAAGGAAACTAAGGGATACTACTTCTACAATCCAACTGAGAACAAAGTGTTTGTTGCTCGGACCGTCGTGTTTCTAGAAAGAGAGTTTGTCTCTAAAGAAGCAAGTGGGAGGAATGTAGAACTTGAAGAAGTTCAAGAACCACAAATCACTGAACCGATTATGGAACATGAACAGGAATCACAAGAAGTTGTGGATCCACCTGTTCAGGTAACACAAGAGCTTCGTAGATCTAGTAGAGTGCGCCAGGAACCCGAGAGGTACGGACTTCTCGTAACTGATTCCGGTGACACGATGCTCATAGATGATGAGCCTACTACCTATGAGGAGGCCATGAATGGCCCAGACTCGCAGAAGTGGCTTGAAGCCATGAGATCCGAGATGGAATCCATGTACACAAACAAAGTATGGACTTTGGTGGAACCACCTGATGGGGCGCGGCCCATAGGGTGCAAGTGGGTCTTCAAGAAGAAGATCCACATGGATGGTAATGTGATTACCTATAAGGGCCGATTGGTGGCTAAAGGATTCAGACAGGTTCATGGTATTGACTATGATGAAACCTTTTCACTAGTCGCAATGACCAAATCCATCCGAATCCTACTTGCAATTGCAGCATACTACGACTATGAGATTTGGCAGATGGATGTCAAAACAGTATTCCTTTATGGGAATATCCTCGAGGACGTGTATATGATACAGCCGGAGGGTTTTGAGGATCCAAAGCAAGCCAACAAAGTCTGTAAGCTGCAACGATCCATTTATGGATTGAAGCAAGCTTCTAGGAGTTGGAATCGACGTTTTGATGAAGTAGTCAAAGAGTTTGGCTTCATCAGAAACGAAGATGAGTCTTGTGTTTACAAGAAGGTTAGTGGGAGCTCTGTAGCTTTTCTGGTCTTGTATGTGGATGACATACTACTCATTGGAAACGACGTTCCCATGCTGCAATCTGTGAAAGATTGGCTGGGAAAGTGTTTCTCAATGAAGGACTTAGGGGAAGCAGCCTATATACTCGGTATAAAGATCTATAGAGATAGATCTAAGAGGTTGCTAGGCCTAAGTCAGAGTACATATATTGACAAGGTTTTGAAAACGGTTCAACATGCAAGATTCCAAGAAGGGATTCTTGCCCATGTCACATGGAATCGCTCTTTCGAAGAGTGGTTGTCCTTCCTATGAGATTAAGAAGGAACGCATGAGTAGGATTCCCTATGCCTCGGCCATAGGATCTATCATGTACGCCATGTTATGTACTAGACCAGATGTGTCATATGCCTTGAGTATGACAAGCAGATACCAATCCAATCCGGGTGAGAGTCACTGGATTGCTGTCAAGAACATCCTAAAGTACTTGAGAAGAACTAAGGATGCTTTCTTGATGTTTGGCGGTGAGGAAGAGTTGCGTGTAATGGGTTACACTGATGCAAGCTTCCAAACCGATAGAGATGACTTCAGATCACAGTCGGGATATGTGTTTTGCCTGAATGGAGCAGCGGTGAGCTGGAAGAGTTCCAAGCAAGAGACGGTAGCTGATTCTACAACAGAGGCTGAGTACATTGCTGCAAATGGCGCAGCAAAGGAGGCTGTTTGGATCAGAAAGTTTGTTTCTGAACTTGGTGTGGTCCCTAGCATTGCGGATCCAGTGGAGTTGTTCTGTGACAACACTGGGGCGATCGCGCAATCAAAGGAACCCAGATCGCACCAGAAATCCAAGCATGTGCTCAGGAAGTTTCATCTGATTCGAGATATTATCGATAGAGGAGACGTTCGGATATGCAAGATTCCTACAGATGATAATCTGTCAGACCCGCTTACGAAGCCTCTCACGCAGTGGAAGCATGAAGGGCACACTAGGAGTATGGGCATACGAGATGCGCCAGATTGGCTCTAGTGCAAGTGGGAGACTGTTGGAATAGATGCCCTAGAGGCAATCTAGTTTAGTATGAATTTGTAATTGGCTAGAAAATTCATTTATTATAATGAAGTCCTTAGATTTACAATCGTGTTGTTTATCTTAAATATCCCTAGTCAAGTATAATGATTAATGGGACAATCATTTATAGACTAGTATGGGGTTGGATTGATATGGACATATCACGATCCAACACATAGGTGTGCATTACGGAATGTTGCACTGGATTGACCCATCACCGAGAAGGCTACATACACGTTATGTTGAGTCACAAGTGCTTCTCGGGTGCAATGGTATTGTCATCCTTAGACTTGAAGTCACTAGATATTCTAGTTTTGGATCATTGTGATCTTGGTAGCGTTAAACGCTACACCGTAACAGGGTAGTTATAAAGGCGTGTACTGGATACAATGAGAAGCAAGCTTAGAGATTGTAGTGGACGTAGAGAGGATTTGCCCCTCCCACATAACGGGAGCAAATATCCTAGGCCACTCGAGGATAGTGCTTATAGAATGTCTGGCCAGACTCAAATAAATCAATATATATGGGATATTGATGTTATTTGCACGAATAAGGCTATTCCATGGATCGAGAAACTAGGGATTGGATATACGAGTGTGACTTGTATGTCTCGTGTCCAATCCGGATATGGAGGCAAAGGGATGAGACAATTACTTGTACAAGGTTGTCTAGATGACTATTCTATTAGTTGGCTAGAATGGATGTTTTGCTAGAAACCGCTCCATATTAGCAAAGAGTTGCTACCAACTAGATAGAACCTATGGGGTCACACGCTACATAGAGTTGTACTAGATTTGGAATTAATTAATTGGATTAATTAATTAGAATGATCACTTTGCAAACCCTTGCAAACTTAGTAGGGACTAATTTGCAAGGAAGGGACTAAATTGAATTCTAGTAGGACTAGAATAAGTCCTTTAGGTAGTTAACAAGGAGTTGTTGGACTATATAAAGGACCCTCCTTCCTTCCTTCCATATAACTTATGCTCTAAAGAGAACATAACAAGAGTGGGAGAGAACAAAGGAGAGAGAGAGAAAGCAACAAGGAGGACGCCGCCCCCCTTGCCGCCGCCCCTCGTCCCCGACGCCACAAGAGGGCCGAACCCCTCTTTGTGCCTCGTTTTGCGTGATTCCTTCACCCTCCTCTCATTCCGGGCTAGCACCAAGGAGATTGGAGATCTAGGATCAACTCTAGGCGTGGATCAACTATAGAGAACGTGACACTATTCGCGTTTGAAGTCATCAAGGAGAACCCAAAGGTGTGTTTATGATTTCTTACTTTCACTATCGTTATGCATCTAGACTTGTGATCCTTGGAGGGTTTTGCATGGTTGTTTGTTTGTTTGATTATGCTTCCGTTTGCGCGATCCATGAATCAAAACCCTACAATGAGTCCATCAAGGACATGTTCAAGAGGTTCACTGACATTGTCAACAATCTTGACTCCTTGGAAAAATCTTTTACCAATGAGGAGAATATCAGGAAGATTTTTAGAAGCCTTCCCAAAGCCAAATGGGAACAAAAAAACTACTGCCATTGAGGAAACTCAAGATCTATCATCTCTATAACTTGGTGACTTGTAGGGAAAAATGCTTTCACATGAGATCTCCATGAATGAGGCTGATGGATAGCTACCAGAAAGTGTCAAGAACTTAGCCCTCAAGGATAAGGAGAGTGAGACATCTCAAATCCTTGAAAATGAAGAAGATGATGATGAAGATGTCTTTGCTCTCATTTTCAAAGCCTTGACCAGAATTCTCATGATTGAAAATAACTTTGGACACAAAGACTTCTGCAGGGATAAACACAAATCCTCCAGTAGTAGAGACTGCAAAGGTAAATATTCTTCTCATGGTAATAAGCCTAAAGTAATGAATTGCTTTGAATGTGGATATGCAGGATATTTGATTAGAGACTTTCCACATAATAAAATCAAACACTTTCAAAAGAAACACCATGACAGAAGAAATAAGGCCATGATTGCTTCGTGGAGTGATTCTGAATCAGAGGAAGAACAAGACAATCTCTGTCTTATGGCCAAGCATAATGAAAGTTCTGAAAAGAACATTAAGGTAATGGTAAACTATTTGATTTCAAAACCAACATATTTCCTCTCTGATTATCTTAGAACAATGCTTTTAAAATAAGAGGATTATCGGAAAGAGATCGGGACTTTGAAAGAAAAAGTTCATGAGAAAGCAAACGAGAATTTTCATCTTGTTTGTCAAAATCAGAATTTTGAAATTTCTCAGAAGAGATATGACTGAGATTTCAAGGCCTTGGAAACCAATTTCAAAGCCTTGAAAACTCAACTCAAGGAAGTAATCACTGAGAAGTCTCTTCTGAGTGACAATATTGTTGCTCTAAGACATCAGTTTGATGAATTGGAGGAACAAAGAACTACTCTCGATGAGAAACTTCAAGAACCTAAGAAAGTTATGACCAAGCTTGCTGGCTCTGAACACAATTTAAACCTGGTTCTTGGAGGAAGCTTAAAGTCTGTTCACAAAACTGGTATCGGTTAAAATCCAAACTTTCCTTCAAAAAACAACACCAGATTTGTGAAGGCTAGTAGTAGAACTTCTCCTAAGTGCCATTACTACAAAAATATTGATCATGTCAAGATGACTTGTCCCTTTAGATGAAGATACCCTCATAGAACACTTTTCTAGTTCAACTCAAGGGACAAGTTAGACATATTTGGATTCCTAAAGGAATTAGACCACCTAACATGGTTGACCCTGAATATGAATCTAAATTCCACACTTGGTCTAACAGCTGGGTAAGGAAGTGAATGGTGTTTGCAGGGTGTTACAAAGAACAAAGAACAAAAATGGTTTATGGGCAGTGGTTGCTCCATACATATGAGTGGAAAGACATCCTTATTATCATAACTAAAATAGCAATCTGAAAGTTCAGTCACACTTGGTGACAAAGGAAAATGCAAAATTCTAGGTATTGGTAAAGTTGATACAAATTCCTAGAACTCTATTTCTGATGTTTATTTAGTTAATGGTTTGAAATTTACTTTTCTTAGTCTATCACAGTTACGTGAAAATGGTAATAAGGTTATTTTTAACAAAGACGAATGTGTGGTGCAAAATGAGAAATGTAAAATTTGCATCGTCACTGCCTCAAAGTCAAACAATGTTTGTACTTTTCACACTGACAAAGTTGCATGAGAAAGTCTGAAGTGCCTCAAGGCCTTGAAATAGGATTCAAACCTTTGACACAGAATGCTTGGATACATTAGCTTGCACACTTTGAACAAGTTAGTTTCTAAATACGTAGTAAGAGGTCTGCCCTCTATCAAGTTCAAGGATGAGGAGGTATGCAAAGCTTGTGCTCAATGTAAATAGACAAGAACTTCATTCAAGCCAAAGAATTTTGTAAGTACTACTAGACCCATTGAATTACTGCATGTGGATCTCGGTATTTCTATGAGAACTCCAACTCCAAAGGGTAAGAAGTAAAAGTCATTCATTGTAGATAATTTCTCTAGATTTACTTGGGTAATGTTTCTTAGAGATATATCTGAAGCTCTATCTGAATTATCAAAGCTTTGTAAAGAGCTTCAAACCCTGAAAAAACTACCTATTACTTCAATTAGAAGTGATCATGGTAGAGAATTCGATCAACTTGAGTTTGATCTATTTTGTGCTAATCATGGCATCTCTCACAATTTTTCTGCTCCAAGAACTCCTCAACTGAATGGCGTTGTTGAAAGAAAGAACAGGACTCTTGAAGACATGTCAAGGACAATTTTTCTGGAGAACAAGTTGCCAAAATCATTTTGGGCAGAAGCTGTAAACACTGCCAATTATATACTTAACAGGTGCCTAATTAGGCCTATCATGAATAAGACTCCTTATGAGATTTTCAAAGGAAGAAAGCCACACATCTCTTACCTCAAACCTTTTGGTTGCACTTGTTTTGTTCAAAACAATGGTAAGGACAATCTTGGTAAGTTTGATGTCATAAGTGATGAAGGTATCTTTATTGGTTATTCACCGACTAGAAACACTTATAGAGTTTATAATAAGAGAAACAGGGTTCTTGAAGAAAGTATATATGTCATTTTTTATGAAAGCTATGATGGTTCTTTGAGTGAAAGTTTTGCAAACTTGAATTTTAACAAGCATGAGTCAGAGGATGAAGCAGAGCCTTCAAATGGTTCAAAGGAAAGCTTGAAGGAAAACAAAAAGAATTTTCAAGGCCTTGAAAATGAGTCTCAAAGCCTTGAAAATGAAAATCAAGAAAATCAAAGTGGACAAGACGCTTCCTCAAGTTCTCAAAGATGAGAGAAGCTTCCTGGAGAACCTGAACCATGGACACCAAGGAAGAGAATCAAATATCGTTAATCTCATCTAGTTGATAACATTATATCTAATCCATCCACTGGTACACAGACAAGATCACAATTGAAGAACCTATGTGCTTTTAATGCTTTTGTTTCTCTTATGGAACCTAAGAATGTGAGAAAAACATTACAAGAAGCAGACTGGATCACTGCAATGCAAAGTGATCTCAATGAATTTTAGCGGAACAAGGTTTGGAATCTGGTTCTTTCTCCTAAAGATTAGTCTTTCATTGGAACTAGATGGGTATTCAGAAACAAATTAGATGAGAATGGCAAGGTAATCAGAAAAAAGCAAGACTGGTAGCTCAAGACTACAACCAGTACGAAGGTATTGATTATGAGGAGACTTTTTCTCATTTTGCAAGGTTAGAAGCAATTAGAAATTTACTTGCATTTGCATCTTACAAGAATATGAAACTTTTTCAAATGGATGTTAAATGTGCCTTTGTAAATGGATTTTTGCAAGAAGAAGTTTATGTTGCACAACCTCCTGGTTTTGAAAGTGAGGAGTTTCCAGATCATGTTTATAAACTTGACAAGGCTCTTTATGGTTTGAACCAAGCTCAAAGGGCTTGGTATGAAAGACTGTCAAAGTTTTTACTTGAAAATAATTTCAAAAGAGGATTAGTAGATAAAATCCTTTTCATAAAGACTCGTGAGAAAGATATCCTAGTAGCTCAAGTATATGTTGATGATATTCGTTTTGGAGCTACTAATGATACTATTTGCAAGGTTTTCTTAAGTTTTATGATCAGGGAATTTGAGATGAGCTTGATGGGAGAGTTAAGCTTCTCCCTTTGACTTCATGTACATCAGATGAAGAAATGAATCTTTCTGCATCAAAACAAGTATACCAAGGACTTGTTAAACAAGTACAATATGTCTCAGTCCAAGGTTGCAAAAACCCCTATGAGCTCTACACTGCCCTTAGACCAGGATCAATCTGGTAAGAGTGTAAATTTAAAAGAGTATAGAGGTGTGATTGGATCATTGCTATATCTCACTGCAAGTAGACCAGATATCACGTATAGTGTTTGTATGTGTGCTGGATTTCAAGATGATACTAAAGAATCACACTTGGTTGCTGTCAAAAGAATGTTTAGATATCTCAATGGTACTAAAGACTTAGGGCTTTGGCATCCTAAATAATCTAATTTCACTTTGTGTGGCTATTCAGATGCTGAATTTGCAGGTTGCAAAGTTGACTGAAAAAGCACTTCAATGTGTTGCCAATTTCTTGGATCATCCCTGATCATCTGACATTCAAAGCAGAAAAACTCAGTAGCTTTGTCAACAATAGAAGCTGAATACATAGTAGCTGGAGCTTGCTGCTCACAAGTGTTGTGGATAGCTCAGAAAATGAGAGACCTTGGATTCGATTTCAGAAATATACCTATCAAATGTGACAACACCTGTGCAATATCAATTATAAAGAATCAAGTTCAGCCCTCAAGGACCAAACATATAGATGTTAGACATCATTTCATCAGAGATCACGCTGAGAAAGGTGATGTTACTCTTGAATTTGTGTCTACTAACATGCAACTTGAAGATATCTTAACTAAACTACTGCCATAATATAGATTCTCATCCCTGAGATTAGAAATATGCATGCCAAATAAAGAAGCATTGGTTTAGCGAGTATTAGGTAAATATCAGGTAAGTATTATATGCTTAAAAATTTTGAATGAATTTTGGAAGCCTTGATTTTATTTGTCTCAGGAATACAGCTTTTGAAGGTCTTGAAATGCTTTCAAAATCCTTGAAGATAAGTATTTATGCTACATAGTCAATAAATTGGATCTTCAATGTGGGGTTTTATCTCTTTAGATAATTGCTCAATGTTGATTTTACCTTCTAAAATTATTTTCCTTTCAAAATAATATTCTACGATTTCCTTTCCCACGCCACACACAATTTTGAATTTAACTAATTCTGCACATATTAAAATATTTGGAAATATTTTGTTTCCTTTCAAACTCAAACTCTTCAGTATTTATCTCTTTCTTTCTCTCTCTCTCTCGTATCACTCCTGCCTTTCTCTTTTATACCCTCAAACCCCAATGTGCTCAAGAAGAGATTCTGAAAGAGTGAAGATGGCTGGGGGTCCTAAGAAAGGTTCTGAAAAGAAGAGAAAGACTGCTAAGGAAGTGGGTTAAACCCTAAGTGATGATTCCAGTTCCTGAACCCCAAGTGCAGAAAAGGCTCTTTCTCCTCCAAAGAAGAAGATCAAGAAGGATTAGACTCCAACTTTTAGAAAGAAGAAGAAGATAGATCCATCTTCTCCTGAGAATAGCCACAGGAACAGATTGCTAGTCCTAAGAAGGTGAAGAAGAAGAAGCCTACCAAAGCTAACAAAGGAAAAGGGCAGGTTATAGATGAAGAACCAGAATAGAACACTGGCAAAGAGCTGCAGATCTATTCAGAGAAGCAACTATCCGCTCGTAAGAAATCTGGCATTAATAACAAGTTGTTTGTCAGTAATGTTACTAGAGGAATGTGGTTAGATGGTTTTACATCTAGACCAGTAGCCTACTTCCGTATGATTAGTGTTAACATGTTAAAAAGTATGAATCTCGAGTGCATTAAGAGGTTGAAGAAAATTCTCATTGGAAAATTCTAAACCCTCAAGAAGTTTCCTTCCCTAGGCTCACTAGATTCTTCTACCTGAATATGAAACAAATCAAGACCCTAAACTTGGTGATTACACCTAAAGTGGGTGTCATAAACATGGAGTTAGATCACTCAGAATTCGCCAATTTTTTAGGCTGTCCCAAGAGGTATAACACATACAGTTATGCCAACAAGATTGTAGCCTTAAAGCTGGCTGGAGAAGAGTTCTTTTTACCAAATGCTCCTACCAACTCAAAGCAGTTAACACACTTTGTGCTAACTGTTGAAGCCAAAGTTATATTTACCATCTTGATGAGGTATGTAGTACCTAAGGAGAATTCAAAAGAATTGTTGTCTGACAGGGTGTTATACTTGATGTACTTGATTATGCATGGGTATGAGATTGATCTTCAAACAAATGTGATGGAACATATGCTTTATTCCCATACTAAGGAAAGAAAGAACCCTTTTCCTTATGCCAACCTATTGTCTCTTTTCTTCCCACACCTTGAGATTCCAAACGATAGAGAGGAAACTATTACCACTCGTTTTGATATCCTTGATGAGAAAGCATTTGAGAGGATTGGAATAGTGAAAACCAGTGAGGGAACTTGGAAGTTCTACTCTGATCTGTCTGAAGAAGAGCTGAAATCCAAGAATTTTCCAAAACCCAAAGCCTTAACCTCTCCTTAAAACCTAACTTCTCAATCTCAAGACCTTTCAATGGTACTTCAAAGGCTTTATGTCCTGGAGAACGATATGGATGAGCTGAAGGAAAATCGGCATGAGTTTTGCACTGAGTTCAAACAAGTGAGGTTTATGGTTGAAATCATTATCAAGAGCATCAATGTGATCCATGTGGAAGAATAAGTTTCACAAGCGGCAGAAGGGTCAAAGAAGGCTGGTTCAACCAAAGACTTACTCAGTGAGCATACTACTCAAGATGAGGCTGCAGGAGTAAAGGACACTGGGAAACAAGTTGCTCAAGTACAGGGTGGTGAAAAACAGGAACAAGAGGAAGACAGTCCAGACTCAGGAATGTTGATCAAGGATCTTAAGAAGAAGAAAGTGAAAGAAAACATTCCAGGATAATGACTGAGACAGAACTTTTTGATGAAGAAGTGGTTGGTGATGGTGGTGATGAAGCTGCTCAAGAAGAAGAACAAAAAGAAGATGAGGATGATGAAGAAGACAGTGGTGACGCGGATGCAGAGCCAAAGGGAGATGGAGAACCAACCCCTTGATTCTTGCATCATCTTTATTCTTTTTCAAGGCCTTGAATCTCTCTTCAAAGTCTTGAAACTTTCTATCGTTCAAAACTATTTTCTTTTAAGCTTTCAAAAACTATGATCCACCATTTTCTCATTATTTTTTATGAAAGTCAAAAACGGGGAGAAATTTAGGATTTTAATTCTGATACTTTTGCTGGTTTAGATATCTGGTTAAATCAGTAGGATATTCTTCATGTTTTTGCTGCTTAACTGTTTAATAAGTTGGATTGTTATTTAATTTGTGCTTCAGTTTATTATCTGAGATTGTCATGATTATTCTGCTATGCTATGATGTCTAAGTTCTGCAGAGATACATTTCTTACAAGAATTGTGATTTTGTCTTTCATAAAGGGGGAGATTGTAAGTTCATCTTGGTTCAAAGGCTTGAAACAGCAACACAGTTTCAAGGCCTTGAAACAACTTTCAAAGGTTTGAAATATACACTGCAGTATATAGCATGACTTAGGGGGAGCTTTTCATTCTAAATCTCACTCCTGATCTCCTATGCTTGATTATATCTTATTTAATGATGAATGAAAAACTATTTGATACTCTAAACTGTGGCCAATCTCTCTGTTTGACTAAGTTTTTGCAAGGTTAAATAGTTACCTATTTTGCAGGAACTATTTCCTAAACTGTGCTTTTGCAGGAAAGGAAATTGAGTTGTCAAATTGATTATGTGTTTATGAGATCTTGCCTCGACCTTCCTAAAATACTAAGATACAAGATCCAGTAAGTATCCTTCAAAATAATGAGAAACTAACCATTGGGAAGAGCTGTTAAAGGAGTCAAGATATGCTGTTGCATTTTAGGAAAGTTTATTTTCTAAAGATTTTGAAGATCTTCAATTCAAACCAGCTGCATAAGAGAGGAAATGACTAAATAAATTCATAGAGAACACACACATAAACACTCAGCCATTCTGAAGGATTGATAAGTAACACAGAAGGAGATTCATTTCACTCAATCCAATCATCTGAAGATCACGGAAAACGGAACTGCTTCATCAGTTCTCAGTGTTCTTCTTTGTGTACTTAGTTTGTATATCATTATGATAATACTTGTCATATCTTATTCTCGTGAGTTGTTCAGGTGAAAAATAGAGAATTCTTGTTGAATTAGTTATCTAGAGCAGGTACTAGATAGGTTAGAGAGAACCACAAGCTGTAACAGAGTAAGGGAACTCTCTATGCTTGAGATATTGGGATTAGATTTTGATTAATAAGGATTCTGTTGAAAATCCTGAAGGGATCAAATCCATAAGGTGGAGACGTAGGTCCAAGTGGATCGAACTCTATAAATTTCTGTGTCCCTAGTATTCTATTTATTGTTCTATACTTATCTTATTTACTGCACAAATCAGGATTTCAGTTCATGGACGTGAATGACATTTCAAGGCCTTGAAAACTATCAACAAACTTTCTGCTCTCTGTTTTGATTCCAAGGACTTGAAACTCATTCAAGGCCTTGAAATACTCACTGCTTGCCATAAACTTCTTTTAAACCACTCTTTTGGCAAAATTTTCCATAGTCTATTCACACCCCCCCACCCCCGCTTCTAGAGTATTGATCCTGTATTACACCCTACATTATTGTCTTTCAGTAATGAAGTCCAAGTATTGATATTTGCAAAATAACCCCGAGAATCTACTTCGGATTCAGAGGCTTTCGTGTGAATGCCCGAACCTTTCATGCGAATGGCATTCATGTGAAAGGTATTCCTATTCGTGCGAATTGCCGTAAAAATTTCTTATTGAATCTTCTTTTCTTGGTTCCCGAGCCTCTTTCCTTGAGCTTCCTAGGTTTTGAAGCTCATGTCCCTGATCAAATACGCTCCTTAAGCCATGTTTCCTGTCAATGACATCAAACACTATACCAAGCGATTAAATCCATCAATTAAGCATAAATAAAGCATATGAGACGTGACTGGATTGGAATTAAACATATGACGCACAAGTGATAAACATGCATTCTCTCATAAACAATAGGCTCTGAACTCTCCCAAAAACCTCTCAACTAAGTGAAAAATGCGAAATAAACATAGCTCCTAAAAGGCTCTATCAAATTACCCCACACTAGCTCTTTGCTCGTCCCGAGAAGCAACAACGCTCAACCCCATACAAGAGATATTGAACATACTATTCCAACAATTCATACCCCCACCGCTTTGAATACTTACACCATCCACTAGCCAACACGACTCACTACTCAATATACAAAGACACGACTATGTAAAGTACGTGATTTATACAATGCCACTCAAGTATGTTCAATACAACAAATTAAAAGAACATTTTTTCTTTTTAGTTGAGATTGGGAAATATTGAAAAGTAAACCGGTAAGTCATAAGGCTCTCATATTCCCTTCGGAAATCTTACAACTTTGGTGATCAGTAGAAATTGCGGCCAGTTTCGTTAGACAGAACAGGCACGAGCACTTAATATTTGCTTTCACACACTCACCAAACATATCCCTAGAACTTACCATCCGAGCTATTTATCTATGGGTTGAATCTGTTCAGGGCATAGGACGCGTAGGATAGGATATTTATAAGCGTAGTCCTAGACGTCATGATAAAAGTCACAAAACCCGATTCTCACACTCTCTCACCAAAACCCTAGGAACCCCACCGAATCACACCTACTCCGACCCTCATTCCCTCAATCTTGGTGCAATGCCGTTCTCAGGGCCACGAATGTGAAAGAGTGTTCAAAAGATCCATTGCTAATCTCCCAGTTCTTCACGAATTCAACACAAGCTCTTTTCTTTCATTCACTTCCTATATATATATATATCTATATATATATATATATATATATATATATATAGATATATATATATATATATATATATATATATATATATATATATATATATTCATCCTCCTGCACGCAATCAACACATGGAGCTACAATATAATAATAATAATACTACACCCGAGGAGATAAATATTGAAGTAGATAACGTGGGGTGGAATATGTTAAATCAAGAATGTATGAAAATAATAGTCAACACCTTCACACTCGATGTAAACCTACACTCAAAACCCAGTAGTCAATGTGCAACCTGTTTTCCACCCGACCCTCCTCATCACCTAAGATATAGAGAATATGATGAAAATCAAAGAACGTCCTCCTAAACCTCGATCAGCCCCACCCCATATCGTGCGGAAAGAATGTCACGCACTACGACACTCCACCTGTGATCGTGGTGTAAGGACGATTCACCGACACACGGAAGTGTACTACCGTGTCTAACTCACCCTCATATCCCTCGAAAGACGAAACATGTAATAATATCCACATAGAATGTATCAAATAAGCACACCCTCATCTAACATGTAGAGTTTTGTAACAAATTTACGTAGTGGAAAAAACAATAATAATGATCCGCACAATACCCTCCGAGGATCACATGAAGGTACATCATAACGATAGTGAAGGTTCCAGTAACAATTACATTGTTTGTCTCCTGTGATGACTTCAAACACAAAATATTGTTTGCGTCTCTACAGCTAGTCCACGCCTAGGATCAAGATCTAGATTCCTCCACGTCTTGTGCATGTAACCAGTGGAAGAAGGAAGAAGAAGAATCACGCAATAGAGACCAAAAGAGGTTCTGCCTCTTCTTGGCCGACGGGTAGAGGTGGGCAGACGGGTCTAGGCTTTGGCCTAGGCTTGTCTAGCTCTCTCCTTGCTTTGTTCTCTCTCACTCAAAGTATGTTATGAGAATTAGTGAGAAAATAATCTAGGAGTGTCATTTATATTGTCCAACAAGTCCATGTTAACTACATAAAACCCATCTCCTAATCCTATCCATACATTGATTAGTCCAACTTTCATCTTTGTCCTACTAAATTTGCAAGTACTTGCGTATTGATACTTCTATTAAATTAAAAATATTAATTAATTCCCAAGTATAGTTTAATCCATATGGCGTGTGACCTCATAGGTTTCTACTTAGTTGGTAGTAACTATTACTGACATGGAGCGGTGTCTAGCAACACATCCATGCCACCCAACTAATAGAAATAGTCATTACTTAGACAAACCAGGTGAAAGTATTATCTCATCCCTTTGCCTCTATACCCGGATTGGACACGGGACATAAAAGTCACACTCGTATATTCAATCCATAGTTTCTCGATCCTGGGAATAGTCTTATCCATGCAGATAACATGAATATCCTATATTGATTTGTCTAAGTCTAGCCAGACATTCTATAAGCACCATCCCTCGAGTGGTCGTTGATATTTACTCCCGTTATGTGGGGGGGGGGGACAAATTCTATCTACATCACTACCATCTCTAAGCTTGATTCCTATTTTTTTCCATAAGCTTCATTATTGCTATCCAGTCACGGTGTGGCGTTTGACGATATCAAAACACAATATTCCACAACTAGAGAATCTAGTGAATTCAAGTCTAAGGATGACGATACCATTGTCACTACGAGAAGCACTTGTGACTTTACATAACATGTATGTAGCCTCCTGGTTGTGGGTCAATCCAGTATGCTATTAACCTTAATGCATACCCATGTGTTGGATCGTGATATCTCCATATCAATCCAACCCCATATTAGTCTATAGTTGATCACTTAATTAATAAGTATAACTGACTAGGGATATTTAAGATAAACAAACACATTTGTAATCTAAGGACTTCATTGTATTAAATATCTCCATAAATAATACAATGAATATTCAAGCCAAAAGTATTGTTCATACTAAATAAGATTGCCTCTAGGGCATCTATGCCAACAGTCCCCAACTTGCACTAGAGCCAATCTGGTGCATCTCGTATGCCAATAGATCTAGTGTTCCCTTCATGCTTGCATTGAACAAGCGGCTTTGTGAGAGGATCTGACAGATTCTCATCTGAAGGAATCTTGCATATCTTCACATCTCCTCTATCGATGATATCTCGCATAAGATGGAACGTCCTGAGCACGTGTTTGGATTTCTAGTGTGACATGGGTTCCTTCGATTGTGTGATCGCTCCAATGTTGTCACAATACAACTCTATTGGATCCACAATACTAGGAACCACACCAAGCTCAGTAATGAACTTCCTAATCCAAACAGATTCCTTTTTTGCGCTACTCACAGCAATGTACTCAGTCTCAGTTGTAGAATCAACAAGTGTCTCTTGCTGGACCTCTTCCAGCTCACAGCTCCTGCATTCATACAATACACAACTCCAGACTGCGATCTGAAATCATCTTTGTCGGTTTGGAATCTTGCATCCGTGTTAACCCCTTACAAGCAACTCTTCCTCCCCTCCATAGATCAAGAATACATCCTTAGTTCTTCACAAGTACTTCAGGATGTTCTTGATCGCTATCCGGTGACTCTCACCCGGATTAGACTGATATTTGCTGGTCAAACTCAATGTGTATGACACATCTGTTCTAGTACATAACATGGCGTACATGATGGGCTCTATAGCCGAAGCATAGGGAATCCGTCTCATGCGGTCCTTCTCAATCTCATTGGAAGGACAATCATTCTTCGAAAGAGTGATTCCATGCGGCATGGGCAAGAATATCTTCTTGTAATCTTTCATGTTGAACCGATTCAACACCTTATCTATATATGTACTTTGACTTAGGCCTAGTAACTTCCTCGATCTATCTCTATAGATCTTGATACAAAGTATATAAGCTGCATCCCCTATGTCTTTCATTGAGAAACACTTTCCTAGCCAATCTTTCACAGATTTCAGCATGGGAATGTCGTTTCCAATGAGTAGTATGTCATCCACATACAAGACCAAAAATACATGAGGGTCTCCCACTAACCTTCTTGTAGACACAAGACTAATCTTCTTTCATGATGAAGTCAAACTCTTTGACTGCTTCATCAAAACGTCGGTTCCAACTCCTAGAAGCTTGCTTCACTCCATAAATGGATCGTTGCAATTACAGACTTTATTTGCATGCTCTGGATCCACAAAACCCTCAGGTTGTGTCATGTACACATCCTCCAGGAGGTTTCCATATAGAAACGATGTTTGGACATCCATCTGCCAAATCTCACAATCTTAGTAAGCTGCAATAGCAGGTAGGATTCGAATGGATTTGGTGATTACGCCTGGTGAAAAGGTTTCATCATAGTCTATACCATGAATATGTCAGAATCCTTTTTCCACCAATCGGCCCTTATAGGTAATCACATTACCATCCATGTCAGTTTTCTTCTTGAAGACCCATTTTCATCCTACGGGCCGCGCCCCTTGGGATAGTTCCAACAAATTCCATACTTTGTTAGTATACATGGATTCCATCTCGGATTCCAGGACCTTTCATGGCCTCTCCATAGGTACTAGGCTCATAATATATGAGCAACGTGTCACTAGGCTCAATCACGAGAAGTCCATACCTCTCCGGCTCCTGGCGCCCTCTAGTCAACCTACGAAGCTCTTGTGTTACCTGAACAAGTTCATAAACAACATCTTGTGGTTCCTGTTCATGTTCCATAGTAGGATCAGATGTTTATGGTTCTTCAATTTCTTCAAGTTCTACAGTCCTCCCACTTGCTTCTTTAGAGACAAACTCTCTTTCTAGAAACACGCCGGACCGGGAAACAAACACTTTGTTCTCGTTTGGATTGTAGAAATAATATCCCTTAGTTTTCTTAGGGTATCCCCTAAACTTACACTTATCCGAATTATGCACGAGCTTTTCTAATTGTAAACGTTTTATGTAGACATCGCAGCCCCAAATCCTCATGAAGAACACTGTGGGAAGCCTCCCACTCCACATCTCATATGGAGTCTGCATGACCGATTTGGATGGAACACGATTAATGGTGAAAGCTGCACACAATAAAGCGTAGCCACAAAACGATAATGGAAGATCAGTTTGACACATCATAGATCGACCCATGTCTAAAAGTGTTTGATTCCTCCTCTCGGACCCGCCATTCCATTGTGGCGTTCCTGGTGGAGTAGGTTGGGAGATTATCCCACACTCTCTAATATAGTCGTCAAACTCTTGGCTCAAGTATTCTTATCCACAATCTGATCGTAGAGCCTTAATACTATTGCCAAGCTGCTTCTCTACTTCATTCTTGAATTCTTTGAACTTTTCAAAGGATTCAAAATTGTCCTTCATAAGGTATATATCTACTGAAATCATATGTAAACATAATGATATTGATGTAACCACCCTTGGCAGGCGTGGAAAATGGCCCCAGTACTAGAAACGAACCAAAATAGGGCGACAAACGTTTTTCTCGCCGTTTAACGGTTAAACGGCGAAAAATGGGTCGGCCGCAAGGACCGTTGGCGTTAATACCCTACGGCCAGAAATTTTTTTGCTGTTAATGCCCTCTCGCCGTATTTGATTATCAAATATGGCAACACTGTCGCCGAAAATGACAAGGTCAAATACTGCGACATGCTTTATTCTCGCAGTGTTTGGCCTGATATATAAGGCAATATTTTTTCCGTCTAAGCGTTTGATTGTGCAGTTTGTGTGCTATGTAATGAGGCAAAAATATGGCCATATTAAGTTATTCTTGCCGTATTTGATTGGTATTTCTTACGGAAATCAAATAAACATTAGCCATTATTTGTTGATAAGTAATACAGCAAGCTTAAATTCTTGTGGTATTTGAGGTATTCCCTGCAACAATATCCAGATACACAGAACACATAAACTTGAAAGTAATTGAAACACATTTCAAAAACATCAATATATATACGTCTTTACAAAAGTTACATTGCCAAGGTTCTACCCCAGATTTACAAGTCCAATAGAGTATACGAAAACCTATACTCTGCGCATTATACGAAACCTATACTAGCTATTGTTGGAATTGTGCCCTAGAGGCAATCAATTAATTGTGACATTTATGGATTTACGATTCATTATGTTATCGATATGGAGATATGTTAACATGAATGAAGTCCTTAGAATATAAGTGTTATATTCTTAAATATCCCTAGTCAATTATAATGTTTAATAGGACAATCATCTATAGACTAGTATGGGGTTGGATTGATATGGAGATATCATGATCCAACACATGGGTATGCATTAGGAGTAATGGCATACTGGATTGACCCATCTCCGAGAAGGCTACATACATGTTATGTTAAGTCACAAGCGCTTCTCGCGGTGCAATGGTATTGTCATCCTTAGACTTGAAGTCACTAGATTATCTAGTTGTGGATTATTGTGATCTTGGTAGCGTTAAACGTTACACCGTAACTAGGTAGTTATAAAGGCGTGTACTGGATACAATAAGAAGCAAGCTTAGAGATCGTAGTGGACGTAGATAGGATTTGTCCCTCCCACATAACGGGAGCAAATATCCTAGGCCACTTGAGGGATAGTGCTTATAAAATGTCTGGCCAGACTCAAATAAATCAATATAGGATATTGATGTTATTTGCACGAATAAGGCTACTCCCAGGATCGAGAAACTATGGATTGGATATACGAGTGTGACTTGTATGTCTCGTGTCCAATCCGGATATTGGGACAAAGGGATGAGACAATTACTTGCACAAGGTTTGTCATGATGACTATTCTATTTGTTGGCTAGAATGGATGTCTTGCTAGAGGCCGCTCCATATTAGTAAATTGTTACTACCAACTAAATAGAACCTATGGGGTCACACGTCATATAGGGGTGAACTAGACATGGGAAATAATTAATTAATATGATTAATTAATTAAAAGGATCAAATCACAACAACTTGCTAACTTAGTAGGACTAATATGCAAGTTGGACTAATCCATGTATAGACATGATTAGGATATGCCAAGGTGGCCTAATTCATGTAGAGACATGATAAGGATTAATTTGCAAATAGAACTAATCCATGTATTGACATGATAAGGACTATTTTGCAAAAGGGACTAATCCGAACTTGAGTAGGATTATGAGGGGTTCTTTATGTAGTAGGACAAGGAGTTGTTGGACTATATAAAGAACACTCCTAGCTTATTTTTCTCTCTACACACTACACATCTATTTGATAGGAGAAAGGAGAGAACAAAGCAAGGAGAGAGCAAGTCCCATAGAGGGTCGAAACCCCTTGGGACCGCCGCCCCCTACCCGTCGGCCTAAAGGGAGCCGCCCCACCTCTTGGCACTCCATTGTTGGCGATTCCTTCTTCCTCCTCCATTCTTCCTAGCTAGCACATGGATTTGGAGGATCTAGATCTCACCTCTAGGCGTGGATCAACCGTAGAGACGTGACACTATTCGCGTTTGAAGTCATCAAGGAGAACCCAAAGGTGTGTTTATGATTTCTAACCCTTACCATCGTTATGTCTCTTGACTTGTGATCCTTGGAGGGTTTTGCATGGTTTTATGTTTGATTATGCTTCTGTTGTGCAATCCATGAATCAAAACCCTACAGCGGTATCAGAGCCACAGGTCGTAGAGCATAAACGTGGTTTATGTGTTACGTTTTAGTTGTTTTACACCTTAAATTGATTGTTTATCGCGTAAAACAAGACAAATCAAGCATGGGATGCAATTTGTCAATCATCTATCATAACAAGATCTAATTTTTGCATTGGATGCATGAATTAGTGAGTTTGAGAAATTTTAGGATCTTCGATCTAGGGTTTGGGCATCCTTGGGGAAGAAAGAGTTCTTTCCATACAAGGAAACAACCAAACTTGGGCACCAAGCAAGGGAGTTGTTTTGGAAACAACTCCCAAAGGAGGTTCGGCCCCCCTAGGGGACCGCCCCTCCTTGCTTGCCGCCCAAGCAAGGCCGCCCTAGGGGCCGGGGCAGCCCTAGCCCGCGGCCTAGCCGCGTGGGCTAGGGGCCGGCCGGCCCTAGGGCCTTGCGGCTCACCTTTTTGGGCCCGGGCAATTGGATTGTTTGGCCCATGGACCGTTTTAACCCTAGAACATCCTAAAATCAATTAAAATTGACCAAGCGCGTTAAAATTGGATTTTAACTGTTTATGTGCAAATCGCATGGTGATTGGATATGGCCTTAGGTTGTGGTTTGATGTGGATGTTTAATTTTGTGGTTTGGTTTTACGGCCTGCGAGCTGATCAATTAATTGTAATAATTAATTAGGGTTTTATGGCCTGCGTGCCATTTTTTTTTCTCAACTTGTGATATTTATTTTATTTAGTATAGAAGTTAGCTAGTGCTAGATAAAGTAGATTGTTAGCCAAGATTGGAGAAAAGAAGCTCAAAGCCAAAAGGAGCCACAAAAGATGGAGCATGGAGAATGGAGCATTCCACAAGACTATGAAGGATGGACCAAAAGGATCAAGACGCATGGAGATGTGTTTGTTTTAGGGTTCATAGATAATTCCATTGGCTTGGAATTATCTTAGTCTAGAAAAGGCCATATCCACATCACGTTTAATTTTTGTTTTGTGGTTGTTTACTTTATTGTCTTATTATTGTGTGGTTGGTGTATGGATGATGCATGCAATTAGGATAATAAGATAATTAGACAACCCGGATCTCTTATTTGGAGTTGTGCCCAAACTCAAATAGAAAGATTAGTTGATATTGATCAACAAAACAATTAAAAGTTGAATTTAAAATACCTCAAAATTCAAATATTGTGTTCTTGCCTTCTCGTTGTTTAAACACTCATGATCATCATTATTTATCAAGTTCGTGCGTGCCAAAGCAGGGCGACTTGGTTCATAATGATGGAATGCGATGGCACGTAACAATGTGCAATTGTTTAAATAAGAGGTTGAACACAACTAGGCTATTAATGTGATTAAGAAACCTAGAGGCAATCAATTGGGATTATCCATAAGGATGGATAAATAAGGAGTTATTTTCCCAATTGAACCAAGAGTTGCATAAGGGATGCAATTGGAATTGTTCCTACCTAAAGTAGTCAAATTATGGGTGACTTGCCAAAGCAAGCTCATAAGGAGATGAAACATGGATCTTGGCCCACTAGAAAATATAAGGATATTTTCCGCATTAATATCTTGAGGGTTATTAATCCGTAGTAAAATAGTGGGAGCTATATTTGACAATTTAAATCCTTGTTGAATATAGTTATACGTCACAAACTTTGCATAATCCTATTATGTTGAATACCCATGGCATTAAACAAATAAAAACGCGACTCTATCTATTTCCTAGACTGGTATAGAATTGAGAATTGTTCTCAAATAAAAGAGAAATTGTTGTACATCGTAGAACATAAAGATCTCTTCCTATCAACTACCAAAACACACTAAAACCTAATGGAAGGGACATCAAAGAATGGTTCTTTGGATGTGACTTGCCTCATGTTAGCTGCCATGAACTCTGAGCTTTGGAAGCAAGATGAGTAACATGGAGAAGTATGATATGATCATACATTGAAAGAAGCTCTTTCAAACTAGGGAGCTAGGCATGAAAGGTTTGAAGTGTTGCTCTACTTTGGGTTATGAAAATATACTGATTCAATATGATTGAAACATTAGTAAATATGCATTATCTATGAGATAGATAAAGAATAAACAGGTTATTCACCCAAGTGGACCAAGAATTGCATTGGATGCAATTATAGTTTTGTTTTAAAATTGATTTACTCAATATGATTGAAAAATCACTAAACAAAACACTCATAATGGGAATGGGAAAAGCTGTTAATGGTTAACAGCATGGGTAAGGGCAAATAGTTTGCGCTAAACCCATGGGTATAAAGCAAGTCTGTTGCTAAAACCATGTTGCCTTGGAATCCCATAGGTGGTGTAGAGGAAGAGAGGCTACCCAAAGTACCTTGAAGTAAGTAATAAAGGAGTTATGAATTCCAATATAGGTATTTTGTTATAGAAATCAATGTGTCTATCTCATCATCATAAGTATATGATACTAGATGAGGATCTCACATTTATAGAAATGTGGAGGATCTGAAGAGACGAAGACAATTGGATAAGGAAGAAATAATCCTACACGTGGGGCTATGAAGCAAAGGGTTGTTGAATAAGCCGTAGGGAATTATTTCTACCTTTAAGAAATTGTTCATGAATCAGACAAAAGCGATAATGTCCCTACTATGAGTAGGACCATTATCATAGTTTCTTGTTTGGACAAGAAATCTCCTTATCATAATAAAAGGACAAATGTTGTTCCATTTATTATGTTATGCGTTATTGTAATGCAATTTTGTCTAAAGTGGATTCTATATCCATGATCATGATAATTTCATCTATAACATTAATACCTAGAGGTTTGCATATAATGATATGAACTTCACTTGTCTTTAGCATTATCGTTTAGGCCTCATAAATAAGAGATACATATCTAGAACTCCATGAGGATGGATTTCTAGAACTCATTTGATTATTGAATCATATGAGACATGTAAGACTTATTAGGCAAAGATATAATCTTTTGGAAATCATACATATTGATGTATGAAGGCCGCTAAACACAAATGCTAAAGATGGTTTTCAATACTTCATCATATTTACTGATAGGATCAGGTAAATATTGATTTGTGTATCTTATGAAGAAACAAGTCAGAATCCTTTGAATTGTTCAAAGAATTCAGGAATGAAGTAGAGAACCAGCTTGGCAAAAGTATTTTAGACTCTACGATTGGATCATAGAAGAAAAGTACTTGAGCCAAGAGTTTGACAAGAATCTATGGGAGTGTTGGATATGATCCAAAACTCGCTCCACCTAGCACGCCACATGGATTTGGCGTGTCTAAGAGGAGATTTCGGATCTTGTAGGACACGGTTCGGTCCATGATGAGTCAAACAGAACTTCCAGTTTGCTTTTGGGACTATGATTCTAATTACAATAAATTTCGCCCTTAACCTCGTTCCATCAAAAACAGATTATGAAAAACACCATATGAGATATGGACTAGGAAGTGTCCTAGTATATCATTCATACAGATTTGGGGTTATGAAGTTTATGTAAAAGAGTTTACAAATAAACTTGGACCCAAGTCGGATAAATGTTTTGTGGGATATCCTGAAAAGGATATTATTTCTACAACCTAATCGAGAACAAACTGTTTGTTTCTCGAACCACAGTGTTTCTAGGTAGAGATTGTCTCTAAAAGAAACAGTGGGAGGACAGTAGAACTTGAAAAGTTCAAGAACCACAATAGAACATTGATCCGTTTGATGGAACATGAGCAGGATCACAAGGTGTTGTGGAGTAACCTACTCAGATAACACAAGAACCTCGTAGGTCAGGTAGGATATATCAAGGGATTAGAGAAATAAGGATTTCTCATAACCAGTGATATATTGCTCATCGAGATGAGCCTACAACCTATGAGATGGCCACGTGTGGCCATACTCTTAGAAATGGCTTGGAGCCATGAGATATGATATGGAATCCATGTATACCGACAAAGTATAGACTTTGGTGGAACCACCTGAAGGGTAGGACCCATAAGGTGCAAGTGGGTTATGAGGAAACCAACATGGATGGTAATATGATTACCTTTAAAGGACAATTGGTTGGATAAGGATTTCCTGTGAGTTCATAGTATAGACTATGACAAAATCTTTTCCCAATTGTGATGTTTAAATCCATTCGCATCTTGCTTGTAGCAATCTATTTATAGATTGGATCAAGCTTCTAGGAGTTGGACTCTTAAAATGAATGATGTAATCAAAGGAGTTTGGTTCCATCAAAATTGAAGATGAGACTTGTGTTTACAAGAAGGTTAGTGGGAGCACAGTTATTTTTTTATGGTCTTGTATGTGGAGACATACTTAATCATTGGGAATGTTGCCCCTACTTGGCAGTCTTACGTAGATTGACTAGGGAGTTGACTTTTTAATGGTAGACTTAAGCGAAGCAACTTGTGAAGATCTATTGAGGTAGATCAAACTGGTTGTATAGCTTAGGTCATAGTACACAAATTGACAAAGGTGTTGAAATGGTTCAACGTGAAAAGAATATTGATTCTTACCCATGTCACATGGAATTAGTCTTTGGAAGGCTAATTGTCTTACAAATTAGATTGGGAATGGACCGTATGAATTAGATTCACGAGATACGCCATGAGATGTACTAGGCCAGACGTGTCATATGGTATGAAACAAAGATACCAGTCAAATCCGGGTGAGGGTCACGGGATTAATTATCAAGATTATCCTTTAGTACTTGAGAAGCACTAAGGATGAATTCTTGATAAATAGATAATATGAAGAGTTTGCTGTAAGGGGTTACAGTGATGCGAACTTCAAATCTGACAAAGAAGATTTCAGATTATAAGTCAAGTTTTGAGTTTTGCCTTAGTGGGAGCGACTGTGAGCTGGAAAGGTTCCAGGCAAGATTCAGTCACTGATTCTAACATAGAGGACTGAGTAATTTAATGCATAAGATGCATTTATTCAGAATATTCAATCTCAATAAAATTGTTGATGGAGGAGATGTGAATATTTGCAAAGGTACCAACAGATGTGTCGCCCCTACGCAGCAGAAGCGTGGAGGGCCGCGCTAGACCAATAGGCATATGATGCAAGAGATTGACTCTAGTGCAAGTGGGAGACTGTTGGAATTGTGCCCTAGAGGCAATCAATTAATTGTGACATTTATGGATTTACGATTCATTATGTTATCGATATGGAGATATGTTAACATGAATGAAGTCCTTAGAATATAAGTGTTATATTCTTAAATATCCCTAGTCAATTATAATGATTAATAGGACAATCATCTATAGACTAGTATGGGGTTGGATTGATATGGAGATATCATGATCCAACACATGGGTATGCATTAGGAGTAATGGCATACTGGATTGACCCATCTCCGAGAAGGCTACATACATGTTATGTTAAGTCACAAGCGCTTCTCGCGGTGCAATGGTATTGTCATCCTTAGACTTGAAGTCACTAGATTATCTAGTTGTGGATTATTGTGATCTTGGTAGCGTTAAACGCTACACCGTAACTGGGTAGTTATAAAGGCGTGTACTGGATACAATAAGAAGCAAGCTTAGAGATCGTAGTGGACGTAGATAGGATTTGTCCCTCCCACATAACGGGAGCAAATATCCTAGGCCACTCGAGGGATAGTGCTTATAAAATGTCTGGCCAGACTCAAATAAATCAATATAGGATATTGATGTTATTTGCACGAATAAGGCTACTCCCAGGATCGAGAAACTATGGATTGGATATACGAGTGTGACTTGTATGTCTCGTGTCCAATCCGGATATTGGGACAAAGGGATGAGACAATTACTTGCACAAGGTTTGTCATGATGACTATTCTATTTGTTGGCTAGAATGGATGTCTTGCTAGAGGCCGCTCCATATTAGTAAATTGTTACTACCAACTAAATAGAACCTATGGGGTCACACGCCATATAGGGGTGAACTAGACATGGGAAATAATTAATTAATATGATTAATTAATTAAAAGGATCAAATCACAACAACTTGCTAACTTAGTAGGACTAATATGCAAGTTGGACTAATCCATGTATAGACATGATTAGGATATGCCAAGGTGGCCTAATTCATGTAGAGACATGATTAGGATTAATTTGCAAATAGAACTAATCCATGTATTGACATGATAAGGACTATTTTGCAAAAGGGACTAATCCGAACTTGAGTAGGATTATGAGGGGTTCTTTATGTAGTAGGACAAGGAGTTGTTGGACTATATAAAGAACACTCCTAGCTTATTTTTCTCTCTACACACTACACATCTATTTGATAGGAGAAAGGAGAGAACAAAGCGAGGAGAGAGCAAGTCCCATAGAGGGCCGAAACCCCTTGGGACCGCCGCCCCCTACCCGTCGGCCTAAAGGGAGCCGCCCCACCTCTTGGCACTCCATTGTTGGCGATTCCTTCTTCCTCCTCCATTCTTCCTAGCTAGCACATGGATTTGGAGGATCTAGATCTCACCTCTAGGCGTGGATCAACCGTAGAGACGTGACACTATTCGCGTTTGAAGTCATCAAGGAGAACCCAAAGGTGTGTTTATGATTTCTAACCCTTACCATCGTTATGTCTCTTGACTTGTGATCCTTGGAGGGTTTTGCATGGTTTTATGTTTGATTATGCTTCCGTTGTGCAATCCATGAATCAAAACCCTACAGCTATCTATCTTGAACTTGCAAAATTAGAAAAAAACTATACTCTACAGCGACCTTTACCTCTACCTCTATCTCCCTAAGCGCGTTAAAATGGCTTCGTAGCCACAGGCTCAGCCTTGACATTTGCAGTGTGCACCAAAACGGTCACGATATTGTGCAGTTGCCAAAAACTGTATAAACCTGAACCAAATAACAATACATAACAATATTAAAACACATAGCATTTTAAGTTATTTTACGGTTTTGTTGACTCAAAGACTTCTAAGTGTGTTTTGAGACATAACTGTTTAGAGTGATGAAAGACAAAGACAAAGTATTTCTAAGGCTCCAAGGCCTTGAGATACTGATCGGAGCTTCAAAGCTTTGAGAGTTGTTTTATTATTCTGTGTGATCTAATAATCTTGTGATGCAGGTGTTCTATCTGATGAGAGATTTGCTACAAATATCCTTATTATATATTCTTTATATATCTAGCAAAATTGCAGATATCTTAATCAGAGTGAATAAAAATTCTTCTGGTCTTAATATTGAAAGACCGTGAAGCATGTTCAGAGCTCCAAGGCCTTGAGATGTGCCTTAAGCTGCTGAAAGTTTTATAGAATTAACTTGATTCTCTCTTGCAGGATTTGAAATTTGTTATTATGATTGTTTAATGACTTCTATAAGTCTTAAACTAGTTTATCATGAGTAACATGTTTCAGAAGTTAATCGGGTTATTGATTGATTCATATGATCCAGCTTTTATTCAGGAACTGGAAATCTAAATAGACTTAGTGCTGTTATATTTCTGGATTTTGTTTGTTGCTGTGTTTAATGTTGTTGCAGGTTTTCTAAACGTGCAAATGAAATCTCAACAAACTCCAATGGATATCTACTCAAATCTGTTTTGAATTGCAGTTGGAAAGGATGAGAGAGGTGTGATACGTTCGTGGAAGATCAGACATTCAATCCCTCACAACTTCAGGCTTCAATCACTGCTTTCAGAAGATCAATCATTCCAGTTTTCCTGAAGAACACATCCAGGCCTTCACAAGGTTATTCTTCTACTGTGTTCTTCTACTGTATTGTAATCTGCTTATCTTATGTATATCTTAAACCTCACAAAACCTAGTGGTTGGTTGTTCAAGTGAACAACAAGAGGTTCTTGTTATCTCAACAGTTAGTAGCTGATACTAGATAGGTTTGGACCCACAAGCTGTATAGGTGTAAGGGAGTTCACTTAGGCTTGGAGATCTAGGGTTGTTTCTGTGTGAGTAATAAGAAGTGTTTGCCAATCCTGGAGGGATTAGATCCCTCAGGCAGAGATTAGGTCCACTGGATCTGAACTTTGTAAATTGCCTTGTGTTCTTTACTTTACAGTTTTGCTATTTACTTCTGCAAGCAACTCAAATCAAACTAGGTTTTATAAATTGTTTAGAACTAGTGACAGTTCAAGGCCTTGAAGCTTTCTATTTGCCTTAGAAAGTTTCGGACTAGTTTTGCGAAATCTCAAGGCCTTGAGATTTGAGTATTTCACTTGATCTCTTAGTTAAAATTTGTGTTTTAGCAAAAAGTTTCCATACTCCATTCAACCTCTCTTCTAGAGTATTTTGGTCCTGTATTTAGTCTACATTACAAACTTTCAATTAGTATCAAAGCTTGGGTCACTACTATAGATCTAACAATCTTGTGACTATGAGTAATGTAGGAGATGTTGGCTTCTCACAAGTAAGGGCAACAAACAGACCTCCATTGTTCTGTGGTGATAAGTTCATGCACTGGAAGGCATTGATGAAGATGTTCATCATAGATCAAGACATGGAATTGAGGTCAATAGTTCAGAATGGTCCTCATGAATATTTCACTACCATAGATGGAGTTAGATGCATCAAGTCTGAGGAAAATCTCTCTGTTACTGAACTGGAAAAGGTATCAAAAAATTAAAAGGCTATGAATCTGTTATACTGTGCTCTTAATGCAGATGAGTTCAACAGAGTATCAAATTGCAAAAGTGCCAAAGAAGTATGGGACAAACTTGTTGTGACATATGAAGGAACAAGTAAAGTCAAATAGACCAAGATTAACATACTTCTGAGGCAATTTGAGTTGTTCAAGATGAACTCAGATGAGACTATCAAGGAGATGTTCAAAAGATTCACTGATGTGGTGAATAATCTGGAGTCGTTGGGAAAAAAAGTCTCAAATGAGGAAAAGGTCAGGAAAATTTTGAGGAGCTTGCCAAAAGCCAAATGGGAGCCCAAGACAACAGCTATTGAGGAAGCTCAGGATTTAAGTCTTCTTCAGCTAGATGATCTACAAGGAAAGCTGCTCACTCATGAAATGTCCATGAAGGATGTAGAAGGTGATATGAGTGAAAACATCAAGAACTTAGCACTCAAGGCGAAAGACAATGAAAAATCTCAAAGCTTTGAGACTGAAGATGAGCATGATGATGAAGAGGCTTTAGCATTGATCTCCAAGGCCTTGGCAAGGATTCTCAAGAAAAAGAGAAACTTTGGTAACAGAGACTACAACAGAGAGAGATAAAGAACTTCAAGCCGGAAGGACTACAAAGGTAAGTCTTCATCACAGTCACATAAAACTAAAGTAATGAATAGTTTTGATTGTGGTGATGCAGTTCATTTAGTAAGGGATTGTCCACAAAAGAAGAAGAAAAGGAACTTTCAAAACAAAGACAGTGACAACAGAAGGAAGAAAGACATGATGGCCTCTTGGAGTGATTCTGATTCATCAAGTGATTCAGACACATAAGAAGATCAAGCAAATTTATGCTTCATGGCTAAACATGATGAAGAAAAGTCTTTAGACAGACATATTGAGGAAATGGTAAAAAATCTTCTTCCTAGTCCTTCTGATGTACTTCCTGAAATTCTCAAGAGCATGTTTTTAAATGAGGAAAGTTATAGAAATGAGATTTCTTCTTTAAAGATTAAGATTCATGAGCAGGTAAAAGAAAACCTGGACCTAGTTTTTGCCAACAAAACTGTTGAAGTTTCTAGGACAAAAATTGAAAAGGACTTCAAGGCCTTGGACAGCAGATTCAAAGCCTTGAAGGCACAGATAAAAGAGATTGTTGATCAAAAAACTCTCTTAACTGAAAGGTATGTTGATCTAAAGACTCATTCAGAGGATTTAGAGCAACAAATCTGTTCTTTGACTGAGAAACTTCAAGAGTCTAAAAAGGTCCTAGCCAGTTTTACAGGCTTAGAACATAACCTAAATCTCATTCTTGGAGGAAGTCTGAAATCAATGCATAAAAGTGGGATTGGATACAATCCATATTTTCCAAAGAAAAGCCAAACTACTTTTTTCAAATCTGGTAGCAGACATTCTCCAAAATGTCATTACCGTGGAAAAATTGGTCATATTAGATTAACTTGTCCCTTCAGAAGATCAGAACCTCACATTATGAGGAACACTTATCCTTACCAGCTTAAGGGACAGGTTAGGCAGATTTGGGTTCCAAAAGGAATTAGACCACAAAAAATGGCTGATTCTGAGTATGACTCAAAGTTCTGCACTTGGTCTAACATCCTATTAAGGCAATGAGTTACTTTTGCAGGATGTCACCAAGGCCTTAAAAGATCATAAATGGATATTAGACAGTGGCTGTTCCAGACATATGAGTGGAAAGAAGTCTCTTTTTACAGAGCTCACAGAAAAATCTAGAGGAACAATTACACTTGGTGACAAAGCAAAATGCAATATTATTGGTATAGGTAGTATTGGTAATGGTTCTACCAACTCTATCTCTGATGTCTATCTTGTGGATTGACTTAAACATAATCTTCTTAGTATTTCTCAGTTATGTGATACAGGTTATAAAGCTATATTTGACAAGGAGAAATGTGTGGTGCAAGATGAGAAATCTTGAGATTGCATACTCACTGCTCCTAGATCATATAATCAATATGCTATGAGTACTAATAGTGTTGCAGGAGACAAGTTGAAATGCCTCAAGGCTTTGAGGGAAGATTCAAAGATTTGGCATAGAAAGGTTGGGCATATTAGCATACACACCTTGAATAAACTCATCTCAAAGGATTTGGTAAGAGGATTACCATCACAAAAATTTTCAGATGATGAGGTATGCAAGGCATGCATACAAGGTAAACAAACAAGAAGCTCATTCAAGCCAAAGAACTTTGTAAGTACTTACAGACCCTTAGAACTGTTGCATATGGACTTATGTGGTCCTATGAGAGTTCAGACTCCAAAAGGTAAGAGGTATATGCTTGTGATAGTAGATGATTATTCTAGAATTACATGGGTTATGTTTATTAGAGACAAAACTGAAGCCTTATTTGAATTTTCTAGATTGTGCAAAGAGCTTCAAACTTTGAAAAATTTGCCTGTTGCATCTATTAGAAGTGATCATGGTAGGGAATTTGATCAGCTTGACTTTGATTTATTTTGTGCAAAGCATGGCATATCACACAACTTTTCTGCACCTAGAACTCCACAGCAAAATGGAGTAGTTGAGAGGAAAAATAGGGCACTGGAGGATATTTCTAGAACCATGGTACTTGAAAGTAACTTGCCAAAGTTCTTGTGGGCAGAAGCTGTTAACACTGCCCATTATGTGATGAATAGATGTTTTATTAGGCCTATTTTGAAAAAAGACTCATTATGAACTGTTTAAAGGTAGGAAGCCTAGTGTCTCTTATTTCAAACGTTTTGGTTGTATTTGTTTTGTGCATAATAATGGTAGAGACAATCTTGGTAAGTTTGATGCTAGAAGTGATGAAGGTGTATTTCATGGATATTCTCAAACTAGAAAAGCTTATAGAATTTACAATAGAAAAACCAAATTGTGGAAGAGAGTATTCATGTGATTTTTGATGAAAGTACCAAGGATTCTCTGAGTGAAAGTTTTGTAGATCTAAATTTGAACAAGTATGAGTCTGATGATGATGCTGTGAAAGAGGTCAAAGGCAAAAAAAGTGCAGAATCAATCAGCATAATCTCAAGGCCTTGAACCTCCTGCAGAGCCAAAATCTCAAAGACTTGAGACTGAAACTGAAACTTTCTATGATCCTCCTTCTACTGTTTCAAGAACTCAAAGCCTTGAAGGAACATATTCCTGGAAACCAAGGAAAAAGTTTAAGTATCTTGCATACCATCCAGCTGACAATATCATATATGATCCAACAACTGGAACTCGGACAAGAGGAAAGTTGAAGAACTTGTGTGATTTTAGTGCTTTTGTATCATTGATTGAGCCTAAGAATACAAAGGAAGCACTGGAAGATGCAGACTGGATCATTGCAATGCAAAGTGAGCTGAATGAATTTGAAAGAAACAAGGTATGGAATCTGGTTCCCCGACCAAAAGAGAAATCAGTTATAGGAACCATATGGGTGTTCAGAAATAAGCTTGATGAGAATGGAAAAGTGGGAAGGAACAAAGCCAGACTTGTGGCACAAAGATACAATCAGGAAGAAGATATAGACTATGAGGAGACATTTTCTCCTATTTCCAAATTAGTAGCTATTAGAATACTTCTTGCATTTGCATCTCACAATCACATAAAGCTTTATCAAATGGATGTCATATGTGCTTTTCTGAATGGTTATTTACAAGTAGATGTTTTTGTGGCTCAACCTCCTGGTTTTGAAGATGAAAACTTCCCTGATCATGTTTACAAATTAGAAAAAGCTCTTTATGGTTTAAAACAAGCTCCAAGGGCTTGGTATGATAGACTCTCAAAGTTTTTACTTGACAATAATTTCAAGAGAGGTCTAGTAGATAAAACTATTTTTATTAAACATCATGAAACTGACTTGTTAGTAGTTCAGATCTATGTTGATGATATCTTTTTTGTTGCTTCTAATGATGCTCTTTCAAAAGAGTTCTCTAGTCTAATGTGCAGGGAGTTTGAGATGAGCTTAATGGGAGAACTGAATTCTTTCTTGGACTTCATATTTTACAAATGAAGAAAGGGATATTTGTACATCAAGGAAAGTATACCAAGGACTTGTTGAACAAATACAATATGACACAGTCCACGGTACTCAAAACTCCTATGCGTTCACCACTCTATTTAGACAAGGATTCAAATGGTAAGAGTGTAAATCAAATGGAGTATAGAGGTATGATCGGATCACTTTTGTGCTTAACTGCTAGTAGACCTGATATTATGTTTAGGGTTTGCATGTGTGCAAGATTTCTGGCAGATCCTAAGGAAAGTCATTTAACTGCAATCAAGATAATTTTTAGATATTTGAAGGGAACCAAATACTTGGGGCTTTGGTATCCAAGGAGATCTAACTTTATGTTGAGTGGCTATTCAGATGCAGATTTTGCAGGATATAAAGTGGATAGGAAGAGTACTTATGGATGTTGCCAGTTTCTTGGATCTTCACTAATCAGTTGGCATTCCAAGAAGCAAAATTATGTAGCATTATCAACTGTAGAAGCTGAATACATTGCAGCTAGAGCTTGCTGTTCACAAGTTTTGTGGATTGCTCAACAGCTTATAGATCTTGGCTATAACTTCAGAAATGTTCCTATTCATTGTGACAACACTAGGGCCATTTCAATCTCTAAGAATCTTGTACAGCACTCAAGAACCAAGCATATAGATGTAAGGCATCACTTTCTTAGAGATCATGCAGACAAAGGTGATGTTGTTCTATCTTTTATTTCTACTTCTATGCAGATTGCTGATATTTTCACTAAACCTCTACCAGATGATAGGTTTTCATCCCTAAGGCTTGAACTGGGTATGTTAAACAAGGATGCATTGGTTTAGGGGGAGTATTAGTACTTACCTGTGTTCATGTATTTAAATCTAAAAGCCTTGAGATTATACTTTCCAAAGTCTTGAAAGTATAGTTCAAAGCTTTGAAATTTCTAAAACTGCAGAAAATCTGAAGGCCTTGGGATTGTTCTCACAGGTCTTGAAACATCTGTAGTTTTTTTTAAAAAATGGATCACCAAATATTATATGT
Organism: Linanthus parryae; assembly: GCA_023055425.1. Lineage (NCBI taxonomy): Eukaryota > Viridiplantae > Streptophyta > Magnoliopsida > Ericales > Polemoniaceae > Linanthus > Linanthus parryae. The sequence continues at coordinate 94,725,979 of JALGPY010000001.1, forward strand.
TATCTTTTTAGATAATTGTATAATATTTGAATTACTCAGAGAATTTTTTAAAATATCCGAAAATATCTTGTAAATATGTTTTGCATGTTGACTTCAGTAGGGTACTTTTTAAACTCAATTTTTTCAACCTACTTAAGCTGAAAGTCAGGGCTTTTCTTCTTCATTCTCTCTCAATTCTCTACGTCTCTCTGCTCTCTCTCTCTATCTCTCTCAATCTCATCCTTCTCTCATAACTCTAATCCCACAATGGAGCGCAAATCAGCCAGGATTCAACAAGAAGGATAAGATTGTGATCTCTGTTTCAGATTCAGAAAACACACAGAGCTTGCATGAAGACTCGCCTCCAGCAAAGAAGATCAGAACAGAGAAAGGAGATGAAGGTTCAAGTTTTGATCCATAGAAGGAGACAGAGGTTTAGGGTGATGATCAACCTAGGTCGGACAAGAAAAAAGGGGGAGAGAAGAAAAAGGTTGTTGAAGAAGAAAAATGGAAATCTGCTAAGGAAAGCAAAAAGAAGTATACTGAAGGAGAACCAGAGAAGGAGAAACCTGCTAGAAGAAATCAATGGTTAAGCAAGCTGCTGCTGCAACCAAAAAGGGTTATAAAGGAAAAATGTACTTCCTTCTGATTGGTTTGTGAGTTCAGAAGTTAGGACAGTTTGGATGCAAGGGTATGCATCATCTAAGGTTGCTTTCTATAGTATGATCTCTGAAGAGTTATTAGATAAACTGGATATTGACTGTATGAGGAAGTTAAGGGAATCTGCAGTTTGGAAGGTTTTAACTCCTAGTTCAAAAGCATATCCTAGGTTAACTAGGTTGTTTTATCTGAATTAGGTTCAAGAAGGGGAAGATAAAATGGTGTTAACCTCTAAGGTGGATGGGATAAATTTAAGGCTAGACCATAGGGATTTTGCCAAGGTCTTGGGCATTCATAGGAAGTCAAATGTTGCTGATAGGAAGGAATGTCTAGAAAAAGCCAAGACCATGTTCTTTATTGGTGATGTTCCCACTGGTCCTAAACAGTTGACACACTATGTGCTCAACTGTGAAGCTAAAATTCTGTTTACAATTCTGATGAGAAGTGTTGTTCCTAGGGAAAACTCAAGAGAGTTGGTTACTGATAAGGTTCTTATCCTGATGTACTTGATATGTCAAGGGTTTGAGATTGAATTGCCAACAGTGATCATGGAGCATATGATCTAATGTGCTACCAGAACTAGAAATCATCCTCTTCCCTATGCCAACTTGTTACCTCTTTTCTTTGAGCATTTTGAGGTACCTGTAAAAGGAGAGGAGAAGATAACTGGTGGTTTGTGATTAATTGATGAGACTGCTTTACAGAGAATTGTTGTGGTTCATACAGGAAAGGGACATTGGAAGTTCTATTCAGAGTTGTCCAAAGCTGATCTTGAGGAGAAGGATTTTGTCAAACCTAAGGGGGGCTACAACATCAAGGGGACAAGAAAATGAGGATTACTCTGTTTGTTGAGAAGTTTGAAGAACAACAGGTTGAAATTGAAGATCTTAGACAGAGGCTGTTTGATCTATCTTCTGAGTTTAATCAGTTCAAAGGCTTGATGAATGTGATGAATGGAAAACTGGATGTTGTCATCAAAGGTTTGAATTTGGAGATGATCCCTTCTGCTACTAGTCATGACACTAGTGTTGACTCAGATGAAAGGCTAGGTGAATTCTTGAAGAAGAAGAAGAAGAAGAAGAAGAAGAAGAATCCTATTCCAGTTGTGCTCACTTCAAAGGATCTATATGAGCAAACTGATGAAGAAGAAGCTGGAGAAGACAAAGGTGTTGATGCAACTACAGAGGGTGATTCAGTGCAGGTTAAGGACAAGAAAGTGGATGAAATCATTGAGGAAAATATTGCTGAGGTAGATGTTGAACAAGAAGAGAATCAGTCTGCAGAAGATGCTGAAAGTGATGAAGAGGTTGGAGAAGGCTCAGGGAAAGGTCAAGCATCAAAGAAGAAGTGAAGATTTGAGAAAGCCAAAGCCGTGATCCTTTCTTTCTTTCTTTATTTCTTTCTTTCTTTCTTTTTCTTCTTCTCTGTTCTCAAGGACTTGACATTCAATAGGAACTTATTTTGTTTAAACTAAGTTTTTTTAAGACTCTGAGTAATGATCCAACATTTCTTCACCTTTATTTGATGAAAGTCAAAAAGGGGGAGAAGTTATCTGTGCTATTTGTGATTACTCTTCAATGTTTAGATAATAAAATCAGTTGTTTTGTTACATTGTTATTTGTACTATCAAGTGTTACTGTTTGTTTGCTACTTCTGCAAATGATGATATCCAATTCTTACAAAACGTTGCAGGGATATTTACACAAGATTATGGGTTTTGTCTTTCATCAAGGGGGAGATTGTTGACTCAAAGACTTCTAAGTGTGTTTTTAGAAGTAACTGTTTAGAGTAATGAAAGAAAAAGAAAAAGTATTTTAAGGCTCCAAGGCCTTGAGATACTGATCGGAGCTTCAAAGCTTTGAGAGTAGTTTTATTATATTGTATGATCTATTAATCTTGTGATGCAGGTGTTATATCTGATGTGGTAAGATCAGAGATTTGCTGCAAGTATCCTTGTTATATATTCTTTATATATCTAACACAATTGCAGATATCTTTATCAGAGTGAATCAAAGATTTCTGGTCTTAATATTGAAAGACTGTGAAGCATGTTTAGAGCTCCAAGTCCTTGAGATGTGCCTTAAGTTGCTGACAGTTTTACAGAATTAACTTGATTCTCTCTTGCAGAATTTGATCTTTGTTATTATGATTGTTTAATGACTTCTATAAGTCTTAAACTAGTTTATCATGAGTAACATGTTTCAGAAGTTAATCAGGTTATTGATTTATTCATATGATCCAGTTTTTATTCAGGAACTGGAAATCCAAACAGACTTAGTGCTGTTATATTTCTGGATTTTGTTTGTTGCTGTGTTTAATGTTGTTGAAGGTTTTTCAAACGTGCAAATGAAATCTCAAAAAAATCCAATGGATATCTACTCAAATATGTTTTAAATTGCAGCTAGAAAGGATGAGGATTTGCAAGAACTGAGATCCTAAAATCTCTCATTCAGTTGCAGAGAGTGGATAAAAGACTGCTTTGAAATTTGAAAAAAAAGAGAAGCTTGCACAGAACTGAGAGAGGTGTGATACATTCGTGGAAGATCAGACATTCAATCCCTCACAACTTTAGGCTTCCATCACTGCTTTCAGAAGATCAATCATTCTAGTTTTCCGGAAAAACACATCCAGGCCTTCACAAGCTTATTCTTCTACTGTGTTCTTCTACTGTATTGTAATCTGCTTATCTTCTGTATATCTTAAACCTCACAAAACCTAGTGGTTGGTTGTTCAAGGGAACAACAAGAGGTTCTTGTTAGCTCATTAGTTAGTAGATGATACTAGATAGGTTTGGAACCACAAACTGTATAGGTGTAAGGGAGTTCACTTAGGCTTGGAGATCTAAGGTTGTTTCTGTGTGAGTAATAAGAAGTGTTTGCCCAATCATGGTGGGATTAGATCCCTCAGGCAGAGTTTAGGTCCATTGGGACTGAACTCTGTAAATTGCCATGTGTTCTTTACTTTAGAGTTTTGCTATTTACTTCTGCAATCAACTCAAATCAAATGAGGGTTTATGAACTGTTTATAATTGGTGACAGTTCAAGGCCTTGAAGCTTTCTGTTTTCCTTAGAAATTTTCTGACTAGTTTTTCAAAATCTCAAGGCCTTGAGATTTGAGTCTTTCACTTGTTCTCTTAGTTAAAATTTGTGTTTTAGAAAAAAGGTTCCATACTCTATTCAACCCCCCTTGTAGAGTATTTTGTTCATGTATTTAGTCTACATTACAAACTTGAGGTTTCAATTCTGCGGTATATATGAAAAAGCACAAAATGCAATTAATTTACTAGAATATAGATCGATAAGATTTTGAGATGTTGGTTAGTTTGCTAAAATGCGGGCAATCCAACCGAACACTTGAGGGAAAACTAACTGGTAAATTCAATGTGCAAGGTTCTTTAAAGATAGCGACTAGCACAACGAACCAAACAATTGATAATTACCAAATGAACACCCTTGAATTCGGTTTTCAACAAGAGAACATGGAATTGGAAACAGCATCAGAGAGCATGGGCACCTGCGGCACTGTAACGGCTCAAGATGATGTCACTTGTCAGTTCGTTATGGCTTGACGTCAATCTCCGAAGTATTCTCGAACTTAATGAATCGGATCGTCTCAGTGACTTGTCGATCCGCATAACAGACCGGGCACACTACGAAGCAACACCACGAAATTGAAAATTCCATGGAGATTGTTTTGTAGTGGCCGCGGTCTGTTATGCGCCTAGGGCAGCCACCCAGGAGGGCTAATTTATGAAGTTCGAGGATCGTTTGGAGACGTCTCGAAGACATGGTGGGAAACAGAGTAGCAACATTAGCCAGAGCCGTACCGGCAGCGCAGTTGCCCAAGGTCAGTCATGCTAATTTTGGAATTCCATGTTCTCCTTGTTGAAAGGCGACTTAATGGGTGTTGGAATGGTATTTGTCGAACAGTTGGGTTGCAAAATCTAGCCACTTAACTGGAACCCTGGAAAAATAGTACAAAGAAAAACTAACAATTTGATTGTGAAGGAAAATTAAATTTAACAGAAGAACAACTAGTACAAAACAGTATCTTACACATGAACAACTTTCTGAAGTTACAAGACTTTTACAATAAGAGTTATGGGAAACTTCATGCATGCGTATGTTCATCATTTGTCTCATTAATGATGCCTTAATCCAGCAATTGGAATGTTACGTAGGATGAACACTATAAAACTCCCTACCTCCGTTCTGCTTTTCCACAGATCCACACCCAATTACAGTGTCTTTCTCTTATCCCCCCACCCCCAAATCCCCAACTAGTGATATGAGGAAACTTGCCAAGACTTTCAAGAAACTTGGGCAGCCAAGTTTTGTTATGAAATCCCCCGATAAGAAAGTGAAAAGGAAGAAAAGAAAAGGCAAAATGACAAAGAAGATTCAACCTCGTGGAAAGAAAGTGAACATAAATAAAAGGGTTGCACGAGTTGAAACAGTCTATGATGCCATGACCTTAGCAGTGCTCCCTCCTATGGAAGGCACTCCTGTGTCCACTGATGTTATTTTGGCCCTGCCTGCTTCTGATGTTTAGACCATGTTTTCAGTTCTTTTATTTTGGTTAGTTGTTTTTTTTTTTTTTTTTTTTTTTTTTTTTTTTTTTTTAATTCTTAATGTAATTTGGGGAGTGACAGTTTCTATATATGAACCATTCACTTTTGTCACTTTCCAGTTTGTTTATTGAACTTTAACATCCATTTTTTTTGTGTGTTTCACTTGTTCTTCATGTATTAACATGCTCAGATTCGGCAATTATCAGAACAAAAATAGAAAACCAATCTCTCAACAAAAGATTACCAGTTTCATGAAGATGTGAACTATAATTTAACAACAAACATGTTTTTACTATAATTCAACAATAAATTTGAACACATTGCAACTATAATTCAAGATGATGGTTGAAAAGGAAAGAAGACGTACGACAACAAAGTGCAGGTATGACAGTGCTCTACGTCTTCACTGCTCGCCCATCGAGATGCTCAACAAAGCAGAGGGGGTATAGCTATACGGCTTGCCGTCAATGTCCAAAGTATGGTCAAACTGAGTGACGTGCCTCCACTGGGTGGCGCATAGCAAACTGGTGCAACTACAAACGAACACCATAGAATTGAAAATTCCATGAGTATTGTTTTGTGGTTGCACTGATTTGTCGGGCAGGCACCCAAATGGGGCAGGTCATCGAACTTGAGGATCGGCTGAGACAGTCCTTACCAGACAACAAAAATTTAAACCAATTCGAATAAGACAATATTTAGAAAATGATAAATATTAAGCTAAGACTAAAACATTAAAATAATTGAACAACTAGTTTCATGTCAATTATCAGAACAAACATGTTTCGGCAATTATCAGAACAAAAATAGAAAACCAATCACTCAACAATAGATTACCAGTTTCATGAAGATGTGAACTATAAGTTAACAACAAACATGTTTTTACTATAATTCAACAAACAATTTGAACACATTGCAAGTATAATTGAAAACATATTACCAATTTCATGCAAGCTCAACTACAATATAAGAAGAAATTAACAATTTCATTCTATTTCAACAATAATCAATAGATTATTGTTGATTATTGAAGCTCCCAAAAGAGGGTTACATGAAGACCTAATTCTAGAACAACTTGTTCCAGAATTAAGGCTTCATGTAACCCTCTTTTGGGAGCTTCAATAACCAACAGAAATCAATCAACCATCTCTATCAACGATTTAGATGGTTGGTTTCAAAATCAAAATACATAATGAAAAAAAAATTAAAACATGAACTTACAGTTCCACAGAAGGGTCGACGATGGTGTATTGGGTTTGAAGGCGATTCCTCTTTGTTGTGGCTTCTGGGTTAGATGGCGATTCCTCTCTCCATTCTCTCTTATTTTCTCTTTTTGTTCTCCCTTCTCTCTCTATTGTGTTCTTGTGGCTTCTCTCCTCCTTAGACTTCTCTTCTCCTCTCTTCTCTCGTCTCTCTATTCTTCTCAAATTTTCATTCCCCAGTAGCTAGGGTTTATGTCTCTTCCGGTGCGGGCTATCCAAATTTTCGCCCCAAAATTTGGCGGATAAATCAAAGTAATTTAACGCCTGTTAAGTTGACCATGTACGGCGAGAAACCTCGTCGTATAAGACAACAACCAACGGCGTTAGGAAACTCTCGCCGTTTATATTAACGATTTTTTACCGGGATAATAAAATGTCGTCGTTACTAATTATTACTCGTCGTTTATAATATCAGTATCAACGAAGAACTTATATCTCGTCGTATTAACTACAAATCTTGTCGTTTATGCTGAATTAAATACGGGCCCATGATTTTATCGCTGCATAAGATAAATTTAAGCGAGAATATGAATAATCGCAGTTACTGATGCAATGAACGGCGATATATTGTCTTGCCGCGCGAACTTTAGTTCATCTTTGCCATGCTTGTGTTCATTTCTAGTAGTGCCCACATACATCAGTATGCACGAGTGCCAATTGCTCACTAGTCCTCTCACCTTTCTTATTGAAAGGGGAATTTGTCATCTTTCGTAATAAAAAAGTTTCACATGTCTCATATGATTCAAAATCAAATGTGTCTAGAAATCTATCCTTATGGAGTCTAGATACACGTTTCTCCTTTATGTGGCATGGACGACAGTGTCATAGATAAGCATGATTTAAATCATCATTTTAATCCTCTTGGTATTTATGTTATAGGAAGGATTACTAGGACCAAGGATATATAATCCTGTAAGGTCACAAGTTTCATGGACTTGAAATACTAAGCTATTTCAAGGCCTTAAACCAGGATTCAAAGCCTTGAAACTGTCTGGCCTGTATGCATGTTCTAAGGGGGAGTTTTTCTAAACTCTTCTGATTAAATTCTATATCTCTCACTCCTATGCTTGATGTGTTTTTTATTTGATGATGAAAGAAAAACTGTTTTGATATATTTAACATCGTTTAATCCATCTGTTTGACTCAGTTTTGCAAGGAATTTTTATTTCCTAACTTTGCAGGATTGGTTTCCTAATCTGGATTTTGAAAGAAAGGAAACATTAAGAGAAGATGATTATGTGATCAATCAGACATTCATGACAGCTTCTTAATTTGTTTAAACACAAGATCACAACAATATCTCTGAAGATTATGATCAACTATCCATTGGAGAAGGATGTTCAGAGAGTAAAAGTTGTTGCCTACATAACAGGAAGTTGTTGCTGAGAATCAGGGAATATTGGCAGAGCTTCAAACAGTATAAATAGAGCTCATTTTTAAGAAACAAAAAAAGAATACTCAACGTGCAAAAAGAGAGACACATTTCTGGATTGACAAGCACCAAATAAGTTCATAATTATCACAGAAGATCACTGCACTCTTCACTGAAGTTCTACACTTTAGTGTTCTTATGTCTTGTGCCTTATTTGTAGATAATTCTTGTAATACTTCTCTATTTCATTCTCAAGGATTTTTCAAAGTGAACAATAGAAAATTAATAGTTAATCAGTTAGCTAGAGCAGGTAAAAGATAGGTTAGAGAGAACCACAAGCAGTAACAGAGTAAGGCAACTCTATGTGCTTGAGATCTAGAGCTTATCTTTTGATTAATAATAATTGAGTTGAAAATCCTGTAGGGAGAAGATCCCTAAGGTAGAGATGTAGGTCCAAGTGGACTGAACTCTATAAATCACTTGTCTCTTGCATTTACAGTTCTTTTACATACTTTATTTTTACAGCATTCAAACTAGTCTATTTTCAATGGTTTAAAACTCTTTTCAAGGCCTTGAAAAAGAGTTGTCTGTTTATTTCATACTGTATTTCATTCCAATAGCTTAAAAATGTTTTCAAGGCCTTGAAATCCTTTTTCAACTTTTGAAAAAGTTGGCATACTCTAATCAACCCCACCCCCCCCCCCCCCCTTCCAGAGTATTTGTGCTGCATATCCATCTGCATACTCCCCTTTCAAATCCATTAAATAATTGTGTACTACAACAGTGAATACTATCAAAATAAATGGAGAAACAATTTTCCTTTATTGAAATAGCAAAACCTTCCTCGTCCAAACAAGAAATAGAAATAATGTTTCTTCTCATAGCAAGCACAAAATTGCAATTATTTAATACTATAACTAATCCTGAAGGCAAAGACAGCTCGTACACGCCCACAACCAATGCAACAACCTTTTCTCCATTCCCAAAGCGCAAATCTATCTATCCTTTAGCCAATCTTCTACTTCTCTTTAGATCCTGCACATTGCGACAAATGTCAGATCCACATCTAGGATCCAATACCCAAGATGAAGAGATAGTTAAATTGACATCTATAACAAAAATACATGGTGGTGGTGGAATCACTATTCCAAGCCTCTTATCTTCTAGATACTTTGGGCAGTTCCTCTTCTAGTGTCTAGACTGACGTCTGTAGTGACAATCACCTTTAGTCACGCCCTTGGCAACGCCACTAGCAGGTTTAAGGGCAGCTTCCTTAGGTTTGGCAACTAACTTGCCTTTTCCTTTGGAGGTAGAAACAAACCTTTTTCTCTTCCCTTTTCTAAACATCATTATGGCTTTGCCCTTTACCTTATTGATTCTTTGCCCAGCTTTCCTCAACATATTGAGTAGATCTGGCAGAGGCTTGGCGATCTCATTCATGTTATAGTTCATGATGAACTGTCAATAACTATCAGGCAACGATTGCAAGATGAGATCATTCGCCAACTCTATCCCCCACGGGAAACCCTTCGCGTGTGAGGCTCTCCAAGTACCCGATCATACGGAGCACGTGGGGTCCCACAGGGTTTTCCTCTGACACATGACATTTGAACAATTCCTTGGAAACTTCATGCTGCTCAACCCGTGCCTGCTCTTCAAATAGCTGCTTCAAGTAAATGATCATATCAAACACAGCCATGTTCTCATGTTGCTTCTGAAGCTCAGAGTTCATGGTGCAAAGCATAAGGCAAACCGCATCATTAGCATCGTCAATGAACTTCTGATGTGCCTTTAGGGCTGCAGGGGTATTATTTTCTGGAACTGCAGGAACTTCTTCCTCTAGAGTGTACAGTTTCTTTTCCTGCTTGAGAACGATTCTCAAGTTCCTGTACCAGTCTGGAAAGTTGGTTCTAGAAAGCTTGTCATTCTCAAGGACGGCTCGTAGGGAATGTGATTAATTGATGAATTGTTTGCCATTGGAATTCTACAAAGTGAGAAATATACAAGTTTTAGTATTTTGTAAACAAATAACTACATATAATAATGGCTAGAATATTAAACATACCTCCCACTATTTTCTCACATTAATAATCCTCAATATTAATGCGGAAAATATCATTATATTTTCTAGTGGGTCCAAGATCCCTATTTCACTTATTTTTTAGCTTGCTTTGGCAAGTCACCCAAAAATTAGTTATTTAGGTAGGAACATTTCCAATTGCATCCTTATGAAACTCTTGGTTCAATTGGGCAAATATTTCCTTATATATCTATCACATAGATAATCTCAATTGTTTGCCTCTACGCTTTTAATCAAATTAAAATCACCAAGTTGCGTCCAAGCTTTTAACTATAAAAATTGCACATTACTTGCTTGTGTCATCGCATCACATCGTGATGAACCAAGTCGCCCTGCTTTGGCACGCACGAGCTTGGTAAAGCATGAACATGATGATTGTTTAAGTATCGAGAGGGCAAAATGCAATATTTAAATATGAGGGATTTTCCTTTCAATTTTAATTGTTTTGTTGATCCATATCAACTGGTCTACTTATTTTGAGTTGGGAAAACTCGCAAATAAAATATCTGGGTTGTTAATTATCTTATTATCAATTTTGCATGCATCGTCCATACACCAACAATAAATAATAAGATAATAAATAAACAACCACAAACAAAAATTGAACGTGATATGGATATGGCCTCTAAACTTAGATATTCCCAAGCCAATGAGAATATCTATGAACCCTAAAAAATATCAAGCTCATCTCCATGTGCCTCCATCTTTTGGTCCATGGAGCTGTGGAATGCTCCATGCTTCTTAGTCTTGTGGAATGCTCCATCTTGTGGTCCTTCAATTCTTTAGGCTTCTTCTCCATATCTTGGCTATCATCTATTATATCGAATACTAGCTAGCATCCATACTAAATAGATAGATCTCACAAGTTGAGAAGAAGACCGGCTCGCAGGCCGTAAAACCTAATTAACTATAACATTAATTTTATCAGCTCGTAGGTCATAAAAACAAACAACAAAAATTAAAGATTCATAACATCCACATCTAAGGCCATATCCAATCACCATGCTAATAGCACATAATCAGTTAAAACCCAATTTTAACACGCTTAGTCAATTTTAGTTGATTTTTTATGAACTAAGGTCAAAACGGTCCAAGAGGCCCACCATCATTATGGCTGAACCGCTAAAAGACCGCCACAAGCCTTGGGGCCGGCCAGCCCCTAGCCCACACGGCTAGGTCGTGCGCTAGGGAAGCCCGGCCCCTTGGTCGCGGCTACCTTGGGTGGCAAAAATTGAGGGGCGGTCCCCTAGGGGAGCAAACCTCTTTAAGTGTTGTTTCCAAAACAACTCCTTCTTTCTTGATGCCCAAGTTTAGTAGTTTTCAAATTGAAGAAACCCCTTTTTCCAACTTGTGCCCAAACTCAAGTTTTCTCGATACAAAATTTCACATTGTATGTGATCAAAATTCACTAACCCTTACATCCAATGTAATATTAGGTCTTGTTTGGAATAATCATGTAGAAATTGCATCAATTATGATTGGTTTGTCCGTTTACGCGATAAACAATAATTAAAGTGTAAAATATACATAATCGTAACATATGCTCTCTGACCTGTGGCTTTGATACCACTATAGGGTTTTGTAACGGATTACGCAGAGGAAAAACAATAATAATTATCTGCACAAGAACCTCCAAGGAATACCGGAAGAGACATCATAACGATAGTGAAGGTTCTAGTAACAATTACCTTGTTTGTCTCCTGTGATGACTTCAAACGCAAAATATTGTTTGCGTCTCTACGGCTAGTCCACGCCTAGGATCAAGATCTAGATTTCTCCACGTCTTGTGCTAGAAACGGATACCAAAATAGGCTCGGCCTCTTCTTGGTCTACGGGTAGAGGTGGGCGGACAGGTCTAGGCTTCGACCTAGGCTTGTTTTGCTCTCTCCTTGCTTTGTTCTCTCACTCAAAGTATGTTATGAGCATTAGTGAGAAAATAAGCTAGGAGTGTCCTTTATATAGTCCAACAACTCCTTGTTAACTACATAAAATCCCCTCTCCTAATCCTATCCATACACGGAATACTCGAACTTGCAAATTAGTCATACTAAGTTTGCAAGTAGTTGCGTATTGATCCTTCTATTAAATTAAAAATATTACTTAGTTCCCAGGTCTAGTTTAATCCATATGGCGTGTGACCCCATAGGTTTCTACTTAGTTGGTAATTAATATTACTAACATGGAGCGGTATCTAGCAACACATCCATGCCACACAACTAATAGAAATAGTCATTACTTTGACAAAGGTGCAAGTATTGTCTCTTCCCTTTGCCTCTATATCCAAAATGGACACAATACATACAATTCACACTCGTATATCCAATCCATAGTTTCTTGATCCTGGGAATAGTCTTATCCATGCAGATAACATCAATATCCTATATTGATTTGTCTGAGTCTCGCCAGACATTCTATAGCACCATCCCTCGAGTGGTCGTGGATATTTTCTCCCGTTATGTGAGAGGAACAAATTATATCTACATTACTACCATCTATAAGCTTGCTTCATATTGTGTTTGATAAGGGTCCTTATTGCTACCCATTCACGGTGTAGCGTTTGCCGATATCAAAACACATTAGTCCACAACTACAGGATCTAGTGACTTCAAGTCTAAATATAACAATACCGTTGTCACTACGAGAAGCACTTGTGTTGGATCGTGATATCTCCATATCAATTCAATATGCTATTACCCTTAATGCATACCCATTTGTTGGATCGTGATATTTCCATATCAATTCAACCCCATATTAGTCTACAGTTGGTCTTCCAATTAATGAGTATAATTGACTAGGGATATTTAATATAAACAAACATATTTTTAATCTAATGAAAATTTATTATATTAAATATCTCCATAAATAATACAAAGAATATTAGCCAAAAGTAATATTCATACTAAATAAGATTGCCTCTAGGTTCCAACAGAACCTACCTAACTCGACTCCCGCTATCATGAATCATAGAAAAGGGCTATCTTAACAACAGATGAAAGTCACAATGAAAGGCTTCCTAGGCTAGCGGCTTCTTTGTTGCTTCTTTCTTCTAATGATTTGAATTGTAGAATATATAGCAACCTTCAAACTGAAATCCCTAAAAATCCTCCAAGGATCTATGACTCTCAACAGCTCAATTCCAACGGCTAGCTACTTGATTTCCTCAGTTATTTTGATTTGATCTTCCATATGTAGGTTTGAGTAAGGTCCAGGCACCATTCCATAATAGTAGGATCAATCTGTAGACTTTATTTTCCAAGCATACAAACATCAAATAAGAAAACTTGCTAAACCTGTGTGCACAAGAGATTCTGGCGGGGAGACCTCCGTGTACACCGTATGTAGAGAATCAGAGATGGCACAGGAAGAGTCGGGTTGTGTGTAGGGAGAGAGTAAGGCAGTAGTAATGTCTGAGAGAGAGACAGAGGTTTGGCAGAGCTTCCGTGTATGGCTAGTGTGTCCTCCTTTGTATGGAAAGGTTAACGTCCTATATATGGCAGGGAACGTGACCGTTGTAGTGTGGTTAATGCGCCCATTAATGGCGGCTTAATTAGCTTAACCACAACGGCACGTTCGTCCTCATATATAGGGACCGTTACAGCACGTTATGCGCGAATACCGGAACCGTTACGGGGTTGACCGGATTGACCGGGTTTATGGAGCCCGTGCCATAAATCTCTCAAAGCAGTTACTAAAGGTCGCGCGCGGGCTTGACTCGCACGCGACAGGGCTTACTCTAGCCTCCAAACCACTAAGTCCCTACAAGTCCCGTGCAGTGGTATGCGAGGGCTTTGTCTCGCAGCCCCCACATGGATCAGCGCGGCTGGTGATCCAGTGTGTGTGGAGCACAATATGGTGTGCTGGATGGTTGCCACTTGGCCAAGATCTGTCAGCTCAGAAAGCACTATCTACATTAGCCCCCTTTCTGCGCGTGAAGACTCATAGCTGTATAGACTTCCATGCGCGGAAACCAACATACGCGTCGCCGCCACGCACCGATTCAAATACGAGTAAGTTCAGCCCCCGTGCGTGCCATTATGACCTAAAACCCCTAGAGTCGTGCCGTCTGGCCTTTAGGGTTTTAGGCATGACGTCAGCTTGTCCTGTGATTGCGCGATTCGACGGTGACGGTTGCGATTCGACTACTGAAAGGACGCAACCCTTCATTGTTTTTGGATAAATACTTTGTACTCTCCATTGTTGCAAAGCATCACTTCTTTCTCTTAAAGTGAATGATACCCGGAAGTCTTCGAGAGCAGATTCACATAATCAATCACCAGTTCAGAACTGCAAATCGTCTTCTTCAATTGTGTGTATCCAAGCAAGCTTCACAAAAACAAGGTTGGCCTTGTTCAATTTCGATTTAAAATATTAGTATATGCTTTGAACTGCGTTGGATCTTCAAACCCATGACATATTATCTGTTGAAACTTGTGAAGAAACTCCAATCTTTGAACCCAATTTTGATTTACCCTTCAATGATAAGGACCTTGGATGTAAGGTTTTGAAATCCCTGGTAATGCAAACAATTTCCAACCTCTAATTTCTAAAATTGATACCAGAAACTGTTCATCTTTATTCCCATAGATCTTTAATCTCGGAATTCAAACTCAAGTGTGCATATTTCTCTCCCCTTTTTCTTGCTCTTCCGCAGGAATGGCCAAGACAAACGGAACTAGACCCACCAAGGAGGACGAAGAAATACCTGACCTTCCACAAGTGTTATGGCGAAAAGCCCCCTATCTGGGCGGCAAAGATTTCTACCACGCGAGGGTTAAGGCAAAGAAACTGCCTGCTTCTGTCCCTAATGAGGGATTGCTAACGTTAACTCCTCCAGTTAACTCAGCCTTGCTCGAGTTGATTGGCTCCGAGGACGTGGTTCGATTGGGAATCGAAAATGGGTACTTCCCGTATGCTGCGATTTCCACCCAAGCTTTTGTCCAGAAATTGGACTACATGGATGAGTGGATTGACCATGTGTTGACCGATCATGCTGCGACCCTCAACGAGGCCGGCGTATACTTCGCCGTTCGTGCTATGAAGGGTGCTGCCGTGAAGCTGGACCAGTCCATGCTTCTAAACCTTCTTTCCCGCTACTCGCCCGCGACTCACACTTTTCACTTTGCTGAGTTCGAGGCTGCCCCCTGACACGATTTCTTACGTGTTACCGCAAGTGCACGGTTCAAGTAATATAGGGCTGGTATTTCAACCCCGAGTTATCGATCCCATGAGGACAGTGTTACTGTGTAATCAGAAACTGAGTTTAAAGAGTGAAGACGTAAAAAGTAAAAGGAGTAAAAACAGAATTAAACTGTATTTTTGGTAATTTTCTGGTAATAGAGTCTCGAAGTAAAAACTAGGGTTTTGGGTACCTAGGTTTCCAGGATCCCCTAGGGTTACTATTCAGCTTTTCAGTTTTTCCGATTCAGAATCACACAGCAGTTTTGTTTATGCCAGCATACCATTGATACAATCTCCTCTCGGTCTCATGCACCTGTCACTCTCCTGCAGATTTTCGGGTCCTCTCTGTCCACCTAGATCTGCAGGTTTGTTCTAAGGCTGCTAGGGTTACAGGTTCTCCTCTCGGTCTCCCCCTAAACGTCTAGCAGTTGGTCTTATGCTTCTGGGCTAGCCCCCTGATTCTCTTCACCTCTCGGTCCATCAAGGCAGAGTACTAAATCCTGTCTTCTCTTCCTAACTCTCACTGGCCACTCTCGCGCACCGGATCCTGTCTGTAACACTCCAGGTTCATGACTCCGTTCATGCATAAACAGTAAAAACCAAAGACAGAATAATAAACAAAACCTCTACTGTATTAAGATTTAAACAATCATGAATCCAAAGTCGGGATAAACTAAGTTGCTGAAATCATAAACCCTAGGTTCACCGAGAACCTAGGTAAAAAGTTTAGCTAATAAAAACTAACATAAAGAAGAGAAGAGAATCAAACAGGTGACGGAAATCTGGCGATTTCCGGGACTGCTCCGGTGCTCCCTGTCTCTGCTGTGTCTGACTCTGATTCTGTGTCTGTCTGTCCTGTGTTCTGTGTTGTGTATGCTGTATCCTGAAACTGCTGGGCAGAGCTGCTTTATATACTGCTGAAGTTTCCCTAATCCTGTGCTGAAATTCCTATTCTGCCCCTGTCTAAACCGCCCTGGGAAGCTTCTGGAAATCCTGTCCTGCGTCTGAACGCACCTTCCTGCTGACTTTGACTTTTCTGACGAAGTTTGACTTTTTCCACCGTCTTCAGAAATTCTGAAAATCTTGACCTGCGTTTGAACGCAGAGGTTGCGTTTGAACGCACATTTTGAGAGTTGACTTTTTGACTTTGACTTCCGTTGACTTTTGGGTGTGCGTTTGAACGCACAATGTGCGTTTGAACGCACATACTTAGTCTTCTGGTTGATTTCTGCCTGATTCTGACCTTTCTGAAATTTGAAGTTTCCTGCGTTTGAACGCAGGATGTGCGTTTGAACGCACGTACTTAGTCATTTTCTGGCAATTTTTCCCTGTCTGTTGCAACACTGTGCTGTGCGTCTGAACGCAGGATGTGCGTTTGAACGCACAACACTTAGTCATTTTTCCGTCCTGTTTTCCTGTCTTCTGCTGCTGTACTGTGTTGTGCGTCTGAACGCAGAATGTGCGTTTGAACGCACATACTTAGTCAATTTTCAGCACTTTCTCGCGTTTAGCCATTTTCCGCCCATTTTCGGCCCCTGGGACTTAGTTTTTGCGTTTGGCCACCAACCTTTCATGCGGACATATGTTATTTTTGACTTCGGGGCTGCGTTTGAACGCACAATGTGCGTTTGAACGCACATGTGCGTCTGAACGCAGAACCTGTGCGTCTGAACGCACATCAGCGACAGCTCCAACTTCAAAACGTCGTAGCTTCTTTGTCCGATCTCCGATTTAGCTCCGTGACCTATCGTTGGAAAGCTCTTGAAGTCTTCTTTCATTTGCCGCCGGTCTCACTCCAAAATTCATTATAGAACTCAAGATATGATCGAAATAGTGGAGACTGGTCATTCTAGCTTCTCCAACTTTGCGTGTCTCTTCTCCGCTTTAGCTCCCGTTGCTTCCGAAGTTCGTTTCATGCCTCAAATCAACCGCTAAGCATCCATTCCTGTAAAAACAACATGAAAAACTATACCAAGCGATTATATATGTCATTTAATATCTATTTATGCATGAAAACGCCCGGATTTCACAATTAAGCTCAAACTCATCTTTTTCATACTACAGAGGCTTCGTCGGATAAAACGTGCTCAATCATATGGAAACTCAACTTATTAAATTCTAACATAAGCTCACAAATAACTCATAAATGGGAGTTATCAAATACCCCCACACTAAACTTTGCTCGCCCCGAGCAAACTCCAGCTATATACTACCACTGCATACTATCCCTGAATCAATCCAGAGCGTTGTAACTGCATTTATTTAAAACTGTTTTTGATGAGACTGGGCAACCTCTTTAACTCAAACTGGACATCATTAATCTCTCATATTTCCCTAAACTTCTGAAACTGCAGTGATCGGAAGAACTCGCGGCCAGCCTAGGTTAGGAACAAGAACGAACACTACTTACTTCTGCTTTTGCACGCAATCCGAACATATCCCTAACGCACACCTTCCGTGCTTTTACTCTGGGTGTAATGTAAATCTGCCGGCTTTGGGATGGTAGGATAAGTCATTTAGAAGCGAAGTCCTAAACGTCACAGCACACTCACAAGTACCCAAGTCTCACACTCCCTCACCAAGAAGACAGAAACTGACCCAAATCACCTAAGATTCTAGACACTCAATTTTCCCAATCCTGGTGTAAATGCCGTTCTCGCGGCCACAACTGTGAAAGAATGTGAAACTGCAACAAAATTTTCCTGGCCTGGCGTTTTGAAATAAAAATCAAGTAAGCACCCTGGAACTCTGCTTTTGCTTTTTTTTTTTTCTTTTTCTGTTTTTTTCGTTGTTTTTTTTTCTTTTCTTTCTATCTCCTTTTTTTTTCTTCTTTCAATGAGGGGCAACACAGTAAATAACAATAATATAAACCAGGCCAGTTCTACAATAAACCAAAAATGTGGGGTGGCAGAAAAATACTGTAAATAAAATCTGAAACGACCACCCCCACACTGAGCCAAACCACGCAGTCAATCTGTAAAATAATTGCGCTTTTACAACCGAACCTCCTCACTCCAAGGATGTCTAAATAGCACAGCGCAGCCTACAAATAATCCTGTCAACCCAAGTCTTCCATGTCGTGCGGAAAATGTCCTGCACCACGGCTCTCCTCCTGTGCTCACAGTGTAATGTCATGAGTCACCGCCACACCGAAGTGTTCTGCCGTCACTATCTCACCCTTACACACCCTCAGATATTACAATGAAGCTCATCCACTTTCAAATATGACAAATCTGCTCATCCCAGAAAATCCCCCTCAACTCAACTCCCTCGTGCCATGACGCATAGGAAAGGTGAAAATACTAACAATGATGCGAGTATCAAAAAACGGCTTCCTAGGTCAAAAAGGGTACCAAGAAAAGGGATAACAGATCAATGGGGCTCACTAGTGGACCTAAGGCGCGAGACAGGACGTGAGGTCCCCTATGGCCTATCACTCCACCAAATGATGTGGTGGCCGTGATGGCGGGTTGACGACTACCTGGTGACGGTGGTCTGGCAGCTAGTAGGATACATGGCTCGGGAGACAGCTACTTGCATTTTCTGAAGTGCATTGGCTCTATAACTCCCCTAGACAGATTCTCGCAGCTCTGCCTCATCTCAGTTCATCCATTTTTGGGAAATTTTCTATCATTAAGATCTCTCCAGTTTTAAGCTAAATCCTTTGCCCATTCTCAAAATTTTGAAATTTTCAATTTTTCGATTTTTTTTTTTTTTTTTCAGTATAACAAAACTAATGCAGTTACAACGCCACCACCCCCACACTGGATGGTGCCATGCCCTCATGGTACTAATCATCAGGCACATAATCTGGATTGATGAGTTGGCGTGCCTCATCTACTGGGATCGGGACGACCTAATGCTAGACCGACCGACTGTCTTATGGCCTGATAGAGCCACTGGCTTGCTGGCTCGAGACTGGCTGTCAGTCGACCAGATGATAGTATACTCAGAAAAATAAAGCGAGAGATAGAAATTGAACCTGTGTACCCGAAGTCAGTTCGTACAGGTGTTGACTTTTCTGCAGATTCCGGCAGAGAAGGACTGTTGACCGGTCGCCGGAAAATTTCTCAACGGAAGTTGTCAACCTTCCGGGCTCTGTTGCGCTCTTCAAATGTGCAATCCCCAAGCACCATTGTTTGTGACAATGTACTCCCATATGGTCGAGTGTATTTTCATACACCGGGGTCGATTGCTCCGTTCCTGCTGAAAATTGTTCCTGAAAAATCCCCAACTCATACGAGTCCCTGTGAAGGTCGAGTGCATCCTGTGCACCGGGGTCGATTCTTCAGGATTTTTCCAATCTGTCTTTTTCTGGCAGGCTGCCACTGGATGCCAGTCTGCATCTGGATGCTGACAGCGAGCCAGTTTCTGTATCTTAGCTTCGTGTAACCTGTTTCCTGAAATTTGCTGCATATAACTATTAGCTCACCCTCATCTCTCCTCTCAAAATTTATTAATCAGTAAATAATTTCATAATTGAAACCAACTCCTAGGTTGGGTTACCTCCCAACAAGTGCTTGTAATTTTAGGTCGACGGCCCGACCCTGTTACCTCAACATTTGAGAAATTTTGAGGCTTCTTTATCTCTCCACTTCTTCTTCTTCCACCATCTATTCTCAATGATCCTCACCTTACGTGCACACTCATTCTTTTGAAAAGGTGGAAAGTTGCGGAAGATGATTTCTTTGATTTTGCTCGTTTTCCTCTTGATCAACTTCCACTCATCATTCATCGGCTTGTCTGCGCATATTTTTACGAAATCCTGTTGATGAGCTTCACCCCTGGGTGCTTGTTTTGAATTCTGTAACTTCATCTCATACCCAGCTGACTCCTGATGCTGAACAACCCGTGCAGGCAGCTTATCAGTACCCCCACACTGTGCAATTTCCAATCCCTTTTCTATGTTCTGTGCAACGTCACTAGAACAGTCCATAGAGCAAGGATTTGGTGAATGGACCTCAAATTCATCCATACCAATGGATGCAGTTTCCTCATCAGTGCACCCCGAGTGCTCATTATCAGTGTTTTCCAAATCATGCCCAAAATTTGAATTTGGTTGAGATTCCATCCATGCAGGCACTGTTTCCTCCAAATCTGTATCCGTATCTGATTCTGATTCCTCACCAGAATCAAATATTAGAATTTGCTCCTGAATATTGTGCACTTCTCTTGACTCGGACACCTTTTCTTCCATGATAGCAACCTGTGATGCAGTTTCTTGTTGTTCCTGCGCCATCTTTTCGAAGAAGCCCTTCTGCATCTCCAGCACTGTTGGAAGCCAGTGAGGAATATATGAGTCTGTTTCCTGCGGTGCGGGTACTGGATCAGTTTCAGGCTGAACTGGTCCTGATGATGTCACAGTCTGCACTTCTTCAATTTCTGGTGGCATGAACTCTGTCTCTAGTTCCTGTGTATCTGCTGCAATCCATGTCTGAGAAGTTTCCTGACACTCTTTTGCAACTCAGAACATGTCACTGTTGAGCTCTTTCACCCCTGCTGATATCTCTGAAATCTGGTCAAAGTGTGCTGAAACTGATTTCTCAGAGTCCTTCATCATGCCCTTTAATTCAAACATCTCTGGGGATGAAACTTGTTGATTTGGTGTTTCATATTGCTCCATGTTCTGAATCGTGCTATGTTCTTGCTTAACCAAGAATCTTATCAAATCATATGCCCCTTCTGAATCGCAATTACATAGGAAATTGCCCCCTGCTTCTCTATCCATCTTGTCTCTACTGGGTTGTGAAAGTGAATGATAGAAGACCCTGATTATCTGTCCTTTGTCAAAACCATGGTTGGGACATTTTCGTAGCAAACGATTGAAGCGCTCCCATGATTTGATAAGTGATTCGTCCTGCATTTGTCTAAACGTCCAAATCGCATTCTGAAGCTGGATTACACGTGAGACAGGATAGAACTTACTCATGAACTGTGAGACACACTCTTCCCATGTTTTGATCGAACAGGATGGCATAGAGTCCAGCCAATCCATAGCAGCTCCCTTGAGACAATAAGGAAAGAGCATCAGTTTGAGCGCTTCAGATGTGACCCCACTATATCGGATTAGCCCACATTGACTCTGAAATCTTCCAATGAATGAATGAGGGTCATCCTCATATGTACCAGCAAAGGTGCACTGCTCCTTTATGAGTTGAATTGTTGACAACTTGAGGCAGAAGCTTTCAGCCTCAATTGGTGGCACCACAATTGCTGGCTCAGTTCCCTTTAGATTCGCCTCAAATGCCTGAATTATAGCTCTTCCAGAACGGTTATACGGCATTGGGTGTGGTCTAGATGTTGCTGCCAGTGCTTTTTCTACGGCTGCAGCCACCATAGCTTGCAGCTGCTCTGTTGTGATGCTAATTACCCCTTTGCCTTCTGCCATCTCTACCTGTATTCCTGTCAAAACAATGCTCCAGAAATACCTGTGAGGTAACTAGGTAAATATGAGAAAAAAAAAATTCCAGTTTCTCTTTTTTTTTTTTTTTTTTTTTTTTTTTGAAACTCTCTAAACTAATTGCTAATTAACAATAAAACACTATCCCCGACAACGGCGCCAAAAACTTGACACGATTTCTTACGTGTTACCGCAAGTGCACGGTTCAAGTAATATAGGGCTGGTATTTCAACCCCGAGTTATCGATCCCACGAGGACAGTGTTACTGTGTAATCAGAAACTGAGTTTAAAGAGTGAAGACGTAAAAAGTAAAAGGATAAAAACAGAATTAAACTGTATTTTTGGTAATTTTCTGGTAATAGAGTCTCGAAGTCAAAACTAGGGTTTTGGGTACCTAGGTTTCCAGGATCCCCTAGGGTTACTATTCAGCTTTTCAGTTTTTCCGATTCAGAAACACACAGCAGTTTTGTTTATGCCAGCATACCATTGATACAATCTCCTCTCGGTCTCATGCACCTGTCACTCTCCTGCAGATTTTCGGGTCCTCTCGGTCCACCTAGATCTGCAGGTTTGTTCTAAGGCTGCTAGGGTTACAGGTTCTCCTCTCGGTCTCCCCCTAAACGTCTAGCAGTTGGTCTTATGCTTCTGGGCTAGCCCCCTGATTCTCTTCACCTCTCGGTCCATCAAGGCAGAGTACTAAATCCTGTCTTCTCTTCCTAACTCTCACTGGCCACTCTCGCGCACCGGATCCTGTCTGTAACACTCCAGGTTCATGACTCCGTTCATGCATAAACAGTAAAAACCAAAGACAGAATAACAAATAAAACCTCTACTGTATTAAGATTTAAACAATCATGGATCCAAAGTCGGGATAAACTAAGTTGCTGAAATCATAAACCCTAGGTTCACCGAGAACCTAGGTAAAAAGTTTAGCTAATAAAAACTAACATAAAGAAGAGAAGAGAATCAAACAGGTGACGGAAATCTGGCGATTTCCGGGACTGCTCCGGTGCTCCCTGTCTCTGCTGTGTCTGACTCTGATTCTGTGTCTGTCTGTCCTGTGTTCTGTGTTGTGTATGCTGTATCCTGAAACTGCTGGGCAGAGCTGCTTTATATACTGCTGAAGTTTCCCTAATCCTGTGCTGAAATTCCTATTCTGCCCCTGTCTAAACCGCCCAGGGAAGCTTCTGGAAATCCTGTCCTGCGTCTGAACGCACCTTCCTGCTGACTTTGACTTTTCTGACGAAGTTTGACTTTTTCCACCGTCTTCAGAAATTCTGAAAATCTTGACCTGCGTTTGAACGCACAGAGGTTGCGTTTGAACGCACATTTTGAGAGTTGACTTTTTGACTTTGACTTCCGTTGACTTTTGGGTGTGCGTTTGAACGCACAATGTGCGTTTGAACGCACATACTTAGTCTTCTGGTTGATTTCTGCCTGATTCTGACCTTTCTGAAATTTGAAGTTTCCTGCGTTTGAACGCAGGATGTGCGTTTGAACGCACGTACTTAGTCATTTTCTGGCAAGTTTTCCCTGTCTGTTGCAACACTGTGCTGTGCGTCTGAACGCAGGATGTGCGTTTGAACGCACAACACTTATTTATTTTTCCGTCCTGTTTTCCTGTCTTCTGCTGCTGTACTGTGTTGTGCGTCTGAACGCAGAATGTGCGTTTGAACGCACATACTTAGTCAATTTTCAGCACTTTCTCGCGTTTAGCCATTTTCCGCCCATTTTCGGCCCCTGGGACTTAGTTTTTGCGTTTGGCCACCAACTTTTCATGCGGACATATGTTATTTTTGACTTCGGGGCTGCGTTTGAACGCACAATGTGCGTTTGAACGCACATGTGCGTCTGAACGCAGAACCTGTGCGTCTGAACGCACATCAGCGACAGCTCCAACTTCAAAACGTCGTAACTTCTTTGTCCGATCTCCGATTTAGCTCCGTGACCTATCGTTGGAAAGCTCTTGAAGTCTACTTTCATTTGCCGCCGGTCTCACTCCAAAATTAATTATAGAACTCAAGATATGATCGAAATAGTGGAGACTGGTCATTCTAGCTTCTCCAACTTTGCGTGTCTCTTCTCCGCTTTAGCTCCCGTTGCTTCCGAAGTTCGTTTCATGCCTCAAATCAACCGCTAAGCATCCATTCCTGTAAAAACAACATGAAAAACTATACCAAGCGATTATATATGTCATTTAATATCTATTTATGCATGAAAACGCCCGGATTTCACAATTAAGCTCAAACTCATCTTTTTCATACTACAGAGGCTTCGTCGGATAAAACGTGCTCAATCATATGGAAACTCAACTTATTAAATTCTAACATAAGCTCACAAATAACTCATAAATGGGAGTTATCAAATACCCCCACACTAAACTTTGCTCGCCCCGAGCAAACTCCAGCTATATACTACCACTGCATACTATCCCTGAATCAATCCAGAGCGTTGTAACTGCATTTATTTAAAACTGTTTTTGATGAGACTGGGCAACCTCTTTAACTCAAACTGGACATCATTAATCTCTCATATTTCCCTAAACTTCTGAAACTGCAGTGATCGGAAGAACTCGCGGCCAGCCTAGGTTAGGAACAAGCACGAACACTACTTACTTCTGCTTTTGCACGCAATCCGAACATATCCCTAACGCACACCTTCCGTGCTTTTACTCTGGGTGTAATGTAAATCTGCCGGCTTTGGGATGGTAGGATAAGTCATTTAGAAGCGAAGTCCTAAACGTCACAGCACACTCACAAGTACCCAAATCTCACACTCCCTCACCAAGAAGACAGAAACTGACCCAAATCACCTAAGATTCTAGACACTCAATTTTCCCAATCCTGGTGTAAATGCCGTTCTCGCGGCCACAACTGTGAAAGAATGTGAAACTGCAACAAAATTTTCCTGGCCTGGCGTTTTGAAATAAAAATCAAGTAAGCACCCTGGAACTCTGCTTTTGCTTTTTTTTTTTCTTTTTCTGTTTTTTTCGTTGTTTTTTTTTCTTTTCTTTCTATCTCCTTTTTTTTTTCTTCTTTCAATGAGGGGCAACACAGTAAATAACAATAATATACACCAGGCCAGTTCTACAATAAACCAAAAATGTGGGGTGGCAGAAAAATACTGTAAATAAAATCTGAAACGACCACCCCCACACTGAGCCAAACCACGCAGTCAATCTGTAAAATAATTGCGCTTTTACAACCGAACCTCCTCACTCCAAGGATGTCTAAATAGCACAGCGCAGCCTACAAATAATCCTGTCAACCCAAGTCTTCCATGTCGTGCGGAAAATGTCCCGCACCACGGCTCTCCTCCTGTGCTCACAGTGTAATGTCATGAGTCACCGCCACACCGAAGTGTTCTGCCGTCACTATCTCACCCTTACACACCCTCAGATATTACAATGAAGCTCATCCACTATCAAATATGACAAATCTGCTCATCCCAGAAAATCCCCCTCAACTCAACTCCCTCGTGCCATGACGCATAGGAAAGGTGAAAATACTAACAATGATGCGAGTATCAAAAAACGGCTTCCTAGGTCAAAAAGGGTACCAAGAAAAGGGATAACAGATCAATGGGGCTCACTAGTGGACCTAAGGCGCGAGACAGGACGTGAGGTCCCCTATGGCCTATCACTCCACCAAATGATGTGGTGGCCGTGATGGCGGGTTGACGACTACCTGGTGACGGTGGTCTGGCAGCTAGTAGGATACATGGCTCGGGAGACAGCTACTTGCATTTTCTGAAGTGCATTGGCTCTATAACTCCCCTAGACAGATTCTCGCAGCTCTGCCTCATCTCAGTTCATCCATTTTTGGGAAATTTTCTATCATTAAGATCTCTCCAGTTTTAAGCTAAATCCTTTGCCCATTCTCAAAATTTTGAAATTTTCAATTTTTCGATTTTTTTTTTTTTTTTTTTTTTTTTCAGTATAACAAAACTAATGCAGTTACAACGCCACCACCCCCACACTGGATGGTGCCATGCCCTCATGGTACTAATCATCAGGCACATAATCTGGATTGATGAGTTGGCGTGCCTCATCTACTGGGATCGGGACGACCTAATGCTAGACCGACCGACTGTCTTATGGCCTGATAGAGCCACTGGCTTGCTGGCTCGAGACTGGCTGTCAGTCGACCAGATGATAGTATACTCAGAAAAATAAAGCGAGAGATAGAAATTGAACCTGTGTACCCGAAGTCAGTTCGTACAGGTGTTGACTTTTCTGCAGATTCCGGCAGAGAAGGACTGTTGACCGGTCGCCGGAAAATTTCTCAACGGAAGTTGTCAACCTTCCGGGCTCTGTTGCGCTCTTCAAATGTGCAATCCCCAAGCACCATTGTTTGTGACAATGTACTCCCATATGGTCGAGTGTATTTTCATACACCGGGGTCGATTGCTCCGTTCCTGCTGAAAATTGTTCCTGAAAAATCCCCAACTCATACGAGTCCCTGTGAAGGTCGAGTGCATCCTGTGCACCGGGGTCGATTCTTCAGGATTTTTCCAATCTGTCTTTTTCTGGCAGGCTGCCACTGGATGCCAGTCTGCATCTGGATGCTGACAGCGAGCCAGTTTCTGTATCTTAGCTTCGTGTAACCTGTTTCCTGAAATTTGCTGCATATAACTATTAGCTCACCCTCATCTCTCCTCTCAAAATTTATTAATCAGTAAATAATTTCATAATTGAAACCAACTCCTAGGTTGGGTTACCTCCCAACAAGTGCTTGTAATTTTAGGTCGACGGCCCGACCCTGTTACCTCAACATTTGAGAAATTTTGAGGCTTCTTTATCTCTCCACTTCTTCTTCTTCCACCATCTATTCTCAATGATCCTCACCTTACGTGCACACTCATTCTTTTGAAAAGGTGGAAAGTTGCGGAAGATGATTTCTTTGATTTTGCTCGTTTTCCTCTTGATCAACTTCCACTCATCATTCATCGGCTTGTCTGCGCATATTTTTACGAAATCCTGTTGATGAGCTTCACCCCTGGGTGCTTGTTTTGAATTCTGTAACTTCATCTCATACCCAGCTGACTCCTGATGCTGAACAACCCGTGCAGGCAGCTTATCAGTACCCCCACACTGTGCAATTTCCAATCCCTTTTCTATGTTCTGTGCAACGTCACTAGAACAGTCCATAGAGCAAGGATTTGGTGAATGGACCTCAAATTCATCCATACCAATGGATGCAGTTTCCTCATCAGTGCACCCCGAGTGCTCATTATCAGTGTTTTCCAAATCATGCCCAAAATTTGAATTTGGTTGAGATTCCATCCATGCAGGCACTGTTTCCTCCAAATCTGTATCCGTATCTGATTCTGATTCCTCACCAGAATCAAATATTAGAATTTGCTCCTGAATATTGTGCACTTCTCTTGACTCGGACACCTTTTCTTCCATGATAGCAACCTGTGATGCAGTTTCTTGTTGTTCCTGCGCCATCTTTTCGAAGAAGCCCTTCTGCATCTCCAGCACTGTTGGAAGCCAGTGAGGAATATATGAGTCTGTTTCCTGCGGTGCGGGTACTGGATCAGTTTCAGGCTGAACTGGTCCTGATGATGTCACAGTCTGCACTTCTTCAATTTCTGGTGGCATGAACTCTGTCTCTAGTTCCTGTGTATCTGCTGCAATCCATGTCTGAGAAGTTTCCTGACACTCTTTTGCAACTCAGAACATGTCACTGTTGAGCTCTTTCACCCCTGCTGATATCTCTGAAATCTGGTCAAAGTGTGCTGAAACTGATTTCTCAGAGTCCTTCATCATGCCCTTTAATTCAAACATCTCTGGGGATGAAACTTGTTGATTTGGTGTTTCATATTGCTCCATGTTCTGAATCGTGCTATGTTCTTGCTTAACCAAGAATCTTATCAAATCATATGCCCCTTCTGAATCGCAATTACATAGGAAATTGCCCCCTGCTTCTCTATCCATCTTGTCTCTACTGGGTTGTGAAAGTGAATGATAGAAGACCCTGATTATCTGTCCTTTGTCAAAACCATGGTTGGGACATTTTCGTAGCAAACGATTGAAGCGCTCCCATGATTTGATAAGTGATTCGTCCTGCATTTGTCTAAACGTCCAAATCGCATTCTGAAGCTGGATTACACGTGAGACAGGATAGAACTTACTCATGAACTGTGAGACACACTCTTCCCATGTTTTGATCGAACAGGATGGCATAGAGTCCAGCCAATCCATAGCAGCTCCCTTGAGACAATAAGGAAAGAGCATCAGTTTGAGCGCTTCAGATGTGACCCCACTATATCGGATTAGCCCACATTGACTCTGAAATCTTCCAATGAATGAATGAGGGTCATCCTCATATGTACCAGCAAAGGTGCACTGCTCCTTTATGAGTTGAATTGTTGACAACTTGAGGCAGAAGCTTTCAGCCTCAATTGGTGGCACCACAATTGCTGGCTCAGTTCCCTTTAGATTCGCCTCAAATGCCTGAATTA
Source organism: Linanthus parryae (assembly GCA_023055425.1). NCBI lineage: Eukaryota > Viridiplantae > Streptophyta > Magnoliopsida > Ericales > Polemoniaceae > Linanthus > Linanthus parryae. The sequence goes on from JALGPY010000001.1 coordinate 94,753,948, forward strand.
TAGCTCTTCCAGAACGGTTATACGGCATTGGGTGTGGTCTAGATGTTGCTGCCAGTGCTTTTTCTACGGCTGCAGCCACCATAGCTTGCAGCTGCTCTGTTGTGATGCTAATTACCCCTTTGCCTTCTGCCATCTCTACCTGTATTCCTGTCAAAACAATGCTCCAGAAATACCTGTGAGGTAACTAGGTAAATATGAGAAAAAAAAAATTCCAGTTTCTCTTTTTTTTTTTTTTTTTTTTTTTTTTTTTTTTGAAACTCTCTAAACTAATTGCTAATTAACAATAAAACACTATCCCCGACAACGGCGCCAAAAACTTGACACGATTTCTTACGTGTTACCGCAAGTGCACGGTTCAAGTAATATAGGGCTGGTATTTCAACCCCGAGTTATCGATCCCACGAGGACAGTGTTACTGTGTAATCAGAAACTGAGTTTAAAGAGTGAAGACGTAAAAAGTAAAAGGATAAAAACAGAATTAAACTGTATTTTTGGTATTTTTCTGGTAATAGAGTCTCGAAGTAAAAACTAGGGTTTTGGGTACCTAGGTTTCCAGGATCCCCTAGGGTTACTATTCAGCTTTTCAGTTTTTCCGATTCAGAAACACACAGCAGTTTTGTTTATGCCAGCATACCATTGATACAATCTCCTCTCGGTCTCATGCACCTGTCACTCTCCTGCAGATTTTCGGGTCCTCTCGGTCCACCTAGATCTGCAGGTTTGTTCTAAGGCTGCTAGGGTTACAGGTTCTCCTCTCGGTCTCCCCCTAAACGTCTAGCAGTTGGTCTTATGCTTCTGGGCTAGCCCCCTGATTCTCTTCACCTCTCGGTCCATCAAGGCAGAGTACTAAATCCTGTCTTCTCTTCCTAACTCTCACTGGCCACTCTCGCGCACCGGATCCTGTCTGTAACACTCCAGGTTCATGACTCCGTTCATGCATAAACAGTAAAAACCAAAGACAGAATAACAAATAAAACCTCTACTGTATTAAGATTTAAACAATCATGGATCCAAAGTCGGGATAAACTAAGTTGCTGAAATCATAAACCCTAGGTTCACCGAGAACCTAGGTAAAAAGTTTAGCTAATAAAAACTAACATAAAGAAGAGAAGAGAATCAAACAGGTGACGGAAATCTGGCGATTTCCGGGACTGCTCCGGTGCTCCCTGTCTCTGCTGTGTCTGACTCTGATTCTGTGTCTGTCTGTCCTGTGTTCTGTGTTGTGTATGCTGTATCCTGAAACTGCTGGGCAGAGCTGCTTTATATACTGCTGAAGTTTCCCTAATCCTGTGCTGAAATTCCTATTCTGCCCCTGTCTAAACCGCCCAGGGAAGCTTCTGGAAATCCTGTCCTGCGTCTGAACGCACCTTCCTGCTGACTTTGACTTTTCTGACGAAGTTTGACTTTTTCCACCGTCTTCAGAAATTCTGAAAATCTTGACCTGCGTTTGAACGCACAGAGGTTGCGTTTGAACGCACATTTTGAGAGTTGACTTTTTGACTTTGACTTCCGTTGACTTTTGGGTGTGCGTTTGAACGCACAATGTGCGTTTGAACGCACAATGTGCGTTTGAACGCACATACTTAGTCTTCTGGTTGATTTCTGCCTGATTCTGACCTTTCTGAAATTTGAAGTTTCCTGCGTTTGAACGCAGGATGTGCGTTTGAACGCACGTACTTAGTCATTTTCTGGCAAGTTTTCCCTGTCTGTTGCAACACTGTGCTGTGCGTCTGAACGCAGGATGTGCGTTTGAACGCACAACACTTAGTCATTTTTCCGTCCTGTTTTCCTGTCTTCTGCTGCTGTACTGTGTTGTGCGTCTGAACGCAGAATGTGCGTTTGAACGCACATACTTAGTCAATTTTCAGCACTTTCTCGCGTTTAGCCATTTTCCGCCCATTTTCGGCCCCCGGGACTTAGTTTTTGCGTTTGGCCACCAACCTTTCATGCGGACATATGTTATTTTTGACTTCGGGGCTGCGTTTGAACGCACAATGTGCGTTTGAACGCACATGTGCGTCTGAACGCAGAACCTGTGCGTCTGAACGCACATCAGCGACAGCTCCAACTTCAAAACGTCGTAACTTCTTTGTCCGATCTCCGATTTAGCTCCGTGACCTATCGTTGGAAAGCTCTTGAAGTCTACTTTCATTTGCCGCCGGTCTCACTGCAAAATTCATTATAGAACTCAAGATATGATCGAAATAGTGGATACTGGTCATTCTAGCTTCTCCAACTTTGCGTCTCTCTTCTCCGCTTTAGCTCCCGTTGCTTCCGAAGTTCGTTTCATGCCTCAAATCAACCGCTAAGCATCCATTCCTGTAAAAACAACATGAACAACTATACCAAGCGATTATATATGTCATTTAATATCTATTTATGCATGAAAACGCCCGGATTTCACAATTAAGCTCAAACTCATCTTTTTCATACTACAGAGGCTTCGTCGGATAAAACGTGCTCAATCATATGGAAACTCAACTTATTAAATTCTAACATAAGCTCACAGATAACTCATAAATGGGAGTTATCACCCCCACACTCGAGGACGTGCACATGTTGTACGATCTGTCTCCCATGGGTGAGGTGGACCCTTTGAGTCCCTTGAGGACGGATGCGGAGATCGCTTTGTACACGCAGATGGAGGACTGCCTATCAGAGGTAAAGAAAATCTCCACCCGGTGGACTACTACCAAAGCCCTTCCTAACTGGCAGTTGGTTGACACGTCTGCGAAGAATACTTGGAACAAATGGGTGCAGTACTTCTTCCGTGACTACGCGAACAGCAGCATCACCAAGAAGCTTCTGAGTCAAGACCCTGAGGCCAAGAATTACGTGGAGGGTAAAGGCTATCACTTGAACCTTTGTGCCTTCCTCTGTGCCTGGATGTCGAGGTACTTGATCGATGGTCACCCGCACGATGGGGTCTTTTATCACGTTCTGCCGCTTGCTGTAAAACTGGCGCTTGGCCAGAGAGTCGCACTCGGACCCTTGGTTTTGGGCACGCTGTGCTACAGACTAGATCAGCTAGTTGTGGCCATGAAAGAATCGCGTGGCCGTCTCGACATACTGACTTTCGTTAACATTGCCTTCTTGAAAATGTGGGTCTTTGAGCGATGGCCTTCCTATGCCCCGACTGCTTCTAAGCCCAACAAGTGGTGTCCTCCAGGCGCGGTGGAGGAGCGCAACAGTGGCAGAGCTGCAAGGTAGTTTGGAGCGAACAATACCAAGTGCGTTTGGAGTCTGATATGCGACAACCGGAAAGAGTTCATAGCTAGGCCCTATGCCATGCGTATTGAAAACGTGCGATGGTTTCCAAAGCTGTATCCTTCCAAGGGTGTTGTCTTCTCGGAAGAGCTCCTCTTCGAAGAGGGAGAACATTTCCATGAGCGCTATCGCGAACTCTTCTGCTGGTGTCTGCGAGGTTCCCTTCCTGCTCTTGCAGAGCATATTCGTGAGCTCGCACCGAGGTATGAGAGGATTACCGTGGATGTCGACCCCACTCGCGTTTCTCCCCAGTTCGACTTTGATGCAGTGGCGCCATCAATCTGGCCACAGTCTATTATAAGAGGCTGCTATAAGCGTTTGTTGACAAAGGAGTGCAAAACAGTCTTCCTGAACAATCTTCCCTTTGAGAAGCCTGCAGGTAACCGCGAGGGTGGTTGTTCCAAAAACTGGCTCGCATACTGGATCGCCCAGCAGACGAGATTTGAGACGCAGTCGGCCCCCCAGCCAAGCAGAGCCCCTTTGATCAAAAGAAACTCTTTTCCGTTTCGTCCCAACTGCAGTCTGGACGAGTCTGAATATGGTTGCTACTCATTGTTGGATCATGAGAACCATTTGTGCATTGGCATCATTCTGGATGAAAAGATAGCCGCAGTTAGGAAAGGCGACTCGCATGTCATCAGATATAGCGAGACCTTCGCTAAGGTAAGCTGCTTTTTTTCCGCATGCGCTAATTTTCGTTACTTCAACATATTGACAATCTGTTCTACACTGCTTGCTGTAGTGCCATGTGCGGAGGTTTGCATCTGGTGATCGTTCCAAGTCGCTGGTCAACACCATTGTTACTACAAGAAGACAAGGACAGTCGTTCTTTCTAGCATCGAGGATGGATCCCGAGGTCGAGACCAGGATTCGCGCAGTCATGAATGCTTTTGCTGACTCGCTGATAGACAAGGCTCTGGCCTTGTCTCCACCCAGAGATAATCCGTCACCTCCGGCGACTGCCGCGCCGAGAGCGAAGAGACCCGGGCAAAAGGGAATTACAATTTCTTCCCCTAGAAGTGCTCCAACTTCCCCTCCAGTGAGGTCCCTTTCTGCCAAGGACAAAGGCAAAGGTCGCATGCCTAGTAGAGCGCGGAAGGAGCTCGCAGTAGAGACCTTCGTTCCATTCAACCAGGAGGAAGAAGAGGAGAGGCAGGAGCCAAGAGAAGGAGATGAAGACGAAGAAAGAGCAATTGTGATACGTGAGGAAGAATCAGGAGGTATTTCCCTCGCGCTTCCTTTCTAATTATCGTAACTCTTTTGAAACTTGATTTTGAACTAATCATTTCTTCGCAGATGATGATGATGATGAGACCATCAGTGGCCTTTTGGCCAAGAGGCAGAAGAGGGATGCTCATTCTGGCATTTCTGATGAACCCATAAGCGAGGACGTTCTCGCCGAGTCCAGGAAGACAGCCGCGCAAGCTGCTGAAAGGAGAAGGCAGCGAGAAGATAAGGAGCTCGAGCGTGTGAGGCAGCGGAGCCTCGAAGAGCAACATGTTGACGACTTAGTGCGTCCAACTGATGAGGAAGATGTGCTTCCCGAAGAGGTGGCTCCTCAAGCTGAGGAGGAGGATGTGGCTCCAGGAGAGGATGCAGCAGCTTTGGAACAAGCCCAAGCAGATTTTGAAGAAATCGCAGGCGACAATGAAGGTGAGATCTTTAATCTCGCAGTAACTTATCGAGACGTTATTGTTGGTGCATTAAAGCATGGTGTGTCAAGAGCTGACATTCGCCGCTGGCTAGTAGGCAAGTGCGGTGAACCCTCAGGTAATCACTTGAACAATATGCATGAACTAGGTTTTAGCAACTCAAAACAGAATCATGACTGGTTTCTTCGCGCCCCAGGTCACGCTCATCTTAAAGGCATGCTTAATGAGGACACCTTAGTAGGGCAAGGTTCCACGTCCTTAGTGTATGACGAGGACACTGCAATCCCACCTTCGCGTGGAGGTGCTTGCTCTTAGCTTAACAAAGATAATAAAATATCATATAATACAAGTTACCTCATACTATCGCATTTTGTCTCGCAGGCAATGCTGATGAACCCGTGTTGGAGCAAAGAAATCGACCTTCTGCGTCCTATGTCCCGGTTCCGAGTTCTCATACCGAGAAGCCCGTCGCAGCTGCTGAATATGCAGGAGAGCCTTTTGAGGACGTCATCGAACTTTCTGATGATGCCGAGGCTGACGCTGTGTTAATGGAGGAAGATGTCCATGCCCGTGCTGAGGAAGTGAGGGCAAGTACTGTTGATGCTACCACATCTGAAAGTGTCCCTCGCCAGACAACTTCGGCTGTCACTACGCCTCCAGCGATGACTGAGTCAGCGGCACCTCTTCCTGCGTGGAGCTTTTGGGGCTCGCAGGTCGGGACTGCAATCGTAGCTGGTGCGACTTATACTCTTCCTCCTAACTATGAATAGTTAGAGCTCGCAGCTGACAGGAGGGCCATGGAACGAGGAAAGTCTTCGACCACTCCAGCAATGCGCATTCCTTCTCTTCGTGAGATACTTGAAGGAACTGGTAAGTCGTGGTTTGCTGTTTGCATCTCGCATTATTCATTTGCGAGTTTGATAGCATAACTTAGCTTTGATATTGCTTTAGGTTTGAAGCAAGCCGATGTGGACTGGCTAGTTCGGATGCGCCTCACCTACCCCCAATCATTTGCGAGATCTCTGGAGATAGGGCCCTTTGACAGGAGGCTGTTTCTTACCGAGGCCATTTGGATTTTGGAGCAGCTGTCTGCGGCCACGCCTGCGACCATTTCTGCTCAGAGTGCAGAATTGCTTTTTGGCATGTGCCAAAATCTTCTCGCCAAAGTTCAAGGCAGGCTGGGTTTCAAGTTTCTCATGAAAAGAGTTACTTTGATTCGCGCAGCCGTAACTTCGAAAACCTCGCAGCTGAGAAGCAGAAGGTGGAGCAGCAAAAGCAAAAGGTTGAAGAGGCTCTGAAGCTCTATCATGAGATGAATGCCAAGTGCGAGCAATTGAAGCAGGAAGTGGAGCAGGTAGAGAATCTGAGCCGTCAGTTCACCCCTCATGACTCCTTGATCAAGAATTTGCTTTGACTTTTGAATTTGAAAAGTAGCAAACAAATAGCTGGAACATTAATGTAATGCTGAAACATTAAAGTAATGTTGCTAGGGTTTCTCCCCTTTTTTTTCAAAAGAATCGAAGTACCCGTTTTGCCCTTTCCGGGATTTGCTAGAATATTTATGTGCATATCAATTCATGACATCAGCAATTGATATTCTGCCTTGATTTTCGCGCTAATTTCTCATTAGATAAGCACGCTTTCCTTGGGAAGTCCATCCGAATCATGACTATCCGTCATTAATTAGGATACGCAACTGAATCGTCGTAGCCTTCAGTAGGGTAATTGATCGTTACTGCTTTTCAAGGCGTAAGTGATTGACCTTACCCTCTTTTCAAATTCTGCTGACTCATCTTGGCAATTGAAGAGTCTCCACAAGGTCTATATAAACCATGCCTTCTGCCATTTGGGTTCTTCATCCCAAAGATGTGCTTTGCCGTGAGTCCTTACGACTGCTAGCTTCAACGCTTGTTTTTCGTTGATTCATGGCAACTCCAAGTTGTGAAACCTGAGTTTCCTCTTTGTGCTATAGAAACAGCTTCCAAGATCCGCTTCATGAGGCTTATTGATCTTTATAACCATCATGAAGAAGATGGAGATAATACCTCATGTTTGTTCGAAGAATTTTCTTCGTCTATTATGTTTGCAGGTCATGTTTCCGGCCGCCTCCCGGCGAGGTGCAGCGCCGTAGTGACCTTGCTAACGACTCGTAATGAACGGCGGGATTCTCCTCCAGCATCCCTGGAGGAGAACTTACTGCCCCCACGTTCGTGCGCTCAGGGTGGCGAACCGTTGTGTTCGTTCCCGCAGATAAGGCCCCCCTGTCATTCGGAGTTTCAGCGTGCCTGTTGTACGCCGGAACCGGTGGTTCCTCAGGCGCATCTCATGGGGTACTGATCAGATAAGGGCCTTGTCAAATGTTGGGATCTTGAACGTATGGCTTCATGTGGCTCTTATAGGACGTTCATTTTATAGCAAGACCCTACTTGCGACAGATCTTCGGCCGCAGATCTCGCATAGCCGGTGCTAGGACCGTTGGGTTCATCCTTTCTCAGTTAGGATTCCCTCGATGTGTAACTTCTCGCTTGTAAGTTACTTTTTGAATGCATTGTAAGCCATGTTGGCTGCGTAGTTAGATTTTAGCTTTTTCATTTTTTAAGCTGCTATCTAGACAGATAAATTGTAAGTCTTTTTGACTCATAATGATAAATGGCTTTTGTATTATCTGCTGTCTCGTTACAACAAAATACAATTTCGCATGCGTATCGGCATATTTCGCCTTTGGAGTGCTATATGAACACTTTGTACTGTTTTTAGATCGTTCGAGATCGTGTTTTCGCAGCTGTGCCATCTTAGCAGATGGGCTTGTGATTTTACCCCAGATTAAAATGCAAGTGCTATGACATCAGATAGACCTTTGGAGATTACTTAAGATCATTTTGCATGATGTCGCTATCACAATAGACAGACTTAAGGACGAATTTTAAGTCGCATTTGTATAACGCTGCTATCACGGCAGATAGGCTTGAAAGATCTTTTAAGATCATGTTCGCATATGTTGCTATTGTGATAGATAGGCTTTGGAGGATCAATTAAGATCATTTTTCGCATGAGCTGCTATCGTGGCAGATACGCTTAGAAGATCAATTAAGATCATTTTTCGCATGGGCTGCTATCGTGGCAGATAGGCTTAGAAGATCAATTAAGATCATTTTTCGCATGGGCTGCTATCGTGGTAGATAGGCTTAGAAGATCAGTTAAGATCACATTTGCATAGGCTGATACCGTAACAGATAGGCTTAGAAGATCAATTAAGATCATTTTTCGCATGAGCTGCTATCGTGGCAGATAGGCTTAGAAGATCAATTAAGATCGCATTTGCATAGGCTGCTATCGTAACAGATAGGCTTAGAAGATCAATTAAGATCATTTTTTCGCATGAGCTGCTATCGTGGCAGATAGGCTTAGAAGATCAATTAAGATCGCATTTGCATAGGCTGCTATCGTAATAGATAGGCTTAGAAGATCAATTAAGATCGCATTTGCATAGGTTGCTATCGTAGTAGATAGGCTTACAAGATCAATTAAGATCATTTTTCGCATGAGCTGCTATCGTGGCAGATAGCCCATTGTTAACAGTAATAACAAACTAAATGAAGCAACATTAACAGCTAGAAATATGAAGTTCTTATTTGGGAGAATCCTTTTATTATAGTGCTCTCATATGGGAGAGATGAGCTTACAATTCTCTCATATGGGAGAGAAGATGGTGTGGATCATAGCCATACAAGACATGAGGCAACGTTATAATAAAACGCATAAGATGAGAGAAGTCAAGGATAGTACTTCTTAATCCAGCGCATGTTGACTGAGCTTGGGGTTGAGGTCGTTCCGTGCAACCTCCGTATGCTGCAGTAGCCACTGACAAAGACTTCTGTGACTTCGAAAGGTCCTTCCCAATTGGCTGCGAATTTTGGGTGAGCCGCCTCTCTCATGCAATGGTCAGATGCGCGCAGGACCAAATCTCCAACTGCGAAATCTCTTCGCTGGACCGTCTTATTGTAAGCACGAGCGATCCTTTCTTGTTACCGCTTGTTGGTCCTCTTAGCTTGCTCTCGCTTTTCCTCCAGCAAGACTAAGTCATGATCGCGTTGATTGTCGTACAATGTGTGGAAGGCCAATCTTGCCGAATTAACTCTCACCTCCGCAGGTACCACGGCCTTGGCCCCATAGCATAGGAGGAATGGTGAGACCCCCGTGGGTGTCCTTGGAGAAGTCCGGTAATCCCACAGGGCTATGCTTAGGGAATCAGCCCACTTCTTGTGGTCATCTGCGACCATCTTGCTCAAGATCCTCAACAGCGTTTTGTTGGTCGCTTCGGCTTGCCCGTTCCCTTTCGGGTAGTAAGGGGTAGAGCATATCTGCCTGATGTTGTATTCTGCTAGCTTTGCAGCCACCTGGCGATTAACAAAAGGATTACAATTATCAGAAAGGACGGTGTTGGGAATTCCGAACCTGCATATGATGTTTTCTTGGATGAAATTGACCACAGCTAGCGCATTTGCCGTCTTCAGTGGTATCGCCTCCACCCATTTGGTGAACAGCTCAGTGGCAGTGAGAATAAAATGATTCCCATGCGAAGTTGGTCGGATGGGACCAATGAAATCTAGAGCCCATGTGTGAAATGGCCATGGCGTTCCCAATGCATGTAGATCGACAGCGGGAGCGTGCACTAGGTTACCTTTGAATTGACACTCCTGGCAGCGTCGTACCTTGGTGCGGCAATCGGCCTCCATAGTGGGCCAGAAATATCCAATTGAGAGGAGTTGCCTGCATAATTTTGCACCTCCCTGGTGTTCCACCTGATGAGAAAGGTCCATGACTTCTTGTGCTTCCCTGCTGTCTAGACATCGCAGTAAGTTGCACTCATGGCCTCTTCGCCCAAGCAGGTTTTCTTGTACTACGTATTGAGATGCTTTCCTCTTCAATTTCTTAGCTTCTTTTCTCGATTCGGGTAAGGTGCCCTGGGTAAGAAAATCAAAGAGTGGTTTCCTCCAATCCGCATCGTCATCGGTTAGAGCGATGAGTAGAGAATCCTTGATCAGTCCGCAACTCTCGCACTTTCCTTGTATCAGTGTCGCGGCGGTTGACATGTATGGCCAATAAATGCCATATCTCTGAGCCTTTCGATAGATTGACACCTCGCTTTCTCCGCAAGCATGTTGGTGAATCTTCTCTAGCAGCAGCTGTCCCTCTTGCTCAGAGACGCATCGCATGAGTATTCCGCCAGGGCCCTTGTAGTAAAGGGTGTTGTCATGTATGCAATACCCCTTTGTGAGTGCCCAGCTCTCGCTGCTTGTGCCTTCTGCGACTGCTCTTCTCCAGTCCGTATCATCCATGTATTCATCGTCGCACGCGTCTTCTGTCAACGCCGACGATGTTCGCACTTCGATGGAGATCCTTGCGGGAAATTTGTCTGTACTAACCTTGGATCCCAAGGTGGCCAAAGCATCTGCATGCCTGTTGTCTGCTCGGGGCCTGTGCTCGTACCTCACATCGCAGAATTGCTGCACCAGCTTTTGTACCAAAGTCCGGTAGGACAGAAGATTTATCTCCTTCAAGCCGTACTCGCCCGAGGCCTGCTTGACAATCAACTTGGAGTCCCCCATGACCGTCAGGTTGCTTACTTCCAAAGCCTTCGCCGCACGCAGTCCCGCTATGAGAGCTTCATATTCTGCTTCGTTGTTGGTGACTGCGAAGTCGAGCTTTGCGGACATCTGTATGACCTCCCCATCTGGCTTGGTCAAGACTATCCCAATGCCCCCGCATTTCCTTGTTGACGAACCGTTGAAATGGAGCGTCCAATAGGGTACGTCGACTGCATATATTTCAGGTCCCTCCAATTCTTCTTCGATTACGGGCTCGTGACTGTTGTCGGGGAACTGTGCCAGCAAATCCGCCACCGCTTGCGACTTGATCGCTCGCGGACGCACGCATGTGATATCGTATTGAGAGATGGTCATGTACCATTTCGCCAATCTTCCCCCAGGAGTGGTGTGAGTCAGAAGGTATCGTATGGGATCACTCTTGGTGACCACTACCACTTTGTGCGACGCAAAGTAGTGCTTCAACTTCTCTATCACGAAGAACAGGGCAAGGCAATGACGTTCGATGTCCGTGTACCTTGATTCGGGGCTGCACGATGCGAGAGAAGTAGTAGATGGGCCTTTCTTGGCCCTCATACTCCTGAGCCAAAAGCGCTCCTATGGACTTCCTCGTTGACGTCAGATACAGCAGAAGTGGCGATCCCAATTGAGGTGCGATCATTATTTTTGAAGAAGTCAGCAGATCCTTCAGCTTCCCGAACGCAGCTTCGTGCTCCGGAGTCCAGCTGTATACGGCATCTTTCTTGAGAAGGGCACTAAAACAGCAGGTGATTTCGGCAATCGCCGGGATGAATCTCCGCAGATATGATAGCTTTCCCAAGAATGTCTTCAAAGCACTTTGATCGTGTGGCGGCGTCATGCCTGTGATGGCTGATACTTTCGCAGGATCGGGCTCGATTCCTTGACGATGCACTACGCATCCCAAGAACTTCCCTGATGTTACCCCGAACGTGCACTTCATGGGATTCATCTTCAGTTGAAAGCGTCTGCATCTATTGAACACTTTCCGTAAATCCGCGAGGTGATCTGCTTCTTGCTTGGATTTAACCACCAGGTCGTCCACATAAAATTCCACTTCCTTGTGCATCATGTCGTGGAACAGGGCCATCATGGCCCGCTGATAGGTTGCGCCCGCGTTTTTGAGACCGAACGGCATCACTGTGTAGTTGAACACCCCCACTGGAGTGATGAATGCAGTTTTCTGCGCATCTTCAGGGTCCATCTTGATCTGGTTGTACCCGCTGAATCCGTCCATAAAACTGAACATGCGATGACTCGCTGTCGAATCAATGAGAAGATCAATATTGGGGGGCGGAAAATCGTCTTTTGGGCAGAAACGATTGAGATCCCGGAAATCCACGCAGATGCGAAGCTGTCCGTTCTTCTTTACCACTGGCACAATGTTGACCAGCCATGTGGGATGATGATTCGGCTCTATGAACTTGGCGTCCAGGGGTTTGACAATCTCCTGTTTGATCTTCACGTTAAGCTCCGGACTGAAGCTTCTTGTGCTCTGCTTTACCGGCTTAGACCCTGGGATGATGTCTAAACGGTGCATAGTGATACTTGTGTCCAGACCTGTCATCTCATCATACTCCCATGCGAACACATCCTTGTATTCAGTTAGGAGCTGTAGCAGTCCTTTCTCTTCCTCACTTGTGAGGTCCGCACTTAGAAAGACTGGCCTTTTCTTTTCTTCGTTTGGGCTTAGGAATACCTCCTTTAGCTCTTGCTTTTGCGGTCTGGGTTTGTCTTCCATGCATTCGGGTGCTTTCTTGAGCTTCTCGTCTGGAGTGCTCTGCAATGGTTTCTCTGTTACCATAATCTGCTCGATTTGGTTGATTTGCTCAGGGACATCCCGATGCCCGTGTGAGGACATCCCCGCGCACCTTCAAATGCGATAGCACTTCTTCCCATTGGCGTAGAAGCTCTCTATCTCCTTGCCTTCGGGGTGATGCTTTTCTATTCTCTTTAGAGTGTACACGTTCTTTCGCTGGTAGGCGATCCGTGGTGCCTCGTCCCGCGTGGGCGATTTTTCCTTGGCATCCTCCCTTGTCACCATTACTCCCGCAGGTGACTGATCCTTGATATCTTCCCATAGAGGTAAAGGAGTAGGGTTGAATGGTCCCGGTGTTTGCTTGTCCGCCATCTCCGTGAACCACACCGCCTCGCTGAGATGTGCTTCATCCAGGTTGAATGGATTTGTTGAAGCCGGTATCTCGACTATTCTGCCGTTCCAGATAGCTTTCATGACATGGTGAGCTGTTGAAGGAACCGCGTCAAAGCGATGAATCCAGGCTCGACCTATGATCATGTGATACGTGGTGTTCGCATCTATGACATAGAACTTTGCTGAGCACTTGATTTTGCCAATCTGGACGCCCAGGCGGATCCATCCTATCGTCATTCTGGAGTCGCTTCCGAATCCCATCAGCGGGGATGGACGCCTGACAATCTTGTGCTCGGGAATCCCGGCTAGCTTCAGTGTGTGGAGCGAAACGACGTTGACCGCTGCTCCTCCATCGACGAATGCTCTTTTGAACTCGACGCCATTGATGATGGCCGTTACGTACAGAGGCCTCTGGTGGCTCGCATCTGTCTTTTTATCGCTGGCAGAAAAGGTCATAATCTTTTCTGTAGAGCGAGACGCCCTGATGACTTTCCCGTTGGAGACTACAAGATCCTCCTCATAGTCCTCCGCTATCCTCAAGATTTCTTTCGTCATTTCTGTCCGGCATTTCTCCGAGAAGTTCATTTCGTCGAAGAATCGGCTGAAGCCGTGCGACCCCTTCATCCGGTCAGCACGTTCCTCCTCCGTGTCTACGCTGTAGTCCTCATCCTCATGGACTTCGGCAATGATGGGTAGACCATCCTCTGCGACTTCTTCCAGATCCACAATCGAGATCATGGCGACCTCTTTACCTTTCGAGTCTTGTTCCGCATGGGCAGGAAGCGGATTGTTGCGCACATCCTTCCTGTGATCGCTGACGATCAGCTCGCCGTTCTTCATCTTTTGGCTGAATACGATTCTAAGTTTCTTACAGTCCGCTGTGGGGTGCATGACCTTGCCGTGGTACTCGCACCACTTCGGGTCCCTCACCATCTCCTTGGAGGGTACCTTCTCAAGCGGCGGTAGGACACCGTCCTTGCGCCACTGCCTGCAGAGGTCGCTGGCTTCTTCCACCGAACATGGCAGAGGTGGTGCATCGAAGTTCACAATCTTTGCCTGCTTCTGGGGTGAAACTGTATTGACCTCAGCTTCGCGTCCCCTCTTGTAACTGAATCTCCCGATCTTGTAGGTAGTACCGCTCGAAGATCGCTCTGGAGCGTTTTTCTTTTTCTGTCTCTCCACTATAGGCTCGATGTTCTTCGTGCATTCGATTAGCTTTGAAAACGTAGGTGTTTGCAGGTTGATGAGCATACCTTTGTATTCATCTCGCATGCACTGCAGGCATATCTCTACGAGCCGACTTTCGAGCATTGGATCTTTGCATTCCAAGGACTTCGTCCTGAACTTCTTGATGAAGGTTATCCCGTCCTCCTCGCGCTTCTGATACATCCGCGAGAGGTGGATCATTGTCACCTTTTCTTCCATCTGGAAGAACTTGGTATAGAACTTCTGGACCATGTCGTCCCAAGTCTTCACGGATCCAGCTTCCAACGTCCGGTACCACTTGTACGCTACGTTCCCCAAGGATTTTGGGAATTCCCGCATCAGTAGCTTGGGATCGGCTCCGTATGGCCCCATGACATCGATGAAACGCATGACATGCTCATGAGCGTTTCCGTTGACATCCTCGAACTTGTCCCATTTAGGAGCCTTATACCCCACCGGGTTAGGCATGAGATAGATCTCCCGCGGGATGGGTGGATCGTTGTCTAGCTTCGGGATGATGGTATCCGCGAACGATTGGTGAGCCAGAATAGTGTCCATGCGCTTCTGCAGAGACGTCATACATTCTGGAATGCTTCCCTCGGTAACAGGAGGAGGGTTTGCGCTGGCGGAGGCGACACGTATGCCGCCGGAGGATTGGGGACATATTGGCTGTTCGCATTGCCCCAGATCGCCGTTGGAGGAGGCAAGGGAGATTGCGACGCCGAATTAGGTACCAAAGCCGGAGGCTCAGGAGTATGGGCAGTGAGAGGCAGCATCTGAGCTGTTGACCCCTGAATTGAAGGTAGCTGCGTAGTCACCGGTGGAGTCTGCAGATTAGGGTTGGGAGGTGTGGTTGACACTCCCAGTCCTGGAGCGGTAGGGGCTCCTCCTCCTTGAGAGACGGCGGTGGCTGGTGAAGGGTTTGGCGCAAGAGTGCCCAGAACGGCCATGATCCGTTCTAGCTGCGCAGATTGAGCTTTGAGGGCTTTCGCCTGACCTTGGATGGTGGCGTCCAAGGATTCTAGCGTCGGTGCCTCACCGGGGGTCGTAGGAGTACGGCGGGTCTCCTCTCCTGAGGCAGCTTCGGTGGAAGGCGATCTGTTGCTAACATCATCCTCCTGAGACATGGTTGATTTTGTTGGTAAGTTCACGTCGGGTTCACCAAAATGTGCACAAGAGATTCCGGCGGGGAGACCTCCGTGTACACCGTATATAGAGAATCAGAGATGGCACAGGAAGAGTCGGGTTGTGTGTAGGGAGAGAGTAAGGCAGTAGTAATGTCTGAGAGAGAGACAGAGGTTTGGCAGAGCTTCCGCGTATGGCTAGTGTGTCCTCCTTTGTATGGAAAGGTTAACGTCCTATATATAGCAGGGAACGTGACCGTTGTAGTGTGGTTAATGCGCCCATTAATGGCGGCTTAATTAGCTTAACCACAACGGCACGTTCGTCCTCATATATAGGGACCGTTACAGCACGTTATGCCGAATACTAGAACCATTACAGGGTTGACCGGGTTTGACCGGATTGACCGGGTTTGTGGAGCTCGTGCCATAAATCTCTCAAAGCAGTTACTAAAGGTCGCGCGCGGGCTTGACTCGCACGCGAAAGGGCTTACTCTAGCCTCCAAACCACTAAGTCCCTACAAGTCCCGTGCAGTGGTATGCGAGGGCTCTGTCTCGCAGCCCCCACATGGATCAGCGCGGCTCGTGATCCAGTGTGTGTGGAGCACAATATGGTGTGCTGGATGGTTGCCACGTGGCCAAGATCTGTCAGCTCAGAAAGCACTATCTACATCCTGCATACACACAGTTAGCTAGCAATTCCTGCAAAATAACTTAAGCAAACAATAAGATCAATGAAATTGATTACACAAATTAAGTTTTTCTTTCATCATAAAATATATCAAGATCAAGTTCAGAAGATTTGAAATACATAGGAGTAGAAACTCCACCTCCATTCATGCTCAGTTCATGTACAGAGTTTTTCAAGGCTTTGAAACAAGTTTCAAAGTTTTGAAACCAACTGTGAGCAAACTGTGATCTTACATCCTTCACTGTCCCCTTCCACAAAAATACATCTCTCATATACTTATAATATTTAGGCATCACCTTGACAGCCTCAATCAATGGCCATTTATGTGAAGCTTCGAGAAAATTTACAAGAAACGCCTACATACCGCAGAGTTATATTTCTTTGTTCGATTCTCTAAAGGATAAGGAAAATCCTTAAGAAAATAAGGTGTTGGTATTACCTCATCATCAATCTCCACTGGTGGCCGATTCATGCCCTTTGATTGGGGGAAAATGACATGTGTCTTCTCAGTGTCAAAGACCTCATGCGCCCTTACCTTTGATGCTTCAACTCTGGCATGGCTCAGATATGGGGGATCATTAAGTGCAATCCCGCTACGAGTGGTAATCGCGTTCACCTGGCGCACATCTCTATATCTGATGGAAAATACCTTTGTGCTCTAGCACAGAACTGAGTGTCTATCTTTACTACATGCACTTCCAAGTTGAGAAGTGAAGTCTTGTTTATGTGCAGGTCAGTCATCAATTTTCTACCTAAGATGTGAAAGAATTCACATTCTTGCCCATCTGAAACATCATGTTCTTGAGATCCACTATCTCAGCGTTTTGTGCAGCAGCTATTGGTGGCGCCTGAGTAATAGGTGCAGACGGCATGTGCTGAAATCCAGGTGCATAAGAAGCCCCGGCCTGAATCCTAGATGATCACTGATACCTGGCCTATAGTTCCTCTTATTCCAGTTCTGACGCTGCCCTTGTGCCCTCACATTGCTAATATCTCCAGTTTCAGCTTGAATCAATGTTGCATCACCAAATCATAGTGCGTGAAAGTTTATCCTAAATTCGGAAAAACCTTTAAACCATAAACTCTAGGCTCTCCATAGATACTTAGGTATGAGTTTACCTGCTCATAATTTAAAAAAAAAATGTGAAATATTCCATACAAGTGAGTAAAGAAAAAATAGATTCAAACGCTAAAATCTCAAGTTATGTCATTGATCTTAGCTCTTCTCCTTGCTCCTAGTTTCTCTCCTTAGCTCACTATGTCTTCTTCAACTTCTTCTCTAATCCGTTATTCCGTAATTTGTTTCCCAGGTCGAAGTAATGAAGTCCAAGTCATGATATTTGCAAAATAACCCCAAGAATTTGCTCCGGTTTCAGAGGCTTTCGTGCGAATGACCGAACCTTTCGCGCGAAAGGTATTCCTATTTGTGCGAATGGCCCTACACAATTCTTCTTGAATCTTCACTTCTTGGTTCTCGAGCCTCTTTCCTTGCGCTCCCTAGCTTCCGTAGCTCACGTCCCTGATCCAATACGCTCGTTAAGACATATTTCCTGTCAAAGACAACAAACACTATACCAAGCGATTAAATCCATCAATTAAGCATAAATGTAGCATATGAGACATGCCCGGATTGGAATAAAACATATGACGCACAAGTGATAAACATGCGTTCTCTCATCAACAATAGGCTCTGAACTCCCCCAAAAACCTCTCAAATAAGTGGCTAATCTTAAAAACATATAGGTCCTAGAAGGCGCTATCAGTTGCATTGGTAATGGAACAATAAAAGAAATTTGGGTTGGGTAGAAATTTGTGAATTGGTTTAATTATCCCAACATTTTTTTTTTCGATATCGTACCCTGACATCATCCTATAATCATGTGTCCAGCATAATGAGTACCCCTTTTTCATAAAAAATAATTTTTGAGAGTAAAAAATTAAGAAACTTCTGAATTGATCTTATAAAAACAAAATATTGCCTAAAAGTTCTAACAAAATGAGAAATATCTAAATATTTTTTAATGACTTAAAAAAGATAAAGTGTCAACTAAATCAGTTAAAGAATTTTTGCAAAAAGAATTAGTTAAACAATGTGGAGCCTACGTTACGGGGTATCAAAATTCACTAATGTTTTCCTGAGTAGATTTTCTAGACCAGTCTTTTACGTGCAGATGACATCATTTGAACTGATGGAGTCAAACAATCAAGTGAAACATATGATGTTTCAATTTTTCAAGCCTGATTTGCCTCTACACTTTTTTTGTTTTTGTTTCTTTTCAATTTAATTTTATTTTTGGTCGTTGCCAAAATCAGTTCACGGTATCATTTTTTTTTATGTATCAACATTGAAATACAAAGAATATGAAATTTATTTTTCTTCTATATACATATAGAATTTGGTGTTGAAGAAGTGCCATTCTCAATGCAAAATTTAATGTCATTAAAATTACATTTCCAATTGTTAAGATTATATGTGACTAAAACCTATGTGGTAAGATTTAATTGGCATACAAATGACATGTGTATGCCGCTGGGAGAAAAGTTCTTACAAATGGCGTTCAAGGAATGCTTGTCAAATGACATATCACGCAAGGAGAAAGCAATTGAACCAAGTGCTTCCAGAAAGACTTTGAGAGAGGAGGAATCTTCTAGTAAGTCAATTAAGAGGGTTAAAGCTTCTATTGAACCATTTTTCGTGCTAACAAATGTAGTATGTTTTAAGAAAGTCTTCCTAACTCAAGGTATTATCTCATTATTGTGAACCCACATAAAGTTCAGAAGGAACTTATTGAGTAATATTAACAACTTGGAAAGGAGAATGTTCAAGGGACTTTTGATGTTGACTACAAGGAGACTGTCGTTTTTATTCACACATCTCTCTGTCAAGTAAATAGATATCTCATGGAAAAGGAGAAGCTAGAAAAGTTGATGCTTTACGATGATGAAGGGGTGAAATCTAATTTCACTATGGTGCTTATCCATCTATGCCTAAGTAAAACTGACAAAGAGAAAGTTATCGTCTTCAATAGATTTCCCGATTCATTGACTTTGATCAGAGGCCACCTCATTGATGATCGTTATTGAAGCTATGAGGTTTTCCTAATACGAGGATTTATCAACCAAAATTTTAGAAAAAAAACACGATCGATAAAATTAACTATCCTAGTAGTGTGTAGCCGAGGTAATGTTTGGATCGACCAAATGATGGTCTGAAGAGATATGTCAATTTGGGATTCAAGGGTTGTTCAGTTGGACTTTCCTTGGAATCCATCTGTGGGAAGATATGCCATCATTTGGGCATATTATCTTTGCTCTAAATAGAGTTGTATACTCTTACCCGCTCATGACTTAGGGTACCTCAGAGGTTGACAAGTATTGTACACAAGTTGGGAAGGACAGGCTGTCTGAGCTGATGTTTTTTGCAACAGACATTGAGTTGAGATGGAGGCACCATGTAGAAATCAGCATCGACATGATCTTGGAGAGGATGCTGGAGTATGAGAACTTCGAAGGTATGCTTGCGAAGAACATATATCATTCAAATGTGATTAGTACATCTTCTTGTTCCTGAGAATGTGAGAACGAAGGTTATGAAGGAATGATGATGAATTTGCGACATTGGCAATGAATAATAAGAAAATTGTTGTATATTATATTTTGAAGGATACAGTAAGTACGCTTATAGTCATTGTAGCTAGTATCATTTCAATCCTTTTAAGCAAAATTTCCACTGCGCATCCAAAAATCATAACATCAAGCTCACATGTGCCGTTGCCAATTTGGACAGGTAGACGTTTCCTGCAATCATGGATTGATGGTATAAAAGCTTTGTATGTGTATTTATTTTCATTTGTGAAGAAAGCAATCACCGATATTATTAAGTGTATGTCAATATTATTTTTCACCTTCGGTTATCAATGCAGCGAGGATGATGACAGTGGGGGCAGTGAAATCCTTCGCTGAAAAAATTATTTTTTGTACGGTTGCAGAGGCTGCAGACGTAGTACCATGGACATTGGTTGGTTGGTACGGCGATAAGACATACATCCATCCTGATTTAATTTTGTGCAAATTGTTGAAGCTAGACAATAAGAGGGTATTATATGATGTAAAATTATTAGTTTTGCGTAAAATTTAGCGATATATCAGATGACTATATGATAATGTATATAGGACTATAAAGAGTATTTGAGCATGATAAAACATTACCGTTAATAGATGGAGATGTTTTATCATATAGAACGACTGATTTTTTTAGCAGTTTTACATGTTGTAAAGAAACACAATGCCAGTTAATTTATATGTGCCTTATATAGATCTTCCTGATCTTTTCAGAATGGAGATCATGCGAACACATGGACTACAACTTAATTCAACATTGTAGTCCAAATTATGCCGTTACAAAACCTTAACAGATAATCTCAAGTTTAGAGATAGAAACTATACAGAAATTCAGTACAAAATTTCCGTTCCACTTATTCTTTTGGTTTGCCTACTTCTTTTCTCTACATCTTCCTATACTCACTCTTTTGCAAGTTTTATGTGCAGCTTCCTTCTTCCAGCTGCATGACAACAATGAATTAGTACAATATTTGAAATCAACCTTAAATGATAGACACAATAATTATTGAAAATATAATAGTCAGGGTTGGACCAAATTCTATAATGAAGTGAACCACATTTTTCAAACATGTGCATGTCAAGAGAGTTATATACAGGTGGTGAAATTACCTGGACTGTTGTGAAACGTAATTATGCAATGTGAATTCTATTCCAGTTGTGTAACTCGACAGTGTAGTTGTCCAACCGAGATCTTGTATGGAAATTAGAATTTTGCAGGCATTGTGAGGTATCTCTAATATTCGGTATAGGGATGCATGAACACCGTGTGTGCGCGGAAGTAGTACATGCATAGAGTAATGACATACAGTAAATTTAAATACCCGCAACACATAAGTTAGAATTAGTATTCAGGATACATTTGAGCGAGGTGACAAATATTTTGTTGACAAATGCATGACAAAAGTACGCGGGGAAAAAGATAAGAGATTAGACTTTCTTGAGTGGCAGGTATCCTTGGTCCTAGGCTGGGAACACTATTAATTTGAATTTTTGAGTCATTGGATCAATCAATTCAATGACGCTTGCACCGCTGATGCTGGGTCCGCTTCCTTGGGAGAACAGGTACAAAGATGCGTCGCCTATCCTTGCCCTTGGTGTTAGGGAAACTGCAATGGACGTTCCAACTGATGTCACCTTCTTCGTTTTCAATGTCAACATGTTTTCTTGTGTGTTTTCAGGTTTTTCTGGTAAAATCAACTGGAATATTCTGTAGCAGTTGATAGTGATAATCAGCATTTGAGGTTTACATTCTGAGTTATCATAGCAAGGAAATAACACAACTTTGAATGTTTACTACTCCTTCACGTGAATTTAGATGGGACTTGAGAATTCCAACTGTGAATGAGGGGTTCGTCGTGCTAGCTGTGTGTGCAATAGCTTTGCCATTGCTTGTACAAAGCGAATACTTGGATCTATATGTTGGAATAGATGCCCTAGAGGCAATCTAGTTTAGCATGAATTTATTTGTGGCTAGAAATTCATTTATTATTTATTGGATATTTAATATAATGAAGTCCTTAGATTTACAATTGTGTTGTTTATCTTAAATGTCCCTAGTCCAGTATAATGATTAATGGGACAATCATCCATAGACTAGTATGGGATTGGATTGATATGGAGATATCACAATCCAACACATAGGTGTGCATTAGGGAATGTTGCACTGGATTGAACCATCTCTGAGAAGGCTACATACACGTTATGTTGAGTCACAAGCGCTTCTCGCGGTGCAATGGTATTGTCATCCTTAGACTTGAAGTCACTAGATATTCTAGTTGTGAATTTTTGTGATCTTGGTAGCGTTAAACGCTACACCGTAACTAGGTAGTTATAAAGGCGTGTACTGGATACAATAAGAAGCAAGCTTAGAGATCGTAGTGGACGTAGATAGAATTTGTCCCTCCCACATAACGGGAGCAAATATCCTAGGCCACTCGAGGGATAGTGCTTATAGAATGTCTGGCCATACTCAAATAAATCAATATGGGATATTGATGTCATTTGCACGAATAAGGCTATTCCCATGGATCGAGGAACTATGGATTGGATATACGAGTGTGACTTGTGTGTCTCGTGTCCAATCCGGATATAGAGACAAAGGGATGAGACAATTACTTGTACAGAGGTTGTCAAGATGACTATTCTATTAGTTGGCTAGAATGGATGTTTTGCTAGAAACCGCGCCATAGTAGCAAATAGTTGCTACCAACTAGATAGAACCTATGGGGTCACACGCTACATAGAGTTGAACTAGATTTGGGAATTAATTAATTGGATTAATTAATTAGAAAGATCACTTTGCAAAACCTTGCAAACTTAGTAGGGACTAATTTGCAAGGAAGGGACTAAATTGAATTCTAGTAGGACTAGAATAAGTCCTTTAGGTTGTTGGCAAGGAGTTGTTGGACTATATAAAGGACCTTCCTTCCTTCCTTCCCACATAAATTATGCTCATAATTGATCATAACAAGAGTGGGAGAGAACAAAAGATTAGAGAGAGCAGCAAGCTAGGAGCTCGCCGCCCCTAGCCCGCCGCCCATCCCGTCGGCCATAAGGAGGCCGAGAGCCCTCCTTTGGGTCTCGTTTTGCGTGATTCTTCTTCCTCTTCCTCTTCTGGGCTAGCATCAAGGACTTGGGAGATTCTAGGATCAACTCTAGGCGTGGATCAACCATAGAGAACGTGACACAATTCGCGTTTGAAGTCATCAAAGGAGAACCCTAAGGTGTGTTATTGATTTCTTACCCTTACCATCGTTATGCCTCTTGACTTGTGATCCTTGGAGGGTTTTGCATGGTTTTATGATTGTTTGTGTTTCCGTTGCGCATCCATGAATCAAATCCCTACACTATATTTGGAGGAGGGTGAGGGATGTTGTCACGTTCTGTGGTACTTAAATCGAATAATATGGCGTTGAAGTCAGAGGCCCCATTGTACTCAAACACCAGAAAAAAAATCTAAGAGATATTGCATAGTGATCTGTGAAATATTTTCAACCACTGGAAAGATTTGAATATCCCATGGTTCTTTATTGCAGATTTGGGAACGGGCAGTTGAAGCATCTGTATTACGCTTTGCTGCGCAAGTATACGGTCAAGTAATATAATGGAGTATTTGGGACTCCGAGTTATCGAACCCAAGGGAAGGTGCTTACATTTCTATGTCTAACAACTACTTTAACCTACTAAGTAACCGGTAAAAAGGATTGCAATTAGAGTGTTGTCACCCTTAATCAAGCGACTAGAAACTATAAGTAAAATTAAGCAAAAGAAAATAATTAGATGAAACCAATGGAGCGAAGACTAGGCAATCTATAGATCACCTAGGATAGTTTTGACGATTCTGGATTCCATTTTCTAACACGACAACTCTTTGTTAGCTAAGCTGAGTAATGGCACTGACAATCACCTGTCTATCTCTTGTCGTTCTACACACAGGTACCGATTTATACCTCTCAGGACAACTCTAACTACCGATACGTTCTAGCAGGCTAACGAGAGTGCACGGAATAATGTCCTCTCAGACCATCACCACACGAACACTTCACTATCTCCTACCGAATCTACCATCTTCTAGCAATTCCTACTCAACTCACTTCTTAGTCTCATTAATTAAGAATGTTCTCGTCTACTCATCCCAACTAGGGTAGAGTTGCTTCACACACTCACTAGTTACGTAGCAAGGTTGGTTCATGACTCCTAACTAACTAAGGATTAAGCACAATAAACAAGATATTATGCTACTAAGATTGTCATTAAGACACTTTCATGATAGAATCAAGAAAGAGATAATCAAGATCACACATCTTAGTCCGAACTTGTCAATGGAAGAACTTAACATGATAGAAACTAGAAAATCTTCATTGAATCACAAACCCTAAACATGAAAGTTCATCAAAATCCAGAAAAGTTCATCAAAACATAAACCCTAGGCTCTCCATATATTCCTAGGTATGAGTTTAGCTACTCATAACAAGAGTTAACATATTGTTTGAATATTTCATAAAAGAGAAAGAGAGAAAAAAGATCAAACGCTAAAAATATGATTATGGCGTTGATCCGGGCTCGTCTCCTTGCTTGATGATGCTCCCAACGAAGTCTCCTTGCTCTCCTTAGTGTTCTTGGTTCACAACTATGGTCTATTCACATCCCTTGTTGTTTAGGTCGACGTGGGGAAGCTAAAGTCTTCAAGAATTGCATTTTTGCCCCAAAATTCCGCACGTATCCTCTGACCATTTTGGCCCGAAATGCATTTCGGACACCATTTCGGCCCGAAATGCATTTCGGACACCATTTCGGCCCGAAATGCACTGGGCTTCAATGTTCGAGAATCCTCAACTCTTGCCCTTTTTGGTTCCCGAGCCTCTTTCCTTGCCCTTCCTTGCTTCCAAGTTTCATGCTCTTGATTCCAAATCACTCTAATAGCCCTGTTTCCTGTCAAAGACAACAACAAAAACTATACCAACCGATCAAATTCAACAAATTAAGCACAAACGTATCCCTAGCACTTACCATCCTAGCTATTTATCCACGGGTTAAACCCGTTGACGGCTTAGGAGTGGTAGGATAAGATATTAAGAAGCGTTGTCCTAAACGTCATGATACAACTCACAAAACCCGATTCTCACACTTCCTCACCAAAATTCAAGGAACCCCACCGAATCTAACTACTTCGGCCCTCATTCCCTCAATCTTGGTGCAACGCCGTTCTCGCGGCCACAAATGTGAAAAAGTGATCAAAACTCATAGCTCATCTCCTCGGTTCTTCATGACGTTCAATTTCAGCTCCTTATTCCATTCACTTTTAACTTCTATTTTTGTTTGTTTTTTTTTTCTATATAACAAATCCCATGGAACCAACAATAATTATAGTAATATCCGAGGAGATCCAAGTATCAAATAAAATAATGTGGGGTGGAATTTGTCAAATCAATAATGTAATCAAAATAGATGTCGACAACCCCACACTAAATGTAAAGCATATCAAATGTAGTCAATGTGTAAACGTGCTTTTCCAACCGATCCTCCTCATCACCTATGCTATAGAGAATATGCATGAAAATCAAAGCACGAACTCCTATAAGATCAACCAACCCCACCCCATCTTGTGCGAAAAGGATGTCACGCACTACGGTACTCCAACTGTGATAATGGTGTAAGGACACGACTTACCGCCACACCGAAGTGTGATGCCGTCTCTAACTCACCCTCACATCCCCTCGAAAGACGACATGTAAGAGAATCCACACAAAATGTATCAAATCAGCTCACTCTCATCGAACCTCCCTAACTCGACTCCTTCTATCATGACGCATAGGAAAGGCCATTCTAACTAGTGATGAAAGTCACAAATGAACGGCTTCCTAGGCTAGAGGCTGTGAATAAAAGGGGTAAACGGATCAATTGGGGTAACTAGTGGACCTATAAGCAAGAGACGGGACTTGAGGCCGCCATAAAACATCACTTGCACAACTGTTCCGTTGCAACTACGAGGAGGGTTGACGACTACCTAAGTGGCGGTGGTGTAGCGCTAGCAGGATAACTAGTCCGAGAGGCAGCTACTCGCATTTCTAATGTGCATTATCCCTACAAGTCTTCCTACTCCAGATTCTCGCATCTACCTCACCTCAAATTTTCATACTCCTAAGGAATTTCTATCATTGAGCCCACTCCACATTCACTCTCTTCGATTGCCCTTTCTAAAAAAAATCAATTTTTAGGATTTTTCAATTTTTCCAATTTTTTCTTTGTTTTTAATTTAATTTTCCTAACTCTATATGCTTGGGCCAACTCGATAAACGAATATGGGTAGGTGGACTCAATAAATAAAAGTGCAAACAATATTATATACAATGAAATAATAAAACATGCAATTAAGGACTGACCCTACATGCAAAACTGACTCACTAACCTACATGTGACAAGGCTATGCAATGGCTAACTAGCGGATAGCTTAAAATCCCCCCCCCCCACACACACACACTTAAGCGCTTCATTGTCCTCAACGAAAGATAAAATGAAATCAAGAGGACTCGGCCACCTAAATGCAGGGTCGGTGGGTCTCCTCGTCCTCCGTGACTCGGACATCCGGACTTGACTCTGGGTATACATCAGACATGTAATGGTACATTCCATCATAGGTGTGCGGGTGCTGCAAAGTGACATTAGCCACAAGGGCCATGTCCTGAATCATCCTTTCTGCTCAGCACTATCTAGACTAAGCTGCTCCAGGTCGCGGCCAAGCAGACGCACACTACTCCGGACAGGCTCAAACTGTCTCCTATACCAGCTCTGCCATCATCTGCTTGCAGTCTCTGCTGCTCTATCATGTGGGTCATCGTGTTAATATGACTCTCCACTCTAGGGCTCGAGCTACTAGCCTCACTCCTTCTCGGCTGTGGGGGGTAAAACGGGTCTTTGGGCTTTCAGGGGGTCGGGCACTCTCACCCACTTGTGCTCTCCATCATTTTCTTAGCTTTGTGGACATAATTAAGACCACTAAAAACACCGCTAGCATCTTTTTCTAGCTTTAAGAGAAGGACAGTGTGCCTGGGAGATCTACAGTTAGCGCATCCAGTCCTCTCCACGAAAACGATAAATGAAGTACGAGACATTAATACGCTTACCGCTCCACAAACAGTAAGCCATAGTGCAAAGATGGAAGGAGTATGGGGGTTGAGTTGTAACGACAAAAACTCAGTTCTCAAGAATCTCGCAAATCCACCTCGCATGTGGAACCATGAACGTCCTAGCAACAGTCCACTTAAGTAAAGTGGGTATATCCTTCCATTCCGCTCCAGGCACCCCTTCAAAACAAAAGGCACTCACAACCTCAACAGAATCCAACCTCCGGATAGTTTCATGGTAGGCACAAGTCTCCTTTAGAGTCTTGAAGTTTATAGCGGCCGCTATAGTCTCGGGCGTGAGAACTATGTAGGCTCGCCGGAAATAAACTTTCCTCTGATCATCACCCTCTCCCTCGTTATAGAAACTAGCATTTACAAGAATCTCTCTTGCAAGAGCGGATCTAGCCTTCTTACAAATATTAAACCACCTGTCTGGCCTCTCCCTCTTGAAGATATCCTTAAGCTGATTGGGCATTTTATCGCTTTCCGGGAAGGTTTTTTCAAGAGTCCCTACCCTCTCCAAGAACACATCAGTGTAATATGCCTTATGGGCATTTGCATTAATGAACCTGAAGCTGCAGAATTCGGTACTACATATAGCACCGAGGTCAACATCCTTCGCAGCCTTACCCCTCAACCCGATCTCTGGAAGTGGAGGCATATCTTGGTTTAGTTCATAAAGAATTGTAGACGGAGGCACCTGATGGCGGTAGCCAGAACCGTCTCCCTCGTTCACATCCTCTTCTCCCTCACTCATTACCACATCCTCTTCAGTATTAAAGATGGGGTGATCATCAACCACTATTCCCCGTCTCCTCTTAGCACTACCACCCGATGTAAACATAATGATGGAGAAAATAAAAACGAGTGCACGTGAGGTTTAACAGTGAACTACACCAAGTAACCCAGGGTACAAGTAAAGAGCAAGTAAAATTTGCGAGAAATTTAATCCCTAAACGCGCCTAAACAAGAATTTAGAGCGAGAGAAAGAGTATGGTACCTACTGTCCCAGAAAACCGTTCTTACGGGACCGGTTTCGAAAAATTTGTCAACGACCGAATCGGTCGACCAATTTTTCGAAAATCAAAGGAAGTTGAGGCAAGTATACCTCCTTGTGCTCCTAGGTGTCCCCGTCGAAAGTCTCTTCTTGAGCTTAGGCCGAATCCAAATCCAAGTCGACTAACCGGAATTTTTTTGTTCTTGGAGCTCTTCCTCTTCCATTTCCCCCACACTCAAACTACTCACTATCTCTCAAAACCCCAAGAGCTATTTTGAAAGGAGAAAAACCGAACAAGAAATTCTTGATTTGGATGAGTTTTGGGTTTTGGGTGGGTTTGTGTTCTTAAGTCTTTGAGAGGTAGAAGATGAAGAAAGCTAGTTTTGATCCGAATGGGGGCTTGGGAAGCATCCTTGGCCAATTTTTGAGCTTTATACCCCTCCCAAAATGACCAAAACACCCCCACTTAAAGTGCAGCACGACCCATTCCGGGCCAAAATTGGGGGCATTTCGGCTCGAGATGGTTCTTGATTTTCAAAACAAATGACTCTTTTTATTTTGGCCCGAAATGGGGTCGAAATGTTTTTATAATTATTGCATTTCGGCCCGAAATGGTGGGTATATCGGCCCGAAATACCCTGGGCTTCCCATGCTCTTTTTGCTCCAATTTCTTCATCCGACATCTGATTGCCTTGATTCTTGCACCGATGAACTCCATTAACAGCGGGGAATCCATTTTTGATTGGAAAATTCCCAAAGTTCTGGGGATTTCCCATTTCTTCTCAATTTTACTCTCTTGTGCAAGAATCTCGCCACTTAAGCTCTTGAATCACGACTTGCGCCCCGGATTCTGATGCGTGCAAACCCGGTACAACAACTCGCTGCCATGATCTTCAAAAAGAATCAGCTACTCCTCGATCTCGAGTAACTTCTCTGTCATGCACAATTCTTCAAATTAGCCATTTGTTCCTCGTTTTGCGTGCAACATCGTGCACATGCATTCAGAAGGGGAATCCTGAGTGGTCTTCGGTACCTGTGTCCTACACACTTATAGGAAATATTAAACCTCTCTCTCTCACCCCTCAAAATCATGTATGAATATCAAAACAGAATGCGAAAAAACAACTAAGTAGCTAACTACATTGGGTTTCCTCCCAATCATCGCTTGTAATTTAAGATCGACAGCCCGACCCAGTTAATTTCTACTTCAAAACACAATCAGCAATCACATAAATAATAATAAAAAAGAAAAAGATTAAATTAAACTAATTTCTAAAGTACGAATAGTAACCAATGCCTTCCCCGGCAAACGGCGCCAAAACGTGCCGTGTCTATATTACGCGTTGTTGTTCAAGTATACGGTCAAGTAATATAATGGAGTATTTTGGACTCCGATTTACCGAACCCACGGGAAGCTGCTTACTTTTCTAAGTCTAAAAAATACTTTAACCTACTTAGTAACCGGTAAAAAGGTTTGGAATTTGAGTGTTGTCAGCCTTAATCAAGTGACTAGAAACTATAAATAAAATTAAGAAAAAGAAATTATTTAGGTTAAACCAATGGAGAGAAGACCAGGCAATCTATAGATCACCTAGGGTAGTTTTGACTATTCCGGATTCCATGTTCTAACACGACAACTCTTAGTTAGCTAAGATATGTAATGGCACTGACAATCACCTATCGATCTCTTGTCGTTCTACACACCGGTACCGATTTATCCCACTC
The DNA here is from genome assembly GCA_023055425.1 of Linanthus parryae. Classification (NCBI taxonomy): domain Eukaryota; kingdom Viridiplantae; phylum Streptophyta; class Magnoliopsida; order Ericales; family Polemoniaceae; genus Linanthus; species Linanthus parryae. The sequence goes on from JALGPY010000001.1 coordinate 94,783,128, forward strand.
AGGCCAACTCTAACTACCAATACATTCTAGCAGGCTAACGACAGTGCACGGAATAATGTCCTCTTAGACCATCAGCACACAAACACTTCACTATATCATACCCAATCTACCCTCTTCTAGCCATTCCTACTCAACTCACTTCTCAGTATCATTAATTAAGAATGTTCTCGTCTACTCGTCCCAAATAGGATAGAGTTTCTTTCACACACTCACTAGTTAGATAGCAAGGTTGGGTCATGACTCCTAACTTACTAAGGATTAAGCACAATAAACAAGATATTAGGCTACTACGATTGTCATTAAGTCAAGTTCGTGATTGAATGAAGGAGATAATCACGATCGCGCATCTTAGTCCTAACATGTCAATAAAAGAACTCCACATGATAGAAACTAGACAATCTTCATTGAATCACAAACTCTAAACATGAAAGATCATCAAGATTCGAAAAATTTCATCAAAACATAAACCCTAGGCTCTCCATAGATACCTAGGTATGATTTTAGCTACTCATAACAAGAGTTAACATCTTGTTTGAATATTACATAAAAGAGAAAGAGAGAAAATAGATCAAACGCTAAAAATATGATTATGGCGTTGATCCGGGCTCGTATCCTTGCTTGAAGATGCTCCCAACAATGTCTCATTTCTCTCCTTAGTGTTCTTGGCTCACAACTATGGTCTATTCACGTCCCTTGTTGTTTCGGTCAATGTAGGGAAACAAGAGTCTACACGAATTGCATTTTTGCCCCAAAATTCAGCACATATCCTCTGACCATTTTAGCACGAAATGCACTGGGCCTCAATGTTCTTTAATCTTCAACTCGTACCCTTTTTGGTGCCCGATCCTCTTTCCTTGCCCTTCCTTGCTTCCAAAGTTCATGCTCTTGATTCCAAATCACTCCAATAGTCTTGTTTCCTATCAAAGACAATAACAACATCTATACCAAGCAATCAAATCCAAAAAATTAAGCACAAATCAACATAAAGAACATGCCTGGACTAGAATTAAGCATATGAAGGAACAAGTGACAGATCATGCTCATCTCAACAATATTAGGCTCAAAACTCTCAAAAAAACTATCAAACATGTGGTAAATTCTAAAGAAATATAGCGCCTAAAAGGCGCTATCAGCAGTCTTCCCTAATCCGTATCCATACTGACTTACAAATTTGTCTGGAAGTTTCTGCATCCGGATAATTTATGTAGGTGTATTATGTTTTATGACGAGAATACGATTAGCATATTATCAAGACTGTATTTTTTTTGTGGTGTGCAGAAAGTGCAACAAAAATATGCCAAGTAAATTTTAAGAGATAGATTTGAGTCGAATATTACCACTATGAGATTCTTAATGCAGGTATCGTGGATGATTCTGAAGAAGCGCATCGCACTCATTCTTCCGTATAGATGTAGAGTCATGTATGATTAACGCTGGCGTAAAAGTAATGAGCCGGGGTGGAAAATGAAGTTTACAAAAAATGAAGAGGCATTGATGTGGGACAGCATGTGTTAGGTGTAGAGTGATACTGAAAAGCTTATTAGCAACGGTTGCAGTGATACGATAACTACTTTTAGTAGGGCATCAATATAATCTTACAAACCAAATATGAATATGTTAAATTGATAATGGCAGCAATACATCAATATCCAAGATGTATATTTAGAATAGAAAACTAACAACATTATGAGGAAAATTACAAATCAAAAGTCAACTGAATCAGTAGACCTAATCTCACACTTTATTCCCTAAATTTAGCATGGAGGTTTACTTTCTAAAACACCAAATGAAGTACGCGCATAAGGATTGCCAGGTATCAGTAATAGCATATCAAAATTAATCGGACTCAGTAGACTTCATCTCCCAATTTATTCCTTAAATCTAGCAAGCAGGGCCTGCTTTCTGAAATCCCAAAGCAGATAAACGCATAGCAATCCCTGGTTTGGGTACTGGAGTGACGAAGATAGGAAGGGTGCGAAGTATACGTACCAGTACTTTCATTCGCGGTAGAGGACTAACCCTAAATCATGAAATTAGAGAAGCTACAGTTGGAAACACTTTATCGCTGGAGAAGAAGCGGGAAGTACTGAAGAAGTAATGGGTAACTCAATAGACTCGTTCTAGAAATAGGCAAAGAAATAGTGGTGAAGTATTCCATAGCAATTTACTGGGTATGGCAACTGATACCCCCTCAGTTGAAGGGAATTATATTTTTACCCCATTATTTTTTGTGTACGTGGCAAGTCGCATTAGAATTATGACATATTACATTGTAGGTTTAGGTTACGTAATAATAGCGGGTTGAATTAGAAGAAGTACACTTAATACTAAAATGAAGACCAAATTATATTAATAGTAATTAAAGGTCATATCATCTTTGTTACATTATTAGTAATTCCATTTCAACACAGCCCAAAAGCAAGTAATACAGGTCTTATGGTCCAAAGTTTTATTGATCCATTATTAGCTCGATTGATGGAAAAAGAAGAGTGTATTCTTCAACAAAAAATTACATCACATGTAGTAAAGGGAGTGTATGTTTTAGATTGTATTTGTGGACATTTTGTCTTATTTTCCTACATTAGCTGAGGCGGGAGGTTTATGGAAGAAGCAGCGAAAGTTAGCAATATATTGTCTTGTTGTTTATTAATATGTGTGTACTTACTTTGTGTAAAATATGTAATGATTTTGATTGATGGTGAGAGGAAACAACCAAAGAGAGCGACATAACATATGAAGCAATATCATATAGATAGCTAAAGCTTGTTGCAACCGGTTGGAAGTTAAAATGAATAAAAAACATCTCATCCAACCTCAAAAGTTAGGACAACAGCATAGCAAGTACTACTATTTAAAATTATTTTGGATGCCATAAACTGGCTTGTTCTCAAAGGATAATTTAGGAAACAGGAAAAACTTCAAACTTCGCTTCACAAGATCGATGAACTCCATAACACAGGCATCATCTTCTTCGATCTCATTGTTCCACGTCCTAGCGATATCTGATTTCAGAAATGGTTGGATCCATTATTATAAATTTAAAAGTATTGTCGCCTTCATGTTTGAACAACAAGAAATACCACAATGATATGGAGTAGTAATCAGCAAATGCTTGACATCCTTCAGCAAAATACACTTGGTTGTGTTTTCGCTACAAACGAACATTCCAAACACGACCATTGGAGCTTTAAGTTGTACCATATCCACCAGATTGTCTCCAAAGCAATTGATGAATATTGGTGGAATTTTCTGCATTGGTTAATTTATGATACGATTGATTAAAAAACACGTTATACCATTGAAGAACCAATGAAGCTCAAAAAGTAAGCCAATGAAGATCTAGCCATATGCAGTTTGATTTTATAAGAGCACTGCATCGTGTGAAATATGATTAAAATGGTAATTCCTCTAAAAAGAGCAGAGCTGTTTTATAAGCGGAGAATCAAGAAGGAAGTAAGTGTTTGTCTAAAATTTCCCTACAATTCTAAATATTACAAGTGATAGGGTACAAAATTTAGCTGCAGTTCATTATCCATATCAATAATAATGTCACTTCATAAAATAAAATACAGAAAAATAAAACACAAAATAGACAAATAAATGAATGAAGTGAAATTATTCAACGTGAGTGTAAATGAATGCTTACAACTCTGTGTGTCAATATCACTATAGGATCGATGAATCTGCCGAACTTTTGCATTGCGATATTTTGCGATGGAAAAGTCTATCGTCATGTCAATGATGTCATATGTTAAACACAATTTTTTGGTGAAAATATCTTCTAACGCACACAAAGCGATCGAATGTATGACAATACAGAATAATACCGATATTGTGGGTATGTAAAAATCAGTAAATGTTTTCAATGGTAGAAATAAATCATTTATTACACCTATGGAGAGTAAGAAGATATAACAATTAGTGATTGTAGTGATATGCCATGTTTGTATGCTGAAGTTGAGTTGATACCCAATATAGTTAGAAAAAAGTAGATGTTCCGAATATACCATGGGTATTTAATGGAATTGTTCAAGTTCAACTTATAACAGCCTAACAAAAACAGAATACGGCATATTCAAACAAATTTTACTTTTGGTTGTTTTCCAAAATAAAAACGGGCATTTCAGTTGATTCCCATTGTTTAATTTTAAAATTTTACCATAGAGAACTATATTGGTTAACCTTGCACCAACGCAAAAACATCTGTTGGATTTGTAAGTTTTTTAAGAAACAGGGAACATGAAGCAACACATTCTAATTAAACAAGACAGCATATGTGACAATATTTTTCTCTTTCTGGTTCACAACAATATTTTCTTCTTTCTGATACATCTAAATCCAAATGTAGATCAAAATATATAAAAAATATATAATCTTCAAATTTAAAAAACAAGTCAATTTCATAAACCCATCAAGAAAATTACGGGTCGTGCTTAGATCCATCAAAAACCTACTGAAAATTAAATATATGTCATTAAAAATTAAAAGTTAAGAAAAATTTTCCACGGCGGTTTACATCCATTCAAAACCTAAAAAATTTAGAACTTCAAACTACGGTTTAGATGGATCGAGAACCTAGCAAAGAATAAAAGCTCAAAATATAAATCTCACATAAGCAGTCAACTACCACAGTGATACACACAACAAAGACAATACTTAGATCGGTACATCGCCGATCGCTTAGCCGATATCAGAGATGCAAAAAATGAAGTAGTGGACTTTAGGAAGCAAACTCACAGATCGTTCACCAGGAGATATGGCGAAGTAGTCGGCGATAATAGTGTTGGAGAACTAAGGAAAAGGGTAAAAAGTATTGAGATGGGCAAACCTCAATTATATCGACAATAGCTCTATAGAACTATCTAACAATTTTTTAATATTTAGCAATTTTTAATTGCAGCTAGTAAAAGGTTGGATAGTAATACTGTAGGGTTTCGATTATGGATACACAGCGGAAAAGATAAATTATACATTCAATACCCTCCAAGGATCACAGGAAGAGAATCATAACGATGGTAAATGAAGAATCATGTTACACACCTTAGGGTTTCTCCTGTGACGACTTGTACCGTGAATTGTGTCAAGTCTCTACGGTTTATCCACGCCTAGAATTGAGATCTAGATCTTCCTTCTCCTTTGTGTTAGCTTGGACCGGAGGAAGAGGAAGAAGAAATCACACAACCGGGTAACAAAGAGGCTTCGGCCTCCTTGCTTTAGCCGACGGGGACGGGCGGCGCAAGGGGGGTCGGGTTCGGCCCTCCTTGTTGCTTGCTCTCTCCTTTCTTCTCTCCCACTCACTTATGTTATGAGCATTACTGTGGGAAGGAATCTAGGAGCATCATTTATATAGTCCAACAAATCCTTGTTGACTACCTAAAGGCCCTTCCTAATCCAACATGAATTCGGATTAGTCATTTCCTTGAATATTAGTCCTACTAAATTTGCAAGGTGTTGCAAAGTGATCCTTCTAATTAATTAATCATATTAATTAATTCCCAAATCTAGTTCAACTCTATCTAGCGTGTGACCCCATAGGTTCTATCTAGTTGGTAGCAACAATTTGCTAATATGGAGCGGTCTCTGGCAAGACATCCATTCTAGCCGACTAATAGAATAGTCATCCAACAAACCTTGTGCAAGTAATTGTCGCATCCCTTTGTCTCTATATCCAGATTGGACACAAGACATACAAGTCACACTCGTATATCCAATCCATAGTTTCTCGATCCTGGGAATAGCCTTATTCGTGCAAATAACATCAATATCCCATATTGTTTTATTTGAGTCTGGCCAGACATTCCATAAGCACTATCCCTCGAGTGGCCTCGGATATTTTCTCCCATTATTTGGGAGGGAAAAATTCTATCTACGTCTACTACGATTTCTAAGCTTGCTTCTTATTTATCCGGTACACGCCTTTATAGCTACCCAGTTACGTTGTAGCGTTTGACGCTACCAAAATCACAATAATTCACAACTAGATAATCTAGTGACTTAAAGTCTAAAGATGAAAATACCATTGTCACCACGAGAAGCGCTTGTGACTCCACATAACATGTATGTAGCCTTCTCGGAGATGGGTCAATCGAGTGGGCCATTACCCTTAATGCACACCTATGTGTTGAATCATGATATCTCCATATCAATACAACCCCATACTAGTCTATAGATGATTGTTTTATTAATAATTATAATGAAATAGGGATATTTAAGATAAACAACACAATTGTAAATCTAAGGACTTCATTATATTAAATATTCAATAATTAATACAATGAATATTCTAGCTAAAAACAAGTTCATACTAAACTAGATTGCCTCTAGGAAATCTATTCCAACAGTCTCCTTCTTGCACTAGAGCCAATCTGATGCATCTCGTATGCCAATGCTCCTAGTGTGCCTTTCATGCTTCCACTGAACAAGCGACTTTGTAAGTGGATCTGACAGATTCTCATCTGTAGGAATCTTGCATATCCGAACGTCTCCTCTGTCGATAATATCATGAATAAGATGAAACTTTCTGAGCACGTGTTTCGATTTCGGTGTGACCGGGGCTCCTTTGATTGCGCGATCACCCCAGTGTTGTCACAGTACAACTCTACTGGGTTCGCAATGCTAGGAACCACACCAAGTTCAGAAACAAATTTCCTAATCCAAACAGCTTCCTTTGCTGCGCCATTTGCAGCAATATACTCAGCCTCTGTTGTAGAATCAGCCACCGTCTCTTGCTTGGAACTCTTCCAGCTCACCGCTGCTCCATACAAGTAAAACACATATCCCGATTGTGATCTGAAATCATATATGTCGGGTTTGGAAGCTTGCATCCATGTAACCCCTTACACGCAACTCTTCCTCTCCGCCAAAGATCAAGAAAACATCCTTAGTTCTTCTCAAGTACTTTAGGATGTTCTTGACTGCAATCCAGTGACTCTCACCCGGATTGGATTGGTATCTGCTTGTCATACTCAAGGCATATGACACATCTGTTCTAGTACATAACATGGCGTACATGATAGATCCTATGGCCGAGGCATAGGGAATTCTACTCATGCGTTGCTTCTCAATCTCATTGGAAGGACAATTACTCTTCGAAAGTGTAAATTCCATGTGACATGGGCAAGAATCCCTTCTTGGAATCTTGCTTGTTGAACCGTTTCAACACCTTTTCAATACATGTACTTTGACTTAGGCCTAACAGCCTTCTAGATCTATCTCTATAGATCTTTATACCAAGTATATAGGCTGCTTCCCCTAAGTCTTTCATTGACAAACACATTCCTAGCCAATGTTTAACAGATTGCAGCATGGGAACATCGTTTCCAATGAGTATTATGTCATCCACATACAAGACCAGAAAAGCTATAGAGCTACCACTAACCTTATTGTATACACAAGACTCATCTTCATTTCTGATGAAGCCAAACTATTTGACTACTTCATCAAAACATCGATTCCAACTCCTAGAAGCTTGCTTTAATCCATAAATGGATCATTGCAGCTTACAGACCTTATTGGCTTGCTTTGGATCTTCAAAACCCACCGGCTGTATCATATACACGTCCTCGAGGAGATTCTTATAGAGGAATGCTGTTTTGACATCCATCTGCCAAATCTCATAGTCATAATATGCTGCAATGGCAAGTAGGATTCTGATGGATTTGGTCATAACGACTAGTGAAAAGGTTTCATCATAGTCAATACCATGAATCTGTCTGAATCCTTTAGCCACCAATTGGCCCTTATGGGTAATCACATTACCATCTATGTCGATCTTCTTCTTGATGACCCACTTGCACCCTATGGGCCGGACCCTTCGGGTGGTTCCATAAAAGTCCATACTTTGTTGGTATACATGGATTCCATCTCGGATCTCATGGCTTCAAGCGACTTCTGAGAGTCTGGCCCTTTAATGGCCTCTTCATAGGTAGTAGCCTCATCATCTATGAGCATATTTTCATCAGAGTCTGTCACGAGAAATCCATACCTCTCTGACTCCTGGCGGACTCTACTAGATCTACGAAGCTCTTGTGTTACTTGAACAGGCATTTTCCACAACTTCTTGTGGAACCTGTTCATGTTCCATAGTTGGTTCAGTGTTTTGTGTTTCTTGAATTTCTTCAAGTTCTACAGTCCTCCCACTTGCTTCTTTAGAGACAAACTCTCTTTCTAGAAACACGCCGGACCGAGCAACAAACACTTTGTTCTCAGTTGGATTGTAGAAGTAGTAACCCTTAGTTTCCTTAGGATACCCCACAAACTTACACTTATCCGACTTTGGCCCTAGATTGTCTGATTGTAAATGCTTTACAATGACATCGCATCCCCAAATCTTCATGAACGACAGTGTGGGACGCCTCCCACTCCACATCTCATGTGGTGTCTTCATGAGTGATTTAGATAGAACACGGTTAATGGTGAAAGCTGGACTTCATGGAGCGGTCTCTAGCAAGACATCCATTCTAGCGAACTAATAGAATAGTCATCCAACAAACCTTGTGAAAGTAATTGTCGCATCCCTTTGTCTCTATATTCGGATTGGACACGAGACATACAAGTCACACTCGTATATCCAATCCATATTTTCTTGATCCTGGGAATAGCCTTATTCGTGCAAATAATATCAATATCCCATATTGATTTATTTGAGTCTGGCCAGACATTCAATAAGCACTGTCCCTCAAGTGGCCTCGCATATTTGCTCCTGTTATGTGGGAGGGACAAATTATATCTATGTCTACTACGATTTCTAAGCTTTCTTCTTATTGTATCCAGTACACGCCTATATAACTACCCAGTTAGCGTTTGACGCTACCAAAATCACAATAATCCAAAACTATATAATCTAGTGACTTCAAGTCTACGGATGACAATATCGTTTTCACCACGAGAAGCACTTGTGACTCTACATAACATGTATGTAGCCTTCTCAGAGATGGGTCAATCAAGTATGCCATTACCCTTAATGCATACCCATGTGTTGGATCATGATATCTCCATATCAATCCAACCCCATATTAGTCTATAGATGATTGTCCCATTAATCATTATAATGGACTAGGGATATTTAAGATAAAATACACAATTGTAAACCTACTGACTTCATTATATTTAATATCCAATAAATAATACAATGAATATTCTAGCCAAAATAAGTTCATACTAAACTAGATTGCCTCTAGGACATCTATTCCAACACGAACCAGATTTCAGACCTTGTTCCTCTCAAATTCATTGAGTTCACTTGTATTGCAATGATCCAGTCTGCTTCTTGTAATGCTTCCTTCACATTCTTAGGTTCTACAAGAGAAACAAAAGTATTAAAAGCACACAAGCTCTTCAATTGAGATCTTGTATGTGTACCAGTGGATGGATCAGATTTAATGTTATCAATTGGATGAGATGAAAGATATCTAAATCTCTTCCTTTGTTTCCATGGTTCAGGTTCTCCTGGAAGCTTCTTTGAGAACTTGAGGAAGTGGCTTGTCCATTCTTATTTTCTTAATGTTCGTTTTTAAGGATTTCAGACCCACTTTTAAGGACTTGGAAATTTCTTCTTTTTTCCTACGAGTTTTCCTTGGAACCATTTGAAGGCTCTGCTTCATCCTCTGACTCATGCTTGTTCAAATTCAAGTCTGCAAAACTTTCACTCAATGAACCATCATAGCTTTCATCTAAAATACATGTATACTTTCTTCAACAAGCTTAGTTCTCTTATTAAAAACTCTATAAGCTTTGCTAATCAGTGAATAACCAAGAAAGATACCTTCATCACTTCTGGCATCAAACTTACCAAGATTTTCCTTACCATTGTTGTGAACAAAACAAGTGCAGCCAAAAGGTTTGAAGTAAGAGATGTTTGGCTTTCGTCCTTTGAAAAGCTCATAAGGGGTCTTCTTCAAGATAGGCCTAATTAGGCACATGTTAAGTATATAGTTAGCAGTGTTTACAGCTTTTGTCCAAAAGGATTTTGGCAACTTGTTCTCCAGAAGCATTGTCATGGACATGTCTTCAAGAGTCCTGTTCTTTCTTTCAACAACACCATTCTGTTGAGGAGTTCTTGTAGTAGAAAAGTTGAGAGAGATGCCCTACTTAGCATACAATAAATCAAACGCAAGATGATCAAATTCTCTGCCATGATCACTTCTGATAGAGGCAATAGGCAGGTTTTTCAAAGTTTAAAGCTCCTTACAAAGCTTTGAAAATTTAGTTAGAGATTCAGATTTATCTCTGAGAAACATTACCCAAGTAAATCTAGAGAAATTATCTTCAATAACTAGCATATATTTCTTACCCTTTGGAGCTGGAGTTCTCATAGGACCACAGAGATCCATATGAAGTAATTCAATGGTTCTAGTAGTACTTAAAAAATTATTTGGCTTGAATGAACTTCTTGTCTATTTACCTTGAGCACAGGCTTTGCATACCTCTTCATCCTTGAACTTGATAGAAGGCAGATCTCTTCCAGGTCTTTAGAAACTAATTTGTTCAAAGTGTGCAAGCTAATGTGTCCAAGCTTTCTGTGCCAAAGTTTTGAATCCTCTTTCAAGGCCTTGAGGCACTTCAGACCTTCTCCTGTAACTTTTCTAGTACTTAGAAATAAATGTTATTTGATCTGAGAGGAGAGAGAATGAAGTTACCTTATTTTTCATCTTGCACCACAGATTTTCCTAGTCAAATATGACCTTATTACCTTTGTCACATAAATGTGATATATTAAGCAGATTAAACTTAAGACCATCTAGTAGATATACATCTGAGATAGAATTTTCGGAACTGTTACCAACATTTCCAATACCAATGTTGCATTTAAATTTGTCACCAAGTGTGATTGTTCCTCCTGTATGTTCCTTCAATTCAGGGGAAAAAAATTCACTTCCCACTCATGTGTCTGGAAAAACCACTATTCATAATCCATTTCTGTTCTTTGCTCTTGGTGACAGCCTGCAAAAACCATTCACTGCCTTACCCAGCTGTTAGACCAAGTGTGGAATTTATATTCATATTCAGGGTCAACCATGTTTGGTGATCTAACCCGTTTAGGAACGCAAATCTGTTTAACTTTTCCCTTGAGTTGAACTGGAAAAATGTTCCTTTTTATGTGAGGTTCTATTCTTCTAAAGGGACAAGTCATCTTGATATGACCAATTTTATTATAGTAATGGCACTAGGGTGAGGTTCTGCTACCATCCATCACAAATCTGGTGTTGTTTATCCTGTGAAAATTGGGATTGTAGCCAGTACCAATTTTGTGAACCGACTTTAAGCTTCCTCCTAAAATCAGGTTTAAATTGTGTTCTGAGCCAGCAAGTTTGGTCATTAAACTCTTAGAGTCTTGAAGTTTCTCAGCTAGAGTAGTCCTTTTTTCCTCGAATTCATCAAACTAATGTCTTATAGCAACAATATTGTCACTCAATAGAGAGTTCTCAGTGACTACTTCCTTGACTTGAGTTTTCAAGGCCTTGAAACTGGTTTCCAAGGCTTTGAAATCTCTGTCAGATTTCTTTTGAGAAATTTCAAGATTCTGATTTTGACAAACAAGATGCAAATTCTCTTTTTCTTTCTCATGAACTTTTTCTTTCAAAGTCCTGATTTCTTTCAGATAGTTCTCTTCATTTAAAAAGCATTGTTCTAAGGTAATTAGAGAGAACATATGTTGGATTTGAAATCAAACAGTTTACCATTACCTCAATGTTCTTTTCAGAACATTCATCATGCTTGGCCATAAGGCAGAGGTTGGATTGTTCTTCCTCAGATTCAGAATCACTAGAAGTTTCAGAATCACTCCAAAAAGTTATCATAGCCGTCTTTCTTCTGTCATGGTCTTTCTTCTGAAAGTTTTTTCTTTTCATGTGTGGACACTCTCTAATCAAGTGTCCCGCATCACCACACTCAAATTAATTCATTACTTTAGGCTTATTACCATGAGAAGGAGATTTACATTTATAGTCTCTGCTACTGGAGGATTTGTGTTTATCCCTGCTGAAGTATTTATTTCCAAAGTTCTTTTTCATCTTGAGAATTCTGGTTAAGGCTTTGGAAATGAGAGAAAAAGGTATCTTCATCATCATCTTCATTTTCAAGATCGACTTTGAGATGGTTCACTCTCCTTAGCCTTGAGAGCTAAGTTCTTGACACTTTCTAGAAGTTCTCCATCAACTTCATTCATGGAGATATCATGTGTGAGCAGATGTCCATGCAAGTAATCAAGTTGAAGATATGATAGATCTTGAGCTTCTTCAATGGCAGTAGTCTTTGGTTCCCATTTGGGTTTGGGAAGGCTTCTCAAGATCTTTCTGACTTTCTCTTCATGTGTAAAAGATTTTCCCAAGGCTCCATTCATTTTAAACGGTTCATATTATCTAAGGAATATGTTGATCTTTGTCTTCTTGACTTGGATGGTTCCATCTAAAGTCACCACCAGTTTCTCACATATGTCCTTAGCAGTCATCCTGAAATCCTGTTGAATTCATCTGCACTCAAAGCACAATATGAGAGATTCATAGCTCTGTAATTTTTAGAAAACTGTTCTAGATTAGAAAGAGAAAGTGAATCCTCGGTTTTGGGATTTCTATTACTATCTTTATCTGTGTAGAATGTATGAGGACCATTCTGTATAATAGTCCACAACTCTATATCTTGAACAATGATGAACATTTTAATCAAAGCTTTCCAGTGCACAAAGTTGTCGCCACAAAATAAGGTAAGTCTGTTAGCAGATCTTCCCTGTGAGAAACCACCATCACCGACAGTATCATGATCACAAGATGATTAAATCTATGTAGTGATACAAGCTGTGATACCAATTGAAAGACAGTAATGTAGGTCGTAATACAGGATTAATACTCTAGAGGGGGTTGAATAAAGTATGGCAACTTTTTCAAAATGAGTGGTTTCAAATAAATTTGTAGGAAGAAGAAAGTATTTCAAGGCCTTGAAATGAGTTTCAAGTCCTTGGAATCAAAACAGAGAGTAGAAAATTTGTTGATAAATTTCAAGGCCTTGAAACGAGTTTCAATTCCTTGAACTGAAAACCTTTTTTGAGCAGTTAATAAGATAAGCACAGAACATAAAGTAAAATGCTAGAGACACACGGGTTTCTAAAGTTCAAGCCACATGGACCTACTTCTCTACCTCAGAGACTTAATCCCTACAGGATTTTCAACTAAAATCTTATTAATTGAAATCTAAGCCCTAGATTCCATGCAGAGATTTCATTTACTCTGTTACAGCTTGTTGTTCTCACTAACCTATCTAGTACCTGGTCTAGCTAACTAATTCAAAAATAATTATCTATTGTTCACTTGAGCAACTCACGAGAATAATATATGAGAAGTATTATCAAAGATATAAAAATTAAGTACAGAAAGAAGAACACTGAGAACTAGTGAAGTAGTTGGGTATGCAGTGATCTTCTGATGAGTGGATTGAGTGAATTGACTCTCCTTCTGTGTTGCTTGTCAATCCTTGAGAGTGTTTGAGTGTCTCTGTAATTGCTCTTCAAATTCTCTCAGCAATTCCTTCTCTTATGCTGCTAGTCTGAATTGCAGATTTGTAGGATCTTTTGGAACATATTTTCCTAAAATCAAGCAGCAAATCTTGACTTCTCTAACAGCTCTTCCCAACATCTAGGTTATCAGTGTATTCAAGGATACTAACTTGATCTTCTATCTGAGAGTGTTAGGAAAGTCCAGGCAGGATTACACAAGCACATAATCAATTTGACAACTCTATTTCCTTTCCTGCAAACACACATATTAGGAAATAGTTTTTGCAAAATAGGTAACTAATTAACCCTGCATAAACTAAGTCAAACAGAGAGAATGGCAACAGTTTTGAGTATCATAATGGTTTGTCTTTCATCATCATATAATAAAAAATCAAGAATTCGGCATCAGGATTCAGATTAGAATGAAAAGCTACCCCTAAGTTCATGCCATATACTGCAGCATATATTTCAAACATTTGAAAGCTCTCTCAAGGCCTTGAAACAGTGCTGTTGTTTCAAGCCTTTGAAACAAACTGAACTTATTGCAACTACAATATAAAGTCATTCATTATGGAAAACATTTATTGGTTTGGTCACCAAAGTGATATGTGATTTGTATATACGATATGATTATGTTACATTGAAAAAGGAAAAAAAAAAAGGAAAGTAAACTTGTTTATATATTTAGGTTACACTATGGTAGTAGTTAATATTAGGAACTTACAATATCTTACGGCGTACAGGTTGCGTTCATAAAGATTCATCATCTCTTGGCCTTCTCAGGGATGCATTTGCTAAGGTTTCAATGCGCGGGAGACAAGCATTTTCCAATATATATTCAAGCTTGAATAGATATGGACAGTTTGAACGTTTCAGTATTAAAAGGAGCTTAAAACTAGTGGCTAATGGAGGTAGTGGTGTTTTTGGAACCATAAATATTATGGCACAAGCTAAAAACGCATACAATTTAGTAACTGACATTGCATGTTGGCCTTGATTTCCCCAAATCCATGACCCATCTGCAACTGAATTTCATTTCTGGTGGTCCAACTTTAAATACCACGAAGTAAACATCCCACACACATATTGCAAACATACTAACACTGACTATCCCAATTTGGCAAAGTAAGACTTCAAAGATCACAAATATCCTCTCAACTACACACATATACAAAGGAACATATATAATTTGCTTACTTGTAAGTATATAATTGTGACCATCTGTGAGGTGGTGCTAGTACACTTGGCCCCATAGGTGGCGCAGGAGGATGCCTATCCCACTTCTTTCTTATCCATTTACCTGAAAAAGACTCGCAGCCCAGTTAGGCGTAATAGCCAAATAAAGCAAACAATGTAAACCGCTAGCAACAGGAAAAATGAGCTAGGCCATTACGCTTGATATGTTGCACAAATATTTGACCGGAAGATTGCTTAGACCAAGCCATACCGGAGGACGAAACTTGCACAGCACCACAGTTTGTATGGGAAGTAGACATGTGATTCATAAACATAGCAGTTGTATTCATCCTGCCACAAGTACTCGCAAATGTGGCAGCGCCAGCCAAGTCTGCGCTACAAGAACTGGGATGCACACATGCACACATAGTCGTTCCTGCATCGACAATAAACAAGTATCCCGGGAAAGCAATGGTTATTAACCGATGATGCAGCTGAGGATGGAACGACATCGAGAAAAAACAAAGTAACACGCACCTATGTTCATCTCTACACAAGCACTAGTAACTGCACTATGGCCAGGCACGTCTACATTGCCAGAAATGGGATGCGGATCCACACACGTGTCAAAAACTGATGAATAACCATGCGTACTCAACATCGAATGATTACCACGCAAGCCCGAAAGTTGTTCACTTACAAAGCAACTGATATAACCTGGACACGTACTCACTTCAGCATAAACACCCTAGAAAACTTTAGAATTATCCAACGTAGGAACGACTGCACTTATCAGAACACAAAGTTCCAACATTGGATGAATTCCCAGCTAGCAACTGCACAAAGCTACTTATGAGCAAGGCAGAACCAGATAACAGAGCGGACATATTCGCCAGTGAACACATACCATGAGAACGCTTGCGACCACCACATCGCGTAGCTGGAACGGGGGAACACATATCTGATGTAAGACCAGCATAAATACTTGTGATCGCATTACCAGAAGATACATTTCCGCAATCAGGAGTGAACGGCAAATTCGCACACCTACTCCTCCTGCATCAACACCATCACAACCCTATAATTCAACAGCATAGTAAGCATTTCACGGATCAATCAAAAGAACAGCAACATCGCGGACATATTCCCTAGAGAACGCATACCACGAGAACAATTGCGAACACCATGACGCGTACCTAGAATGGTGGAGAACGTATCTGAGGTAGGGACAGCAAAAGTACTTGTGACCGCATAACCAGAAACATTTCCGCAGTCAGAATTGGGCGGTAAATTCCCACACCTGGGAATGGAAATGCGGTTCAATCCGAACCGAAATCCGAGTGATTTGATCGAAATGGATTAAGTCCGAATGGATAGTAAAAATCATAATACGATCTGTATCCGGATTTGATCCGAATATATTAGGATATCCGATGAATATCCGACCCGATAGGATCCGAACACACATAGTTTTACAAAAATACCCTTACAGTTATAAAACAATTGTTTTTACGTACATATATATAATTAGATTACACAATTCTTGGGCCGGCCCTATAGCTATACAGCTGAGGCGCATGTCTTGGGACGGCTCTATATGTAATTTAAAGATAGCTACAGTTTAGTTAAATATATACTTCCATGTAAACTTTTAATGAAGTTTTGTTGGTTTGGTGGTAACCGATACTTTTGCCACTAGTTTGATCCAAGTTCGAATCTCGTTGATCACGAATGTAAATTTTTTTAGCTTTACTTATCAAAAAAATGTAAGGCTGAAGAACATTAGTTATAGCTAACATGAATCTAATATATTATTAGAAGTCTACACATATTTTTTTAAACAAACTCTTTTTTTGTATATTTTTTTATTAATTTGGGGCCTGCATTGGTTAGTCAACTTAGGCCCCCCAAATGTCTTGGACTAGCCCTACGCAACTCACTACACATTATGTTTTCAGGCCTAAAGAAAAGATTCCACTATAATTATGGACAATTTTAGTGTTGTTTTGATTGAATTTGCAAACAATTTTAGACATTATTGGTGCTTTAATATTTGAATGTCTTACTTATATTTCTTGATACATTTACGTTTGTCATATTGGTAAAACAAAATTAGCATATTTTTACTTTTTTAGGCATATTTTATTTTTTTGGTGGCTTTTTTACGTACTTTTTTAGATTTTTTTGCGTATTTTTATGAGAAGTAAGAAAAATGCTTAGGATATGAATCTGGATCCGATCCATTTATGGAGATTCGGATTGTTGGATCAAATATGGATATTGCATATTAAATCCGATTCGAATTGGATCTGTATCAGTTTCAGATCCGGTCGGATTTGGATCGAATATGGATCCACTTATTTTGATCGGACTCGGATATGGATACAGGTGGATCCGATCCGAATTCGATATGTTGCCATCCCTACGCACACCTACTTCCTCCTGCATCCACATCATCAAAACCCCAAAATTTGACATCGTAATAAGCATTTCACGAATCAATAAAAAAACAACATCGAAAAAACATAAGGCGGCTGCACATACAAAACAAGGAATCAGCGTATAAACAGAACACGAATAAAAGGACATATTCAAACAGCGAATATGTACCCCTGTAACTTTTGCAACGACCACGACGTAGAACTCCAACATTGGAGTGCCTAGGGAACTTTAAACCATCAGATTTACTTGTCAAGACATCACCTGTAGCCACCATTGCACAAGCTGCAACCCACTTCTGCACGCAAAATTCCCGCTAAATTAACAGCACCAGAACATGAGGAAACGGTGGGCGTGCAATGCACATTTGCAGCTAGTTAGCGGCCCAATAGTAGAAGAGCTATTAACGGATATAGTTGACACGAACACATGTCACGGGAAAGCAAGGTCTATTAACCGGCAAAGCAGCTGCGGATGGAACAACATGAAGCGATAACCCAATAGCACACACATGTATTCACGTCTTCACAAGCACTCTTAACTATACCACTGCAAGGGACGTATGCACTACCAGAAATGGTATGTCCTTCTGCACACATACCAACAAGTGATGAATAACCGTGAGTACTAAGCATACGATCCGAACAAGAAATTTTTTCACTAACAAGGCAACTTAGCGAACATGCACACGTAATCATTTTAGCATAAACACATGTAAAACCTTATAATTATCCAACGTAGAAACGATCAAACTTATGAGAACACAAATTTCCAACATTTGATGAAATATAGACTAGCAATCGCAAAAAGCTACTTATGAGCACAACGGAACCAGATAATAGACCAGACATATTCGCTAGTGAACACATACGAGGAGAAATTCTGTTGTAGGGTTTTTATGAAGGTTACGCAGCGTAATAACAATAAATAAACTCCAGATCAAAGCCCTCCACGGAACGCTGTCAATTCATAACATGATGAAAGTAAATTAATTGTGTACCTTAATTGGTTGTGTGATCACAACATAGATTGATGTACACGTCTCTACGAGTACCTAGGATTTCAAGCTATAATCCCCTTCACGTCTTAGTGTTGGAATAGATGCCCTAGAGGCAATCTAGTTAAGTATGAATTTGTAATTGGCTAGAAATTCATTTATTATTTATTGGATATTTAATATAATGAAGTCCTTAGATTTACAATCGTGTTGTTTATCTTAAATATCCCTAGTCAAGTATAATGATTAAATGGGACAATCATCTATAGACTAGTATGGGGTTGGATTGATATGGAGATATCACGATCCAACACATAGGTGTGCATTACGGAATGTTGCACTGGATTGACCCATTACCGAGAAGGCTACATACACGTTATGTTGAGTCACAGGTGCTTCTCGGGTACAATGGTATTGTCATCCTTAGACTTGAAGTCACTAGATATTCTAGTTGTGGATCATTGTGATCTTGGTAGCGTTAAACGCTACACCGTAACTGGGTAGTTATAAAGGCGTGTACTGGATACAATGAGAAGCAAGCTTAGAGATCGTAGTGGACGTAGAGAGGATTTGCCCCTCCCACATAACGGGAGCAAATATCCAAGGCCACTCGAGGATAGTGCTTATAGAATGTCTGGCCAGACTCAAATAAATCAATATATGAGATATTGATGTTATTTGCACGAATAAGGCTATTCCATGGATCGAGAAACTATGGATTGGATATACGAGTGTGACTTGTATGTCTCGTGTCCAATCCGGATATGGAGGCAAAGGGATGAGACAATTACTTGTACAAGGTTGTCTAGATGACTATTCTATTAGTTGGCTAGAATGGATGTTTTGCTAGAAACCGCTCCATATTAGCAAAGAGTTGCTACCAACTAGATAGAACCTATGGGGTCACACGCTATATAGAGTTGTACTAGATTGTGGAATTAATTAATTGGATTAATTAATTAGAAGGATCACTTTGCAAACCCTTGCAAACTTAGTAGGGACTAATTTGCAAGGAAGGGACTAAATTGAATTCTAGTAGGACTAGAATAAGTCCTTTAGGTAGTTAACAAGGAGTTGTTGGACTATATAAAGGACCCTCCTCCTTCCTTCCCTACACACTTTATGCTCTAGAGAGAACATAACAAGAGTAGGAGAGAACAAAGGAGAGAGAGAGCAAGTAAAGAGGGACGCCGCCCCTATTGCCGCCGCCCCCTTGTCCCCGACGCCACAAAGGGCCGAGCCCCTTTTGGTGACTCGTTTTGCGTGATTCCTTCACCCTCCTTTCAATCCGGGCTAGCACCAAGGTGATTGGAGATCTAGAAACAACTCTAGGCGTGGATCAACTATAGAGAACGTGACACTATTCGCGTTTGAAGTCATCAAGGAGAACCCAAAGGTGTGTTTATGATTTCTTGCCTTTACTATCGTTATGCATCTAGACTTGTGATCCTTAGAGGGTTTTGCATGGTTGTTTGTTTGATTATGCTTCCGTTTGCGCGATCCATGAATCAAAACCCTACAGTGGTATCAGAGCCACAGGTCATAGAGCATAAACGTAGTTTATGTGTTACATTCTTGTTGTTTTACACCTAAATTTGTTGTTTATCGCGTAAAACAAGACAAATCAAGCATTGGATGCAATTTGTCAAAGAATTAATCATAACAAGACCCAATTATTGCATTGGATGCATGAATTGGTGAGTTTGAGAAATTTTAGGATCTTAGATCTAGGGTTTGGGCATCCTTGGGGAAGAAGGAGTTCTCCCACAACAAGGAAACAACCAAACTTGGGCTCCAAGCAAGGAGGTTATTTTGGAAACAACCTCCACAAGGAAGTTTCGGCCCCTAGGGAGACGCCCCCCTTGCTTGCCGCCCAAGCTTGGCGCCCTAAGGGGGCGGGCGGCCCTAACCCGCGGGCCTAGCTTGCGGGTTTTGGGCCAGGCCGGCCCTAGGGCTTTATGGTTCACTTATTTGGGCCCGGGCAATTGGATTGTTGGGCCCATGGACCGTTTTAACCCTAGAAATCCTAAAATCAATTAAAATTGACCAAGCGCGTTAAAATTGGATTTTAACTGTTTATGTGCAAATCGCATGGTGATTGGATATGGCCCTAGGATGTGGTTTGATGTGGATGTTTAATTTTGTGGTTTGGTTTTACGGCCTGCGAGCTGATCAATTAATTGTAATAATTAATTAGGGTTTTATGGCCTGCGTGCCATTTTTTTTCTCGACTTGTGAGATTTATTTTATTTAGTATAGGTATTAGCTAGTGCTAGATAAAGTAGATTGTTAGCCAAGATTGGAGAAAAGAAGCCCAAAGCCAAAGGAGCCACAAAAGATGGAGCATGGAGCATGGATCATTCCACATGACTATGAAGGATGGACCAAAAGATCAAGACGCATGGAGATGTGTTTGTTTAGGGTTCATAGATAATTCCATTGGCTTGGAATTATCTTAGTCTAGAAAAGGCCATATCCACATCACGTTTAATTTCTGTTTTGTGGTTGTTTATTTATTGTCTTATTATTTGTGTGGTTGGTGTATGGATGATGCATGCAATTAGGATAATAAGATAATTAGACAACCCGGATCTATTATTTGGAGTTGTGCCCAAACTCAAATAGATAGATTAGTTGATATTGATCAACAAAATAATTAAAATTGAATTGAAAATCCCTCAAATTTTAAAATATTGTGTTCTTGCCTTCTCGTTATTTAAACACTCATTATCATCATTATTTATCAAAGTTCGTGCGTGCCAAAGCATGGCGACTTGGTTCATAATGATGGAATGCGATGGCACGTAACAATGTGCAATTGTTTAGATAAGAGGTTGAGCACAACTAGGCTATTAATTTGATTAAGAAACCTAGAGGCAATCAATTGGGATTATCCATATGGATGGATAAATAAGGAGTTATTTGCCCGATTGAACCAAGAGTTGCATATGGGATGCAATTGGAATTGTTCCTACCTAAGAAGTAATCGAATTATGGGTGACTTGCCAAAGCAAGCTCATAAGGAGATGAAAAAGATGGATCTTGGCCCACTAGAAAATATAAGGATATTTTCCGCATTAATATCTTGAGGGTTATTAATCCGTAGAAAAATAGTGGGAGCTATATTTAATAAACTAGCCATTATTAAATATAGTCAAAAATTCACAAATACTAAAACTTGCGTATTTTCCTTTTTGTAGAATTCCAAATGGCAAACAACTCATCGAGTTCACAACATTCCCTACGATCTGTCCTTGAGAAGGACAAGCTCTCAGGAACCAACTTTCTCGATTGGTACAGAAACTTGAGAATTGTTCTCAAGCAAGAAAAGAAGCTGCACGCAATAGAGGAGCAAGTTCCAGAAGGTCCAGAGAATCAGACACCTGCTGCCTTAAAGGCGTATCAAAAGCGTGTTGATGACGCTAATGATGCGGCCTGCCTAATGCTTTGCACCATGACCTCTGAGCTTCAGAAGCAACATGAGAACATGAATGCTGTCGATATGATCGAACATCTAAAGCAGCTCTTCCAAGAGCAGGCGAGGGTAGAGAGGTATGAGGTCTCAAAGGCACTGTTCAAATGTCATCTGGCAGAAGGGAACCCGGTGGGACCCCATGTACTCCGAATGATCGGGTACTTGGAGAATCTCGCCCGGCTTGGGTTCCCGGTCGGCGAAGAGTTGGCAACCGATCTCGTGTTGCAATCGTTGCCCGAGAGTTATGGACAGTTCATTATGAACTATAACATGAACGAGATCGTTAAACCACTGCCAGATTTGCTCAACATGTTGAGGACGGCTGAACAGAGCATCAACAAGGGTAAGGGCAAGGCCATTATGATGGTGCATAAAGGAAAGGGTAAAAAGTTTGCCTCTTCCTCCAAGGGCAAAGGCAAGTCAGTTGCTAAGTCCAAGGAACAAGCCCTTAAGCTTGTTGGTGGGATTACCAAGGTCGTGACTAAGGGTGAATGTCACTACTGTAGTCAACCTGGACACTGGAGGAGGAACTGCCCAAAATATCTGGAGGACAAGCGGCTTGGAATAGTGATTCCACCACCACCAGGTATTTTCGTTGTAGATGTCAATTTAACTGTCTCTACATCATGGGTATTAGACACTGGATGTGGATCTCATATTTGTCGAAATATGCAGGATCTAAAGAGAAGTAAAAGATTGGCTAAAGGGGAGGTAGATCTGCGCGTTGGGAATGGAGCAAAGGTTGCTGCGTTGGCCATAGGCGTTTGCGAGCTATCTCTGCCTTCAGGATTAGTTTTAGAATTAAATAATTGCTATTTTGTGCCTGCTATGAGCAGAAACATTATTTCTATTTCTTGTTTGGACAAGGAAGGTTTTATTATTTCAATAAAGAACAATTGTTGTTCCTTTTATTTGAATAATATTCACTATTTTAGTGCGCAATTATTTAATGGACTTTATGTCCTTGATCTAAGTAATCCTGTCTACAACATTAATACCAAGCGGATTAAAATAAATGATTTAAATCCTGCTTATTTATGGCATTGTCGTTTAGGCCACATAAATGAGAAACGTGTATCTAGACTCCATAAGGATGGATTGCTAGACTCATTTGATTTTTAATCATATGAGACATGTGAGGCTTGTTTATTGGGAAAAATGACAAAGTCCCCTTTCAATAAGAAAGGTGAGAGGACTAGTGAGCAATTGGCGCTCATACATACCGATGTGTGTGGGCCATTTGCCACGCCTGCCAGGGGTGGTTATGTCTACTTCATTACGTTTACTGATGATTACAGTAGATATGGATTTGTGTACCGTATGAGGGCAAAATCCGAATCCTTTGAAGTGTTCAAGGAATTCAAGAATGAAGTAGAGAAGCAACTTGGCAAAAGTATCAAGGCTCTACGATCGGATCGTGGAGGAGAATACTTGAGCCAAGAGTTTGACGACTATCTTAGAGAGTGTGGGATCGTGTCCCAACTCACTCCACCCGGAACGCCACAATGGAATGGCGTGTCCGAGAGGAGGAATCGAACCCTATTGGATATGGTTCGGTCTATGATGTGTCAAACCAATCTTCCATTATCATTTTGGGGCTACGCTCTATTAAGTGCAGCTTTTACCGTTAACCGTGTTCCATCTAAATCAGTCATGAAGACACCATATGAGATGTGGAGTGGGAGGCGTCCCACACTGTCGTTCATGAGGATTTGGGGCTGCAATGTCTATGTAAAACGTTTACAATCAGACAAGCTAGGGCCTAAATCGGATAAGTGTAAATTTGTGGGGTACCCTAAGGAAACTAAGGGATACTACTTCTACAATCCAACCGAGAACAAAGTGTTTGTTGCTCGGACCGGCGTGTTTCTAGAAAGAGAGTTTGTCTCTAAAGAAGCAAGTGGGAGGAATGTAGAACTTGAAGAAGTTCAAGAACCACAAATCACTGAACCGATTATGGAACATGAACAGGAATCACAAGCAGTTGTGGATCCACCTGTTCAGGTAACACAAGAGCTTCGTAGATCTAGTAGAGTGCGCCAGGAACCCGAGAGGTACGGACTTCTCGTAACTAATTCCGGTGACACGATGCTCATAGATGATGAGCCTACTACCTATGAGGAGGCCATGAATGGCCCAGACTCGCAGAAGTGGCTTGAGGCCATGAGATCCGAGATGGAATCCATGTATACCAACAAAGTATGGACTTTGGTGGAACCACCTGATGGGGCGCGACCCATAGGGTGCAAGTGGGTCTTCAAGAAGAAGATCGACATGGATGGTAATGTGATTACCTATAAGGGCCGATTGGTGGCTAAAGGATTCAGACAGATTCATGGTATTGACTATGATGAAACCTTTTCACCAGTCGCAATGACCAAATCCATCCGAATCCTACTTGCGATTGCAGCATACTACGACTATGAGATTTGGCAGATGGATGTCAAAACAGCATTCCTTTATGGGAATCTCCTCGAGGACGTGTATATGATACAGCCGGAGGGTTTTGAGGATCCAAAGCAAGCCAACAAAGTGTGTAAGCTGCAACGATCCATTTATGGATTGAAGCAAGCTTCTAGGAGTTGGAATCGACGTTTTGATGAAGTGGTCAAAGACTTTGGCTTCATCAGAAACGAAGATGAGTCTTGTGTTTACAAGAAGGTTAGTGGGAGCTCTGTAGCTTTTCTGGTCTTGTATGTGGATGACATACTGCTCATTGGAAACGACATTCCCATGCTGCAATCTGTGAAAGATTGGCTAGGAAAGTGTTTCTCAATGAAAGACTTAGGGGAAGCAGCCTATATACTCGGTATAAAGATCTATAGAGATAGATCTAAGAGGTTGCTAGGCCTAAGTCAAAGTACATATATTGACAAGGTGTTGAAACGGTTCAACATGCAAAATTCCAAGAAGGGATTCTTGCCCATGTCACATGGAATCACTCTTTCGAAGAGTGGTTGTCCTTCCAATGAGATTGAGAAGGAACACATGAGTAGGATTCCCTATGCCTCGGCCATAGGATCCATCATGTACGCCATGTTATGTACTAGACCAGATGTGTCATATGCCTTGAGTATGACAAGCAGATACCAATCCAATCCGGGTGAGAGTCACTGGATTGCTGTCAAGAACATCCTAAAGTACTTGAGAAGAACTAAGGATGCTTTCTTGATGTTTGGCAGTGAGGAAGAGTTGCGTGTAAGGGGTTACACTGATGCAAGCTTCCAAACCGATAGAGATGACTTTAGATCACAGTCGGGATATGTGTTTTGCCTGAATGGAGCAGCGGTGAGCTGGAAGAGTTCCAAGCAAGAGACGGTAGCTGATTCTACAACAGAGGCTGAGTACATTGCTGCAAATGGCGCAGCAAAGGAGGCTGTTTGGATCAGAAAGTTTGTTTCTGAACTTGGTGTGGTCCCTAGCATTGCGGACCCAGTGGAGTTGTTCTGTGACAACACTGGGGCGATCGCGCAATCAAAGGAACCCAGGTCGCACCAGAAGTCCAAGCACGTGCTCAGGAAGTTCCATCTGATTCGAGATATTATCGATAGAGGAGACGTTCGGATATGCAAGATTCCTACAGATGATAATCTGTCAGACCCGCTTACGAAGCCTCTCACGCAGTGGAAGCATGAAGGGCACACTAGGAGTATGGGCATACGAGATGCGCCAGATTGGCTCTAGTGCAAGTGGGAGACTGTTGGAATAGATGCCCTAGAGGCAATCTAGTTTAGTATGAATTTGTAATTGGCTAGAAATTCATTTATTATTTATTGGATATTTAATATAATGAAGTCCTTAGATTTCGAATCGTGTTGTTTATCTTAAATATCCCTAGTCAAGTATAATGATTAAATGGGACAATCATCTATAGACTAGTATGGGGTTGGATTGATATGGAGATATCACGATCCAACACATAGGTGTGCATTACGGAATGTTGCACTGGATTGACCCATTACCGAGAAGGCTACATACACGTTATGTTGAGTCACAGGTGCTTCTCGGGTACAATGGTATTGTCATCCTTAGACTTGAAGTCACTAGATATTCTAGTTGTGGATCGTTGTGATCTTGGTAGCGTTAAACGCTACACCGTAACTGGGTAGTTATAAAGGCGTGTACTGGATACAATGAGAAGCAAGCTTAGAGATCGTAGTGGACGTAGAGAGGATTTGCCCCTCCCACATAACGGGAGCAAATATCCAAGGCCACTCGAGGATAGTGCTTATAGAATGTCTGGCCAGACTCAAATAAATCAATATATGAGATATTGATGTTATTTGCACGAATAAGGCTATTCCATGGATCGAGAAACTATGGATTGGATATACGAGTGTGACTTGTATGTCTCGTGTCCAATCCGGATATGGAGGCAAAGGGATGAGACAATTACTTGTACAAGGTTGTCTAGATGACTATTCTATTAGTTGGCTAGAATGGATGTTTTGCTAGAAACCGCTCCATATTAGCAAAGAGTTGCTACCAACTAGATAGAACCTATGGGGTCACACGCTATATAGAGTTGTACTAGATTGTGGAATTAATTAATTGGATTAATTAATTAGAAGGATCACTTTGCAAACCCTTGCAAACTTAGTAGGGACTAATTTGCAAGGAAGGGACTAAATTGAATTCTAGTAGGACTAGAATAAGTCCTTTAGGTAGTTAACAAGGAGTTGTTGGACTATATAAAGGACCCTCCTCCTTCCTTCCCTACACACTTTATGCTCTAGAGAGAACATAACAAGAGTAGGAGAGAACAAAGGAGAGAGAGAGCAAGCAAAGAGGGACGCCGCCCCTATTGCCGCCGCCCCCTTGTCCCCGACGCCACAAAGGGCCGAGCCCCTTTTGGTGACTCGTTTTGCGTGATTCCTTCACCCTCCTTTCAATCCGGGCTAGCACCAAGGTGATTGGAGATCTAGAAACAACTCTAGGCGTGGATCAACTATAGAGAACGTGACACTATTCGCGTTTGAAGTCATCAAGGAGAACCCAAAGGTGTGTTTATGATTTCTTGCCTTTACTATCGTTATGCATCTAGACTTGTGATCCTTGGAGGGTTTTGCATGGTTGTTTGTTTGATTATGCTTCCGTTTGCGCGATCCATGAATCAAAACCCTACACTTAGTTCTATCTACGCAAAGAAGGAGGCAGAAAAGATTATGCAAAGCAGAGCACTAGGGTAGTGCGCCACCTAGTCGCTGACGGCAACAAGGCGGAAGACGGGTGTGCGCAAGGAAATCTGTCACACCCCTCTCCCGTCGACCCCGATTAGCGGGAGGGAAGTGCGACAGGCGCCGGTGAGGCCTTAACTCATCAAGGGGCTAAACAAGTAATATGAAAATAGTTTTAAAAATGATATTTATATTTTTTTTTTCCGTTAGCGGAAGCGTAACTAAGAAAACGTTTAGGGGCCGTCAAGGATAAAAATGAGAAAATTGATTTGTAAGATAAAAATAACTATTGTTACGGATGAAAAGTCTCAAACTTGTACTTGTAAATAAAAGATTATTTAGCCCGCTCGACTTGTGATATGACAGAGCATAATTCGGGGGTAGCGAGGAATAACAACAAACTTAGTCCATGAGTCATACATACATAGTTCCACTTTATACATAGCCAAAAGCCTCCTTAGGTCAAAATATGCTAACATAGCTTACACACTCAAAAGAAAGTTCATGGATATCCTACACGACATAGCTTAGGTATCCAAAACAAAGCAGCCACACCTCAAGCAAGTTAATCACTCTAGGGCGTTCTCGGTCTCCTTGTTACCAGAAAAAAATAAAGTCCCAAAAGGGTGAGCTCAACTAGCTCAGTGAGTTACGGTTACGTTCCTCCGTAGGTTTGGAAAACGGAAAGGTTAAACTTATTCCATGGACATGAATTAAATCATTTCATAAACTTGAGAATAATATTATTTCATAGAATTTAAAAGCGTAACATGTGTAACTGAGAACATACTTGCATGAATCATACTAGTTTTTCTTAGGCCCGTGATAACCATCATGACATAACATAACGTAGGGACATGTCCAACACGACGGCTCGTGAGGCGACGCGTGCTTGTTTATATTGCCCCGGCAAAAGGGCCATAGCCTGCCTATACCCGACAGGGGGTTTCACTCCGGTATCGTGGCCTTTATGAAACGTGTCTTGAGTCATAAAGAATTATCTTAAATCGTTTATTGTGTCCATGGGGTCATAACAATCATTTGTGAATACAAGTCGTGTTGCAAATAACAATTGAACATATATAAAATGGAAGATTTCATCATAAATATTTAAGCATGTAAATCGCGTCATGGAATCAATTTAAAACATATACGTATCGAAACAATAAGTGAGGCTGGGTACAAACTTTGGGAGGTAAAGTAACTCACCTCGCTATGCCCGAATTAGTCTCAACTCTAAGAATCTTACCGCCGAGCTTAGCTAGGTCCTAACTTGATCTAGATACACATAACACAAGAATATAGAAGAATAACATAAGTGTCGCGAATCACATATACTTCCTAGTACTACATGCATTGCAACCTAGGGGATTCATAACGTGCCACTTACAAAAACTATAGAATTTACTAACTAAAATGAGAAAAATATCTTATAAACATAATAAAATATAATTTGGACCCAAACTTAATGTTTGTAAAACTTATATGAAAAAGTTTCTACATTTTACTTGTAGGCAAAGTGTAACCATCGATAGTTCACAAATTCATATCTAATTCAAAATAATTATCCGGGACTCGAAACTTTTATGTTACATAGATAAAGAGTTCACCTATAATATACTGTAATATCAAGAATTATAAAATTTTCAAAATATTTTTAAAGATAATATTTCGGATCTGTTTTAGTACAAAAACATGGGCTGGTAGCAGCCTTGAAAATAAATTAATAAAATATTCATATAAATTCTAAAAATTATAAAATTTTTACAGTAGAAAGATAACATGTCTGGGAACAACATATCCAAATTTGGTAAGAATTGAAGTAGTTTAAGTACATGAAATTGATGATTTACCGGACTGGTTCAGAGTTGAATAGAGTAACAAAATAGACCCGATTTTTGGTGGATTAAAAATTCAATTTAAGTCAAGTTGTTATGAAATTTTTACTGTAAACATAACACATGCAAATACACCAACTATAAATTTTTCATAATTTTCTGAAAATTATAAATAGTTTTCCTAATTTTGTGAAAATGGACTCAAAACATGAGTTTTGTGATTTTTCATACTCCAAAACTTGATGCATGAAGAAATTGCTTTAAAAAAACATGAAATTACATGAAAAACTCTAAAATCACCTACTTAAAGCTAGTCATAACATATTCCTACATGATATAAGGGTGATTACCCATAAAACTTAATTTTGTTGACATGCATGCCTAATCTATATGAATGGGAGTGAAAAAAAAAAATTAAACCCACAAGATGAATTTTACCTCAAGTGATGATGGTGAGGTTGTTCTTGAACCTCCTAGCCTCTTAAGATGGAGCTCCTAGCATGACTTGGTGGAGATTGTGAAGAAATTAAGGGTTGATCTTTCAATTTTTGAGAATTTTGAGAGAATTTAGGAGTTGTGCTAGAAAATGAAGAAGTTCATAAGAGAAGAATGAAGAGGAGCCGGATGGGTGTTGGAGGAGGAGGAGATAGTGGAGAAAGAATTGGGAGGGAGAGAGACATGTGGTGTTGTGGGGGAGTGACGAGTGGGAGAGTTGTTCATGCACATGGGGGAGATGATTTGGTGTAACAATTTCACCAATTCTACAACTCTATGAGGTTCTAAACTCGACACGTATAAACATATGGTTACGCGTGTGGCAAAATTACTACGTAGTACTTGTACAATTACAACACACTATCATACATACTAAACTAATTTTTAATTATTCTCCTAACCCTACTCCAACTTATTTCTTGGTTATGCCAAACACCCAAAATTTTAGCAAATAACAACTTAGTACCCAACAATTATTTTTTTATCAAACATAGTCAATTAACATAATTAGACACATATTAATAGTAATACTATTTAACTAACACAGTTAATAGCATTTAAGAAATAATTTCATGACTTAAATATTAGAGTTACCACATCCTACCCACCTTATAAAGAGTTTGTCCCCAAACTCGAGCTTCCTCAGTTGAAAAGGTGCGGATACTTTGTCCTTATCTCATCCTCGCGCTCTCACGTTGCTTCTTCAACCGCATGATTTCTCCAAAGAACCTTCACCAACGGTATGACTTTACTCCTCAAAACATGATCCCTTCGCGCTAAGATCTCCACGGGCACCTCCTGGTAGGTAAGATCCTCTTGCACGTTCAGTGGCTCATACTCTATCACATGGCTCGGATCGTACACATACTTTTTAAGTATGGACACGTGAAATACATTGTGTAGTTTCTCCATTTCAGGGGGTAACACCAAGCGATAAGCAACTGGTCCCACCCTTTCTAGAATCTCAAACGGTCCAACATAGCGAGGGCTTAGTTTTCCTTTCTTACTAAAACGCATCACACCCTTGGTTGGAGACACTTTCAGAAACACATGGTCTCCGACACCAAACTCTAGTTCCCTTCTTCGGTTGTCAATATAACTTTTCTGGCGGCACTATCTGTACGGGGAGTCTTGCGAGATTTACACGGATCATAAGAGCCTTAAGTATTTATTCACTCAAAAGGATTTGAACATGAGACAACGGAGGTGGCTGGAGTTAATGAAGGACTACGATCTCACCATTCACTATCACCCGGGGAAGGCTAATGTTGTGGCAGACGCATTGAGTGGGAAATCTTCCGGAAACCTCACTTACCTCCTCACTAAACAAGAAAGGCTGAAAGAGGAAATCGAGAAGCTATAACTGGAATTAATCCCTCATGGAACATCTAGTTGCGTATATGCACTCACGGTCCAACCCGCTTTGATAGACGAGATTCGAGCAACACAGCAGAATGATCCTACTCTTGTAAAGATTCGAGATGAAGTGACGGAAGGAAGGAATACTGATTTCTCTATCCATGATGGAATCATTAAGTACCATGGTCGTGTATGTGTCCCAAATGATCCAGAGATCAAGAATAGAGTACTCCAACAAGCTCACCACTCCAGAATCGCACTACACCCAGGATCTACCAAGATGTACCAAGACCTTCGCGAGCTTTTCTGGTGGACGGGAATGAAGCGAGAGATTACAGACTTCGTGGCTCGATGTCTTCATTGCCAGCAAGTCAAGGCGGAACACCAACAACCAGGAGGACTTCTGCAACCCCTTCCTATTCCTGAGTGGAAGTGGGAGCACATAATGATGGATTTCGTCACTCGGCTTCCGAGATCGTCATGTGGAAACAATGCTATTTGGGTTATAGTCGAACGACTGACTAAAACAGCTCATTTCTTGGCTGTGCAGACGAATCATTCACTACAGAAGCTGGCTCAATTTTATTTTCAAGAAATTATTCGTCTGCATGGGATACCGGTTTCTATTGTGTCAGACCGCGATCCGAGGTTTGTATCAAGGTTTTGGAAGGGACTACAGGAGGCTTTAGGTACGAAGTTGAACTTTAGCACAACTTTTCATCCTCAGACAGATGGTCAATCAGAAAGGGTTATTCAGACGCTTGAAGATTTGCTTCGCCTTTGTGTTTTGGATTTCAAGGGAGGATGGGAGGAACACCTTCCTTGATCGAATTTGCTTACAATAATAGCTTCCAAGCAAGTATCAGGATGGCTCCCTTCGAGGCGCTGTATGGAAGGAAGTGCAGGTCTCCTATTTGTTGGGCAGAGGTGGGTGAAAGAAAATTGTAAAATCGCGTCGTGGGATCAATTTAAAACATATACGTATCGAAACAATAAGTGGGGCTGGATACAAACGTTGCGAGGTAAAGTAACTCACCTCGCGATGCCCGAATTAGTCTCAACTCTAAGAATCTTACCGCGGAGCTTAGCTAGGTCCTAACTTGATCCAGATACACATAACACAAGAATATAGAAGAATAACATAAGTGTCGCGAATCACATAAACTTCCTAGTACTACATGCATTTCAACCTAGGGGATTCATAACGTGCCACTTACAAAAACTATAGAATTTGCTAACTAAAATGGTAAAAATATCTTATAAACATAATAAAATATAATTTGGACCCAAACTTAAAGTTTGTATAAATTATATGAAAAAGTTTCTACATTTTACTTGTAGGCAAAGTGTACCCATCGATAGTTCACAAATTCATATCTAATTCAAAATAATTATCCGGGACTCGAAATTTTTACGTTATATAGATAAAGAGTTCACCTATAACATACTGTAATATCAAGAATTATAAAATTTTCTAAATATTTTTAAAGATAATATTTCGTATCAGTTTTAGTACAAAAACATGGGCTGGTAGCAGCCTTGGAAATAAATTCATAAAATATTCATATAAATTACAAAAATTATAATTTTTTTAAAGTAGGTAGATAACATGTCTGGGAACAACATATCCAAATTTTGTAAGAATTGAAGTAGTTGAAGTACATGAAAATGATGATTTACCGGACTGGTTCAAAGTTGAATAGAGTATCAAAACAGACCCGGTTTTTAGTGGATTAAAAATTCAATTTAAGTCAATTTGTTATGAAATTTTTACTGTAAACATATCACATGTAAAAACACCAACTATAATTTTTTCATAATTTTCTGAAAATTCTAAATATTTTTTCTAATTTTGTGAAAATGGACTCAAAACATGAGTTTTGTGATTTTTCATACTCCAAAACTTGATGCATTAAGAAATTGCTTTAAAAAAACATGAAATTACATCAAAAACTCTAAAATCACCTACTTAAAGCTAGTAATAACATATTCCTACATGATATAAGGGTGATTACCCATAAAACTTAATTTTGTTGACATGCATGCCTAATCTATATGAATGGGAGTGAAAAAAAATTTAAACCCACAAGATGAATTTTACCTCAAGTGATGATGGTGAGGTTGTTCTTGAACCTCCTAGCCTCCTAAGATGGAGCTCCTAGCATGACTTGGTGGAGATTGTGAAGAAATTAAGGGTTGATCTTTCAATTTTTGAGAATTTTGAGAGAATTTAGGAGTTGTGCTAGAAAATGAATAAGTTCATAAGAGAAGAATGAAGAGGAGCCGGATGGGTGTTGGAGGAGGAGGAGATAGTGGAGAAAGAATTGGGAGGGAGAGATACATGTGGTGTTGTGGGGGAGTGACAAGTGGGAGAGTTGTTCATGCACATGGGGGAAATGATTTGGTGCAACAATTTCACCAATTCTACAACTCTATGAGGTTCTAAACTCGACACGTATAAACATATGGTTACGCGTGTGGCAAAATTACTACGTAGTACTTGTACAATTACAACACAATATCATACATACTAAACTAATTTTTAATTATTCTCCTAACCCTACTCCAACTTATTTCTTGGTTATGCCAAACACCAAATATTTTAGCAAATAACAACTTAGTACCCAACAATTATTTTTTTATCAAACATAGTCAATTAACATAATTAGACACATATTAATAGTAATACTATTTAACTAACACATTTAATAGCATTTAAGAAATAATTTCATGACTTAAATATTAGAGTTACCACATCCTACCCACCTTATAAAGAGTTTGTCCCAAACTCGAGCTTCCTCAGTTGAAAAGGTGCGGATACTTTGTCCTTATCTCATCCTCGCGCTCTCACGTTGCTTCTTCAACCGCATGATTTCTCCAAAGAACCTTCACCAACGGTATGATTTCACTCCTCAAAACTTGATCCCTTCGCGCTAAGATCTCCACGGGCACCTCCTGGTAGGTAAGATCCTCTTGCACGTTCAGTGGCTCATACTCTATCACATGGCTCGGATCGTACACATACTTTTTAAGTATGGACACGTGAAATACATTGTGTAGTTTCTCCATTTCAGGGGGTAACGCCAAGCGATAAGCAACTGGTCCCACCCTTTCTAGAATCTCAAACGGTCCAACATAGCGAGGGCTTAGTTTTCCTTTCTTACTAAAACGCATCACACCCTTGGTTGGAGACACTTTCAGAAGCACATGGTCTCCGACACCAAACTCTAGTTCCCTTCTTCGGTTGTCAATATAACTTTTCTGGCGGCACTATCTGTACGGGGAGTCTTGCGAGATTTACACGGATTATAAGAGCCTTAAGTATTTATTCACTCAAAAGGATTTGAACATGAGACAACGGAGGTGGCTGGAGTTAATGAAGGACTACGATCTCACCATTCACTATCACCCGGGGAAGGCTAATGTTGTGGCAGACGCCTTGAGTTGGAAATCTTTCGGAAAACTCACTTACCTCCTCAATTCACAAGAAAGGCTGAAAGAGGAAATCGAGAAGCTATAACTGGAAGTAATCCCTCATGGAACATCTAGTTGCGTATATGCACTCACGGTCCAACCCGCTTTGATAGACGAGATTCGAGCAACACAGCAGAATGATCCTACTCTTGTAAAGATTCGAGATGAAGTGACTGAAGGAAGGAATACCGATTTCTCTATCCATGATGGAATCATGAAGTACCATGGTCGTGTATGTGTCCCAAATGATCCAGAGATCAAGAATAGAGTACTCCAACAAGCTCACCACTCCATCTTCGCAGTACACCCAGGATCTACCAAGATGTATCAAGACCTTCGCGAGCTTTTCTGGTGGACGGGAATGAAGCGAAAGATTACAGACTTCGTGGCTCGATGTCTTCATTGCTAGCAAGTCAAGGCGGAACACCAACAACCAGGAGGACTTCTGCAACCCCTTCCTATTCCTGAGTGGAAGTGGGAGCACATAACGATGGATTTCGTCACTGGGCTTCCGAGATCGTCATGTGGAAACAATGCTATTTGGGTTATAGTCGATCGACTGACTAAAACAGCTCATTTCTTGCCCGTGAAGACGAATCATTCACTACAGAAGCTGGCTCAATTTTATATTCAAGAAATTATTCGTCTGCATGGGATACCGGTTTCTATTGTGTCAGACCGCGATCCGAGGTTTGTATCAAGGTTTTGGAAGGGACTACAGGAGGCTTTAGGTACGAAGTTGAACTTTAGCACAGCTTTTCATCCTCAGACAGATGGTCAATCAGAAAGGGTTATTCAGACGCTTGAAGATTTGCTTCGCCTTTGTGTTTTGGATTTCAAGGGAGGATGGGAGGAAAACCTTCCTTGATCGAATTTGCTTACAATAATAGCTTCCAAGCAAGTATCAGGATGGCTCCCTTCGAGGCGCTGTATGGAAGGAAGTGCAGGTCTCCTATTTGTTGGGCAGAGGTGGGTGAAAGAAAATTGTAAAATCGCGTCGTGGGATCAATTTAAAACATATACGTATCGAAACAATAAGTGAGGCTGGATACAAACTTTGGGAGGTAAAGTAATTCACCTCGCTATGCCCGAATTAGTCTCAACTCTAAGAATCTTACCGCGGAGCTTAGCTAGGTCCTAACTTGATCCAGATACACATAACACAAGAATATAGAAGAATAACATAAGTGTCGCGAATCACATATACTTCCTAGTACTACATGCATTGCAACCTAGGGCCACTACTTACAAAAACTATAGAATTTGCTAACTAAAATGGTAAAAATATCTTATAAACATAATAAAATATAATTTGGACCCAAACTTAAAGTTTGTAAAACTTATATGAAAAAGTTTCTACATTTTACTTGTAGGCAAAGTGTACCCATCGATAGTTCACAAATTCATATCTAATTCAAAATAATTATCCGGGACTCGAAATATTTACGTTATATAGATAAAGAGTTCACCTATAACATACTGTAATATCAAGAATTATAAAATTTTCTAAATATTTTTAAAGATAATATATCGGATCAGTTTTAGTACAAAAACATGGGCTGGTAGCAGCCTTGGAAATAAATTCATACAATATTCATATAAATTACAAAAATTATAATTTTTTTTAAAGTAGGTAGATAACATGTCTGGGAACAACATATCCAAATTTGGTAAGAATTGAAGTAGTTGAAGTACATGAAAATGATGATTTACCGGACTGGTTCAGAGTTGAATAGAGTATCAAAACAGACCCGGTTTTTGGTGGATTAAAAATTCAATTTAAGTCAATTTGTTATGAAATTTTTACTGTAAACATATCACATGTAAAAACACCAACAGTAATTTTTTCATAATTTTCTGAAAATTCTAAATATTTTTCCTAATTTTGTGAAAATGGACTCAAAACATGAGTTTTGTGATTTTTCATACTCCAAAACTTGATGCATGAAGAAATTGCTTTAAAAAAACATGAAATTACATCAAAAACTCTAAAATCACCTACTTAAAGCTAGTCATAACATATTCCTACATGATCCTAAGGGTGATTACCCATAAAACTTAATTTTGTTGACATGCATGCCTAATCTATATGAATGGGAGTGAAAAAAAAAATAAACCCACAAGATGAATTTTACCTCAAGTGATGATGATGAGGTTGTTCTTGAATCTCCTAGCCTCCTAAGATGAAGCTCCTAGCATAACTTGGTGGAAATTGTGAAGAATTGAGGGTTGATCTTCTAATTTGGGATATTTTGAGAGAATTTAGGAGTTGTGCTAGAGAATGAAGAAGTTCATAAGAGAAGAATGAATATGAGGCCGGATGGGTTTTGGAGGAGGAGGAGATAGTGGAGAATGAAGTGGGAGGAAGCTAGACATGTGGCCTTGAGGGTGTGTGACAAGTGTTGAGGGGGAAGTGACAAGTGGAAGAGTTGTTCATGCACATGGGAGAAAAGATTTGGTACAACAATTGCACCAATTCTACAACTCTATGAGGTTCTAAACTCGACACGTATAGACATGTGGTTATGTGCGCGTGAAAACCACTACGTAGTACTTGTCCAATTACAACACACTATCATACATACTAAACTAATTTTTAATTATTTTCCTAACCCTACTCCAACTTGTTTCTTGATTATGCCAAACACCCAAAACGGTTACGTCCCTCCGTAGGTTTGGAAAACGAAAAGGCTAAACTTATTCCATGGACATGAATTAAATCGTTTCATAAACTTCAGAATAATATTAATTCATATAAATTAAAAGCATAACATGTGTAACTGAGAACATACTTGCATGAATCATACTAGGTTTTCTTAGGCCCGTGATAAGCATCATGACATAACATAACGTAGGGACATGTCCAACATGACGGCTCGTGAGGCGACGCGTGCCTGCTTATATTGCCCTGGCAAAAGGGCCATAGCCTGCCTATACCCGACAGGGGGTTTCACTCCTGTATCGTGGCCTTTCTAAAACGTGTCTTGAGTCATAAAGAATTATCTAAAATCATTTATGGTGTCCATGCGGTCATAACAATCATTTGTGAATACAAATCGTGTTGCAAATAACAATTGAACATATATAACTTGGAACATTTCATCATAAATATTGAAGCATGTAAATCGCGTCGTGGGATCAATTTAAAACATTTACGTATCGAAACAATAAGTGAGGCTGGGTACAAACTTTGGGAGGTAAAGTAACTCACCTCGCTATGCCCGAATTAGTCTCAACTCTAAGAATCTTACCGCGGAGCTTAGCTAGGTCCTAACTTGATCCAGATACACATAACACAAGAATATAGAAGAATAACATAAGTGTCGCGAATCACATATACTTCCTAGTACTACATGCATTGCAACCTAGGGGATTCATAACGTGCCACTTACAAAAACTATAGAATTTGCTAACTAAAATGGTAAAAATATCTTATAAACATAATAAAATATAATTTGGACCCAAACTTAAAGTTTGTAAAACTTATATGAAAAAGTTTCTACATTTTACTTGTAGGCAAAGTGTACCCGTCGATAGTTCACAAATTCATATCTAATTCAAAATAATTATCCGGGACTCGAAATTTTTACGTTACATATATAAAGAGTTCACCTATAACATACTGTAATATCAAGAATTATAAAATTTTCTAAATATTTTTAAAGATAATATTTCGGATCAGTTTTAGTACAAAAACATGGGCTGGTAGAAGCCTTGGAAATAAATTCATAAAATATTCATATAAATTCCAAAAATTATAAATTTTTTACAGAAACAACATATCCAAATTTGGTAAGAATTGAAATAATTTAAGTACATGAAATTGATGATTTACCGGACTGGTTCAGAGTTGAATAGAGTATCAAAACAGACCCGGTTTTTTAGGAAACCTTTTATGTGTTTATAATATAAGTATGATAGTAGAGCTCTGATACCACAAAGTGTCACACCCCTCTCCCGTCGACCCTGATTAGCGGGAGGGAAGTGCGACAGGCGTCGGTGAGGCCTTAACTCATCAAGGGGCTAAACAAGTAATATGAAAATAGCTTTAAAAATGATATTTATATTTTTTTTTTTCCGTTAGCGGAAGCGTAACTAAGAAAACGTTTAGGGGCCGTCAAGGATAAAAAATGAGAAAATTGATTTGTAAGATAAAAATAACTATTGTTACGGATGAAAAGTCTCAAACTTGTACTTGTAAATAAAATATTATTTTGCCCGCTCGACTTGTGACATGACAGAGCATAATTCGGGGGTAGCGAGGGATAACAACAAACTTAGTCCATGAGTCATACATACATAGTTCCACTTTATACATAGCCAAAAGCCTCCTTAGGTCAAAATATGCTAACATAGCTTACACATTCAAAAGAAAGTTCATGGATATCCTACACGACATAGCTTAGGTATCCAAAACAAAGCAGCCACACCTCAAGCAAGTTAATCACTCTAGGGCGTTCTCGGTCTCCTTGTTACCTGAAAAAAATAAAGTCCCAAAAGGGTGAGCTCAACTAGCTCAGTGAGTTGCGATTACGTCCCTCCGTAGGTTTGAAAAACGGAAAGGCTAAACTTATTCCATGGACATGAATTAAATCATTTCATAAACTTGAGAATAATATTATTTCATAGAATTTAAAAGCGTAACATGTGTAACTGAGAACATACTTGTATGAATCATACTAGTTTTTCTTAGGCCCGTGATAACCATCATGACATAACATAACGTAGGGACATGTCCAACACGACAGCTCGTGAGGCGACGCGTGCCTGTTTATATTGCCCCGGCAAAAGGGCCATAGCCTGCCTATACCCGACAGGGGGTTTCACTCCGGTATCGTGGCCTTTATGAAACGTGTCTTGAGTCATAAAGAATTATCTTAAATCGTTTATTGTGTCCATGGGGTCATAACAATCATTTGTGAATACAAATCGTGTTGCAAATAACAATTGAACATATATAACTTGTAAGATTTCATCATAAATATTGAAGCATGTAAATCGCGTCATGGGATCAATTTAAAACATATACGTATCGAAACAATAAGTGACGCTGGGTACAAACTTTGGGAGGTAAAGTAACTCACCTATCTATGCCCGAATTATTCTCAACTCTAAGAATCTTACCGCGGAGCTTAGCTAGGTCCTAACTTGATCTAGATACACATAACACAAGAATATAGAAGAATAACATAAGTGTCGCGAATCACATATACTTCCTAGTACTACATGCATTGCAACCTAGGGGATTCATAACGTGCCACTTACAAAAACTATAGAATTTACTAACTAAAATGGTAAAAATATCTTATAAACATAATAAAATATAATTTGGACCCAAACTTAAAGTTTGTAAAACTTATATGAAAAAGTTTCTACATTTTACTTGTAAGCAAAGTGTAACCATCGATAGTTCACAAATTCATATCTAATTCAAAATAATTATCCGCGACTCGAAACTTTTATGTTACATAGATAAAGAGTTCACCCATAATATACTTTAATATCAAGAATTATAAAATTTTCTAAATATTTTAAAGATAATATTTCGGATCAGTTTTAGTACAAAAACATGGGCTGGTTGCAGCCTTGAAAATAAATTCATACAAAATTTAAATAAATTCCAAAAAATTATAAAATTTTTAAAATAGGTAGATAACATGTCTGGGAACAACATATCCAAATTTGGTAAGAATTTAAGTAGTTTAAGTACATGAAATTGATGATTTACCGGACTGGTTCAGAGTTGAATAGAGTAACAAAACAGACCCGGTTTTTGGTGGATTAAAAATTCAATTTAAGTCAAGTTGTTATGAATTTTTACTGTAAACATAACACATGCAAATACACCAACTATAAATTTTTCATATTTTTCTGAAAATTATAAATATTTTTCCTAATTTTGTGAAAATGGACTCAAAACATGAGTTTTGTGATTTTTCATACTCCAAAACTTGATGCATGAAGAAATTACTCTACCAAAACATGAAATTACACCAAAAAAACTCTAAATCACCTACTTATAACTAGTCATAACATATTCATTCATTATCCTAAGGGTGATTACCAATGAAACTTGATTTTGTTGACATGCATGGATAATCTAGATGAATGAGAGTGAAAAAAGAAATTAAACCCACAAGATGAATTTTACCTCAAGTGATGATGGTGAGGTTGTTCTTGAACCTCCTAGCCTCCTAAGATGGAGCTCCTAGCATGACTTGGTGGAGATTGTGAAGAAATTAAGGGTTGATCTTTCAATTTTTGAGAATTTTGAGAGAATTTATGAGTTGTGCTAGAAAATGAAGAAGTTCATAAGAGAAGAATGAAGAGGAGCCGGATGGGTGTTGGAGGAGGAGGAGAGTGGAGAAAGAATTGGGAGGGAGATAGACATGTGGTGTTGTGGGGGAGTGACAAGTGTTGAGGGGGAGTGACAAGTGGGAGAGTTGTTCATGCACATGGGGGAGATGATTTGGTGCAACAATTTCACCAATTCTACAACTCTATGAGGTTCTAAAGTCGACACGTATAAACATATGGTTACGCGTGTGGCAAAATTACTACGTAGTACTTGTACAATTACAACACACTATCATACATACTAAACTAATTTTTAATTATTCTCCTAACCCTACTCCAACTTATTTCTTGGTTATGCCAAACACCCAAAATTTTAGCAAATAACAACTTAGTACCTAACAATTATTTTTTTTTATCAAACATAATCAATTAACATAAGTAGACACATACTAATAGTAATACTATTTTACTAACACAGTTAATAGCATTTAAGAAATAATTTCATGACTTAAATATTAGAGTTACCACAAAATTCTTCGGAGATATCCAAGTGTGCACCTCAACTATAGAATAGGAACACAGAGAG
This sequence comes from Linanthus parryae, assembly GCA_023055425.1. Taxonomy (NCBI): domain Eukaryota; kingdom Viridiplantae; phylum Streptophyta; class Magnoliopsida; order Ericales; family Polemoniaceae; genus Linanthus; species Linanthus parryae. The sequence continues at coordinate 94,823,927 of JALGPY010000001.1, forward strand.
ATGTAGGGTTGTGTGTAGGGACGGGGTAAGCAATGGTAACTGTGCGAGGGAGAGAGAGACAACTTAGTGGCAGAGCTTCGGTATGTCCAAAAGTACTAGTTTTGAACCAGAGATGTCGCAACGGAGGGCTAACGATCCTATATATAGTGGGGAAGTGACCGTTGTGAGGTGGTTAATGCACCATAAATGGTGGCTTAATCGTAGCCCCCGTAATGGCACGTTCGACCGTGTATATAGGAATCGTTAGGCACCTGACCGTACATACCGGAGACTGTTATGAGGTCAAGCCGCGTTTATAGGAATTGGCCATGAATTCTCTCAAAGCAGTTACAAAGGGTCTCGCGAGAGCTTGGTTGTCGCACGCGCGCGACGGGCCTTACCTTAGCCTCCAAACCACTAAGTCCCTACAAGTCACGTGTGGGTAAGCGATGGCCTTGTCTCGCAACCCCCACGTTGACAAGCATAGGTAGTTGTTCGGTGTATATGGAGCAGAACTAGGTGTGCTGGATGGCTGCCACGTGGCTGTGATCTGTCTGTTTGGAAAGCACCATCTACATTAGCCCCCTTTTATGCGAATTTCACGCGCTCGTTCGTTGTGTAGTCGCATGAAATCAGTCATGCGTGGGCTTCACGCAGATTCTTTGAATTTTGAATTCAGATTCAAATCTCTAGCCCCCGGTAATATCCATTGATTGCCTAGGGTTTAGAAGCGTCGTTTGTTTTATGACGAAGTGTGGCCGCTGTGAAGCTAATCAGGCGCCATCCACGATTTTAGCCTATTTCCGAGGTAGGAATAACTCAGAAGGATTTGATGGGTCGTCAATCTCGCCGGATACCGAAGCGTTGCTAACTCTACAGACGTCAGCAGTCACGACTCTTCAATCTGAAGGCTATTTAAACCCTTTTCTTCCTCCAATTAGAACTTTTCCATTGTTGTTGCTTCCAAGTTCGTATGCATCAGAGAGAGAATCTTCCAATTGAAGCAGAAAATTTCGACCAAGTTCTTGATTAGATTGTCAACACATTCTCTCAATTAATTCAAGCGTTCAATTGTCAACAAGGTGAGTAAATGGCGGTTTTTTAATTTGTGGTAATTTGTGGTTGAATTTTTTCAGATAATCTTCCCCCCCCCCACTTTTTCTATCCTGTTGCATGCCGTCAATTTGTAATCTGTTGTTTATGTTCACAGAAATGGCCCCAAAGAAGTCGAACAAGGAGACCATTGAAGTGTCGGAGCTTCCCAAGGAACTTTGGTAAAAGGCCCCCTATCTGGGTGGTGATGATTTTTACGTAGCCACTATTAAATTAACCACTCTCCGAGAATCTCCGATAGATGACGCTCTACAACTTGTGCCTGAGCCCGCAAGATCTGACTGGGATGTGGCCAACACTCAAGATGTACAAAGGCTTGGCATCGAATCTGGTTTGTACGGCTTTACTGATATTCTCCCCCAAGCCTTTATGGAGGGGCTTGATTGGATGGAAGAATGGACAGAATACATTCTTATTAATTACGCGAGGGAGTTGAAATGTGCCAACATCTTTCACGCTGTTCGCGCCACAAATGGGCTCCATGTCAGAGTTGATAATGTCATGCTACAGACACTATTTTCTAGGTATTCCAAAAAGACGCACACCTTTCATTTTCCTGATTTTGAAGCCGCTCCCACCTTGGAAGATATGGAAGTTTTGCTGCATCTTCCAAATATGGGGGTCATTGATCCCCTGGCCCATTTAACTGATCTGCAAGAGCTTCGATTATTCAAGGTTATGAAAGTCTGCATAGCAGACTTGAAGAAAGCTAATTCGCGATGGAAAACAGGTGCGACCGAACCTAGTAAAGAATTTGCATATGTGTCCTCTAGTCCGAAGAACATCTGGTCAAAGTGGGTGATGTATTTCTTCAAAGATTATGTCAAACCACATGTGGCTCGCGAGTGGCGGGACAAGGATTCAGAAGTTGTTGTAAGTGTTGACGGAAAAGGTCTTAATTTCACCCTCTATGGGCTTCTCTGCGTGTGGTTATCACGCTACCTGATAGATGGGTCTCCTCGTGACGGATTTTTTACCCATGTGCTCGCACTTGCCGTGAGACTATCACTTGGACAGAAAGTAGCTTTAGGGACTCTTGTATTATGCTCCCTCTACTATCGTCTAGATTTAGCTATGGAGCACGCCGAGCAGTCGCAGGGAATAGTTGATGTCACCACTTTTGTTAATACTGCATTTTTATCTTTGTGGGTTTTCGAAAGATGGCCTGCATACGCTCCAAACCCTTTCGACGTAGACTTATGGAATGCGCCCAATGTGACACGCATCTTCCTCTCCCCTCGATCATGGCTTGGTAAAAAACAAAATCACCCCAACGCACCTTTGCCCTCATATGAGACGACATTCGCTATTTCCATCCCCATCCTTACGTTACTAGGATGGAGGAAAAAACATATATTTCTGGGAGGATTTCTATCCCGAGGAAGACCGAGCAATCACCACTGACCACATTACTAAAGGAGATTGGGTATATAGCAATTTCGTTAACTGGATTCGAAGGGGATATCTACCTGCTTTTCCTAAATACGCGCCTGGCCCCGAGACTTCCAGTTATGAGCAGCTAACCGTCTTCCATGATCATGTTGGCGTGAGCCCCCAGTTCGGGTATGATGTTGCCGCCCCTCCATTGTGGCCCGATTCTATTGTCAAGAAGTGTTATGAAAGTATTATATATGACCGGGGTACTTCCCTTCTCCTTGATGAACTCCCTCTGATTCAACCGTCGCGTAGCATGAAAGGTAAAAATATTCCTAGCTGGGATGATTTCTGGAATTTTCAAACACATCGTCTTATCAATTTTCTGAACGGTCCTGGACATCCTCTTTTCCAACCCAGCAAGGCGCCCGCACTCTCCACAAAGGAGTACCCCTTTAAGACAACCTGTAGTCGTGATGATTCGAGTTACAGATTTTACTCTTTGTTGGCTAAATATCGGCATTTGTGTGCTCAATTCGTTCTCGAAGAACAGATTGACGTCATTAAGCAAAAATCTTTTACACCATAAAGTTAGATATGTGGACTCCTTCATCCGGGTATACTCGCGCCGCCTTCCCTTGTCTTCATGTTTTCATGTGCTACACTTAACTTTTCCTTTTTCTTTGTATCAGTGTTGTTTGAGGCGCTTCGCCTCTGGAGATCGTAGCACAAGTTTTGTCGACCGCTTGCGCGAAGAGAAGGCAATCTTAATATAGTCCTCCGTACCTGACATTCGTATTGACCCAGCCAGGCCTATGACTCCTGAAGTCCAGCAGCTGGTTTCTGATGCATTAGAAGCCTTTCAGGCTTCAATTGACGAAGCACGACGAGAAAGAGAACTAGTGACGAACCCGAGGCTAGCGAAATAGCTTCTCAGCAATCAAAGCATTCTCGAATGGAAGTCACCAAGCAGTATGCCGTCAATCCAGTTTTTAAGAGAAGTGGTACTACTCATTTCTTTCTTTTCCTTGGAGCCGATATTTCATGACCCTTGAAATATTATTCTTATTCTGCCGCAGGGAATAACTCTGATGAGGAAGATACGGAATAAGTTCCCCTCGTTTCTGATGCAGGTTCTACAGGGCAGACTATAATGGAAAGAACTCCCATGGTTGAAGGTTTTTCCGAGGGTGAGCATCTCGAGTTCGTTGATGAGCGGGATGAAAAGGACCAAAGGAACGAACGTGATGCTACTCCTGTCACCCCATCAATATACATTTCCTCAGATGAAGAAGATGTTGGGCAGGAAGCAAATGTGACGGCTGTGGAAGACACGCTCATTGGTGAAAATGATGGAGAGCCTATGCCCCTTAATCATGATGCTGAGTTGGGTGGGCGTGTTGTTCCTGGTGTTTTAGTTGGGCACAACCTCTCTATTATTCCAGGTGTCAGAGGGACCGAGTCAACCAGGCGCGACGCCCCTCCTACGGCGAGTATTTCAAGAAATGTTGCCTTTGCGGGAGGTTTTGATTTGGATTTGGATGCCCTCCTCTTCGAGGACCCGTTTGAAGTATGGAGTTCCCAGGCTACTAATCCTGCCGTAGTTGAGAGGATTTTTGTAATTCCTGAGTCATATTTCTTACGGGAGTCTCAGGCAGATCAAAGGTTAGCCAAGCCGGCCAGTTTTGGTTTGCAAGCAGTGGTACCCATTGCCTCTCTCCGGAAAAATCGTCGAAGGAACAGGTAAGGCCATTCCGTTTTGTTAATGATACCTAGTCTCTGAACCCCTGTTTTTTGCTGATTTCCCTGCTTTTGTTTTCGCGCGTACAGGTATCGACCAAGCTTGCCTCGATTGGCTAATGAGAGTGCGCGTGTCTTTCCCTACTGCATTTTCTAGAGTGTTGGAACTAACCCCAAAATACAGAGGGGAAATCTTTTGAAAGATGGTTTCTCTTTTGGAGAGAGTTCATGGAACTACGCCCGTGAGAACCACAGTTGATAGCGCTCATGTCCTCCTTGCTACCGTAGAAGAGTTTCAGCAAGTCTCAGCAGGGTGTTTGGATTTGGACTTCCTTGTGCAGTGGTTGATAAAAATTTGTGATTCTGTGCAACTCAGGTCTGAGTATGCTGCCTATAGGGGAGAAGGCCACTCTTGACGCGCGCAAGGCAGAGTTGGAGCAGATGGCCAGAGAATTCAAGGCAGCCACTAAACGTCATGCGGATGACAATGATCGCATGGGGAAACTGACTGCCAATAGCATGAGGTTGACATCAGGGGATTCCCCTTTGAAGGATCTCTTTGAGGATTGAAATTTTTAACATCGCTCTTTCGAAATTTATTGTGAATTTTTGTGCCCCTTGTGGCCACGCTTCTTGGATTGATTGAGCATATGTCCTGTTTTTGCGTGTGCGTGTTTTGAGTAATTTGAAATCTATGCTTTTGATTGGTCCATGTTTTTATTCCATGAATTCGAGACTTTATGTGATTGCTTCTTACAGATAAATAGAATTTTCTTAGCAAAATTTTCCGCCATTAGGCTGAGGCTTGTGAGCCCATGGCTATCTTGACAGAGTGGCTTTGATTTTGTTTTAACTGCTAACATTTGAGATAGGCTTTAGTCGCGTTTATCTGCTATCTAGACAGATAAGCTTTTTAGTACTGCTACCATATGAGATAGGCTTACGTTCGCGTTTGGCTACTATCTGGACAGATAGATTTTGAGCTTGCAGTACTGCTACCATATGAGATAGGCTTACGTTCGCGTTTGGTTACTATCTGGAAAGATAGATTTTGAGCTTGCAGTACTGCTACCATATGAGATAGGCTTACGTTCGCGTTTTTGTTGCTATCATATGAGATAGGCTTTTTTGATAATGCTTTTAGATGCTATCTGAATGGATAGGCTTACACTTGTATTGTGGTCAGCAACATGATAAAGCGAGATATTGCAACTGATAAAAGAACTCTCATATGGGAGAGTTATAATCATTATATAAATCCCCATATGGGAGGATTTTTAGAAAGGAAATGTACAGTGCAAGTGTTAAGCAACGTGAAGGGAGAGCTAGGGATAGCACTTATTCAGCCATCGCATATTGATCGGGGTTGGATTAGTGGCAGTCGCGTAGCAGCGTAAAATGTTGCAATAACCTCTTTCGAAGACTTCCTTGACCTCGAAGGGTCCTTCCCAGTTATCCGCAAACTTAGGGTGGGCTGCTTCGCGCATGCAATGATCGGAAGCTCGCAGGACTAGGTCCCCTGCTGCAAAGTCCCTATGTTGGACTTTTTTGTTGTAGGCGCGCGAGATCCTTTCTTTATACTTGGCGTTTGTTCTAGCAGTTTTCTCGCGCCTTTCTTCCAGCATGTTGAGATCATAATCACGGTCATTGTCATATAAAGCGCTGAAAGCCAGTCTTGCTGAATTCACCTTAACTTCACGAGGGACAACTCCCTCAGCCCCATAACATAGTAAGAACGGGAAGGTTCCTGTGGGAGTCCTAGGTGATGTGCGATACACCCAAAGCGCCATTCACAACGAATCCGCCCATCTTTTGTGATCGTCCGCGACCGTTTTGCTCAATATTCGGAGCAACGTTTTGTTGGTGGCCTCTGCTTGTCCATTTCTTTTGGATAATAGGGCGTTGAATAGATTTTCCTTATGTTATACTCCATTAACTTTCCAGCCACCTGGCGATTGAAAAAAGGAGTTCCATTTTCGGACAGGATGGTGTTAGGGATACCAAAGCGAAGGATGATATTTTTCTGTACGAATTTGACCACGGTCACCGCATTTGCTGTCTTGAGAGGGATCGCGTCGACCCATTTAGTGAATTGATCTGTCCCTGTCAGGATATATTCATTTCCGCGGGAAGGGGGCCGTATTGGTCAAATGAAATCCAGTGACCAAGTATGGAACGGCCAAGGAGTCCCCAACGCGTGCAAGTCAACGGTAGGGGCATGCACTAGATTACCATGAAACTGACATTGTTGGTATCTTCTGACTTTCGCGCGGCAATCGGCTTCCATGGTTGGCGAGAAATATCCAACTGTTAATAGCTGTCTGCACAGCTTGGCGCCTCCTTGGTGCTCTACCTGGTGAGACATCTCCATGACCTCCTGGGTTTCTTGCCCGTTCTGACATCTGAGCAAGTTCCCGTTGTGTCCTTTTCGCCATAGTAAATTTTCCTGTAAGACGTATCGGGTAGCTTTCCTCTTGAGCTTATCGGCCTCTTTCCTCTTGGCAGGCAGAGTCCCTTCTTGTAAAGTCAATTATAAGCTTTCTCCAATCTCCCCCTTTGAGTGCGGAAATTTCCAGAGAGTCTTTAATCAGCGCGCCTATTTTACAGCTGCTCTGTCTGATGGCTGCAAAGTATGACATTTGTGGCCAATGGATCCCGTATATTTGGACTTTCCTGTAAATAGAAATCTCACTATCTCCGCACGAATGTTGGTGTATTTTTCCAAGGTTTCTCGACCTTCCTCTTCTGTCACGCATTGCATGAGAGTCCCCCCAGGGCCTTTGTAGTATAGCAGGCCATCGTGTATGCAAAATCCCTTGATAGAAACCCAAGTTTATTTGCTGGCCCCGTCAGTCATTGCGCACAGGATGGGCTTTCTCCAATCTGCTTCTTCAGGGGACTCTTCTTCACACAGGTCTTTTACCAAGGACGGATTCTTCTTGACTTCGATTGAGATTTTTGCTGGGCATTTATCAGAGTTGAATTTTGACCCTAGAGTAATCAACGCGTCCGCATGTCGATTGTCCGATTTGGGCGTGTGCTCGAATCTAACACATTCAAAATTCTGCACCAATTTCTGCACGATTGACCTATATTTCAGCAAGTTGATCTCCTTTAACGCATGTTCCCTCGAGGCTCGTTTGACGATTAGCTTGGAGTCTCCCATGATGACGAGATTCTGAACTTCCAGAGCCTTGGCTGCGACCAGTCCTGTGATTAAGGCTTTGTATTCGGCCTCATTATTGGTCACTGCGAAGTCCAGTTTGGTTGACATTTGGATAACCTCTTGTTTGGGCTTGACCAACACTACTCCAACTCCTCCTCCTGTTCTTGTTGAAGATCCATCGAAATGCAACTTCCAATATTGGTCATTGATTGCATACACCTCCGGTTCCTCTATTTCATCTGACACGGGCTCGTAGTTTGCATCCGGGAACTGGGCTAGCAGATCCGCCAATGCCTGGGACTTGATGGCCTTGGCTCCCGTTCAAATTATATCATACTGGGACATGGTCATATACCATTTTGCAAGTCTTCTAGAAGGGGGTGAGTGCCCCAACAAATAGCGTATAGGGTCATGTTTTGTTACAACCACTACTTTGTGAGAAGCAAAGTAATGTTTTATAAAAGATAGTGACCACCACTGAGTTTAGGACTAATTCCACTCCGCTACCCTGTGTTTTGGAAAAAAACACATTGCACCAGTTTTTTGGATGGAGCTCACGGTGGACTAACAGACCCATCGGAAAGACTATTTTACCCCTTCGAATGTTATGAAATTATACCCTATATAATACTTTTCCAATTCATTCTCCTCATTTCTAAACCTAATTCCTCTCTCTCTCCATCTCTTTTCCTCTCACCTTATCCATTCAACTCTTCACCACCACCATCAGTCTCTCCCTCTCTCTCTCTTGCCCCCTTCTTCATCTTCTCGGCAAACATCACAACCGCCACCAAGATCATAGCCTTTCTTCAAGTTGCATAAATTGTTCACTAACGTGCCAGTTTTCTTGCAAATACGATGTCTCTCCAATTCTCTATCTGTACCAGTAGTAATCACCCATCTTCTCCATCGATCGATTTCTACCAAAAAAACACTTGTTTAGTACCTGGGTCGATTCCTGCGTGATCTGATTCAGTTCTAAAGAACTGTGGTCGGAGAACCAATTTCAACTCCGGCAGAAGTCGTTGAACAAGGGTTTGAGCATTCACGACCTCTCGATGAAGATGGGTTTATACCCTAACCCATCTTCAATTCAGAAACCCATTATCAAATTTTGAATCTTTAGACTGAATCGGGCAGGGGATTGGAGAAAACGGAATCAAAGGGTCGAGATTGAAGCAGGTGACCATCAACAGCCACTAGTTGGTCTCGTCGTCGAATTTATGACTCATGGTTATGGTAGGTGTGGTGGGTTTTTGGCGGTGGTGGTTTGGGCGTGTTGAGTCTGCCGAACGAGAGAGAGAGAGCAAGGAAGGGGTGTTTGTTTGGGTTTTGTGGTGGTTGTTTGCTTCTATCTTTCTCTCTGTCTTTATCACCTCTCTGATTTTTGTTTCTGATGTTTATTCATACATCAATGGTAGAGTTTGAATTATGTTGAGGGTTAACATTTATTTTTGTTTCTTCTTTTTTCTGGGTTTTTGTTTTGATTGGAGAAAAACACAGTATGAAGCAGGCTGTGATGAACTGATGATTATAAAAAATTCCTCTTGAATTCTATACACCCATACAATATAAGCAACTGCTGCTACTGTGAATGTATTTGAAATTTTGTCTTTTTGATTTTTTTTTGTTGGGTTAGGGGGGAAATGAGATGGGCTTGATGAACTTACATGGCGCTATGTATTTGATCTTCCTCTCCTGGTAATGATTTTGGGTGGTTTTTAAAGCCCTGAATTGTCAGAAGTAAAAAATGACAACTTCAATCTAGTATTATGATTTTGACTGGTGATTTTGGAGGTGTTGGAGGTGTTGGGAGCTGGTGCATTTCTTGGTAAGAAGGTTGAAGTATTGGGTGGTGATGTTCTTGGTATTTTGTTGATAATCAAGAGCAAAAAAGTCTAAAAAAATACACAAGGGTAATATGGTCCGAAAAAAATCAATCACCCACTTTTTAACGGAACATGATAGAAAGGTGCTAAGTATCCACAGAATATTCCGTTAAATGGGTGCAAAGTGTCTTTTTCCAAAACACAGGTTAGCGTAGTGGAATTAATCCTAAACTCAGGGGTGGTCATTGTCTTTTACCCTTTAACTTTTCAATGGCGAAGAATAGGGCCAGGCATAGGCGCTCAATGTCTGTTGTAGATAGTGCTTTCTGAGCTGACAGATCTTGGCCACGTGGCAACCATCCAGCACACCATATTGTGCTCCACACACACTGGATCACCAGCCGCGCTGATCCATGTGGGGGCTGCGAGACAGAGCCCTCGCATACCACTGTACGGGACTTGTAGGGACTTAGTGGTTTGGAGGCTAGAGTAAGTCCTGTCGCGTGCGAGCCAAGCCCGCGCGCGACCTTTAGTAACTGCTTTGAGAGATTTATGGCACGAGCTCCATAAACACGGTCAATCCGGTCAAACCCGGTCAACCCCATAACGGTTCCGGTATTCGCGCATAAAGTGCTGTAACGGTCCCTATATACGCGGACGAACGTGCCGTTGTGGTTAAGCTAATTAAGCCGCGATTGATGGGCGCATTAACCACACTGCAACGTTCACATTCTCCGTTATATATAGGACGTTAACCTTTCCATACAAAGGGAGGACACACTAGCCATACGCGGAAGCTCTGCCAAACCTCTGTCTCTCTCTCAGACATTACTACTGCCTTACTCTCTCCCTACACACAACCCAACTCTTCCTGTGCTATTTCTGATCCTCTACTTACGGTGTACACGGAGGTCTCCCCGCCGAAATATCTTGTGCACATTTTGGTGAACCCGACGTGAACCTACCAGCAAAAGCAACCATGTCTCAGGAGGATGATGTCAGTAACAGATCGCCTTCCACCGAAGCCGCCTCAGGAGAGGAGGCCCGCCGCACTCCTACGGCCACCGGTGACGCCCCGACGCTAGAGACCTTGGATGCTACTATCCAAAGTCAGGGAAAAGCTCTCAAAGCTCAATTTGCTCAGCTAGAACGGATCATGGCCGTCCTGGGCACTCTTGCGCCAAACCCTTCACCAGCCACCGCTGTTTCTCCGGGAGGAGGAGCCCCCACCGTTCCAGGACTGGGAGTGTCAACCACACCTCCCAACCCTAATCTGCAGACTCCACCGGCGACTACGCAGCTACCTTCAATTCAAGGGTCAACAGCTCAAATGTTGCCTCTCACTGCTCATACTCCTCAACCTCCACCCCTGGTACCTAACCCGGCTTCGCAGTATCCCTTGCCTCCTCCAACGGCAATCTGGGGCAATGCGAACGACCAATATGTACCCAATCCTCAGGCGGCATACGTGTCGCCTCCGCCTGCGGCAACCCCTCCTCCTGTTACCGAGGGAAACATTCCAGAATGTATGACGTCCCTACAGAAGCGCATGGACACTATTCTGGCTCACCAATCATTCGCGGATACCATCATCCCGAAGCTAGACAATGATCCACCTATCCCGCGAGAGATCTATCTCATGCCTAACCCGGTGGGGTACAAGGCTCCTAAGTGGGACAAGTTCGAAGATGTCAACGGAAACGCTCATGAACATGTCATGCGTTTCATCGATGTCATGGGGCCATATGGAGCCGATCCCAAACTGCTGATGCGAGAATTCCCAAAATCCTTGGGGAACGTAGCGTACAAGTGGTACAGAACGTTGGAGGCCGGATCCGTGAAGACTTGGGACGACATGGTCCAAAAGTTCTACGCCAAGTTCTTCCAGATGGAAGAAAAGGTTACAATGATCCACCTCTCGCGGATGTATCAGAAGCGCGAGGAGGACGGGATAACTTTCATCAAGAAGTTCAGGGCGAAGTCCTTGGAATGCAAAGATCCGATGCTCGAAAGTCGGCTCGTAGAGATATGCCTGCAGTGCATGCGAGATGAATACAAAGGTATGCTCATCAACCTTCAAACGCCCACGTTTTCAAAACTAATCGAATGCACGAAGAACATCGAGCCTATAGTGGAGAGGCAGAAGAAGTAAAACGCTTCGGAGCGATCCTCGAGCGGTACTACCTACCAGATTGGGAGATTCAGTTACAAGAGGGGACGCGAAGCTGAAGTCAATGCAGTTTCACCCCAGAAACAGGCGAAGATTGTGAACTTCGACGCACCACCTCTGCCATGTTCGGTGGAAGAAGCCAGCGACCTCTGCAGGCAGTGGCGCAAGGACGGTGTCCTACCGCCGATCGAGAAGGCACCCTCCAAGGAGATGGTGAGGGACCCGAAGTGGTGTGAGTACCACGGCAAGGTCATGCATCCCACAGCGGACTGTAAGAAGCTCAGGATAGTATTTAGCCAAAAGATGAAGAACGGCGAGCTGATCGTCAGCGATCACATGAAGGATGTGCGCAACAATCCACTTCCTGCCCATGCGGAGTGAGACTCGAAAGGTAAAGAGATCGCCATGATCTCGATTGTGGATCTGGAAGAGGTCGCAGAGGGTGGTCTACCCATCATTTCCGAAGTCCATGATGATGAGGACTACAGCGTAGACACGGAGGACAAACGTGCCGACCGGATGAAGGGGTCGCACGGTTTTAGCAGATTGTTTGACGAGATGAACTTCTCAGAAAAATGCCGGACAGAAAAGACGAAAGCAATCTTGAGGATGGCAGAGGACTACGAGGAGGATCTTGTAGTCTCCAATGGGAAATTCATCCGGGCGTCTCGGCCTACAGAAAATATTATGACCTTTTCCGCCAGCGACAAAAAGACAGATGCGAGCCACCAGAGGCCTCTGTATGTGACGGCCATCATCAATGGCGTCAAGTTCAAAAGAGCATTCGTCGATGGAGGAGCAGCGGTCAACGTCGTTTCGCGCCACACTGAAGCTAGCCGGGATTCCCGAGTACAAGATTGTCAGGCGTCCATCCCCGCTGATGGGATTTGGAAGCGACTCCAGAATGACGATAGGATGGATCCGCCTGGGTGTCCAGATCGGCAAAATCAAGTGCTCAGCGAAGTTCTATGTCATAGATGCGAACACCACGTATCACATGATCATAGGTCGAGCCTGGATGCATCGCTTTGACGCGGTTCCTTCAACAGCTCACCAAGTCATGAAAGCTATCTGGAACGACAGAATAGTCGAAATACCGGCTTCAACAAATCCATTCAACCTGGATGAAGCACATCTCAGCGAGGCGGTGTGGTTCACCGAGATGGCGGACGAACAAACACCGGGACCATTCAACCCTACTCCTCTACCCCTATGGGAAGATATCAAGGATCAGTCACCTGCGGGAGTGATGGTGACAAGGGAAGATGCCAAAGAAAAGCCGCCCACGCGGGAAGAGGCGCCGCGGATCGCCTACAGCGAAAGAACGTGTATACTCTGAAGAGAATAGCAAAGCATGACCCCGAAGGCAAGGAGATAGAGAGTTTCTACGCCAACGGGAAGAAGTGCTATCGCATATGAAGGTGCGCGGGGATGTCCTCACGCGGGCATGGGGATATCCCTGAGCAAATCAACCAAATCGAGCAGGTTATGGTAACAGAAAAACCAATGCAGAGCACTCCAGACGAGAAGCTCAAGGAAGCACCCGAATGTATGGAAGACAAACCCAGACCGCAAAAGCAAGAGCTAAAGGAGGTATTCCTAAGCCCGAACGAAGAAAAGAGAAGGCCAGTCTTTCTAAGTGCGGACCTCACAAGCGAAGAGGAGAAAGGACTGCTACAGCTCCTCACTGAATACAAGGACGTGTTTGCATGGGAGTATGATGAGATGCCCGGTCTGGACACAAGTATCACTATGCACCGTTTAGACATCATTCCGGGGTCTAAGCCGGTAAAGCAGAGCACAAGAAGCTTCAGGCCGGAACTTAACGTGAAGATCAAACAGGAGATTGTCAAACTCCTGGACGCCAAGTTCATAGAGCCGAATCATCATCCCACATGGCTGGCCAACATTGTGCCAGTAGTAAAGAAGAACGGACAGCTTCGCATCTGCGTGGATTTCCGGGATCTCAATCGTTTCTGCCCAAAAGACGATTTCCCGCTCCCCAACATTGATCTTCTTATTGATTCGACAGCGCGTCATCGCATGTTCAGTTTCATGGACGGCTTCAGCGGGTACAACCAGATCAAGATGGACCCTGAAGATGCGCGGAAAACTGCATTTATCACTCCAGTGGGGGTATTCAACTACACGGTGATGCCGTTCGGTCTCAAAAACGCGGGTGCAACCTATCAACGGGCCATGATGGCCTTGTTCCACGACATGATGCACAAGGAAGTGGAATTTTATGTGGACGACCTGGTGGTTAAATCCAAGCAGGAAGCAGATCATCCGGCAGATTTACGGAAAGTATTCAATAGATGCAGACGCTTTCAACTGAAGATGAATCCCATGAAGTGCGCATTCGGGGTAACATCAGGGAAGTTCTTGGGATGCGTAGTGCATCGCCAAGGAATCGAGCCCGATCCTGCGAAAGTATCAGCCATCACTGGCATGACGCCGCCACATAACCAAAGTGCCTTGAAGACATTTTTGGGAAAGCTATCATATCTGCGGAGATTCATCCCGGCGATTGCCGAAATCACCTGCTGTTTTAGTGCCCTTCTCAAGAAAGATGCCGCATATAGCTGGACTCCGGAGCACGAAGCTGCGTTCGGGAAACTAAAAGAGCTACTAACGTCTTCAAAAATAATGATCGCACCTCAATTGGGATCACCACTTCTGCTGTATCTGACGTCAACAAGGAAGTCCATAGGAGCACTCTTGGCTCAGGAGTACGAGGGCCAGGAAAGGCCCATTTACTACATCTCTCGCATCGTGCAGCCCGCCGAATCAAGGTACACGGACATCGAGCGTCATTGCCTTGCCCTGTTCTTCGTGATAGAGAAGTTGAGACACTACTTTGCGTCACACAAAGTGGTAGTGGTCACCAAGAGTGATCCCATACGATATCTTCTGACTCACACCACTCCTGGGGGAAGATTGGCGAAATGGTATATGACCATCTCTCAATACGATATCACATGCGTGCGACCGCGAGCGATCAAGTCGCAGGCGGTGGCGGATCTGTTGGCACAGTTCCCCGATAACAGCCACGAGCCCGTGATCGAAGAAGAATTTGAGGGACCTGAAATATACGCAGTCGATGTACCCTATTGGACGCTCCATTTCGACGGTTCGTCAACAAGGAAATGTGGAGGCATTGGGATAGTCTTGACCAAGCCTGATGGGGAGGTCATACAGATGTCCGCGAAGCTCAACTTCGCAGTCACCAACAACGAGGCAGAATATGAAGCCCTCGTAGCGGGACAGCGTGCAGCGAAGGCTTTGGAAGTAAGCAACCTGACGGTCATGGGGGACTCAAAGCTAATTGTCAAGCAGGCCTCGGGCGAGTACGGTTTGAAGGAGATAAATCTTCTGTCCTACCGGACTTTGGTACAAAAGCTGGTACAGCAATTCTGCGACGTTAGGTACGAGCACAAGCCCCGAGCAGACAACAGGCATGCAGATGCTTTGGCCACCTTGGGATCCAAATTTAGTACAGACAAATGTCCCGCAAGAATCTCGATCGAAGTGCGAACATCGTCGGCGTTGACAGAAGACGCGTGCGACGATGAACACATGGATGATGCGGACTGGAGAAAAGCAGTCTTACGAGCCATCGCAGAAGGCACAAGCAGCGAGAGCTGGGCACTCACGAAGGGGTACTGCATACATGACAACACCCTTTACTACAAGGGCCCTTGCGGAATACTTATGCGATGCGTCTCCGAGCAAGAGGGACAGCTGCTGTTAGAGAAGATTCACCAACATGCTTGCGGAGAAAGCGAGGTGTCAATCTATCGAAAGGCTCAGAGATATGGCATTCATTGGCCAGACATGTCAACAGCCGCGGCACTGATACAAGGGAAGTGCGAGAGTTGCGCACTGATCAAGGATTCTTTACTCATTGCTCTAACCGATGATGATGCGGATTGGAGGAAACCACTCTTTGATTTTCTCACCCAGGGCACCTTACCCGAATCGAGAAAAGAAGCTGAGAAATTGAAGAGGAAAGCATTTCGATACGTAGTACAAGAAAACCTGCTTTGGCGAAGAGGCCATGAGGGCAACTTGCTGCGATGTCTAGACAGCAGGGAAGCACAAGAGGTCATGGACCTTTCTCATCAGGTGGAACACCAGGGAGGTGCGAAATTATGCAGGCAACTCCTCTCAATTGGATACTTCTGGCCCACTATGGAGGCCCATTGCCGCACCAAGGTACGACGCTTCCAGGAGTGTCAATTTCAAAGGTAACCTAGTGCACGCTCCTGCTGTAGATCTACATGCATTGGGAACGCCATGGCCATTTCACACATGGGCGTTGGATTTCATTGGTCCCATCCAACCAACTTCGCATGGGAATCATTTTATTCTCACAGCAACTGAGCTGTTCACCAAATGGGTGGAGGCGATACCACTAAAGACGGCAAATGCGCTAGCTATGGTCAATTTCATCCAAGAAAACATCATATGCAGGTTCGGAATTCCCAACACCATCCTTTCAGATAATGGTACTCCTTTTGTTAATCGCCAGGTGGCTGCGAAGCTGGCAGAATACAACATCAGGCAGATATGCTCCACCCCCTATTACCCGAAAGGGAACGGGAAAGCCGAAGCGACCAACAAAACGTTGTTGAGGATCTTGAGCAAGATGGTCGCAGATGACCAGAAGAAGTGGGCTGATTCTCTAAGCATAGCCCTGTGGGCTTACCGGACTTCTCCAAGGACACCCACAGGGGTCTCACCATTCCTCCTATGCTATGGGGCTGAGGCCGTGGTACCTGCGGAGGTGAAATTTAATTCGGCAAGGTTGGCCTTCCACGCATTGTACGACAATCAACGCGATCATGACTTAGTCTTGCTGGAAGAAAAGCGAGAGCAAGCTAAAAGGACCAACAAACGATATCAGGAAAGGATTGCTCGTGCGTACAATAAAACAGTCCAACGAAGAGACTTCGCGGTTGGGGATTTAGTCTTGCGCGCATCTGACCATTGCATGCGAGAGGCGGCTCACCCGAAGTTCGTAGCCAATTGGGAAGGGCCTTTCGAAGTCACAGAAGTCTTTGACAGTGGCTACTGCAGCATACGGAGGTTGCACGGAACGACCTCAACCCCAAGCTCAGTCAACATGCGCTGGATTAAGAAGTACTATCCTTGACTTCTCTCATTTTATGCGTTTTATTACAACGTTGCCTTATGCCCTGTATAGCTATGATTCGCACAATCTTCTCTCCCATATGAGAGAATTGTAAGCTCATCTCTCCCATATGAGAGCACTATAATAAAAGGCTTCTATTAAATGAGAAGAACTTCATACTTCTAGCTGTTTATATTGCTTCATTTAGTTTGTTATTACTGTTAGCAATGGGCTATCCGCCGCGATAGCAACTTATTCGAATGTGATCTCAAATGATCTTTTAAGCCTATCTGTCACGATAGCAACATGTGCAAAATGCGATCTTAATTGATCTTTTAAGCCTATCTGTCACGATAGCAACCTGTGCGAAATGCGATCTTAATTGATCTTCTAAGCCTATCTATCACGATAGCAGCCTATGCAAATGCGATCTTATTTGATCTTCTAAGCCTATCTGCCACGATAGCAGCCTATGCAAATGCGATCTTAACCGATCTTCTAAGCCTATCTGCCACCATAGCAGCTCATGCGAAAAATGATCTTAATTGATCTTCTAAGCCTATCTGCCACGATAGCAGCTCATGCGAAAAATGATCTTAATTGATCTTCTAAGCCTATCTGCCACGATAGCAGCTCATGCGAAAATGATCTTAATTGATCTTCTAAGTCTATCTGATACGATAGCACCTCATGCGAAAATGATCTAAATCGATCTTTTAAGCCTATCTGTCACGATAGCAGCCTATGCGAACATGATCTTTAATGATCTTTCAAGCCTATCTGCCGTGATAGCAGCGTTATACAAATGCGATTTAAAATTCGTTCTTAAGCCTGTCTATTGTGATAGCGACATCATGCAAAATGATCTTAAGTGATCTACAAAGGCCTATCTGATGTGATAGTGCCTGCATTTTAATCTGGGGCAAAACCACAAGCCTATCTGCCAAGATAGCAAAGCTCCGCGAACATGATCTCGAACGATCTAAGAACATATCTGCGAATCTATGCGACAGATAGCAAATACAAAGTGTGTATATAGCACTACAGAAGGCGAAATCTGCCAACACGCGTGCGAAATTGTAATTTGTTGTAACAAAACAGCAAATCATACAAAGCAATTTATCATTATGAGTCAAAAAGGCTTACAATTTATCTGTCTAGATAGCAGCTTACAAACAAAAAAGCTCAAATCTAACTGCGCAGCCAACATGGCTTACAATGCATTCAAAAAGTAACTTACAAGCGAGAAGTTACACATCGAGGGAATCCTAACTGAGAAAGGGATGAACCTAACGGTCCTAACACCGGCTATGCGATACCCAGATCTGAGGCCAAAGATCTGTCGCAAGTAGGGTCTTGCTATAAAATGAACGTCCAACAAGAGCCACAAGAAGCCATACGTTCAAGATCCCAGTATTTGACAAGGCCCTTATCTGATCAGTACCCCATGAGATGCGCCTAGGGAACCACCGGTTCCGGCGTACAACATGCAAGCAGAAACTCCGAATGACAAAGGGTCCTTGTCCGCGGGAACAAGCACAACGGCTCGCCACCCTGAGCTCACGAACGTGGGGGCAGTAAGTTCTCCTCCGGGCATGCTGGAGGAGAATCCCGCCGTTCATTACGATTCGGTAGCAAGGTCAGTACGGCGCTGCACCTCGCCGGGAGGCGGCCGGAAACATGACCTGCAAACATAATAGACGAAGAAAATTCTTCGAACAAACATGAGGTATTATCTCCATCTTCTTTATGATGGTTATAAAGATCAATAAGCCTTATGAAGCGGATCATGGAAGCTATTTTTATAGCACAAAGCGCAAACTCAGGTTTCACAACTTGAAGTTGCCATGAATCAACGAAAAACAAGCGTTGAGGCCAGCAGTCGTAAGGACTCACGGCAAAGCACATTTTTGGGATGAAGAACCCAAATGGCAGAAGGCAGGGTTTATATAGACCTTGTGGAGACTCTTCAGTTGCCTAAATGAGTCAGCAGAATTTGAAAAGAGGGTAAGCATCAATCACTTACGCCTTGAAAAGCGGTAACAATCAATTACCCTACTAAAGGCTACGACGATTCAGTTGCGTATCCTAATTAATAACGGATGGTCATGATTCGGATGGACTTCCCAAGGAAAGCGTGCTTATCTAATGAGAAATTAGCGCGAAAATCAAGGCAGAATATCAATTGCTGATGTCATGAATTGATATGCAAGGAAATAACCCGGAAAGGGCAAAACGGGCACTTCGATTCTTAAAAAAAAAGGGGGGGGGGAGAAACCCTAGCAACATTACATCAATGTTTCAGCTATTTGTTTGCTACTTTTCAAATTCAAAAATCAAAGTAAACCCTTGATCAAGGAGTCATGAGAGGTGATCTGACGGCTCAGATTCTCCACCTACTCCACTTCCTGCTTCAACTGCTCACACTTGGCATTCATCTCACGATAGAGCTTCATAGCCTCTTCAACCTTTTGCTTTTGCTGCTCCACCTTCTGCTTTTCAGCTGCGAGGTTTTCGTGGCCGCGTTTCAAAGTTACGGCCGCGCGAATCAGGGTAACTCTTTTGACAAGAAACTTGAATCCCAGCCTGCCTTGAACTTTGGCGAGAAGATTTTGGCACATGCCAAAAAGCAATTCGGCACTCTGAGGAGAAATGGTCGCAGGTGTGGCCGCGGACAGCTGTTCCAAAATACAGATGGCTTCGGAAAGAAACAACCTCCTGTCAAAGGGCCCTATCTCCAGAGATCTCGCAAATGACTGGGGATAGGTGAGGCGCATCCGAACTAGCCAGTCCACATCGGCTTGCTTCAAACCTGAAGCAATATTAAAGCTAAGTTATACTATCAAATTTGCAAATGAAGAGCTTGAAATGCAAACAGCAAACCACGACTTACCAGTTCCTTCAAGGATCTCACGAAGAGAAGGAATGCGCATTCCGGGGTGGTTGAAGACTGTCCTCGTTCCATAGCCCTCCTATCAGCTGCGAGCTCTAACTCCTCATAGTTAGGAGGAAGAGTATAAGCCGCACCAGTTGCGATCGCAGCCCCGGCCTGCGAGCCCCAAAAGCTCCACGCAGGAAGAGGTGCCGTAGACTCAGTCGTCGCTGAAGGCGTAATGGCAGCCGAAGTTGCTTGGCGAGGGACACTTTCAGATGCAGTAGCATCAACAGTACTTGTTCTTATTCCCTCAGCACCAGCATGGGCATCTTCCTCCATTAGCACAGTGTCAGCCTCGACATCATGAGAAAGTTCGATGATGTCCTCAAAAGGCTCTCCTGCATATTCAGCAACTGCGACGGGCTTCTCGGTATGAGAACTCGGAACCGGGACATAGGACGCAGAAGGTTGACTCCTTTGCTCCAACATGGGTTCATCAGCATTGCCTGCGATACAAAATGCGATAGTATGAGGTAACTTATATCATATGATATTTTATTATCTTTTCTAAGCTAAGAGCAAGCACCTCCACGCGAAGGTGGGATTTCAGTATCCTCGTCATACACTAAGGACGTGGAACCTTGCCCTACTAATGTGTCCTCATTAATCATGCCTTTAAGATGAGAGTGAACTGGGGCGCGAAGAAACCAGTCATGATTCTATTTTGAGTTGCTAAAGCCTAGTTTATGCATATCGTTCAAGTGATTACCTGAGGGTTCACCGCACTTGCCTACTAGACAGCGGCGAATGTCAGCTTTTGACACACCATGCTTTAATGCACCAACAATAACGTCTCAATAAGTTACTGCGAGATTAAAGATCTCACCTTCATTGCCGCCTGCGATTTCTTCAAAATCTGCTTGGGCTTAAACCAAAGCTGCTGCATCCTCTTCTGGAGCCACATCCTCCTCCTCAGCTTGAGGAGCCATCTCTTCGGGAAGCACGTCTTCCTCTTCAACTGGACGCACTAAGTCGTCAACATGCTGTTCTTCGAGGCTTCTCTGCCTCACACGCTCGAGCTCCTCCTCTTCTCGCTGTCTTCTCCTTTCAGCAGCTTCCGCAGCTGTCTTCCTAGACTCGGCGAGAACGTCCTCGCTTATGGGTTCGTTTGAAATACCAGAATGAGCATCCCTCTTCTGCCTCTTGGCTAAAAGACCGCTGATGGTCTTATCATCATCATCATCTGCGAAGAAACGATTGGTTCAAAATCAAGTTGTAAAAGAGTTACGATAATGAGAAAGGAAGCGCGATGGAGATACCTCCTGATTCTTCCTCATGTATCACATTTTCTCTTTCTTCTTCTTCACCTTCTCTTGGCCCCCGCCTCTCCTCTTCTTCCTCCTGGCCGAATGAAACGAAGGTCTCTACTGCGAGCTCCTTCCGCGCTTTACTAGGCATGCGACCTTTGCCTTTGTCCTTGGCAGAAAGGGACCTCGCAGGAGGGGAAGTTGGGGCGCTTCCAGGGGAAGAAATTGTAATTCCCTTTTGCCTGGGTCTCTTCGCTCTCGGCGCGTCAGTCGCTGGAGGAGACGGATCATCTCTGGGTGGAGACGAGGCCGGACTATTGTCTATCAGCGAGTCAGCAAAAGCATTCATGACCTCGCGAATCCTGGTTTCGACCTCGGGATCCATCCTCGATGCCAGCAGGAACGACTGTCCTTGTCTTCTTGTGGTAACAATGGTGTTAACCAGCGATTTGGAACGATCACCAGATGCAAACCTCCGCACATGGCACTACAGCAAGCAGTGTAGAATGAGGTTGTCAATATGTTGAAGTAAAGAAGCTTAGCGCATGCGAAAAAAAAGCATCTTACCTTAGCGAAAGTCTCGCTATATCTGATGACATGCGAGTCGCCTTTCCTAACTGCGGCGATCTTTTCATCTAGAATGATGGCAGGGCACAAATGGTTCTCATGATCCAACAATGAGTAGCAACCATATTCAGACTCGTCCAGACTGCAATTGGGGCAAAACGGAAAAGAGTTTCTTTTGATCGTAGGAGCTCTGCTTGGATGGGGGGCCGACTGCGTCTCAAATCTCGTCTGCTGAGCGTTCCAGTATGCGAGCCAGTTTTTGGAACAACCGCCCTCACGGTTACCTGCAGGTTGCTCAAAGGGAAGATTGCTCATGAAGATTGTTTTGCACTCCTTTGTCAACAAACGCTTATAGCAGCCTCTGATAATAGACTGTGGCCAGATTGATGGTGCCACTGCATCAAAGCCGAACTGGGGAGAAACGCGAGTGGGGTCGACATCCACGGTAATCCTCTCATACCTCGGCGCGAGCTCACGAATATGCTCTGCGAGAGCAGGAAGGGAACCTCGCAGACACCAGCAAAAGAATTCGCGATAGCGCTCATGGAAATGATCTCCATCTTCGAAGAGGAGCTCTTCCGAGAAGACAATACCCTTAGAAGGATACAGCTTTGGAAACCATCGCACGTTTTCAATACGCATGGCATAGGGCCTGGCTATGAACTCTGGCCGATTTTCGCATATCAGACTCCAAACGCACTTGGTATTGTTTGTTCCAAACCACCTTGCAGCTCTGCCGCTGTTACGCTCCTCCACCGCGCCTGGGGGACACCATTTGTTGGTCTTAGAAGCAGTCGGAGCATAGGAAGGCCATCGCTCAAAGACCCACATCGTCAAGAAGGCAATGTTAACAAAAGTCTGTATGTCGAGACGGCCACGCGATTCTTTCATGGCCACAACTAGCTGATCCAGTCTGTAGTACAGCGTGCCCAAGACCAAGGGTCCGATTGCGACTTTCTGGCCAAGGGCCAGTTTCACAGCAAGCGGCAGAACGTGATAAAAGACCCCATCGTGCGGGTGACCATCGATTAAGAACCTCGACAGCCAGGCACAGAGGAAAGCACAAAGGGTCAAGTGATAGCCTTTACCCTCCACGTAGTTCTTGGCCTCTGGGTCTTGACTCAGAAGCTTCTTGGTAATGCTGCTGTTCGCGTAATCACAGAAGAAGTACTGCACCCATTTATTCCAAGTATTCTTCGCAGATGTGTCAACTAACTGCCAGTCAGGAAGGGCTTTTGTAGTGGTCCACCGGGTGGAGATTTTCTTTACCTCTGACAAGCACTACTCCATCTGCGTGTATAAAGCAATCTCCGCATCCGTCCTCAAGGGACTCAAGGGGTCCACCTCACCCATGGGAGAAAGATCATACAGCATGTGCACGTCCTCGAGCGTGGGGGCAGCCTCGAAATCAGCAAAGTGAAAAGTGTGAGTCGCAGGCGAGTAGCGGGAAAGAAGGTTTAGAAGCATGGACTGGTCCAGCTTCACGGCAGCACCCTTCATAGCACGAACGGCGAAGTATACGCCGGCCTCATTAAGAGTCACAGCATGATTGGTCAACACATGGTCAATCCACTCATCCATGTAGTCCAATTTCTGGACAAAAGCTTGGGTGGAAATCGCAGCATACGGGAAGTACCCATTTTCGATTCCCAATCGAACCACGTCCTCGGAGCCAATCAAATCAAGCAAGGCCGAGTTAACTGGAGGAGTTAATGTTAGCAATCCCTCATTGGGGACAGAAGCAGGCAGTTTCTTTGCCTTAACCCTCGCGTGGTAGAAGTCTTTGCCACCCAGATAGGGGGCTTTTCGCCATAGAGCTTGCGGAAGATCAGGTATTCCTTCGTCCTCCTTGGTGGGTCTAGTTCCTTTTGTCTTTGCCATTCCTGCGGAAAAGAAAGAAAAAAGGGGGGAGAAATATGTCACACTTCAGTTTGAATTTCGAGATTCAAGATCTATGGGAAGAAAGATGAACAGTTTCTGGTATCGATCTCAGAAATTAGAGATTGGAATTATTTGCATTATAAGAGATTTTGAAAACCCTACATTCAAGGTCCTTATCATCGGAGGATTAAATCGAAATTGGATTCAAAGATTGTGAGTCCCTTCACAAGTTTTTCAGCAGATAATGGGTTTGCAGATCCAACGCAGTTCAAAGCATATACTAGCATTTTAAATCAAAATTTAACAAGGCCAACCTTGTTTCTGTGAAGCTTGCTTGGATACAGACAGTTGAAGAAGACAATTTGCAATTCTGAACTGGTGATTGATTATCTGAATCTGCTCTCGAAGACTTCCGGGTATCATTCACTTTAAGAGAAAGAAGTGATGCTCTGCAACAATGGAGAGTACAAAGTATTTATCCAAAAACAATGAGGGGTTGCGTCCTTTCAGTAGTCGAATCGCAACCGTCACCGTCGAATCGCGCAATCACAGGACAAGCTGACGTCACGCCTAAAACCCTAAAAGCCAGACGGCACGACTCTAGGGGTTTTAGGTCATAATGGCACGCACGGGGGCTGAACTTACCCGTATTTGAATTGGTGCGTGGCGGCGACGCGTATGTTGGTTTCCGCGCATGGAAGTCTATACAGCTATGAGTCTTCACGCGCAGAAAGGGGGATAATGTAGATAGTGCTTTCTGAGCTGACAGATCTTGGCCACGTGGCAACCATCCAGCACACCATATTGTGCTCCACACACACTGGATCACCAGCCGCGCTGATCCATGTGGGGGCTGCGAGACAGAGCCCTCGCATAACACTGTACGGGACTTGTAGGGACTTAGTGGTTTGGAGGCTAGAGTAAGTCCTGTCGCGTGCGAGCCAAGCCCGCGCGCGACCTTTAGTAACTGCTTTGAGAGATTTATGGCACGAGCTCCATAAACCCGGTCAATCCGGTCAAACCCGGTCAACCCCATAACGGTTCCGGTATTCGCGCATAACGTGCTGTAACGGTCCCTATATACGCGGACGAACGTGCCGTTGTGGTTAAGTTAATTCAGCCGCCATTGATGGGCGCATTAACCACACTGCAACGGTCACATTCTCCGTTATATATAGTACGTTAACCTTTCCATACAAAGGGAGGACACACTAGCCATACGCGGAAGCTCTGCCAAACCTCTGTCTCTCTCTCAGACATTACTACTGCCTTACTCTCTCCCTACACACAACCCAACTCTTCCTGTGCTATTTCTGATCCTCTACTTACGGTGTACACGGAGGTCTCCCCGCCGGAATCTCTTGTGCACATCTGTATATCTGGATTCCGCAGATTGGATCATGCGCGAGATGTAGTATATCGGCCTCTCTTGCCCTTCAATCTCCTGAGCCCGTAACGCCCCGATAGACCTCTTTGTTGAGGTTAAATACAACAGCAAAGGCGATCCTATTTGGGGCGCGATCATGACTCTTGGATATGCCAATAACTTTTTCGACTTTTCAAACGCAGCTTGATGTTCCTCTGTCCATGAGAACGTCGCGTTCTTCTTAAGCAAGTTGTTGAAACAAAAGGTCATCTCCGCAATTGCTGGTATAAATCTTCTCAAATATGATGACTTCCCTAGGAATGCCTTCAACGTTGTTTGAGATTGTGGCGCATGTAAGCTAGTGATCGTCGATATTTTCGTGGGGTCAGGCCATATCCCGTGTCTGTGAATCACGCAGCCTAGGAACTTTCCGGAAGTTACTCCGAACGCACACTTCATCGGGTTCATTTTCAATTGAAAGGCTCGACATCTATCGAATAATTTCCTTAAATCTTTCAGATGACCCTGCTTTAGCTTTGATTTAACCACCAGATCATCCACATAGAACTCAGCTTCCTGATGCATCATGTCATGGAATAAGGCCATCATAGTGCGTTATACGTGGCCCCTGCATTCTTTAGATCAAACGTCATGACCGTGTAGTTGAAGACTCCCACGGGTGTGATGAATGCTGTCTTCTTTGTATCCTCCGGGTCCATCTTGATTTTATTATAGCCACTGAACCCGTCCATGAAGCTAAAAGTTCCGTGGCATGCGGTGGATTCAATTAGAAGATCTATGTTCGGAAAAGGGAAGTCGTCCTTCGGGGAAAATTTGTTCAGGTCCCTGAAGTCAAAGCATACACGGAGACTTCCGTTCTTCTTCAAGACGGGCACTATATTTGCGATCCAGGTAGGATGGTGGTTAGGCTCGATGAATTTCGCCTTCAACAGCTTGATGATCTCTTCTTTAATCTTGACGTTTATCTCAGGCCGGAAATTACTTGCGCTTTGCTTGATTGGCCTGGCATCTCGTCATAGTCCCACGCGAATACATCCTTGTATTCTTTCAACGGTTGAACCAACTCGTGTTCCTCCTCATGGCTGAGCTCCGCGCTCAAGAAGATCGGCCTCTTCTTCTCTTCAACAGGGCTTAGGAATACTTCTTTTAGTTCTTGCTTTTGTGGCCTCGGGCGGTCCTACATGCATTCGGGGGCCTCATTGATTTCTTCTGAAAACGGGTTCTTGTCCTCACCCGGAGCCTCTACTAGCTCACAAATTTTCACTCTTGATGGGGCAGGTCGAAGGTGACCCGGTGCACCTTCGAATGCGATAACACTTCCGCTCGTTAGAGTAAAAGTTTCCCCTGTTTATCCTCGTCGTTGTGTTCTAAAACCCTCTTCAAGGTATGAACACTCTTCTTGTTGTAAGTTACTTTGGGAGCTTCTTCCCGCACAGGCCGCTTCTCCTTCGGTTCCTCTTGTATTATCATCACCCCAGCTAGTTATTGGTTCTGGATGTCTCCCCATTTGGGTGATGGGGTTGGTTGGAACGGAGCTGTGGTAGCTTCGTCTACCATTTAAGTGAACCACACTGCTTCAGGCAGGTGTGCTTCTTTCAAGTTGAAAGGGTTCGTATAAGCAGGTATTGTGTCCACTCTATCTTTCCAAATGGCATTCATCATCTGATGTGCAGTAGAAGGTACAACATCAAAACGATGTATCCATGCTCGGCCGATGATCATGTGATAGGTGGTATTGGCGTTGATGACATGAAATTTGGCAGTACACCTGATCTGACCAATCTGGATCCCTAATCGAATCCAGCCAACCGTCATTCTCGAGTCGCCTTTGAAGCCCGTCAACGATGATGGCTACTTAACAACTTTGCTTTGAGAGATCCCTACTAGATGCAAGTTCTTAAGTAAAATTACATTCACCGCGGCTCCACCATCGACAAAGGGCCTTTTAAACTCAACGTGATTGATAGCGGCCGTTACGTACAGTGGCCTCTGATGATTGGCCTCAGTCTTGTCCGACCCGTCGAACGTCATGACCAGACCGCTTAATCGCACGGCCTTACCGACTTTCCCATTAGAGATGACAAATTCTTCCCCATGATCCTCGGCCACTCTTAAGATCGCTTTTATCATCTCATGCCTGAAACCGTTCGATAAATTCATCTCATCGAAGAACTTAACGATCTTGGCACAGTTCTTCATCCTCTCAGCGCGCGAATATTTGGTGTCGATGTCGTAGCCCTCATCCTCATGGATTTCCGCAATCACCGGGGTCTCTGCATATGCGACCTCCTCAATGTACGGGATCGTAATCATGGCTATTTCCTTCCCCTTGGGCTCTTGTGCATGAGACGGCAAGGGGTTGTCACGTACATCTTTGGACGGCTCATCAACGACTAGTTGTCCCTCCTTGATTTGCCTATCCATCAACCACCTGAGCTTTTTGCACTCTCATGTGGGGTGCATGACCTGTCCGTGGCATTCTCACCATCTGGGGTCTCGCAGCTGCTCCCCTGTTGGCCTATGATCTAGCGCAGTAAAAATACCGTCCTTCTCTCATTTTTTGCAGAGGGTTATGGCGTCGTCAATTGAGCACGGTAAGGGTGGCGCCTCCATTGGTGTTGATCGCTGCTGCTTGTGGGAGGATGACATTGTATGCACAACAATATCTCGCCCTCGCTTGTAATTGAACTTTCCGATCCTGAAGCTAGACACGGCAGGTTCGAGGTCATGGACGTTCTTCTTCTTCATCTTTTTCACCAGCGGCTCAACATTCCTGTTGCTTTCAATCAACCTTGAAAAAGTGGGCATATTCAAGTTGATTAGAATAAATTTGTACTCATCACGCATGCCCTGAAGGAATATTTCCACCAGTCGGCTTTCTAAGACATCATCGACGCATTCCAAGGACTTGGCCCTGAATCTCTTGATGAAGACGACTCCCTCTTCGTCATGCCTCTAGTACATGCGGGAGAGATGGATGGTGGTGACCTTTTATTCTACTTGGAAGAATTTGGGGTAGAACTTCTTCACCATGTCTTCCCACGTCTTGACAGATCCTGCTTCCAAGGTCCTGTACCAATTGTATGCGACAGCCCCCAGAGACATAGGAAATTCACGCATCAACAGGCTGGTGTCAACTCCATGTGGGCCCATCATGTCAACGAATCGCATCACGTGTTCGTGCGCATTCCCACTGACTTCATCGAATTTCTCCCACTTGGGTGCCTTGCACCCGATAGGGTTGGGCATCAATTAAATGTCTCGGGGAATGGGAGGCGCGATGTCAACCTTCGGGAAAACGGTATCTACGAAGCTCTGGTTCGCGATGATGTTGTCTATCCGTTGTTCCAAAGCTGCGAAGCCCGGGATGTAAGGCATGCTTGGATCATAGGGAAGTGGAGGCGGGATCGCATGGCTCCCTAGGGCTCCATTTGCATGAAAAGGCAATGCGGAGTATGGAATAGGGTTCCTGTCTTCATCAGGGGCGAACTCAACGGGAGCCCCGGTGTCCGGAGCACAGGGCCGCTGGAAGGAAAGGATTGGGCGACAGACGTGTGCACTATGGATATGGTTGCTGCCCCTGGTGGAGGCAACTGGGCTGTCGATGGTGGGACTGGAACCCCTGGAACAGGTTTTGGGCAAATCTTCCCAGGATCGCCATGATTTAGGCGATCTGGGTAGATTGAGCCTGCATAATCAGGGCTTGATTCTCGATCGTGGCTTGGAGTGCCTCCATAGATGGTCCATTGCTAGTAGCCGTTTGAGCACGAGCATTAGTGTTAACAATGGTGTTAATTGGTCCTTCCTCCCTTGAGGTCACCTCGTTGGAAGGGGACCGGTCACCGTCCCAAATGTTTCTGTCGCAAGACATTTGTGTAGATTTCGAAGAATTGAAGCTCTGAAAGTGAGTGTTTCACGTCGGGTTCACCAAATTGTGCGCAAGGAAATCCTTCAGAGAGATCCAAGTGTGCACCTCAAGTAAAGAAAAGGATCACAGAGAGATGTATGGTTGTGTGTAGGGAGAGGGTAAGCAATGGTAACTTGAGAGAGAGAGAGACAGCTTAATGGCAGAGCTTCGGTAAGTCCATAAGTACTAGTGTTGAACCAGAGATGTCGCAACAGAGGGCTAACGATCCTATATATCATGGGGAAGTTACCATTGTGAGGGGGTTAATGCACCATAAATGGTGGCTTAATGGTAGCCCCTTTAACGGCACGTTCGACCGTGTATGTAGGAACCGTTAGGAACCTGACCGTACATATCGGAGACCGTTATGAGGTCAAGCCGGTTTTATAGGACTTGGCAATTAAGTCTCTCAAAGCAGTTACAAAGGGTCGCACGCGAGCTTGGGTTTCGCACGCGCGCGACGAGCCTTACCCTAGCCTCCAAACCACTAAGTCCCTAGAAGTCCAGTGTGGGTACGCGAGGGCCCTGTCTCGCAGCCCCCACGTGGACAAGCATAGGTAGTTGTTTGGTGTATATGGAGAACTGCTGGGTGTGCTGGATGGCTGCCACGTGGCTCTGATCTGTCTGTCTGGAAAGCACCACCTACAACGGGTAGCGTTTCGGCCCTACTTGTCTCTCTCTCCTTACTTTGTTATTTCTTACAATAATGACTATGTTATTGAAATAATAGGCTAGGAGTGTTGTTATATAGTTAACAACTCCTTATTAACTACATATTGTCCCCAATACTAATAATTTCCATTCACTGATTAGTCCACCATGCAAATTAGTCCTACTAACATTGTTTGTGGTTGCGTTTTGATCCTTCTGATTAATTAGTCCAACTAATTAATAACCAAATCCAATTTAATCCTTAAGGTGTGTGACCCCATAGGTTTCTACTTAGTTGGTAGTAATAATTACAAACATAGAGTGGTGTCTAGCAACACATCTATGCCACCCAACTAACAGAAAACTCGGTGATCCAACAAACCATGTGCCTAATGTTACAGTGTTGCATCTATCCCTTTGTTTCCATATACGGATTTGACACGATACATAATTGTCACACTCATATATCCAATTCATATTTTCTTGATCCTGGGAATAGGCTTATCCATGCAGATAACATCAATATCCTATATTGATTTATCTTAGTCTGGCTAGACATTCCATGAGCACTACCCCTCGAGTGGTCGTGGATATTTACTCCCATTATGTAGGAGGGAAATATCCTCTCTACATCACTACCATCTTTCATCTGGATTCCTATCATGCCCGATTACTATCTTTATAGTTATCCATTTGCGTGTAACGTTAGATAATATCAAAACATGATATTTCACAACTAGATTATCAAGTGATGACAAGTCTAAGGATTACAACACCATTCGCACTACGAGAAGCACTTGTGACGTTGACATAATCCATTGTAGCCTTCTCGTTGTGAGTCAATCCAGTATGCCATTACTCCTAATGCATACCCATGTGTTATACTTGATATCTCCATATCCATCTACCCACATACTATTCAAAAGTGATCGTCCTATTAATCAATATAATGGACTAGGGATATTTAAGATAAACAACAATTTCAATCTAAGGACTTCATTATATTAAATATCTCCATAGATAATATATGAATATTCTAGTTGTGCACAAGAGATTCCGCCGGGGATACCTCCGTGTACACCGTATGTAGGGGATCAGAGATGGCACAGGAAGAGTTGGGTTGTGTGTAGGGAGAGAGTAAGGCAGCAGTAATGTCTGAGAGAGAGACAGAGGTTTGGCAGAGCTTCCGCGTATGGCAACTGTGTCCTCCTTTGTATGGAAAGGTTAACGTCCTATATATAGCAGGGAACGTGACCGTTGTAGTGTGGTTAATGCGCCCATTAATGGCGGCTTAATTAGCTTAACCACAACGGCACGTTCGTCCTCATATATAGGGATCGTTACAGCACGTTGTGCGCGAATACCGGAACCGTTACGAGGTTGACCGGGTTTGACCGGATTGACCGGGTTGATGGAGCTCGTTCCATAAATCTCTCAAAGCAGTTACTAAAGGTCGCGCGCGGGCTTGGCTCGCACGCGACAGGGCTTACTCTAGCCTCCAAACCACTAAGTCCCTACAAGTCCCGTGCAGTGGTATGCGAGGGCTCTGTCTCGCAGCCCCCACATGGATCAGCTCGGCTGGTGATCCAGTGTGTGTGGAGCACAATATGGTGTGCTGGATGGTTGCCACGTGGCCAAGATCTGTCAGCTCAGAAATCACTATCTACATTAGCCCCCTTTCTGCGCGTGAAGACTCATAGCTGTATAGACTTCCATGCGCGGAAACCAACATACGCGTCGCCGCCACGCACCAATTCAAATACGGGTAAGTTCAGCCCCCGTGCGTGCCATTATGACCTAAAACCCCTAGAGTCGTGCCGTCTGGCTTTTAGGGTTTTAGGCGTGACGTCAGCTTGTCCTGTGATTGCGCGATTCGACGGTGACGGTTGCGATTCGACTACTGAAAGGACGCAACCCCTCATTGTTTTTGGATAAATACTTTGTACTCTCCATTGTTGCAGAGCATCACTTCTTTCTCTTAAAGTGAATGATACCCGGAAGTCTTCAAGAGAAGATTCAGATAATCAATCACCAGTTAAGAACTGCAAATCGTCTTCTTCAACTGTGTGTATCCAAGCAGACTTCGCATAAACAAGGTTGGCCTTGTTCAATTTCGATTTAAAATACCAGTGTATGCTTTGAACTGTGTTGGATCTGCAAACCCATGACATATTATCTGTTGAAACTTGTGAAGAAGCTTTGATCTTCAAACCCACTTTTGCTTTAATCCTTCAATAATAAGGACTTCGGATGTGGGGTTTTGATCCTCTGATTTCTGAAATTGATACCAGAAACTGTTCATTTTCCTTTCCATAGATCTTGAATCTCGAAATTCAAACTGAAGTGTGGCATATTTCTCCCCCTTTTTTCTTGCTCTTCCGCAGGAATGGCCAAGACAAAAGGAACCAAACCCACCAAGGAGGACGAAGAGATACCTGATCTTCCGCAAGCTTTGTGGCGAAAAGCCCCCTATCTGGGTGGCAAAGATTTCTACCACGCGAGGGTTAAGGCGAAGAAGATGCCTGCTCCTGTCCCCAATGAGGGATTGCTAACACTGACTCCCCCGGTTAACTCAGCCTTGCTCGAGTTAATTGGCTCCGAGGATGTGGTTCGATTGGGAATCGAAAATGGGTACTTCCCCTACGCTGCGATTTCTACCCAAGCTTTTGGTGTCCCCCAGGCGAGACGGAGGAGCGTAACAGTGGCAGAGCTGCGAGGTGGTTCGGAGCGAACAATACCAAGTGCGTTTGGAGCCTGATATGCGACAAGCGGCAAGAGTTCACTGCCAGGCCCTATGCCACGCGCATTGAGAACGTACGATGGTTTCCAAAGTTGTACCCTTCTAAGGGTGTTGTCTTCTCAGAAGAGCTCCTCTTCGAAGAGGGATCGTATTTCCATGAGCGCTATCGCGAGTTCTTTTGCTGGTGTCTGCCAGGTTCCCTTCCTGCTCCCGCAGAGCATATTCGTGAGCTCGCGCCAAGGTATGAGAGGATTACCGTGGATGTTGACCCCACTCGAGTTTCTCCCCAGTTCGGCTTTGATGCCGTGGCACCATCAATCTGGCCCCAGTCCATTATCAGAGGTTGCTATAAGCGCTTGTTAACAAAGGAGTGCAAGACAATCTTCATGAACAATCTTCCCTTTGAGCAGCCTGCGGGTAACCGCGAGGGAGGTTGTTCCTAGAACTGGCTCGCATACTGGGTCGCCCAGCAAACGAGGATCGAGACACAGTCGGCTGCTGTAGATAGTGCTTTCTGAGCTGACAGATCTTGGCCACGTGGCAACCATCCAGCACACCATATTGTGCTCCATACACACTGGATCACCAGCCGAGCTGATCCATGTGGGGGCTGCGAGACAGAGCCCTCGCATACCACTGCACGGGACTTGTAGGGACTTTGTGGTTTGGAGGCTAGAGTAAGCCCTGTCGCGTGCGAGCCAAGCCCGCACGCGACCTTTAGTAACTGTTTTGAGAGATTTATGGCACGAGCTCCATAAACCCGGTCAATCCGGTCAAACCCGGTCAACCTCGTAACGGTTCCGGTATTCGCGCACAACGTGCTGTAACGGTCCCTATATACTCGGACGAACGTGCCGTTATGGTTAAGCTAATTAAGCCGCCATCAATGGGCGCATTAACCACACTACAACGGTCATGTTCTCTGCTATATATAGGACGTTACCATTCCATACAAAGGAGAACACACTTGCCATACGCGGAAGCTCTGCCGAACCTCTGTCTCTCTCTCAGACATTGCTACTGACTTACTCTCTCCCTACACACAACCCGACTCTTCCTGTGCGATCCTCGATCCTCTACATACGGTGTACACGGAGGTCTCCCCGCCTGAATCTCTTGTGCACATTTTGGTGAACCTGACGTGAACTTACCAACAAAAGCAACCATGTCTCAGGAGGATGATATCAGCAACAGATCGCCTTCCGCCGAAACCGCCTCGGGAGAGGGGACCCGACGTACTCCTACCACTCCCGGCGAGACACCGACGCTAGAGTCTTTGGACGCCACTGTTCAAGGCCAGGCGAAAGCTCTCAAGGCCCAATCCGAGCAGCTAGAGCGGATTCTGGCCGTTCTGGGTACCCTTGCACCAAATCCTTCGTCGGCCACCGCCGTCTCTCAAGGTGGAGGAGCCCCTACCGCTCCGGGACCGGGAGTGTCAACCACACCTCCCAACCCCAACCTGCAAACTCCACCGGCAACCGCACAGCCGCCTTCGATTCAGGGGTCAACGGCTCAGATGTTGCCTCTCACCGCTCACACTCTTCAGCCCTCGGCTTTGGCGGCTAACCCGACTCTGCAGTACCCTTTGCCTCCTCCAACGGTGATCTGGGGCAATGCGAGCAGTCCATATGTCCCCAATCCTTCGACGGCGTATGTGTCGCCCCCACCTGCGGCAACCCCTCCTTCAGCCGCTGAAGGAAGCATTCCAGAGTGTATGACGTCTCTGCAGAAGCGCATGGACACTATTTTGGCTCATCAGTCATTCGCAGATACTAGTATCCCGAAGCTGGACAACGATCCACCCATCCCACGGGAGATCTATCTCATGCCTAACCCCGCGGGGTACAAAGCTCCCAAATGGGACAAGTTCGAGGATGTCAACGGAAACGCCCATGAACATGTCATGCGTTTCATTGATGTCATGGTACCATACGGAGCCGATCCCAAACTGCTGATGCGAGAGTTCCCAAAATCTTTAGGGAACGTGGCGTACAAGTGGTACCGAACGTTGGAAGCCGGATCCGTGAAGACTTGGGACGACATGGTCCAGAAGTTCTACACCAAATTCTTCCAGATGGAAGAAAAGGTGACAATGATTCATCTCTCGCGGATGTATCAGAAGCGCGAGGAGGATGGGATCACTTTCATCAAGAAATTCAGGGCGAAATCCTTGGAGTGCAAAGACCCAATGCTCGAAAGCCGACTCGTAGAGATATGCCTGCAGTGCATGCGAGATGAATACAAAGGTATGCTCATTAATTTGAAAACACCTACGTTTTCAAAGTTAATTGAATGCACGAAGAACATCGAGCCTATAGTCGAGAGACAGAAAAAGAAGAACGCTCCGGAGCGACCTCCGAGCGCCACCACCTACAAGATCGGGAGATTCAGTTACAAGAGGGGACGTGAAGCTGAGGTCAATACAGTTTCACCCCAGAAGCAAGCGAAGGTTGTGAACTTTGACGTACCACCCCTACCATGCTCGGTAGAGGAGGCAAGCGACCTCTGCAGACAGTGGCGTAAGGATGGTGTCCTACCGCCACTCGAGAAGATACCCTCCAAGGAGATGGTGAGAGACCCTAAGTGGTGCGAGTACCACGGCAAGGTCATGCACCCCACGGCTGAATGCAAGAAGCTCAGGTTCGCATTCGACCAAAAGATTAAGAACGGCGAGCTTATCGTCAGCGATCACCGGAAGGATGTGCGCAACAACCCGCTTCCTGCGCATGCGGAGCAGGGCTCGAAAGGCAAAGAAGTCGCCATGATCTCGATCGTCGACTTGGAAGAAGTCGCAGAGGATGGTCTACCCATCGTTGTCGAGGTCCATGAAGACGAAGACTACAGCATGGACACGGAGGATGAACGTGCCGACCAGATGAAAGGGTCGCATGGCTTCAGCAGATTCTTCGACGAGATGAATTTCTCGGAGAAATGTCAGACAGATATGACGAAAGCGATCTTGAGAATAGCGGAAGACTACGAGGAGGATCTTGTAGTATCCAACGGGAAAGTCATCAGGGCGTCTCGCTCTACAGAAAAGATTATGACCTTTTCTGCCAGCGACAAGAAGACAGATGCGAGCCACCAGAGGCCTCTGTACGTGACAACCATCATCAACGGCGTCGAGTTCAAGCGAGCATTCGTCGACGGCGGGGCGGCGGTCAACGTCGTTTCGCTTCACACACTAAAGCTAGCAGGGATCCCCGAACATAAGATCGTCAGGCGTCCATCTCCGCTGATGGGATTCGGAAGCGACTCTAGAATGACGATCGGATGGATCCGCCTGGGCGTTCAGATTGGCAAAATCAAGTGCTCAGCAAAATTCTATGTCATAGACGCGAACACTACATACCATATGATTATTGGTCGAGCCTGGATTCATCGCTTCGATGCGATTCCTTCAACAGCTCACCAAGTTATGAAAGCTATCTGGAACGACAGAGTAGTCGAGATACCCGCTTCAACGAATCCATTCAACCTGGATGAAGCACATCTTAGCGAGGCGGTGTGGTTTACCGAGATGGCGGACGAACAAACACCAGGACCATTCAACCCTACTCCTTTGCCTCTCTGGGAGGACATCAAGGACCAGTCACCTGCGGGGGTAATGGTGACACGGGAAGATGCCAAGGATAAGCCGCCTACACGCGAGGAGGCGCCGCGTATCGCATACCATCGGAAGAATGTGTATACTCTGAAGAGAATCGCAAAGCATGACCCCGAGGGCAAGGAGATAGAGAGCTTCTACGCCAATGGGAAGAAATACTATCGCATATGAAGGTGCGCGGGGATGTCCTTACACGGGCATGGGGATATCCCTCGGCAAATCAATCAAATCGAGCAAATTGCGCTAACAGAAGAGCCAATGCAGAACACTCCAGATGAGAAGCTCAAAGAAGCGCCTGAGTGCATGGAAGACAGGCCCAGACCACAAAAGCAAGAGCTAAAAGAAGTGTTCCTCAGCCCGAACGAGGAAAAGAAAAGGCCAGTCTTTCTAAGTGCGGACCTCACGAGCGAAGAGGAGCAAGGACTGTTGCAGCTTCTAACTGAATACAAGGATGTGTTCGCATGGGAGTATGATGAGATGCCAGGTCTGGATACAAGCATCACCATGCACCGTTTAGACATCATCCCAGGGTCTAAACCGGTAAAGCAGAGCACAAGGAGCTTCAGACCGGAGCTTAACGTGAAAATCAAGCAGGAGATTGTCAAACTCCTGAGGCCAAGTTCATAGAACCGAACCACCATCCCACATGGCTGGCCAACATCGTACCAGTGGTGAAAAAGAACGGACAGCTCCGCATCTGCGTGGACTTCCGAGATCTCAATCGCTTCTGCCCCAAGGACGATTTCCCACTGCCCAATATCGATTTGCTTATCGATTCAACAGCGGGCCATCGCATGTTCAGTTTTATGGACGGCTTCAGCGGGTACAACCCGATCAAAATGGAACCCGAAGACGCGCGGAAAACTGCATTCATCACTCCGGTGGGGGTGTTCAACTACACAGTGATGCCATTCGGTCTTAAGAACGCGGGTGCGACTTATCAGGGGGCCATGATGGCTCTATTCCACGACATGATGCACAAAGAAGTGGAATTCTATGTGGATGACCTGGTGGTTAAATCCAAGCACGAAGCAGATCACTTTGCAGATCTACGGAAGGTGTTCAACAGATGTAGACGCTTTCAACTAAAGATGAATCCCATGAAATGCGCATTTGGGGTAACATCAGGAAAGTTCTTGGGATGCGTAGTTCACCGCCAAGGAATCGAGCCCGACCCTGCGAAAGTATCAGCCATAACCAGCATGACGCCGCCCCATAACCAAAGTGCATTGAAAACATTCTTGGGGAAGCTATCCTATCTGCAGAGATTCATCCCAGCAATTGCCGGAATCACATGCTGTTTCAGCACTCTTCTCAAGAAGGACACCGTGTACAACTGGGCTCCGGAGCACGAAGCCGCATTCGAAAAGCTGAAGGATTTGCTGACATCCTCGAAAATAATGATCGCACCTCAAATGGGATCACCGCTTCTGCTATATCTGACATCAACAAGGAGATCTATAGGAGCGCTCTTGGCTCAGGAGTATGAAGGCCAAGAGAGACCTATCTACTACATCTCTCGCATCGTGCAGCCTGCTGAATCAAGGTACACAGACATCGAACGTCATTGCCTTGCCTTATTCTTTGTGATAGAGAAGTTGAAACACTATTTTGCATCACACAAAGTAGTAGTGGTCACCAAGAGCGACCCCATACGATATTTGCTAACTCACACTACTCCTGGCGGGAGATTGGCGAAATGGTACATGACCATTTCTCAATATGATATCACATGCGTGCGACCGCGAGCGATCAAGTCGCAGGCGGTAGCGGACCTGTTGGCACAGTTCCCCGATAACAGCCACGAGCCCGTGATCGAGGAAGAGCTCGAAGGCCCTGAGATCTATGCAATCGACGTGCCCTATTGGACGCTCCACTTTGACGGCTCGTCCACAAGGAAAGGTGGAGGCATTGGGATAGTCTTGACCAAACCAGATGGGGAGGTCATACTGATGTCCGCAAAGCTCAACTTCGCAGTAACAAACAATGAAGCGGAGTACGAAGCTCTCATAGCGGGACTGCGCGCAGCAAAGGCTTTGGAAGTAAGCAATCTGACGGTCATGGGAGACTCCAAGTTGATCGTCAAGCAAGCCTCGGGCGAGTATGGTTTGAAGGAGATCAACCTCCTGTCTTACCGCACCCTAGTACAAAAGCTGATGCAGCAATTCTGCGATGTGAAGTACGAGCACAAGCCCCGAGCAGACAACAGGCATGCGGACGCTTTAGCAACCTTGGGATCTAAGGTCAGCACTGACAAATGTCCCGCAAAGATCTCTATTGAAGTGCGAACATCGTCGGCATTGACGGAGGATGCGTGCGACGACGAACACATGGATGACGCAGACTGGAGGAAAGCAATCCTGCAAGCTATTGCGAAAGGCACAAGCAGTGAAAGCTGGGCACTCACAAAAGGATACTGCATCCATGACAATACCCTTTACTACAAGGGTCCCAGCGGAATACTCATGCGATGCGTCTCCGAGCAAGAGGGACAACAGCTGTTAGAAAAGATTCACCAACACGCTTGCGGAGAAAGCGAGGTGTCAATCTACAGGAAGGCTCAGAGATATGGCATTCATTGGCCAGACATGTCAACAGCCGCAGCCCTGATACAAGGGAAGTGTGAGAGTTGCGCGCTAATCAAAGATTCTCTCCTCATCGCCTTAACCGATGACGACACAGATTGGAGGAAGCCACTCTTCGATTTTCTCACTCAGGGCATCGTGCCTGAATCGAGAAAAGAAGCTGAGAAGTTGAAAAGGAAAGCATCTCGATACGTGGTACAGGAAAACCAGCTTTGGCGAAGAGGTCATGAGGGCAACTTGCTGCGATGTCTAGACGGCAGGGAAGCACAAGAAGTCATGGACCTTTCTCATCAGGTGGAACACCAAGGAGGTGCGAAATTATGCAGACAGCTCCTCTCAATTGGATATTTCTGGCCCACGATGGAGGCCGATTGTCGCACCAAGGTACGACGCTGCCAGGAATGTCAGTTCAAAGGAAACCTGGTGCACGCTCCCGCCGTGGATCTACATGCATTAGGCACACCATGGCCATTTCACACATGGGCTTTGGACTTCATCGGTCCCATCCGACCGACGTCGCACGGGAATCATTTCATTCTCACCGCAACTGAGCTATTCACCAAGTGGGTGGAAGCAATACCACTGAAGACGGCAAATGCGCTGGCTGTGGTCAACTTCATCCAGGAAAGCATCATATGCAGGTTTGGAATCCCAAACACCATTCTTTCAGATAACGGTACTCCTTTTGTTAATCGCCAGGTAGCTGCGAAATTAGCGGAGTACAATATCAGGCAGATATGTTCTACCTCTTATTACCCAAAGGGAAATGGACAAGCTGAAGCGACCAACAAAACGCTGTTGAGAATTTTGAGCAAGATGGTCGCAGATGACCACAAGAAGTGGGCCGACTCTCTAAGCATAGCTCTGTGGGCTTACCGAACTTCTCCAAGGACACCCACGGGGGCCTCACCATTCCTACTATGCTATGGGGCCGAGGCCGTGGTGCCCGCGGAAGTGAGGGTCAATTCGGCAAGGCTAGCTTTCCATGCGCTCTACGAGAATCAACGTGATCATGACTTAGTCTTGCTGGAGGAAAAGCGAGAACAAGCCAAAAGAACCAACAAGCGATATCAAGAAAGGATTGCTCGCGCTTAAAATAAGACAGTCCAGCGGAGAGATTTCGCAGTTGGAGACTTGGTCCTGCGCGCATCTGACCACTGCATGCGAGAAGCGACTCACCCAAAGTTCGCAGCCAATTGGGAAGGACCATTTGAAGTCACAGAAGTCTTCGACAGTGGCTATTGCAGCATACGAAGGTTGCACGGCACAACCTCAACTCCGAGTTCAGTCAACATGCGCTGGATTAAGAAGTACTATCCTTGACTTCTCTCATTTCATACGTTTTATTATAACGTCGCCTAATCTCTTTTATGGTTACGATTTACACAATCTCCTCTCCCAGATGAGAGGATTGTAATCTCATCTCTCCCATATGAGAGCATTATAATAAGAAAATTCTCCCAAATGAGAAACTTCATATTTCTGGATGTCGATTTTACTTTATTAGTTTGCTATAACTGTTAACAATAAGTTATCCGCTACAATAGCACTATGCAAATGCGATCTTGATTGATCATCTAAGCCTATCTGTTACGATAGCAGCTGCGATCTTAATTGATCATCTATGCCTATCTGTTATGATAGCAGCCTATGCAAATGCGATCTTAATTGATCATCTAAGCCTATCTGTTACGATAGCAGCCTATGCAAATGCGATCTTAATTGATCATCTAAGCCTATCTGTTACGATAGCAGCCTACGCAAATGCGATCTTAATTGATCATCTAAGCCTATCTGTTACGATAGCAGCCTATGCAAATGCGATCTTAATTGATCATCTAAGTCTATCTGTTACGATAGCAGCCTATGCAAACACGGTCTTAATTGATCCTCTAAGCCTATCTGTTACGATAGCCGCCGATGCAAATGCGATCTGAATCGATCATTCAAGCCTATCTGTTACGATAGCAGCCAATGCAAACGCGATCTGAATTGATCATCCAAGCCTATCTGATACGATAGCAACTCATGCGCAAAATGATCTTAATAGATCTTCTAAAGCCTATCTGTTACGATAGCAACCCATGCGAAAAACGATCTTAATTGATCTAGTAAAGCCTATCTGTTACGATAGCAACTCATGCGAAAATGATCTCAATTGATCATTGCTCTAGTAAAGCTTATCTGCCACGATAGCAACTCGCACTACTTAACGATCTTAATTGATCTACTAAAGACTATCTGCTACGATAGCAATATTGTGAAAATGATCTTAAGTGATCCACAAAAGCCAATCACAAGCCCATCTGCCAGGATGGCACAGCTGCGAAAGTATAATCTCGAACGATCTAGTCAAACACCCGCGAATTCATATAGCAGATAGCAAATGCGAAAGCATTACATAGCATTATGCGAGGCGGAATATGCCGAAACGCATGCGAAGTTGTATTTTGTTGTAAAGAGACAGCAGATAATACAAAAGGCTATTTATCATTATGAGTCGAAAAGACTTGCAATTTATCTGTCTAGATAACAGCTTACAAGCGAAAAAGCTCAAATCTAACTACGCAGCCAACATGGCTTACAATACATGCGAACAGTAATTCACAAGCATGAAGTTACACATCGCGGGAATCCCGACTGGAAAGGGATGAACCCACCGGTTTCAACACCGGCTATACAATACGCAGATCTGCGGGTGAACATCTGTCGCAGGTGGGATCTTGCTCTAAAGAGCCACATGAAGCCATACGTTCAAGATCCCAGTATTTGACAAGGCCCTTGTCAGATCTGCACCCCATAACATTTGCCCAAGGAACCACCGGTTCCGGCGATCCACAGGCAAGCAGAAGCTCCAAAGGGCAAGGGCTCCTTGTAGACGGGGATGAACGCGACAGTTCGCCACCCTGAACTCACGAACGTGAAGGCGATAAATCCTCCTCCAGGGATGCTGGAGGAGAATTCCGCCGTTCATTACGAGACGGTAGCACGGTCACTTCGGCGCTGCACCTCACCGGGAGGCGGCCGGAAACATGACCTGAACACATAATACACGAAGACATTTCTTCGAACACACATGAGATATCATCTCCATCTTCTTTATGATGGTTATAAAGAGCAATAAGCCTCATAAAGTGGATCGTGGAAACTATTTCTACAGCACAAAGCGCAAACTCAGGATTCACAACTTGAAGTTGCCATGAATCAACGAAAAACAAGCGTTGAAGCCAGCAGTCGTAAGGACTCACGGCAAAGCACATTTTTGGGATGAAAAACACAAATGGCAAACACGGGGTTTATATAGACCCTGTGGAGACTCTTCAGTTGCCAAAAGATGAGTCAGCAGAATTTGAAAAGAGGGTAAGGTCAATCACTTGCGCCTTGAAAAGCGGTAACGATCAATTACCCTACTAAAGGCTACGACGATTCAGTTGCGTATCCTAATAAATGACGGATAGTCATGATTCGGATGGACTTCCCAACGAAAGCGTGCTTATCTTCCGAGAAATTAGCGCGAAAATCAAGCAGAGTATCAATTGCTGATGTCATAATTGGATATGCACAGAGATATCCTATCAAATCCCGGAAAGGGCAAAACGGGCAAGTAGATTCTTGTTGTTAAAAAAAAGGGGGGGGGGAGAAACCCTAGCAAACATTGCATTAATGTTTCAAACATTACATTAATGTTCCGGCCATTTCCTTGCTATTTTCAAAATTCACAAAGTCAAAAGCAAATTCTTGGCCAAGGAGTCATGGGGTGCGAACTGATGGCTCAGCTTCTCTACCTGCTCCACTTCTTGCTTCAATTGCTCGCACTTGGCATTCATCTCATGATAGAGCTTCATAGCTTCTTCAGCCTTTTGCTTCTGCTGCTCCACCTTCTGCTTTTCAGCTGCGAGGTTCTGGTGACCAAGCTGCAAGGTTACGGCTGCGCGAATCAGAGTGACTCTTTTCATAAGAAATCTGAAACCCAGTCTGCCCTGAACTTTGGTAAGAAGATTTTCGCACATTCCATGAAGCAATTCGGCGCTCTGGACAGAGATGGTCTCAGGCGTGGCCGCAGGCAGCTGCTCCAGAATCCAAATGGCTTCGGTGAGAAACAGCCTCCTGTCGAAGGACCCTATCTCCAGAGATCTTGCGAACGATCGGGGGTAGGAGAGGCGCATCCGAATTGCTTCAAACCTGAAGCAATGTTAAAACTAAGTTATGCTATCAAACTAGCAAATGCACCATGCGAGATGCAAACAGTGAATCACTACTTACCAGTTCCTTCGAGAATCTCACGAAGAGAAGGAATGCGCATTACTGGGGTCGTTGAAGACTGCCCTTGCTCCATGGCCCTGTCAGCTGCGAGCTCTAACTCCTCATAGTTAGAAGGAAGGGTGTAGGCCGCACCAGCTGCGACTTCATTCCTAACCTGCGAGCCCCAAAAGCCCCACGCAGGAATAGGTGTCGCCGACTCAGTCATCGCCGGAGGCGAAGTGACAGCCGAGGTCGCTTGGCGAGGAACATTCTCAGATGCGGAAGCATCGGCAGTATTTGTCCTTACTTCCTCAGCGCCAGCATGGGCATCTTCATCCATTAGCACAGCACCAGCTTCAGCATCGTCGGAGAGTTCGATGATGTCCTCGAAAGGCTCACCTGCATGATCAGCAGCTGCGACGGGCTTCTCTGTATGGGGGCTCGGAATCGGAACATAGGATGCAGAAGACTGACTTCTTTGCTCCGGCGCATGTTCCTCAACATTACCTGCAATACAAAATGCGATGGTATGAGGTAACTCGCATTGAATAATATTTTGCTATCTTTACTTAAAGCTAAGAGCAAGCACCTCCACGCGAAGGTGGGATTGAAGCCTCTTCATACACTAAAGACGAGGAACCATGTCCTATTAGTGTATCCTCACTAAGCAAGTCTTTAAGAGGGGCGTGACCTGGGATGCGAAGAAACCAGTCACGATCCTGTTTCAAGTTGCTAAGGCCTAGTACATGTGTATCGCTCAAATGATTACCTGAAGGTTCTCCGCATTTGTCTACTAGCCAACGGCGAATGTCAGCCTTTGACACACCGTGCTTTAACGCACCCACAATAACATCTCTATAAGTTACTGCGAGATTGAAGATCTCACCTT
Source organism: Linanthus parryae (assembly GCA_023055425.1). Lineage (NCBI taxonomy): Eukaryota > Viridiplantae > Streptophyta > Magnoliopsida > Ericales > Polemoniaceae > Linanthus > Linanthus parryae. The sequence goes on from JALGPY010000001.1 coordinate 94,867,073, forward strand.
TATCGCCGCCTGCGATCTCTTCGAAGTCCGCTTGGGCTTGCTCCAGGGCTGCTGCATCCTCTTCTGGAACCTCATCTTCCTCCTCCGCATGAGGAGCCACCTCTTCGGGAAGCTCGTCTTCCTCGTCAACTGGACGCACTAAGTCGTCAACATGCCGCTCTTCGAGGCTCTGCTGTTTCACACGCTCGAGCTCCTCCTCTTCCCGCTGTCTTCCTCTTTCAGCAGCCTCCGCGGCTGTCTTCCTGGACGCAGCAAGAATGTCCTCGCTTATGGGATCTTCTGGAATGCCAGAATGGGCATCTCTCTTTTGTCTCTTGGCCACAAGGCCACCAATGGTCTCATCATCATCATCATCTGCGAAGATATGATTGGTTTAAGAAAAGAAGTGCAAAGAAGTTACAATAATGGAAAAGGAAATGCGATGGGGGTACCTCCTGATTCTTCCTCATGTATCACAACTGTTCTTTCTTCTTCTTCTTCATCACTTTCTCGGGGCTCCTGCCTCTCTTCCTCTTCCTCTTGGTTGAATGGAACGAAAGACTCAACTGCGAGCTCTTTCCGCACTTTGCTGGGCATGCGACCTTTGCCTTTGTCCTTGACAGAAAGGGACCTCAACGTAGGAGAAGTTGGAGCACTTCTCGGGGAAGAAATTGTAATTCCCTTTTGCCTAGGTCTTTTCACTCTCGGCGCCGCAGCCGCTGGAGGGGACGGATCATCTCTGGGAGGAGACGAGGCCGGAGCATTGTCTATCAGCGAGTCGGCAAAAGCATTCATGACTGCGCGAATCTTGGTCTCGACCTCAAAGTCCATCCTCCATGCTAGCCGAAACGACTGCTTTTGTCTTCTGGTGGCAACAATGGCGTTAACCAATGACTTGGAGCGATCACCAGTTGCGAATCGCCGCACATGACACTACAGCAAAAAGTAGAAAATAAAGGTGTCAGCATAAGGAAATCAAGAAGCTTAACGCATGCGAAGAAATTGCTTACCTCAGCAAATGCCTTGCTGTATCTGACGACATGCGTGTCGCCCTTCTTAACTGCGGCGACCTTCTCTTTCAGAATGAGTTCAGGACACAAATGGTTCTCACGATCCAACAGTGAATAGCAACCATATTCAGACTCGCTCAGACTGCAATTGGGGCGCAAAGGAAAAGAATTCCTCTTGATCAAGGGGGCTCTACTTGGCTGCGCGGCCGACTGCGTCTCAATCCTTGTTTGCTGGGCAACCCAGTATGCAAGCCAGTTCTGAGAACACCCACCTTCGCGGGTCCCTGCAGGCTGTTCGAAGGGAAGATTATTCATGAAGACTGTCTTGCACTCCTTTGTTAGCAAGCGCTTATAGCAACCTCTGATAATGGACTGCGGCCAGATTGATGGTGCCACCGCGTCAAAACCAAACTGGGGCGAAACTCGAGTGGGGTCAACATCCACGGTAATCCTCTCGTACCTTGGCGCGAGCTCACGAATATGCTCTGCGAGGGCAGGGAGAGAACCTCGTAGACACCAGCAGAAGAACTCGCGATAGCGTTCATGGAAATTTGGTCTCTCTTCGAAGAGCAGCTCTTCTGAGAAGACAACACCCTTAGAGGGGTACAGCTTTGGAAACCATCGCACGTTCTCAACACGTGTGGCATAGGGCCTGGTAGTGAACTCTTTCCGTTTGTCGCATATCAAGCTCCAAACACACTTGGTGTTGCCCGCCTCAAACCACCTCGCAGCTCTGCCGCTGTTGCGCGCCTCCGTCTCGCCTGGGGGACACCATTTGTCGGGATGGAGAGCAGTTGGGGCATAGGATGGCCACCGCTCGAAGACCCACATTGTCAAAAAGGAAATATTGACAAAAGTCAGTACATCGAGGCGGCCACGCGACTCTTTCATGGCCAGAACTAGCTGATCAAGCCTGTAATACAACGTGCCCAAGACCAAGGGCCCGAGTGCGACTCTCTGGCCAAGTGCGAGCCTCACAGCAAGTGGCAAAACATGGTAAAAGACCCCATCATGTGGGTGACCGTCTATCAAGTATCTCGACAACCAAGCACAGAGGAATGCACAGAGGGTCAAGTGATAGCCTTTACCCTCCACATAATTCTCGGCGTCTGGGTTCTCGCTCAGAAGTTTCTTAGTGATGCTGCTGTTCGCATAGTCTCGAAAGAAATACTGCAACCATTTGTTCCAGGTATTCTTCGCAGACGTATCAACCAACTGCCAGTTTGGAAGGGCTTTCGTAGTAGTCCAGCGAGTAGAGATTTTCTTTACCTCTGCCAAGCATTCCTCCATCTGCGCGTACAAGGCAATCTCCGCAGGCGTCCTCAAAGGACTCAAAGGGTCTACCTCGCCCATGGGGGAAAGATCGTACAGCATCTGCACGTCCTCGAGTGTGGGGGCGGCCTCGAACTCAGCAAAGTGGAAGGTGTGAGTCGCAGGCGAGTAGCGGGAAAGAAGGTCTAGAAGCATGGACTGGTCCAGCTTCACGGCAGCACCCTTCATAGCACGAACAGCGAAGTATATACCTTCTTCATCGAGAGTCGCGCCATGATTGTCCAACACGTGGTCAATCCACTCATCCATATAGTCCAATTTCTGGACGAAAGCCTGGGTAGAAATCGCAGTGTAGGGGAAGTACCCGTTTTCGACCCCCAATCGAACCACATCCTCGGAACCAATCAACTCGAGCAAGGCTGAGTTAACTGGGCGAGTCAGTGTTAGCAATCTCTCGACCGGGACAGGATCAGGCATCCTTTTCGCCTTAACTCTCGCATGATAGAAATCTTGGCCACCGAGATAGGGGGCTTTTCGCCACAAGGCCTGCGGAAGGTCGGGTATCTCTTCATCTTCCTTGTTGGGTTTGGTTCCTTTTGTCTTGGCCATTCCTGCGGAAGAGCAAGAAAAAAAAGGGGGGGAGAAAGGTGCTACACTTCAGTTTGAAAGTTCGAAATCCGAGATCTATCATGAAAAGAAAGACGAACAGTTTCTGGTATCAATTTCATAAATTAAGGGTTGCATTATCAGCGGTTTCAAGATCTCACACCCGGATCCCTTATTATTGAAGGATTAAAGCAAAAGTGGGTTCAAAGATCAAGGTTTCTTTGCAAGTTTCAACAGATTATATGTTCTGGGCTTACAGATTCAACGCAGTTCAAGGCAAACATTGGTATCTTAAATCAAAATTGAACAAGGCCAACCTTGCTTTCTTGAAGCCTGCTTGGATATGCACAACTGAAGAAGACGATTTGCAGTTTTGAACTGATGATTGATTATCTGAATCTGCTCTCGAAGATCTCCGGGTACCATTCACTTTAAGAGAAAGAAGTGATGCTTTGCAACAGTGGATACAAAGTATTTATCCAAAAACAATGAAGGGTTGCGTCCTTTCAGTAGTCGAATCGCAACCGTCACCTTCGAATCGCGCAATCACAGGATAAGCTGACGTCACGCCTAAAACCCTAGAAGCCAGACGGCACGACTATAGGGGTTTTAGGTCATAATGGCACGCACGGGGCTGAACTTACCCGTATTTGAATTGGTGCGTGGCGGCAACGCGTATGTTGGTTTCCGCGCATGGAAGTCTATACAGCTATGAGTCTTCACGCGCAGAAAGGGGGCTAATGTAGATAGTGCTTTCTGAGCTGAGAGATCTTGGCCACGTGGCAACCATCCAGCACACCATATTGTGCTCCATACACACTGGATCACCAGCCGAGCTGATCCATGTGGGGGCTGCGAGACAGAGCCCTCGCATACCACTACACGGGACTTGTAGGGACTTTGTGGTTTGGAGGCTAGAGTAAGCCCTGTCGCGTTCGAGCCAAGCCCGCCTGCGACCTTTAGTAACTGTTTTGAGAGATTTATGGCACGAGCTCCATAAACCCGGTCAATCCGGTCAAACCCGGTCAACCTCGTAACGGTTCCGGTATTCGCGCACAACGTGCTGTAACGGTCCCTATATACTCGGACGAACGTGCCGTTATGGTTAAGCTAATTAAGCCGCCATCAATGGGCGCATTAACCACACTACAACGGTTATGTTCTCTGCTATATATAGGAAGTTACCCTTTCCATACAAAGGAGAACACACTTGCCATACGTGGAAGCTCTGCCGAACCTCTGTCTCTCTCTCAGACATTGCTACTGACTTACTCTCTCCCTACACACAACCCCACTCTTCCTGTGCGATCCTCGATCCTCTACATACGGTGTACACGGAGGTCTCCCCGCCGGAATCTCTTGTGCACAGCTGCCAAGCCGAGTAGAGCTCCCTTGATCAAAAGAAATTCTTTTCCGTTTCGCCCCAATTGCAGTCTGAGCGAGTCTGAATATGGTTGCTACTCATTGTTGGATCATGAGAACCATTTGTGCCCTGACGTCATTCTGAAGGAGAAGATCGCCGCAGTTAAGAAAGGCGACTCGCATGTCATCAGATATAGCGAGGCATTTGCTAAGGTAAGCATCCCATTTTTTTTCGCGTGCGTTAAGCTTCTTGACTTCCACATGTTGATGCCTTTATTCTGTACTGTTTGCTGTAGTGTCATGTGCGGAGATTCGCATCTGGTGATCGTTCCAAGTCGTTGGTTAACACCATTGATTCCACCATAAGACAAGGACAGTCGTTCCTGCTAGCATGGAGGATGGACCCCGAGGTCGAAACCAGGATTCGCGCAGTCATGAATGCTTTTGCTGACTCGCTAATAGATAATGCTCTGGCCTTGTCTCCACCCAGAGATAATCCGTCTCCTCCAGCGACTGCCGCGCCGAGAGCGAAGAGACCCAGGCAAAAGGGAATTACAATTTCTTCCCCTAGAAGTGCTCCAACTTCTCCTCCAGCGAGGTCCCTTTCTGTCAAGGAAAAAGGCAAAGGTCGCATGCCCAGTAGAGCGCGGAAGGAGCTCGCAGTTGAGACCTTTGTTCCATTCAACCAAGAGGAAGAAGAGGAGAGGCAGGAGCCCAGAGAAGGTGATGAAGAAGAAGAAGAAAGAACAAATGTGATACATGAGGAAGAATCAGGAGTTACCTCCATCGCGTTTCCCTCATTATCGTAATTCTTTCGCAACTCTTTCTTGAACCAATCGTTTCTTCGCAGATGATGATGATGATGAGACCATCGGTGGCCTTTTGGCCAAGAGACAAAAGAGGAATGCTCATTCTGGCACTCCGGACGAACCCATAAGCGAGGACGTTCTTGCCGAGTCCAGGAAGACAGCCGCGGAAGCTGCTGAAAGAAGAAGGCAGCGCGAAGAGGAGGAGCTCGTGCGTGTGAGACAGCGGAGCCTCGAAGAGCAACATGTTGACGACTTAGTGCGTCCCACTGATGAGGAAGATATGCTACCCGAAGAGATAGCTCCTCAGACGGAGGAGGAGGATGTGGCTCCAGAAGAGGATGCAGCAGCTTTGGAGCAAGCCCATGCAGAGTTAGAAGAAATCGCAGGCGGCAATAAAGGTGAGATATTCAATCTCGCAGTAACTTATAGAGATGTTGTAGTGGGTGCATTAAAGCATGGTGTGTCAAAAGCTGACATTCACCGTTGGCTAGTAGGCAAATGCGGAGAACCTTCAGGTAATCATTTGAACGATATGCATGGTCTAGACCTTAGCAACTTGAAACAGAATCATGACTGGTTTCTTCGCGTCCCAGGTCACGCTCATTTTAAAGATCTGCTTAATGAGGACACACTAATAGGGCATGATTCCACGTCTTTAGTGTATGACGAGATACTTCAATCCCACCTTCGCGTGGAGGTGCTTGCTCTTAGCTTTGGCAAAGATAGTAAAATAACATACAATGCGAGTTACCTCATACTATCGCGTTTTGTATCGCAGGCAATGCTGAGGAACCTGTGTTGGAGCAGAGAAGTCAGCCTTCTGCATCTTATGTTCCGATTCCAAGCTCCCATACCGAGAAGCCCGTCGCAGCTGCTGAACATGCAGGAGAGCCTCTTGAGGACATCATCGAACTTTCTGATGATGCTGAAGCTAACGCTGTGCTAATGGAGGAAGATGCCCATACTGGCGCTGAGGAAGTAAGAACAAGTGCTGCTGATGCTTCCGCATCTGAGAGTGTCCCTCGCCAAGCAACTTCGGCTGTCACTTCGCCTCAGGCGATGACTGAGTCGGCGGCATCTCTTCCCGCGTGGAGCTTTTGGGGCTCGCAGGTTGGGAATGCAGTCGCAGCTGGTGCGTCTTATACTCTTCCTCCTAACTACGATGGGTTAGAGCTCGCAGCTGACAGGAGAGCTATGGAGCTAGGACAGTCTTCAACCACTCCGGTAATGCGCATCCCTTCTCTTCGTGAGATTCTTGAAGGAACTGGTAAGTAGAGATTTGCTGTTTGCATCTCGCATTATTCATTTGCAAGTTTGACATCATAACTTAGCTTTGACATTGCTTTAGGTTTGAAGCAAACTGATGTGGACTGGGTAGTTCGGATGCGCCTCACCTACCCTCAATCATTTGCAAGATCTCTGGAGATAGGGCCTTTCGATAGGAGGCTGTTTCTTACCGAAGCCATTTGTATTTTGGAGCAGCTGTCTATGGCCACGCCTGCGACCATTTCTGTTCAGAGTGTCGAGCTGCTTTTTGGCATGTGCCAAAATCTTCTTGCCAAAGTCCAAGGCAGACTGGGTTTCAGATTTCTTATGAAAAGAGTTACCCTGATTCGCGCAGCCGTAACTTTGAAACTCGGCCACCAGAACCTCACAGCTGAGAAGCAGAAGGTGGAGCAGCAAAAGCAAAAGGCTGAAGAGGCTACGAGGCTCTATCATGAGATGAATGCTAAATGCGAGCAATTGAAGCAGGAAGTGGAGCAGGTCGAGAAGCTGAGCCATCAATTCGCCCCTAATGACTCCTTGATCAAGAATTTGCTTTGACTTTTTGAATTTGAAAAGTAGCAAAAGGAAATAGCATGAACATTAATGTAATGCCGAAACATTAATGTAATGTTGCTAGGGTTTCTCCCCTTTTTTTTTTAACAAAAGAATCGACTTGCCCGTTTTGCCCTTTCCGGGATTTGATAGGATATCTCTGTGCATATCCAATTGTGACATCAGCAATTGATACTCTGCTTGATTTTCGCGCTAATTTCTCGGAAGATAAGCACGCTTTCCTTGGGAAGTCCATCTGAATCATGACCATCCGTCATTAATTAGGATACGCAACTGAATCGTCGTAGCCTTTAGTAGGGGAATTGATCATTACCGCTTTTCAAGGCGTAAGTGATTGACCTTACCCTCTTTTCAAATTCTGCTGACTCATCTTGGCAACTGAAGAGTCTCCACAAGGTCTATATAAACCCTGTCTTTGTCATTTGGGTTCTTCATCCCAAAAATGTGCTTTGCCGTGAGTCCTTACGACTGCTGGCTTCAACGCTTAATTCATGGCAACTCCAAGTTGTGAATCCTGAGTTTGCGCTTTGTGCTTTAGAAATAGTTCCCAAGATCCGCTTTATGGGGCTTATTGCTCTTTATAACCGTCATAAAGAAGATGGATATGATATCTCATGTGTGTTCGAAGAATTTTCTTCGTGTATTATGTTTGCAGGTCATGTTTCCGGCCGCCTCCCAGTGAGGTGCAGCGCCGTAGTGACCGTGCTACCGACTCGTAATGAATGGCGGAATTCTCCTCCAGCATCCCTGGAGGAGGATTTCTTGCCCCCACGTTCGTGAGCTCAGGGTGGCGAACCGTTGCGTTCATCCCTGTCTACAAGGAACCCTTGCCCTTTGGAGCTTCTGCTTGCCTGTTGAACGCCGGAACCGGTGGTTCCTCAAGCACATCTCATGGGATGTTGGTCAGACAAGGGTCTTGTCAAATACTGGGATCTTGAACGTATGGCTTCATGTGGCTCTTTGGAGCAAGACCCCACTTGCGATAGATGCTCGGCCGCAGATTTGTGTATCGCATAGCCGGTGTTAGGACCGTTGGGTTCATCCCTTTTCAGTCAGGATTCCCGTGGTGTGTCACTGCTGGCTTGTCAGTTACTTTTCGAATGTATTGTAAGCCATGTTGGCTGCGTAGTTAGATTTGAGCTTTTTCGCTTGTAAGCTGCTATCTAGACAGATAAATTGTAAGTCTTTTTGACTCATAATGATAAATAGCTTTTGTATTATCTGATGTGTTATTACAACAAAATACAATTTCGCATGCGTGTCGGCATATTTCGCCCTGTAGAATGCTATATACATATTTCGCATCTGCTATCTGCCGTATAAATTCGCAGATGTTTTATTAAATCGTTCGAGATCGTGTTTGCGCAGTTGTGCCATCTCGGCAGATGGGCTTGCGATTTGCTTTCAGATGTAAGTGCAGGTGTCATCTCATCAGATAGACATTTGTAGATCACTTGAGATCATTATGTATGATGTTGCTATCACAATAGATAGGCTTAAGGACGAATTTTAGATCGCATTCGTTCGAGTTGCTATCGTGGCAAATAGGCTTTGGAAGATCAATTAAGATCATTTTGCATAGGCTGCTATCGTGACAGATAGGCTTTAGGAGATCAATTAAGATCATTCTTCGCATGAGCTGCTATCGTGGCAGATAGGCTTTGGAAGATCAATTAAGATCATTTTGCATATGCTGCTATCATGACAGATAGGCTTAAAGGATCAATTAAGATCATTCTTCGCATGAGCTGCTATCGCGGCAGATAGGCTTTGGAAGATCAATCAAGATCGTTTTGCATAGGTTGCTATCATGATAGATAGGCTTAGAGGATCAGTTAAGATCGCAGTTGGCATAGGCTGCTATCGCGGCGGATAGGCTTAGGAGATCAATTAAGATCATTTTTTGCATGAGCTGCTATCGTGGCAGATAGACTTTGAAGATCAGTTAAGATCGTATTTCGCAATTGGTGCTATCGTAGCAGATAGGCTTAGAAGATCAATCAAGATCGTATTTCGCATAAATTGCTATCGTAACAGATAGGCTTAGGAGATCAGTTAAGATCGTATTTCGCACGGATTGCTGTTGTGGCGGATAGCCCATTGTTAACAGTAATAACAAACTAAATGAAGCAAAATTAATAGCCAGAAATATGAAGTTCTCATTTGGGAGAATTCTCTTATTATAATGCTCTCATATGGGAGAGATGAGATTACAATTCTCTCATATGGGAGAGGAGATTGTGTAAATCATGGCCGTACAAGACATTAAGCGACGTTATAATAAAACGCATGAAATGAGAGAAGTCAAGGATAGTACTTCTTAATCCAGCGCATGTTGACTGAACTTGTGGTAGAGGTTGTTCCGTGCAACCTTCGTATGCTGCAGTAGACACTGTCAAAGACCTCGGTGACTTCGAAGGGTCCTTCCCAATTGGCTGCGAACTTTGGGTGAGCCGCTTCTCGCATGTAGTGGTCAGATGCGCGCAGGACCAAGTCTCCAACTGCGAAATCTCTTCGCTGGACCGTCTTATTGTAAGCACGAGCGATCCTTTCTTGATACCGCTTGTTGGTCCTTCTAGCTTGTTCTCGCTTTTCCTCCAGCAAGACTAAATCATGATCGCGTTGATTGTCGTATAGTGCGTGAAAGGCCAATCTCGCCGAATTGACTCTCACCTCCGCAGGTACCACAGCCTCGGCTCCATAGCATAGTAGGAAACATCTGAGAGGCAACATCTGAGCTGTCGACCCCTGAATTGAAGGCAGCTGCGTAGTCGCCGGTGGAGTCTGCAGGTTAGGGTTGGGAGGTGTGGTTGACACTCCCAGTCCTGGAGCGGTAGAGGCTCCTCCTCCTTGAGGGACGGCGGTGGCTGGTGAAGGATTTGGCGCAAGGGTGCCCAGAACGGCCAAGATCCGTTCTAGTTGCGCAGACTGAGCATTGAGAGCTTTCGCCTGACTTTGGACAGTGGCGTCCAAGGATTCTAGCGTCGGTGCCTCGCCGGGGGTCGTAGGAGTACGACGGGTCTCCTCTCCCGAGGCAGCTTCGGTGGAAGGCGATCTGTTGCTGATATCATCCTCCTGAGACATGGTTGCTTTTGTTGGTAAGTTCACGTCGGGTTCACCAAAATGTGCACAAGAGATTCCGGCGGGGAGACCTCCGTGTACACCGTATGTAGGGGATCAGAGATGGCACAGGAAGAGTTGGGTTGTGTTTAGGGAGAGAGTAAGGCAGTAGTAATGTCTGAGAGAGAGACAGAGGTTTGGCAGAGCTTCCGCGTATGGCAAGTGTGTCCTCCTTTGTATGGAAAGGTTAACGTCCTATATATAGCAGGGAACGTGACCGTTGTAGTGTGGTTAATGCGCCCATTAATGGCGGCTTAATTAGCTTAACCACAACGGCACGTTCGTCCTCATATATAGGGACCGTTACAGCACGTTGTGCGCGAATACCGGAACCGTTACGAGGTTGACCGGGTTTGACCGGATTGACCGGGTTTATGGAGCTCGTGCCATAAATCTCTCAAAGCAGTTACTAAAGGTCGCGCGCGGGCTTGGCTCGCACGCGACAGGGCTTACTCTAGCCTCCAAACCACTAAGTCCCTACAAGTCCCGTGCAGTGGTATGCGAGGGCTCTGTCTCGCAGCCCCCACATGGATCAGCTCGGCTGGTGATCCAGTGTGTGTGGAGCACAATATGGTGTGCTGGATGGTTGCCACGTGGCCAAGATCTGTCAGCTCAGAAAGAACACTATCTACACTAGTCAAAACATTGTTCTACTAAATATAGATTGCCTCAAGGGCATCTGCTCCAGCAGTCTCCCACTTTCACTAGACTCAATCTATTGCATCTTGTATGCCTATAGATCTAGTGTGCCCTTCAAGCTTTCGCTGAACAAGCGACTTTGTCAGTGGATCCGAAAGATTATTGTCTGTTGGAATCTTGCATATCTTCACTTCTCCTCAATCGACCATCTCTCCAAGGAGATGGAATCTCCTAAGTACGTGCTTGGATTTCTGGTGTGACCTGGGTTCCTTGGCTTGTGCGATCGCCCAAGTGTTGTCACAATACAACGCAATGGGATCCACAATGCTAGGAACCACACCAAGCTCAGTGATGAACTTCCTAATCCAAATAGCCTCCTTTGATGCGCCTGAAAAATCAATGTACTCAGCTTCAGTTGTAGAATCAGCAACTGTATCTTGCTTGGAACTCTTCCAGCTCACAGCTCCTCCATTCAAGCAAAACACATAACCCGACTGCAATCTATAGTCTTCCTTGTCGGTTTGGAAGCTCGCGTCAGTGTAACCTATTACACTGAGTTCTTCCTCACCTCCAAATATTAAGAATGCATCCTTATTTCTTCTCAAGTACTTAGGGATAGTCTTGACAGCAATCCAGTGACTCTCACCTAGATTGGATCTCTTCCATCTCACAGCTCCTCCATTCGATGCGCATGACACATCTTATATAGTACACAACATAGTGTACATGATAGATCCAATAGCCTAAGCGTATGGGATCTTACTCATGCGGTCCTTCTCAATCTGATTGGAAGGACAGTCAGCCATCGTAAGGGTGACTCCATGCGACATGGGCAAGAATCCTTTCTTTGATTCTTGTATCTTGAACCGCCTCAACACCTTTTCTATATAAGTACTTTGTCTTAGGCCTAGCAGCTTCCTCGATTTATCCCTGTAGATCTTGATACCAAGTATATAAGCTGCATTCCCTAAGTACTTCATTGAAAAACACTTCCCTAGCCAATCTTTCACATATTTCAAGGTAGGAATGTCGTTTCCAATGATTAGTATGTCATCCACATACAAGACCAGAACCGCAACAGAACTCCCACTAACCTTCTTGTAGACACAATGCTCATCTTCGTTCTTCATGAAGCCAAACTCTTTGACCGCGTCATCAAAATGTTGATTCCAACTCCTAGAAGCTTGCTTCAATCCATAAATGGGTCGCAGCAACTTACAGACTTTGGTTGCATGCTCTGGATCCTCAAAACCGTCTGGATGTGTCATGTACACATCCTCAAGGAGGTTTCCATACAGAAACACTATTTTTACATTCGTCCACCAAATATCATGGTCGCGATAAGCTGTAATAGCAAGTAATATACGAATGGATTTGGTCATCACGACTGGGGAAAAAGTTTCATCATAGTCAATACCATGAATCTGTCTGAATCCTTTTGCCACCAGTCGGCCCTTATAGGCTACTAAACTGCCATCCATGTAGGTATCTTCTTGAATACCCACTTGCACCTATGATTCGAGCCCCTTCGGGTGGTTCCACCAAAGTCCATACTTTATTGGTATACATGGATTCCATTTCGGATCTCATGGCTTCAAGTCACTTCTATGATTCTGGTCCTTTCATGGCCTCTCCATAGGTAGTAGGCTCATCATCCATGAGTAGTACGTCACCGGGCTCAGTCACGAGAAGTCCATACCTCTCTGGCTCCTGAAGTACCCTACACGACCTACGGAGTTCTTGTGTTACTTGAACAGGTTTCCCCACAACAGTTTGCGGTTCCTCCTCAAGCTCCATTGTTGGATCAGTTTTTTATGGTTATTGAACCACTTCAAGTTCTACAGTCCTCACACTGGCTTATTTAGAGACGAACTATCTTTCTAGAAACACAACGGTTCGAGCAACAAACACTTTGTTCTCGATTGGATTGTAGAAGTAATATCCTTTCAGTTCCTTAGGATATCCCACAAACTTACACTTATCTGACTTAGGTCCGAGCTTGTCTGTCTGTAAACTCTTTACATAGAAGTCGCAACCCCAAATCTTAATAAACAACACTATGGGACGCCTCCCAGTCCATATCTCATATGGTGTCTTCATGACCGATTTGGATTGAACACGGTTAATGCTAAAAGCAGCTGTCATTAGAGCATGTCCGCAAAACGATATCGGAAGATCTGTTTGATACATCATAGACTTCACCATGTCCAACAAGGTGCGATTCCTCCTCTAAGACACGCCATTCCATTGTGGCGTTCCGGGTGGAGTGAGTTGGGACAAGATCCCACACTCTCTAAGATAGTCGTCAAACTCTTGTCTTAAGTATTCTCCCCCACAATTCGATCGTAAAGCCTTAATACTTTTGCCAAGTTGCTTCTAATTCATTCTTGAACTCTTTGAATATTTCAATGGATTTGGATTTGGCCTTCATAAGGTATAGAAATCCATATGTACTGAATTTATCAGTAAATGTAATGAAATAAATATAACCACCTCTGGCAGGCGTGGGAAACGCTGCACACACATCAGTATGTATGAGTGACAATAACTCACTAGTCCTCTCACATTTCTTATTGAAAGGGGACTTTGTCATTTTTCTAATAAACAAGATTCACGAGTCTCATATGATTCATAATCAAATGAGTTTAGAAATCCATCCTTAGGGAGTCTAGAAATGTGTTTCTCATTTACATGGCAGAAAACGAAAGTGCCATAGATAAGTAGGATTTAAATCGTTAGTTTTAATCCTCTTCGTATTTATGTTATACAGAAGTATTTAGATCAAGGATATACAATCCACTAGACAAAATCACACTACAATAGTGCATACTATCAAAATAAATGGAGCAACACTTGTTCTTTATTTTAATAGAAAAACATATCTCGTCCAAACAATAAATAGAAATAATGTTTCTTCTCATAGCAGGAATATAATAGCAATTGTCTAAACAAGAAATAGAAAAAATGTTTCTTCTCATTGCAGGAACATAAAAGCCCTGAAGGCAAAGATAACTCATAAACGCCTACGGCTAATGCAGCAACTCTTGCTCCATTCCCCACGTGCAAGTCTATCTCCCCTTTAGCCAGTAGTCTACTTCTCTTTATACCCTGCACATTTGGACAAATGTGCGATCCACATCCGGTATCCAATACCAAAGATGAAGATATAGACAAGTTGACATCTATAAAAAAATACCTAGTGGTGGTGGAATCACTATCCAAGCCTTTTATCCTCTAGATACTTGGGGAAGTTCCTCTTCCAGTGGCATGTCTGACTACAATAGTGACATGCGCCCTTGGAGACACCACCAGCAGGCTTTAAGGCAACTTCCTTGGATTTAGCAACTTGATTTCTCTTTCCTATAAAGGTAAAAGCAACTCAGTGGCTCTTCCCTTGTTGACCATTATTATGGCCTTGCCTTTGCCTTTGTCAATGCTCTGTTCAGCGCCTCAACATATTAAGCAGGTCCGACAGAGTTTTGTTGATCTCATTCATGTTAAAGTTCATGATGAAATGGTTATCACTATCCCGCAACGATTGCATGATGTGATCATTGGCCAACTCTAGGTCGAAAAGGAAGCCTAACCTTTCGAGATTCTCCATGTATCCGATCGTACGAGTACATGTGGCCTGAATGGGTTCCCCTCTAACAGACTGCACTTGATCAGTGCTTTGGTTACTTCATACCGCTCATGCCTTGCCTGTTCTTGGAAGAGCTGCTTCAAATGTACAACCATATTGTACGCCTCCATGTTCTCATTGTTGGAATAGATGCCCTAGAGGCAATCTAGTTTAGTATGAATTTGTAATTGGCTAGAAATTCATTTATTATTTATTGGATATTTAATATAATGAAGTCCTTAGATTTACAATTGCGTTTTTTATCTTAAATATCCCTAGTCAAGTATAATGATTAAATGGGACAATCATCTATAGACTAGTATGGGGTTGGATTGATATGGAGATATCACGATCCAACACATAGGTGTGCATTACGGAATGTTGCACTGGATTGACCCATCACCAAGAAGGCTACATACACGTTATGTTGAGTCACAAGTGCTTCTCGGGTACAATGGTATTGTCATCCTTAGACTTGAAGTCACTAGATATTCTAGTTGTGGATCATTGTGATCTTGGTAGCGTTAAACGCTACACCGTAACTGGGTAGTTATAAAGGCGTGTACTGGATACAATGAGAAGCAAGCTTAGAGATCGTAGTGGACGTAGAGAGGATTTGCCCCTCCCACATAACGGGAGAAAATATCCAAGGCCACTCGAAGGATAGTGCTTATAGAATGTCTGGCCAGACTCAAATAAATCAATATATGGGATATTGATGTTATTTGCACGAATAAGGCTATTCCATGGATCGAGAAACTAGGGATTGGATATACGAGTGTGACTTGTATGTCTCGTGTCCAATCCGGATATGGAGGCAAAGGGATGAGACAATTACTTGTACAAGGTTGTCTAGATGACTATTCTATTAGTTGGCTAGAATGGATGTTTTGCTAGAAACCGCTCCATATTAGCAAAGAGTTGCTACCAACTAGATAGAACCTATGGGGTCACACGCTATATAGAGTTGTACTAGATTGTGGAATTAATTAATTGGATTAATTAATTAGAAGGATCACTTTGCAAACCCTTGCAAACTTAGTAGGGACTAATTTGCAAGGAAGGGACTAAATTGAATTCTAGTAGGACTAGAATAAGTCCTTTAGGTAGTTAACAAGGAGTTGTTGGACTATATAAAGGACCCTCCTCCTTCCTTCCCTACACACATTATGCTCTAAAGAGAACATAACAAGAGTAGGAGAGAACAAAGGAGAGAGAGAGCAAGCCACAAAGAGGGACGCCGCCCCCTTTGCCGCCGCCCCTTGTCCCCGACGCCACAAAGGGCCGAACCCCCTTTTGGTGTCTCGTTTTGCGTGATTCCTTCACCCTCCTTTCATTCCGGGCTAGCACCAAGGAGATTGGAGATCTAGGAACAACTCTAGGCGTGGATCAACTATAGAGAACGTGACACTATTCGCGTTTGAAGTCATCAAGGAGAACCCAAAGGTGTGTTTATGATTTCTTACCTTCACTATCGTTATGCATCTAGACTTGTGATCCTTGGAGGGTTTTGCATGGTTGTTTGTTTGATTATGCTTCCGTTTGCGCGATCCATGAATCAAAACCCTACAGTGGTATCAGAGCCACAGGTCATAGAGCATAAACGTAGTTTATGTGTTACATTCTTGTTGTTTTACACCTCAATTTGTTGTTTATCGCGTAAAACAAGACAAATCAAGCATTGGATGCAATTTTTCAAAGAATTAATCATAACAAGACCCAATTATTGCATTGGATGCATGAATTGGTGAGTTTGAGAAATTTTAGGATCTTAGATCTAGGGTTTGGGCATCCTTGGGGAAGAAGGAGTTCTCCCACAACAAGGAAACAACCAAACTTGGGCTCCAAGCAAGGAGGTTGTTTTGGAAACAACCTCCACAAGGAGGTTCGGCCCCCTAGGGGACCGCCCCCTTGCTTGCCGCCCAAGCTTGGAGCCCTAAGGGGCCGGGCGGCCCTAACCCGCGGGCCTAGCTTGCGGGTTTTGGGCCGGGCCGGCTCTAGGGCTTTATGGTTCACTTATTTGGGCCCGGGCAATTGGATTGTTGGGCCCATGGACCGTTTTAACCCTAGAAATCCTAAAATCAATTAAAATTGACCAAGCGCGTTAAAATTGGATTTTAACTGTTTATGTGCAAATCGCATGGTGATTGGATATGGCCTTAGGATGTGGTTTGATGTGGATGTTTAATTTTGTGGTTTGGTTTTACGGCCTGCGAGCTGATCAATTAATTGTAATAATTAATTAGGGTTTTATGGCCTGCGTGCCATTTTTTTTCTCAACTTGTGAGATTTATTTTATTTAGTATAGATATTAGCTAGTGCTAGATAAAGTAGATTGTTAGCCAAGATTGGAGAAAAGAAGCCCAAAGCCAAAAGGAGCCACAAAAGATGGAGCATGGAGCATGGAGCACACCACATGACTATGAAGGATGGACCAAAAGATCAAGACGCATGGAGATGTGTTTGTTTAGGGTTCATAGATAATTCCATTGGCTTGGAATTATCTTAGTCTAGAAAAGGCCATATCCACATCACGTTTAATTTCTGTTTTTGTGGTTGTTTATTTATTGTCTTATTATTTGTGTGGTTGGTGTATGGATGATGCATGCAATTAGGATAATAAGATAATTAGACAACCCGGATCTATTATTTGGAGTTGTGCCCAAACTCAAATAGATAGATTAGTTGATATTGATCAACAAAATAATTAAAATTGAATTGAAAATCCCTCAAATTTTAAAATATTGTGTTCTTGCCTTCTCGTTATTTAAACACTCATTATCATCATTATTTATCAAGTTCGTGCGTGCCAAAGCATGGCGACTTGGTTCATAATGATGGAATGCGATGGCACGTAACAATGTGCAATTGTTTAGATAAGAGGTTGAACACAACTAGGCTATTAATTTGATTAAGAAACCTAGAGGCAATCAATTGGGATTATCCATAAGGATGGATAAATAAAGAGTTATTTGCCCGGTTGAACCAAGAGTTGCATATGGGATGCAATTGGAATTGTTCCTACCTAAGAAGTAATCGAATTATGGGTGACTTGCCAAAGCAAGCTCATAAGGAGATGAAAAAGATGGATCTTGGCCCACTAGAAAATATAAGGATATTTTCCGCATTAATATCTTGAGGGTTATTAATCCGTAGAAAAATAGTGGGAGCTATATTTAATAAACTAGCCATTATTAAATATAGTCAAAAATTCACAAATACTAAAACTTGCGTATTTTCCTTTTTGTAGAATTCCAAATGGCAAACAACTCATCGAGTTCACAACATTCCCTACGATCTGTCCTTGAGAAGGACAAGCTCTCAGGAACCAACTTTCTCGATTGGTACAGAAACTTGAGAATTGTTCTCAAGCAAGAAAAGAAGCTGTACGCAATAGAGGAGCAAGTTCCAGAAGGTCCAGAGAATCAGACACCTGCTGCCTTAAAGGCGTATCAAAAGCGTGTTGATGACGCTAATGATACGGCCTGCCTAATGCTTTGCACCATGACCTCTGAGCTTCAGAAGCAACATGAGAACATGAATGCTGTCGATATGATCGAACATCTAAAGCAGCTCTTCCAAGAGCAGGCGAGGGTAGAGAGGTATGAGGTCTCAAAGGCACTGTTCAAATGTCATCTAGCAGAAGGGAACCCGGTGGGACCCCATGTACTCCGAATGATCGGGTACTTGGAGAATCTCGCCCGGCTTGGGTTCCCGGTCGGCCAAGAGTTGGCAACCGATCTCGTGTTGCAATCGTTGCCCGAGAGTTATGGACAGTTCATTATGAACTATAACATGAACGAGATCGTTAAACCACTGCCAGATTTGCTCAACATGTTGAGGACGGCTTAACAGAGCATCAACAAGGGTAAGGGCAAGGCCATTATGATGGTACATAAAGGAAAGGGTAAAAAGTTTGCCTCTTCCTCCAAGGGCAAAGGCAAGTCAGTTGCTAATTCCAAGGAACAAGCCCTTAAGCCTGTTGGTGCCATTGCCAAGGTCGTGACTAAGGGTGAATGTCACTACTGTAGTCAACCTGGACACTGGAGGAGGAACTGCCCAAAATATCTGGAGGACAAGAGGCTTGGAATAGTGATTCCACCACCACCAGGTATTTTTGTTGTAGATGTCAATTTAACTGTCTCTACATCATGGGTATTAGATACTGGATGTGGATCTCATATTTGTCGAAATATGCAGGATCTAAAGAGAAGTAAAAGATTGGCTAAAGGGGAGGTAGATCTGCGCGTTGGGAATGGAGCAAAGGTTGCTGCGTTGGCCATAGGCGTTTGCGAGCTATCTCTGCCTTCAGGATTAGTTTTAGAATTAAATAATTGCTATTTTGTGCCTGCTATGAGCAGAAACATTATTTCTATTTTTTGTTTGGACAATGAAGGTTTTATTATTTCAATAAAGAACAACTGTTGTTCCTTTTATTTGAATAATATTCACTATTTTAGTGCGCAATTATTTAATGGACTTTATGTCCTTGATCTAAGTAATCCTGTCTACAACATTAATACCAAGCGGATTAAAATAAATGATTTAAATCCTGCTTATTTATGGCATTGTCGTTTAGGCCACATAAATGAGAAACGTGTATCTAGACTCCATAAAAATGGATTGCTATACTCATTTGATTTTGAATCATATGAGACATGTGAGGCTTGTTTATTGGGAAAAATGACAAAGTCCCCTTTCAATAAGAAAGGTGAGAGGACTAGTGAGCAATTGGCGCTCATACATACCGATGTGTGTGGGCCATTTGCCACGCCTGCCAGGGGTGGTTACGTCTACTTCATTACGTTTACTGATGATTACAGTAGATATGGATTTGTGTACCTTATGAGGGCAAAATCCGAATCCTTTGAAGTGTTCAAAGAATTCAAGAATGAAGTAGAGAAGCAACTTGGCAAAAGTATCAAGGCTCTACGATCGGATCGTGGAGGAGAATACTTAAGCCAAGAGTTTGACGACTATCTTAGAGAGTGTGGGATCGTGTCCCAACTCACTCCACCCGGAATGCCACAATGGAATGGCGTGTCCGAGAGGAGGAATCGAACCCTATTGGATAGGTTCGGTCTATGATGTGTCAAACCGATCTTCCATTATCATTTTGGGGCTACGCTCTATTAAGTGCAGCTTTTACCATTAACCGTGTTCCATCTAAATCAGTCATGAAGACACCATATGAGATGTGGAGTGGGAGGCGTCCCACACTGTCGTTCATGAGGATTTGGGGCTGCGATGTCTATGTAAAACGTTTACAATCAGACAAGCTAGGGCCTAAATCGGATAAGTGTAAGTTTGTGGGGTACCCTAAGGAAACTAAGGGATACTATTTCTACAATCCAACCGAGAACAAAGTGTTTGTTGCTCGGACCGGCGTGTTTCTAGAAAGAGAGTTTGTCTCTAAAGAAGCAAGTGGGAGGAATGTAGAACTTGAAGAAGTTCAAGAACCACAAATTACTGAACCGATTATGGAACATGAACAGGAATCACAAGCAGTTGTGGATCCACCTGTTCAGGTAACACAAGAGCTTCGTAGATCTAGTAGAGTGCGCCAGGAACCCGAGAGGTACGGACTTCTCGTAACTGATTCCGGTGACACGATGCTCATAGATGATGAGCCTACTACCTATGAGGAGGCCATGAATGGCCCAGACTCACAGAAGTGGCTTGAGGCCATGAGATCCGAGATGGAATCCATGTATACCAACAAAGTATGGACTTTGGTGGAACCACCTGATGGGGCGCGGCCCATAGGGTGCAAGTGGGTCTTCAAGAAGAAGATCGACATGGATGGTAATGTGATTACCTATAAGGGCCGATTGGTGGCTAAAGGATTCAGACAGATTCATGGTATTGACTATGATGAAACCTTTTCACCAGTCGCTATGACCAAATCCATCCGAATCCTACTTGCGATTGCAGCATACTACGACTATGAGATTTGGCAGATGGATGTCAAAACAGCATTCCTTTATGGGAATCTCCTCGAGGACGTGTATATGATACAGCCGGAGGGTTTTGAGGATCCAAAGCAAGCCAACAAAGTCTGTAAACTGCAACGATCCATTTATGGATTGAAGCAAGCTTCTAGGAGTTGGAATCGACGTTTTGATGAAGTGGTCAAAGAGTTTGGCTTCATCAGAAACGAAGATGAGTCTTGTGTCTACAAGAAGGTTAGTGGGAGCTCTGTAGCTTTTCTGGTCTTGTATGTGGATGACATACTACTCATTGGAAACGACATTCCCATGCTGCAATCTGTGAAAGATTGGCTAGGAAAGTGTTTCTCAATGAAGGACTTAGGGGAAGCAGCCTATATACTTGGTATAAAGATCTATAGAGATAGATCTAAGAGGTTGCTAGGCCTAAGTCAAAGTACATATATTGACAAGGTGTTGTAACGGTTCAACATGCAAGATTCCAAGAAGGGATTCTTGCCCATGTCACATGGAATCACTCTTTCGAAGAGTGGTTGTCCTTCCAATGAGATTGAGAAGGAACGCATGAGTAGGATTCCCTATGCCTCGGCCATAGGATCCATCATGTACGCCATGTTATGTACTAGACCAGATGTGTCATATGCCTTGAGTATGACAAGCAGATACCAATCCAATCCAGGTGAGAGTCACTGGATTGCTGTCAAGAATATCCTAAAGTACTTGAGAAGAACTAAGGATGCTTTCTTGATATTTGGCGGTGAGGAAGAGTTGCGTGTAAGGGGTTACACTGATGCAAGCTTCCAAACCGATAGAGATGACTTTAGATCACAGTCGGGATATGTGTTTTGCCTGAATGGAGCAGCGGTGAGCTGGAAGAGTTCCAAGCAAGAGACGGTAGCTGATTCTACAACAGAGGCTGAGTACATTGCTGCAAATGGCGCAGCAAAGGAGGCTGTTTGGATCAGAAAGTTTGTTTCTGAACTTGGTGTGGTCCCTAGCATTGCGGATCCAGTGGAGTTGTTCTGTGACAACACTGGGGCGATCGCGCAATCAAAGGAACCCAGATCGCACCAGAAGTCCAAGCATGTGCTCAGGAAGTTTCATCTGATTCGAGATATTATCGATAGAGGAGACGTTCGGATATGCAAGATTCCTACAGATGATAATCTGTCAGACCCGCTTACAAAGCCTCTCACGCAGTGGAAGCATGAAGGGCACACTAGGAGTATGGGCATACGAGATGCGCCAGATTGGCTCTAGTGCAAGTGGGAGACTGTTGGAATAGATGCCCTAGAGGCAATCTAGTTTAGTATGAATTTGTAATTGGCTAGAAATTCATTTATTATTTATTGGATATTTAATATAATGAAGTCCTTAGATTTACAATTGCGTTTTTTATCTTAAATATCCCTAGTCAAGTATAATGATAAAATGGGACAATCATCTATAGACTAGTATGGGGTTGGATTGATATGGAGATATCACGATCCAACACATAGGTGTGCATTACGGAATGTTGCACTGGATTGACCCATCACCAAGAAGGCTACATACACGTTATGTTGAGTCACAAGTGCTTCTCGGGTACAATGGTATTGTCATCCTTAGACTTGAAGTCACTAGATATTCTAGTTGTGGATCATTGTGATCTTGGTAGCGTTAAACGCTACACCGTAACTGGGTAGTTATAAAGGCGTGTACTGGATACAATGAGAAGCAAGCTTAGAGATCGTAGTGGACGTAGAGAGGATTTGCCCCTCCCACATAACGGGAGCAAATATCCAAGGCCACTCGAAGGATAGTGCTTATAGAATGTCTGGCCAGACTCAAATAAATCAATATATGGGATATTGATGTTATTTGCACGAATAAGGCTATTCCATGGATCGAGAAACTAGGGATTGGATATACGAGTGTGACTTGTATGTCTCGTGTCCAATCCGGATATGGAGGCAAAGGGATGAGACAATTACTTGTACAAGGTTGTCTAGATGACTATTCTATTAGTTGGCTAGAATGGATGTTTTGCTAGAAACCGCTCCATATTAGCAAAGAGTTGCTACCAACTAGATAGAACCTATGGGGTCACACGCTATATAGAGTTGTACTAGATTGTGGAATTAATTAATTGGATTAATTAATTAGAAGGATCACTTTGCAAACCCTTGCAAACTTAGTAGGGACTAATTTGCAAGGAAGGGACTAAATTGAATTCTAGTAGGACTAGAATAAGTCCTTTAGGTAGTTAACAAGGAGTTGTTGGACTATATAAAGGACCCTCCTCCTTCCTTCCCTACACACATTATGCTCTAAAGAGAACATAACAAGAGTAGGAGAGAACAAAGGAGAGAGAGAGCAAGCCACAAAGAGGGACGCCGCCCCCTTTGCCGCCGCCCCTTGTCCCCGACGCCACAAAGGGCCGAACCCTCTTTTGGTGTCTCGTTTTGCGTGATTCCTTCACCCTCCTTTCATTCCGGGCTAGCACCAAGGAGATTGGAGATCTAGGAACAACTCTAGGCGTGGATCAACTATAGAGAACGTGACACTATTCGCGTTTGAAGTCATCAAGGAGAACCCAAAGGTGTGTTTATGATTTCTTACCTTCACTATCGTTATGCATCTAGACTTGTGATCCTTGGAGGGTTTTGCATGGTTGTTTGTTTGATTATGCTTCCGTTTGCGCGATCCATGAATCAAAACCCTACACTCATGTTGCTACTGAATCTTAGAGTTCATGGTGCAAAGCATGAGACAAGTCACATCATTATTGTCATCCATAATTTTCTAATGATCCCTCACGGTAGCTAGAACAACATCCTCAGTTGGGGGTTCTGGAATCGATGTGTCCAAGATGTACAACTTCTTTTCTTGCTTGAGAACAATTCTCAAATTTTTTTACCAGTCTAGAAAATTGGATCCATAAAACTTGTCCTTCTCAAGGACAGAACGTGTGGATGATGTCGATGGTTGTTCATTGTTTGCCATTTGAATTCTACTAAATCAGAAATATGAAGTTTTAGTATTTGTGAACAATTAGCTACATTTAACAATGACTAGATTACTAAATATAGCTCCCACCATTTTTTCTCGGATTAATAGCCCTCACCATTAAGGTAAATAAAATATCATATACTTTCTAGTCGCCATGATCCATATTTCACTTCCTCCTTGAGCTCGCTTTGGCAAGTCACCAAAAGATCAGTTATTTAGGTAGAAACACCTTCAAATTTCATCATATTCAACTCTTGGTTCAATTAGGTGAATAACTCCTTATTCTTTATCTATCCCATAGATAACTCCTAATTGTCTTGCCTCTAAGTTTTTCAATCCCATTCAAAAAACCTAGTTGCGTTCAACCTCTTACTTCAAAAATCACACATTACTTGCTTATTCCGCCGCATCACACCATGATGAATTAAATCGCCTTGCTTTGGCAAGCCTGAATTTTATAGACCCTGATCATGATGGGTGTTAAGTAAGAGAAGACAAAACGCAATATTTATCGTTTGACGGATTTCATGTCACTATTAATTGTTTTATTGATCCCATCAACTTGATCTACTTATTTCGATTTAGCAATCCCAAATAAAAGATCCAGCTTGTTTATTATCATCTCGTTAAGTTTTCCATGCATCAACCATACACCATTATAAATAACAAGACAATAATAAATAAACAAGAAAAATAAACGTGGTATGTTTATGGCCCCTAAGGCTAAGATAGTTCCAAGCAAGTGAGAATATCTATAAGCCCTAAAGTGACAAGTTCATCTCCATTTGCGTCCATCTTTAGTCCACGCCTCCTAGCTTGTGCGTTCTTCAAAGTCTTGTGGTTTCTTCAGTCTTTGATCTTGTTCTCCATGTCTTGATTATAATCTATCTATCTAATACTAGCTAGCATCTATACTAAATAGAGATACCTCAGAGGTGAGCGAGAAGACGACACGCAGGCCGTAAATTAATTACACTAAAAAACCAAAACAAACCACAAAAGTAAACATCCACAACCGAGGCCATATCCATCCACCATGCAATAAATCACATAATACAGTTGTAGATAGTGCTTTCTGAGCTGACAGATCTTGGCCACGTGGCAACCATCCAGCACACAATATTGTGCTCCACACACACTGGATCACCAGCCGCGCTGATCCATGTGGGGGCTGCGAGACAGAGCCCTCGCATACCACTGTACGGGACTTGTAGGGACTTAGTGGTTTGGAGGCTAGAGTAAGTCCTGTCGCGTGCGAGCCAAGCCCGCGCGCGACCTTTAGTAACTACTTTGAGAGATTTATGGCACGAGCTCCTTAAACCCGGTCAATCCGGTCAAACCCGGTCAACCCCATAACGGTTCCGGTATTCGCGCATAACGTGCTGTAACGGTCCCTATATATGTGGACGAACGTGCCGTTGTGGTTAAGCTAATTAAGCCGCCATTAATGGGCGCATTAACCACACTGCAACGGTCACATTCTCCGTTATATATAGGACGTTAACCATTCCATACAAAGGAGGACACACTAGCCATACGCGGAAGCTCTGCCAAACCTCTGTCTCTCTCTCAGACATTACTACTGCCTTACTCTCTCCCTACACACAACCTTGTAGGGTTTTGATTCATGGATCGCACAACGGAAGCATAATCAAACATAAACCATGCAAAACCCTCCAAGGATCACAAGTCAAGAGACATAACGATGGTAAGGGTTAGAAATCATAAACACACCTTTGGGTTCTCCTTGATGACTTCAAACGCGAATAGTGTCACGTCTCTACGGTTGATCCACGCCTAGAGGTGAGATCTAGACCCTCCAAATCCATGTGCTAGCTAGGAAGAATGGAGGAGGAAGAAGGGATCGCCAACAATGGAGTGCCAAAGGTGGGGCGGCACCTTTAGGCCGACGGGTAGGGGGGCGGCAATCCCTAAGGGGGTTCGGCCCTCTATGGGACTTGCTCTCTCCTTGCTTTGTTCTCTCCTTTCTTCTATCAAATAGATGTGTGGGTGTGTAGAGAGAAAAATAAGCTAGGAGTGTTCTTTATATAGTCCAACAACTCCTTGTCCTACTACATAAAGAACCCCTCATAATCCTACTCAAGTTCGGATTAGTCCCTTTTTGCAAAATAGTCCTTATCATGTCAATACATGGATTAGTTCTTATTTGCAAATTAATCCTAATCATGTCTCTACATGAATTAGGCCACCTTGGCAAATCCTAATCATGTCTATACATGGATTAGTCCAACTTGCATATTAGTCCTACTAAGTTAGCAAGTTGTTGCGATTTGATCCTTTTAATTAATTAATCACATTAATTAATTATTTCCCATGTCTAGTTCACCCCTATATGGCGTGTGACCCCATAGGTTCTATTTAGTTGGTAGTAACTACTTACTAATATGGAGCGGCCTCTAGCAAGACATCCATTCTAGCCAACAAATAGAATAGTCATCATGACAAACCTTGTGCAAGTAATTGTCTCATCCCTTTGTCCCAATATCCGGATTGGACACGAGACATACAAGTCACACTCGTATATCCAATCCATAGTTTCTCGATCCTGGGAATAGCCTTATTCGTGCAAATAACATCAATATCCTATATTGATTTATTTGAGTCTGGCCAGACATTTTATAAGCACTATCCCTCGAGTGGCCTAGGATATTTGCTCCCGTTATGTGGGAGGGACAAATCCTCTCTACGTCCACTACGATCTCTAAGCTTGCTTCTTATTGTATCCAGTACACGCCTTTATAACTACCCAGTTACGGTGTAGCGTTTAACGCTACCAAGATCACAATAATCCACAACTAGAATATCTAGTGACTTCAAGTCTAAGGATGACAATACCATTGCACCGCGAGAAGCGCTTGTGACTTAACATAACATGTATGTAGCCTTCTCGGAGATGGGTCAATCCAGTATGCCATTACTCCTAATGCATACCCATGTGTTGGATCATGATATCTCCATATCAATCCAACCCCATACTAGTCTATAGATGATTGTCCTATTAATCATTATAATTGACTAGGGATATTTAAGAATATAACACTTATATTCTAAGGACTTCATTCATGTTAACATATCTCCATATCGATAACATAATGAATCGTAAATCCATAAATGTCACAATTAATTGATTGCCTCTAGGGCACAATTCCAACAGTCTCCCACTTGCACTAGAGTCAATCTCCTGCATCATATGCCTATTGATCTAGCGCGGCCCTTCACGCTTACACTGCGTAGGGGCGAGACATATGTTGGCACCTTGCAAATATTCACATCTCCTCCATCAACAATTTGATTGAGATTGAATATTCTGAATAAATGCATCTTATGCATTAATTTACTCAGTCCTCTATGTTAGAATCAGTGACTGAATCTTGCCTGGAACCTTTCCAGCTCACAGTCGCTCCCACTAAGGCAAAACTCAAAACTTGACTTATAATCTGAAATCTTCTTTGTCAGATTTGAAGTTCGCATCACTGTAACCCCTTACAGCAAACTCTTCATATTATCTATTTATCAATAATTCATCCTTAGTGCTTCTCAAGTACTAAAGGATAATATTGACATTTTATCCAGTGACTCTCACCCGGATATGACTGGTATCTTTGTGTCATGCTTTATGACACGTCTGGCCTAGTACATCTCATGGCGTATCTCGTGAATCTAATTCATACGGTCCATTTCCAATCTAATTGGTAAGACAATTAGCCTTCCAAAGACTAATTCCATGTGACATGGGTAAGAATCAATATTCTTTTCACGTTGAACCATTTCAACACCTTTGTCAATTTATGTACTATGACCTAAGCTATACAACCATCCTGATCTACCTCAATAGATCTTCACAAGTTTCTTCGCTTAGGTCTACCATTAGAAAGTCAACTCCCTAGTCAATCTACGTAAGACTGCCAAGTAGGGGCAACATTCCCAATGATTAAGTATGTCTCCACATACAAGACCAGAAAAATAAATAAATAACTGTGCTCCCACTAACCTTCTTGTAAACACAAGTCTCATCTTCAATTTTGATGGAATCAAACTCCTTTGATTACATCATCCATTTGAAGAGTCCAACTCCTAGAAGCTTGATCCAATCTATAAATAGATTGCTACAAGCAAGATGCGAATGGATTTAAGCATCACAATTGGGGAAGATTTCGTCATAGTCTATACTATGAACTCACATGAAATCGCTTTCCTGCCAATTTTTCCTTAAAGGTAATCATATTACCATCCATGTTGGTTTCCTCATAACCCACTTGCACCCTATGGGTCCTACCCTTCAGGTGGTTCCACCAAAGTCTATACTTTGTTGGTATACATGGATTCCATATCGTATCTCATGGCTCCAAGCCATTTCTGAGAGTATGGCCACACGTGGCCATCTCATAGGTTGTAGGCTCATCTTTATGAGCAATATATCACGGGTTATGAGAAATCCTTATTTCTCTAGTCCCTTGACATATCCTACCTGACCTATGAGGTTCTTGTGTTATCTGAGTAGGTTGCTCCACAACACCTTGTGATCCTGCTCATGTTCCATCAAACGGATCAATGTTCCATTGTGGTTCTTGAACTTTTCAAGTTCTACTGTCCTCCCACTGTTTCTCTTAGAGACAATCTCTACCTAGAAACACTGTGGTTCGAGAAACAAACAGTTTTGTTCTCGATTAGGTTGTAGAAATAATATCTTTTCAGAATATTCCACAAAACATTTATCCGACATGGGTTCAAGTTTATTTTGTAAACTCTTTTACATAAACTTCATAACCCCGTAATTTCATGAATGACATACTAGGACACTTCCTAGTCCATATCTCATATGGCGTTTATTCATATTTCGTTTTTGATGGAACAAGGTTAAGGGCGAAATTTGCTGTAATTAGAACATAGCCCCCAAAAGTAAACTGGAAGTTCTGTTTGACTCATCATGGACCGAACCGTGTCCTACAAGGTTCGAACTCTCCTTTTAGACACGCCAAACCCATGTGGCGTGCTAGGTGGAGCGAGTTTTTGGATCATATCCAACACTCCCATAGATTCTTGTCAAACTCTTGGCTCAAGTACTCTCCTCTATGATCCAATCGTAGAGCCCTAATACTTTTGCCAAGTTGGTTCTCTACTTCATTCCTCAATTCTTTGAACAATTCAAAGGATTCTGATTCGTTTCTTCATAAGATACACAAATCCATATTTCTCTGATCCCATCAGTAAATATGATGAAGTACTGAAAACCATCTTTAGCATTTGTGCTTAGTGGACTTCATACATCGATATGTATGATCCCCAAAAGATCATATCTTTGCCTAATAAGTCTTACATGTCTCATATGATTCAATAATCAAATGAGTTCCAGAAATCCATCCTCATGGGGTTCTAGATATGTATCTCTTATTTATGAGGCCTAAACGATAATGCTAAAGATAGTGAAGTTCATATCATTATATGCAAACCTCTAGGTATTAATGTTATAGATGAAATTATCATGATCATGGATATAGAATCCATTTAGACAAAATTGCATTACAATAATGCATACCATAATGAATGGAACAACATTTGTCCTTTTATTATGATATGGAGCTTTCTTGTCCAAACAAGAAACTTTGATAATGTCCCTACTCATAGCTAGGACATGATCGTTTTTGTCTAATTCATGAACAATTTCTTAAAGGTAGAAATAATTCCCTACGGCTTTTCAGCAACCCTTTGCTTCATAGCCCCACGTGTAGGATTATTTCTTCCTTATCCAATTGTCTTCGTCTCTTGAGATCCTCCACATTTCTATAAATGTGAGATCCTCATCTAGTATCATATACTTATGATGATGAGATAGACACATTGATTTATATAACAGAAATACCCAAATTGGAATTCATAATTCCATTATTACTTACTTCCATGTACTTTGGGTAGTCTCTCTTCCTCTACACCGCCTATGGGACTTCGAGGCAACTTGGTTTTAGCAACAGGCTTGCTTTATACCCATGGGGTCGGCGCAAACTATTTGCCCTTACCCATGTTGTTATCCATTAACAATTTTGCCCATGCCCATTATTAGTGTTTTGTTTTAGTGATTTTTCAATCATATTGAGTAAATCAATTTCAAAACAAAACTATAATTGCAACCAATGCAATTCTTGGTCCACTTGGGTGAATAACCTTTTATTCTTTATCTATCTCATAGATAATGCATATTCACTAATGTTTCAAACATATTGAATTAGTATATTTGCATAACCCAAAGTGGAGCAACACTTCAAACCTTTCATGTCTAGTTAGCTTCTTTTAACGTATGATCATATCATACACCTCCATGTTCTTATCTTGCTTCCAAAGCTCAGAGTCCATGGCAACTAACATGAGGCAAGTTACATCCAAAGAACCATTCTTTGATGTTCCTTTCCATTAGGTTTTAATGTGTTTTGGTAGTCGGTAGGAAGAGAGCTTTATGTTCTACTATTTACAACAATTTCCTTTTATTTGAGAACGATTCTCATTTTTATACCAGTCTAGAAGAAGATAAAGTCGCGTTTTTATTTGTTTAATGCCATGGGTATTCAACATAATAGGAATATGCAAAGTTTGTGACGTATAACTATATTCAACAAGGATTTAAATTGTCAAATATAGCTCCCACTATTTTACTTCGGATTAATAACCCTCAAGATATTAATGCGGAAAATATCCTTATATTTTCTAGTGGGCCAAGATCCATCTTTTTCATCTCCTTATGAGCTTGCTTTGGCAAGTCACCCATAATTCGACTACTTCTTAGGTAGGAACAATTCCAATTGCATCTCATATGCAACTCTTGGTTCAATCGGGCAAATAACTCCTTATTTATCCATCCATATGGATAATCCCAATTGATTGCCTCTAGGTTTCTTAATCATATTAATAGCCTAGTTGTGTTCAACCTCTTACCTAAACAATTGCACATTGTTACGTGCCATCGCATTCCATCATTATGAACCAAGTCGCCATGCTTTGGCACGCACGAACTTGATAAATAATGATGATCATGAGTGTTTAAATAACGAGAAGGCAAGAACACAATATTTGAATTTTGAGGGATTTTGAATTCAATTTTAATTGCTTTTGTTGATCAATATCAACTGATCTATCTATTTGAGTTTGGGCACAACTCCAAATAATAGATCCGGGTTGTCTAATTATCTTATTATCCTAATTGCATGCATCATCCATACACCAACCACACAATAATAAGACAATAAAATAAACAACCACAAAACAGAAATTAAACGTGATGTGGATATGGCCTTTTCTAGACTAAGATAATTCCAAGCCAATGGAATTATCTATGAAC
The DNA here is from genome assembly GCA_023055425.1 of Linanthus parryae. NCBI lineage: Eukaryota > Viridiplantae > Streptophyta > Magnoliopsida > Ericales > Polemoniaceae > Linanthus > Linanthus parryae. The sequence goes on from JALGPY010000001.1 coordinate 94,897,618, forward strand.
CCTAAAACAAACACATCTCCATGCGTCTTGATCTTTTGGTCCATCCTTCATAGTCTTGTGGAATGCTCCATGCTCCATCTTTTGTGGCTTCTTTGGCTTTGGGCTTCTTTTCTCCAATCTTGGCTAACAATCTACTTTATCTAGCACTAGCTAACTTCTATATTAAATAAAATAAATCTCACAAGTTGAGAAAAAAAACGGCACGCAGGCCATAAAACCCTAATTAATTATTACAATTAATTGATCAGCTCGCAGGCCGTAAACCAAACCACAAAAATTAAACATCCACATCAAACCACATCCTAAGGCCATATCCAATCACCATGCGAATTGCACATAAACAGTTAAAATCCAATTTTAACGCGCTTGGTCAATTTTAATTGATTTTAGGATATTCTAGGGTTAAAACGGTCCAAGGGCCCAACAATCCAATTGCCCGGGCCCAAAAAGGTGAACCGCAAGGCCCTAGGGCCGGCCGGCCCCTAGCCCACGCGGCTAGGCCGCGGGCTAGGGCTGCCCCGGCCCCTAGGGCGGCCTTGCTTGGGCGGCAAGCAAGGAGGGGCGGTCCCCTAGGGGGGCCGAACCTCCTTTGGGAGTTGTTTCCAAAACAACTCCCTTGCTTGGTGCCCAAGTTTGGTTGTTTCCTTGTATGGAAAGAACTCCTTCTTCCCCAAGGATGCCCAAACCCTAGATCTAAGATCCTAAAATTTCTCAAACTCACCAATTCATGCATCCAATGCAAAAATTGGGTCTTGTTATGATTAATTATTGACAAATTGCATCCCATGCTTGATTTGTCTTGTTTTACGCGATAAACAATCAATTTAAGGTGTAAAACAACTAAAACGTAACACATAAACCACGTTTATGCTCTACGACCTGTGGCTCTGATACCACTGTAGGGTTTTGATTCATGGATCGCACAACGGAAGCATAATCAAACATAAACCATGCAAAACCCTCCAAGGATCACAAGTCAAGAGACATAACGATGGTAAGGGTTAGAAATCATAAACACACCTTTGGGTTCTCCTTGATGACTTCAAACGCGAATAGTGTCACGTCTCTACGGTTGATCCACGCCTAGAGGTGAGATCTAGACCCTCCAAATCCATGTGCTAGCTAGGAAGAATGGAGGAGGAAGAAGGGATCGCCAACAATGGAGTGCCAAAGGTGGGGCGGCACCTTTAGGCCGACGGGTAGGGGGGCGGCAATCCCTAAGGGGGTTCGGCCCTCTATGGGACTTGCTCTCTCCTTGCTTTGTTCTCTCCTTTCTTCTATCAAATAGATGTGTGGGTGTGTAGAGAGAAAAATAAGCTAGGAGTGTTCTTTATATAGTCCAACAACTCCTTGTCCTACTACATAAAGAACCCCTCATAATCCTACTCAAGTTCGGATTAGTCCCTTTTTGCAAAATAGTCCTTATCATGTCAATACATGGATTAGTTCTTATTTGCAAATTAATCCTAATCATGTCTCTACATGAATTAGGCCACCTTGGCAAATCCTAATCATGTCTATACATGGATTAGTCCAACTTGCATATTAGTCCTACTAAGTTAGCAAGTTGTTGCGATTTGATCCTTTTAATTAATTAATCACATTAATTAATTATTTCCCATGTCTAGTTCACCCCTATATGGCGTGTGACCCCATAGGTTCTATTTAGTTGGTAGTAACTACTTACTAATATGGAGCGGCCTCTAGCAAGACATCCATTCTAGCCAACAAATAGAATATTCATCATGACAAACCTTGTGCAAGTAATTGTCTCATCCCTTTGTCCCAATATCCGGATTGGACACGAGACATACAAGTCACACTCGTATATCCAATCCATAGTTTCTCGATCCTGGGAATAGCCTTATTCGTGCAAATAACATCAATATCCTATATTGATTTATTTGAGTCTGGCCAGACATTTTATAAGCACTATCCCTCGAGTGGCCTAGGATATTTGCTCCCGTTATGTGGGAGGGACAAATCCTCTCTACGTCCACTACGATCTCTAAGCTTGCTTCTTATTGTATCCAGTACACGCCTTTATAACTACCCAGTTACGGTGTAGCGTTTAACGCTACCAAGATCACAATAATCCACAACTAGAATATCTAGTGACTTCAAGTCTAAGGATGACAATACCATTGCACCGCGAGAAGCGCTTGTGACTTAACATAACATGTATGTAGCCTTCTCGGAGATGGGTCAATCCAGTATGCCATTACTCCTAATGCATACCCATGTGTTGGATCATGATATCTCCATATCAATCCAACCCCATACTAGTCTATAGATGATTGTCCTATTAATCATTATAATTGACTAGGGATATTTAAGAATATAACACTTATATTCTAAGGACTTCATTCATGTTAACATATCTCCATATCGATAACATAATGAATCGTAAATCCATAAATGTCACAATTAATTGATTGCCTCTAGGGCACAATTCCAACAAACCTAACTCTTCCTGTGCTATTTCTGATCCTCTACTTGCGGTGTACACGGAGGTCTCCCCGCCGGAATCTCTTGTGCACATTTTGGTGAACCCGACGTGAACCTACCAGCAAAAGCAACCATGTCTCAGGAGGATGATGTCACTAACAGATCGCCTTCCACCGAAGCCGCCTCAGGAGAGGAGGCCCGCCGCACTCCTACGGCCACCGGTGACGCCCCGACGCTAGAGACCTTGGATGCTACCATCCAAAGTCAGGGAAAAGCTCTCAAAGCTCAATCTGCGCAGCTAGAACGGATCATGGCCGTCTTGGGCACTCTTGCGCCAAACCCTTCACCAGCCACCGCTGTTTCTCCGGGAGGAGGAGCCCCCACCACTCCAGGACTGGGAGTGTCAACCACACCTCCCAACCCTAATCTGCAGACTCCACCGGCGACTACGCAGCTACCTTCAATTCAAGGGTCAACAGCTCAAATGTTGCCTCTCACTGCTCATACTCCTCAACCTCCGGCCCTGGTACCTAACCCGGCTTCGCAGTATCCCTTGCCTCCTCCAACGGCAATCTGGGGCAATGCGAATGACCAATATGTCCCCAATCCTCCGGTGGCATACGTGTCGCCTCCGCCTGCGGCAACCCCTCCTCCTGTTACCGAGGGAAACATTCATGAATGTATGACGTCCCTACAGAAGCGCATGGACACTATTCTGTCTCACCAATCATTCGCGGATACCATCATCCCGAAGCTAGACAATGATCCACCTATCCCGCGAGAGATCTATCTCATGCCTAACCCGGTGGGGTGCAAGGCTCCTAAGTGGGACAAGTTCGAAGCTGTCAAACGAACGCTCATGAACATGTCATGCGTTTCATCGATGTCATGGGGCCATATGGAGCCGATCCCAAACTGCTGAAGCGAGAATTCCCAAAATCCTTGGGGAACGTAGCGTACAAGTGGTACAGAACGTTGGAGGCCGGATCCGTGAAGACTTGGGACGACATGGTCCAAAAGTTCTACACCAAGTTCTTCCAAATGGAAGAAAAGGTTACAATGATCCACCTCTCGCGGATGTATCAGAAGCGCGAGGAGGACGGGATAACTTTCATCAAGAAGTTCAAGGCGAAGTCCTTGGAATGCAAAGATCCGATGCTCGAAAGTCGGCTCGTAGAGATATGCCTGCAGTGCATGCGAGATGAATACAAAGGTATGCTCATCAACCTGCAAACGCCCACGTTTTCAAAACTAATCGAATGCACGAAGAACATCGAGCCTATAGTGGAGAGGCAGAAGAAGAAAAACGCTCCGGAGCGATCCTCGAGCGGTACTACCTACAAGATTGGGAGATTCAGTTACAAGAGGGGACGCGAAGCTGAAGTCAATGCAGTTTCACCCCAGAAACAGGCGAAGATTGTGAACTTCGACGCACCACCTCTGCCATGTTCGGTGGAAGAAGCTAGCGACCTCTGCAGGCAGTGGCGCAAGGACGGTGTCCTACTGCCGCTCGAGAAGGCACCCTCCAAGGAGATGGTGAGGGACCCGAAGTGGTGGGAGTACCACGGCAAGGTCATGCATCCCACAGCGGATTGTAAGAAGCTCAGGATTGTATTTAGCCAAAAGATGAAGAACGGCGAGCTGATCGTCAGCGATCACAGGAAGGATGTGCGCAACAATCCACTTCCTGCCCATGCGGAGCAAGACTCGAAAGGTAAAGAGATCGCCATGATCTCGATTGTGGATCTGGAAGAGGTCGCAGAGGATGGTCTACCCATCATTGCCGAATTCCATGATGATGAGGACTACAGCATAGACACGGAGGACGAACGTGCCGACCGGATGAAGGGGTCGCACGGTTTTAGTAGATTCTTTGACGAGATGAACTTCTCAGAAAAATGCCGGACAGAAATGACGAAAGCAATCTTGAGGATAGCAGAGGACTACGAGGAGGATCTTTTAGTCTCCAATGGGAAAGTCATCCGGGCGTCTCGCCCTACAGAAAAGATAATGACCTTTTCCGCCAGCGACAAAAAGACAGATGCGAGCCACCAGAGGCCTCTGTATGTGACGGCCATCATCAATGGCGTCGAGTTCAAAAGAGCATTCGTCGATGGAGGAGCAGCGGTCAACGTCGTTTCGCTCCACACACTGAAGCTAGCCGGGATTCCCGAGTACAAGATTGTCAGGCGTCCATCCCCGCTGATGGGATTTGGAAGCGACTCAAAAATGACGATAGGATGGATCCGCTTGGGTGTCCAGATCGGCAAAATCAAGTGCTCAGCGAAGTTCTATGTCATAGATGCGAACACCACGTATCACATGATCATAGGTCGAGCCTGGATTCATCGCTTTGACGCGGTTCCTTCAACAGCTCACCAAGTCATGAAAGCTATCTGGAACGACAGAATAGTCGAGATACCGACTTCAACAAATCCATTCAACCTGGATGAAGCACATCTCAGCGAGGCGGTGTGGTTCACCGAGATGGCGGACGAACAAACACCGGGACCATTCAACCCTACTCCTCTACCCCTATGGGAAGATATCAAGGATCAGTCACCTGCGGGAGTGATGGTGACAAGGGAAGATGCCAAAGAAAAGCCGCCCACGCGGGAAGAGGCGCCGCGGATCGCCTACCAGCGAAAGAACGTGTATACTCTGAAGAGAATAGCAAAGCATGACCCCAAAGGCAAGGAGATAGAGAGTTTCTACGCCAACGGGAAGAAGTGCTATCGCATATGAAGGTGCGCGGGGATGTCCTCACGCGGGCATGGGGATATCCCGGAGCAAATCAACCAAATCGAGCAGGTTATGGTAACAGAAAAACCAATGCAGAGCACTCCAGACGAGAAGCTCAAGGAAGCACCCGAATGTATGGAAGACAAACCCAGACCGCAAAAGCAAGAGCTAAAGGAGGTATTCCTAAGCCCGAACGAAGAAAGGAGAATGCCAGTCTTTCTAAGTGCGGACCTCACAAGCGAAGAGGAGAAAGGACTGCTACAGCTCCTCACTGAATACAAGGACGTGTTCGCATGGGAGTATGATGAGATGCCCGGTCTGGACACAAGTATCACTATGCACCGTTTAGACATCATTCCGGGGTCTAAGCCGGAAAAGCAGAGCACAAGAAGCTTCAGGCCGGAACTTAACGTGAAGATCAAACAGGAGATTGTCAAACTCCTGGACGCCAAGTTCATAGAGCCGAATCATCATCCCACATGGCAGGCCAACATTGTGCCAGTAGTAAAGAAGAACGGACAGCTTCGCATCTGCGTGGATTTCCGGGATCTCAATCGTTTCTGCCCAAAAGACGATTTTCCGCTCCCCAACATTGATCTGCTTATTGATTCAAAAGCGGGTCATCGCATGTTCAGTTTCATGGACGGCTTCAGCGGGTACAACCAGATCAAGATGGACCCTGAAGATGCGCGGAAAACTGCATTTATCACTCCAGTGGGGGTATTCAACTACACGGTGATGCCGTTCGGTCTCAAAAACGCGGGTGCAACCTATCAACGGGCCATGATGGCCCTGTTCCACGACATGATGCACAAGGAAGTGGAATTTTATGTGGACGACCTGGTGGTTAAATCCAAGCAGGAAGCAGATCATCTGGCAGATTTACAGAAAGTATTCAATAGATGCAGACGCTTTCAACTGAAGATGAATCCCATGAAGTCCGCATTCGGGGTAACATCAGGGAAGTTCTTGGGATGCGTAGTGCATCGCCAAGGAATCGAGCCCGATCCTGTGAAAGTATCAGCCATCACTGGCATGACGCCGCCACATAACCAAAGTGCCTTGAAGACATTTTTGGGAAAGCTATCATATCTGCAGAGATTCATCCCGGCGATTGCCGAAATCACCTGCTGTTTTAGTGCCCTTCTCAAGAAAGATGCCGCATATAGCTGGACTCCGGAGCACGAAGCTGCGTTCGGGAAACTAAAAGAGCTACTAACGTCTTCAAAAATAATGATCGCACCTCAATTGGGATCACCACTTCTGCTGTATCTGACGTCAACGAGGAAGTCCATAGGAGCACTCTTGGCTCAGGAGTACGAGGGCCAGGAAAGGCCCATTTACTACATCTCTCGCATCGTGCAGCCCGCCGAATCAAGGTACACGGACATCGAGCGTCATTGCCTTGCCCTGTTCTTCGTGATAGAGAAGTTGAGACACTACTTTGCGTCACACAAAGTGGTAGTGGTCACCAAGAGTGATCCCATACGATATCTTCTGACTCACACCACTCCTGGGGGAAGATTGGCGAAATGGTATATGACCATCTCTCAATACGATATCACATGCGTGCGACCGCGAGCGATCAAGTCGCAGGCGGTGGCGGATCAGTTGGCACAGTTCCCCGATAACAGCCACGAGCCCGTGATCGAAGAAGAATTTGAGGGACCTGAAATATACGCAGTCGATGTACCCTATTGGACGCTCCATTTCGACGGTTCGTCAACAAGGAAATGTAGAGGCATTGGGATAGTCTTGACCAAGCCAGATGGGGAGGTCATACAGATGTCCGCAAAGCTCGACTTCGCAGTCACCAACAACGAGGCAGAATATGAAGCCCTCGTAGCGGGACTGCGTGCAGCGAAGGCTTTGGATGTAAGCAACCTGACGGTCATGGAGGACTCCAAGCTAATTGTCAAGCAGGCCTCGGGCGAGTACGGTTTGAAGGAGATAAATCTTCTGTCCTACCGGACTTTGGTACAAAAGCTGGTACAGCAATTCTGCGACGTTAGGTACGAGCACAAGCCCCTAGCAGACAACAGGCATGCAGATGCTTTGGCCACCTTGGGATCCAAAGTTAGTACAGACAAATGTCCCGCAAGAATCTCGATCGAAGTGCGAACATCGTCGGCGTTGACAGAAGACGCGTGCGACGATGAACACATGGATGATGCGGACTGGAGAAAAGCAGTCTTACGAGCCATCGCAGAAGGCACAAGCAGCGAGAGCTGGGCACTCACGAAGGGGTACTGCATACATGACAACACCCTTTACTAAAAGGGCCCTGGCGGAATACTTATGCAATGCGTCTCCGAGCAAGAGGGACAGCTGCTGTTAGAGAAGATTCACCAACATGCTTGCGGAGAAAGCGAGGTGTCAATCTATCGGAAGGCTCAGAGATATGGCATTCATTGGCCAAGACATGTCAACAGCCGCGGCACTGATACAAGGGAAGTGCGAGAGTTGCGCACTGATCAAGGATTCTTTACTCATTGCTCTAACCGATGATGATGCGGATTGGAGGAAACCACTCTTTGATTTTCTCACCCAGGGCACCTTACCCGAATCGAGAAAAGAAGCCGAGAAATTGAAGAGGAAAGCATCTCGATACGTAGTACAAGAAAACCTGCTTTGGCGAAGAGGCCATGAGGGCAACTTGCTGCGATGTCTAGACAGCAGGGAAGCACAAGAGGTCATGGACCTTTCTCATCAGGTGGAACACCAGGGAGGTGCGAAATTATGTAGGCAACTCCTCTCAATTGGATACTTCTGGCCCACTATGGAGGCCGATTGCCGCACCAAGGTACGACGCTGCCAGGAGTGTCAATTCAAAGGTAACCTAGTGCACGCTCCTGCTGTAGATCTACATGCATTGGGAACGCCATGGCCATTTCACACATGGGCGTTGGATTTCATTGGTCCCATCCGACCAACTTCGCATGGGAATCATTTTATTCTCACAGCAACTGAGCTGTTCACCAAATGGGTGGAGGCGATACCACTAAAGACGGCAAATGCGCTAGATGTGGTCAATTTCATCCAAGAAAACATCATATGCAGGTTCGGAATTCCCAACACCATCCTTTCAGATAATGGTACTCCTTTTGTTAATCGCCAGGTGGCTGCGAAGCTGGCAGAATACAACATCAGGCAGATATGCTCCACCCCCTATTACCCGAAAGGGAACAGGCAAGCCGAAGCGACCAACAAAACGTTGTTGAGGATCTTGAGCAAGATGGTTGCAGATGACCACAAGAAGTGGGCTGATTCTCTAAGCATAGCCCTGTGGTCTTACCGGACTTCTCCAAGGACACCCACAGGGGTCTCACCATTCCTCCTATGCTATGGGGCTGAGGCCGTGGTACCTGCGGAGGTGAAAGTTAATTCGGCAAGGTTGGCCTTCCACGCATTGTACGACAATCAACGCGATCATGACTTAGTCTTGCTGGAAGAAAAGCGAGAGCAAGCTAAAAGGACCAACAAACGATATCAGGAAAGGATTGCTCGTGCGTAAAATAAAACAGTCCAACGAAGAGACTTCGCGGTTGGGGATTTAGTCTTGCGCGCATCTGACCATTGCATGCGAGAGGCGGCTCACCCGAAGTTCGCAGCCAATTGGGAAGGGCCTTTCGAAGTCACAGAAGTCTTTGAAAGTGGCTACTGCAGCATACGGAGGTTGCACGGAACGACCTCAACCCCAAGCTCAGTCAACATGCGCTGGATTAAGAAGTACTATCCTTGACTTCTCTCATTTTATGCGTTTTATTACAACGTTGCCTTATGCCCTGTATAGCTATGATTCGCACAATCTTCTCTCCCATATGAGAGAATTGTAAGCTCATCTCTCCCATATGAGAGCACTATAATAAAAGGCTTCTATTAAATGAGAAGAACTTCATACTTCTAGCTGTTTATATTGCTTCATTTAGTTTGTTATTACTGTTAGCAATGGGCTATCCGCCGCGATAGCAACTTATTCGAATGTGATCTCAAATGATCTTTTAAGCCTATCTGTCACGATAGCAACCTGTGCAAAATGCGATCTTAATTGATCTTTTAAGCCTATCTGTCACGATAGCAACCTGTGCGAAATGCGATCTTAATTGATCTTCTAAGCCTATCTATCACGATAGCACCCTATGCAAATGCGATCTTAATTGATCTTCTAAGCCTATCTGCCACGATAGCAGCCTATGCAAATGCGATCTTAACTGATCTTCTAAGCCTATCTGCCACGATAGCAGCTCATGCGAAAAATGATCTTAATTGATCTTCTAAGCCTATCTGCCACGATAGCAGCTCATGCGAAAAATGATCTAAATTGATCTTCTAAGCCTATCTGCCACGATAGCAGCTCATGCGAAAATGATCTTAATTGATCTTCTAAGTCTATCTGATACGATAGCACCTCATGCGAAAATGATCTAAATCGAGCTTTTAAGCCTATCTGTCACGATAGCAGCCTATGCGAACATTATCTTTAATGATCTTTCAAGCCTATCTGCCGTGATAGCAGCGTTATACAAATGCGATTTAAAATTCGTTCTTAAGCCTGTCTATTGTGATAGCAACATCATGCAAAATGATCTTAAGTGATCTACAAAGGCCTATCTGATGTGATAGTGCCTGCATTTTAATCTGGGGCAAAATCACAAGCCTATCTGCCAAGATAGCAAAGCTGCGCGAACATGATCTCGAACGATCTAAGAACATATCTGCGAATCTATGCGACAGATAGCAAATACAAAGTGTGTATATAGCACTACAGAAGGCGAAATCTACCAACACGCGTGCGAAATTGTAATTTGTTGTAACAAAACAGCAAATCATACAAAGCAATTATCATTATGAGTCAAAAGGACTTACAATTTATCTGTCTAGCTAGCAGCTTACAAGCGAAAAAGCTCAAATCTAACTGCGCAGCCAACATGGCTTACAATGCATTCAAAAAGTAACTTACAAGCGAGAAGTTACACATCGAGGGAATCCTAACTGAGAAAGGGATGAACCTAACGGTCCTAACACCGGCTATGCGATACGCAGATCTACGGCCAAAGATCTGTAGCAAGTAGGATGCTTCTGCGAAGAGATCAACTCGCCATTTGCTACATCCCTAGCAGCAAGATCTGGGTGACGCTGCGTCCAAGACCCCAGGATCTGACAAGGCCTCTGTCTGATCAAGATATGTACCAGAGGAACCACCTGTTCCGGCGTATGCAGTCGTGCGAAACAGGGGAGCAGTCATTCCTCGGGTACTGGGCTCCTTGTCCAGATAGACAAGCGCATTGGCTCGCCATTCTGAGTTCAAGAACGAGGAGGCAAGAAATTCTCTTCCGGGCATGCTGGAGGAGAATCCCGCCGTTCATTACGAGTCGGTAGCAAGGTCAGTACGGCGCTGCACCTCGCCGGGAGGCGGCCGGAAACATGACCTGCAAACATAATAGACGAAGAAAATTCTTCGAACAAACATGAGGTATTATCTCCATCTTCTTTATGATGGTTATAAAGATCAATAAGCCTTATGAAGCGGATCTTGGAAGCTATATTTATAGCACAAAGTGCAAACTCAGGTTTCACAACTTGGAGTTGCCATGAATCAACGAAAAACAAGCGTTGAGGCCAGCAGTCGTAAGGACTCACGGCAAAGCACATTTTTGGGATGAAGAACCCAAATGGCAGAAGGCAGGGTTTATATAGACCTTGTGGAGACTCTTCAGTTGCCTAAATGAGTCAGCAGAATTTGAAAAGAGGGTAAGCATCAATCACTTACGCCTTGAAAAGCGGTAACAATCAATTACCCTACTAAAGGCTACGACGATTCAGTTGCGTATCCTAATTAATGACGGATGGTCATGATTCGGATGGACTTCCCAAGGAAAGCGTGCTTATCTAATGAGAAATTAGCGCGAAAATCAAGGCAGAATATCAATTGCTGATGTCATGAATTGATATGCACAGAAATATTCTAGCAAATCCCGGAAAGGGCAAAACGGGCACTTCGATTCTTAAAAAAAAAATGGGGGAGAAACCCTAGCAACATTACATCAATGTTTCAGCTATTTGTTTGCTACTTTTCAAATTCAAAAATCAAAGTAAACCCTTGATCAAGGAGTCATGAGGGGTGAACTGACGGCTCAGATTCTCCACCTACTCCACTTCCTGCTTCAACTGCTCGCACTTGGCATTCATCTCACGATAGAGCTTCATAGCCTCTTCAACCTTTTGCTTTTGCTGCTCCACCTTCTGCTTTTCAGCTGCGAGGTTTTCGTGGCCGCGTTTCAAAGTTACGGCCGCGCGAATCAGGGTAACTCTTTTGACAAGAAACTTGAATCTCAGCCTGCCTTGAACTTTGGCGAGAAGACTTTGGCACATGCCAAAAAGCAATTCGGCACTCTGAGGAGAAATGGTCGCAGGTGTGGCCGCGGACAGCTGTTCCAAAATACAGATGGCTTCGGAAAGAAACAACCTCCTGTCAAAGGGCCCTATCTCCAGAGATCTCGCAAATGACTAGGGATAGGTGAGGCGCATCCGAACTAGCCAGTCCACATCGGCTTGCTTCAAACCTGAAGCAATATTAAAGCTAAGTTATACTATCAAATTTGCAAATGAAAAGCTTGAAATGCAAACAGCAAACCACGACTTACCAGTTCCTTCAAGGATCTCACGAAGAGAAGGAATGCGCATTGCTGGGGTGGTTGAAGACTGTCCTCGTTCCATAGCCCTCCTGTCAGCTGCGAGCTCTAACTCCTCATAGTTAGGAGGAAGAGTATAAGCCGCACCAATTGCGATCGAAGCCCCGACCTGCGAGCCCCAAAAGCTCCATGCAGGAAGAGGTTCCGCTGACTCAGTCGTCGCTGAAGGCGTAATGGCAGCCGAAGTTGCTTGGCGAGGGACACTTTCAGATGCAGTAGCATCAACAGTACTTGTTCTTATTCCCTCAGCACCAGCATGGGCATCTTCCTCCATTAGCACAGTGTCAGCCTCGACATCATCAGAAAGTTCGATGATGTCCTCAAAAGGCTCTCCTGCATATTCAGCAGCTGCGACGGGCTTCTCGGTATGAGAACTCGGAACCGGGACATAGGACGCAGAACGTTGACTCCTTTGCTCCAACATGGGTTCATCAGCATTGCCTGCGATACAAAATGCGATAGTATGAGGTAACTTATATCATATGATAATTTATTATCTTTGCTAAGCTAAGAGCAAGCACCTCCACGCGAAGGTGGGATTGCAGTATCCTCGTCATACACTAAGGACGTGGAACCTTGCCCTACTAATGTGTCCTCATTAAGCATGCCTTTAAGATGAGCGTGACCTGGGGCGCGAAGAAACCAGTCATGATTCTGTTTTGAGTTGCTAAAGCCTAGTTTATGCATTTCGTTCAAGTGATTACCTGAGGGTTCACCGCACTTGCCTACTAGCCAGCGGCGAATGTCAGCTTTTGACACACCATGCTTTAATGCACCAACAATAACGTCTCGATAAGTTACTGCGAGATTAAAGATCTCACCTTCATTGCCGCCTGCGATTTCTTCAAAATCTGCTTGGGCTTGCTCCAAAGCTGCTGCATCCTCTTCTGGAGCCACATCCTCCTCCTCAACTTGAGGAGCCATCTCTTCGGGAAGAACGTCTTCCTCTTCAACTGGACGCACTAAGTCGTCAACATGCTGTTCTTCGAGGCTTCTCTGCCTCACACGCTCGAGCTCCTCCTCTTCTCGCTGTCTTCTCCTTTCAGCATCTTCCGCAACTGTCTTCCTAGACTCGGCGAGAACGTCCTCGCTTATGGGTTCGTCAGAAATACCAGAATGAGCATCCCTCTTCTGCCTCTTGGCTAAAAGACCGCTGATGGTCTCATCATCATCATCATCTGCGAAGAAACGATTGGTTCAAAATCAAGTTGTAAAAGAGTTAAGATAATGAGAAAGGAAGCGCGATGGAGATACCTCCTGATTCTTCCTCATGTATCACATTTGCTCTTTCTTCTTCTTCATCACCTTCTCTTGGCCCCCGCCTCTCCTCTTCTTCCTCCTGGCCGAATGGAACGAAGGTCTCTACTGCGAGCTCCTTCCGCGCTTTACTAGGCATGCGACCTTTGCCTTTGTCCTTGGAAGAAAGGGACCTCGCTTGAGGGGAAGTTGGGGCGCTTCTAGGGGAAGAAATTGTAATTCCCTTTTGCCTGGGTCTCTTCGCTCTCGGCGCGGCAGTCGCTGGAGGAGACGGATCATCTCTGGGTGGAGACGAGGCCGGAGCATTGTCTATCAGCGAGTCAGCAAAAGCATTCATGACCTCGCGAATCCTGGTTTCGACCTCGGGATCCATCCTTGATGCCAGCAGGAACGACTGTCCTTGTCTTCTTGTGGTAACAATGGTGTTAACCAGCGATTTGGAACGATCACCAGATGCAAACCTCCGCACGTGGCACTACAGCAAGCAGTGTAGAATTAGGTTGTCAATATGTTGAAGTAAAGAATCTTAGCGCATGCGGAAAAAAAAAGCAGCTTACCTTAGCGAAAGTCTCGCTATATCTGATGACATGCGAGTCGCCTTTCCTAACTGCGGCGATCTTTTCATCCAGAATGATGGCAGGGCACAAATGGTTCTCATGATCCAACAATGAGTAGCAACCATATTCAGACTCGTCCAGACTGCAATTGGGGCGAAACGGAAAAGAGTTTCTTTTGATCGTAGGAGCTCTGCTTGGCTGGGGGGCCGACTGTGTCTCAAATCTCGTCTGCTGAGCGTTCCCGTATGCGAGCCAGTTTTTGGAACAACCGCCCTCACAGTTACCTGCAGGTTGCTCAAAGGGAAGATTGCTCATGAAGACTGTTTTGCACTCCTCTGTCAACAAACGCTTATAGCAGCCTCTGATAATAGACTGTGGCCAGATTGATGGTGCCACTGCATCAAAGCCGAACTGGGGAGAAACGCGAGTGGGGTCGACATCCACGGTAATCCTCTCATACCTCGGCGCGAGCTCACGAATATGCTCTGCGAGAGCAGGAAGGGAACCTCGCAGACACCAGCAAAAGAATTCGCGATAGCGCTCATGGAAATGTTCTCCATCTTCGAAGAGGAGCTCTTCCGAGAAGACAATACCCTTAGAAGGATACAGCTTTGGAAACCATCGCACGTTTTCAATACGCATGGCATAGGGCCTGGCTATGAACTCTCGCCGATTGTCGCATATCAGACTCAAAACGCACTTGGTATTGTTTGTTCCGAACCACCTTGCAGCTCTGCCGCTGTTACGCTCCTCCACCGCGCCTGGGGGACACCATTTGTTGGGCTTAGAAGCAGTCGGAGCATAGGAAGGCCATCGCTCAAAGACCCACATCGTCAAGAAAGCAATGTTAACAAAAGTCAGTATGTCGAGACGGCCACGCGATTCTTTCATGGCCACAACTAGCTGATCCAGTCTGTAGTACAGCATGCCCAAGACCAAGGGTCCGAGTGCGACTTTCTGGCCAAGGGCCAGTTTCACAGCAAGCGGCAGAACGTGATAAAAGACCCCATCGTGCGGGTGACCATCGATTAAGTACCTCGACAGCCAGGCACAGAGGAAAGCACAAAGGGTCAAGTGATAGCCTTTACCTTCCACGTAGTTCTTGGCCTCTGGGTCTTGACTCAGAAGCTTCTTGGTAATGCTGCTGTTCGCGTAATCACGGAAGAAGTACTGCACCCATTTATTCCAAGTATTCTTCGCAGATGTGTCAACTAACTGCCAGTCAGGAAGGGCTTTTGTAATGGTCCACCGGGTGGATTCTTTACCTCTGACAAGCACTCCTCCATCTGCGTGTATAAAGCAATCTCCGCATCCGTCCTCAAGGGACTCAAGGGGTCCACCTCACCCATGGGAGACAGATCATACAGCATGTGCACGTCCTCGAGCGTGGGGGCAGCCTCGAACTCAGCAAAGTGAAAAGTGTGAGTCGCAGGTGAGTAGCGAGAAAGAAGGTTTAGAAGCATGGACTGGTCCAGATTCACAGCAGCACCCTTCATAGCACGAACGGCGAAGTATACGCCGGCCTCATTAAGAGTCACAGCATGATTGGTCAACACATGGTCAATCCACTCATCCATGTAGTCCAATTTCTGGACAAAAGCTTGGGTGGAAATTGCAGCATACGGGAAGTACCCATTTTCGATTCCCAATCGAACCACGTCCTCGGAGCCAATCAAATCAAGCAAGGCCGAGTTAAGTGGAGGAGTTAATGTTAGCAATCCCTCATTGGGGAAAGAAGCAGGCAGTTTCTTTGCCTTAACCCTCGCGTGGTAGAAGTCTTTGCCACCCAGATAGGGGGCTTTTCGCCATAGAGCTTGCGGAAGATCAGGTATTCCTTCGTCCTCCTTGGTGGGTCTAGTTCCTTTTGTCTTTGCCATTCCTGCGGAAAAGAAAGAAAAAAGGGGGGAGAAATATGCCACACTTCGGTTTGAATTTCGAGATTCAAGATCTATGGGAAGAAAGATGAACAGTTTCTGGTATCGATCTCAGAAATTAGAGATTGGAATTATTTGCATTATCAGAGATTTTGAAAACCCTACATTCAAGGTCCTTATCATCGGAGGATTAAATCGAAATTGGATTCAAAGATTGTGAGTCCCTTCACAAGTTTTTCAGCAGATAATGGGTTTGCAGATCCAACGCCGTTCAAAGCATATACTAGCATTTTAAATCAAAATTGAACAAGGCCAACCTTGTTTCTGTGAAGCTTGCTTGGATACAGACAGTTGAAGAAGACGATTTGCAATTCTGAACTGGTGATTGATTATCTGAATCTGCTCTCGAAGACTTCCGGGTATCATTCACTTTAAGATAAAGAAGTGATGCTTTGCAACAATGGAGGGTACAAAGTATTTATCCAAAAACAATGAAGGGTTGCGTCCGTTCAGTAGTCGAATCGCAACCGTCACCGTCGAATCGCGCAATCACAGGACAAGCTGACGTCACGCCTAAAACCCTAAAGGCCAGACGGCACGACTCTAGGGGTTTTAGGTCATAATGGCACGCACGGGGGCTGAATTTACTCGTATTTGAGTTGGTGCGTGGCGGCGACGCGTATGTTGGTTTCCGCGCATGGAAGTCTATCCAGCTATGAGTCTTCACGCGCAGAAAGGGGGCTAATGTAGATAGTGCTTTCTGAGCTGACAGATCTTGGCCATGTGGCAACCATCCAGCACACCATATTGTGCTCCACACACACTGGATCACCAGCCGCGCTGATCCATGTGGGGGCTGCGAGACAGAGCCCTCGCATACCACTGTACGGGACTTGTAGGGACTTAGTGGTTTGGAGGCCAGAGTAAGTCCTGTCGCGTGCGAGCCAAGCCCGCGCGCGACCTTTAGTAACTGCTTTGAGAGATTTATGGCACGAGCTCCATAAACCCGGTCAATCCGGTCGAACCCGGTCAACCCCATAACGGTTCCGGTATTCGCGCATAACGTGCTGTAACGGTCCCTATATATGTGGACGAACGTGCCGTTGTGGTTAAGCTAATTAAGCCGCCATTAATGGGCGCATTAACCACACTGCAACGGTCACATTCTCCGTTATATATAGGACGTTAACCTTTCCATACAAAGGAGGACACACTAGCCATACGGGGAAGCTCTGCCAAACCTCTGCCTCTCTCTCAGACATTACTACTGCCTTACTCTCTCCCTACACACAACCCAACTCTTCCTGTGCTATTTCTGATCCTCTACTTACGGTGTACACGGAGGTCTCCCCGCCGGAATCTCTTGTGCACAACAGTTAAAATCCAGTTTTAATGTGCTTGGTAAATTTTAGTTGATTTGCAATTTTCTAGGGTCAAAATGGTCCAAGGGGTCGCGCCAATCCGATTGGCCGAACCACAAGGACCAACTGGGCTAGCCCTAGCCGCTCGGACCAGCCCGACCACTGGTCCGAACGGTCGGGCTCGGCTAGGCAACTGGTTAGGTTGGCACGCAAGGGAGGGGGCAGACGGCTAGGGCGGAACCCTTATGGGGTTGTTTTTAAAAACTTCCTTCTTCCCTTGCGTGCTTATTTCCAATTGTGTAGAAAACCCCATTCCTCTCCCATTGTGCCCAAACCAAAGCTTTTCATAATCCTAAAACTCACATGATATGTGAACGAATTTTGCCAAATTTTAAACGATGTGTAAAAATGGCTCATTCCCTACTGAATCATATCCAATGTGCATCATTATGCCAATATCATTTTTTCGAGAAAAGTAACGATACAGTGTACAAACTGATAAAACGGTAACACATAATATCATGTTATGCGCTACGACATGTGGCTCTGATACCACTCTAGGGTTTTGATGAACGTTACGCAGCGGAATAAAAATAAGTAAGTTCCTGATCAAAGCCCTCCACGGATCGCAGGCAAGCATTCATAACATGATGAAAGTAAACGAACTGTGCACATTGGTTGTGTGATCACAACGTAGAATGATGTTCACGTCTCTACGAGTATCCACACCTAGGATTGTAAGTTGGAATCCCATCCAGGTCTTAGTGCTAGCTACGTGAAGAAGGAGGCAGAAAAGATCACTCAAAACGGAGCACCAGGACCGTGCGCCACCAAGTGGCCGACAGCAACAGGGGGGTGGACAGGCAAGGTTTCGGCCCTACTTGTCTCTCTCTCCTTTCTTTGTTATTTCTCACAATAATGACTCTCTTATCGAAACAATAAGCTAGGAGTGCATTTATAGTTAATAACTCCTTATTAACTACATATTTTTTCCAATACTAATCATGTCCATACACGGATTAATCCACCTTGCAAATTAGCCCTACTAACTTTTCTTGTGGTTGCACTTTGATCCTTTTGATTAATCAGTAGAACTAATTAAAATCCTAATCCAGTTTAATCCATATAGTGTGTGACCCCATTGGTTTCTGCTTAGTTGGTAGTAATAATTACAAACATAGAGCGGTGTCTAGCAACACATCTATGCCACCCAACTAACAGAAAAGTCAGTGATTCGACAAATCATGTGCCCAATGCTACCATGCTGTATCTATTCCTTTGTCTCCATATCCAGATTGGACACGACACATAATTGTCACACTCTCGATCATGGGAATAGGCTTATCCATGAATATGACATCAATCTCCTATATTGATTTATCTGAGTCTGGCCAGACATTCCATAAGAACTACCCCTCCAGTGGTCGTTGATTTTTACTCCATTATGTATGAGGGAAAATTCATCTCTACATCACTACCATCTCTCAGCTTGCTTCCTATCATGCTCGATTACTATCTTTATAGTTACCCAGTACGATGTAACATTTGATAATATCAAAACATGATATTTCACAACTATAGTATCTAGTGACTTCAAGTCTAAGGATTACAACAGCATAGCAGTACGATAAGCATTTGTGACGTTGACATAATCTAATGTAGTCTTCTCGTTATGGGTTAATCCAGTATGTCATTGCTCCTAATGCATACCCATGTGTTAGACTTGATATCTCCATATCAATACACATACTAGTCAATAGTGATCGTCCTATTAATCAATATGATGGACTAGGGATATTTAGGTTAAACAACAATTGTAATCTAAGGACTTCATTATATTAAATATCTCCCTAAATAATTTATGAACATTTTAGCCAAAACAATGTTCATACTAAATCTAGATTGCCTCTACGGCATCTACTCCAACATCTGCATCCACCACGACGCACAACTGGAACGGTGGAACACGTATATGACGTAAGACCAGCTTAAAAACTTATGACTACATTACCAGAAGACAAATATGCACTACCCGGAATGGGATGCACATCCGCACACGTGCCAACAACTGAAGAAGAACCATGCGTACTCAACAGGGAGTGCGTACCACGCGAGTACGAAAGCGGTTCACCGACTAAGTGGCTGAGAAAACCTTCACACGTACTCACTACGTCATAAACACCATATAAAACCTTTTAATCATCCAACGTTGGAACGATCGCGATTATCATAACAAAAAGTTCTAACATTGGCTGAATTGTCGACCAACAACCGCTCGGAGCTACTTACAAGCACAACAGAACCAGGTAACAAACTGGCATATTCGGTATTTAACACATACTACGAGAACGTTTGCAGCCACCACGACGCGCAACTGGAACCGTGGAACACGTATTTGCAGTAAGGCCAACACAAATATTTGTGACCACATTACGAGAAAACACATTCCCGCAATCAGAAGTGGGCAGCGAATTCACACACCTACTTCCTCCTACAGAAAAACACCATCAAAACCATAAAATTATACAGCGTAATAAGAATTTCATGGATCAATCAAGAGAGTGGCACCATTGACAATATAAAACGTACCCGCTCATATGAAACCATGAATTAGCGTATAAACAGATCACGAATTACCAGATATATTCAACAGCGAACACGTACCCCGGGAAGTTTTGCAACTACCACGGCGCGAAACTCCAACCCTGGAACACGTATATAACTTTAAACAAGCAGATTTACTTCTCACCACATCAGCAGATGCCACACATGCACAAACAAAACTGAAACTCACACCTGCAAGCAAATTTCCCACTAAATTAACGGCAACAGAACGTCAATATCACTGAGTGTTAAAACCATTGCGATAGCTATAACATGAATCATCAACATTGGAGAAATCTCGTCTGGAAGCACTAGCGAAGGCAGTATTCATCGCATCAGCACAAGCTCCGAACCCCTAAATATTCGTCAGCAAACACTTCCCGTGAGATTGTGAAATATGTTCGTCTACAAAAATTCCAAGCACCCCATAACGAGGACCTTGAACCGTACGGCATGCATACGGTGCCAACCCAGCAGAGTTGGCCCCCACAGATATATCCGTCATGGCGGCCGAACCATTAGACAACTCAGCCAAAGGTTGAACCGGAGGGATCTGATTAGAACCCCGGACCGAAGCCACATCTCCACAACTATTTGACATTGCAACACCCGCACGAGCACCTCCAGGTATATTCCCCACAGCAGGCAAATCATCCATGCATAGGGCTCTCTGACATGTTGGAACCCTCTCCGATGACATAAATACCCGTCTTCGAGTAGACATATGTAAGGGATAGAATGGTGCGGAAAGCAAAAAACAGAAACAGCACATAAAAAAACCCTAAGAAACAATATGGGATAAGACATGAACTTTAACACTCGTGGATTACTGTCGCGACAACTTCTTTACCCGTACCACTGGATAAAAATGCTTAATCCTTGAAGGTGCTAGTAGTAATCCACATGGTGTACTATATACCACACATCTCATCCACCATATCTCGATGTGGGACAGGATATTACAATCCCCCCACCTTATATACTCGACGTCCTCGTCGAGGCTGCCCAGCCACGTTTCCCCTTGGATGGCGGCGCACCGCCACGAAGCCCTTGCGGGATCAGGGTCGGCTCTAATACCATTTTTTAACACCCGTGGATTACTGTCCCAACAACTTCTTTACCCGTACCACCGGATAAAAATGCTTAAGCCTTGAAGGTGCTAGTGGTGTACTATATACCACACATCACATCTAAAATATCTCGATATGGGACGGGATATTACATGAACAATTCATAATTTGTAATAGTTGGAGACACAACACACCCATATGAAGAAACACTTAAAACCAACATGTATGGCGGGAATCCCAAAGCACGGAAACAATTCAATCTTTACGTACCAAATTAAAAACGATAGTACCTAAGAAACGCTGTGAGGTGTAACCCACCAACAAAATAGAACCTAATTTTAAGAAAATGCACATAAAATAATCAGCAACACCGATCAGAAGCTGTGAGACCTAAACCACTATTTCCAAAGGAACCAAATATCAACGACAATACACAACGAAAGTAAGCCTCAAACAATAGCCCGAGACAACCCCGACCGAGACATCCACATACCTAAAACCATCCAAGCAACGCAAACAAATCAGATTTAGAAATGCATGTAAACAAATTAAAATAATGACATCAAGCCAATTGGGGACGACAAGACAAACCAATAACATAAAACAAAGTAAACGGACAAAAACACACCCAAATTATCAAAAACATCAGAAAATGAAAGCAAACACATGCACAATAAATCCCCATTGCAGTATATAAATAGATCATGTGAACATGATAATATCCCGAAAACCATCCTAATCACAGAAAAAAAAACACAAAAAAAAAAACAAAAAAAAAAACAAATTATTGGCATCAATCCAAATCGTCACTAAAACCGAAACAGTTACATGAAACAAACCCTAAAACCACACATGCACAAACAAATCAGATTTAGAAATGCATGTAAACAAATCAAAATAATGATACCAAGCCACTTGGGGGGCGAAAAGAAAATCTAATAACATAAAACAAAGTAAACGGATAAAAACACCCAAAACCATTTAAAACATCTGAAAATGAAAGCAACCCCTCAAATCACATATGCACAATAAATAACCATTACGGTATATAAATAGATCGTGTGAATATAAGAACACCCCGAAAACCATCCAATAACGGAAAAAACAACCAAAAAAATTAAATTAGTGACGTCAATTCAATATAGTCACCAAAACCAAAAAAATTACATGAAACAAACCTCAAAAATCACACATGCACAAACAAATCAGATTCAGAAATGCATGTAAACAAATCAAAATAATGACATCAAGCCAGTTGGAGTCGAAAAGAAAATCCAATAACATAAAACAAAGTAAACGAACAAAAACACGCAAACCATTGAAAACATCAAAAATGAAAGCAACCCCCCAAAACCAAACATGCACAATAAATCCCCATTACGGTATAAAAATAGATCATGTGAACATAAGAACATCCCGAAAATCATCCTAATAACGGAAAAAAACAACCAAAAAATAAATCAGATTATTGAAATCAATCCAAATAGTCACCAAAACCAAAACAATTACATGAAAGAAGCCCCAAAACTACACATGCACAATCTCAAGCAAACATAAATCCCCAATTGGGTATGAAATAGATCATATCAAAATCAATAGGGAATCAAAACAACCACAAATAACGAGGCCACATCAAAAAAATAACCAATTAACAGAAATATGTTTCCAACAATAATTGGAAGTTGTATAAGTAAAGCAATCATACCAACACAAACAATGAAGCGAAGATCAGAACTTCGGATCAGCAACCCTGCAAATAACGAGGACGTAATTGCATAACAGTTAAGCGCTAATAAAGAAACAGAACATTAGCAGGAAGAAACAACAGACATAATCACCAAACCTAGAAAGATAGAGAAAACATTTCCACAATCGAAAGCCAAATAAGCCAATAAATTAAATGTAGACAAAACAAATCAAGCAATATACGACTACGTCACATGAATGTGCTACCTCAACATCACATAAATGCAGATAGAAAATAAAATCTACTCCACCGCCAGTACAGAAAGTAGAGACATTTTCCATACCCCCATAAACTCCCACGAAACAAGGTAAATAACATGTTATAATGTCTTCGGAGGCTGCAAGAAGGTGGCAAAGCGAAGGGTGCATATTTAATTATTTGACTGATAAAACGAAGAAGGGAAAAAGCGAAATGACCAAAGAAAATAAACATTTCACAGAAATAACATCATCCCAGAACTGCAAAGGCAGAATACTGGGAGGGGCACCATAGTAATTACGACTCCCATATTTTTCTTAAGGTTTGTCCATGAAACAACCCAACACAACCAAAATAGTTACTGGAATACCAACATCAGATAACAAGAATCACAACTAACCGAGGACAAGAATGTAATTGACTATCAACATGCACCAAAGATGAAAGACAGGAAAACCCTTCCCACACGACCCAATTAACATCATTGCAAAAATAATATGGCATGAGACGCCCAGGTACACAACCATCATTCGTCATCGCCACCAAACGAGGTCGACCAAAAGAACAACCTTTATTCCGAAAATACCACGCCCATTCCAAAACTAAAAGATCAACACAACAAAGGGCAGAGCAGTAAACTCCCTCTAAAAGTTCTCTTACCATCTTAAGGTTTGTGCATGAAAGAACTCAATGCAAGCACAATAATTACCAAAATACCAACATCAGGTATCCAAAACTCAAACTAACGAGGGAAACGACGTCAATTCATTTATGGAACAACCAAACGCGAAAGACGCATAAAGCCTCCCCAGATGACCCAATTAACAGCCTCCATTGGCACGGCACATCCAAGGGCACTACCGTCATGAGCCACCGCCAAAGCAACCAAAACAACCACCGTTATTACAAAATACAACGGCCATTTCTCAACTCAAAGAACAAAACAGCGAATTGCAGACAAGTACATTCCCCTACAAAAATCGCTTAGCCTCTTTTATTACAGTAGATAGATATATATATATATAGATTTCTAGACCAGTCTTTAATGTGCAGATGACTTCATTTCAGCTGATAGAGTCATACAATTAAGTGAGACCAATTATGTTTCAATTTTGCAAGCCTAATTTGCTTCTATATTTTTTTTTCTTTTACGTTTCATTTTATTTTTGGTGGTCGCCCAATTTCAATTCATTGTATCAATTTTAATTTTTTTATTTTTTGTTCAATGGATGAAAATGTATCTACATTATAATACAATGAATATAAAATTTATTTTTGTTCTGTATACATATAAATTTTGTTGTTGAAGAAGTGTCATTCTCAAGGTAATAATAAATGTCTTTAAAATTACATTTCCATTTGTTAAGATCACATGTGGCTAAAACCTATGTGGCAAGATTTTATTGGCATGTAAATGACATGTGTATGCCACTTGGAGAAAAGTGCTTACAAATGGCTTTCGAGGAATGCTTGTCAAATTACTTATGGTGCAGTAATTCTCTTGCTTGTATGTATGTGTGTATGTGTGTGTATAAGAAGGAGGAGAAAAAGGAGAAGGAGGAGATAGAATGAGAATGAGGAGAAGAAGGAGATGGAGAAGGTGAAGTAGAAGAAGACGACGACGGCGATGGCAGCGACTGCGATTGCGGAGTCCTCATCCTCCGTCTTCACCTTCTTCTTCTTCCTCCTCCTTATTCACTATCTGTTTTTGCTATCTCTCCGTACCACCTCATCTCTTTTCTCACACTATTTTTCTCTCTTTCTTCGATCTCTCTACTGAACATCATCAGACTAAAGTAATGGGATGGGAGTGTGGTGGGAATAAAGGGTAGGGTTTGGTGTAAGGTAAAGTTGTCTTTTCCATGAGAAAACTTACCAAATTAGGAAAGGGGGGGAGAAAGAGGCAGAACGGCCCAAAACAGAAAGGGGGAAGTGAGAGGTGGAACGGAGGAACTAGATTCCATTAACAAAATCAATATGGGTGTCTTTAATTTGCATTGATTTTCTTCAAATTTTATATGAAATTGATATTTTCTAACAATGTATCCGAGGCTTGGTCGATTGCAGAGTGGAGGAGATAGAGCAGAGAGAGGTGTTGTAGGGAGATTTAGAGAGTGAAATATGTTGCAAAACGATAAAGAGCACGTGAGGAATCTTTTATAGATAGTTGAGATTATAGAAATAGGGTAAGAAAATAAAGGGGTAGTCACCTAAAGGGATTTTGATTGTATTGACAAGTTTAAAATTGTCAAAAATTTCATAAGATCAATGTTAGGGATCCCACCAATATCTCTTACTCATCTCTCACCTCACTGCAAAATTTGAAATGTGATGCATTCATTTAGGATGATTGCATTATTGTGAAAGGAAAATATGAAACGGGTACTAGTGGGATCCCTTGCATTTCTCATTTAAAAAATAGTGAATATAATAGTAGTTAATAGATAACTTTTGGCATACTTTACTCTAAAAAAAACATTTGGCGTACTTCTAACATACTAATTATTATATAATTGTTACAAAAAAAAACTTATTAAATGTGAAGATAGGTTAAATAATATAAATAAATTTGCTGCACCTGTGCCGCACCCGCACACTGGGTTTTGGAAATTTTCTGCAACCGCACCCTGTTCCCGCACCCATACCCGTACTTGTGCAACATAGACTGAAAATTAATATTATGTGGCGGTATTATTGGATGGTGGTTCTCAATAATCACTATGGTTGTGGGGCTCAGATTTGCTGGAAGGTCAATGATTCACAATAGATCAAAGGTGGAGCCCGAGCCGCTTGGTGTGGTTGGTGCCATTTTATCAGGTAACTATCCGCATCACAATATATTTAACCCAGTGCTGGCAGCAGTTTTATCTAGAAACACCATTGTTATAAAGGTAAAAGTCGAGAGAGAAAGAGAAAGGGGAAGAAGAAACCCATAGATGGAGAGAGAGGGGGGAACAAGGATGAAGAAACACAGAGATAAGAGAATGGGTATGATGAAGTAGTCGCGGAGGAAAAGAAGGATGGGGATTTTAATAGAAGTAGGATTTTGATGGATGGCCAGAATTTATATCAGAAAAATGAATGGATGGTGAGGATATATTAAGCGAAAGGTGGTTTAAACCGAATAAATATATTTTAATCTATGTCAGAAAAAGTGAAGCGACGTAATTAAATATACGACAGTTTTCTTAAAACCACCATAAATACAATCAACTATACGTCTGTTTCCATCACCGCCCGACAATTTGATCAACTAGCATAGTGAATGCATAGTGGGGGTGTAAGTGACAACATTTTTGGTAGTCCTAAGGGGTGTAAGTGAAGTTTTCCAAACTAAGAGGGGTGCAAGTGAAGATTAACCAAAACTGAGGGGGTGTAAGTGAATCATACCCTTTCACTCTAGATGAAGTGAACCTAGAAAGTCCACCAAAGTAAGGTTAAAACACCAAAATAGATTGCCAATATGTACTACCTCTGTTTTTTCTGTTTCAGGCTACTGACATGATTTCTTACGTGTATACGCAAGTGCACGGTCGAAGTAATAAAGAGTGAGTATTGAAACTCAGGTTGTCGATCCCACAAGGACAGATAGTAGGTTTATTGTTAATTAGAGATTAAATCTAAAGAGTGTAATTCAAATAACAGGAAGAAAGTTGTGATTTGAGGGGGCGGGTTGATTAGGAAAACTCGATTTAGATCCACGACACTTTGCATGAACACTTTCTTTAGCACATAAGGTCCAGATTCTTACTCGATAAAATTGCAAGTACAATACCAGAAAAAACAAATTTAACTGTAGAGCGGTAAAATTCTTATTAAACAACCTTGTGTTATCAACTGATGAAACTATCTCGTGGGGTAATTTTTTGTTGTTGTTGCACATACAATATTATTTTAGAACAAACATACACTTAATGTATGTTCTAATTGTCGGTTTATGCACCAACAAACATCGATATTCTAATTTTTGGTTTTAGTTCTTAAAAATCTAAACCATATGTCCGATTCTAACAATTTTTATTATTATCCAGTACCATGACAAAAGTTGCATTTCGAGAAATAAAATACTCATAATCTCTCATGTTTCCTATGAAAATCAACAACTTACTCAAGTAAAATATAACATAATAAAGCGTTTGACGAACACTTTGATGAGTATCGCTAAAATCTCTGAAGAAAGTAGAAGTGGAGCACCAGTTGGTGCAAGCATAAACATTTTTTAAACCCTGTATACAGTTGGTTTAACAAAACAACATGAACAAACCAAACAAATGATAATAAAAAAATAGACAAATATAACACATGGTTGCAAATAAAAAGAAGCAAATTTGCCTTTGATCTTTATCAAAGAATTTTGCAGGGCATTAAACAAATCTTGAATTGCGATACTACATTAGGCAATCAGCAGTACATTCATAAACCAAGAAATTAACATATCATTTTAACCATTACTACTCATTATTATTTATAACTGATATTATTAAATTGATTATTCGATATGACATGTCACTATTTTATTGGATTGATATGACTCATCTTCCACATAAGAATATACATGGCATAACTACAATGAAAATTACTTGACAAATGGCGATCTGAGGTTCAATCTGAGCACTTATCTGCTTTTATATATATATAGATTATACGTCAATTTTAATAAACAGCCGTGAGTATACTTTTATAATGGCGATTTTTCAACCTGCCGCGATAGACCCTATTTCTAGTGGTGTCGATCCTAAAAATTTAGGGCTTTGCATTAATGATTTCTTAAGAACATCGGCCTTGCGTTTGATTTAGCCAAAAAAAAATGTATAGGGTCGTTCTTGGGTTTTAGAAGTTAGGCCCAAGTCATGTCCATCCCGACCCATTTTGCAAACCAAATAGGAAAATGTCTGTATATGTAGTGTTTGAAGTTATCAACTGGCTAGTATGAATAAGAATATAATTTCAAATTTTCATAATTGGATGTCTTTTAGTATATTGTTATTTATTAAACTTTCTATTAAGATATAGAGTTTAATGTCAAAAATGAATACTTCATTTGTTTCGCCCAAAAAAAATTCCATTTTGACTTTCACCCCTACTCATCGGGTCACTTTGACCAGTTAATTTGATTGGAAAAACCATGCAAAAATTTAATAATGTTTTCGTGGTGTTTTTGAAACCAATAAAAAATGACAAAAAAAATTACATCGTTTAGCTATCCACACCACCGGGTCAAAGTGACATGGTTACGGCTGAAAAAGTCAAATTGGAAACTTTCTAGAGAAACAGAGGAAGTATATATTTTTTATTTAGTTAAATTATATTTTAAATGATATTAATATTCGTATCGAACATAAATTATAAGTCCAAACATAAGGCCTGGGCCTTACAAATGATAAATTTAATGAGCTTGGGCTAGCATGTTTTGCCCGTTCTATGGGTAGAGCCTGGCTTGGACTCAGTAAAACATACCTCGATAATACAATGTTATAGTCAATCATACATTTCTTTGTGAGTTTTGTTACGGTTGATCTTTCCTGTGTAGTATTATCTCACTATCTGTATCAATTATGTAGTTTCTTCTACATAACGAAAAAATGGTACAATTTCTGATTTGTGTCTGTCAATGTCATTGTCTTTTCTTTTTACTGGGTGCTCATCAATTTCTCTTTTGAGTCTAAACTAAATGTGATGCATAGAAATGCTTAAGAGGATTTATTTCTCATAGTTCACCACTAAAATGAGATAGACCAGATAGACCATAGAGTTACGTCTACACTTAGGAAGGGTCTTCATTGGTGTTTAAGTTCACAAGTAACTGGGCCATTACACTACCCTTCTTTCCCAAAAGCCACTATTAAGAAAGTAGAAGACAAACGAGATTAAGAAGAAGACGAGAGAGGAGGGAAGTGAAGAAAATCTTCAAAAGGATTTCTCAAATTCAAACTTGCAGAGAGTTCATGGTTATATTTCACATATAGTTCTGAGGACTGAAAACGTAAATATACAAAAAGAAACAGCTCATTGGTGATGAGTCAACCAATCAGAAAGTGTCACGCCATCTAATTCGTGTGACTCAGCCAACGAGATTAACAAACTAATAAAGCTACTAAGCACAGTCCAAAACGACACCGTGCTACTAAGATTTTAAAAATTAACGTTAAGAAACAATCAACGGTGATGATAAAAGACTTCCAGATGCATCCAACGGCTACTGCTTCTCCAAGGGTTATTGTTCATTTAGTCAATCACTTACCAAATGAATAGTAACTTCTTGATCTTCAAATGCCCACAAATGGTTATGTACTTCAATACCTCCCCTCAAGTTGGAGTGTGGATGAGCTTCACACCCAACTTTGAAAGCAGAAACCCAAACCAGCGGGATGAAGAGCCTTAGTAAGGAGATCAACCAGTTTATGAGTGGTGGAGATATACCTTAAATAAATGATCTTCTTCTGCACCAAATCCCTTATAAGATGACAGTCCATGTCCACATGTTTTTTCTTGTCATGAAAAACTGGATTGGGAGCCAGCTGAAGTGCTGAATTGTTATCAAAATAGATCACTGGAGTGTGCAGAAGAGTGATCCTAAAATCATGGAGAAGATAAATGAACCATTGTATTTCACAAGATATCTCTGTCAAGCTCCTATACTCAGCTTCTGTACTAGAAATAACTGTTTGCTTCTTTGATCTCCAAGAAACAAGAGAATCACCCACATAAACTAGATACCCAAGAGTAGACTTCCTTGTGTCCAAACAATCACCCCAATTAGCATATGCATACCGTATAAGTTCAAGAGAAGAATGAGCTGAAAAGAACAGACCTTGAGCTGGAGCATTACCCAAATATCTAAGGATATGATGTCACTACTAGAAATGAACACATTGATGGCAAAAAGATACCAAACTTCGCGCGGCAAGGTTAATTTTCGCCGTTTATTGTATCACAAACGGCGATAAATTCTAATCTCGCTTAAAATAATCTTATACGGCAACAAATTAGTGGCCCCGCATTTAGTTTTGATCTAACGGCAAGAGTCTTAACAAAAAAAACTAGTTTTTTTATCGCCGTTTATACTGGTATTAAAAAATGGCGATAATAAGTTACTAACGGCGTCATTTTTTAACTCGGTAAATAATATTTAGGAGTAACGGCGAGAGTCTTATTCAGCCGTTAGTTATTGGCATATACGACGAGAAATATCGCCGTATATGTTCTTTTTTACACGTGTCACCCTACGCCCTAATTGTTTGATTCGTTCCCCAAATTTTGGGGTGAAAATTTGCTTACCCCGCGCAGAGAAGGATTTAGACCTAGACAGAGGGTTTCACGAGGGTTCGAAGGCGATTTAGTGGTTGAGGCGACTTTGGTGGTTCAGGCGAAGTGTCCCCGGTGCTATCTTGTCTTCGCGACGATTCCCCTAGTATGAGTTCTTCTTCTGTTCTTATTGTTGTTGTTCTTCTCTGGGGTTAATATATTAGGTTGCATGTCGTCTTAGCCAATTTGATTTGATTGTTCAATTTGTTCAATTTCTTCTGGTCGAATGTAGTATGAAACCTTCTGGTTGTATGATTTCATATTGCGTTGGTCTGTTTGGATGATACTAGATTATATGCTAAATTGTTCAAACAAATTTTGGGTATCACATACACACTATAACTCTAGTTAACTTGGTCTGTTATGACTACATTTTGCCGGGGGTGGGCTTATTCGGGTCTGTTCTTAAGTTTTGTGCTGAAGTTCATTTTATTAATAGTTAACATACATATGTTATTAATTAAGTTCATTTTAGTAATGCTTCTAATATGTGCTTTTAGAACTAATGTATGAATTTGTCTTCACATTTGATTTTATTTGAATTCTCGATGGATAAGAGTTAGATAAATATTACCCCAATGTGTGATCCGACTTTTGTTGATGGTTGTGACAAGTTCTTAGACTTTGCGTACATGGGCATGGATGGTGGGTCACAAATATGTTGCCCTTGCAAAAATTGTATTAACCGGTTTTACGAGACCACAAGTGTAGTTAGAGGTCATATAATATGTAATGGATTCCAGCCTAAATATTTGCAATGGATTTATCATGGAGAACTATCTGAACTAGTTGAATCTGAGTTGGGTACGGAAGAAACAGTTGGGGAGATGACATGATCGGTATGGTATGTGAAGCATTAGGAGCTCAGCCCGATCAAGATTTTATGAGTTCTAACAAGACATCGGTTGACGAAGAAACTATGAAACTCCTTAAAATACTAGAACAAGCTGAGAGTGAGATGTATCCAGTATGTAAGAAGCTTACCGCATTGTCGTTCGTAGTTAGAATGCTGCACATTAAAGTCTCATATAACATGCCAAATGTATGCTTCGATGATTTGATTCAACTATTCAAAGAGTTTCTCCCTAAGGAGGATAAGTTACCCAATTCATACTATGGAGCAAAGAAGTTGACGGATTCCTTAGGGTTTACCTACGTAAAGTATGACGCTTGCCCCCAAAATTGCATGCTATACTGGAAAGACAAGGCGCATTTAGAGAAATGTGATTTTTGTGGAAAAGATAGATATAAACCATTTCAGCAGGGGGATGACCTAAATGGGACCACTCGGGCTACCAAGATTCCTCGCAAACAAAAGCGCTACTTCCCTCTAAAACCTAGGTTGCAACGATTATTTATGTCCTCTAAAACCGCAGAGTCAATGGTATGGAATGACAAATGACGTACTATAGATGGCATACTTAGGCATCCCGCTGACTCTTTAGCCTGGAAAAATTTTGATGAAAAGCACCCAGAATTCGCTAGTGATCCTCGCAATGTCAGATCGGGCTTCGCATCATATGGATTTAATCCATTTAGGACGATGACCATTGCTCACAGTATGTGGCCAGTCTTGTTGACGCAATTTAACTCGAAGCCGTGGATATGTACGGGGCAAGCTAATATGATTTTGTCGATCCTTATTGATGGACCTAAGGCGCCTGGAAATAATATAGACGTTTACATGCAACCGTTAATATATGATTTGAATGATTTCTGGCATCAAGGTGTACGCACATTTGATGCAGCAACTGGTTAAATGTTCATATTATGTGCATGTCTTTTGTGCACTGTAAACGACTTCTCAGCATAGGCGAATTTGTATGGATGGAGTACCAGAGTAGAATTAGCCTCTCCTCCTTGTAATAAAAACACTCGGTATCGATGGTTAAAACACGGTTGAAAGCACGCGTATGGGGGTAATCGTCGTTTCTTGCCTACTGGCCACAGGTTCCGTAAAGATAAAAGTTTTGATGGGACAGAAGAAGACACAGAGGCCCCACCGCTGCTATCTGGAGAAGAAGTGTTCAGACAGGTAGAGCATATCAAGAAAAAATATGGAAAGCGAGGGGTAGATGTAGAATCTGTGATTAACCGAAAGAGAGGGAGAGACGATGTTGACGCTGGAGTTGGTGTACCCGTTTATAATTGGAAAAAGCAGAGTATTTTCTTCGAATTGCCTTATTGGAAGGACAATTTAATATGCCATAATCTCGACGTCATGCATATAGAGAAAAATGTGTGTGATAGTGTTCTCAACACCATACTCGAAGTAGGGTAAAAAAGTAAAGACAGTTTAAATTCTCGGCTTGACCTGGAGGAAATGGGTATACGAGGGTCACTTCATCCACAAACGTCGGGTCGTGGCAAAGCTGTGTTACCCCCTGCATCATTCACCATCAACAAAAGCCAGAAAGACATATTTTGCAGTGTGTTGAAAGATGTTAAAGTTCCTGATGGTTATTCGTCAAAAATATCCCGACGTGTATCCATGAAGGACAGGATACTCATGGGTTTAAAGAGTCACAATTGTCATATTCTAATGCAGCAATTGTTGCCCATTGTCGTGAAAAGGACACTTCCGAAGAATGTTGTCCAAGTACTGGTCGGTTTGAGCTCTTTCTTCATGAAATTGTGTTCAAAGTCACTTGATCCGGCTAATTTACTTCAGTTACAACAGAAAGTAACACTGACTCTCTGTCATCTTGAGTAAATTTTTCCGCCGTCCTTTCTGGATGTTACATCTCCCTATCCACTTAGCTCACGAGGCGACAATTGTTGGCCATGTAACATATCGGTGGATGTACCATGTTGAAAGGTATACGTAATTAATTATAACATGATGTACAATGATAATTAAATGTGTTTTATATATAATATATACCATGGGCCAATTGTAATGCAGGTATTTGCTCACTCTAAAAAAATATGTACGCAATAGGAGTCGTCCCGAACCTTCCATGGCAGAGGGATATCTACTGTCGTTGCGACTCGGACGTCTAATTTTGGTCTCAACATCCTCGTCCAAATATCTTGAAGAATGCTTAACGTCTTCTTCAAGATATTTGGACGAGGATGTTGAGACCAAAATTAGACGTCCGAGTCGCAACGACAGCAGTGAATTAGGTCGTGGTTTGGGTGCAGGGAGGACTGTACATCTGGATCCAATCATGCAAGAGCAAGTGCATAGATACGTGTAAGCGAATTCAGAATCAATTGACCCTTACCGAGAGTAAGCCTTTCGTCTCAGTCTAACTGATGTGGGTTTCCGAAAAAAATTTGTAGAAGACCAAAATAATTTTCCGGTCCAAACTGCAGAGAACACAAAGCGCGTATCAAAAGGGGAAACCCTCGATTATCGGGTTGGGAGTTGTCTAAATTACACAATGACAAGTTCTATAGATGGTTAAGAGGTCATGTAAGTTAAACGTGTAACGTTAATGAAATAATAAAATTCAGAAGTTGCAATGATATTTGCTATATATTAAGATTCTGAAAAATGTAGGTGTAAAGCTTAGGCGGGAATGACGTATCCGACGAAGTCAAAAATCTTTCACAAGACCTTCGGAATGGGAAATTCCATATTCTGGATATGTAATAAATGGTTTCAAATTTCACACCAAACGACGTGAACTGAGGAGGAAGACTCAAAACAGTGGGGTTTAGGTTAGTGCGTCAACTGATAGCTACGCTAGTCGAGCGGATAGGAGACCAGCTACTGGTGATGTACCATACTACGGTACTTTGAAGGATATAATTAAGCTGCGATCTACTGATGGTAACAGTTTTGTTTTGTTCAAGTGCGACTGGGTGGACAATCGTTATGGCATGAAAGAGGACGAGTTTAAATTCACTTTGGTTAATTTAAAGCATTTGCTGTATAAGGATAACACTATGTCAGCCAAACCATTTGTCCTTGCATCGCAAGCTCAACAATGTTGGTATGTGAAGGATCCAATTGATACAAGTTGGAGTGTTGCTGTGAAGATGGTGCCTAGAGACAACTATGATTTTCCGGTGACATATGCACAAGAAGAGCCATATTGTGATCAGCAGATAGAATAATATGGTCCAGACGACAATGAGTGTGTTAGAGAAGATATGGAGGTAGTTGAAGTAGATTACGAACCAACAGTCGTTCCAGAAGACATCCGCGACAATCCAAATGACATCCCCGTTGACGATGGCGGAAACGTAGAAGGTTTTGAGGATGATCACAACTACGACGAGGACGATGGTGGTGATGAAACTGATGACGATGATGACGATTTTGACTATGATATCAAAAAATAATTAGTTTGACCTTGGAATTTGGTATGTACCGGGTTAAATAATTTGACCTTATTATTTGGTATGACCTTGGATCTGATTTTATGGGTTATAGTTGTTTGTGTGATTTCAATAAAACATAAGGACCGTTTAGTGAAATTTTTCGTGTCTTGTCATTTGTGGATTTTTGTTTGTCTCTCTATCTGACCATCTCGGCACTTGGCAAATTAATTTTCAGTAAGTGTGCATTAGTTTTGACTCTATGATTGAATGGAATGCGCATGACTTTTCTTGGATGTATTATGTTAATAATTAAGTAGCTTCTTAATTTCAGGATACCATGGTGGTGAGAAAGCATAAACGATTTTGCGCTCGCGCTATGCGTGATACTATAGTAGATGGTTCCACTACCCCCCGAACTAGAAGCCAATGCACCCCCTCATCCTCACCCTCCATCAACACCTGGGGTTCACCAAAAGACTCCACACAATGCATCAGCACCACAAGTTGGCGGTTCAGGTAAACTGGTAATTTTTGGTTTGTCTAAATTTATTACCTCCTATTTATATGGTTATGTTTGTCATAATTTGAGAACGACTAGGAGGGTCTTCTAAAAAACCAAATAGAGCAACAAGCGTGGAGAATTCGGGTCCATCTGTATAGCATTCACCAAGTGTAACACATGACTCTCGCTCCGCACCACCCCCTGAGAAGCCTTCACCAAGTGCTTCAACCCCACAAGATGGTGGTTCAGGTAAACTCTTGACAATTGGTTGTTTACAATTATTCGATCCTACGTATCACGATGCGCCATGACATTACCTTTTAACAACTAGGAGGGTCTACTAATTAACCAAATGGTACAAGGATCGTTCCAAGTTCAGGTACAGTCGCGACATCTGCCGAAGTTCGTCTAAATCTGTATGTTGTTATTACTTAAGTATGCTACACATAAATATATGTATTTTTCATTTCTATTGACAACTAGGAGGACAATCAACTTCTGGAGGACAAAGAAAAAGGAAAGCTAGAGGAACTTCTAGACCATTCAAAAATCAGGGATCAGGGTTTAAAATTCCCCTCCAGTTTAACGAGTATAATGCCAATAGGGACATGGAGAAGTGTGTTTAAAAGTCAGTCGGGGCATCTTGCAAAGAAGGGAGAAATGATGCCCCTAATATACACAGATTGGCGGTGAACCTGAATTTGCAGTAAAGCAAGACGAGATGTGGAAACACATAAAGGTGGTAGAGTTTACCCCTTATGTTTGCTTATTATAATTGAAAAATTATACTTACGAAGTGTTTGGTAATTGTACCAGCAAAATGCTATCGTTATTGAGGAATACAGAGAAGTTTGTATGCGAGATCTTGGTCGAACTGGAAGCACGCACTTAAAAAGGAGTAATTTGAACCATTTAAAGACGATCCTGAGCTGTTAGTCGTATGTCCGCCACGGGTGAAACCAATACAATGGCCGATATTGGTAAAATATTGGAAGACGGAGGAAGCTAAGGTACTTCAATTGGTTATGTCCCATTATTATTATTATTATTATTATTATTATTATTATTATTATTATTATTATTATTATTATTATTATTATTATTATTATTATTATTATTATTACTATTATTATTATCATTATTATTGTTGTTGTTGTTGTTGTTACTGAATTAATAGTAATGATAAAATTGAGATTTTTCAATTTAGTTGCTCCATTATTTATGTTCGATCCTGCTCGTGTTAATGACTCCTGATTATATGTTCTTCCTTATAGGATAGGAGTCAACAAAATAAGGTTAATAGAAGCAACAAAAAGAGCATACATGAAAGTGTAAGGAAAGGCCAAATGCAAGTGCGATAAGAGGTATTCTCGACATACACATATTTGTGTTATTACATTATCTTTTATTGATTGACGTGACGGTTCCAAGCTCTGGTAGGCATTGGTTTGCTATTTCAGCTGAAGAACCAGGGCAAAGAATTTGATCGTCCAGCAGTCTACATGCAAACATACTCTAATGACCAGATGTTGCTGAAACCATTGTGCGTGTGTACGAACAGTTAGTTGTTTACTTTTATTCTGTATAAAAAGACTATTGCTGGCCCTGTAACATATCGGTAATGCCATGGTCATTTCAGAGCAAACTTTCTCTGGCACAAAGTAATGCCATGGTCATTTCTTGCTATTTCAAAACCAAGAAAATATCTCAGAAAACCCAGGTCCTTCAACTGAAATTGAGTGTTCAACATGATCTTCAAACTAGTGAGTTCACTTAGAAGATTTCCTCCTAATATAATGTCATCAACATAAACCAAAATTCACATAAAAGATGCCTTCATGGTTTTCACAAAAAGAGAGTAATGAGTCTTAAACTGAGTAAAATGAATACTGAGAAGAGTGGTTGAGAACTTAATATACCACTGTCTAGATGCTTGCTTCAGACCATAGAGAGATTTCTTTAAATGACATACCACTTTTTCTTTTGAGGAAAACTGAGAGAGTACATGATTAGGAACTCTATACCCTGGGGGTAACCCTTTAGAGCTGCTATGCTAGTAGACACTTGAGAGTATATAACTTTTCCATAGGAGAAAAGGTTTATGTATATTCAATGCCTTATGTCTGTGTGTAACCTTTTGCCACCAGCCTTGCCTTGTATCTCTCTACTTCTCCATTTGAATTCAGTTTAATCTTGCATGCCCACTTGCATCCCACAGGATCATGTCTAGAAGGTAGAGACGCAATATTCCATGTCATGCTTAGCTCCAAAGCATGTAATTCCTCATTCATAGAATTCATCCAGGAAGAAGACTTGCAAGCCTCTTGATAACTCTGAGGTTATGAGATTGTATCTATAGTGGCTAAACACTTAGAATAAGTGGAAAGTCCTGGTGCAGTGTCAATTATCACTGGTGCCAAGGAAGCTGAAACCATCCTAGGCCCACCAACCACATAATGTTTCAAATAGTTTGGTGCTCTTAGCTCTCTATTACTTCTTCTCACAGGAATCACAGCATGGGATGGAGATGGAGTATGTGGTGGAACATTAATGTTCTCAGAACTAAGATCTTACTCAAGAGAAGATGATGCAGGAGAATTACCATAATTCAGAGTAGTTTCTGACAAGATTGGTGCAGGAAATACAACATCATCACTAAAATGAGGCCGTGAGGATGATGATGTGGTGAAGGGAAACACAATTTCATGGAAAATAACATTCCTAGAAATGATGAAAGTGCACTCCTTCGAAATATACAACCTGTAGCCTTTCATCCCAAACACATATCCCAAAAAGACACATGGGTCAGCTCTAGCATCAAGATTTGTCCCCCCCCCCCCCTTGTTGTAATGTAGAAGCATAACATAGGAACCCAAAAACTCTCAAAGAGTCATAATCTGGTATCTCATTGTACACACACTCATAAGGAGACTTGTGCTGCAATAATGGAGAAGGAACTCTATTGACGATATATGTGGTTGTCAACACATTATAACCCCATAATCTACTTGGCAAAGAGGACTGAAACTTAAGAGCTCTTGCTACATTCAACAAGTGTTGATGCTTCCTCTCAACTACTGAATTTTGTTGGTGATCTTCCACACATCTTAACTGGTGTACAATCCCCTTGTCCATCATGAATTTAACCAGAGGTAATTTTTTGGCATTGTCACTTTTGATCTATTTGATCTTCACTGCAAATTGTTTCTCAATCATGGTGTAAACTTGAGGAAGAAGAACTTGAGCTACAGATTTATGCACCATTAATAACACCGATGTCATCCTAGTGGCATCATCCACCATATTCAAGAAGTATCTGTGACCTGCATAAGTACGCACTCTATATGGCCCCCAAATGTCACGGTGAATGAGTGCAAAAGGTGCCAACTCCATCTTTCCAATACTAGGAAATGGTAACCTCTTCTGCTTTGCTTGTGGACACACTTCACATTGAGAATTATCAATTGAACCTGCACACTTCAGAGTTGCAGTCATCCATTTCAGTTTGACATCTGATAGTTGACCAAGTCGTTGGTGCCATATATGATTAGAGAACATGATATTTAGTTTAGCAGCTACAGTACTGCACAAACTAGTCCCAAAATTGTTTGTTCTCAGAATATAAAGACCATTAGATTTATGGCCCTCCCCAAGAAGAATCTAGGTACCTTCTTGCAAAATTTTGAAACTCTCTGCATTACAAAACAAAATCACTTCTGCACCTTGGCCAGTTGAGTCATAGAAATCAGATTAAATTCAAACTCGGGAACATCAAGAACTCCCACAAGTTGGAAGTAACAATTCATGTATGAGAAATCTTAACTCTCTTACCTTTAGGAAAGTGAGAAAAAACATTAGAGACTTCAACAGCATCATTAAGAATATTGAGATCATGACACATATGATCAGTTGCCCCACTATCAATTATCCAAGTGTTACCACTAGAGTTAATGCTGGTTAAATAGCTATGAAGGCCATAAGAACCAAAAACACCTCCCATAAAGTGTTGACCATAAGGTGAATCATTACCTTTAGCATACTGATGAACATGACTCTCCATATTGCTAGAGTTATTACTGTGAGATGGAGAATTAGAACTGGAGTCAGTTACTCCACCATGACTGGACTATTGCATCTGTGTGCTGATGTATTGCATCATTTGATTACACTGACTCTGAGTGAAAGGAAAAGAACCCTTGTCTGCAGCTCCAACATCAGTAGAAACAATATCACTTGCCACATTGTGCGCCTGAGTCTTTGTCTTGTTCTTGAAATTAGCAGGGTAGCCATGCATTTTCCAACACTTGGATTTTATGTGCCCAGTATCACCACAGTGATGGCAAGTCAACTTTGACTTAGGAGACCCTTGTGCATAAGCACCATGATGAACAGCTGTGGTGCCAGAACCAGTAGAGCCATGTGAAGGACCTCCATATGTCTGTCCATGATGAAATGGAGAAGAATACATAGCCACGATTGGCATTGGAGTGCCAATACCAGTGATGGTCCCCTGCATCTCTTGTTGAACAACTTTAGCAAAAACTCTATTAAGACTGGGAAGAGGATCCATAAGAAGAACCTAATCTCTAACAAGTGAATAGAAAGGATTAAGTCCCATAAGGAACTGCATGATATGTTCTTTTTGAAGCGTGTTATGTATCATTCCCAATACATTACAAGTACAAGCATGCATAGCACCACAGGTGCACATAGGCATTTCTGCGTAATTCTACAACTCATCCCAAAGAGATTTTAACTTGGTAAAATAACTAGTAACACTCATACCCCCTTGCTTCAACTGCACAATGGCACTACTAAGTTGTAACACTTTGGGCAAATTCTTTTGAGAAAATCTCTCAACCAAATCAAACCAAATGTCTCTAGCTGTTTTATAATAAACAACACTAGAAGAAATTTCCTTACTAACCGAATTAATTATCCATGAAATAAACATTCTATCACAACTTTTCCAGAAGGAATATAGCTCAGAAGTCTTCTCTGGCTCAGAAATTACGCCAGTAACGCAGTCCAATTTGTTCTTAGCCTCCAAGGCTATAACCATAGATCTATACCAAAGATTAAAATTATCACCAGTGAGTACCTGTGAAACTAGCAGCATCCCTGGAGATCAGAGCTATGCAGAAAAGACTGCTAAGATCCACCCATCTGAAGGCGAAATCATGAATCGCCACAAACCCTAGACGTCTCTTCTTGAAGCACCATTCTGATTAATACTAGATCGGTTGAAACGAAACAATCCTAGCAACTTCAAACGTCGAATTGAGAAGAAATGGATTCGAAAGACTATGGCTCTGATACCATATTAAGAAGAAGAAGAAGAAGAAGAAGAAGAAGAAGAAGAAGAAGAAGAAGAAGAAGAAGAAGAAGAAGAAGAAGAAGAAGAAGAAGAAGAAGAAGAAGAAGAAGAAGAAGAAGAAGAAGAAGAAGAAGAAGAAGAAGAAGAAGAAGAAGAAGAAGAAGAAGAAGAAGAAGAAGAAGAAGAAGTAAAGAAAATCTTCAAAGGATTTCTCAAACTCAAACTTGCAGAGAGTTCATGGTTATATTCTCACATACGAGAATAAACCAATACGACACCATGCTACTAAGAGTTTAAACATTAACGTTAAGAAACAATCTAACGGTGATGATAAAAGACTCCCAGATGCATTCAACGGCTACTGCTTCTCAAAGGGTTATTGTTCATTTGGTCAATCACTTACCAAATGAATAGTAACTTGTTGATCTTCAAATGCCCACAGATGCTTCTTTACTTCAATACACTCGAATGCTTCTATGTCCATTAGTGGTCTCTTTAGAGCCACATATACATGGGTCAATGTAACAAGTTGAGTCCGTTTCTTTGAGCCTAATTTTCATCGGAACTTCAGTTACTTTTTGTCTCTCATTTCATCTATTTTCAAGCTTTTTTATAGTATGGTGTAGACAAATATTGTAGGTTTCCAAGCTCAGTTCGTGAGCCTAGGAAAAAGCC
Organism: Linanthus parryae; assembly: GCA_023055425.1. NCBI lineage: Eukaryota > Viridiplantae > Streptophyta > Magnoliopsida > Ericales > Polemoniaceae > Linanthus > Linanthus parryae. Next base: position 94,938,239 of record JALGPY010000001.1, read on the forward strand.
CCTGCAAGCGGAGCCTTTTAACGGTTGTTGAAAGTTCTGCCCTCAGCTGCTTTTGATGTTTTTTCCTCACAAGAAAAAATATAAATAAAAGGAAATTATAAATTATATGAATTTGCATATAAATGTTCAAATACCATAAAGTCGTTATAATGTTACACATTGCAAATCACTATGAACGATGTAATGATTCGACATGTATAAAATTATAAATAAGCTGACTCTAGAGCATGCATATTGAATTATGAGATTCAGGCTTAAATCATCTAATATACTGAGCGCAAAGGAAATGTTTAGCTCGACTAGGTAAGCCTATGAGCCAAGATTTAACAGAGCTTTAACCGAGCTAGTACTAGAACCGCTCAACTCATTTATAGCTCTAATGTGTAGGGTACATTGTTACTAAGTTGTACGAGGCAAATTGATATGGGTCACCGTATCAACTATTTAGTGTTTATTCAATTAGTTAATATTTATTTATATAATTAGAGAGTCTAGGCTAGATTAGAGTTTACCAGTTATCTATTTAAGCACGTTGTAATATCTCAGTTAGGAATCAATAAGAAAATTTCCAACCCTAAACTCTCTCTCTCCTTCACTCTCTTTTCCCGTTCAGGTAGCAAACTCTGCTACTCTTGTTGCCGATCGGTAACAAGATTGGTGCTTTCATTCAGATAATGGCCGACATGGGTGATCTCCCTTGCGTCGTTCTAGCTCTAAGTCAAGAAAACATCGACGATCTCTACCAGGAAGTGTAAGATACGATGAATTGTATGGCACCCTACCAAGCCGATGCGAGGAATCGAATGGAAAAAGACCGTTCTGCGCTGCAATTTTCATTCACAAACTTTGCCAATTTGTTGGCGCGATTTGTGTTACAGGAACAAAAGAAACAACAGCAGTAGCAGACGGTACCAACCAAGCCGTCGCCACAAGATTAAGACCAGCAGCTTCAGCAAGAACAGACGCTTGTCAAGATCACGCCACCTGCACAGCCAATAACGCCGCTACATGTGCTTGCAACACCGGCACAGAACCAGCAGTAGCTCCAAGATGCCTCCCCATCACTCCAATTTACCGATCCCAGCCTCAGCACCTCCCAAGTCACCGGCGACTTCGAGCCCCAATTACCTCTTCTGTTGGAATCACAGCCACCACAATAGCTGCCCCGAAGCGCCTGCTCCGGTGAATCTCCGTCGATTCAGCAATCAGACGACCACCACAGGATTTCGGCAACCACAAACAGATCAACAGAGAACCCCAAACCAGATTCAGCAACCGGCCAAACCACCGTCGCTTAACCACACGACCGATGCCTCCGTCGGCGATTCCCTCCAGCGAGCTTCTGTCGCAAGAGCAACAACAGCGGCCGCAAACCACAACACCGTTGCTGCCCTTCTGAGTTACCCCAAGAATCCGGCCTCACACATCATGACTCCCGACGAACTCCATCCTCGCTCCGACGACCCCTCTCCGACCAATGCAGAACCGCCAGATCCGCCGCCACCACCAGCCTCTAACAGCCCTTACGGCCACCATCACACAACCGTAAAGCTTACCTTCCTCAACAGCTCGTTGTTAGGGCAACATTAGATAGACTTATTTACACCAGTTATGAATCAATAAGAAATACAATTCTCTCAACCGTAATCTCTCCCTACTCTCTTCATTTTATTAGTAGTTCGTAATTAATCGATACGTTTTCGTATCAACTAGTACTTTCATTGAGTGAGCGGCCACGAGTAGTCATCTCATCTGTGATGTTCTCTTACTCAGCCATTATCATGGAGGACATCACTGATATCCTCCAGCGATTAAGGGCTACGGTAAATCGTTCGCAGAGCTACGCCGCAAAATATCGAACCGCGTTGGAATCTTCCTTCGAAGAACTCCAAGCCACGTTGGAATCTTCCTTCGCAAACTTCTAAAAGTTACTGAGGCAATACTAGTTGCAAGAGAAACAGAAAACCACGTCGCCACTACCGTTGGAGGAAACACAAGAACAGCAGCAGGTACGGATCGAGGCACCTGCACCACCAGCGCCCGAAGACACCCAACAGCACGGTACGCCGCCAACACCCCAGCCATTGCGCAGACTGCCGAAGTCACTCATCCAGGCGGCCGGCCAACAAGCGCGTCTGGCGAACCCAACAGTGACCGCGTCGGGGCTCCTTTGGACGCCAGAACAACAACAGTCGTCGTGTCGGGCCTTCGACAACCCCCATCGGACCGACAACTCCACCTCTGGAGTGATTCCGCTGCCAGCAACCTCAAACCCACTATCGATTGGAAAATATCTGCTCGATTTAGCCGACGGGGAGCTCTTGGCTTCAATACGGCTCGATCTAGCTGCTAATTGGCTCACGGCTCGATTTGAGCCACCAGTTCGTAAACGGCTACTCCACGGCTTCGGATTTCGGTCAGGTTGGACTGAGCCATCGGCTCTCAGACGGCTCTAGGGGAGCCAGGAACCTATTTTTGGCTCATTTTTGAGTCCCATACTCTTTCCTAGGGTTTTTCGACCCAACACGTTCATTTCCAGCCTTCTTTTTTACAGATTCGGCTCGGAAAGTCTGCTGATCTTGAGCTTGTTTGGTGAAAAGTTCACAAAAATGATGTTTGGCAATAATATTGAAGATTTTACCACTCGAATTCGACGCCAGTTTGATCCCGGTAAAGGTACGAACACACGAGGAGTATCATTGTGGAAGATATTGAAGAATTCCCTCACTATCACCTTCAGGACAATGTTCTTTTCAATAGTGGGCGAGTTGATACGGGTCACCGCGCGTATCATTTATTTAGTGTTTATTCGATTAGTTAATATTTATTTATTTAATTAATTGGTCTAGACTAAATTTGAATTTACCAGTTATCTATTTAAGGACGTTGCAATATCTCCGTTAGGAATCAATAAGAAAATTTCCAACCCTAAACTCTCTCTCCTTCTCTCTCTTTTCCCGTTCGGGTAGCAAACTCTACTACTCATGTTGCAGATCGGTAACACAAATAGCTGGTGGATCAGACTATTTGCAGAAACTAGTATTCGAAAATGCTCAACACTTCAATTATATTATTGAATTAATATACTACGAGGGTCCCTTATTGAAAATTGATAGTTGGAATAATTCACTTATGACATTATATTTTGGTAAACATATAAAAATGGAGGAGTCCACAGATCCATCCTAAATTCCTAATTTTCATTCTGAAAAATGACTACCTCACAATCATTTTAACATAGAAGTTGGGCGGGTCTGGATCTTCTCCAGCGGAAACGAAAATAGTGGAAATGATATCAATGAAGTTTTCTGTTTTCTGACAATTGATAATAACGGAAACGCCGTGTGTAATGTGCAGAGTGTAATTCGTAAGTTTCTTTTGTCGACAAATATGTCATACTACAGATACTAAAATCTTAGTGTTGGAAGCAAATGGGTGCTAGCTCAAGTGGTAGAGCATTGAAAAGTCCTGCATCAGGTTCTGGGTTCGGACCTAATAAACGACAAACATGTAAGTCATAAAAAAAATCTTAGTGTTGGAAAAGGTGAGTTGAGATTATTAAAAGTAAAATGAATTAAGAAAACTACTTCAGAGGGAAAATATCCAAACGAGGTCTTAAAACCAATTATAGCTGCACATTACCTTCGTTTAGCTTGACTTTTTTTTAGATTACTTTTTATAAAGTATGGTTTGGTAGTGAATAAAACTTTACAAGTCAATTGCCTAAAAGTGTTATCAAACTTTATTACATGTAAACCTTTCAAGTAATTGTCGCTTTGAAGTATCCAAAGAGAAGACTTAACAAATAAAAACATCAATGCCAAGGAACAAGAACAAACATAGTAAAGACAATTATATGCACCTAATAAAGCTAAGGAAAGGGACTTGCATAAAAATTGAGAAAAGGTGTAGTTGGAGTGCGTTAAACAATGTATTGAAGATTTTTAAACGGCAAAACATGTACAACTCTGATTTTTCTTCTTCCCATCAATCAGATTTTTGCCACAATTCAATTGATCACTTTGACCCAATAATTTGAATAGTAACATGATATAATTTTTTAATAATTTTTTCATAGTGTTTTAGAGTGAGATTACTTTATAACACAATGAAAAAATTATCAAAAAGATGCATTATTTTGTAATTCAAAACGACTCAAAAAGGCAAGACGATAGGAAAGCGAAGAATCAGAGGGGTAGCTGAGCTATCACTGCTCAATAAAACTGACGAGGCATTACAATGCAGAAAAACAAACCTCGATAGAAAGGTACAAGAGGAAGACTTCGCAAAATTGTGTGCCAAAGAACTCCACAACATGAAAACAAAAGAAAAGTAACAAGATTCATAATCTTGACGAAGGAGAAGACAGTCTTCAACTATTGCAGCATCATTAAAAAAAATTACACAACATCTATTGCAGCATCACTGTTAATGCAGAACTCATGTTGAGCATTTAAACACTTAGGCTCCGTTTTGTTGTTAGTGAACGTTTTACAAGGAAAAATATTTTACGTGTAAAATACTTTTCGTGAAAATGTTTTCCATGCAATCATTTTCTCGTGTTTGGTTGACCCTTGCATAACATTTTGCTTGTGTGTTAGATATTGTTACAAAAATTATATATAACAATAACTAAATAAATTGTTTCAACGGTCAGCTGTAAGTGAGTTTGAGTTAAGTTGATTGAGTTGAGGTTATAGATTCAAATCCCAAAAAAATGAATTCTAAAATTGTTAGTGGCCAAGTGGTGGAATTTTGGTGGAGTGACGACAGTTTATGGTGGTGGAGCAACATGAGAGGTAGTGTTGAAGGCAACGGCGGTAGAGGTGGGTGGCGGCAATGGTGGTTATCGATGGTGTAGGTGTTTGTATGAGTTGTTGTCATGCTCCTTCACTCTCCGAAAAATGACTTACGAATTTTAAACATGTAAATCAGTTTACATTATTTGAGTGAAAACATTTTACAAGGGAAAATATTTTACGAGATAAATGGCTAACCAAACACTAAAATAAGTGAAAACAGTTTACAGGAAAACATTCTACCACCAACTAAACGGAGCCTTGATTACCCTTCACAGTCGGATAATATACACTTTATCTAGCCTCTCTTTTTGGGCCACATGATAACTTCTCTTATGGCCATTGTTTCTAAGACAGTAGGGGTCAACAATGTTGGAAAACAATAATTTTGAGTCAACTTTTAACTCGGATTTCGATAAACTGTGTTGGCGGTTTGCAAAATCGAAAGTGGCTTTATTAGTACGACATAGTCCTACCACTTCTAATTGTCCAAAATCGTGTTCGGATGAAAGAAAATTTAAGCGGTAGGCTCTTGTATTGTGTAAAACACAAAGTGTACCACATTAACATTTAGAACAAGTTAAGATTAGATAAGTATTCCAAGTTTGGAAGAGAATGACACGTCCTTTGAGCGTAGTAATTTTAATGCCAGAAGAGGACCTATCCAAAGTTTGAACCACCACACGCGAGCGTCTTAGCTGTGTGACAAACTCGACACACGGTGTGGGTTGGATTGGCTATAAAGTTGAGCCCATACTTAAATTTTTGGGTCAAAAACCAACTTGGAATTCTATTATGATCCCTAAACTTTAACTAATGAATATGGGAGAAATTCGATGTTGGTGTAACCATGAGAAAGTAACCATCTAAGTGAGTTTTGAAAATTGAGATATCTCTTTTCACAAGCGCGTCTTGTGGCATCCATGTGGTAACTTACGGCTGTCAATTCTTCTAGGACACGTCCACCGTGAAATTGGCATTGAAATGAGTATGAGTGACATTGCTCCATAAATGGTCCCCTCTAGAAAAAAAACTATTAACAAATTTTCTGTAATTGATCTTGAATTATGGGGGATAGTGAGTGATAGATCATATTTGAGCTATTTTGGGTTTCATTTTGAGGGGTTTTAGTGGAGTTGCGAGTAACTTTATGCCCAAATTCGAGAGATTTTGGTGTATTTCATGGACTGAGAGGTTTTGATCGAGATATTGTGTATAATGCATAAATAATAGTTCACCTTCAAGATGTGCGTAAGGTCAACGAAGTAGAAAGCAGAATCAGCCAAACACTTTTAGAAGAGAATAATCAGGTTGGTGTGAGTTAGACACTCAAAAGGGGTTTTGAACTGAAACATAGGTTTTGGTAGTCTGCTGACGGGGAATTAGCTACAATGAATATTTCAAGACAATATGATATTAGTATGTGTGCTTCAAACAAGGGAGTAACTGTAGTTATAACTAGATGCATGTGTTTTTTTTCACTCAGCCGTTTGCTCTGGAGAATGAGCGAACGTTGTTTGGTGCATAGTGCCTCATTGTTGTAAAAAAAATCCAAAATTATGATTGATATATTCAAAGTCATTATCACTTCGGAATAGTTAAATTTTTGGTTTATACTAATTTAGAATGGGATAAGTGAAATGTAAGTAAGTTGAATAGGCATATGAGTCTTGTTTACGAAGATAAAACCATTTGAACTTAGTTCAATCATCAATAAACAAGATTTAATATTCATAGTTTTGAAGAGATGGCACATAAATATGTCCTGAAACATTTATGTGTGGAAGTTGAAATGGTCCACCAGCATGAAAAAGAGATACAAGAAGAATAAATTTATGAGCCTTTTCCATTCCACACGAAGCACAAAGGTTATGAGATTTTGAATATGAATAGAATGAATTAATTTTTGAAGCGAGAGTACAGTATTGTCATAGTTAAGTGACTAAGTCTTTGATACTAAAGATTTTTATTAGAAATGGAGTTACTGACAGCAAGAGACACACATTTTGGAGAAGAGAAAGATGATGATGAACCCAAAGAGTAAAGAACGTTGTTATAAGAGCCTTGATTCATGATAGCTTGTTGCATCATGAATAAGGTACCCCTTGGAGTGAAAGACAATAAAAGTGAAGGGGTGTACAGTGGGTAGAAATGCAGAATCAATACTCTAGAAAGGGGGGGTGAATAGAGTATGCAGTCATTTGCTAAACTTTGCAAGAGTAGTAGTTTCAAAAGATTTGTAAAGAGATTCAAGGCCTTGAAATGAGTTTCAAGCCCTTGGAGTGAAAACATTTTAGTATAAAGAGAAAAAGTCTACTTCAAGGACTTGAAATGAGTTTCAAACCCTTGAAATGAAACTGTTTGAATGCTGCAAATAAACCAAGTATGTAACTGTAATGTAAATGCGAGAGACACAAGATATATAGAGTTCAGTCCACTTGGACCTACGTCTCTACCTCAGGGATCTTCTCCCTGTAAGATTTTCAACTCAATTCTTATTAATCAACAGCTAAGCCCTAGATCTCAAGAACAGAAAGATACCTTACTCTATTACACCTTGTGGTTCTCACTAACCTATCTAGTACCTGCTCTAGCTATCTGATTAACTAAGAATTCTCTATTGTTCACCTTGAAAAATCCTTGAGAATGTAAACAAGATTAGTATGTAAAAGATATACAAATAAAGTTCATAACAGAAGAACACAAGAAATGAAACTGTTGTGAGAGTGCAGCGTTCTTCTGAGAGTTGGATTGAGATTTTGATCTGCCTCTTTGTTGCTTGACAATCCTTGAATTGTTTGAGAGTGTCTCTAGATTTTTGCCCATTGAGTTGTTTATCAAATGCTTCAAACTGAGCTCCTTATAAACAGCTCATTTGATCTACAAATCTTCAGGATCTTCAGCAACAACCTTTCCTATTGTATAGGCAACAACTTTGACTTCTCTAACAGTCTTCTTCCAACGGATAGTTGCTCAGAATCTTCAGGGATACTGATCAGATCTTGTTCATAAACATATTGAGAAGTTGTTAGGATCAATAGATTGATTTCAGAATCTAATCAACCCAGAAATTCCTTTCCTGCAAAACTCAGTTTAGGAAATATGACCTGCAGAATAGGAAATAAACATTCGCTGCAAAACTGATTCAAACAGATGGATTAGATGTTGTAAAACATATGCCAAAGCATTGTCTTTCATCATCAAGTAATATTAGATGAAGCACGGGGGTTTAGGAGTTCAAACAGAAATAGAAACTCCCCCCAAGATCAAGATCATAAGTCTCAGTCAGTTTGAAGGCTTTGAAAGCTGTTTCAAGGCCTTGTAATAGACTAACTATTTCAAGTCTTTGAAACATTGAAACTGCATTGGGCTTACAACCTCCCCCTTGATGAAAGACAAAACCAAAGTGTTCCAGTCTGTTTGATTTTGTACCTCTGCAACAAATACTCATTAGCTCATAGCAGAATAAATCTTATCAACACATGGTGTCCAAAAGATCTAACTTATTAAACAGTAAAAAAGCAAAGTATGCAGATAATTCTAATTGACCAAAACCAGGTCGTCTAATCAAAATAAAACATCCTAAATTTTCTCCCCCTTTTTGACTTTCATCAAAAAAAAAAGAATGAAAATATGTTGGATCAATGTTTTGGAAAAAAACAGAAAGCAAAAGATTTTGAAAGTTTAAGAAATTCAAGGCTTTAGAAAAGAGTTTGGCCTTGAAAAGAAAAAGAAAGAGTAGGAAAGAGTTTAAGTGGTAGGGTCTTCATCTCCTTGCTTATCTGCATCTTCTTCTTGGCTTTCTTCCTCATCATCCTGATCTTTTTCTAGTTGATCTGCATCATCAACTTTGTCACCTTCTCCCTCAAACAAATCAGCAGCAGTCACAATTTCTGGTACAATAGACTTCTTAGGTTTCTTCTTCTTGACATCTTTGAGAAGTGCACCTGAGTCTGGACTGTCTTCCTCTTGATCTTCATCCACTTGTTCAACCTCCACCTGATTGCCTTTTCCCTTAACCTGAGCAGTCTTATCTGGAGTTGAATGTTCACTGGATAGATCATGTGTTGATTCAGCCTTTTTTGTACTCTTCTCAGCTTGAGACACTTCCTCAGCCACATCAAACGGTGTCAAGCTTCTGAACATGTTTTCAACCATGTACTTCACTTGTCTGAGTTTAGTGTCAAACCCATGCCGATTCTATTTTACCTCATCAATATCCATCTGAAGTTCTTTCAACAATTTGAGAGTCTGGGGATTGTCTTGGGACTGAGAGGTTTGGCTGAAGTAGGAGTTAAGGTTTTGGGTTTAAGAAACTTCTTGGAACCCAATTCTTCTTATGTCAACTCAGAGTAAAGCTTCCAAACTTTAGCACTTTTTTTCACCACTCCAATCTTCTCAAAAGCCTTCTTATTTAGCATGCCAAAACCAGTAGTCACTGATTCTTCCCTTTCAACTGGAATTTCAAAGTGTTGGAAGAATGAGGTGAGCAAGTTGGCATATGGAAAAGGGTAAATTCTCTGGTTGGTTTGGCTATAAAGCACGTGCCCAATCACCACCTTTGGAAGATCAATTTCATACCCATGCATAACCAAGTACATGTAGTATAACACCATGTCAGTTACCAGTTCTTTTGAGTTTTCCCTGGGTACCACACATCTTTAAGAGATAGTGAACAAAACTTTGGCTTCCACATTTAGCACAAAGTGTGTTAACTGCTTAGATGTGTTAAGGGTATTAGCTGGAAAGAATTCTTCCTTCGCTAGTTTCAGGGCTTCACTCTTGGGAGGGTAGTTACCGGTTTCATATCTCATAGGACAACCTAGAACATTAGCAAACTCAGAATGATCTAGTTCCATGTCAATACCATCAACCTTAGTCAGAATCACCAGATTTGCGGACTTCTTGACTTGTTTCAGGTTTAGGTAAACCAAATAGAGTTTTTCTTCAACATTTTGATTCATTCCAGATTCATACTTTGTAGCATAGGAATACTGATCAGACTACAGAAACTAATTGATCTAGAGACAAAACCATCAATCCACTGACATCTTGCAGTATTAGTAACAAACCATGTACTATCAGGGGCTGATTTCTTACCAGTAGTTTTCTTTTCTGAGTAGATCTGCAGTGCCTTTTCTATGTTCTCATCTGCCTCAACCTCTGGTTCATCCTCTGTAACTTTCTCCTTTCCTTTGCCCTTGTCTGCTCTGTCAACTTTCTGCTTTGACTTCTTTGGGCTACCAATCTGAATACCCTTCCGTTTCTGAGGTGCTGTCTCCAATGCCTTCTTCTTCTTCTTGCTGGATACTGGGGTTTCATCCTTCTTGTCCTTCTTCTTGGGAGGAGGAGGAGCCAAATCTTCTGCAGTAGGGTTTTTTGAACTGGAGTCCCCACTAATGGTTTGAACTCTTCCACAGTGGTCTTTCTTTTCTTCTCTGTTGTAGCCTTTGATCCACCAGCCATTTTGATTCTGTCTGAGGCTCTTCTGGTGATCATTAGGGTTTAGATAAGAAGAGAGAGGTAGGATAGATACCAAGGAGAGAAAGAAGGAAGGAGATAAATAGAAGAGAGTTTCAGTTTGAAAAGGAAACAAATTATTTTCTCTGATCTTTGAGAATCTTGATGAATCAGAAAAGATTCAAAATTGAGTGTGCCGTTGGAAATAAAATATTTAATACTATTTTGGCTGAAATAGGGTTTTTCAAAATTGAGGGGCAACATTGAGCAATTATCTACAGAGATAACACCCAACATGGAAAGATCCATAATTATTGACTAAGTGATATACAGTCTTATTTCAAGGCTTTGGAAAGGTTTTCAAGGCCTTGAAAATCTGTATCAAGTAATGCACATAAAATCAAAGTTTTGAAAGGATTTTCAAGGCTTTGAAAATCAGGTCAAACCTTTGAAACACATAAAACTTACATGATTCTCCCCCTAAACCAAAGCTTTTTTATTTAGCATTCCCAATTCCAATCTTAAAGCTGAGAATCTTTCATCTGGCAATGGTTTAGTGAATATATCTGCAAATTGCATGTTAGTAGGAACAAATACAAGAACAATATCACATTTCTCTGCATGATCCCTGATGAAGTGATGTCTAACATCAATGTACTTTGTTCTTGAATGTTGAACTGGATTCTTTGTAATTGATATTGCACTTGTGTTGTCACACTTGATAGGTATATCTTTGAAATCAAATCCAAGATCTCTCATTTTTTGTTCTATCCATAGTACTTGAGAGCAACAAGCTCCAGCTGCTATGTATTCAGCTTCAGCTGTTGATAATGCAATTGAATTTTGCTTCTTAGAATGCCAGCTGATTAAAGATTATCTAAGAAATTGGCAGCATCCTGATGTACTATTTCTATTAACTTTAAACCCTGCAAATTCAGCATCTGAATAGCCACACAAAGAGAAGTTAGAATGTTTAGGATACCAAAAACCCAAGTCTTTGGTACCATTGAGATCTCTAAAAATTCTTTTAACTGCAGTCAAGTGTGATTCTTTAGGATCAGCTTGAAGTCTAGCACACATGCACACATTGAACATGATATCTGGTCTACTAGCCGTGAGATAAAGCAGTTATCCAATCATACCTCTATACTCTTTCACATTCATACTCTTACCAGATTCATCACTGTCTAAAGACAGTATAGAACTCAGGGAGTCTTAATCTCTTTGGATTGAGACATATTGTACTTGCTTAGCAAGTCCTTTGTGTACTTTCTCTGATGTAGAAAAATACCCTTCTTCATTTGATGAATTTGAAGTCCAAGAAAGAAGTCCAATTCTCCCATCAAACTCATTTCAAATTCCATGCTCATCAGACTTGAGAATTCCTTGCACAGAAGATCATTAGTAGCTCCAAACAGAATATTATCAACATAAATTTGAACTAAAAGCATATCTTTCTCATTAGTCTTTATGAAAAGGGTTTTGTCTACCAATCCTCTTTTGAAATCATTTTCAAGCAGAAACTTTGACAATCTTTCATACCAAGCTCTTGGAGCTTGCTTTAAACCATAAAGAGCTTTGTCAAGTTTGTAAACATGATCTGGAAACATGTCATTTTCAAAATCAGGAGGCTAAGCAACATAAACTTCTTCTTGCAAGTATCCATTTAAGAAAGCACCCTTCATATTCATTTGAAAAAGTTTCATGTTTTTGTGAGATGCAAATGCAAGTAGAATTCTAATTGGCTTCTAACCTGGCAACAAGAGCAAGAGTTTCTTCATATTCAATACCTTATTCTTGATTGTAGCCTTGAGCTACCAATCTAGCTTTGTTCCAGATTACCTTACCATTCTCATCTAACTTGTTTCTGAATACCCATCTGGTGCCAATGATCGACTGATTTCTTGGTGGAGGAACTAGGTTCCAGACCTTGTTCCTTTCAAACTTATTGAGTTCACTTTGCATAGCTATAATCCAGTCTGCTTCTTGTAATGTTTCCTTCACAGTTTGGCTCTACAATAGAAATAAAAGCATTAAAAGCACAAAGAATTTTCAACTGTGATCTGATTCGTGTACCAGTGGTTGGATGAGAAATAATGTTATCAGCAGGATGAGATGAGAGATATTGAATCTCTTTCTTGGTTTCCATGGTTCAGGCTCTTCAGTTTGCTTCACATGTCTCTTAGAACTTGAAGTAGTAGCTTGTTCTCCTATTTTCTCTGGAGATTTGTTTCAAGGCTTTGAATCTGTGTTTGAAGGCCTTGAAAATGCCTGTCTTGATCTAGTGACATTTCCTTGGATTCGTTTGAGGATTCTTATTCATTATCTAAATCATGCTTATTCAGATTGAGATCTTCAAAACCATCACTCAAAGAACCATCATATCTTTCATCAAAAATAACATGAATGCTTTCTTCAACAAGCTTGGCTCTCTTATTATAAACTCTATAGGCTTTGCTTGCCTGTGAATAACCAAGAAAGATACCTTCATCACTTCTTGCATCAAACTTACCAAGATTGTCCTTACCATTATTGTGGACAAAACATGTACAACCAAAAGGTTTGAAGTAAGATATGTTTGGCTTCCTTCCTTTGAACAGCTCATAGGGGGTCTTTTTCAGAAAAGGTCTGATCAAGCACCTGTTAAGAATATAGTTTGTTGTATTCACAGCTTCTGCCCAATAATACTTTGACAGCTTGTTTTCCAGAAGCATTGTTCTTTACATGTCTTCAAGATTCATGTTCTTTCTTTCAACAACTCCATTTTGTTGAGGAGTTCTAGGAGCAGAAAAGTTGTGAGAAATGCCATGCTTAGAACAGAATATATCAAACTGAAGTTGATCAAATTCTCTACCATGATCACTTCTGATTGTAGCAATAGGTAGGTTTTTTTGAAGTTCTCTACAAAGTTTTGAAAATTCAAAGAGAGCTTCAGATTTTCTTTCGGAAACATTACCGAAGTATATCTAGAGAAGTCATCAACAATAACAAGCATGTACTTCTTACCCTTTGGAGTTGGAGTTCTCATAGGACCACATAGATCCATATGCAGCAATTCAATGGGTCTAGTAGTACTTACAAAGTTCTTTGATTTGAATGAGCTTCTAGTTTGCTTGCCTTGTGCACATGCCTTGCATACTTCTTCATCTTTGAACTTGATAGAGGGTAATCCTCTTACTAAGTTCTTGGAAACCAACTTGGTCAAAGTATGCAAACTGATATGCCCCAACTTTCTGTGCCAAAGCTTTGAATCTTCTTTCAAGGCCTTGATACACTTCAAGTTTTCACCTGCAACTTTGTTAGTCTGAAAAGTATAAACATTATTTGATCTAGAGGTTGTGAGGATGCAATTGCCAGATTTCTCATTCTGCACCACACACTTCTCTTTATCAAATATAACTTTGTTACTGTTATCACAATCTGAGATACACTAAGCAAGTTAAATTTTAAACCATCAATTAGATATACATCAGAAATAGAATTTGCAGAATTTGTACCAACTTTACCAATACCAAGAATGTTGCATTTGCCTTTGTCACCAAGTGTAATTGAACCTTCTGATTTCTCTTTTAGCTCTGAGAATAGAGATCTCTTTCCACTCATGTGTCTTGAGACACCACTGTCCATAAACCAATTATGCTCTTTGATCTTGGTGACACCCTGAAAACACCATTCACTGCCTTACCCAGCTGTTAAACCAAGTTCTGAATTTAGATTCACATTCAGGGTCAACCATGTTAGGTGGTCTAACCCCTTTAGAAACCCAAATCTGTCTAACTTGTCCTTTGAGTTGGAAGGGAAAAGTGTTCCTCATTATGTGAGGGTCTCTTCTTCTAAAAGGATAAGTCATTTTAACATGACCAATCTTATTGCAGTAATGACATTTAGAAGATGTTTTGCTTCCAGCTTTCACAAATCTGGTATTGTTTTTCTTTGGAAAGTTTGGATTGTATCCAATACCAGTTTTGTGAACAGACTTCAAGCTACCTCCAACAATCAAGTTCAAGTTGTGTTCTAAGCCTGCAAGTTTGGCTTTGACTAATTCATATTCCTGAATTTTCTCAGTAAGAGTAGTCTTTTATTTATCCAACTCATCAACTTGATGACTCAGATTAACAAGGCTATCACTCAATTGAGAGTTCTCGGTGGCTACTTCCTTGACTTGTGTTTTCAAGGCTTTGAAACTGGTTTTCAAGGCCTTGAAATCACTGGCAGTTTCTTCTGAGAGATTTCAAGATTCTGATTTAGGCAAACAAGTTGCAAATTTTTTTTTGCTTGCTCATGAACTTTTTCTTTCAAAACTCTAATTTCTTTCAGATAGTCCTCTTCATTTAAAAGCATTGTTCTAAGATAATCAGAGAGGGCTTCCGTTAGTTTTGAAATCAAACAATTCACCATTACCTCAATGTTCTTTTCAAAACTTTCGTCATGCTTGGCCATAAAGCATAGGTTGGCATTTTCTTCTTCAAATTCAGAGTCACTTGAGGTATCTGAATCACTCCATGAATCTATCATAGCTTTCTTTATTCTATCATGATCTTTCTTATGAAATTTCTTGCTTTTCTTGTGTGGACAGTCTCTGATCAAGTGTCTTGCATCACCACACTCAAATCAATTCATAACTTTAGGTTTATTATTTTGTGAAGAAGACTTACCTTTGTAGTCCTTGCTACTGAACTGTGTATTTATCTGTTGAAGTCCTTGTTTCCAAAGTTTATCTTCATCTTAAGAATTTTGTTCAAGGCTTTGAAAATCAAAGCAATTGGATATTCATCATCATCCACAATTTTAAGGCTTTGAATTGTCTCATTCTCTTTGGCCTTGAGATCCAAGTTCTTGACACCTTCTAGCAGCTCTCCATCAGCTTCATTCATGGATATTTTATGTGTGAGGAGCTTCCCTTGTAGGTCATCAAGTTAGAGTGATGAGAGATCTTGAGCTTCCTCAATAGCAGTAGTCTTTGGTTCCCATTTTGCCTCTAGAAGATTTCTCAGAATCTTCCTCACCTTTTATTCATTGGAAATATGTTTTCCCAGTGAATCAAGGTTGTTGACAATGTCTGTGAACCTTTTAAACATGTCTCTGATTGACTCATCTCCATTCATCTTGAATAGCTCATATTGCCTGAGATATATATTGATCTTGGTTTGCTTTAATTGACTGATTCCTTCAAAGGTCACCACAAGCTTATCCCATATCTCTTTGGAAGTCTTGCAAATTGATATCATGTTAAATTCATATGCACTCAAAGCACAATATAAGAGATTCATAGCTTTATAGTTCTTAGAGAACTGCTCTAATTTAGATGAAGAAAGACAGTCTTCAGATTTGGGAGTTATAATCCTATCCTTTTCTGTGTAGTAAGTTTGAGGACCATTCTGGATGATAGTCCAGAGTTCCATGTCTTGATCAATAATGAACATTTTTATCGAATCTTTACAGTGGAAAAAATTGTCTCCACAGAATAGAGGAGGTCTGTTAGCAGCTCTTCCCTGTGAGAAACCACCATCACCTACAGTACTCATAATCATAAGATGGTTAAATCTATGCAGTGATACAAGCTCTGATACCAATTGAAGGGGTGTGCAGTAGGTAGAAATGCAGGATCAATACTCTAGATACGGGGGGGAGGGGGTGAATATAGTATGAAGTCTTTTGCTAAACTTTGCAAGAGTAGTAGTTTCAAAAGATTTTTAAAGAGATTCAAGGCCTTGAAATGAGTTTCAAGCCCTTGGAATGAAAACATTTTAGTATAAAGAGAAAAAGTATACTTCAAGGACTTGAAATGAGTTTCAAACCCTTGAAATGAAACTGTTTGAATGCTGCAAATAAACCAAGTATGTATGTAAATGCAAGAGACACAAGATATATAGAGTTCACTCCACTTGGACCTACGTCTCTACCTCAGGGATCTTCTCCCTGTAGGATTCTCAACTCAATTCTTATTAATCAACAGCTAAGCCGTAGATCTCAAACACAGAGAGATACCTTACTCTGTTACAGCTTGTGGTTCTCACTAACCTATCTAGTACATGTTCTAGCTATCTGATTGACTAAGTATTCTCTATTGTTCACCTTGAATAATCCCTGAGAATGTAAACAAGAGTAGTATGTAAAAGATATACAAATAAATTTTAGAACAGAAGAACACAGGAGATGAAACTGCTGTGAGAGTGCAGTGTTCTTCTGAGAGTTGGATTGAGATTCTAATCTGCCTCTTTGTTGCTTGACAATCCTTGAACTGTTTGAGAGTGTCTCTAGATTTTTACCCGTTGATTTGTGTATCAAATGCTTCAAACTGAGCTCCTTATATACAGCTCATTTGATCTGCAAATCTTCAGGATCTTCAGCAACAACCTTTCCTATTTTATAGGCAACAAATTTTACTTCTCTAACAGTCTTCTTCCAACGGATAGTTGCCCAGTATCTTCAGGGATACTGATCTGATCTTTTCCATAAACATGTTGAGAAGCTTTTAGGATAAATAGATTGATTGCAGAACCAAATCAACCCAAAAATTCCTTTCCTGCAAAACTCAGGTTAGGAAATATAACCTGCAGAATAGGAAATAAACATTCCCTGCAAAACTGATTTAAACAGATAGATTAGATGTTGTAAAACATATCAAAAAGCATTTTCTTTCATCATCAAGTAATAATAAATGAAGCACAGGGGTTTAGGAGTTCAAACAGAAACAGAAACTCCCCATAAGATCAAGCTCATAAGTCTCAGTCAGTTTCAAGGCTTTGAAAGTTGTTTCAAGGCCTTGAAATAGACTAGCTATTTCAAATCTTTGAAACATTAAAACTGCATTGGTCTTAAACAGAATTAAAATTCGTAGTGAATTTAGGAACTAATATGAGAATGCTAAAATTTCATGTACGAAAAAGATTTTAGGAAGTACATAGTTTGAGTTAGAACCACAAACTGGACTAGTGCCAACTCTACAAACACTTAGAGAATTGACATTTCAAATAGTATTGCCATATGATTATGTTCAGAGCAGAGCTAAAGTAAGATTTGAGCTTTCATTGGTAACATAGTGTTGGCACAAGAATCAATGAGCCATGGTGTATTAGAACCTGTAGGGTAGGGAATTTCAATTTGGTGTAGTGCAGGATAAGCTACATTGACAACATTTCGTGACGGATATGCCATATGGTCTTGTCTGTAGTTCTTTTCGTATCCATTATTTGATGGATTTATTGATGAATATCTTCCTGCATATATGTTGGTGCCAAACTTGTACCAGCAATGTAGAGTTGTGTAGCAAGAACAACCACCAATTTGGGAAGACACGTCATCAGAAACAATTGGAAACTGTGGTCTTGGAGTGTATGAAGATTTAATCAAAATGCTTAATTTAATATTTGTAATTTGACCAAATGACGCAGAAGAATCGCCATATGAAAATCTTGCATAATGTCGTGTATATGCAGAAAGTCTTGGACCATTTTGGTAACTAGAAACCCGATTCTAAGATGCGGCGGCAACTAGTTGAAATTTGAAGTATAAAGGGGGAAGTAGTGGTACAAAAATTGATGCAATTAGAATATATTTGAAATTTTAATTATGAAACTGCCATCACTGAAAGGAAGAATTCACGATGGAGATTCTGTCAGTTGTAATGTGAATTTGTGATGGAGCAAGAGTAACTCCGGAGTCCTGATCAAACAGATCATGAGGTTGAAAATTGCTTGAAGCTGAGCACGCCATAGAATGCAATTATTAATATCGATTGAGTTGAAGCAACAAATTATGTTGAAGATAAAGAATTTTAGGTCCGCCAGAAGCTAAGTAACAGGCGTTGGAGAAAAGTAAGTGTCCATTGAGACGGCTGGATCACAACTTAGGTTTTTCGAGCTTCAGGCTCCGACCTCTTAACATAAATATAAAAAGTATAGAAGGGGAAGAGATAACAATTGTAATTCCTTGATTTACATATTGAGGCTCAAAAGTTTCTTATACGTGCACTACTAGAATTTTCGTAATAAAATACGGTAGAAAACAATAGCATATAAGGTGAAAACCGTAGTTTATACAAAATACTACGGTTTTGACAAGCGTCGCTCCTAAGGGGGTCGCATTTGTAAATACTACGGTTTCCAACCGTAGTATTTAGTTTGATACTACGGGTTGAGAAACCGTCGTTTATTTTTGAAATATACGACGGAAAATACAAACCGCCATTTTTTTGTTAAACTACGACCTAAGAACCGTAGTATATATAATCCGTGATATGGTCAACAAACCGTAGTATATATAAAAACAACAGTTGGCCTAAATCATAGTATTATGTTCCGGATTCCGCAGAAATATTACGTTCTACCACAACCAACTCATTATTATGCAGTTGGATCAGTAACATTCAAACTTAAGAAAGGCAAAGCAACTAATTTACCAACATACACAATTTAGATCCCAAAGTTTTAGTCTCAAAACTTAGCAAAAGTTCGCACTTAAACTTCACAAGATTCCAAAAGTTGCTTAAAATGTTCATACAATTCAAATCGTAAAATACACAAGCTAGTGTCAAACTCCAACAAAGTCAGCAGCAGTCAACTCTTCCAGCAAGTGTTTTCATATCGTCATTTACCAGCATCCTTTTTCTTTTTCACATTACGACACTAGACCTGCAAATGTATAAAAACAAATTTATTTACTGTGTAATAATAAACAAAATACAGATCACTGGAAATCAATGTTAAACTTATTTTACGTACATATGTAGAAAGCAAAGCAATAGGTTTATTTCCATGTCATAGAAATTAGTTTGGTTCCCAAAACGTCGCATGAGTTTAAATAATGGTATGAAACCCTCTTTGATATGCACTTCCCAATAGCACAAGTATCAAACTTCACTAAATATACAGTAGCCGTAGCAACATACATTTGAAGGTTCAACTAAGTTTAGAACAAGTATAAAACTTCACTAAATATGTCCTTCTCTTTTGGACCTAGACCCTCTTATGTCCTATATAACATATTCATTACAACAGTGCAAAGAGGTCCTTCTCTTTTGGGCCTAACTGATATGATTTTTTACGCTTATTATTTACTGAAACTTCACTAAATGTGCTGATATTTTATCCTTACCTTTTCATTAGCCTAACTTTGATCTTGAGACCAAGTGTTTGTACATTGAATCTTAACATAAAAGCTCAATGAGCAATTGAAAACACATGAAAGTGCAACACTATTATAAGTAGGAGAAACAAGTAAAACATATTCCTTTTGTGCCCAATAAGGAGGAGAAGTATCTTGGCCAGTCAAGAAGTGGATATCTGAGACTCTGTGCAAAAGGGAAATCAAGACAGATTGGAGAAGACTCTATGTGCACTTTGGGCAGTGCGGATCTACATAAATAAATATTTCTTCGTAAAAAAGGAACCAAATCCTGTGGAAGCAATCAGGTACTGCAATACACTTATAGCTTAAGATATGACCAGCCAAAATTCAGATCCTAGAACCAGTAAATATTCTCATGTTAGTCTAAGGCCAAGAATGAAGGGAACGATCACACAAGTGCATGATGATAGAATAGAGATATGAGGCTGAAGACATTAAGCTCCAGCTAACTGAATGCAAAGCCTCCGTGAACTGGTCTGTAGGTGTCCTAATAAGGCAGCTGGAAATTTTGTTAAGCTAGCTAGAAGAAAGATTTTAGGGAGTTATCAATTTGATAGAGCTCCCAAGATGCTAGAAAGTGTTCTTGGTGGTGATGTCCCACTTGGAATTGGATAGAAAATAGATTTACATGTGAACAGAAGTGCAACACCACAAATAGCTAGCATGTGGTACAGAGGAGTAACTGGCAATGCATACGTCCATACTACTACAAGCCAACACCATATCAGACAACCATTGGGAAAATGATTTTAGTTGCACTACCAACAAGTGTAGGCACCAAACTCATCAAAAGACATTGCATTTTAAATAAAAATCACAGCAAGTTTCCACTAAGCACCCTTTACTCAGCAATATAAACAGGCCAGCGGAATGGACAACAGTGACAAAAAAGAATAAGCAATTTCATAACTCTTTCAGTAATTGAAACTATAACAGTACCCTTAATTCAAAAATATAAAAAAACACTCGGCAATCTAAACAGAAACATTTACCTGATGGTTATCATTAGACAATCACATGGCACATGACGACGAGTTGTGACTCTGTGATGCATCAGGTGGATAACGCAAAATTGGACTAGACTCAGCAGCTTGTCCGGGAGGATTGAATTGGATTGCTCACGAGAGATGATTCGCTTGTGCACCCAGCGGTGGATGCTTAGAATTAGTCTACAATACCATTGAGATAACACAATCACAATTCCAGAAATTTCACTAGCATGGTTTGAGGGTATCAATGCGAAATGTAATAAGTTTACTGCTTCAAGCAATGCCGTACAAATAGAAAATGTACCTGATGGTTATCACAAGATGACCGCAGTGCACTTGAAAACAAGGAAGACCCTCTGATGCAGCATGTGAAGAAATCTAAGAACTTGCTATTCTAGGGTATCACTACTATCTACATATAAATGATGGAAATTGGGCAGAGGTAAATAAAACATGCCTTAGACCTTAGTGAACTAATATGTTGTGTTCTTGAGGCCACGGGCTCTCTATTTACAAACTTAGTCTCTTGTTTTAATTGATTACTCTGATTTTTCACTAACTGTGTTAATCATGTTCTGAATTGTGATTTTTCATTATGTGGCTGATGGAAGTTTACGAAAGTTTGTTAATTTGATATTATATAAGTTTTTCTTGTACGAAATACATAATTGATGTTAGTTCAGTTCTAAACCATAGCTAAAATCACAGATCGTCAATATACTGGAAAATCCCAATTGTCAATTCCAAAACACCTGAAAACCTACGGAAACTAGCTAATCAGCAAAATCCAAAAACCAGACAAGCAGGAGGCATCAGCAGCATAAGAAGAAGAAGAAGAAGAAGAAGAAGAAGAAGAAGAAGCAGCAGCAGGAGGGTTGCGGAATTACCTAAAAGCCGTCGAGGAGAAAGAATGAGAGGACTATTGGCGCTGTCGAAGAGAAGTAACGAAACCTAGAGACTTCCAAATACCCCCTCGACGGATTCTAGTACTGCTTATGGAGCCGTCGATCGAAGTGAGAACAGAACTGTGTAATGGAGTGGCAGATCGATGTGAAGGAGGCAACTATGTGTTCTTTCGGAAGTGGAACTCAAAAATTGATTAGGGTAAAGAAGAGCTCGGTGGAGAAACACAAAAAGAAAAAAGGAAAAAAATAACAAATAGCACTACGGTGGCAAGAATACTGTAGCGTTAATAACTAAATGTACGACGGGATATGTCGGCAACGTCGCATATTTTATACATTATACTACAGTAATAAAACAAGTGTAGTAAATATATATATATATATATTTAACCGACGGGTCAAAGTTTATGTAGTATTTAGTGAACTAAAACTACTGTTTTACCTAACGTAGTTTTAAAAACAGTAGTATATAAGGTTTTTTCTAGTAGTGGTGTCACTACTTCTGTTGTATTCCAAACTATGTACTTCTTTTGTATGCCAAACCGACTCAGTGACACAGTGAGTAAGCTCAGTAACTCACTTGCTAACTAACTCAGTCACTAACACATAATAGCACTGTCCGTCCTTTACGTTAGTTACCAATTCAATGTTAGTTCTTACTATATATATTCTTCAATAAAATTCTGTTTAGAGTTTATTACCTTATTCTATATATGCAGGTCACGAAACGAGAATAAACCTAAACACATAAAACAACAGATTGGTTACACACTCTTTGTGTCATTTTTAACCAACAAAACAACCTCAAATGTTGAAACACTAATATCAATTCTCTATATAAAACTTGAATGTAATAGGGGACTGGGGGCAAAGATGTAAAATTTGAAAAGAAATAAAAAAATTAATTTATTCATCTAATACAGGTTACATCATATCTATTATTACCTGACAAAATAATCATGCAAATTATACTGTCAACATGTTGTATTGCGTTCTCCATAAGAAATTATACTTTAATAAGTAATAAACAAATTTAGTGGCCACTTCATTCGGACGAGTTGAATCAACAAAGTCAAACACGATTAGTACTAATCTCATAATTTATACCATGATTAAGCAATTTTATGGAATATTCATGATAAATTAACAACTTTTTTTAAAACTCCCATTCATATTTTCTGGAAGTGGTGCATGGTTGTGAAATTTTATTCTCCCTTCAAATTATAAAAGGAAGGGGTGTGGAATGTTCATGCTTAATAATGCTTGTATGCACTCTTTAACATTGATGAATATTAAGTTTTGAAAATTCATAATTTAAAATTTGGTACGATGTGTCATCCTTATGAGACTGTTAAATGTATGGCCACATACACTTGCATCACACCCACATGTACATGCTTCGGCAATACTTCGTTCCATCAAGAAACGATAAAAATATCATTTCTCATATTATCATATTTTTAATTTCTGTAAGAACTCTAACCACATTAAACAAGATTAAAACTTTAATCTATACACATTTTCGTTCATGAGTGCAACACTATAAATTTTCATTCATCTTCTTAGAAAAAATTTGAAAGTGAATTCACGGTCAAACAACTTCAAAAAAAAAAGTTACATAACATATGTATCAAAATGTAATTTATTGAATCTCTTATCACATTTAAACAAGAGAATAATTTAAGATTCAAGAAAATATTATAAGTTATACATATCCACGCCGTTGTGTGAATGAC
Organism: Linanthus parryae; assembly: GCA_023055425.1. NCBI lineage: Eukaryota > Viridiplantae > Streptophyta > Magnoliopsida > Ericales > Polemoniaceae > Linanthus > Linanthus parryae. The sequence goes on from JALGPY010000001.1 coordinate 94,961,257, forward strand.
GTAAATGTTTTAAGGGTCTATGAACGTCATAATACATGACATTTACATATAACAATTTATATGGAAGACATTACTCCCACAGTGTCATAATTATTTTTAAAATCCTGAGATTTAAAGTCATTTATGACAACGAAGAAACGGAATGAGAATCAATAATTCCAGCTACCCAATCCGCAAAACCGTGGATCCAATTGGACCCGGCCCATTTTGATCCGTAAACCACAGATTGGATTTAACTCAACCTCAATCCGGACCGATCCGATCTGTGTGAACCCGTAGTTTCAGCTACCCATTTTTGACTCCGCAATTTCTGCAACAATTCCACCACAATGGACGAATCTTTATCCACCACCAGTCGATTACATCGGGCAACCACCATGATCGCCAGATCCTGTTTACAGCAGCGATCTCCAATGTCAACAACGAATGGTTGTACGGAACCTGAAGGCGCTTTTCTAGCTATAAACTCGCCACAGTCATCTCGCATCACACAACCGTCACCAACAAGCTCCAGATTCGGGTGTCTAGCTGCATCGTAGTTTAATTTAACCCAACCCTCATCGATTGTGGGGCCATCTATGTTGAGCCACGAAAGAAGCAGATGTCTTCTCCTCAGACAAATTGGAGGAGTGCTCTAAGATTTTTCATGTTATTGAGTCTTTGCTAAAAAGTTCCCTTCTAATACGAATTCAATTCCTTGAGTACCAGAGACTCTATACAACAGTGGCCCATTTTTTCAGTTATTTGTGTTGATTTGTTTCAGAATATGTTTTCAATCCACTATGACAGATTTGTGACATCGTGTTTGTGAAATTTCAAAATACAAAATGTTTACCAATATTGGCTCTACCCAGGCCCAATCCATTAGCAAGTGATTCTTAGTCTCATTTTTGCATCTGCAGAAGCAGCACTGCGTCGGTACCAAGATTCATCGATCTCGAAGCTTTGTGGCTACCGGCAAGGAGTTATTCCAGGCCCCCCAGAGTAGGTAACCAATATTCTTTGATAATCTGGATTTATAATCACTTTATGCTCAGCTTGCTTGGGTTTTTCCCATTTTATGATATCAAATCCATTTGTAATATGTAGCTAGATGCCACTGTGTAGGCTCCAATTTTCGAGAAAGCCCAGTAGCGGCTTTTGTTCGTGTCCTCTGCCAGAATCTGCAAATTTATTATCTCCCTCAAATCTTCCTCTAACATGTATGTATTTAGGAGCTGAATATACTAATTTCAATTTAACAATTAAATCAGACACCCTGAAGGTCAAAACATTTGGCCCTAATGTAATTACTTTAAAGCTATTGGCTCTGGGCAGCCATAAATCATGGTAGTGATTAATATTAAGACCATTAACGAGCCTCCAAACGAAACCCTTTTTAAGGAGATCACGACCAGTGAGTAAGCTTCAAAAAACAAAGGAATTTTGAGATTTGGGGTCAGCCTCTAAAATAGTAGAGTTCTTATAATGTTTTTCTTGTAGAACCCTATTGAGAAGACTGTGCGGTTAATAAACTAACCTCTAAGCCTATTTTGCCAGCATAGTTAAATTTTAGAATTTCTTAAAACCCAAGCTACCTATGTCTTTGGAATTTTTTAAAGGGTCAATTACTTATTAGCCACTTTCAGTATATGGATCAATTTACCACCCCCAATTTCAAATCTCTCTAGTTGCCACCTCCAGTTGTGAATTGTCAAACAATCAGCAACGGGATAAAATTTCATTAAAAGAAATAACTATGTCAAGGGTATAATAGTCTTTTCAAAAAAGTTAGTCTTTTTTTCTTCTTCTTCCCTATCTTCATCTCAACCGTAATATTCTTCTCTCTCTCTCTCCACATCCTCCTGAACCATGCCCCAACCATCGCATCGACCACCAAAACGTAAATGGTCTCGTCTCTTCTTGGTCGCAACGACAAATCATACTACAACTTCATCCCCACCCCACAATTGACATCATAACCCACCAACGCCATGGAAGTGAAACCGACCGTCCATCCTCGTCGTTCGGTAACCAATTCATTCACCATGAAACCCAACCCCATTTTTCAGTCGGCATATGCCTTTCCCATAAGGATAGTGATTGGATGAATAAGAAAACACTTCTAAGTGTAATCTCAATTGATTTGGTAGGTTTTAATTTTAATTAATTGTGATGTTGGCGAGGTTTGTTGGGGGTTCGTTTGTTACTAGTTGTTGCGGGAGGATGATGGATGTAGTGGTGATGGTTCAATTATAGATCTTTGGAGGTTGCTGGGTGGGTTTGAGAAACGGTATGTGGTCAAGTTTAGAATTTTTAGAGAGTTCGATTTTTTATCAGTTTGTACAATTTTATTTTTTCACACTGAGGTTTTGGGTTATGATAGCTCCAAATATGAATGTCGGTTCTTTTTTCTTTTTTCGTTCAAGAAGAAGAGGATGAGGTTGAGAGATGGGATTTCTGGAAAATAGATGGCCTGATTCGGAGTTTGTTAGTGGCCGGTTTTTGGATTTATTAGCAGTCGTGGTGGTGCAACGGTCGTGGTGGTGGTGCTGACGGTGGTTGTTGTGATACTAATTATTGTTCATATTTTTTGTGAGTGGACAACATTGCCCCTCAGTAACCGTTAACTAAAGGAAAAGTTTGGACGGAATTGATCCCAATTGCTTATTGCTAACAATTGACAACTGGAGGTGGTAAGAAGAGAGATTTGGAACTAGGGGTTGTACATGGATCATTACCCTATACTGGGGGTGGCTACTAAGTAATTGACCATTTTTTTTAACTAATTCCAACTAAGGCAATGTAACACCCTTTTATCCTTTGTGTCTCCCCACCAGAAATCACGAATTAGCTTTTCAACCTGATCACAAGTCCCCTTAAGCAAGAGAAAACAACGCATTCATAATTAGGTATCGCTGGCCTGTAACCTTGATAAGTATCTTCCTGCCAGATTTAGAAAGAGTTTTATCCTTCCAGCCTTTTATTTACACTTATTCTCTTAAAAAACTCTAAAACATCTCCTTTTTTGTTTGTCGAATGTTGAAGGAAGCCCAAGATAACAATTGTGATTGTCCACCACATGCACATCGCATATATTACCAAGCTTGTTTCTCTTTTGTTGACTGACGTTGTTGGAAAAGACCACTGCTAATTTATGGAATTTAAAGGTTTGTCTCGAGGTAGTTTCATAGTTCTATAATAACTATAATAGATTTGTAATATTTCTTTCTATATACGTTGTAAAAAGGAGGTTGTCCTCAGCGAAAAAGATGCGGGAGACCACTGGTCCTCCTCTCGATGCAGCCACCATTGTAATATGATTTTTCTATGCTCCTTTAGTAATGCTTCGGGACACCGTCTCACAAACCAACATGCAAAGATAAGGGGGGAGGGGGCAGCCTTGCCTCAAGCCCCACTCAAGTCTGGTATTTCCTTCAACTTACTGTTAATTACAATGTTGTAGGATGTTGTAGATATACAACCCATAATGTTGTCGATCCGTTTTGTTCCAAAACAATCCTTTCCATGGTTGTCCGAAGAAAATTCACCTCCATAAGGTCACAATCTTTACTCATATCCAGTTTTAGAGCCATACAACCATCCTTGCCCTTCTTTGTATTCGTAGTCTAGATTAGCTCATAGGCCGTGAGGATATTCTCACTAATCAGTCGAGCCGAGACAAAGCGCTCTGAAAATTTTAAAAAATTAACTCCGAAAGCACTATCTTGAGGCGCGTCGCAAAGTGCCTTTGTGAAAATCTTATAAATAGTTGAACAAAGCGGAATATGTTTAAATCAACTACTTTTTATACCCGTTTTCCTTTTAGAACTAGTGCAATCGGTATGATTGTAGTCATGAATATCCCCTTTGCCATTAAGTACCTTTAGACATGTTTCAGTCACTTCCGATCCAACTTTTTTCCCATAACTTCGGGTAAAAAATAGGGGGAATTCGTCCAGGCTTGGCGCCTTTTGAGGGGCCATGGACTTCAAAACCTCCCAAACTTCGCTAGCAGTCACATCTTGTATTGCTCTATTTTTCGAACTCAAAAAATTTCTATTGACCCCATTAGCGGCTCCATTGAGGCTCTGGACGGGTCATTTGAGGAAAATATTTCTTTGAAGTATCTCTTGAATTCTAGGACCATCTGTAGATGGTTCCTCGATCCAAACACCTTTGGAATTTTCAATAACCCTGATAAAATCTCGAGACAAGAAGAAATCGCATTAAAATCTCCAAACACTAACCAAGCCTGGTTCCTTGGACATATCTTTCAAGTAGCTTCCATGAGTGTCTTATCTCGCTTCCAATATGGTCCCAACAAAAGCCAGTAAAGCACCACATCTGCATAGTACCACTCCCAACAATGATGCCTTGTCTATGATGTCTGGAGTAGGATTGGAGAGAGAAAGAGATTTCTTCGCTCCAAAGAAGCCCTATCCCATCTCCTTTCATTACAATCCAAGTAATACCGTTATCAAAACCAATTTTCAACTTCACACGTTCCATCTCATTTTCATACAATCTCATTTCCATCAGCAAAACTAAAACGGTCTACTTTCATTACGTGAAGAGAAATAGCGTTTTGGGGGTTCCAAGCCCCTGAACGTTCCAAATCAACGTACTCATGGTGTATGATTCTCATCTCCCGATTTGAAATCCGAGAACTGAAAGCTGTGTTTTTGTTATTCTTTTTCGAAACACCATCACCCATTTGATTTCCAGCCCCAAGTCAAGATCTTGTGTTTCTCACCCCTGTCTTTTCCTTTATCAGAGGACTGTACAAAGAGTCTCCCGACTTCCTTTTAGACTTTAGTTTTCTCGAGGTCATGACTTCTTTCTTATGAAGCTCTTTTGTGCTTCTTTTTTACTTATTCCCATCAACCACAATGGCTTTGTCCTTGTCCAAGGTAGCTCCCGGACCTTCTTTATGCCCCAATGGATTACCATGAATTTGGGGTCCTGAACTCTGTTTGTTAAACCAAAGGGTCTGCGTTATCATCGAGTTCCATATTTGAATCACCATATTCGTCCAGTGTGTCTTCCAATTCCTCATCCAAACTTTGCAGGAGGTATGACTCTCTCTCATAATTCTTATATGTTTTCTTTACATTAGTGTCTCACACGTTTCTATTAACTTCCAGAGTTAATCAATATATCCTCGTTATTTGAGGGCACCATCTACTGTCTTGTGGTTACATTAGTTATTGTAGTGATTGAGACATCCGCACCAAGCGCAAATTTGCGCGATCTTTTTGTACTTAAAGTAAAACTAAATTTTCTCACCCAAGACTTTGATGAAACCGCCTCTTTTGACCGGTCTTTGTGCGCTCAACCCGAACCCTCATGTAATAAAAAATAATTTAACTCTTTTCAAACATGTGCAATTGATGTGAATAATCAAACATTAGTACATATTTTTGTATGAGTTATTTACATCCGAAAATCTCAAGTTTTGAATATGTGATTTTGTTTAGGTTATTTACATTAAAAAATCTCGAGTTAGTCCCGGGTCCGAACCCGACAATTTGATATAACTTCTCCCCCAAATATTAAATGATCTATAGTTCAGAATCCTAACCTATTGTGCATTAGGTCAAGCAGGATTTGAATTTGTACATAGACATTATATAAGTGTTTCGAAAGCTATACCATTAAACTAGCACACATTTGTAAATAAGTCATACATTCTCTGCATCATAATTTAGTTATGTTAGACAACACAAATGTTTAAGGGAATATTTTTAAAATTTCCATTTCCGCTAAGAGCATCTCCAGCAGTCATATGTAATTCTAATGCAAATTATACATAAAAATGTTGTTTTGTATTTGCAGAAGGTGTCCTACTCCAGCAGTGATATGTAAAAGTTATGCAATTTTTTTTCTAGTTAACATTCACTTACTACACGTGAAAATGGTGAATTGTGGATGAGAGAGAAATCTAAATTGTAGGAACATGGTTATCAGAAAATCTAGGAAAATTGGTTGAGAAAAAAATAGGAAACATTCTCAAAATATTTTGGAGATCCAATCATCCTGGCCAAGTTTGGCGAAGGTTTTGCATGTTCTGCATTTTGCCTCCCAAAATGCATGTATTATTGGAGCTTTATTTTTTACGAACTCCTTTATATTTTGCATAAAATGTTGATTTGCATGATATGCGGAGATGACTTTTTAGTTTGTTTATCCCAACCATGACGATTTTAATTGTTTTATTGGTTTGGATATCTGTACGAGATTTTATATCTGTCTGTGGTCTATTTTTTTGAATATTTTAGCTGAAATTTCTAATTTTTTTTCATTATCTCATTCTTTTATCTCCTCCTTCTTAAATTAACAGAGGGCACTCGAGAAATAAACAGATCTAGATAGAGCAAGTTAGATGAGAAAGTGATGAACTTGAGGTATGTACAAGGGCATTATTATCTTGTAAATCGTTAAGAATGCACAAAGAGCATCATCATTCGGAACTGCAGAGAGGTGTTTCGCACAAACTCATAACTACAACGGGTAAAACACACAATTAAGTACTAATAGAAATGGAAATGGAAAAAAAATCGAATGCAGAAGGGTTAATTAACTCCAAATTCCACTATTAAATTAATCTAAACACTAATTGAGATAAAAAAACGCTCTGTTCTCTCTCCTACTTTCGAAATCTCCCTAGATTCTAGGATCTTATCCTGCTTGTAGTTATCTCCATCCCTTGGAGATAGCTGAATCTTATTTTGATTTTCCGTAGCGGTTACCTTGCTGGGAAGGAGATAACTTCTCCTTATTTTTAGGATTACCAGTTTCTTAACTGGACTCCTGTGTCTTTATCCTTAAATTTTCCAAACAAACATCTTAACTGACCTTTTCTGTTCGTTAACTATCATCTTTCCCATGAGTGTCTCTCGTAAAAAAGACTATCCACAGCCGTATGACGGCAAATCTGCGGAAGAAATAGATGAGATGTTGTCTCATCTCTGCATCACGGAAAAGGAAAAGAAGGGGTGCAAGATCAGGGCTGAATCTCTGGCAGAAGGTCAAGCACTTTGCCGTAGAAGCATCTTCGGTAAAGTGATTACTTCCAAAAGTATTAACATAAGCCATTTGAAAAATAAAATGGCTATGGCATGGGGAGATCCACGTGGTTTTGCAGTCAATCCCCAAGGGGGGAAAGTTTATCAGTTTGTTTTTGAAAAGGACGATCAAGTGGATTTTGCGATGGAAAATCAGCCATGGTACTACATGGGTGACGTAGTGGTACTTGAACGTTGGTATCCTTGGAAAAGGATGAGCACGCTACGCTATAATGAGGCACTTATTTGGGTTCAAGTTTGGGGTCTACCGCCTGATTGTTACTCCAGAACAGTTGGGGATGATGTGGGTTCGATGATTGGTCAAGTCAAAGCAGTGGAAATTCTAAACAGAGGGCCATTGTCAGGACGCTGCATGTAGGGTTTTGATTCATGGATCGCGCAAACGGAAGCATAATCAAACAAACAACCATGCAAAACCCTCCAAGGATCACAAGTCTAGATGCATAACGATAGTGAAGGTAAGAAATCATAAACACACCTTTGGGTTCTCCTTGATGACTTCAAACGCGAATAGTGTCACGTTCTCTATAGTTGATCCACGCCTAGAGTTGTTCCTAGATCTCCAATCACCTTGGTGCTAGCCCGGATTGAAAGGAGGGTGAAGGAATCACACAAAACGAGGCACCAAAAGGGGGTTCGGCCCTTTGTGGCGTCGGGGACAAGGGGGCGGCGGCAATAGGGGGCGACGTCCCTCTTTGCTTGCTCTCTCTCTCCTTTGTTCTCTCCTACTCTTGTTATGTTCTCTCTAGAGCATAAAGTGTGTAGGGAAGGAAGGAGGAGGGTCCTTTATATAGTCCAACAACTCCTTGTCAACTACCTAAAGGACTTATTCTAGTCCTACTAGAATTCAATTTAGTCCCTTCCTTGCAAATTAGTCCCTACTAAGTTTGCAAGGGTTTGCAAAGTGATCCTTCTAATTAATTAATCCAATTAATTAATTCCACAATCTAGTACAACACTATATAGCGTGTGACCCCATAGGTTCTATCTAGTTGGTAGCAACTCTTTGCTAATATGGAGCGGTCTCTAGCAAAACATCCATTCTAGCCAACTAATAGAATAGTCATCTAGACAACCTTGTACAAGTAATTGTCTCATCCCTTTGCCTCCATATCCGGATTGGACACGAGACACACAAGTCACACTCGTATATCCAATCCCTAGTTTCTCGATTCATGGAATAGCCTTATTCGTGCAAATAACATCAATATCCCATATATTGATTTATTTGAGTCTGGCCAGACATTCTATAAGCACTATCCTCGAGTGGCCTTGGATATTTGCTCCCGTTATGTGGGAGGGGCAAATCCTCTCTACGTCCACTACGATCTCTAAGCTTGCTTCTCAATGTATCCAGTACACGCCTTTATAACTACCCAGTTACGGTGTAGCGTTTAACGCTACCAAGATCACAATGATCCACAACTAGAATATCTAGTGACTTCAAGTCTAAGGATGACAATACCATTGTACCCGAGAAGCACTTGTGACTCAACATAACGTGTATGTAGCCTTCTCGGTAATGGGTCAATCCAGTGCAACATTCCGTAATGCACACCTATGTGTTGGATCGTGATATCTCCATATCAATCCAACCCCATACTAGTCTATAGATGATTGTCCCATTTAATCATTATACTCGACTAGGGATATTTAAGATAAACAACACGATTGTAAATCTAAGGACTTCATTATATTAAATATCCAATAAATAATAAATGAATTTCTAGCCAATTACAAATTCATACTAAACTAGATTGCCTCTAGGGCATCTATTCCAACAGTCTCCCACTTGCACTAGAGCCAATCTGGCGCATCTCGTATGCCCATACTCCTAGTGTGCCCTTCATGCTTCCACTGCGTGAGAGGCTTCGTAAGCGGGTCTGACAGATTATCATCTGTAGGAATCTTGCATATCCGAACGTCTCCTCTATCGATAATATCTCGAATCAGATGAAACTTCCTGAGCACGTGCTTGGACTTCTGGTGCGATCTGGGTTCCTTTGATTGCGCGATCGCCCCAGTGTTGTCACAGAACAACTCCACTGGATCCGCAATGCTAGGGACCACACCAAGTTCAGAAACAAACTTTCTGATCCAAACAGCCTCCTTTGCTGCGCCATTTGCAGCAATGTACTCAGCCTCTGTTGTAGAATCAGCTACCGTCTCTTGCTTGGAACTCTTCCAGCTCACCGCTGCTCCATTCAGGCAAAACACATATCCCGACTGTGATCTAAAGTCATCTCTATCGGTTTGGAAGCTTGCATCAGTGTAACCCCTTACACGTAACTCTTCCTCACCGCCAAACATCAAGAAAGCATCCTTAGTTCTTCTCAAGTACTTTAGGATGTTCTTGACAGCAATCCAGTGACTCTCACCTGGATTGGATTGGTATCTGCTTGTCATACTCAAGGCATATGACACATCTGGTCTAGTACATAACATGGCGTACATGATGGATCCTATGGCCGAGGCATAGGGAATCCTACTCATGCGTTCCTTCTCAATCTCATTGGAAGGACATCCACTCTTCGAAAGAGTGATTCCATGTGACATGGGCAAGAATCCCTTCTTGGAATCTTGCATGTTGAACCGTTTCAACACCTTGTCAATATATGTACTTTGACTTAGGCCTAGCAACCTCTTAGATCTATCTCTATAGATCTTTATACCAAGTATATAGGCTGCTTCCCCTAAGTCCTTCATTGAGAAACACTTTCCTAGCCAATCTTTCACAGATTGCAGCATGGGAACATCGTTTCCAATGAGTAGTATGTCATCCACATACAAGACCAGAAAAGCTACAGAGCTCCCACTAACCTTCTTGTAGACACAAGACTCATCTTCGTTTCTGATGAAGCCAAACTCTTTGACTACTTCATCAAAACGTCGATTCCAACTCCTAGAAGCTTGCTTCAATCCATAAATGGATCGTTGCAGCTTACAGACTTTGTTGGCTTGCTTTGGATCCTCAAAACCCTCCGGCTGTATCATATACACGTCCTCGAGGAGATTCCCATAAAGGAATGCTGTTTTGACATCCATCTGCCAAATCTCATAGTCGTAGTATGCTGCAATTGCAAGTAGGATTCGGATGGATTTGGTCATAGCGACTGGTGAAAAGGTTTCATCATAGTCAATACCATGAATCTGTCTGAATCCTCTAGCCACCAATCGGCCCTTATAGGTAATCACATTACCATCCATGTCGATCTTCTTCTTGAAGACCCACTTGCACCCTATGGGCCGCGCCCCATCAGGTGGTTCCACCAAAGTCCATACTTTGTTGGTATACATGGATTCCATCTCGGATCTCATGGCCTCAAGCCACTTCTGTGAGTCTGGGCCATTCATGGCCTCCTCATAGGTAGTAGGCTCATCATCTATGAGCATCGTGTCACCGGAATCAGTTACGAGAAGTCCGTACCTCTCGGGTTCCTGGCGCACTCTACTAGATCTACGAAGCTCTTGTGTTACCTGAACAGGTGGATCCACAACTGCTTGTGATTCCTGTTCATGTTCCATAATCGGTTCTGCGATTTGTGGTTCTTGAACTTCTTCAAGTTCTACATTCCTCCCACTTGCTTCTTTAGAGACAAACTCTCTTTCTAGAAACACGCCGGTCCGAGCAACAAACACTTTGTTCTCGGTTGGATTGTAGAAGTAGTATCCCTTAGTTTCCTTAGGGTACCCCACAAATTTACACTTATCCGATTTAGGCCCTAACTTGTCTGATTGTAAACGTTTTACATAGACATCGCAGCCCCAAATCCTCATGAATGACAGTGTGGGACGCCTCCCACTCCATATCTCATATGGTGTCTTCATGACTGATTTAGATGGAACACGGTTAATGGTAAAAGCTGCACTTAATAGAGCGTAGCCCCAAAATGATAATGGAAGATCGGTTTGACACATCATAGACCGAACCATATCCAATAGGGTTCGATTCCTCCTCTCGGACACGCCATTCCATTGTGGCGTTCCGGGTGGAGTGAGTTGGGACACGATCCCACACTCTCTAAGATAGTCGTCAAACTCTTGGCTTAAGTATTCTCCTCCACGATCCGATCGTAGGGCCTTGATACTTTTGCCAAGCTGCTTCTCTACTTCATTCTTGAATTCTTTGAACACTTCAAAGGATTCGGATTTTGCCCTCATAAGGTACACAAATCCATATCTACTGTAATCATCAGTAAACGTAATGAAGTAGACGTAACCACCCCTGGCAGGCGTGGCAAATGGCCCACACACATCGGTATGTATGAGCGCCAATTGCTCACTAGTCCTCTCACCTTTCTTATTGAAAGGGGACTTTGTCATTTTTCCCAATAAACAAGCCTCACATGTCTCATATGATTCAAAATCAAATGAGTCTAGTAATCCATCCTCATGGAGTCTAGATACACGTTTCTCATTTATGTGGCCCAAACGACAGTGCCATAAATAAGCAGGATTTAAATCATTTATTTTAATCCGCTTGGTATTAATGTTGTAGACAGGATTACTTAGATCAAGGACATAAAGTCCATTAAATAATTGCGCACTAAAATAGTGAATATTATTCAAATAAAAGGAACAACAATTGTTCTTTATTGAAATAATAAAACCTTCCTTGTCCAAACAAGAAATAGAAATAATGTTTCTGCTCATAGCAGGCACAAAATAGCAATTATTTAATTCTAAAATTAATCCTGAAGGCAGAGATAGCTCGCACACGCCTATGGCCAACGCAGCAACCTTTGCTCCATTCCCAACGCGCAGATCTACCTCCCCTTTAGCCAATCTTTTACTTCTCTTTAGATCCTGCATATTTCGACAAATATGAGATCCACATCCAGTATCTAATACCCATGATGTAGAGACAGTTAAATTGACATCTACAACAAAAATACCTGGTGGTGGTGGAATCACTATTCCAAGCCTCTTGTCCTCCAGATACTTTGGGCAGTTCCTCCTCCAGTGTCCAGGTTGACTACAGTAGTGACATTCACCCTTAGTCACGACCTTGGCAATGGCACCAACAGGCTTAAGGGCTTGTTCCTTGGACTTAGCAACTGACTTGCCTTTGCCCTTGGAGGAAGAGGCAAACTTTTTACCCTTTCCTTTATGCACCATCATTATGGCCTTGCCCTTACCCTTGTTGATGCTCTGTTCAGCCGTCCTCAACATGTTGAGCAAATCTGGCAGTGGTTTAACGATCTCGTTCATGTTATAGTTCATAATGAACTGTCCATAACTCTCGGGCAACGATTGCAACACGAGATCGGTTGCCAACTCTTGGCCGACCGGGAACCCAAGCCGGGCGAGATTCTCCAAGTACCCGATCATTCGGAGTACATGGGGTCCCACCGGGTTCCCTTCTGCCAGATGACATTTGAACAGTGCCTTTGAGACCTCATACCTCTCTACCCTCGCCTGCTCTTGGAAGAGCTGCTTTAGATGTTCGATCATATCGACAGCATTCATGTTCTCATGTTGCTTCTGAAGCTCAGAGGTCATGGTGCAAAGCATTAGGCAGGCCGCATCATTAGCGTCATCAACACGCTTTTGATACGCCTTTAAGGCAGCAGGTGTCTGATTCTCAGGACCTTCTGGAACTTGCTCCTCTATTGCGTACAGCTTCTTTTCTTGCTTGAGAACAATTCTCAAGTTTCTGTACCAATCGAGAAAGTTGGTTCCTGAGAGCTTGTCCTTCTCAAGGACAGATCGTAGGGAATGTTGTGAACTCGATGAGTTGTTTGCCATTTGGAATTCTACAAAAAGAAAATACGCAAGTTTTAGTATTTGTGAATTTTTTGACTATATTTAATAATGGCTAGTTTATTAAATATAGCTCCCACTATTTTACTACGGATTAATAACCCTCAAGATATTAATGCGGAAAATATCCTTATATTTTCTAGTGGGCCAAGATCCATCTTTTTCATCTCCTTATGAGCTTGCTTTGGCAAGTCACCCATAATTCGATTACTTCTTAGGTAGGAACAATTCCAATTGCATCCCATATGCAACTCTTGGTTCAACCGGGCAAATAACTCCTTATTTATCCATCCATATGGATAATCCCAATTGATTGCCTCTAGGTTTCTTAATCAAATTAATAGCCTAGTTGTGTTCAACCTCTTATCTAAACAATTGCACATTGTTACGTGCCATCGCATTCCATCATTATGAACCAAGTCGCCATGCTTTGGCACGCACGAACTCGATAAATAATGATGATAATGAGTGTTTAAATAACGAGAAGGCAAGAACACAATGTTTTAAAATTTGAGGGATTTTCAATTCAATTTTAATTGTTTTGTTGATCAATATCAACTAATTTATCTATTTGAGTTTGGGCACAACTCCAAATAATAGATCCGGGTTGTCTAATTATCTTATTATCCTAATTGCATGCATCATCCATACACCAACCACACAAATAATAAGACAATAAATAAACAACCACAAAACAAAAAATTAAACGTGATGTGGATATGGCCTTTTCTAGACTAAGATAATTCCAAGCCAATGGAATTATCTATGAACCCTATGCAAACACATCTCCATGCGTCTTGATCTTTTGGTCCATCCTTCATAGTCATGTGGTGTGCTCCATGCTCCATGCTCCATCTTTTGTGGCTCCTTTTGGCTTTGGGCTTCTTTTCTCCAATCTTGGCTAACAATCTACTTTATCTAGCACTAGCTAATATCTATACTAAATAAAATAAATCTCACAAGTTGAGAAAAAAAATGGCACGCAGGCCATAAAACCCTAATTAATTATTACAATTAATTGATCGGCTCGCAGGCCGTAAAACCAAACCACAAAATTAAACATCCACATCAAACCACATCCTAAGGCCATATCCAATCACCATGCGATTTGCACATAAACTGTTAAAATCCAATTTTAACGCGCTTGGTCAATTTTAATTGATTTTAGGATTTCTAGGGTTAAAACGGTCCATGGGCCCAACAATCAAATTGCCCGGGCCCAATAAAGTGAACCATAAAGCCCTAGGGCCAGCCCGGCCCAAAACCCGCAAGCTAGGCCCGCGGGTTAGGGCCGCCCGGCCCCTTAGGGCGCCAAGCTTGGGCGGCAAGCAAGGGGGGCGGCTCCCTAGGGGGCCGAACCTCCTTGTGGAGGTTGTTTCCAAAACATCCTCCTTGCTTGGAGCCCAAGTTTGGTTGTTTCCTTGTTGTGGGAGAACTCCTTCTTCCCCAAGGATGCCCAAAACCTAGATCTAAGATCCTAAAATTTCTCAAACTCACCAATTCATGCATCCAATGCAATAATTGGGTCTTGTTATGATTAATTCTTTGACAAATTGCATCCAATGCTTGATTTGTCTTGTTTTACGCGATAAACAACAAATTAAGGTGTAAAACAACAAGAATGTAACACATAAACTACGTTTATGCTCTATGACCTGTGGCTCTGATACCACTGTAGGGTTTTGATTCATGGATCGCGCAAACGGAAGCATAATCAAACAAACAACCATGCAAAACCCTCCAAGGATCACAAGTCTAGATGCATAACGATAGTGAAGGTAAGAAATCATAAACACACCTTTGGGTTCTCCTTGATGACTTCAAACGCGAATAGTGTCACGTTCTCTATAGTTGATCCACGCCTAGAGTTGTTCCTAGATCTCCAATCACCTTGGTGCTAGCCCGGATTGAAAGGAGGGTGAAGGAATCACACAAAACGAGGCACCAAAAGGGGGTTCGGCCCTTTGTGGCGTCGGGGACAAGGGGGCGGCGGCAATAGGGGGCGACGTCCCTCTTTGCTTGCTCTCTCTCTCCTTTGTTCTCTCCTACTCTTGTTATGTTCTCTCTAGAGCATAAAGTGTGTAGGGAAGGAAGGAGGAGGGTCCTTTATATAGTCCAACAACTCCTTGTCAACTACCTAAAGGACTTATTCTAGTCCTACTAGAATTCAATTTAGTCCCTTCCTTGCAAATTAGTCCCTACTAAGTTTGCAAGGGTTTGCAAAGTGATCCTTCTAATTAATTAATCCAATTAATTAATTCCACAATCTAGTACAACACTATATAGCGTGTGACCCCATAGGTTCTATCTAGTTGGTAGCAACTCTTTGCTAATATGGAGCGGTCTCTAGCAAAACATCCATTCTAGCCAACTAATAGAATAGTCATCTAGACAACCTTGTACAAGTAATTGTCTCATCCCTTTGCCTCCATATCCGGATTGGACACGAGACACACAAGTCACACTCGTATATCCAATCCCTAGTTTCTCGATTCATGGAATAGCCTTATTCGTGCAAATAACATCAATATCCCATATATTGATTTATTTGAGTCTGGCCAGACATTCTATAAGCACTATCCTCGAGTGGCCTTGGATATTTGCTCCCGTTATGTGGGAGGGGCAAATCCTCTCTACGTCCACTACGATCTCTAAGCTTGCTTCTCAATGTATCCAGTACACGCCTTTATAACTACCCAGTTACGGTGTAGCGTTTAACGCTACCAAGATCACAATGATCCACAACTAGAATATCTAGTGACTTCAAGTCTAAGGATGACAATACCATTGTACCCGAGAAGCACTTGTGACTCAACATAACGTGTATGTAGCCTTCTCGGTAATGGGTCAATCCAGTGCAACATTCCGTAATGCACACCTATGTGTTGGATCGTGATATCTCCATATCAATCCAACCCCATACTAGTCTATAGATGATTGTCCCATTTAATCATTATACTCGACTAGGGATATTTAAGATAAACAACACGATTGTAAATCTAAGGACTTCATTATATTAAATATCCAATAAATAATAAATGAATTTCTAGCCAATTACAAATTCATACTAAACTAGATTGCCTCTAGGGCATCTATTCCAACACTGCATTCGCATCAAAGTCCTTGTTAGCATCCATGAACCTTTGATGAGGGTAGCCTATGCCAATATAGCAGATAACAGGATTGAGTGTGTCCATTTACGCTACGAAAAACTACCAAACCTGTGTAGTTTTTGTGGTATAATAGGTCATGAGGCGAAAGAATGTGAAGTTGTTGCTGCGGTTGGGTGTCCATTAGAGGACGTACCCATCCTTTATGGGAATTGGATGGATGCGTCGGCGATGCTAAACTTTGTTCTTGGATATAATCCAGATATTTCATCGGCGTTCGGACCATCTACTTTGTCGCCGGAGGAAAGACAATTAAAGTTTAATATCCACACTAGAGATCAGAGACGGGACTTTACTGAGGGAAGTGTTGATGAAACAATTCCCGATCCGGATCCGAACACTGATGAAGGGCAGTTTCTTATAAGGCAACAAGAGAAAGATGCCCATCTGGAATATATGGCAGAAATGAGCGATGCGGATGTTGGGCAAGACGAGCCCATTCCAGATGAGGAGTTAAGGGAAATCCATACAAGTTTTTCAGATAAGAGTCCGGTTCACACTGCCACGGTGTTGAATAAAGGCAAAGCCATCGAGATGGGTACTAAACTACTTTCCCACATCAACAACAATGATGTCTCTATGGACTCTTCGGTCTTGGGAGACAAAAGATCGCCCTCAGAAGTTGATGCTGACACAAACATCACTAAGAAACCAAAAACTGGGAATCGAGACTTTTCTCTTCCCCTTTTATCGGCGGAGGTTGGTGAGAGCCAACCCTGCCGGTCACAATGAGAATTTTCGGATGGAACGTACGAGGGCTAGGGGGTGCCTCTACGTTCCATGTCCTACACTCCCACGTGAAAGAGAAAAAACCAGAGTTGATTTTCCTCTCCGAAACTAGATTATTGGGTTCAAAGGCGGAAGAAATCAAGTTTAAGTTGGGCTTTGCTAACGGTATTCATGTTCCCAGAATGGGTCTGGGTGGCGGTCTCTCTATGATGTGGGACAGATCAGTTGATTTTCGTCTGTTATCCTACAACCGTTACCATATCCATGGGTTTGTGCGTCCTCCAGATAAGAATAACAAAGGCTTTTTTATTACTGGTTTCTATGGAGATCCTGTGACTCATCGTCGCAGAATTTCATGGGATCTCTTACGTCGACTCAACCCGGGGCAGGGCTCCCCCTGGCTGGTCTTTGGAGATTTTAACGAAATTCTTACTCAATCTGAGAAATCCGGTGCAACTGACAGAAGTAATCAACAAATGGTGGATTTTAATACTGCTCTAGAAGATTGTGATTTATTCGACATGGGATTTACGGGCCCTTCGTTTACCTGGAATAATGGACGGCCAGTTCCTTATAATGTCAGGGAAAGGCTAGATCGAGGAGTTTGCTCTTTTAGTTGGGATGCTCTGTTCCCTTTCAGTTCGGTTGAAGTAATTAATTCTACAGGGTCAGACCACTTACCGTTGCTGATCAGAGTTCTGGATGAGCCACCTCTCCCAAACAATCCGAGAAGATTCCTTTTTGCGGAGGAGTGGACTAGATCAGAGGCCTGCACTGACCTGATTACACAGGTATGGAACTTTCCCTCGCCCAGTTCTAATTATTTACATAATATTCCGAATAAAATCAAAGCCTTAACTAATAATTTACAGAATTGGGGAAAAACTAATCATCATGCCAAGAAAATTTTTCGCAATAACTTGCTTCGTGAACTTGCTGATCTTAATGCTGGTGACCAAACTGCTGATAACCTGGCTAGAAAAAGAGATATATCTGTTAGTTTAAACAATTTGATCACGGAAGATGAGATTAAGTGGAAACAAGCTTCTAGAATAAATTGGCTAAGGCATGGTGACAGAAATACCAAATTTTTTCACAAACACTACCAGGAAAGACGCAAGAGAAATACAATTTCCAAACTCACTGACCCTAATGGTCATTTTACTCAAAATCCTGGTGAAATTAGGGACTGTTTTCAGAAATTTTATGAAAACCTCTTCCAAACTTCAAATGTTGATTTTACCCATGCTAGTGAAGCCATCCCCTGCCGTGTTTCAAATTCCATGTATCAGTTTTTAGATGAGCCCTACACTCCAAATGAGATTTATGAAGCTATTTTTTCCATGCATCCTACTAAATCTCCTGGACCGGATGGTTTACCGGCAATTTTTTATCAAAAATATTGGGCTATTATTGGTGAAGATGTCACAAACTTTTGCTTAACTTTTCTCAACAACGGTGGTGATATTTCAAGTATAAATAAGACTTGCATTGTTCTGATTCCTAAAAAAACTGACCCCACCTTTGCCACGGATTTCAGGCCGATTAGTTTGTGCAACGTTATTTATAAAATTATTTCTAAAACACTGGCTAACAGACTAAAATGTGTTTTACCTGAAATAATTGACCCTTCTCAATCAGCTTTTATCAAAGGTAGACTTATTTCTGATAATGCTATTATTGCGCTTGAAACTCTTCATACCATTAACCATCAGAAATCTAAAGTGGGCTCTTTTTCTTTAAAACTTGACATGGCTAAAGCTTATGATAAGGTTGAGTGGAGTTACCTTAAGAATGTCCTTACCAATATGGGTTTCCCTACTAAGTTTATTCACAGAATTATGACTTGCATTTCAAGTGTTACCTTTACCATTCTTGTTAACGGTCAAAACACTACCCCTTTTGCTCCTACTCGAGGTATTAGACAGGGTGACCCGATTAGCCCATACTTATTTGATATTTGTACCGAGGGTCTTATCTGTCTTATTAATCAAGCTATCACCGATAAAAATCTTAAAGGGGTAAGGGCTGGTCAAGGTTCTCCTTTTATTACTCAGCTGCTTTTTGCCGATGAATGCATGCTTTTTTCTCGTGCTAAAATAGAAGATGCCATCACTTTAAATTCTATCCTTTATATTTACTGCATGTCCTCGGGTCAATCTATCAACAAAGAAAAGTCTATGCTTGTTTTCGGACCTACTGTGCCTGCTCATATTAGAAATGATATTTCAAAAAATTTTCAAATTCCTATTGCTGAAAAACACAATAAGTACTTGGGCCTTCCAACTCTTGATGGTAGGAAAACGACTAATACTTTTAAGGACATGAAAACCAAGATTTGGAATAAAATTTCTGGGTGGAAAGAAAAATTTTTATCACCAGGTGGTAAAGAAATCCTTATCAAAGCTGTTCTCCAAGCTATTCCAACCTATATCATGTCTGTTTACCTCTTACCTATAGGTTTCTGCAATCAAATTCAACAGCTTTTCGCAAAGTTTTGGTGGAGTAACAACTTAGATAAATCAAAAATCCACTGGAAAAATTGGAATTTTATGTGTAATCCTAAAAACATAGGTGGTCTTGGATTTAGACATTTGTATGCTTTTAACATTGCCCTTTTAGGAAAACAAGTCTGGCGTATTTTTCACAACCAAAATTACTTTCAAGAGTCCTAAAGGGAAAATATTTTAGACATAACTCTATTTTGAATGCTGAATCCAAATCCTCTTCCTCTCCCATTTGGAATGGCCTTATTACTGCTAAAAATATTATTTTCAAAGCTGCAAGGCAAGGCATAGGTAATGGTCTTGATACTTTTATTTATCATAACAGATGGCTGCCTATCGGTTTTGGTAGGAAACCTCTAAGCAGACAAACTTTACCTCTGCATTCAAAAGTTTCAACTCTCATTAATCCTGATTTTTCCTGGAATCATACTCTTATTAAAAATCACTTTTCTGAAGATGAGTTTGAAGCAATTATCAATATTCCTTTAACTGATCCCAATCAAAATGATTTTATTGTCTGGTCCCAAACTGCAGATGGGAAGTACACTGTTAAATCTGCTTATCATGCTATTTCTTCCATTCTCAATCTTCATACTGGTTTTCAACAAAACTGTAGTACCAGTGAAAATAAATTTAACTTTTATAACTGTCTTTGGGACTCTACAGTTCCTGGAAAAATCAAAATTTTTTTCTGGCGTTTAATGAATAACTGTTTGCCACCAAGACAAAGATTGAATCAAAGAGGGATAAATTTACCTGAAAATTGTATTTTCTGCCCTGCTGCTTCAGAAACTATTCCTCATCTTTTTTGGGACTGCCCTCGAACCAATCGTATTCTTTCTTCCCCAAAGCTTGATCTTCATCTGCATCATCCAAATGTTCCTTTTCCAGTCAGTTTGCGTGACAATTTTATTTCTCTTTCAAAGGATAAGAGATGTCTACTTCTGCATATACTGTGGCTAATTTGGATTTCTAGAAATAGAAAGATCTTTGATTGTGCAGAAAAGGAGGAGGAAGATCTGATCTTAGAGGCAATCTCAGCAAATGAGGAATTTCAGAAAACTTATCTGTTGGATCTTGATGTGCATGCAGGGATCTGTCCAAGAAGCAGTCGGCGGTGGTCTCCGCCGCCTCCTGGTCGCCTGAAAATTAATATAGACGCCGCCATCTCTACGTCTCTTCACAGATCTGGAGCCGGAGCAGTCATCAGAAACTCCATGGGAGACTTCATTCATGGTTTCTCATTTCAAATCCCCTACACGACTGTGCCACTGATTGCGGAAGCCACGGCTTTGAGGGAGGTTCTTATCAAAGCTTTTAACAGAGGATTTCGAAGTCTAATCATAGAAACAGACTGCTCAAACCTCTACCAAAGGCTCACTCGACGGAGAAACAGAGAGGAAGCTGTGACAAAGAGAGGCTCAGAAATGGAAAGACATCTAGAGAGTTGTAGTGATGTCCTGCGGCTGTTCAATTTAGCTAAACCTAGTTTAGTGCGAAAGGACGGAAATACCCTCGCACACGGTTTCGCACGAATGGGCCTAAATGCCCAGTGTGATATGTATTGGGCCATTATTTGCCCACACTTTGTATCTGATTTTTGGGCTATGGATAAACCAGCCTCTAATTAAATAAGAAGTCAGATTTCTTTGCAAAAAAAAAAAAAAATTAACTCCAAATTCCAAAAAAAACAAAACTCGAAATTCCAAAATGACAACGCACTCCATTGCTGTGAGCAACCTGATTTATTCACCGTCCCAGCCGCCAGGTCCACAAAAATAGAGAGAATACACGATTCCCAGTCGCCCCCAAATCTCTCTCCCACGTTGGTTCCGTAAACCCGTTCCGTAGAAAATCATTTCTTTGAGCTCGCTCTACCTACGCCCTCTCTCTCTCTTGTTGAAACCCGCATTTGACCTCCTTCGTCACCCTTTCCGATGACCGCCGCCGACGACATTTGAGCCTCCGAATGGCGGACGACAGCGTCCCGAGAACATTCCGAGCTCTCGTCGAGAACGCCGAGAAGAAGTTCGCTAGGGTCCGCGACGTCCCGGCGCACGGCGGAGTGTCACCGAACCACTACTTCGCCAAGGTCTTCAAGGCCTACCTGAATCTATGGAAGTTCCAGCAAAGCAATCGCCGGAAGCTCGTCGAGTCGGGGCTCCAGCGGTGGGAAATCGGCGAGATCGCGTCCAGGATTGGCCAGCTCTACTTCGGCCAGTACATGAGGACCAGCGAGGTCAGGTTCCTTCTCGAAGCCTATATCTTCTACGAGGCGATTCTAGACCGTGGCTACTTCGAGGGATCGGAAAAGGATCGAGGGGTTAGGTTTAAGGAATTGAGATTCTACGCGAGGTTCATTTTGGTTTCGCTGATCCTCTGTCGACCCGAGACTTTGAAGCTCCTCGTGGAGAGGTTCAAGGCTCTCGTTGACGATAGCATCACCACTTTCCGGGTACGAATTTCCTCATTCTACTCCACACTCTTCAACTCTTCTATCAGTATTGTAGTAATTGTCACTTTCTGGTGTTGGATTTGGATCTAGTTTCATTTGAATGGTCTACCTTCACATTAGCTGCAATTTTTTTCCCTATGAATGGTTTAATTTAATGAAATTATTAAATGAGATTCGCCTCCGTGATTTTGCCTATTCTCCTCAATTGTTTCGCCCTGTGTTGTGGGTTGGCAGCATCAATTGTCTAATACATTGTTGAAATTTGGAGAAGTTGACAATTTCGAGTTCTTTGACAATGGAGCAACCTAAGTTGAACTATAGCTAAATGGTTTTGGTCAAGTCTGTTACATCTTTTATTGGTGAGTTGATATTTTCTTTGAACTGAAATTGCTTTTTGAGATGGAGTAGAAGCACCTTAGCCCTTTCGTCAAGTTGATTGTGCCTGCTGTTTACCTATAGTGGGAGCTGTTGACAATCAATATTTGACAAATGGCCCAATTTTGTTATTTTTGTGTTGGATTGTCAATGTTTTAGATCCTCTGGCTCTGGGTGATTGATTGCTGGTTTCTTCCTCTTCTCTCTTAATATTCTTGGTATTGCATTTGACAGTGATATCTTCTATACTAATATATAATGCCCGAGCACCATTTGCTGAAGCCAGTTTGTCTTCTGTTTGTACCCATATATTTTTATAAAATTTACAAAGACCTTGAACATTTTGTGCACTTACTTGAAGGATGTAATGGTTATAACTTCTACCTCCTTTCCTTCCAACACCACCACCATAACTCCACCCCACTACCCCATTACATTAACCCATTAACTATCTCTTTCTCATATATGGAGTTGTTTTCCTACCGAGAAGCAGTAACACATATGATAGATGTATCAGAAACCCGCAAAAGTGAGTAGGTCAAGCAAACAAGACGAAGCAAGAACAATGGGCACTCCAGGGAAAGGCATTCAAGATACAATGGACATGTTTTCACCATTTAGTTGCATGTAAAACTGAAACTTGTGCTATTCTGCAATGAAACAGCCCTAAAAAGAACATATGTACAAATGTGGTTCAGTTTGCAACATTGATTTACATACTTACATGAGGACGTTCTGCATGTACCCAACTGAAAATATCTGTTACGTGCTCATCAGTAAACGAGAAATGATCCAAATGCCTTTATGTCGAGCTTCTTCCACTCATGTCTTTCCTTCTTATAGATCTTTCAGGTATCTTGCTATATAGCACAATGAGCTGCGTAACTAACTCCTTAATGTGGTTAACTTCTTACAAACAATGCATTTCATGTTTAAAGTAAGGTGGTTAAAATTTTTTTTGTTGTTGTTGTAAGGTGGTTAATACTTAATACTGTTGTTCAGTATCAGTTTTAATCGTGGTATTGACAATATTTTGTGCGATCATTATGGATCACTTGGTATGATGCTTGATACAGTCTCTTTGCCTTAATGAGAACAATATTCCCTACTTTCACATTTGAGCTAAATTTGAAGCTTGTTATTTTCATTTTCATCAAAGTACAGTATTTTTTTCTTCTTTTATTGTCATTCTCCCATCTCTGTTTTTCTTTTCGGCACAAGTTACAGGTTTGTTTTCTTATTGACATCCCTTTAACTGGCAAAGTTAATTGTTTTTTCTGTAAGTTTGAAGAATCACACCTACAACTATTGAGGGGGTCAATAAGGTCCCGCTGTTTGAAATCTGTGTTTAATGCTTAAAGGTTTGACAACTTGTAGTACACTTGTGTAGTAGAAAACACGCTGAGCCAACTGATCTTTTTTCTGAAGCTTCTTTTTATTACCAGCCGGGTGAACAAAAGACGTGCAGTCTCTAATGTAAAGCAAAAGGTAGAGCAGACTAGATCTGGTGGGGGTGTATATAAATTATATTGTCTTGTACCTTTGCAAGGTAACATTTTTGCGATTTGAAAAGTTGGCTGAGTGAAATGACATATTCACGTTATGAATTTCGGAAGCTGTGAAGACTGTGCTAAAACTGTAATGCAGGGCATACTTATTTTGTCTAGTACACATTTTTTGTTCAAATCTAATAGACTTTTTGTATGAGAGATTTTTATCCAATCTTAGAGAGTTTACTCACTTTACTTTTTGTGTTTCAACTGTTTACACAGGAAACAAACTTCAAGGAATGGAAGCTAGTTTTGCAAGAAATTCTTCGCTTCACGAAAGTCGATCAAAAGTTTATCAACATAAGGCCTCTGAGATATTGTGCTGCGCTGGATTCCTATCCAACATCTGTTCCTCACGTGGCTCGTTTCCATGCAAAGAAGGTCCTAAAATTTCGCAACGCATTACTGACAAGCTATCACCGCAATGAGGTTTGATTACATATGTTTTGCTTCTTGTTTAATTGTTGTCAAATCATATATTTTGGATCTTGAGTATATGTCTTCATATACTTCTGGTCCTCTCTGCATCATTCTCTAGGTAAAGTTTGCCGAGTTTACACTGGACTCGTTCAGAATGCTGCAATGTTTGGAATGGGAACCCAGTGTATCTTTCAATAAGAAGCATCCAGTTGAAACAGTTGCAAATGGTGCTCCTATAGATCATTCTGCTACTTCTGGAGTAATTGATATGAACTTGGTCGCAGATATGACTGATCCATCTCTGCCTCCAAACCCAAGGAAGGTTGTTCTTTATCGTCCATCGGCGACACAATTAATATCTGTGAGTCCTAATTAATGAACAGTTTATGCTTGTTGTAACTGAACTGCTGTCTTGTGGTAGCTTTTGATTTTTTTTCTTCGCGTTACTATTGCTGCTCAGATTGAAATATTACACTTCAAATCACTATTAGGTATTCTTATTACTTGGGAACTTAAATACATACCATGTCTGGAAAAACTGGATCTAAATCACCGGTATTTATATTATTTGCAGGAGTTAACTATTTTCTTCAGTATGCCACCATCTATCTTACCTAAATACTATTTGGTTTGTAAATCAGTTGAAATTTATTTGGTTTCTTAAGAAGATTAGTAGTGGTTCATAACAAATTGTAAATAAGTTTCAGGTTGAACTTTTAAGTGCAGTTTGATTCTGTAGTTTACTTGTGGGATTGGAATAGTAGCGAGGGCGGGCATGTTAGGCTAGTGTATTTTGTCATTTGTTGATCAGAGGTGAATTGTGTTGGTAGTGTGAGGTTTAGTCATAATTCATGATACCATGTATTCAATTTGAGGCTACTATCCAATCATCCATCATCAGTTAAGTGCTACCTAAACCTTGCTTGCACAATGATTGCAGAAAACCTTCTACTTCGAATGCAACCTGTTGATACATTTAAAGAAATTCGGGAAACTAAAAGTCAGTTACTGAACTCTAAATTACTCCAAATTTGTTTAGTAGGACTTTTTCTCGTGGTCTTCTTCAAATGCTTATAAACTTTCAGGCTAGAGTAAGACATTATATTGCCCTGTTGCGTTGATAGTATAGGCAGGCATTAGGTATCTTTGTGAAAAAGAGGGCATAATGTATACCTTTTTGGGCTATATTTTGAAGTACTACCATCAAGTATCCTTAAGCTCACATTCAGTCATTCATCATAAGCTACCTTTCATCATAAGTTGAAAATATAAGTTTGGCTGACTATCCCTATAGAAAATTCTTATAGTATGCTTCAGATCTTATGTCTTTAGTTATGTTATACAATGCAATCAATAAGTAATCATGTTGGTGAAAAGAGATTCAACTGCTTTACATATTTATCGGCTTCACTCTCACATTACCTGAGGCTGATATGTATACTTGCATCTAACGTTAAGATGATACTAAATGTAATTTCTACTTTGTAGATCATGGCCACGATTTGTGATGAGCTTCCACCTGAAAGTTTGATGCTAGTATACATATCAGCCTCAGGTAACTTTTTCTGTTTTCCCCGTCGCAGACGAAGTACTCTGTTCTACTGATCACCTTTGGTGAGTGGTGGCTAACACCAATATTGATTCAGGGAATGCTAGTCAAACTAATGCCTCACCAGGAGACAGATCTGGATTCACAAAAAAAACTTCAAATGTCAAAGTTGTTTCTCATACTTCCCATCGGAGGAAAATCTCTGCACCTGAAAACCATTTCAATGATGAAGGAAACTCAGGGCATCCTTCTGAGGATTCTTTGTGGCTTGGACCCAGTAGAAATGGAGGTATGGATTAAATAATTCATCGACCCATTTTAACTCAAATAGCCTATTAATAGAGAACCTTGAACACTGTGATTTATCCTGTAAACATCTTTACTTTTCAGGTTCAAATAGTGTCTATCCGGGCGATTTAACTCCTTTTACTAGAAGACCTCTTTTCTTGATTGTTGATAGCGACAGCAGCCATGCATTCAAGGCAGGTTTGTTAAGACTTTTGCATCACCTGGACATAGCATGGCATACCAACTTTTGGTCCTTTTATTTGTTAAGCACCATAAAGCTTTCACAACAATCTTATGCCAACGTTTATTAGCCTGTTTGGGAACTCAGTTTTTTTTTTTTTTTTTTGCCAGTTTATACGGTTTCATAAACCGATATAAACAAACACCGGGGGACTTGCTAAGGAGGATTAGGAACCTGATTCTTTTAGTTTTGTTGTATTAAATATCAACCGGAACCTGCTAGGGAGGACTAGGGACCTGGTTCTCTTGATTTTTTTGTATTAAATAAGCACCAGAGACCTGCTAGGGAGGACAAGGGACTTTGTTCTTTTGATTTTGTTGAATCAAATAACAAATGGGTACCTGCTAGACCAGGGACCTGGTACCTTAAAGCCTACCCCAAAAAACTAAAACCATCCAAACAGTTATGTTTATTATCTAAAATATACCTAAACGAGCCTTATGTGTATTTTGGAACAGTGTTTCCATTTCACGATTGGGAAGAAACATGAATTCAAATGAGTTTCAGATAAAAATATTGATATATTATGTGTACAAAATGTAGAAACTTCCTTCCATATGCCCCCTCACCTTCTTCCTGCTCATCATCTCTTCACTCAGGCATTAAACTTCGACGATGTGAGAGGTGTCTTTGCATAGTCATTCTTCCTAGTAATTGACCTTGTGTACTTTCACAAAAACATATTCACTACTTTGTGTAAGCAATAACTCAAGTGAGTGAAAGATAATGTTATTGCTAATAGTACAGGCTGTCTTTAGTTAGAGAAGATTGGGTCGACTCATTTTCCCCTGGTGTAGGAAATCTCGCCTCGGTTTTAAAAGATAATTGAAGAAATAAATGACGAACAAATAAGAAATTATATATGCACTCATATAATATATGTGTGGGGACGAACCCTTGATAGAATGCATGAACTCTGATGGGGCTATGGAAGCATTGACTACGACTCAAAGCCATTGAGTGGTCCCTCCACCGGTAGTAATGTACAGAATCAGCAAACGTGTACTGTAAATAAAGGATAAAAATCTGGTAACCTTGACAACCCTATAGATGAAAAAAATATGCATACTTTACGCCTCTTGTAACGGGAACAACTTATCCAGTGAAGGAAAAACAACCTGACTATGCTATTGAGAAAGACTGTAGCTACAAATAAGCCCGATCATGTTCTACGGGCTAAGACGATTTGATGTTGCCAAAGTTTGTGCCGTACAATCCACATAACTATTAGAAGAGCCTAGTTCCAGAACAAGATTTTACGGTGTTCCGACTCTTAACCCCTACTTAGTAATGTAGAACACGAAAGCCACTAGCAACCTGACTATACAATAGGTGCAAATATACACCCTCAAGGAATAATCTGAGAACAAGATAGTAAGCAACGAGATATAGTAGAACTGAAGTGGGAATTGTAGAAACTTTTGGTTTCTGGGGTTACAGCCCACGAGAACTCTAGGCTCTTTTCTTTAAAAGGTTTAATCCAAATTTTCTCCTCGCGGAGATCTACAGCAGCCCTATTTATGGTAAAACTCTTGTTTCTGGCCCTAATAACCAAAAGACAGTTATAACCTTACAAGTAAAGGCTGTAAGGGACGGCTCACTGGTCCAGAGTTTGGCAAGCACTGAAACTACTTTTCTTTGGCACATTGCCAAGCTCCAGTTTCCGCCACTAAATTTCTAAGAACATGTTGATTAAAACATAAATACTGATAGTCCACAAACTTGTAGATTTTACAAGAATCTCCATGTGTCATTAAGCCTGCAAAAAGAACAGCAATTGTTTGAAGGAGCAACTGAAGTACTTGTCGAATAGTTAGGATCGAGCTCTGGAAAGAACATGCAACAGGATAGAAAAAAATGGAGAAATTTCTACCTCAACCTTGGAAGCAAGCATCTTTATGTCAAATCATCTGGTAGTTACGAAATGTTCGATAACAGTGATTTTATTTTAAGATTCTTAACTAATATAAAGCCAAAGAACAACCTCAACTTGAAAGGAAGCAGGAAGAGTAAGATTTGACAAGAAACAAACTGTTTGCAGTGGGTAACTAGTTAAATCTATCAGAGCATCCTGTTTCGCGCTCACAGCAAAGACAATAAATTAATAAATCAAGTTCTTCCGAGTCTTTATCTACTGTACGAAGACCAACATGCCGTAGTTATTACCCTCTCTCTGAGCAGTATCATCCTTGCTAAAACAATCCAACACAAGCTAACTAATCCACGGAAGCCTATGCACAAGTGCGAACAAGTAGCTTCCAACTGTTCGCATCATCTATCCAACCTAAATCCAACTGCTGACCCTGTTTCACTCTTCGAAAACTATTTTAATACTAGAAATTTCCCAGCCTACCCGGATATCTTTCCAAAATAGCACCCCGGAAGTTGAAGTTAACTCTTTTTTCCATTCCAAACATAGATCGCTAATCCTTGCGATACTTGGATCCTAAAAACATTATTTAAAAAACTCTACTCTCCACTCTAATCTTTGATAATAAGTGCTGACTTGTAGCATTTCGGACTCTCAGTCTCCCACAAACTACTCCTTGTGAAAATCTGCCAATAAATCCATGACACCTTTCTCTCACTGCCTCCCAATACCTGTGAATGCAATGGTAAAACAATCCGGGCATAGAACTTATCTCATTTATTGGTTTCAGAGAAACCGTGATCTTCTTTTTGTTAAAGGCCCCGTTGTCTTCTACTTCCTAGGCTGTTATGAACTTATGGCATCCATCTCCAAGTTAATACTGTTGAAGAATCTAACTCTGTTTTTATAAACAAGGCATAAGAATCCACCATATCCTTGTCAATCCTTTTCATCTTCACCCTGCTCGACTTCTTTCCCAACACTAAACTGGCCTAAAAATTACTCTGCTGTGCAAGTTATTCTTGTCATGGTCTGCCATCTTATTGTGCAGACCTACAAAGATGTACTAAATGGTGGGGAATTGTTGGCAAATGCTTGAGGTATCACAAGCCAAATCGCCATAGACAAGAATGAGCTATAAGCCCTGGCGAGTGACGGAGTAAAACATCTGAACTTAATTATCATAAGTTGTGACCTTTGAATCTTTGATATTGAAACAAAGTTTACTCAGGGAGCATACACGGTTCATTCTCGGCGAACTAGACTGTAGTAATCACCGGTAGAGAAAATTTAAGAGAGATTTGAAGGCAGCTATTAAAACATTTTCACATACAGATAAATGTCTCTGCACCAACAATTACCAAAAATAAAAGTCTTTGCTCTAACTGATACTCCATCTGTCCTAAAATAAGCGTCTCACTTTCCTTTTTAGTCTGGCACGAAATAAGTGTGTTACTTTTAGAAAGTTACCCACCTTTTCACTTTGCTTCCCTCCATTCCCTTTTCATATTTTTACCTTTTCATTTCCCAATAACTAGACTGCAGTAATCACCGGTAGAGAAAATTTAAAGAGATTTGAAGACAGCTATTTAATCATTTTCACTTACAGAGAAATGTCTTGCACCAACAATTACCAAAAATAAAAGTTTTTGCTCTAACTGATACTCCATCTGTCTCAAAATAAGCGTCTCACTTTCCTTTTTAGTCTGGCCCGAATGAAGTGTGTTACTTTTAAAAAGTTACCCACTTTTTCACTTTGCTTCTCTCCATTCCCTTTTCATATTCTTACTTTTTCATTTCCCAATAAAAGTTTTCAATAAGGTAGAGTACACTTTAGCAAATTTATCAAGTCAAAAGAACCTCCTAAAACCCCATGCCAAGTCAAAATAGGATACTTATTTTGGGACGGAGAGTGTAATGGAGAAAATAAGAATTATTGAGCCTGTGGCTTGATGCCTAAAAAGAATTCGTGGACAATACAGCAATAGAAACCGGGCTTTCTCAAAATTATTCAGTGTCAGTGCACTTACGATGTAAACTTATGACGTCCAAGTTTCAATATGATAGGCAGCTCATAGATCTCAGATTGAAAATCAAGGCGTGTTTCCTCAAAATTTAGACGTCGTAGACTTTCTAATAACACACATAAACTGAATCTTGAATGATTTATTCAGAAAATGTGCGGCACTCTGGTTAGTTGGGAGGGGTGTAACTTTGTAAGGCATCCTTATTAAGGGTGCGTTGCTGAAGAAGAAATAAAGTAATTTGAAAGGTCCGCAGAAGTTAAATAAGATATTTTTCCCTCCTTCCTGAGGCAAAAAGGATGGCGGTGTTTAGGTAGCTGCAGAAAAACTGTGAAAGATACTGTGGAGCATGTTGTGTAACGGTCGAAGGGGTTGATTGTTAAGGTCTGCCATCTCATTGCTTGGGATCCTGCAAAGTTTAAATTGTCTGAAAATTGGTTGGCTGCTAATTTGGTGAAAATGCTTGAGGTATTGCATGCGACATCAGTACAGACAAGAACAAACCACAGTCCTTACCAGAGGCGGAAGAAACATCCCGCGTGATACTTTCTGCATATTCATACGCCTTTTGTCGTCCCTGTGATACTCTCCCCTACTTCCTCTGGCATGTCTACATTTCTTATACCCATTAACACATGAGTCAATAGAAAATCCTTTATTGCATTGACTACTATCCTGTTTTAAATTTTAACAACTCGAACATCCAAGGTAGCTTGAAACTCAAGGCCCTACTAACTTTTCTTTCTTCCCCACCATTCCTTTGACCAATCCCCAAAACGTTTCACTTGTAAAAGGCATTAAAATCATAAATACCTGTGATCCCTTCTTCCTAACATAAGAGGTCAATCCTCTGAGGTAGACCCAGGTAGCACATGCTAATCAACTCATGAATATTCCTCCCCGTATCAGAAGTGATTGATGTAGTTCCGATCAGATTGGCTTCGTATTCATCCCATCAGATTATGCTTTATCAGTGCATAGTATATCCCTAAATACGGCAAGCCAACCAACTTCATATCATCCTGAAAAGTGCCACTATCCGAGCTGTATTAATTAAGACCGCACCATCCTAATGTTGCCTCCCACATATTGTAAAACCGCCAAAGCAAAGACAACCAGCCCCGTAATTTCTTCCTCAAATGTGTGTACCATAAGCTTCAGGGAATGAAAGCCGTCTTGGAAGTTTTCTCCATCCCCAGTAAAACAAGCATGGTGAACTCAAAGAACAAGAATGATCTTCCTCCAAACTCTCCACCTCCCAGATATCTGAAACAACCAAGATCCCGTCTTGCCCCAACCGCAGGTACGACCCATACCTTAATAAACCAGCCAATAGGGATGGCAATATGGTCCGATCCGAGCCGAATGGATCAGATCCGAATCCGATCCATTTGAAAATGGATCGGATTTGGATCCGAAAAGCCAGACCCGAACGGATTTGGATCTGAGGGCAAATCCATGGGATCCCGACCCGATCCGATCCGACCCGACGTATATGTGTGCTTTAAAAATATACCTCTATTACCTCTCCACTTACACTTACAAGAAGAATACGTAGTAACTCCAACTTACAAAGCTAGTTATTTTGTTTTATACGATTCATAACTTACGGACATGCATTAGCGTATGAAATAGTGTTTATTTTTTAGGATATATATACTATTTTTTGCAAAATCGAACAGGATCCGACCCGAATCCGATCCGACCATGTATTATATGGATCTACGGAGCGGATTTGGATCTACTGAATGAAAATCTGATCCGATCTGATCCGAATCCGGTGATGATCCGAACGGATCGGGATCGGATCTGGATCCCATTTCTCCTAGTCAGATCTGGATCGGGAAGGGCCTAATCCGATCCGGATCCGACCCGTTGCCATCCCTACCAGCCAATCAGAATGCTCCTAATATAATCTGACGGGATGAGTCTTCTCCTGCATGAACATTTTGCTATAGATTTTAAAATCCTCTTTCCCGAGTGCCAGTCTCTGCTGAGACTAGAGCAAAAATCCGTGCTCGCGAGTATTTGCCTCATATCTAAAGTCACACGTCATCAGTGTATAACCCTTTAGTGTCCTGGAAACTTTCCTCAATGTCCTACAATATGGTATCTGCCTTGGATTAGGCGGGATCTTGAGGAAGCTGGAATGGGGAAGAAGATTTCTAAATTCGTCCTTCCTTTAGCAAGTAACGAGATTTATGTGGGGGAGAACTGGAGGGGTTTCCCTGGTGTTGAAGGCCTTGTTTTAAGTAAGTGTTACTTTTCGAGTTCCCCCTCAATCATTGTACTTTTTCCCTTTTCATAATGATAAAGTTCTCAGACTTCATAAACTCTATTATTGAATATCTTTCCAGAATTTATTTATCTGTATTGTGTAAGTCCACACCCATGGTAAATGTATTAAAACTATTTGAGGAGCTTTGGAGAATCATCGATGTCTTAATTGGACCATAATAGCTATCACCAAGTCTTCTTGCCGATCTGTTCAGCCATGTACTCTGATTGTTTGGTTATACTAGTCCTAGTTCTAATGTGTATTGTCCGCTTATCTATTTAACAGCGTTGTTACTCTCTTAAAAATAGCATATCAAAGTTACTAATTATGTTTGAACTCCTTTCCAGGTTCTGCACGGTGCCAACAGGGGAGAAACACCTGCACTTCTACTTTCCCCTTTGAAGCCCTCGTTCAAAAATGAGGAGGTGTTGCAAAGTGGAAGCCAATTTACATTATTCCTAGCGGCTCCTCTGCAAGCATTCTGCCAGTTAGTTGGAGTAACAAGTTCCGAAATCGATTCAGTGAGTTTCCATGAAAATTCGTTGAGATTTGTATGACACTTCACGCATCCACCGTAATGTTTGTCTAATAAGTTTCTCTTTTCAGGATGTTTACAATGATGCAGACAACGTACTTTCCACTTCGTTCTCGGAGTGGGAAGTGATACTTTGTACCTCAACAACATTGGATCTGGTTTGGGCTCAAGTGTTGTCAGATCCATTTCTGAGGCGGCTAATTCTGAGGTAACCTAAATTTTATTGAAATATTGTGCGTATTATAAGTACTAGCTCTACCTCAATCCCTATCGAGAATACTGGGATTATAATTACTAGCTCTACCTCAATCCCGATTTGAGAATACCAGGAGCTGGCCACTGGGTATAAACTATGCCATGTAAAAGATAAAAGGAATGTAATATCCTTTTGTGAACTATGCATATAAATCTATATAATAATATAGAGCGTGGTGGGTCCTACATATTTTAAAAGAGAGATTTGTAGTTATACTTCTGTTATAATGACCCATAAACTATATAATAATTATCGAATGGTACTCACACTAAAAAATTCAACATATAGACATAGAAATTACTAAATATCCCGCAAACTTTATGCAAATACACTGTGACCCATGAACTTTATAGAAATTATTTTATGAACCACCAACTTCACAAATATTTACAAAAATTACAGTATATCCCACACTTTTTACAATGTATACAATGACCCACGCATCTTTTTTATAGTGTGCCTTAAGGCAAGGGCAATTTTTAGTATTTAAACAAAACTGATATGGCTATTTTATGATAGAAACTCCTTTGAAGTTTAGCTGTCCCAAAAGTTGATATTTTATTCTTGTCAGATATATTTTCTGCCGCTCGGTGCTTGCACTCTTCTGCCGGTCTGATGACAGCAACCAGTACTTGCCGGTCTGCCTACCCGAACTTCCTATTTCCCTATCCCCCAACTCTGAAGTAGTAAAATCGGCCATCTCCCAGCTCGCAAGCCATCTGGATGTCTCCAACTGTTTCCACTTGAATGATACGTAGGAGTTCATACCATAATCAACCTTTGTAAATTCAGATTGTTTTCTTTTGGATTTAAAGAGATAGATAGACCTTGTGGAACATTGCAAAGATTTGCCAGACACCAGAGACAGACATCCCCTTCTGACTTCGGAGGGCGACAGATTGTTTGGGCAGCAATGCAAGATTGCAGACTACTTCCGAATCCGGGGTTTTGGTCCTCATAAGAGTGAATTCAACCGCACCATATTTCTCAGTTTGTGCAGGCAGTATCAATAAGTTTAGTATTTATAAGTTGTTTCTTTTGATGCTGAGAGTGTTTGTTCCAGGTGTACCTCTGAGTGAAATCTGCGGTGGGCTCGCTGATATACCACTGTTAGGGCTCTTTACATATTTAGCGCTAATTTGTTTATACCTTTGTACAAGTGAACCTCATAGCAGATGTATTTTTCTGTTATTATCTTCATTTCTCTGTATTCCTCTCCCCTATATTCTTAGTTCTACCACTTGTAAGGTAGACTGTTGAGATATTACACGTCGCGAATCATTATAGGACTTGAATGAATTCATTGGATCTCTGTTCTATTTTTTTTTTTTTTTTTTTTTTTTTTTTTTTTTTTTTTTTTTTTTTTTTTTTTTTTCGGATTACATGTTCATTCTAAAACTATGAGGTTCAACATTGAGTCTGTTCAATCGAAAGTACGCGAGTAGATCATGAATATGCCCCTCTGCCCACAGTTGGAAAAGCCTCGTTGAAACGTCGGCCGGCCGCACTGCAATCTTTCTCGGCCGCACCGCCGTCTTCATGGTATGAAATCACAAGAGTTGAGTATCATTTTGACATAACGACAACACTTTCAGCTTGCTCCTACGACCAAGGGCATATATGAAGACTGAAAGAAGTAACAAAAGTTGAGTATCATTTTGACATAAAGACAACACTTTCAGTTTGCTCCTACGAACAAGGGCAGATGAAGACTGAAAGAAGACGGGCTATGAAGACTCGGTAGACAAGATCAGGGTCTTGATTGGCCTCATCTCAAAATTTTGGCTCATATTTAGCTCCCCAACGGTTTCCTCAGCAATGGGGTTGTATTCTCCAAAGTGAAACCTGATCAGTAATTATCAGTGATTTTGGTATATGGTGGCTATCCTTGATTGCCGGCGATCTCCCGTGGGCGGAAATGTGGGAGGCATCTTCTTCCAATCATATTGAGAGGCCTCTAGCTTGAGTACTAGAGCTTTGTCACTTTCAGAGCTGACGTTCCAGCCCCACTAGGATGGGTCTATGATGAAATGGATGACCTCGAGTGAGATGTCAATCTCACAATGTCTGGAGATAAATTCTGTGTATTCCAGCAAGTGATTATCTTAAGATAGTTCATGGTGCGACTGTAATGGATGACCTCGAGTGAGATGTCAATCTCACAATGTCTGGAGATAAATTCTGTGTATTCCAGCAAGTGATTATCTTAAGATAGTTCATGGTGCGACTGTAAACCTCTTCTCTTGTAACAGAGAGACTTATATAGAATCCTCTTGTAGAATTGAAAGAGATAGACTGGAGTTCCAGTACTACTTTTGCAATTGAAAGATTCTCCCGGGATCTGATCAAACCAACTTTTAGAAGAGTGGAACGAGCTTACAAGCAGCTTTATTCATGAATGGTTCGAAAGAATCTGCATCCATACCTTATCTGCGAAATGAAACGAAAACATAATCCAATCTTCGAAACAAGAAAGAACTTCATGGGGGCGATCGGCCAACCCTTCGAAATTAACTCGCTCACCGCCGTGATTGAATGAGAATGGATAAGAAGCTAGTGGGATAGACGTGAGGGGGCATGGATGGCTATATTTTTGGGAGCGAACTACAGGTGGTAAGTACGATTGATCAACATTCATACGACCGGGCTTCTTCTCATTCATTTGAACTTGAAATCACAACAGACGGAAAACATTCTTTAATAGTCGTTTTGGTAACTATAACACATGTATTATATGGCTGATTCATCTTTGGGTACTTTCATGTCCATAGAAGCTTGTGCACAACTATAGATGCACATGGCCCACAGTGTGAGCCCCATTGGGGCCATAAAGCGTTTCTCACACCCATTGTCCATGGAGCCCAACCCAGACGAAACTTTTGGGGAAATTTGGAAAGAAAATGAGGATGAGGGTTCCAAGTCCTTTTTTACTATCGACCGAATTCATGATGGCCTTCACCATTGATTGTTGTTTCTGGTTCCCGAAGACGCAAGAAAAGGGGAATTAGGGTTTGCGTATGTTCAGGGCTGAAATAGTTTGCCATTCTCCAGAACTCAATGGCTGGAGAACCAGAAAGTAGGATCACTGGAGGGATACTTCGCTACTGGGGTTCACTTGTTGCTCTTGGTATGTTGAACATGAGAGTTTTCTTGAGACATCGTTGAAGAATGGGGAACTTGTGAAAGGTGAGGGTTTGCAACTGTAGTAGAGATTTAAGGCAGAGAAAATGCACAAAGGGAGTTTAAGTATTACAGTATTGTTGATATTAGCATATGGTCAAGTTAAATCACGGCCGTTGAGGGAAAATTAATGAACATTACTTCAAAAAAAGAGGCATTGACTGAAACAAAACTGTCACATGTGAGCTTTCTGGAGACACGTTTGAAGAATGGGGAATTTTTTAAAGGTGAGAGCGAGTTTGCAACTGTAGTAGAGATTGAAGGCAGAGAAAATGCACAAAGGGAGTTTAACAATGACAGGGCTATTGGTATTACCAAATCACGACCACTGGGGAAAACTTAATGAACATTGCTGCGAAAAATGAGGCATTGACCAAAACAAAACCGTCATTGTGTTTGAGTGGTGATGGAAGTTGCAACGATGTATCCGCGGTGTGCTAAGGTTTCATGCATCCCTTTCGCCGATGAGCTAACATGCTAGGGACATGTGCAAGGGGCTAATGTTGATATATGGCATTTCCTGTTCTTTGGCATGTGGTCAAAGTATAAATAAGGAAAGTTTGAGTATAGTGATGTACGAGTCAGCATACATGGGTATGTTTGGCTGAGATAAAGAGGAGGTCAACAAGTCAATGGATGAGGCCTTGGATAGGTGTGCTGAAAGTAAAATATGATGCAGGGTGGAGTAAGGACACTGGTATGGCTACAATAGGGTGGATTGTGAGAGACTCAAAGGGTATTGTCATCTCTGGTAATTGTTTCTCTCAAAAAGCTAGTTCTGTTACTATGGCTGAGGCCTTGGCTATCAGAGCAGCCTTGCTGGGTATCTCAAATTTTCAATGGTCCTGTTGATGTTGAAAGTGACAGCCTGGGTGTGGTGAGTGCCATAAAATAGGCTAAGGATCCCCCTTGGGAGGCTATCCAAATTATTTAAGATGTTAAGATATACATGTACAATAGACAAAGAAGTGTTAGCTGGATCCCTAGACACTGTAATGCCGTAGCTGACTGGTTAGTTAGGTTTGGTAAGAAGAATTCTGGAGGATGGAACTGGATAATGAATCCTAGTCGAGACCTAAAAATGTTGCTTGAGAAAGATTGTAACCTCCCTTCCATTTAATGAAAAGTTTTCTTGTTGGATCAAAAAAATAAAAAAACAAGTCAATGGATAAGTTAGCCCAGTGTTCACTCAGCAAGAAAAGAGCCCAACAAGAGAGGAAGCTGAGCTGGCAACTTGACTACGCGTATGCTGGGGCAGTGTAAAAGGAGAGCTTGGGTTGCATAATCGAGGATCTTTTTTAGGGAATGATATAGTATTGTATTATCTCTTCTATGATTTAGGAAATCAACCATTATCTCTTCAATAATTTGTAGAATCACTCATAATATTGTAATTATCTTGTTTCTTGGTTTAGCATATTACACAATGTATGTAGATATGCTCTATTGTATATGGACCTTCGGTCCTTGGAAATAATATTCACAATCCATTCAAATTTCACATGGTATCATTATAACTTCTTCATAAGAGTTATCTGACGTACATTCTACATTGTTATTTGTGTGTGTTTCAGTGCATCATAATGAATTCCGGGCTTATTTGAAGAGAAAGTGCGTTTTTGGATGTTTTTGAGCTTAAACGTATAATCCGGGCATTTCTTATTGGTTTTGAGTATGATTTGAATGATTAATCATATTTGATCTTTCCGATAGTGTTCCTGTTGTGATTTACAAGAAGGGTAAAAGACACTGACCACCCCCGAGTTTAGGGAAAAACCCACCCCGCTACCCTGGGTTTTGGATAAAGACACTCCGCACCCAGTTAACGGAATATTCCGTGGACAATGACCACCCTTTTGTTATCCGTTAAAAAGTGGATGATAGAATTTTTTCGGACCATATTATCCCTATTTTATTTTTCCTTTTTTACCCATGTGTATCTTCAAGAATAACAAGAACACTTTGAATATTTTTACTCTTGTTTGTCATGAAGAACACCCAAAACACACCCACAAAATTCCTAAAAAAATCACAAGAACATCAATAGCATCAAACGATTTTGTCCTAAATGAATGAACCCAGTACGACACAAATGATGAAACCCAGTTCTCTCCCCCTCTCTGCCTTCACCAATTCAAACCACAACCAGACCCACCACTCAAAATCCGCCATTATTTTCTGCAAAAATACACTTCAGAGCCATTCATCGAACCCAAACAGGGCCCTAAATAACAATTAGACCCTCAATAGATCAGAAGCAGAGCAAATCAGATTTTAGATTGAAACCCATAAAAACAAAATTGAGTACACATTTGATATGGGTCATCTCTGCTTTAGTTTGTCATTGACAGAATCTAGAAAACCCAAACAGTGCCCTAGAAAGGAGACGACAAGAATCCATTCATAGAAGCCGTTCTCATCAAAGTTTGGAGCAGAAACAGAGTCCCTGAGTGGAAGAACAGAGCAACATACCCCAAAACAGAGCAGAAACAAGAGATTAAAACCCAGAACACATCAAATGAACAAAAATTGACCACAAATCAGAAATGGGTAATCTCTATCGTACTACAATTCGTATCAAAACCATATCAATTTATGAAATTAACAACTCCAATGCCTTCAAATTACAGTAGAGGAAAAGAGACAATAGTAGCTTAAATTGCCTATCAGTAAATGACGACCAACCACACCCACGCATTAAATAAGAAGACGGCGAGAATCCAAGCGTAGATCTCATCAACGTTTGGAGCTTGGTGGTGAGTGGCCGGAGATGGGTTCTTCTGGGGTTGAGCTGCGGCGGCGGAGGACGACGGTAGTGGTGGAGGAATCGAACGAGAACCCAAACTCAAATCGAAGACAAAGTCTGCGCCGGCGACACAATTGGCTGCTTGTTCGCCTGCGCCGGCGACCCAGTGGAGGTATTCGCTGGCCGATTCAAGAGAGAGAGAGAGAGAGGACAGATCTGAAACTTACCCAATTTTGACATCCTCTTCTTCGTCGTCTTCGTCGCTGCTGTCGTTGAGGGAGCGAACGGAGGAGGGTCGTGAAGACCTCGAATGGCCTAGTGAACCCCAGCATAGTCCTGCAGCCACAACCGATGGCCGATGCTCCACACAACCACCACTTCAGGCTTCGATTCCTTCACAGACCCGGGTGGAAATTGCCGAACCAGAGGAAGGGTTTCTCGATGGACCGGCAGCGACGATGGCGATTTGTCGGGGAAGGGAGAAGGAGAATATGGAGATTGGAGAAGAGGGTTGTGGTTTTCATCCCCAGTGTTGGGGCGGCTGGGTTAGAAAGAGGGGAAGAAAGAGAGAGAGGGAAGAGACAGAGATTTAGGTTTAGAAATGAATGAGAGAGAGGGGTTAGGGTGATATATAGGGGGTAATTTTATAAAATTTCAG
This sequence comes from Linanthus parryae, assembly GCA_023055425.1. Taxonomy (NCBI): domain Eukaryota; kingdom Viridiplantae; phylum Streptophyta; class Magnoliopsida; order Ericales; family Polemoniaceae; genus Linanthus; species Linanthus parryae. The sequence goes on from JALGPY010000001.1 coordinate 95,000,918, forward strand.
GGGTAAAATGGTCTTTTTCTTCGTGCTGTTAGTAGACCGTAAAATGGTCTTTTCTTCTAAAATGGTCTTTTTCCATCTAAACTCAGGGGTGGTCAGTGTCTTTTACCCTTACAGGAATAATGCATGCAAGGATCAAGTGGAGAGAAGAAACGAGCTTCAGAATAGAAGAAAAGCAACAAGGATGCAAAAGAAACTAATAAAATCATAGAGCTTCAGGATGTCTTCGTAAGAAGACAATTTGTCTTCGTACGAAGACAATTCCTTAGCCAAATTTTCAAAAAAGAAGAAAGTCTTCCCAAAATAGCTTGCTGTTGAAAAGTAGGACGATCTTCCTACTATGACAAAAATCTCTTCCTACGAAGGTTTTCGTACGAAGACAATTTCTGTTCGTACGAAGACACTGGGAAGATCAGCCAAAAATAAAGAAACAATGCCTAAAGCTTTCCTAATTGACCCGAGAATCTTAGGTAATGTACATAAGACATATTAGGTCGTATTTTAAGAGGAGAGACGCAGAGAAGAAGGTTGGAGGAGCAACTTGGAGCTAGATTTTGTCGTGGAAGTGAGGATTCATTTGTTTGATTCCTCTACTCTCATATTTTCATTGTTTTTATACATGATCACACAAACTCTTGTATTTGAGATCATGAATAGGTGTATAGATCAGGACTCGAGTTTGGGGTTAGGGTTTTCATCGTTAATGCAAGAATTGGGATCGTTAGAGTAGAATTCATCGTTAATGCATGTCTAGGAATAATTAGAACTTGGTAACTCGGTTTTACTCGTTCCCTAGACAAAGGATGCTCACTTGGTAACTCGGCGAGTTAGTATTTCTTGATTAGCAACGTAAACTTCGTGTGTGTTTCATAAATCATAAAATGTTGTCGATAAGAAGATCCGAGCAATCCCCCAAAGAGGTGTCCTGATCTTTTTCTCTAACTTAAATTTCAATATTTTATACTTGCTTTGTCTTTTCAATTTTCTTAGTTTAGTAATCACTCAATTGCTTGCCCACACGAGGTTAATCAATACTAATTAGCTCAAAACAAGTCCATTAGGTTCGATAAACCCGAATTTCTGGATATTACTACACACGACGGCCATACACTTGTGGTTAGACGTGTCAAGTTTTTGGCACCGTTGCCGGGAACTTCGGTTGAATTGATTGGAATTATTAACTTTAGCGAATTTTATTTTTTTCCCTTGTTTATTTATTTTTTAATCTCACCTGTTTCCTAGTGAATGATTTTGCAGACACCTTGGTAATCATGTGGGGGCAAAATTACTATGGGCAATTTCCATGTTGTTCACCATACTACTCATATGGAGATATGTACACCCCTCCTCCTTAGAATCAAGAATATGATAAGATGAAAGCAATGTTGGAGTTCAGTGAGCTCATGTTAGCTAAATTAGACAGAATCGAGTAAGGGATGAAAGTAAATGATGATACTATGATGCGTCATCAACAACAATTGGCAGAAATTTCGCGTGCATTGGCATATGCAGATAATGACAATGGTCCTGGTAGAATCATTCCTGACTTAGTTGAGGAGTGCGAAGACGAAGATGAAGAACCCCTATAGTTCTATATTATTGTTTGTCATAAAGTAATAGATCCTTGGGCCGCTCCAGACTCAGATTCAAACTCAGATTGTGATGAGTTTGTGATGCCTATGCAGTTTGTGCCTCACATAATTCCGGAGTCATGAAATGAATGGGAGAGTGTTAACATCGCGATCTTATGGCCTAATGATATTCAAGAGGGTTTTAGTGACAGACAAGTTAATAAGTGCATGGATAATGAGTTCTCCCCAATCACTGAAGATATTTTCTTTGAGGAAGAAAGCCATGAAGCTATGGAATTATTGCATGGAGATGTTTGCAATGACTTGTATCAATAAGTTCCTCCGCCTAACGATATCCTTTTGAGATCATTAAAATGGGTGAATCAAACGAGGAAGACGAAAGACCCCAATTTTATGCAATACATGATGTGTCACTTATGATTCCAAGACAAGTACTAGGAAAGGAAGCAGTAAAGACGAAACTCCTTTCTATTACTGTTCAACTTGGGATTATATTTTCACATGACTGGTCCTCGATGATATTGATTTTGAAGAATTGGAAGAAGAAGAAGAAGAAGAAGAAGAAAGGTACAATGGGTCATAATGCGGTGAATGAATTCTCGAGAAGACCGGTGATCAAGGAATGGAAGCGCAAAAAGAAGAAAATATATGAGGTCATCCTCTATAACTTCTTCTTTCCAAATGTGTCTCATGCATGCTCACTTGAGATGAGACAAAGAGAGAAGCGATGGTGGAAGAAGAAAAAGTGGAGAGAAAAACTATCGTAATCATATTGGAGGTAACTGGGTCGGGTCGTCGACCTTAAATTCCCCGGCGCTTTTTGGGAGACAACCCAACATATTTATTGCGTTAATTTAGGGAGTGCGTTTTTAAATATAGCTGTGTTGTGTTATTTATTAATCTATGTGGAGAGATGAGAGAGAGGGACTAACATTTGTTTCCTAGTGACATACATGAGCATGTTATGGTAGAATCTACCCCGGTGTGCCATGCCACACATGACCTTCGCAGGGGCTCGCATTGGCAAGTTAGGGATTCTTCGGGCATGGATTTTAGAAGAGGAGGCAGTCAACCCCGGTGTGCGAGTATACACTTACTGTTGGGAGCACAGTGGCGCCACTACTGTGCTTGGGGACCGGTTGGTGCATATTTCATCCCCACCCTTGAGGTGGTTGTGAGTATCCCTTCCCTCTTGTTGGAGTATGTGTCTCTTTTGATATATATGTCATGCTCCATCTCATCTACTGGCCTGTTGCATTTGATTTCTAAGTCCTATGCATGATCTCTAAATTCGTTGAGGACAACGAAGCATTTAGTGTGGGGGTGATTTATCTGTCTACTAGCTTATATATGTTTTGAATAGCCAGTTACATGTAGGATGTGTTAAGAAGTTTCTGTTGTGTAGATTCTGTGCTTTTTTTTTTAATGTTTTTACTTATATTGTCGTATTGTGTAGAGTATATTTACCTACTTTTTGCTTTTTTTAAATAATTTATTATACCCACCAAAAAAAATTAATTGCGTTTTGTCAAAAAAAATCGTGTAGAGCCTTGCATATAGAGTTATGATATTATGAAAAATACAAAAAATGGAAAAAATAGAGAATCTATAAAAAAGGGAAAATTTAAAATTTGAGAAAAGGCAATTGAGAGAAGCATATGCTTAGTTGATTAGTGAGATGTGAACACTTTAGGCATAGGGTGTGAATTTTAACCGAGAATGACAAATTGAGTTCTCCCCAGTAATTATAGAGAGAATCTCATTACGTGAATGCCTACCTATTTACAGAAAATTAAAATGAATTTTAAAAGCTAAAGTGTGTGATGTTTTTCTCCTAAAAGATTTTGAGCTTGGTGTTTGCTAAACAAGGCGAACGTTCATGTTGTTCGTTTTAGATAGTCGCCAGCCCGCCTCGTAGTGGCACTAGCACACTGAACAGATGTGTGAGGATGTGTATTAAAAGCACTCACTGCTTTTAGATCTGACCTTGTAGGACCACTAGATAACCTTAATTGATCCTTGGATTCATTGTTAGCCTTTCTAATCTAGGGAGACGATTCTTGGTCTTCATCATATATCGGCATAATCACCTATTCTAGAGCGACACGAGGGAGCAGTAGTTGAGGGGGTTCATTGAGGGAGTGCTTCATTACATACTTGTGTGAGTACTACTGATCGCATATGCTTCATTTGATATCTACGAGGGGATGCGAGGGTGAGTGAGTTGGCTTGCACACTATGGTGTGGCCGTGGTCCATGTCATTACATCCTGGGCACAGTAATGGTGAGCCTGGGTGCGTGGCATCAAATCTGCACGAAAATGGGGTTGGTTGTATTTAATTGGTGGAATGTGATCGGTATCGGATTTCTATCATTTTGGTGTAGGAAGTTCGGTTGGATTAGACACATGATATTCTATTTTCTACTTGAGAGGGAGACGTGAATACTTTATAGTGTGGGGGTATCGACTTTTGACTACGGACATAGAGATTGTCGATTTGACGACTCCACCACCATACATGTTTTGACTTATTTACGCTTTTTTTTTGCATTGCTTGATTCTTGAAGATGCACTACTCGTATATTTTATTGAGAAAATGAAAAGAAAAAGAAAAGAAAAAAAAGAAGAAAGAAATAAATAAATACAGTTGTGCTTATTAGAAAACGGGTGGTGAAGCTTCTAGTTCCAGATTAAAGATAAAGAATGAGTTTTGCGCATTATTCTTCAAGATGGCCAAGGGATTGACATGATAACGGGGTTTGAGGGAATTGAGGGCCGGAGTCGGTGATATCCGGGTTGAGGATTCCTATCATCAAGGTGAGGGTGTATGAGATATGGGATTTGATTAGTTTATGTGACGCTTTAGGATTTTTTGCTTCATGAAAGTTGTATCCTTTTTGTCCTTAAGCTTCATCATATTTAGACCTGTAGCGGAATAGGAGATGGGACTATGAATGTGGCTTAGCCTTGGTTAGCCTCTTATTTTTATCATCACACATGAAGAGGTAGGTGATTCTTAATAGTAAAGTTAAGCTCTCTATAATAACCATGGGAAATTACTTGTTGTCGAGTTTAGTTGCGTCTCACACCTCTTGACTAACTTTTTCATCATCCGTGAGCACTAGCCTATGTTATTGAGATTGCCTGATCTCACAAAATTAAATAACTTAAATCTTTTATGTGTTTTAAGATCGATGCTAGAATTTATTGCATCATCTTGATGCACTATTGTGTCGTGGGTCTTGTAGAGTCGTTTGAGTCTTGTCGGCTAGTAGATAGATAAATGCAGTAGATGAGACTTAGGTCGGGACGCGCAAATGGCAAGTGTGAGGGTATTTGATAACTCCTTCATAAGAGTTATCTTACTTACATTATACATTGTCATTTTTGTGCGTTTCGGTGAAAAGTAATGAATTTCGGGCTTATTTGAAGAGAAAATGCATTTTGGATGTTTTTTTAGCTTAAACGTACAATTCAAGCGTTTTTTATTGGTTTTTTTAGTATGATTTGAATGATTTAACACATTTTATCTTTGCGGTAGTGTTCGTGTTGTGATTTACAAGAATGATGCATGCGGGGATCAAGTGGAGAGAAGAAACGAGTTTCGGAATAGAAGAAAAGTAAAAAAGGATGTAAAAGCAACTAAGAAAATCCTAGAGCTTCAAGATGTCTTCAAAGGAAGACAGTTTGTCTTCGTACGAAGACAATGCCTTAGCCAAATTTTCAGAGAAGAAGAAATTCTTCCCAGAATAGCTTGATGTCTCAAAGTAGGAAGATCTTCATACGAAGACAAAAATCGCTTCCTACGAAGGTCTTCGTATGAAGACAATTTCTGTTCGTACAAAGACACTGGGAAGGTCGGCCAAAAATAAGGAAAAAATGCCTAAAGCTTCCTAATTGACCCGGGACTCTTAGGGAACGTAAATAAGAAATATTATGTCGTATTTTCAGAGGAGAGACGCAGAGAAGAAGGTTGGAGCTAGAGTTCGTCGTGGAAGCGAGGATTCATCCGTATTTTTTATCATGGATATGCGTAGCTAACCTTCTTGGATCACACAAACTCTTACGTCGTGGAAGCGAGGATTCATCCGTATAAGAAATATTATGTCGTATTGTTTTTATACATGATCACACAAACTCTTGTATTTTTTATCATGGATATGCGTAGCTAACCTTCTTGGATCAGGACCCGAGTTTGGGGTTAGGGTTTTCACATTGATTATGCGTTCTATGAATTGAGATTCATGTTTTGATAAACCTATTTGATGATTTTGCGTTTGCTATGATTGTTTTGTAATCTTCATCCTATCTAGTTAATTGAATACATCTTGTTAGATATAAATTAGTTTGTAATTATTTGATGACTCGGTAGTTGTTGAACAAGAAAAGAAAACAATCACCCGTTCTTAGTGAAATCAAGAATTGGGATCGTTAGAATACAGTTCATCGTTAATGCATGTTTAGGGATAATTAGAACATGGTAACTTGATTTTAATCTAACCTAGACATAGGATTCTCACTTGGTAACTTGGTGAGTTAGTATTGCTCGATTAGCAAAGTAAACTTCGTCCGTGTTTACAAATCATAAAACGTTGTCGATAAGAAGATCCTTCCAATCCCCCAAACGACATGTCCTGGTTTTTTTTCTATCTTAAATTTCAATATTTAATACATGCTTTGTATTTTCGATTTTCTTAGGTTAGTAATCAACTCAATTGCTTTCCCACACGAGGTTAATCAATACTAATTAGTTAAAAACAAGTCCCTTAGGTTCGTTAAGCCCGGATTTCCGGATATTATTACGCGCGACGGCCATACACTTGTGGTTAGACGTTTCATATCAGAGCTGTAGAATTTTTTTACACGATCCATCTCTCCCTCTCGTCACAAATTGAAAGCCGACAATCTCCCTTATCGGTCTTGGACGCTGGCCACCACCACTATGACTTCATCCACACCGACTTCTGTGATTTAATTTGAAAAAGGATCGGAGAGCACATGCGCAAAATGTAATACGCACGGATATGAGTGTGTATGCTCCTATACACCGTCAATTCGCGACACCACGCGATACAGCGGAAGACTACAATTATAGAGCCAATACGAACAGATCTTGTATGATAAGTCAATAGATCGAATGATAGACAATGCTAAAATATGAGATCTATTCTAATTACAAAAACTGCGCAAAGATAAATAAAATGCAGCAGTATAACTGAAACATAGAACAAATATAACATTTATAACAGTTATAGGAAAAATAAAAAGCACGTCACACAATATTTTATCGTGGGGAAACCTCCACCGTGTTCTTCGCCTGAGAAGGACAGTTAGGAGCAAAGCCTCACCTTCTAGAACCAACTAGTGCTAGACAAAATATATTGGCAAAAATGATAGATACAAGATATATCACGTGCTATAAGAATGATCAACTGCTAACACTAAATGTCTATCTCCCTAGATCCCGCAATACCTTTTGTAGCACCCCACACCTTATCAATCGAAGCGTCGCATAAATCTTGTCGGCAGTAGCAAACTAATTCCTCGAGCTAGTAACCTAAGTACACGGTGCACCTCGTATATGTGTGTACCTAGGACCTTTTCTCTGGTATTTCGTTAAGTGAACAACTCTATCTCCGTTTATTTCTTACGTGAACAACTTGTATGCTTACCTGTAAAATGTTAGTACTACCTAAAAACATAATAGGTATACCATACTAACTGATGTGGGAGAAAAAAAGTGTCTAGAGAGTACTACGTCTGAGACTATGAAAGAAGACAATGACACATACTATACTCCACAAGATATCATCCATTTTGACACACAAACACTAATAAGAGACACAAACTGGGAAACTAAATTTTCCGTGTGATGTGATGCACATAGTGAGTTAAAGTAAGAGATACACGTGTGAATGAGGGGACTAAGAGATTCAAATAATTCAGAACATGTCTTTCTGATAAGTCTCGAACTGTAACATAACACACCCTAGAGAAATCACATGATATATGCAGACAATTCTAATTAACACGTAGGCATGTAGTGAAAATAAGAATGTAATCAACCTGTAAGGCTAGTAAACAAGTATTCATGTGAGGCTCATGCTTTTTGTAAGACACATACGACTAACACTTATGAAATCAAACAAAAAGACAAATAACTCCCCCTTGTTTGCGCAGTTCCAAACACAAAAGAAACACATACTATTTCATGTATTCTACTACAAGCTTAACAGTTAAACAATACAGATACACTGCGGCGGGGGAGACTCTTCACATCTAGTTGTGTTAAGGTGGGCAGGTGGAATGCGTTCCACCGGAAACATTCCTGGCACAATGTTCATTAGACTAGGTCTTACTTTAATAAGGATTGTTGTAATACAGGTATCTACGAGATTTATTCAGGCAAGACTAAAATTCTCTACCTACATGACCTATCCCAGTGCAGTTTTAATAGGTTGATACCTAGGATCAAAGTAAGGATCCGACTCATCACACATATTCCAACATTGTGAGGGAATTGAACTAAATTCATTGTTCGTGGTTTCGTACTGACTACTGTTGACTTCTAAAACAGAGGATTTATGACTTGGAGTAACATTCTCTTTTGGGGAGGGAGAACATGTTCTAAGTAACTTATTTTTAGGAGAATTCTCGCAAGTCCTGTGAGGATTTACGGGAGTGTTGCATGAATCCATCACTGAGCTAAGGGTTTCAGACCCTTTATGAACATTCCCTTGAAAGATTTCATTCTTCTCCTGAATCTAACAAGGAGAATGGACCTTAATCCCACTCGACACTTTAGGAGACTGTGTATATACGTTCCACAGTAAGATGGTCTACCATGTCACATTACCTTCTAACAGTCTCATGAAGTTCTAAAATGGTGGCTAGAGATTTTCCTTTATCATACAGAAGTTCTTGATAATCTTCTCTATATTCTAAGGAAACTTCTCTTAGCCTAGAGTAATCTTCCCTTGGTTTTTTCCTTAATTTCTCCCCTTTCCTTGTTTGTTTGAACATAGTCTACACAATGCGAACAAAGAGATGATGAAAAACTATGCAATAAGGACTCTTGCTTAGAGTCTTTTATAATATGACATATTTTATCATTTTAAACATAATAATTTGACCGTCACTCAAACATTTATACTCAAAATTTCAAGAAACAAAAGAGAGAGAAGGAAGCATACCTTACAAGTGTTCTTCTACTGTTATAACTGTACATCGGACCTCCCGACATTCCGAAGTGTCTTCATCACCTGAATTATCACTCTAGCTTATTTATCCATAGTGATATTTATGTATCACCGTGACGATATTTGCATTTGTGCGATTGCGAGAATCACGAGAGATGTGTCTAGTCTTTCCAGTGGCATAACACTTAAGGATCCTTGTATGTGGCATGTGAGCTCTGGATGGACCACTGACTGTCCATTTCGTTTGTTTCAGCAAGTTAGCTGGAAGAGCCGTTTATTTCCTTGTTGGCCAATTTTTGAAGAACAGAAAGAATCTTGACGCGAGCATGGAGAAATTCTTCTTCTAACATGTCGAATTCAGACTCTGACTGTTCATATTCAGACTCAAGCTTCACAATGATCATATCTTGCTATTTTATAGATTTGAGAGCAATATTCCTTCAAGGAGAGTGTTGAGGAACAATCTTTATAGGCGGTGGATTCTCATTCTCATACTTGAGAATATTGCTGACCAAGTCACTGACAACATACTCATTGATCTTCTCTCCAAGTACTTCTTGGAGTACTAAAACTTTGTACCGCATATGAGAATTCAAAGGGCGCATAATATTCTTGAAAATATGAGTTTTTTCAAATCCTATGTCTAGTTCGATGGTTTCATTGCACATGGCTTGAATCCTTCCGTAGCAGGCGTATAGTGATTCTCCTTCAACCTCTTGTGCTTCTTCCCATCGAGTCATCATAGGTTCTTGACAATTCTCTTTTAAAAAAAGTTTCCTTGAAATATTTTCTTGAGAATATCCCATGCTTATTTTGCTGTGCGGCAAGATCTTACCACACTGTACTCACTTACCTTCAATGCACCGTGAATGAAGTCTAGTGAATTTTGTTGTCCTTGAAGAGCTTCCATTCCTGCTCATCGGGATATCCAATGGATAACTCCTCCTTTATGCCATCCACCTCATGAGTAGGAGGAACATAACCTATAAACCCAACATTAACAAGATCAAAGCCTTTACGTAAGAGAAAACCTTCCATCTGGATCCTCCATCCACCATATTCGATCCCATCAGAGATAGGAGGATGACTATCACTACGAAATACTTATTTCCTATAAATACTTATGATTTACTGCATCTTGGATATTTACGTTACTTAAATTAAATAAATAATATGAACAAGGGTAACCTGGCTCTAACACCAATTTACACAGGATGGGAGAGCACATGCGCATACAGTAATACACACGAGCACAAGTGTGTCTGCTCCTATACACCCTCAAATAGTGACACTACGAGATACAACGAAGAGTACAATCGTAAAGCCAATATGAACGGATCTTGTACGAAAAATCAATAGATAGAATGATAGACAATGATAAAAGATAAGAACTATTCTTGTTACAGTAGTTGCATAAAGATGTAGCAATATAACTGAAAAGTAGAACTAATCAAACAATTATAGGAAAACTAAAAGACACGGCACACAAGATTTCTACCATGTGGAAACCTTCAGTATGTTCTCCGCCCGAGCAGGAAAGTTAGGAGTAAAACATCACCTGCTAGCACCAACTAGTGCTAGATAACTATATTGCCTATATCATGAGCTATCAACCCTAATCAACTACTAAAAATATATCTCTATCACCCTAGTTCCTACAATACCTTTAGTAGCACCCCACGCCTTGGCAATCCAAGCCTCACTTAATCTAGTCAGTAGTAGCAAACTAATTCCTCGAGCTAGTGACCTAAATACACGGTGCACCTTTTACATGTGTGTACCTAGGACCTTCCCTCCGGTAGTTCGTCAAGTGAACAACTCTATCAGTTTATTTCGTGAGTGAAAAACTCTATAAGAAAGATAAGATATGCACATGTTAGATATGAGACTCTAAACGATGCTAAACGAAACCGAGACCTAACAGATACAAGAGACAAACACTATGGTTGACTCTACACGTCCCAAAAGAGGGGAAACAACTTCAAATCTGACAATATCAATATATAGCGATTGTGGATAACATATATGGAAACAATATAGACTCTTGGATATTTTTGAGAGAGAAATCATAATGTTCAGATTCAGTGAGACGTCTATGACGCCAATTCTTAACGCGCTTAAACGCAAGTATACGGTCAAGTAGTAAGTGGAGTATTTTACGAATCCGAGTATCGAACCCAAGGGAAATAGACGATTATTAGCTAATTAAGAATTAAATTTATGATACCTAAGTAACCGGTATAAAGTGTTTGATTTGAAGGTTCGTCACCCACAAACAAGTGACTTAAACTAAATACCAACTAAGCTAACTATTTTTGTATGATTTTTTCAATTTAAAAGATAATAATTGTGTTTGATACGATTATGGAGGAGAACTAGATAATCAAGGGTCCCTAGGGTTGAATACGATTTCCGGACTAAGCTTAAGACACTCTAGTTATGGTTGATTACACCGGGTCACGCTCATTACACTCTTCTATCGATCTCATGTAAATTTGCTTCACGGTTAACTTCAGGTCCTTTCGGTCCACCTCCGTCTACCGTTCCACTCTAGTTGGCTTGTTAGGTCCGTTCACCGAGTCCTATCGGTAGACCGCTTTCACTAAAACCTAACCAATCCCAACCGAAACAACCCACACTCGGTCACTCAAGTTCTTTTCTCCTCTCGGTATCCAAGAACTACAAGAATGTCAATTATGCTCTCAACACACCCGGATTAGTTCACTTTCGTGCAACTAAGAGGGTAACTAGCATGCTATGGATGATCAAGCCAAACACACATAAAGATAAGAACAAGAACACAATGATTAATCCAACCAAAAACATAGAATTAAGCTTAAAGCATGAATTGAGTCATAATCCGGAATATCCCTATCAAAACCCTAGTTCTCCATTGATTATCTAGCTAAGAGAAGTTTAGCTAGACATATAATTGTTTAGCAATACATAAATCTCCATAATCAATCAATAACGGAGAGAGAAGAGAAATCAAACGAGTAATCTTCAAGAATTGATGATCTCCGCCTTCAATCGTCGTCTCCCCTTGTTTCTTGCTCCAAATATGCATCAATACTCCCACAAGATCGTCCCTCTACATTAGAATAGGTCTGGAGTCTTTAAACTTTCAAAAAATAGCAAAATAGCCCCAAATATTGCGATTCTGGCCTTCTGTTCGCACGAACACCCGACTGTTCGTGCGAACAGTGTTCGTGCGAACAGTGTTCGTGCGAACAGGTTTAGTGTTCTTATTTTCCAGCAGTCCCTTTTTCACCCTTTTTTGCCATCTTTGACGGACCATATCTTTCTCGTCCGATCTCCGTTTTAGCTCCGTGACCTATCGTTGGAAAGCTCTTTGAGTCTACTTTCATTTTCCGCTGGTCTCACTCCAAAATTCATTGTAGAACTCGAGTTACAATCAAAATAATGGAGATTGGTAACTTTTGCTCCTCCGACTTTGCTTCTCTTGCTTCCTCTTAAGTTTGCTTTGTTTCCGAAGTTCGTTTCATGCCTCCTAGTCATCGTTTAGCATCCGTTACTGTCAAGACAACATGAACAACCGTACCAAGCGATTATATTTGACAAATAACGTCGAAATATGCATCGAAACGCCCGGACTAACAATTAAGTGCTAAAAACTCAACTTTCTACGTTTTCTCAACATTCATAGTGTAAAACTCATATTTCAACCCCAGTATCACGGAAAAAGATATAAAGTATGCAAGAAATATAACTCTAATAGAGAGTTATCAGTCTACAGAGAAGAGACAATCTAAATACATATCTGACGAAAAACCAAGTAAATCAAAGAACTTGGTTAAGTCTAAGTAAACAATAATTTGATTATATACTCAGATAAACTGACATAAGACGTGTTTTAGATCAATAGAAGAAGATTGAGCTAGAGACTTAATTAAAAAAAAATCATAAATACAACAACTTCAGATGAAGAATCAAAACTGAGGGAAGTTAAAGCGTTGGTGGAGGAGCCTGGGAAGCCGAACCGTCAGTCAGGAAGCTGAACTGTCGACCATTTGCTCCTACTGATTGCTAACCCTGTGAAGAGCTCTCCCTCTCTCTCACGTGAATAGGGCGGTTAACCTTATGCTTCAAATATTTCAACTTAATTTCTCTCAACTCTAGCTCTATATTTTTAGAAGAGATTACTTTATTTTCAAGCAAGAGAGTTCTTGAAAAAGTCAACCATGAATCTAGACTTATATAAACTAAATTAAAGTCCAACTCTTATTTATAGAGTAACCAATTAATAATAAAAAAGCTCTACTTATAAAGAAAATCTAATTTCCATAAAGAAATAATCCTCCTGAATTTTTATTTCTAAAAAATAATAATTAATATTGTACGAATCCATGGGGTTCCACCTCAAAACTAATGGTAAATGAAGGGAGTAGTCTGGGGTATTTATTATTTCTTTTTCGTATTCTTGAATGCACGATCTGTGACTTCTCAACACGCCCCCTCATGTGTGGCATTATCTGGCCTACATGCAGATCTTTGTCTGCGGGTGGCGGTGAGCACGTGAATTGTTAGACCATACATGCAACAACCCCCTTTATTCGGCTCGGGACAAGAACGGGAGGGTGATGCTTAATAGAAGTGACGGAGAACAAAAAATATAATCCACAACACATATTTATAACATTAAACAACTATATTAAACTTTAAGTCTTACACTAGCTGATTACTATTACACACTAACTATCTAACATTACTATATGAACTACTGGTGGCGTTTATAGTCGAAGTGAGTCTCGCGCCCTTCTATGCCATAGCCCCACATCCTAGACCTACGGTGGGTAGGAAAACAAGAACCGCAGTTAAGAAAATCAGCTAAAATACTGAGCGAGATACATCTTAGCATGTAAAAAAGGAAATACAAGATATGTTGCTGAATCACGAGTTATATAAAATAACAGTAACATAGCACAAGTAAAAACAAAATCAGAGTTGCAGCTGTGATAACTAGTTATGAATGTCGTGAGAATAAAATCACTTATTTAGATTCCAATCCGTCGTACGTTTCCAACATTAGGGCAAAGAAGTTCAATATATACATCGCGATGTAACCCGGGTAGACCGGAATAAAGTAAAAGATGGTATTGGTGTATAGGGTGTTCAAGAACTCAAACCTCTCTACCTTAAGTCGAGATTGGGTGCATGTAATCTCACCTTAAGTCGAGATAGCAATTAGGTCGTAGTAGTCCTTACAGGTTGCCGACGTAGCCTTCGCCTATGAATTCATCCTCTACAACTTACAAGTCTCTAGTCACAATGATGCTACTTCCAAGTAAAAGAATGCATGGATGTTTGTCTAGGTCGGGCACTAAGTCCATCCCAAATTATCCTAATAAACCGGTTTCAAGTGGTATACTCACGTGTCGAATACAAGCTCTACATGAATATCATTCTAAAAGTCACTAATGCACATATAATTATGCTCACATATCAAAATAAGTCCAACAAAACATTTAGAAATTCAAAAATTCAAATTTTCTAAAAAATTGTGGAACCACAATTCTGGATAGAATTGGAGCTCTGACTTTAGAGCCATATTTACCACATCAAATCAACTCCTAAAATCATGAGATTAATTTAGGATCAACCTACATGTGTCTACTTTCATAAATATCAAGAAAATTATGCATATCTAACTCAAAGTTACAAAAATAAAAAACACTATTGTGCAGAGAAGTCTTTGGCAGAAACTTTCAACTTTGAAATGTGATTCTACCACTTGGATAAGGTTCAATGTGTCTAGTTTCTTCACAAGAAATATGAGGTTCACAAGAAAGGTGATTAACTCTCAATGTGTCCAGTTTCTTTACAAGAAAAATGAGGTTCCAAAAGGTCCTGAAAAGTGAGGCTTATTCTATAAATAATGGCAAAATTGGTCAAGAAACAGAGTTTTAGAAAACATGCAACTTTGAATGAGCTTATCTCCCTGAACACAAAGGCTATGCAGTTGATTTTTCTCTCAAAATGACCCTCTCTGAGTCTAGTCTAATTTCAAAAAGATAAAATTTGGTGATAATCCACGTGTTTTACAAACAAGTCAGATTGTAACAACATGCAATTTTACCTAGAACACTCAAAACATGATCAAATCAATTCTACTATACATTCAACTAAAATAACTTGAAATATACTTAGATACTACCAATTAGACATGCAATAAGAGTTTCACATCAAGGATTTGAAAAATTATGTGAGGGATTTGAGGAATTCATTCTCAAAAGTTACAATTCAAGACCCAAAGCACACATGCAAACAAAAATCAAGTAATTTCTTATCATGAGCATGAACCATCAACATGATGAGTAGAATAGATGAAAAAAAGAATTTGATGCTTACATTAGAGCCTAGGGAGCTTGAATTCTTGAAGAATATGAAGAAAATGACTCCCCCAAAGGATAACTATGGCCTTGGACTCAAGTTTTGATCATTTGGAAGGTGAAAAACGAAGTTTTGGGGTTGTTTTATGAGGGTCAACCCTCAAATCCGGAAATTAAACTTTTGGACAGAGAAGAGGGTTTGTTTAAGTGTTCTCGATGACAAGAAGGTGTAAGGAAGAGATGGAGTGAGGGAGTTGATGGTGATGAATGTTTTCATGTAAGGCATGAAGTAATGTATAGAAATACAAGCAAGTCAAGAGTGTTTTTTCAATTTTAGAATTTTATTTGACCAAAGTGGTGGAGGGGGTATTTGGTTGTAATTAACAAAAATAGAAGAGTTGATGGGTGGAACTAAAGAATGATAGCAAAAAGAATTATGGGGTAAAATGAAATTTTCAATTACTATCTAACACATAAAAGATAAATAAAAAGAATACCAAACAATTTCAATTAAAAACTATGTATTTAAATGTCAAAAATGCACATTTTGAAAACTAAAGAAAACAAGTCAAGATTAAGTTTGAAATAGTAATATTATCATACTCTTTTTTTGAAATTCAAGTATTTGTTTACCAAAATTACAAAATAACTCTCAGCTAAAATTCGGGGTATTACAATACACATGTGTGAACCTGGCCCTGATACCATGTAAGAATCCATGAGATTCCACCTCAAAAAAAAATTAGCAATGAAGGGAGTAGTCCACGATACTTTTTTTGCTCTTGAATGTCCGGCGTGTAACTTATCTACAAATATAAAATATATAATCTTTTTGGAAAATTGGTTTCAATTTACTTCTCATAGAAATTAAGGTTCCAAGTATTATTCTTTAATAATTCTGAAAAGATTCTTAACCAATAGAAATCAAATCTCCAAAATAAAATTTTGGAAAATAGGATAATAGAAATAAACAGTTATGGCCGAAATTCATTGAGAAAGAAATATTGATGTGGCCGAATTTCTCAAGAGAGATATTCTTGCTATATTCTTTTTTATTTATATTGTACCTCTTCCAATTAAATATAATAGAAAATTGATTAAGTTCATGAAAGAGTTATAATAGGAAAATCTATCTCATTGTGATCATTATCACTAAATGAATTATTTTCTTGAAAGTTAGATTTTATTCCTAATTAAACTATGTTTACTTGGAAAACAAGGAATAGAATCCTTAGGAATCTCTTAGAAGACTAATGGCTGACTGAAACTGTCAAAAAGAGCTAGATAAAAAGTCAAAGAGCCTTCAAACCCAATCCTGAAGGCCCCTAGGCCTCACATAGTTGCTGGTGTATGCCCTAGAGGCAATCAATTTATCGATACATGGACTTGCTATTCATTGTGTTATCGAAATGGAGATATGTCAACATGAATGAGGTCCTTAGAATATAAATGTTATATTCTTAAATATCCCTAGTCGAGTACTATAGTTAATTAGGACGACTGTATTGCATCGAGACTAGTATGTGGGTAGATTGATATGGGGATATCAAGTCTAACACACGGCTACACATTAGGAGTAGTGGCGTACTGGATTGACCCACCATGAGAAGGCTACATGGATTATGTGAATGTCACAAGCGCTTCTCATAATGATAATGGTGTTGTGATCATTCGACTTGAAGTCACTAGATACTCTAGTTGTGAATTATCATATTTTGACATCGTCAAACGTTACACCGTAACTGGGTAACTATAAAGGCAATTATTGGATATGATATCAAGCAAGCTGAGAGATGTTAGTGTGTTGATAGGATTTGTCCCTCCCACATAAATGGAGTAAATCCATTTCTACCTTATGAGTGAGACTTAGAAAAATGCATGGTCATGCTCGAATAAATCAATATGAGATATTGCTGTTATTTGTTTAACTATGTTTCCTAACAGATCGAGAAACTAAAGATTGAATACACAAGTGTAACAGTCCAAGTCTTGTGTAAAATTTGGATAGATGAGACAAAGGGATTATACAAAGCGATAACATTGCTCACAAAGGTTAGTCAGGCACTGACATTCCTATTACTTGGGTAGCATTGATGTATTGCTAGATACCGCTCAATGTTTGTAATAATTGTTATTACTGACAACATAATTAGGAACCTACTGTAACACCCCCAAAACGACCAAACCGGAAGCCCGGGGATGTCACTCCGTACCCGAGATTAAACCCGAATACAAGGAGATTTTATAACAGAATATCCAACCCAAAATCCATAAAATAATTAATTAAAACTTTAAAACTTGTCTCGCCACAAACATGGGCATTATTCCAATCTAAAATTCAACTACTAAATAAAACGACTCTAGATGTGAAATTTAAATTCACTAAAGTGACGTGTCTCGATTTCCCCCAAAAGCCATGCTTCCACCTAAACCTGTGGTGCAGAAACAAAAAGAAACACCAGAGTTTCCAAAGTCAGCGGAAAATACTGAGTAAGCAACACCCAAGCAAGTAAATAGATTATGAAGCAGTTTAAAAATGACACATGAGTTGGAAGAGTAAAGAATTCGAGTAAGAGTATAAGTATGAAATAAAAATTCAGCAAATTTCCTTTTATCACTTCACTTGTGGGGAAACATTCCCAAACTCTTTTCACTTTATTATCTCCATTGGGGAAACATTCCCAAACTTCCTCATTTGTCCAATCGGGACTTCCAATTCTCAATCATAAAGGTCCATCATTCAGAAAACATATATTACCATGTTGACACGGGGAAGATCTACTAATAACTGGCTACCAGACCATAAGTGTCGACACCCCCCTAAGACTTCTTGCGGCCAGAGAGGTAAGTACTGGAGCGAACTCGGGGCGGTTGCGACCGAGAAAAAACAAATAAAGGGGTCGAGAGACGTAGTCCACATCGACCAAAGCTCAAAATATTGATCCCCGGTACAACTATTCCACTTTACGTCTTTACGTCTTATTAATTTATCATGTGATAGTTGTGATAGAATCACCTTTGTAAAATTGGTAAACTTTTCAAATAAACAGTTCAAGTAGATATTCAAATTTTGAGACAATAAATCACAAAAGCAATTTAGACACGAAAGAAGGTATGGGCGCTAGGCCTGGCATGTTTACTTACCTTGAATCTCAAGCAAATCACTTCCTAGTAATACTCGACGTATTTTTCGTCAACGAAATTTGTCGCCTACAAATTTAATAAATCCTAATCAACATATTGCACACGACGTCCTATAGGTAAATGAAGTAAATCCCTTACTAACTCTCCCCAACCTTGCTAACGTCATCAACCTTTTTTTATAATAAAATACGCTTTATAAAGCTAACGTTTATTATTTGTAAAAACACACTAAGCTATAATTATATAAATATAACTTATAAGATTAGATAAAATATCCATTTTATTATTTAGGGTAGAGAAGCATATTATTTTGCCTCAAAAACACTTTTAATTCAAATAGTAGTTTTTCCCAACCAAACAGGCCTTAGTAGAGAATAAAGGTTATAAACTAACTAAATTTTATTTAAAAGAAATAACAAATCTATTTGAAGAAAATAACTTATTCTAATTTGTAATAAACTTATAAAAATAAATAAGAAAAATATACTTTTATTTTTGGGTAAAGATGAGTACAAAAAGATTACCTCAAACTTGTATAAAACGAATGTCTCTTGTGAGATTTGAACCTAAAACCTATAACCCACACACCCCAAGCTCTTAAGTGATAGCATTTAACCACTAGACCACAGCCCCTTTGTTGTCTCCTTCCCAACTACTATCATTAAATAACTAACCAAATAAACTAACGAGAAAAAAAAAACAAAAACAAGAACAAAGAAGGAGAGAGAGAGAGAAAAACGGGTTTCATACCCGAACAGAGAGATAATCGACGGGAAAGAGGGGTGGGAGTCCGACGGTGGCGCCAGAGAGAGGCGGCTGGGCATGGGTACGACGACGGCGACGTGGCGGCAGCAGCGGCGGCGGCGGCGGTTGGGTCCTCTCGGTAGCCCGAGGGTGAGAGAGAGAGAGTGATTGAGAGGGAGATCTTGAAGATTGATTTGGGTGTGAATTTCTCTGAGTTTGAGTGGGTATTTATAGCCTTTGGGTGACGAATCCGGCGAGTATTAGGAAACCCACAGGCGACAATTTCGATTCCGAATTGGGTCTTGATTTTGGACGAAATTGGTTTACTTTTCGCTAAAGTATTGAGCTTTGATGAGATTAAATCGAATTGGGATTGAATTGGGACAAAAATCAAGAGTTTTGGTGAAGATTCGAGTGTTGTTGGTGTTGGATTCGGACATGGAGATGTCTCTCCCGTCCATGGAATTGTTGAGGAAGAAGATGACTTCTTTTTAGGGAAAATACACTTTAACCCCACTAGTTTTAGGCTTAGTACAACTACTACCCCCAAGTTCAATTAAAAGACACTATAATAGTTATAGGAAAATAGCACCTAGGTAGTTTATAACATCAAAATTAACTTTCTAAATAATAACAACTAATACCCAAACTTATCCCAATGTCATATTAACACCAAATAATATCATAAATATAATAGTAGCATATTAACACTCAATTCTTATAATATACTAACACTCAGTATTAAAATATCCGTTTTAGCATATTAACACTTAATAATATCTAAAATACACTTAATACTATATAAAATACACATAATACCCCGTATTTAAATAACGGGGTATTTCATCCTTCCCCCCTTAAAAAAAATTCGTCCTCGAAGTTAAACCAAATCCTCAACTACCACTAAGGTGTAAATCTCCGCTCTAAGGTATAATCACTAAGTGTAAACCTAAGGTTGTGCACGATGAGTAATATTCTATAAGGAGTACTAAAATGATGTGCTGCAAAATCGAAGGATTACATTCTTCCTCCCTTAGAGGAGTGACGACATCGGAACTCAAAATATCTCGTCAAAACGTGAGGACGCTTCTTTCTCATACCAACCCTCGCTTCACATGTTGCCTCTCAAAGGTGTGGTCTATTAGCCATAATCCTACACTATAACCTATTGTATCATAAAATAAAGTACATGGCATATAATAAGAAATTAAGAAAGTAACATACACATTGATCATCAAAAAATTAGTTTCACATAACAGCCCTATCCAAGACTACCCAAATTCCCAACGGCTTGTCAAATTTTAAATTCTTTCCCTATGTCCATTTTAAATTTCCCTACAGCCTTTAAATTTCCCTTTTCGATAACCTGGCTCTGATACCAACTGTAACACCCCCAAAACGACCAAACCGGAAGCCCGGGGATGTCACTCTGTACCCGAGATTAAACCCGAATACAAGGAGATTTTATAACAGAATATCCAACCCAAAATCCATAAAATAATTAATTAAAAATTTAAAACTTGTCTCGCAACAAACATGGGCATTATTCCAATCTAAAATTCAACTACTAAATAAAACGACTCTAGATGTGAAATTTAAATTTACTAAAGTGACGTGTCTCGATTTCCCCCAAAAGCCATGCTTCCACCTAAACCTGTGGTGCAGAAACAAAAAGAAACACCACAGTTTCCAAAGTCAGCGGAAAATACTGAGTAAGCAACACCCAAGCATGTAAATAGATTATGAAGCAGTTTAAAAATGACACATGAGTTGGAAGAGTAAAGAAATCGAGTAAGAGTATAAGTATGAAATAAAAATTCAGCAAATTTCCTTTTATAACTTCACTTGTGGGGAAACATTCCCAAACTCTTTTCACTTTAGTATCTCCACTGGGGAAACATTCCCAAACTTCCTCATTTGTCCAATCGGGACTTCCAATTCTCAATCATAAAGGTCCATCATTCAGAAAACATATATTACCATGTTGACACGGGGAAGATCTACTAATAACTGGCTACCAGACCATAAGTGTCGACACCCCCTAAGACTTCTTGCGGCCAGAGAGGTAAGTACTGGAGCGAACTCGGGGCGGTTGCGACCGAGCAAAAATAATTAAAGGGGTCGAGAGACGTAGTCCACATCGACCAAAGCTCAAAATATTGATCCGCGGTACAACTATTCCACTTTACGTCTTTACGTCTTATTAATTTATCATGTGATAATTGTGATAGAATCACCTTTGTAAAATCAGTAAAGTTTTCAAATAAACAGTTCAAGTAGATATTCAAATTTTGAGACAATAAATCACAAAAGCAGCTTAGACACGAAAGAAGGTATGGGCGCTAGGCCTGGCATGTTTACTTACCTTGAATCTCAAGCAAATCACTTCCTAATAATACTCGACGTATCCTTCGTCAACGAAATTTATCGCCTACAAATTTAATAATATCCTAATCAACATATTGCACACGAAGTCCTATAGGTAAATGAAGTAAATCCCTTACTAACTCTCCCCAACCTTGCTTACGTCAACAACCTTTTTTTATATTAAAATACGCTTTATAAAGCTAACATTTATTATTTGTAAAAACACACTAAGCTATAATTATATAAATATAACTTATAAGATTAGATAAAATATCCATTTTATTATTTAGGGTAGAGAAGCATATTATTTTGCCTCAAAAACACTTTTAATTCAAATAGTAGTTTTTCCCAACCAAACAAGCCTTAGTAGAGAATAAAGGTTATAAACTAACTAACTTTTATTTAAAAGAAATAACAAATCTATTTGAAGAAAATAACTTATTCTAATTTGTAATAAACTTATAAAAATAAATAAGAAACATATACTTTTATTTTTGGGTAAAGATGAGTACAAAAAGATTACCTTAAACTTGTATAAAAGGAACGTCTCTTGTGAGATTTGAACCTAAAACCTACAACCCACACACCCCAAGCTCTTAAGTGATAGCATTTAACCACTGGACCACAGCCCCTTTGTTGTCTCCTTCCCAACTACTATCATTAAATAACTAACCAAATAAACTAATGAGAAAACAAAAACAAAAAAAAAAACAAGAACAAAGAAGGAGAGAGAGAGAAAAACGGGTTTCATACCCGAACAGAGAGATAATCGACGGGAAAGAGGGGTGGGAGTCCGACGGTGGCGCCAGAGAGAGGCGGCAGGGCGCGGTGACGACGGCGACGACGTGGCGGCCCACGGCGGCAGCAGCGGGCAGCGGCGGCAGTTGGGTCCTCTCGGTAGCCCGAGGGTGAGAGAGAGAGAGAGAGAGAGAGTGATTGAGAGGGAGAGCTTGAAGATTGATTTGGGTGTGAATTCATCTGAGTTTGAGTGGGTATTTATAGCCTTTGGGTGACGAGTCCGGCGAGTATTAGGAAACCCACCGGCGACAATTTCGATTCCGAATTGGGTCTTGATTTTGAACGAAATTGGTTTACTTTTCGCTAAAGTATCGAGCTTTGATGAGATTAAATCGAATTGGGATTGAATTGGGACAAAAATCAAGAGTTTTGGTGAAGATTCGAGTGGTGTTTGTGTTGGATTCGGACATGGAGATGTCTCTCCCGTCCATGGAATTGTTGAGGAAGAAGATGACTTCTTTTTAGGGAAAAGACACTTTAACCCCACTAGTTTTAGGCTTAGTACAACTACTACCCCCAAGTTCAATTAAAAGACACTATAATAGTTATAGGAAAATACATAAAAGCACCTAACTTTCTAAATAATAACAACTAATACCCAAACTTATCCCAATGTCATATTAACACCAAATAATATCATAAATATAATAGTAGCATATTAACACTCAATTCTTATAATATACTAACACTCAATATTAAAATATCCGTTTTAACATATTAACACTTAATATTATCTGAAATACACTTAATACTATATAAAATACACATAATACCCCGTATCTAAATAACAGGGTATTTTACCTACAGGGTCACACACAATAATATATCAAACTGGAATTAGTTGCTCATTAGTTGGACTAAATATCAATAATGAATTGATTGGACTAAAGTGTTTATTGTGCTCATTAGTTTGACTAAAGAGCAATTATGGACTAGAAAGCAAACTAATCCAAAACTTTGGGATTTACTTGCAAAGATGAATTTATCAAGCTATAAATATGATTTATAAGCAATGAGAATTCAGTCTAGATTCATTCATACTCTACACAGTACATTATAGAGAAAAGAGGAAGAGAGAAAAGAGTTTCTCACATACTAGGGTTCTGCCACAAGGAGGCCGCCCACCTTCATGAAGGCCACGACCATGGTGGTCGCCCTCTACAGCCCACGGCCAAGGGTTAGTCGTTCCTCGTCTATGCTGCCACGGTATGTTGATGCTGTCTCTCTCCTTTGCTCACGGGTTGCATGTGATCTGGTCATCGTGCACGTCCAAGTTCATCTTCTTGTATGACTAGAGACTCCTTCTCATAACGTTGCTAGCACTATTGGAGAACAAGTCCTGTTGAGGTCTATTCGTGTGGATACCCTAGAGACGTCGTTCTTTTGATCTGCGTATGTGATCGTCACTAGTCAGTATGACTGAGTTAACCTTTCTCTTTCATCACATTATGATGCTTCACATGCGATTCATGGAGGGTATTGAGCAAAAAAATTCACTGTGTAACCTACATCAAAACCCTACAGTGGTATCATAGCCACAAGTCGATAGCGCATAATGTGATTTATGTGATTATTTGTTTTTATCACTTTTCACCGGTCTGTCAATTTTTGCATAAAACTTATACTCGCATTATGATACGATTTGAATGTGAATCAATAGGAAATAAGCTAATTTTACATATGATGTAAAAATTAGTGAATTTCGTGTACATATGATTTACGGATTAATTGGAGACATAAAGCTAGGGTTTGGGCACAATGTTGGACGAAAATGTATTTTCTGTCCCACATTGGGGTTCGGGTACAAGGAGGAAGGAAAAAAAATTAATTTTCTACCCCAAGGGGTCTGGAAAAGGAGGACAAACACCCATATGGTTTCAGCCAAGTGCGGCCCGACCCCCTCTCTTGCGCGCAGGACCCAACTGACCGTATCTGACTGGTTCGACCAGCTTACCGGTGTGGCCGATTCGGCTGGTTCGACCGGGATGGACCTGTTCGGCATGTGCATATTGGTTCGGCCAGTAAGACTGTGGAGACCGTTTTGACCCTAGTGTACCAATTTAACTAAAAATTGGCCCAGCGTGTCAAAATTGGATTTTAACTGTATTATGTGATTTATCGCATGGTCGTTTGATGTGGCCCTAGTTGTATGGTTGTTTTATTTTGTGGTTTGGTTTTATTTTTGATATAATTAATATAATTAATTTTACCACATGTGTTTCATCTTCTCCCTCACTTGTGAGGTTCTTCTATTTATTTCATAGATGCTAGCTAGAATTAGATAGATAGAATATAGTCAAGGCATGGAGAAGAAGATCAAAGAACGAAAGATCACAAGACAATGGAGACCTATAAGGTAGGACGCATGGACTAAAGACGGGAGTACAAGGATATGAGCTTGCTATTTTAGGGCTTATATATATTCTCATTAGCTTGGTAATGTCATGGTCTTAGGGCCCACGTCCATACTACGTTTATTTATTGTTTATTTATCTTGTTTTATTTTGATGTATGGTTGATGCATCCAAAACAATAACAAGATAATTAGTAAACAATTTGGATCTTTTATTTGGACTTGCACAATCCGAATAAGTAGATCAGTTGGTATGATCACCAATTGATATGATCAACAATTAAAGTGACAAGAAAAATCCCTCAACGAAATATTGCGTTTTTGCCTTCTCTTGCTTAGCACTCGTCATAATTAAGGTGTATTAAATTCGTGCGTGCTAAAGCAGGGCAACTTGATTCATCATGATGTGTCGCGACTGCACAAGAAATTAATGTGCGGCTGTTGAAGCAAGAGGTCAAAAGCAAGTAATCTATTGAATCAAGAGTTGCATTGTATGCAATTGGAAGCTGTTCCTACCTAACTAACGAAATCTTGGGTGACATGCCAAATCAGGCTCGAGAGGAGGAGAAATATGAATCTTAGCCCACAAGAATATAAATGACATCTTCTCCTATTTCAATAGGATTGAAAGCTTAGAGGGAAGGAATTTTGGATTATCTATGAGATATATAAAGAATAAGGAGTTATTTGCCCAATTGAACCAAGATTTGCATATGATGCAATTGGAAGGTGTTCCCTACCTAAATAACTAACTTTTGGGTGACTTTCCAAAGCAAGCTCAAGAGGAGATGAAATATGGATCTTGGACCACTACAGAATATACGATATTTTCCGTATTAATAGTGAGGGTTATTAATTAGAGAATAATAATGGGAGCTATGTTTAACAATAAATTCTTGTTAAATATAATACCACGTCACAATATTTGTATAATATTTTCTGTGTTGAATACCTATGACATCAAAC
This sequence comes from Linanthus parryae, assembly GCA_023055425.1. NCBI lineage: Eukaryota > Viridiplantae > Streptophyta > Magnoliopsida > Ericales > Polemoniaceae > Linanthus > Linanthus parryae. The sequence continues at coordinate 95,026,429 of JALGPY010000001.1, forward strand.
AAACAAAACTCGGCTTTATGATAATGATATGTCCTTGTGGAAGACAAGTTGTCTGGAATCAATTTTCTAGACTGGTATAAAATTGAGAATTGTTCTCAAACAAAAGGAAAAATGCTGTATATCCTAGAGCATAAAGTTTCGTTCCACCAACTACCAAAATAAACTAAATTCCGATGGAAGTAACATCAAAGAATGGTTCTTTGGATGTGACTTGCCTCATGTTAGATGCCATGAACTCTGAGCTTTGGAAGCAAGATGAGAACGGGGAGGCGTATGATATGATCATACATTTAAAGAAGCTCTTACAAGAGCGAGCTAGACATGAAAAATGTTTGAAGTTCCAAGAGCCTTGTTCAAAAGCAGCTTACTCAATATGATTGATAACCACTGAACAAATCACTAATAAGGGCAAAGGCAAAAACATGTTAATGGTTACCAGCAAGGGTAAGAGAAAAAAGTTTGCACGGAGCCCAAGGGCATAACAAACTTGTTGCTAAAGCCAAGGAAGTTGCCTTAAGACCTAACATGTAGGATAGTGGAAGAGAAACTGCCCAAAGTACCATGAAGCAAATAAAAAAGGAATTGTTAATTACCTTTCAAGGTATATTTTTTATGGATGTGGATCTCACATTTACAGAAATGTGGAGGATCTCAAGAGATGTAGACCATTGGATAAGGGATAAATACACCTACACGTGTGGCAACGAAGTAAGTGTTGATGAATTAGTTGTAGGAAATTATCTCTATCTTTTGGAATTATCAATGAATTAGACAAATGCTATTATTTCACTGCTACGAGTAGGAACATTATCGCAGTTTCTTGTTTGGACAAGAAATGTTTTTCATCACAATAAAGAAGAAATGTTGTTCTATTCATTTTGGTGATATTCATTATTGTAATACAATTTTGTCTAAATGGATTGTATATCCTTTATCTTTATAATTCCATCTATAACATTAATACCAAGAGGTTTGAATATAATGATATGAACCTCACTTAACTTTGGCATTGTTTTTTTGGCCACATGAATGAGAAACTCATTTCTAGATTCCATACGGATGGATTTATGGACTCATTTGATTGTGAATCATAAGAGACATTTAAGATTTATTTATTGGGAAAGACGTGATCTTTTTGAATCATACATAATGATGTATGTGGAAACTAAGAACAATCGCTAGAGATTGTTTTCGGTACTTCATCACATTTACTTATTCAGTAGATATGGATTTGGGTCTTATGAAGAACAAATAAGAATCCCCTGAAATGTTCAAGGAATTCATGAATGAAGTAAAATCCAGCTTGGCAAAAGTATCAAGGCTCTACGATAAGATCGTGGATGGGAGTCCTTATGTCAAGAGTTTCACGTGCATCTGAAGGGGTATGGGATATGATTCCATCTCACTCCACCTGGAACACCATTATGGAATGATGTGTCTAATAAGAGAGATCGGACCTTTTTGGACACGGTTCGTTCATGATGCGTCACGAAGAACTTCTAGTTTACTTTTGGGGCTATGCTCTACTTACAGCAATTTTTTCCCTTAACCTTGTTCCGTCAAAATCGATTGTGAATAAACACCATATAATATATGGACTCGGTGGTGTCCTAGTGTGTCATTCATAATGATTTGGGATTGTAAATTTTATGTAAAGTTTTTACAGTCAGATAAACTTGGAACCAAGTTGGATAAATGTTTTGTGGGATATCCTGAGGAAACGAAAGAATATTATTTCTACAACCCGATCGAGGACAAAGTGTTCGTTTCTAGAACCGCTGTGTTTTCATAAAAGATATTGTCTCCAAAAGAAACAGTGGGAGGACATTAGAAATTGAAGGAGTTCAAGAACCACAATAGAAAATTAATCCTTTGATGGAACATGAGCAGGATCACAAGATGTTGTGGAGCAACCTGCTCAGGTAACACAAGAACCTCGTAGTCAGGTAGGATATGTCAAGGGCTAGAGAAATATTGATTTCTCATAGCATAACCCGACGATGTATTACTCATGGATATGAGCCTACATGAATAGCCACAAGTGGGCCAGACTCTCAGAAATGTCTTGGAGTCATGAGATCCGAAATGGAATCCGTGAATACCAACAAAATATGAACTTTTGCGGAACCACCTGAAAGGGTAAGATATATAGGGTGCAAGTGGTTTTAAATAAAAAAAAACATGGATGGTAATGTGATTACTTTTAAGGGACGATTGGTGGCTAAAGGTTTAAGCAAGTTCATAGTATAGACTATGACGAAACTTTTCCCCAGTTGCGATGCTTAGATCCATTCGCATCTTGCATGCAATTGTAGCTTACAAAGTTTGGAAGATGGTTGTCAAAATAGTGTTTCTTTATAGAAACCTCCTTGAGGATGTGTATGAAACATCTAGAGGGTTTTGTCGATCTTGATTGAAGATTTTATGTAGGTATGCAGTTAAAGGATAAAATAATCTAGAAGGGGGTTTGAATAGAGTATGGAAACTTTTGATAAAAGTGTGGTTTGAAACAAAATGAGAAGAACTTGAAGTATTTCAAAGCTTTGAATTTAGTTTCAAGGCTTTGAAACCAAAACACACAGTTTAAAAGAAACGGAGAGTTTTCAAAGCTGTGAAAAGCTTTGAACAGAAACCAGTTTTGAAGCAGTTTTGAAGACAAGTAATGAACAATAAAGCAAGAAAATGAACACAGTGATTTGTTACGAAATTTGGTCCCAAGGGACATACTCTCCGCTTGAGGGATCTAATCCCTCCAGAATTTCATCAACTTCTTATTTATCAAAAGCTAGGCCCTAGATCTCAGGCCAATAGAAATTCCTTACTCTTTTCCAGCACGTGGTTCTTCCTAACCTATCTAGTAATATCTCTAACTAACTGATACAGTAAGATTACCAGTTATTCCTCTTAAAAATCTTACTCTAATGGATGATTAAGTAATATGGCAGAATGATATACAAATTAAGCTCTAGATAAAGAACACTGTGAAGACATAGAAGCAATGAAGCTTGAAGTGTCCTTCAGGAATCTGGAATCGATTGAATGGATGAATGATCTTCTTCAATGATGCTTATCAATCCGTGAGAGTGTACGAATCTCTGTGTAAAGCTTTGTACTTCTCAGTATCTCTGAATCTCTATATATCTGTCAATTTGAAATGCAGACTATATAGGAAGCTTCAACAGAACTCCCTGAAATTCCTCTACAGATATTTGACTCTCAACACCTTTCTCCCGACGGCTACCTGCATGATTTTCTCAATTTAATTTGATATGATCTTTAATCTGCAAGCCTAAGGTAATTCTTGACAACTTTCCATAAGAGTAGCATCAATCTGCAGGCCTTGATTGCCAATTTTGCAATCCAGCAAATAAGGTAACTTAGCTAAACCTGCAACACAAAGTTAGCGAACAATCCCTGCAAAACAACTTAGGCAAATGATAAGATCAAAGCATTTTATAAAACATAATTAGTTTTTCCTTCATCCTATAATATAGCATGATCAAGTGCATGAGATTAGAGAATGAATAGTAGTAAAAACTCCCCCTTGGTTCATGCTATGAAGTTTCAAAGCTTTGAAAATAACTTTGAACTTACAATCTCCCCCTTGATAAAGACAAAACCAACTATTCTGTCTGAACTGTATTTTTTCAAAAGATAGACATTAGTAGCATAGAAGAAACAATTATACAAGATAAAAAACAAATAGCAATACCAACCGTTATAATAGTTTAAACAAGCTAAATCAAAATCAAACTTATCAAAACTAGCTAAGCAGTTAACAGTTCATCCCAAAAAAAAATCATTGATCCAAAACCAGATCTCCCCACAACTATAGATACCTCTAAATTTCTCCCCCTTTTTTGACTTTCATTAAAAAAGTGAGAAAATGTTGGATCAAATTATTTTGAAAACTTAAAAATTAAATGAAATATAAGTTTCGAAAGAAGAGAGAGGATTTTCAAGGCTTTGAAAAGAAGAAAGAAATGCTGGATTCAAGGCTTTGGATCTTCATATGTCTTATGCCCTGCAGCATCTTCCTGTTCACTTTCTTCTTCCCCTTCTTCCTCATTCTCTTTATGATCCTCTTCATGTGCATCCTCTTCTTGTGCAACTTCTTCCCCAGGCTCATCAGCCACCACATCATCCTTAAACAAGTCATGTGAGTTGACATGTGCTGAAACCTTTCCTTTCTGTTTCTATTGTTGTAGAGCTTCTCTGAGTAGCAACCCTGAGTCAACACTGCCTTCACTGCCAGGTACCTTATCCTCAGAAAAATTTGACCCGGCATTCTTATCCCCAACTGCCATATCCCAAGTACTCTGCTCATCAAATAATGTCCTTGGTAGATCCTGACTTCCTTGAACCTTCTGGAGCTTGTGTATCCTCTTCTTCAACATGTACCAAATTGATGCTCTTGAAAACACTCTCAATCATGTACTTCATTTTTATGAACTCATTACTCAGCTGATATTTTCCCTGATTTAGCTCATCCAGTTCATTTTCAATAAAGTGGAGTTTCTGAAGAACTTGAGATTGGTCCTGAGTGGTAGAATGTAGGGCTAATTGAGTGGTTAAGGAATAAGGCTTTGAAAATTTTTAGCCTTCAACTCATCAGCAGACAATTCTTAGTAGAATTTCCGTTCTTCCTCAATGTTTTTTACAATTCCAATCCTTTGAAAGAACTTCTCATCTATCATTCCAAAACCAGTAGTGATTGTCTCTTTACTTTCAACAGGTATTTCCAGATGGTTAAAGAAAAGTGGGAAGAGGTTGGTAGGGTAGATGATTATTTTTGTTCATGGTACTGCAGTACAGCATGTGTTCCATTAAAATGCTTTACATATAAATCTCATATCCATGAGTACAGATACAACACCATATCCGATAGCAATTCCTTAGAATTTTCTTTTGGTACCACACACCTCATCAGGATGGTAAACAAGATTTTAGCTTTAACAGTTAACATAGAATGAGTTAACTGCTTGGAGGTAGTGGCTATATTGCGAAAAAAACTCTTCATTAGCCATCTTTATACCATCACTCTTGCTAGGGTATTTTTCTATATTGTACCTCTTTGGAAAACCCAAGACTCTAGAAAATTCAGCATTATCTAACTCCATCTCAATACCAGCTACCTTATATGAAACAATTAGACCCAAAGCATTCACTTTTTTATGATTCAGGTAAAAGAGTCTGGTAAGCCTAGGGTATGCAATCTCAGAGAGGTTTAGGATTTTCCAAATTGAACTTTGTTTCAGTCTCCTAATACACTCTATATCCATATTAACCAGCATTCGAGTATTGATCATAATACAGAAAGAAATTCGAGTAGAGGCAAATCAATCTAAACGAATTCCATGAGAAGCATGATTTATGAACCAATGATCAGAAAGAGATTTCTTACCAGAAGATGATCTCTTTTTAGCTTTTTCCTTATTAGTGTAAATCTGAATAGCCTTCCCTTTTTATGTTTCTGATCTCTGTATCTTCTTCCCATTGTCTGATATCTGAGCTTCCTTTACCTTCTTCACTTTTCTTGGACTATCAATCTGAACACCCTTTTGTTTTCCAGAAGTAGCTACTAGATCTGACTTCTTCTTGCTGGAAGTAGCAGTCTGATCATCCTTGTTCTTTTTGCTTTTCTTCTTTGGATGAGGAGAGGGCATCTTTGGTGAAATGATAGTTCTTGAACTGGATTTGTCTTTTCTAGCTTGAACATCATCTTCTCCAGCTTTTCTTTTCTTCCCTGTTTTCTTCTTTGAGCTTCCAGCCATCTTGATTCTTTGAGAAGATCTCCGTGAATTCATAGAGTTTGGGGTTTTGAAGAGAGAGGCAGGAAAGATAGAAGAGAGAGAGAACAGAGAGAAGATATATACTTAAGAGTTGGACTGAAAGAAGGAAACTAAATATTTCCTAATATTTAAGCAAGGAAAATTTGTTTGAAAATCAAACTCCTTTGGAAAGGAAATAGTATTATACTGTTTCGAAATAGATCCGTTTTAAAAGGTAAAAATAATGTCAGGAAATTATATACAAGGATAACACCTAGCATTAGTGATCCATCATTGATATATATACTATACAGATTTATATTCAAATCTTTGAAAAGTATTTCAAGGCTTTGAAAAACTGTTATACCGCAGACAAAATTTCAAGCATTTGAAAAGATTTTCAAGGTTTTGGAAAACTTTTCAAAACATTGAAACACACAAATAATTACCTGATGCTCCTCCTAAACCAATGCTTCCTTATTCAACATGCCAAGTTCTAATCTCTTGGCTGTGAATCTATCCTCTAGAAGTGGTTTAGTGAAGATATCTGCAAACTGCAAGTTAGTTGGCACAAAGGATAGAGATACATCATCTTTTTCCGCATGATCTCTAATGAAGTGATGTCTGAAATCAATGTGCTTAGTCCTTGAATGTTGAATTCGATTCTTTTTAATTGAGATAGCACTAGTTTTGTGTCATTTGATGGGGATATCTCTGAAGTCATAACCTAGATCTCTCATATGTTGAGCTATCCACATCACTTGTGAGCAACAAACTCCTGCTACTATGTATTCAGCTTCTGCTGTTGATAAAGCTATTGAATTTTGCTTGTTAGAATCCCAGCTTATCAAAGATGATCCAAGGAATTGGAAACACCATGAAGTGTTTTTTCTGTCAACTTTATATCCTGCAAAATCAGCATCTGAATAGCAAAACAGAGAGAAGTTAGACTGTTTAGGATACCAAAGCCCTAAGTCTTTGGTACCATTGAGATATCTGAAAATTCTTTTGAAATCAACTAAGTGCGACTCTTTAGGATCAGCTTGGAATCTAGCACACATACAAACACTAAACATAATATCTGGCCTACTTTCAGTAATATAGAGCAGTGAACCAATCAAATCTTCGAACTCTTTCTAGTTCACACTCTTACCATTTTGATCCTTGTCTAAGGATAGTGTAGATATCATGGGAGTTTTGGCTACCTTGGATTAGCACATATTATACTTGTTCAACAAATCCTTGGTGTACTTATTGTGGTGTAGGAAAATTCCTTTCTTCATTTGATGTACATGAAGTCCAAGAAAGAGCTCTCCCATCAATCTCATCTCAAATTCCCTGTTCATAAGACTAGAGAAATCATTGGAAAGAGAATCATTTGAAGCACCAAATAGAACATCATCAACATATACTTGTACTACTAAAATGTCTTTCTCATGTGTCTTTATGAAAATAGTTTTTTCAACTAAGCCTTTTTTTATATCATTTTCAAGTAAATTTTTTGACAATCTTTCATACTAAGCTCTTGGAGCTTGTTTGAGGCCATAAAGAGCTTTGTCAAGCTTATAAACATAATTTAGAAAATTCATCACTTTCAAAACCAGGAGGTTGAACAACATATACTTCTTCTTACATATAACCATTTAGAAATGCACATTTAACATCCATTTGAAATTTTTTGATGTTCTTATGTGATGCAAATGCAAGTAACATTCTTATTGCATCCAACCTGGCCAAAGGAGCAAAAGTCTCCTCATAATTTGTACCTTCTTTCGGGTTGTAGCCTTGAGCTACTAGTCTTGCCCTATTCCTGATAAACTTATCATTTTCATCCAGCTTGTTTCTGAACACCCACCTTGTTCCAATTACAGACTAATCTTTGGGAGGAGGAACTAGATTCCAGACTTTGTTCCTCTCAAATTCATTCAGCTCACTTTGCATTGCAATGATCCAGTCTGCTTCGTGTAGCGCTTCTTTCACATTCTTAGGTTCTACAAGAGACACAAAAGCATTAATAGCACAAAAGTTCTTTAACTGATATCTTGTTTGTGTACCAGTGGATGGATCAGAAATGATGTTTTCTGTTGGATGAGATGACAAATATTTGAACTTCTTTCTCTGTGTCAAGGTTTCTGGTTCTCAAGGAATCTTTTCAAGGCCTTGAGAGCTTGATGTAGTGGCTTGATCACTCTGTGTTCCTTGAGGTTTTGATTCAAGGCTTTGAGAGCCACTTTCAAGGCTTTGAAAATTTCTTTTGTTTCCTGCATGTTAGTCTTAGAACCATTTTCTGGATCTGCTTCATCCTCTGACTCATACTTGTTCAAATTTAAGTATGCAAAACCTTCACTTAAAGAACCATCATTGCTTTCATCAAATATAACATGTATACTTTCCTCAACAAGCTTGGTTCTCTTATTGTAAACTCTGTAGGCTTTGCAAGTAAAATAATAACCAAGGAAAATACATTCGTCACTCCTGGCATCAAACTGGTTTGAAATATGAAAATTGGCTTTATTCCTTTGAAAATTTCATAAGGAGTCTTCCTTTAAGAAGTGATCAGTCACATGTTCAAAATTTAATTTTCAGTATTAACACCCTCTTCCCAAAAGGACTTTGGCAATTTTTTTTCTAAAATCATTGTCCTAGACATGTCCTCAAGAGTCTTGTTTTCCTTTCAACTACACCATTTTGTTGAGGAGTTCTAGGAGCAGGAAAGTTTTGAGAAATGCCATACTTAGCACAAAATAAATTAAACTCCAGTTGATCAAGTTATATGTCATGATCACTCCTTATTGAAGCAATAGGCAGGTTTTTCAAAGTTGACAACTCTTTACATAGTTTTGAAAATTCAGACAGTGCCACATACTTTTCTCTTTAAAACATTACCCAAGTAAACTAGAGAAATCATCTATAATAACCAACATATACTTCTTACCCTTTGATGTTGGAACTCTCATAGGACCACACATATCCCTATGAAGCAGTTCAAAAGGTCTAGTTGTACTTACAAAGTTCGTAGGCTTGATGAGCTCTATGTCTGTTTTCCTTGAGAACAAGCTTTTCATACCTCTTCATCCTTAAAATTGATGGATGGCAGTCCTCTGACCAGGTATTTAGAGATTATTTTGTTTAGTGTATGTAAGCTGACGTGTCCAAGCTACCTGTGCTAAATTCCGGAATCATCTTTCAAAGCCTTTCAGACTTTCTCCTGCAACTTTGTTAGTATTGAAAGAGTAAACATTGTTTGACCTTGGAGCAGTGAGGTTGCAATTGCCAGATCTTTCATCTTGCACCATACATTTCTCCTTGTCAAAAATAACCTTATTACCTTTATCACAAAGTTGAGATACACTAAAAAGGTTAAACTTTAGACCATCTACAAGATAAACATCTGAAATAGATTTTTCAAAATCATTACAAACTTTATCAATTCCTATGATATTGCATTTCCTTTGTCACCAAGTGTGTTTGTCCCTCCTAATTGTTTTTTCAGTTCATTGAATAAAGAACTCGTGCCACTCATGTGTCTGGAGCAACCCCTATCCATAATTCACTTCTTCTCTTTGCTCTTGGTGACAACCTACAAATATCACTCACTGTCTTACCCAACAGTTAGACCAAGTGTGATATTTGAATTCATATTCAGGATCAACCATGTTAGGTGTTCTGATCCCTTTTAAGAACCCATATCTGTCTCACCTGTCCCTTAAGATGGTTGGAAAAGTATTCCTCATGATGTGAGGTTATGTTCTTCTAAAGGTACAAGTCATCTTAAGATGACAAATCTTGCCACATAAGAACATTTTGGAGAATGTATGCTACCTGCTTTCACAAAGCTGGTATTTTTTCTTGGAAAGTTTGGATTATATCTGACACCAGTTTTGTGGCAAAGTTCAAACTTCATCCAAGAATCAAGTTGAGATTATGTTCAGAGCCAGCAAGTTTTGTCATAACATTCTTAGAGTATTGAAGTTTCTCATCTAGAAGAGTCTTCTGCTCCTCTAATTTATCAGTCTGATGCCTTAAAGCAACAAGGTTTTCACTCAAAAGAGAGTTCTCTGTTACAAATTTTTTGACTTGAATTTTCAAGGCTTTGAAATTGGTTTCCATCTGTCAGCCTGTACCTAAGAAATTTTAAGATTCTTGTTCTGGCAAACTAATTGCAAATTCTCTTTTGCTGGCTCATGAACTTTCTTCTTTAAAGAATTGATTTCACTTAAGTAGTCTTCTTCATTCAAAAGCATTATTTTTCAAAATCTCAGAAAGTACATTTGCAGGTTCATACATTAGACTATTCACCATTACCTCAATGTTATTTTCTAAGATTTCATCATGCTTGGCCATAAGACATAGGTTGGCTTGATCTTCTTCAGAATCTGATTCACTTGAGGAATCAGAGTCACTCCATGAAGCTACCATGGCCTTCTTTCTTCCGTCAATGTCCTTCTTCTGAAAATGCTTGCTTTTATTTTGAGGGCAGTCTCTGATCAAATGTCCTGCATCACCACACTCAAAGGAAATTAAATCCTTTAGATTTATTTACATAGGAAGAGGACTTACCTTTGTATTCCTTGCTACTAGAAGATCTGAATTTATCTCTGTCGAAGCCTTTGTTTCCAAAATTATTCTTCATCTTGAAAATCCTTATCAAGGCTTTTGAAATGAGAGCAAAATGATCTTCTTCATCATCTTTTTCTTTTTCAAGGATTTGAGGTTGTTCAGTCTCTTTCGACTTGAGTGTCAGATTCTTGACACTCTCTGGTAATTCTCCATCAGCTTCACTCATTGAGATCTCATGTGTGAGTAGCTTTCCCTGTAAATCATCTAGTTCGAGAGAGGGCAGATCTTGAAATTCTTCAATGGTTGTAGTTTTGGTTCCCATTTGGCTTTGGGAAGACTTCTCAAGATCTTTCTGACTTTCTCTTCATTGGAGAATGATTTCTCCAAGTACTCCAGGTTGTTCCCAATGTCAGTAAATCTCTTGAGCATGTCCTTTATTGATTCATCTCTATTCATCTTGAACAGTTCAAACTGTATAAGGAATTTGTTGATCTTAGTTTGCTTTACTTGACTAGTTCCGTCAAAAGTGACCACCAGTTTGTCCCATATCTCCTTAGCGTTCTTGCAGGTAGATATCTTGTTGAATGCATCTGCATTCAAGGCACAGTATAAAAGATTCATGGCTCTATAATTTTTTGAAAGTTGTTCTAATTCAGAAGTAGAGAGAGTTTTTGAGGTTTTGGAGTTCTAATCCCATCCTTTTCTGTGTAGAATATGTGAGGTCCATTCTGGATACTGGACCACAGTTCAATGTCGTGATCAATGATGAAAATTTCTATCAAGACTTTTCAGTGTACAAAATTTTCCTCACGAAACAGAGGTCTGTTAGCAGCTCTTCCCTATGAGAAATCACCTTCACCTACAATACTCATGATCACAATATTGTTAGATTTCTACAGTGATATAGGCTCTGATAGCAATTGAAGAGTGTATTTAGGTATGTAGTTACATGATCAAATACTCTAGAAGGAGAGTATGGAAACTTTTGCTAGAAGTGTGGTTTTAAAACAAAATGAGAAGAACTTGAAGTATTTCAAAACTTTGAACTCACTTAAATACTTTGAAACCAAAACATACAGTTTAAAAGAAACTAATAGTTTTCAAAGCTTTGAATGAACAGAAACCTGTTTTGAAGCAGTTTTGAAGACAAGTAAAGAACAGTAATGCAAGACAATGAGAACATTGATTTGTTACGAAATTTGGTCCCAAGTGACCTACTCTCCGACAGAGGGATCTAATCCCTCTAGGATTTCAACAACTTCTTATTTATAAAAAGCTAAGCCCTAGATCTCAGGCCACGAGAGTTTTCTTACTCTCTTCCAGCATGTGGTTCATCCTAACCTATCTAGTAACATCTTTAGCTAACTGCTACAATAAGCGTTCCAGTTGTTCCTCTTGAAATACTTAATTCTAACAGATGATTAAGTAATTGATACGATCTCTGCAAGTGTACAGTTATCGCTCTAGTAATAAATGTAGAAGATAGGGTTGTCGAATCCCAGAGGAATTGTTGTGAATCAATTAGGATGATTAACTTCTTGTTGGCAAATAATTTAAGTTTTCTAATAACTAAGAAAAATAAATAAAAACACAATTATTTATAAAGAGAGTAAAATGATGAGACAAATATGAGGATTTTCACTAGGTTCACTAAGTTTCCACCGTTAACGAATTACGTTCTGAAACACAGATGATGATTTAATTTTCCAAACGACCGAGTTACCAAGTTCTAATTATCCCTAAAATATATAATTACGATCATCTAATTCTACTCAACGTTCACAGTCGGTGGTTGATTTCTCTACCATATGACTACATGCTTAATTCAATTATCCGTGTAATTCGTTGCTTTCACTAACCAATTACCTATGATCTTCCTACTGCAACGTCTCACTATATCAAGATAGATTCAGAGCATGAATTAAGCATAGAAAACAAGAACATCATCAGTTAAGTTTAAGCAAAACGTGAATCAAACACATAGTTCGCCAAAAAAGGATTCAAACCCTAGCTACCATTGAGAAATCCCGATATCAATCTTAGCTACTTCGATACATGATAGAAAATGACAAGTTTACGTTGATCATGATAAAAAACAATGAAAATATAGAGAAGAGACATCAAACGATGGAATCCTCGCTCTCACGACGAACTCCAAGCTCCAAGCCTTCCTCCAATGTGTTCTTTTTCTCCAGCAGCCTACTCCGCCCATTAAGTCCAAAAATTGCGATGTATTTGGCTGGGCAAAAATTTTAATGTGTCTTTGACGCGATTTCTTAACGCGTATGCGCAAGTGCACGGTAAAGTAATATAGGGGTGGTATTTCAACCCCGAGTTATCGATCCCGCGAGAACAGACTTGAAATTATTTAATTAGTTCCTTAATTTAGAGTACGGTGTAGGAGGAAAGATTTAATTGATTTGAGAATTGAAATAACAGCTAACTAATATTTTTGTATTTTTTATTTTTTAAAGAACAAGTTTGGAGAAACTAGGCAATCTCTAGATCACCTAGGGCTGTAGACGATTTCCGGATTATCTGAGAACACGTTAACTATAGTTTAACTAAGCTGGGTAACAGCGCTGACTATCTCCTATCGGTCTCAAGTCATTCTACTTCACGGTAGACTACAATCTCCTATCGGTCTCTTGTGTCTACCGGTCCGTTCTAGTAGGCTAACGACATGCACGACAACGGGTCCTGTCGGTCCACCGTTGCACGAAACAGTCGAATCTCACCTATCGAATCCACCCACACTAGCCAATCCTAACACGTCTCTTCTCAGTCTCAGTGATACGGGATTGATGTTCAAGTCTCATCCTAGTTAGTTAGAATCACTGTCGTGCATTCACTAACTAAGCAGTGTTTCCGGTTAGCTACTCCATTAACACTGAGTATTAAGCACAGTACATGAACAATTGAATTAAAATATTGATAACTTTAAGCATGAATCAACTATTGAACAAACCCCAGTTCTTGAACCCTAGTTTTATCTCCTAACCGTGTCACTCAATTAGGATTACTAACATAAACAAGAAACTAGAATTGATTCAAAAGAAGAAATCAAGAAATCATGAAGCAAAGATCAAATCCGGAAAAAATATCATCGTTTACATGAACCCTAGGCTCTCAAAGAGACGCCTAGCAAAACGTCTAGCTAATACTAATCAACCAAAAAAGACTTACAAGTTTCTCCATACAAAGATTGAGAGAGAAGAAGAAGAAATCAAACTTGAGTCTTCAATGGAGGAGGAGTCCTCCTCTTGTGCGTCGTCTCTCTCCTTCTCACGTTCCTTGCTTTTTTTCTTCACGTTCATCTCCTTTTTTTCCCCACGTTCTTCTCCTTTTTTTCCCCAACGAGACTCCTCTTAATTGTAGTCTTTTAGGTATTAATTATCTCCCATTAGGTTTAGGAGATCGTCCGTGTGTTTTTCTTCTTCTTAAGCAGATCGCACGACTTCCTTAAATCAGATCGTGCGATCTGCTTCTCTTTTGCCTCAGATCTTATATCTGATCGTGTGATCTGCTCAGGTATTATCTCTGATCGTGTGATCTCCTTAGATCCTACAACCATCCACTCTGATCGTGGAAATAGTGAGTTGCTCAATTTTCTCCTCCAAATTTATTCTAAGTCTTGCTCCAGATCACACGACCTCAGTTTTGCAAGTCGTGTGATCTGCTGAACTTGCCTTCTTCTCTCCAATCCCGAGCTTTGTCTCAATTTCCGAAGTTCGTTTCTCCTCTTCTTTAAGTCACCGAGTTACGTTTCCTGTCAAAACAACACGAAACACACCCGTGCGATCAAACGTGACAAAATATCATAAAATAACGCGAGAAACGCCCGGATTTACAATTTGTCGCTCAAAGCTAAATTTACTAAATTTCCTCAAGTTCATAGTGTATTTCCAATATAATCTACCCGAAATTCACACAAAAAGGTATACAAACGTAGAAGAAATATAACTCTAATGCAGTGTTATCAAATCCCCCACACTACCTTTTTGCGCGTCCCCCACACTACCTTTTTGCGCGTCCCGAGAAAAATCAATCCTTACACTACGTTTTAACCCACCGAATTGCATAAAACTTTACTAGCCATGTGACACAAACAAAACACACACACACACAATGCAATCTATATGAATATAAAATGCAACTCGATTATAGAACAATGCTAAAATTGAAACAACATATTTTTTTTTCTTTTTCTTAAGAGATGGGCAATCTCGCTATCACTAACCAAAATCATCAAGTTCTCACAAATCTCTTTTTCAATTCACACAACCGCAATAAGGACTTGAAAATACAATGATCCTACGCACAAACTCACTAAGGGGTCCCCAAACATCCACCAAACTCAATCCAAGATCCGGGCACATCCTTTAGCTCAGAGGGTGTAGGCACCCTTAGTCCTATAGTAGTCTTTCGTCGCCAAGTCATATGAGGTTTTCAGACCCTCTTAGCCGTTATTGCATTGAATGCAAGTTGTCCCAGTGACGGGAGACACAACTCCGTGTAATACGGCTTGACTTTAATTTTCCTTAGATACTCTAATTGGATTGAATCCAAATTCCCCGCGCTAACGGGGGCACATTAGGTTGTTCACCATATCTAGTCCAAGAGAAGATTTTGATTCATTTGTTTTTTTCTTTTTCATTCTCTTTCAATTTATTTATGCCGTGCAGTTAGAGTAACTAAGTGTGGGCTTTTTCGGTTAGCTCTTGAAACCGCCTTAAGGGATGGTGGTGTACACTTCCTAACTTCACTTAGGCTAGAGCAATGTACCACATGAAACCAACTTTACACGAAGGTCCACCCCAGATTTACAAGAGAACACAAGTTTCCACTCGAAAATAGACTATTCGACTACCCCTTATGACTAAATCCTCCTAGCACAATAAAGGAACTAAAGGTATGCCCTCGTCCTCTTTCCACTTTTCCTTGAATACCCGGGACTTCCTTTCGTGAAACTAGTGCGCAAGATACTACAAATTAAGGTTTTCCCCACTACAGTGCTTCATATTTATTGAGACTCTTTCATTGAACTCTCTCTGGTTTCAAGCTTCATCAATTGCCCAACTCAAAATTTTTAATTTTTATGGATTTTCGCTTTTCTATTTTTTTCAATTTTTTCATATTTTCCTAGACTCTATATGCTTTTGGCCAACTCGATTAACCACAAGTTTTGGGTAGGGGACTCAATAAAGTAAAAGTGCAAAGAAATGCATAATAACAATCCTAACACAATACGACACTATATCAAACACTCTACACTAACCACACGTACTACACAATACGACACAACTGCATGTAACTGGCGATGCATAACTGACATGGCTAGCAAAATATACACAAACCCCCCCACACTTAAGCGTTTCGTTGTCCTCAACGAATTTAGAGATCAAGTACGAGGTTTCCTCGCTTAAATGTGTTGGCGGTGGATCTACACAATTATGGCTCCAAACTTAGAACAGAGAGAGTTAGAGGTACCTGAGTGCCCGGACCTACATGGGCACCGTTGCCGCGAAACTGCAACAAGAAGGGGTCTTGTGGACCGTTGACAGTTTCCGGAAAAGTCTCACCTCGCGTCCGGATTCCGATGCGCCTACTCAACATCTATCACACGCATCAAGAATGGGAATCCGTAGCGTCTTCTGTACCTATGTCCCTGTACACTGATTGAAAGTATTAAAGAAACTCTCTCTCACCCCTCAAAATCATATGGAGAACTAAAAGAAAGAACATAAATAAATAGCATCCTACTCTACATTGGGTTGCCTCCCAAGCAGCGCTTGTAATTTAAGGTCGACAGCCCGACCCGGTTACCTCAACCGACAAGGAAAGTGGAGACTGCTTTATCCCTCCACTTCTTCTTCTTCCACCATCTCTTCTCGATAACTTCAAGTGCACCCCTGTGCTGTGCAGATGGCGGAGAGTTGTAGAAGCTGACTTTTTTCATCTTGCAATTTATCTTCTTGATCAACTTCCACAAAGTACAACTGGGCTCAAATGCGTCTCTGTCCATAAAATCATCCCAATAGTACCTCGTTGGTGCTAGATGTTCTTCAGATGACCCATGCAATTCATCCACACCCCCACACTTCTTGATTTCCAACTCCTTGACTATGGCATATGGATCATCAATAAAGTCGCCAATATGACAAGGAACTGAAAATTTCTCATGATTCTCTTCCCCATAAGAATCTCCATACACAAGTCTTTCCAACTCATCACAGACTTGATTAATATGAGATACGGAGAATTCTTCGAAAGTATGAGTAGGGGCTTTTACCTCAATAGGTATGGGAACAAGTGAATCATCAGCTTCATCGTCGGCACCCCACAGGCTTCCAATGCTAGTGTCTTCCCATTCATGCCAAGGAAGTGAGGGATCTTGCAGTTTTGGCTGGCAATACGGAAGGTCCTCCCATCTTGGGCACACAGGTCCACCGCAGTCTGAATTAGAGTCTGAGTCCTCATAAGTGGCGGTGTCCACCAATGGTTCCTGGACACTGCAGTCTTCATTCGGCTCAGGTATCTCTTCTTCCACTTGTGGTGGGGATGATGAAGGTTCAATGTGAGGCTCACTGTCATGTGGCAAGGGATCCTCTTGGGGCTCTTGAATACTAGATTCCCCTCCTGTTGGAAGTTTTTCTATTCGTTTCTTTATCCTCTCCAACATCTCTCTCACGTATTCCCTACCTGTGGCAGAATCCTCTTGTGGTAATTGTGAAGATATGGACAAAATTTTGGCCCACACTTCGATGTCATTCATAATACTACGCCGTTCTGCCATAATCGCTGATGAGTCTTCCTGGTGCTGATGAAGCTGGGGGGCATGTACTCGACATGAGTCTCTACGGTCATGCCAAATGCCGCATACGTAGCACCAAGTTATGCATGTATCCTCTTCTTCATGGTTACCCCTGCAGTGGAAACAGTAGGGGGGACCCGAATAACAGTCATCGCTCCACATGCTTATATTGTCTCTTGCTTCCTGCGTTCCTGAAAAGCAGACTCACAAGACACCCGTGAAGCACAGAGATATAGAATAAAAAATAATAAAACTAAAACTAAGATAAAAGTACTCTAAACTAACTACTAACTAAATAATCTACCACTGTCCCCGGCAACGGCGCCAAAAACCTGACGCGATTTCTTAACGCGTATGCGAAAGTGCACGGTCAAGTAATATAGGGGTGGTATTTCAACCCCGAGTTATCGATCCCGCGAGAAAAGTCTTGAAATTATTTAATTAGTTCCTTAATTTAGAGTACGGTGTAGGAGGAAAGATTTAATTGATTTGAGAATTGAAATAACAGCTAACTAATATTTTTGTATTTTTTATTTTTTTAAAGAACAAGTTTGGAGAAACTAGGAAATCTCTAGATCACCTAGGGCTGTAGACGATTTCCGGAATATCTGAGAAACACGTTAACTATAGTTTAACTAAGCTGGGTAACAGCGTTGACTATCTCCTATCGGTCTCAAGTCATTCTACTTCACGGTAGATTACAATCTCCTATCGGTCTCTTGTGTCTACCGGTCCGTTCTAGTAGGCTAACGACATGCACGACAACGGGTCCTGTCGATCCACCGTTACACGAAACATTCGAATCTCACCTATCGAATCCACCCACACTAGCCAATCCTAACACGTCTCTTCTCAGTCTCAGTGATACGGGATTGATGTTCAAGTCTCATCCTAGTTAGTTAGAATCACTGTCGTGCATTCACTAACTAAGCAGTGTTTCCGGTTAGCTACTCCATTAACACTTAGTATTAAGCACCGTACATGAACAATTGAATTAAAATATTGCTAACTTTAAGCATGAATCAACTATTGAACAAACCCCAGTTCTTGAACCCTAGTTTTATCTCCTAACCGTGTCACTCAATTAGGATTACTAACATAAACAATAAACTAGAATTGATTCAAAAGAAGAAATCAAGAAATCATGAAGCAAAGATCAAATCCGGAAAAAATATCATCGTTTACATGAACCCTAGGCTCTCAAAGAGACGTCTAGCAAAACGTCTAGCTAATACTAATCAACCAAACAAGATTTACAAGTTTCTCCATACAAAGATTGAGAGAGAAGAAGAAGAAATCAAACTTGAGTCTTCAATGGAGGAGGAGTCCTCCTCTTGTGCGTAGTCTCTCTCCTTCTCACGTTCCTTGCTTTTTTTCTTCACGTTCATCTCCTTTTTTTCCCCACGTTCGTCTCCTTTTTTCCCCAATGAGACTCCTCTTAATTGTAGTCTTTTAGGTATTAATTATCTCCCATTAGGTTTAGGAGATCGTCCGCGTGTTTTTCTTCTTCTGAAGCAGATCGCACGACTTCCTTAAAGCAGATCGTGCGATCTGCTTCTCTTTTGCCTCAGATTTATATCTGATCATGTGATCTGCTCAGGTATTATCTCTGATTGTGTGATCTCCTTAGATCCTACGACCATCCACTCTGATCGTGGAAATAGTGAGTTGCTCAATTTTCTCCTCCAAATTTATTCTAAGTCTTGCTCCAGATCACACGACCTCAGTTTTGCAAGTCGTGTGATCTGCTGAACTTGTCTTCTTCTCTCCAATCCCGAGCTTTGTCTCAATTTCCGAAGTTCGTTTCTCCTCTTCTTTAAGTCTCCGAGTTACGTTTCCTGTCAAAACAAGACGAAACACACCCGTGCGATCAAACGTGACAAAATATCATAAAATAACGCGAGAAACGCCCGGATTTACAATTTATCGCTCAAAGCTAAATTTACTAAATTTCCTCAAGTTCATAGTGTATTTCCAATATAATCTACCCGAAATTCACACAAAAAGGTATACAAACGTAGAAGAAATATAACTCTAATGCAGAGTTATCAGTCTTGGCTGAATTTGCTATTCAGCCCCTGTAGTTTGCAATTCAGACAAATTTTCATAAGCTGATCTTGCGCGGGCCTTTTCTCCCTTATCCGGACTCCGTTTTGGGCCTATATTTTATCGTTGGAAATCCCTGGATGTCTACTTTCTAATGGCGTAGGGCTTGCTCCAAAATTTTATATGTAACATAAGATACAGCCCTAATACTGAAGACTGGTCCAGTGAATTTTTCCTGCTCTTCTTCATTTTTGCGTCATCTTTGGCGGACCATATCTTTCTCGTCCGGCCTTTGATTGAGCTCCGTGACCTACCGATGGAAATCTCTTTGAGTCTAATTCCATTTGGCGCCGGTATCACTATAGCAGGTCTTGTAGAACTCAAGATATCATCAAAATAGTAAAGGGTTGTTATTTTTGCTCCTCTAATTTCTCTTCTCTTTATTCTTCTTGACTTCCGAAGCTCGTTTCTTCTATCCAAATGCTCCTCGCGTGTCTTATTCCTTCAAATTACAACACGAACACACCCCCAAAGATTAAATGTGACAAAATCATGCAAATCATACGTAAACTATTCAAGAAACGCCCGTATTGTACTTTTAAGCTCAAAACATATTTGTTCCCATTTTAGCTTGAATTATCATCACTTTGCACCGAAACGAACACAAATAACACTGTAGAATGTATGTAGGATAACTCTTATTAAGGAGTTATCAAATACCCCCACACTTGCCATTTGCGCATCCCGAGCAAAGTCGCATCTACTGCATTCATCTGTCTACTAGCTGACAAGACACAAACGACTCAAACACGACTCTCGACACAAAAGTGTAGCAATATGATGCAAATGCAATTCTAGACTCGACCTTAAAAAAATTATTTAAAACATCCAATTTCTTTCTTTTTTTTTTGGCAAGAATAGGCAATCTCCCTCTCATCAGCTGAAAATACTCAAGCTCTCACTAATCCTCTTTGAAATTCAGATACACGTAGCAAGAATTTGAAATAAAAAATTATTCTATGTAAAAGATCACTAAGGTGTCCCCTTTCCTCCACCAATTCAAAGCAAAACACAAGTACGTGCTAAGCTTCATTGGGTCTAATTCAGATCAAATCTCAAAGTAGCCTTTCTTCGTCAAATCATCTGAGGTTTTCAGAACCTCTTAGCCTTTATTGAGTTTGAATTCAAGTCGTCCCGGTGAAGGGAGTCACAACTCCTGTGAAATAAGGCTTGAATCTAGTTTTTATCTCTAAGCTAAACTTGGATTGAATCCAAATTTTCCGTGTGACCGGAAGCACATTAGGTTTTCTCCTTGAAGCACAATTTTTCTTATTTTGTTTTCCAGATTTTCTCATTTTCTTTTCTTTCATCCTCCGTTTTTACTCGTGCAGTAGAGCATAAAGAGCGTGGGCTTTTTCGGTTAACTCTTGTGACCACCGTGAGGGATGGTGGTGTACTCCCCTCAAATTCACTTAGGCTGAGGCAACCGTACCACATGAAACCAACTCTACACGAAGGTCCACCCCATATCAACAAGAGACCACAAGTTTCCACTTGAAAACAGAATTCAGCTACAAGCAAAACTAAATCTAATTAGCACACTATAGGAAACTTAGGCATACTTTTTCATGTCATTCTTTCACAACTTCCATAAATTCCTGGGACATCCTTTTGTGAAACCTCTAACAAAATATTTAAAGAATAGAATTCTTCCTACTACGACACTTCCTACTCAAAATGATTCCTTCACTAAGCTCTCTTCAGTTTCAAGATCCTCAATTGCCTTTTTCTCAATTTTTTAATTTTTTATCGATTTTCTCTTTTCTCAGTTTTTTTGTATTTTTTTAATATCCTACCTCTATATGCGAGGCTTTGACTAGAAAAAAAAATTGACACAACACAACTCAACTTTTTGGCAGGTTTACTCAATTATGTAAAAGTGCGAACAGTATATAAATCTCTCCTACACAATACGCCAATATGAATAAAAACTCAACATAAACCACAATACTGACTCACAATACGAACTAAACACATCCTACATGTAACTGGCTATGCAAGACACATTGGCTAGTAACAGTTAAACCACCCCCACACTGAATGATTTGTTGTCCTCAACAAATTTAGAGATTAAACATAGAACTCAACAATCAATGTGAAAGACCAATAGATGAGATGGAGCATGACATACTTATATAAAAGAAACACAAAATTTAGCAAGTCACAACCACCTGAAGGGTGGGGAAGAAATATGCACCAACAGTC
This sequence comes from Linanthus parryae, assembly GCA_023055425.1. Taxonomy (NCBI): domain Eukaryota; kingdom Viridiplantae; phylum Streptophyta; class Magnoliopsida; order Ericales; family Polemoniaceae; genus Linanthus; species Linanthus parryae. The sequence continues at coordinate 95,047,885 of JALGPY010000001.1, forward strand.
CCAAAGCACTACTGGCGCCACTATGCTCCCATCAAGTCAGTGTGTACTCGCACACCGGGGTCGACTGCCTTCTCTGCTAAAATCCATGTCAGAAGAATCTCCAACTCGCCAATGCAAGTCCCTGTAAAGGTCATGTGCGCCATGACACACCGGGGTAGATTCTACCATAACCTGCTCAGGTATGTCACTAGGAAACATCATTAGTCCCTCTCTCTCTCATCTCTCCAAATAAATAAATAAAAAAACACACAACTGTATGAAAAACACACTCCCTAAGGTAAAGCATAAATACGTTGGGTTGCCTCCCAACAAGCGCCATGTAATTTAAGGTCGACAACCCGACCCAGTTACCTCAATTGTGATTAAGGCGGTTTTTCTCTCCACTTCTTCTTATTCCACCATCGCTTCTCCACTTGTCTCTTCTCAAGTAAGCATGCATGAGATGCGTATGGCGCAACAAAATTGTAGAAGACGGCCTAAAAAAATTTCTTCTTTCGGTGCTTCCACTACTTGATCACCGGTCTTCTCGAGAGTTCATTCACCTCATCATGATCCCTTGTACCTCTCCTCTTCTTCTTCTTCTTCTTCTTCTTCTACTTCTTCTTCCAATTTCTTAAAAGCATTATCATCGAGGATTGTTCATGTGGAAATAAAATCCCAAGTGGAACGGTAATGGAAAGGAGTGCCGTCTTGATTGCTTCCTTTCCTAGTGCTTGCTTTGGAGTCAAAGGTGGCAAATCATGTATTGCATAAAACTGGGGTCTTTGGTCTTCCTCGTGTGATTCATCCCATTTTATGATCTCCAAGAGATATGGACTAGACTTAGGAATTTCTTGATATACGTCCATGTGAACATCTTCATGCAATAATTTCTTACCTTCATGGCTTTCTTCCTCACAGAAGATATCTTCTGTGGGCCATATGCTCACGATTTCCACACTCTCTCATTTATGCCATGGCTCTGGAATTATGCGAGGCACAAGTTGTATAGGCGTCACCACCTCATCCCAATCTGATTCCGAATTTGAGCATGAAGCAGCCCAAGGATCTATTACTTCATTATGAACATTATTATAGACATAGAGCTCTGGGGGTTCTTCTTCTTCCTCTTCGCACTCTCCAAATAAGTTAAGAATGATGCTACTTGGCCCATCGTCATTATCTTCATATGCCAATGCATTCGAAAGTTCTTCCAAGTGTTGTCCCTGAAGCTGGACAGTTTCATCCATCCTATTAGTCCCTTCCTCCATTCTGTCCATTTTAGCTGCCATGAGCTTCAATATTTCTTTCATATACTCATTTTCTTGATTGCAATGAGGAGGGGTGTACATATCTCAATAGGAGTAGTACGGTGAATAGCCTGGAGCTTGCCCATAAGAATTATGCCCCCACATGATCACCAAGATACCTGCACAATTAATCACTAGGAAGCAGGTGAGATGAGAAATAAAATAAGTAAACAAAACAAAAAATAAAATCCCCAAAGTTAATAATTATAATGAATTTAACCGAAGTCCCCGGCAACGACGCCAAAAACTTGATACGATCTCTGCAAGTGTACAGTTATCGCTCTAGTAATAAATGTAGAAGAAAGGGTTGCCGAATCCCAGAGGACTTGTTGTGAATCAATTAGGATGATCAACTTCATGTGGGCAAACAATTTGAGTTTTCTAATAACTAAGAAAAATAAATAAAAACGCAATTTTTATAAAGAGAGTAAAGTGATGAGACAAATATCAGTATTTTCTCTAGGTTCAGTAAGTTTCCACCGTTAACGAATTACGTTCTAAAACACAAATGATGATTTAATTTGCCAAACGAGCAATAATGCTAACCGAGTTACCAAGCTAGCTTTCTATGCCTAGGTCAAATTACAACAGTGTTACCAAGTTCTAATTATCCCTAAAACATAAAATTAGGATCATCTAATTCTACTCAACGTTCACAGTCGGTGGTTGATTTCTCTAACCTATGACTACGTGCTTAATTCAACTATCCGGGTAATTGGTTGCTTTCACTATCCAATTACCTATGATCCTCCTACTGCAACGTATCACAATAGCAAGATAGATTCAGAGCATGAATTAAACATAGCAAAAAAGAGCATCATCAATCAAGTTTAAACAAATTGTGAATCAAATACATAATTCGCCAAAAATGGCTCCAAACCCTAGCTACCATTGAGAAATCCCGATATCAATCTTAGCTACTGCGATACATGATCAACAATGATAAGTTTTCGTTGACCATGATAAAAAACAATGAAAAGATAGAAACGAGAGATCAAACGATGGAATCCTCGCTCTCATGATGAGCTCCAAGCTCCAAGCCTTCCTACAATGTGTTCTTCTTTTTCTCCAGCAGCCTACTCTGCCCTCTTAGTCTAAAAATCGTGATGTATAGGGCTGGGCACGAATTTAAATGTGTCTTGGCCTGCAATTCAGCCCCTCTAGTTTGCGATTCTCGGACAGATTTCATAAGCTGATCTTGCGCAGGCCTTTCCTCCCTCATCGGGACTCCGTTTTGGGCCTATCTTATATCTTTGGAAATCCCTGGATGTCTAATTTCTAATGGCGTAGGCCTTGCTCTAAAATTTTAGATGAAACTAAAAATACAGCCGGAATACTGAAGACCGGTCCAGTGAACTTTTCCAGCTCTTCTTCGTTTTTGCGTCATCTTCGGCGGACCATATCTTTCTCGTCCTACCTTTGATTGAGCTCCGTGACCTACCGTTAGAAACCCCTTTGAGACTACTTTCATTTGGCGCCAATATCACTATATTCGGTCTTTTAGTACTCAATATATCATCAAAAAAGTGAAGGTTGGTCACATTTGCTCCTCTAATTTCTCTTCTCTTCATTTTTCTTGACTTCTGAAGCTCGTTTATTCTATGCAAATGCTCCTCGCATGTCTTATTCCTGCAAATTACAACACGAACACACCCCCGAAGATCAAATGTGACAAAATCATGCAAATCATATGTAAAATATTCAAGAAACGCCCGTATTGTACTTTTAAGCTCAAAACATATTATCTTCTCATTTTAGCTTGAATTCTCATCACTTTGCACCAAAACGCACACAAATAACACTGTAGAATGTATGTAGGGTAACTATTATTAAGGAGTTATCAGTAATATAACAGAATGATATACAAATTAAGCTCTGTATGAAGAACACTGTGAAGACAGTGAAGCACTGAAGCTTGAAGTATTCTTCAAGAATCTGGAGTGGATTGATTGGATGAATGATCTTCTTCAATAATGTTTATCAATCTGTGAGAGTGTATGAATCTCTTTGTAAAGCTCTGTACTTCTCAATCTCTCCGAATCTCTATATTTCTGTTCGTTTAAATTCCTAACTAAATAAAGGAAGCGTCAACAGAAATCCCTACAAATCCTCAGCATTTGACTGTTAACAGCTTTCTCTCGACGGCTAGCTGCATGATTTTCTCAATTGAATTTGATCCGATCTTGCATCTGCAAGCCTAAGGTAAGTCCAAAAAACTTTCCATAAGAGTACTTTCAATCTGCAGGACTTGATTGCCAGTTTTGCAATCCTGCAAATAAGTAACCTTAGCTAAACCTACAACACATAGTTAGCTAACAAACCCTGCAAAACAACTTAGACAAATGATAAGATCAAAGCATGTTATAACACATAATTATTTTGTCTTTCATCATATAATTTAGCATGATCAAGTGCATGAGATTAGATAATGAATAGGATTAAAAACTCCCCTTGGTTCATGTTGTGAAGTTTCAAGGCTTTGAAAACAGTTTCAAAGTTTTGAAAACAACTTTGAGCTTACATAGAGCATGCCGAAAGGTGTGTAAGTTGCAGCAATCTATCTATAGATTGTAGCAAGCTTTTGAAGTTGGAATATTCAATTCAATAATGCAATGAAATACTTTGGTTCCAAATGACGATGAAGCTTGTGTTCAGAAGAAGGTTAGTGGGAGCACAGTTATATTTCTTGTCTTGTATGTGGTTGACATACTGTTCATTGGGAATGATCTCCCTTCTCTGCAATTGTTAAAGATTGGCTAGGGAATCAATTTTTAATGAAATATATAGGCGAATCAACCTATAAAGATCTACAGAGATAGATCAAGAAAGTCGTTCGGCTTAAGACAAAGTACATATATTGACAAAGGTTTTTAAACGGTTCAACAAGCAAGAATACGGATTCTTTCCTATGTCACATGGAGTTAGTCTCTAGAAGACTAATTGTCCTTCCAATTAGATTGTGAAAGGACCGTATGAATAAGATACGCCATGTCATGTACTTAGGCCAGACATGTCATATGAGAATGACATGAAGATACTAGTCGGAGTCATTGGATAATTGTTAAGAATATCCCTAATTACTTGAAAAGCACTAACGATGAATTCTTGATATATAGAGAATAGAAAGAGTTCACTTTAAAGGATTAAACTGATTCAAACATCCTAACCAACAAAGGGTTACATCAGTCTCGCATTCGTCCACAGAGGTTGAATATCGCGCCCTTGCCAATGCCACATCTAAGCTATTGTGGGTTCAACACTTGCTTCATGAGATTGGTATACCTTTCACTAGCTCGCCATAGCTCTTTTGTGATAACCTCAGTACAATATATTTCTGAAAGAATTTAGTCTTTCACTCTCGCATGAAGCATATCGAACTGGATTACTTCTTCGTGCGTGATCTAGTTACATCGGGTAAGCTACACGTGCGACATGTTACAACTTGGCTGCAACTTGTGGATACGCTTACCAAACCACTTGGTTGTACTCCCTTCCTCCATCTGCGATCTAATTGGTGTTTTGTAGGGTTTTGATGCAGGATATGCAGCGGAAATACAATTTAAATTTCCTAATCAAAGCCCTCCATGAATCGCAGGTTAAGCTCTCATAACGTTGTAAAGGAAGTAATGTTTACCTTGTAGGTATGTGTGATCACAACGAAGAAAGATGTCCACGTCTCTACCGGTATCCACACCTTAGGATTGACAACTGGAACATCCTCCACGGATAGTGCTAGCTACATAGGAGAAGGAATCAAGCGATAACGCAAAACGGAGAAGGGAAGCCGAGGGGGCCGCGCGCCTCTTGCCGTCAGGTAGGGGGTGCTGTGCGCCTCCTTTGGTGCTCTATCCTTGCTATGTTATTTCTCTTAATGACAACTCTTGTGAAATAATAGATCTAGGACACCCCTTTTATAGATAATAAATCCTTATTAACTACAAACTTGTCCCAATATTAATCTTGTTCGTACTAATTAGTTCACTTTGCAATTTAGTCCAACTAACTTTGAATGTGGTTGCGTTTTGATCCTTGATCCTTTTAATTACTAATTAGTCCAACTAATTAACATCAATATCTAGTTTAATACTTTTTGTGTGTGACCCTGCAGGTTTCTATTAAGTTGGCAGTAACAATTATAAACATTGAGCGGTTTCTAGCAACACATCAATGGTACCCAACTAATAGAAATTGCCAGTGATATGAAAAACCTACGTGACTAATCGTGTTGTGTATGTCCCTTTGTCTATATATCCGGGTTGGACATGAGACATAAACTTCACACTCGTATATCCAATCCATAGTTTCTCGACCCTGGGAATAGACTTATCTGAATAGATAACAACAATATCACATATTGTTTTATCTGAGTCTGGTTAGACATTCCATAAGATCTACCCCTCGAGTGTTCGTGGATTCATATTTCCATTATATGGGAGGGACAAATCATATCTACGTCACTACCATCTCTCAGCTTGCTTCCTATCGTTTCTGATTACCTTCTTTATAGTTACCCATTTGTTGGAATAGATGCCCTAGAGGCAATCTAGTTTAGTATGAACTTATTTTGGCTAGAATATTCATTGTATTATTTATTGGATATTTAATATAATGAAGTCCTTAGATTTACAATTGTGTTGTTTACCTTAAATATCCCTAGTCTATTATAATGATTAAATGGGACAATCATCTATAGACTAGTATGAGGTTGGATTAATATGGAGATATCTTGATCCAACACATGGGTATGCATTAAGGGTAATGGCATACTGGATTGACCCATCTCCGAGAAGGCTACATACATGTTATGTAAAATCACAAACGCTTCTCGTGGGAACAACGGTATTGTCATCCTTAGACTCGAAGTAACTAGATTATCTAGTTGGGGATTATTGTTTGGTAGCGTCAAACGCTACACCGTAACTGGGTAGCCATAAAGGCGCGTACCGGATACAATAAGAAGCAAGCTTAGGAATCGTAGTGGACGTAGATAGAATTTTTCCCTCCCACATAACGGGAGAAAATATCCGAGGCCACTCGAGGGATAGTGCTTATGGAATGTCTCGCCACACTCAAATAAATCAATATGAGATATTGATGTTATTTGCACAAATAAGGCTATTCTGAGGATCGAGAAACTAGGATTGGATATACGAGTGTGACTTGTATGTCTCGTGTCCAATCCGGATATAGAGACAAAGGGATGTGACAACTACTTGCACAAGATTTGTCAGATGACTATTCTATTAGTTGTCTAGAATGGATGTCTTGCTAGAGACCGCTCCATATTAGCAAATTGTTGCTACCAACTAGATAGAACCTATGGGGTCACACGCTACATAGGGTTGAACTAGATTTGGGAATTAATTAATATAATTAATTAATTAGAAGGATCACTTTGCAACACCTTCCAAACTTAGTAGGACTAATATGCAAGGAAGGGACTAATCCGAACTCATGTAGGATTAGAAATGGCCTTTAGGTAGTTGACAATGATTTGTTGGACTATATAAAGGATGATCTTATCTTCCTTCCCATACTAATGCTCATAACATAAGTTGAGTGGGAGAGAACAAAGGAGAGAGAGCAAGACACAAGGAGGCCGAACCCAACCCCCTTGGTCCGCCCCCTACCCTTCGACCACAGAGAGAGGCCGAAACCCTCTCTTTGATCCTCGTTACTTAATTTCTTCTTCCTCTTCCTCCGGTCCAAGCTATCAAAAAGAAGAAGGAAGATCTAGACATCAACCCTAGGCGTGGATTGACCGTAGAGACGTGACACAATTGACGTTATAAGTCATCACATAAGAACCCTAAGGTGTGTAACATGATTCTTCCTTTACCATCGATATGATTCTCTTCATGTGATCCTTGGAGGGTCTTGAATGGATAATTTATCTTTCCGATGCGTATCCATGATCAAAACCCTAAAGTGGTATCAGAGCCACAAGAAGTAGAACATAGACGTGGTTTATGTGTTACGTAACTTTATAGTTTTACACTTCAAATTTGTTGTTTATCGCGTAAAACGGACAAATCAAGCATATGATGCAATTTGTCAATAATTCAAACAAACAAGACATAGCTTTTGCATTGGATGCATGAATTAGTGAGTTCGAGAAATTTTAAGATCTTAGATCTAGGGTTTGGGCACCAATTTTGGAATCTAGTTTCAAATTTGGAAACTTATTTGGGGAACAAGGAAGGAGTTGTTTTGGAAACAACTAAGGAGGTTCGGCCCTAGGACCGCCCCTCTCCCTTCCTTGCAACCCAAGCCACCTAGGCCGACGGCCTAGTCTGTCGGCCAACCCCACGGGTTGGGCCGGCCGGCCTAGGCTCGGCCCGGGGCGGCTCCCAGGTGTTTCGGCCATATGATGGTGGGCCCCTTGGACCGTTTTAACCCTAGAAATCCTAAAATCAATTAAAATAGTCGAAGCGCGTTAAAATTGGATTTTAACTGTTTATGTGCAAATCACATGGTGATTGGATATGACCTTAGGATGTGGTTTGATGTGATTGTTGATTTTTTGGTTTGCTTTACGGCCTACGAGCCGATCAATTCAATGTAATTAATTAATTAGGGTTTACGGCCTGCGAGCCGATTTTTTTTCTCAACTTGTGAGATTTATTTTATTTGGTATAGTTGTTAGCTAGTGCTAGATAGAATAGATTGTTAGCCAAGATTGGATAAAAGAAGCCCGAAGCCAAAGAAAGCCACAAAAGGAGCATGGAGGATTCCACATGACTATGAATGATGGACCAAAAGATGGAGGCGCATGGAGATGTGTTTGCTATTTAGGGTTCATAGATATTCCCATTGGCTTGGGAATATCTTAGTCTAGAAAAGGCCATATCCATATCACGTTTTATTTATTTTGTGGTTGTTAATTTTTCTGTCTTATTATTTTGTGATTGGTGTATGGATGATGCATGCAATTAGGATGATAAGATAATTAACAACCCGGATCTATTAATTAGAGTTGTGCCCAAACTCAAAATAGATAAATCAGTTGATATGGATCAACAAAACAATTAAAATAGAATTTTAAAATCCCTCAAAATTCAAATATTGTGTTTTTTCCTTCTCGTTATTTAAACACTCATTGTCATCATGATTTATCAAATTCGTGCATGCCAAAGTAGGGCGACTTGGTTCATAATGATGGAATGCGATGGCACAAGCAAGTAGTGTGCAATTGTTTAAATAAGAGGTTGGACACAACTGGGTTATTAATATGATTAAAACCTAGAGGCAATCAATTGGGATTATCCATGCGGATGGATAAATAAGGAGTTGTTTGCCCAATTGAACCAAGAGTTGCATGGGATGCAATTGGAATTGTTCCTACCTAAAGTAGTCGAATTTTGGGTGACTTGCCAAAGAAAGATCAAAAGGAAATAAGACATGGATCTTGGCCCACTAGAAAATATAATGATATTTTCCGCATTAATATCTTGAGGGTTATTAATCCGTAGAAAAATAGTGGGAGCTATATTTAATAACCTAGCCATTATTGAATATAGTTAAAAGTTCACAAATACTAAAACTTGCGTATTTTTCTTTTGTAGAATTCCAAATGACAAAAACTCATCGAGTTCACATCATTCCCTACGCTCTGTCCTTGAGAAGGAAAAGCTCTCTGGAACCAATTTCCTTGATTGATAAAGAAACTTGAGAATCATTATCAAGCAAGAGAAGAAACTGTACGCAATAGAGGAGCAAGTTACAGCAGGTCCAGAGAACAATACTTCTGCAGCCCTAAAGGCGTATCAGAAAGCGTGTTGATGACGCCAATGATGCGTTATGCCTTATGCTATGCACCATGACCTCTGAGCTTCAGAAGCAAGATGAGAATATGAACGCAGTCGATATGATCGAACACTTGAAACAACTCTTCCAAGAACAGGCAAGGGTTGAGAGGTATGAAGTTTCTAAGGCATTTTTCAAATGTCATATGGCAGAAGGAAACCCTGTGGGACCTTATTTACTCCGTATGATCGGGTACTTAGAGAACCTCGCACGAATAGGGTTCTCGGTCGGTCAAGAGTTGGCCACCGATCTCGTGTTGCAATCGTTGCATGAAAGTTATGGAAAGTTCATCATGAACTATAACATGAACGAGATCGTGAAACCACTGCCAGATTTACTCAATATGTTGAGGTCACCTGAACGAAGCATAAAAAGGGCAAGAGATAGGCCATTATGATGGTGCAGAAAGGAAAAGGAAAAAGGTTTGCCTCATCCTCCAAGGGAAAAGGAAAGTCAGTTGCCAAGTCCAAGGAACCTTCCCTTAAGCCTGTTGGTGGCATTGCCAAAGGTATGACTAAAGGTGAGTGTCACTACTGCAGTCATCCTGGACACTGGAGGAGGAACTACCCAAAATATCTGGAGGACAAGAGGCTTGGAATTGTGATTCCACCACCACCAGGTATTTTTGTTATAGATGTCAATTTAACTATCTCTACATCATGGGTATTGGATACTGGATGTGGATCTCACATTTGTCAAAATGTGCAGGATCTAAAGAGAAGTAGAAGATCGGGTAAAGGATAAACCTGCGCGTTGGGAATGGAGAAAAGGTTGCTGCATCCAGGATTAGTTTTTGAATTAAATAATTGCTATTTTGTGTCTGCTATGAGCATAAACATTATTTCTATTTCTTTTTTGGACAAGAAATGTTTTATTATTTCAATAATGAACAATTGTTGTTCAATTTATTTTAATAATATTCACTATTGTAGTGCGCAATTATTTAATGGACTATATGTCCTTGATGTAAGCAATTATGTCTACAACATTAATACTAAGAGGATTAAAATAAATGATTCAAATCTTGCTTACTTATGGAACTGTCGCGTAGGCGACATAAACGAGAAACGTGTATCTAGACTCCATAAGAATGGATTTCTAGACTCATTTGATTTTTAATCATATGAGACATGTGAGGCTTGTTTATTGGGAAAAATGACAAAGTCCCCTTTCAATAAGAAAGGTGAGAGGACTAGTGAGCGATTGGAGCTCGTGTATACTGATGTATGTGGGCCATTTGCCACGCCTGCCAGGGGTAGTTACGTCTACTTCATCACATTTACTAATGATTTCAGTAGATATGGATTTGTATACCTTTTGAAGGCCAAATATGAATCCTTTGAAAGGTTAAAAGAATTCAAGAGTGAAGTAGAGAAGCAACTTGGCAAGAGTATCAAGGCTCTACGATCAGATCATGGAGGAGAGTACTTGAGCCAAGAGTTTGACGACTATCTTAGAGAGTGTGGGATCGTGTCCCAACTTACTCCACCCGGAACGCCACGGTGGAATGGCGCGTTCAAGAGGAGAAATCGAGCACTATTTGATATGGTTCGATCTATGATGTATCAAACCGACCTTCCATTATAATTTTGGGGCTATGCTCTATTAAGTGCAGCTTTCACCATTAACCGTGTTCCATCTAAATCAGTCATGAAGACACCACATGAGATGTCGAGTGGGAGGCGTCCCACACTGTCGTTCATGAAGATTTGGGGTTGCGATGTCTATGTAAAGCGTTTACAATCAGACAAGCTAGGGCCAAAGTCGGATAAGTGTAAATTTGTGGGGTACCCTAAGGAAACTAAGGGTTACTACTTCTACAATCCAACTGAGAAAAAAGTGTTTGCTGCTCGGTCAGGCGTGTTTCTAGAGAGTTTGTCTCTAAAGAAGAAAGTGGGAGGACTGTAGAACTTGAAGAAGTTCAAGAACCACAAAACACTGATCCTACTATGGAACATGAACATGAACCACAAGAAATTGTGGAACAACCTGTTTAAGTAGCACAAGAGCTTCGTAGATCTAGTAGAGTGCACCAGGAGCCAGAGAGGTATGGACTTCTCGTGACTGATTCTGGTGACACGATGCTCATAGATGATGAGCCTACTAGTTATGAAGAGGCCATGAAAGGGCCGAAATCTCAGAAGTGGCTTGAAGCCATGAGATCCGAGATGAAATCCATGTATACCAACAAAGTATGGACTTTGGTGGAACCACCCGAAGGGGCGCGGCCCATAGGGTGCAAATGGGTCTTCAAGAAGAAGATCGACATGGATGGTAATTTAATTACCTATAAGGGCCGATAGGTGGCTAAAGGATTCAGACAGATTCATGGTATTGACTATAATGAAACCTTTTCGCCAGTCGCTATGACCAAATCCATCTGAATTCTACTTGCCATTGCAGCATACTACGCATATGAGATTTGGCAGATGGATGTCAAAACAGCATTCCTCTATGGGAATCTCCTCGAGGACATGTATATGATACAGCCTGAGGGTTTTGAAGATCTAAAGCAATCCAACAAAGTCTGTAAGCTGCAACGATCCATTTATGGATTGAAGCAAGCTTCTAGGAGTTGGAATCGACGTTTTGATGAAGTAGTCAAAGAATTTGGCTTCATCAGAAACGAAGATGAGTCTTGTGTCTACAAGAAGGTTAGTGGGAGCTCTGTAGCTTTTCTGGTCTTTTATGTAGATGACATACTACTCATTGGAAACGACATTCCCATGCTGCAATATGTTAAAGATTGACTAGGAAAGTGTTTCTCAATGAAGGACTTAGGGGAAGCAGCCTATATACTTGGTATAAAGATCTATAGAGATATATCTAGAAGACTTCTAGGCCTAAGTCAAAGTAAATATATTGAAAATGTATTGAAACGGTTCAACATGCAAGATTCCAAGAAGGGATTCTTGACCATGTCACATGGAATCACTCTTTCGAAGTGTGATTGTCCTTCCATTGAGATTGAGAAGGAACGCATGATTAGAATTACCTATGCCTTGGCCATAGGATCTATCATGTACGCCATGTTATGTACTAGACCGGATGTGTCATATGCATTGAGTATGACAAGCAGATACCAATCCAATCCAGGTGAGAGTCACTGGATTGCAGTCAAGAACATCCTAAGGTACTTGAGAATAACTAAGGATGCTTTCTTGATATTTGGTGGTGAGGAAGAGTTGCGTGTAAGGGGTTACACAGATGCAAGCTTCCAAACCGAAAGAGATGATTTCAGATCACAGTCGGGATATGTGTTTTGCTTGAATGGAGTAGCGGTGAGCTGGAAGATTTATAAGCCAGAGACGGTGGCTGATTCTACAACAGAGGCTGAGTACATTGCTACAAATGGCGCAAAAAATGAATTTGTTTGGATTATGAAATTTGTTTCTGAACTTGGTGTGGTTCCTAGCATTGCGGATCCAATAGAGTTGTACTGTCACAACAATGGGGCGATCGCCCAATCAAAGGATCCCCGGTCACACCAGCAATCCAAACACGTGCTCAGGAAGTTCCATCTTATTCGAGATATTATCGATAGAGGTGACGTTCGGATATGCAAGATTCCTACAGATGAGAATATGTCAGATCCACTTACAAAGCCGCTTGTTCATCGCAAGAATGAAAGGCACACTAGGAGCATTGGCATACGGGATGCATCAGATTGGAGCTAGTGCAAGTGAGAGACTGTTGGAATTGATGCCCTAGAGGCAATCTAGTTTAGTATGAACTTATTTTGGCTAGAATATCCATTGTATTATTTATTGGATATTTAATATAATGAAGTCCTTATATATACAATTGTGTTGTTTATCTTAAATATCCCTAGTCCATTATAATGATTAAATGGGACAATCATCTATAGACTAGTATGGGGTTGGATTGATATGGAGATATCATGATCCAACACATGGGTATGCATTAAGGGTAATGGCATGCTGTATTGACCCATCTCCGAGAAGGCTACATACATGTTATGTAAAGTCACAAGCGCTTCTCGTGGTGACAACGGTATTGTCATCCTTAGACTTGAAGTCACTAGTTGTTCTAGTTGTGGATTATTGTGCTTTTGTAGCGTTAAACGCTACAGCGTGACTGGATAGTCATAATGGCGCGTATTCGACACAATAGGAAGAAAGCTTAGATATCGTAGTGCTGTGGATAAAATTTGTCCCACCCACATAAAGGGCGTACCGGATACAAACACTATACCGTAACTGGGTAGCCATATCTAGTTGTGGAATATTGTGATTTAGGTAGCTTCAAACACTATACCGTAACTGGGTAGCCATAAAGGCGCGTACCGGATACAATAAGAAGAAAGCTTAGGAATCGTAGTGGACGTAGATAGAATTTGTCCCTCCCACATAACGGGAGCAAATATCCGAGGCCACTCGAGGGATAGTGCTTATGGAGTGTCTGGCCAGAATCAAATAAATCAATATGAGATTATGATGTTATTTGCACAAATAAGGTTATTCCGAGGATCGAGAAACTATGGATTGGATATACGAGTGTGACTTGTATGTTTCGTGTCCAATCCGGATATAGAGACAAAGGGATGTGACAATTACTTGCACAATATTTTTCAGATGACTATTCTATTATTTGTCTAGAATGGATGTCTTGCTAGAGACCGCTCCATATTAGCAAATTGTTGCTACCAACTAGATAGAACCTATGGGGTTACACGCTACATAGGGTTGAACTAGATTTGGGAATTAATTAATATAATTAATTAATTAGAAGGATCACTTTGCAACACCTTGCAAACTTAGTAGGACTAACATGCAAGGAAGGGACTAATCCGAACTCACGTAGGATTAGAAATGGCCTTTAGGTAGTTGACAAGGATTTGTTGGACTATATAATGGATGATCCTATCTTCCTTCCCATACTAATTCTCATAACATAAGTTGAGTGGGAGAGAAAAAAGGAGAGAGAGCAAGACACAAGGAGGCCGAACCGGACCCCCTTGGTCCGCCCCCTACCCTTCGGCCACAAAGAGAGGCCGAAGCCCTTCTTTGATCCTCGTTACGTGATTTCTTCTTCCTCTTCCTCCGGTAAAAGCTATCAAAAAGAAGAAGGAAGATCTAGACATCAACCCTAGGCGTGGATCGACCGTAGAGACGTGACACAATTGACGTTATAAGTCATCACATGAGAACCCTAAGGTGTGTAACATGATTCTTCCTTTACCATCGATATGATTCTCTTCCTGTGATCCTTGGAGGGTCTTGAATGGATAATTTATCTTTCTGCTGCGTATCCATGATCAAAACCCTACACCATTTACCGTGTTAAGTTTGATGGTATCAAAACATGATATTTCACAACTAGAGTATCTTGTGACTTCAATTCTAAGACTGCAACATGATTGTCACTACGAGAAGCACTTGTGACATTCACATAATTAATATGTAGCATTCTAGTGGTGTGTCAAATCCGTATGCCATTACTCCTAATGCATACTCATGTGTTAGACTTAATATCTTCATATCAATCTACCCACATACTAGTATCCATTCATAGTGATCTTTTACTTACCAATATACTTGACCAGAGATATTCAAGATGAACAACAATTGTCATCTAAGGAAATCATAATATTAAATATCTCCATAAATAATAAAATGAATATTCTAGCCAAAAGAATGCACATACTAAAATAGATTGCCTCTAGGACATCTACACCAACACGTTTATGAAGGATCCTCCCCCTTAAGGGGAATGTTAAGGAATGGATAATCTCTAATTCTCTATCACTTGATTTGTGCAATTAGTTAGCATCTCTTACGTGATTTATGGAATCACCATTATGTTGTTATTTTTTTATTTCCTAGTTTAGCCAATTATACATTGTACGTAAATCACTCTCACTAGTATTTATATGGACCACAGGTCTTGAAATAACATTCACTCATTCATTATCTCACACAAAGACACATGGATTGATGCTACATGAATAATCATAAACCTAAGAATGACTCAGAAACTTTTAGGACAATACATGAAACCAAAGGATCACAACACTGATGATTTCTGACGTTTTCTTGGAGGACTAGATTCAAGCAGCCTGAATTTCCTGCAAGAACATAGGTTAGCATCACAGTGCATCTAAAATAAAGAGTCTCAGGTCATTTATAATATTCATGTACAATGCACTACATAATCTGAGTTATTTTATTCCTGAACTGAAAAACACTAAGAAGCAGTACATGAGTGAACACATTCTGACTCATCATGTTTCAAAACTTAATGCCCCAAACAAATTTTCAATCAAGCTCTCTTCCGCTAATTTCCCAGTCTAGCGTCGACTGATAGAGGCCACCCTATATGGCTTCGATATTCTAGGTCACATCGACGGTGTAACAATCCTATTCTTGTCATTGCATTTCAATTGCTAGCTAATTGTCTCTTTGCTAATTGTGACTCCACTAGAGACCCTTAAGTCCTATAACTGCATTCAAGCTTCAAGGACGAAGCTTAGTCTAAGGGGGGAAGGTTGTAATACTCCAGTTTTATTGTATGGGTATGTAAGTACTTTACGTCAGTTTATAATATATTTCCTTTAATTTTCATTAAGCCTAGTAACTAATATACGCTCATAACTATTTTGATAACTTTAGTTTACTCTTGTTATGTTACTATGAAAAATAATACTTTTTAATATTCAAATGAAAAGTATAAATCGGTTATTTTGTTTATTATTCAATTTATAAGTAATGTTGTGTTTATAAGAGTTTACAATTTCTTTCGAAGTATTAGCATATATAATTTTCATGAATTATATTATTCTAAAAACTATTTAGTAATTTTCAAGTCACGTTTATACGTTAAATTGTATTTCAACTTCTTAGTTACGTATAAATATTATTTTTACCCGAAATTTCGTCCCGATATTTTAGTCGAAAATCGTTTAGTAATTCATCCCGTAAAAATCAATTGTCGCGTTGATTATTTTTAGTTCACTTGGTATTCAAAATCGCTCGTCGTGTTCGTCGTATTTTTTCAGTTGTCTGTCGCGTGTCGAATTACCGCGTTAACCCAAACTCCTACCTCGCCCAATAACTATTTTAAAGAAAATAATAAATAATAGAGTTATGACATCAGATTTTTAAACCCTTGCATCACCCCTTTCACTTTCACCACTGTTAAACATCAAATCTTCTTCTTCTTCCTTTTCTTCCTCGGCAGACCAGACCACCAGCACCATCAGAGCCTCCGGCATCACCACCAGCTCCACCTTCACTCCCCCGTTCCTCCTCTACCACTGCTCCACCTCCATCTCTTCCGCCTCCTCCTTCTCTGCAACTCCCGAACACAACCCCCAAAAACCACCACCGAAAACAAAACCATCATCGACCAACTCCAGTCGGTAAACACCTTCATCACAACCACTGCACCGGCCCCCTCCTCCTCTCTCCCTTGCGACCTCTTCTCCCTCCCTGTCGCATCAGAATCGCGGCAGGAGCAGACGGACAGCAGCAGCAGCAGCAAGAGCTGCGGAAGGAGCAGCGACGGTGAAGTTCCCGACACCGCCACAATCGAGCTCCTCCTCCACCTTCGTCCGGCAACCTATGTGCTACTCTCTCCCTGTCTCTGATGCGCCTCAACGATTCATGACCACCATTTTTGCCAATTCAGTTTCGTCTTCCTTGAAACTTTCCGGTAAACACAAACCTCATTCCATTAGTTATGTCCTTAATCTCTTTAGTTTCATGTTCGTATGATATATACATGTATTATATATCTAGTCTGGCATGTATGTTACCGTGTGTGTCCATTTGAGAATCACATTGACTATGGTGGGTGTGATGTGTATGTATGAGGTGGTGTTAGATTTACAGTGAAAATAAGAAGATGGTTTGTAGTTTTAGGCTTTAGAAGTTGTGGTTCATGTATTATTGTATTATATAGGTAATGCATAACTTTTGATAGTTGGGGTATGCTAGTACCAGTCTAGTTTAATTAGTTCCTCCTCAGTTATTGTTAAATTTTTTACATACTATAATTGCTAGGATAATTTCACAAATTAATCTTTTGCTCTAAAGTTTTAGTTTTGGGAAGAGCAGACCTTGCCAAGCCTTAGTATTTTCTAAAACGTAATGTTAGAAAAACTACTTTTCTTTGTACGCCAGAACGTTCTTTACGAGTAATACATAAGTGTCCAAAATTTCATAAATATAAAGGTAAGCGGTAGTAACCGTTTTATATAATAAAGGTGAAATATTTTCATTACTTAAAACAATAGGAAGTTATTCTCCAAAATAGTAATAATAAATAACGATAATACTATTCGTACTTGGTAATTTGAGAATATTAGTTTCTTCTAATTTAGAAATGGACTTGTTGTTACATTTCTTAAAATATGTTAAATAATAGTAATGTTATGTAGGTCTAACAATACATGACTATGTGTCTACCATATTTATTTTGTATGAATTATCTACTTGCGACGCAAACCTGGTTGTGATTAGAATTTTATGTGTATGATTGTAGAACCCGGTTTCGGCGAGGCACTAGACTACGACGTGTGTACGAGTAGCGGCTTTAGTAGCAGTCTTTGGCTCTCACGGTGAGTAGTTATGCTTAGTGTTGCATACTTTCCTTCTTTCGTGTCAAAACGTGATTTATGTATTGTCTCAAAATAAACCTGTGAGTTTTCATGCTTAGCCTAAATGTCTTCTTCTTTCTTTGTGTGAGAATACATGCTTAGTCTTGCGTGCCAAGTTGTTTCAAGTTATCTACTTTGTAAGTTCACAGGTTTAACAAGGCTTGAAATAGCTGTAGATACTGCTTTATGACATGGCAGATCTAGGCCACGTGGCAACCATCCAGCACACCATATTGTGCTCCACACACACTGGATCACCAGCCGAGCTGATCCATGTGGGGGCTGCGAGACAGAGCCCTCGCATACCACCGCACGGGACTTGTAGGGACTTTGTGGTTTGGAGGCTAGGGTAAGCCCTGTCGCGTGCGAGCCAAGCCCGCACGCGACCTTTAGTAACTGTTTTGAGAGATCTATGGCACGAGCTCCCTAGACCCGGTCAATCCGGTCAAACCCGGTCAATCCGGTCAAACCCGGTCAACCTCGTAACGGTTCCGGTACTCGCGCACCACGTGCTCTAACGGTTCCTATATACTCGGACGAACGTGCCGTTATGGTTAAGCTAATTAAGCCGCCATCAATGGGCGCATTAACCACACTACAACGGTCACGTTCTCCAGTATATATATATCGTTAACCTTTCCATACAAAGAAGAACACACTGCCATACGCGGAAGCTCTGCCAAACCTCTGTCTCTCTCTCAGACATTGCTACTGACTTACTCTCTCCCTACACACACCCCTATTCTTCCTGTGCGATCCCTGATCCACTACGTACGGTGTACACGGAGGTCTCCCTGTCGGAATCTCTTGTGCACATTTTGGTGAACCCGACGTGAAACTTACCAGCAAAAGCAACCATGTCTCAGGAGGATGATGTCAGCAACCGGTCGCCTTCCACCGAAACTCCCTCGGGAGACGAAGTCCGCCGTACTCCGACGACTCCCGGCGAGGCCCCAACTTTGGAGTCTTTGGACGCCACTGTCCAAAGTCAGGCAAAAGCTCTCAAGTCTCAATCTGCGCAGTTGGAGCGGATCTTGGCCGTTCTGGGCACCCTTGCGCCAAATCCTCCACCGGGTACCGCCACCCCTCAGGGAGGAGGAACCCCTACTGCTCCAGGATTGGGAGTATCGGCCACGCCTCCCAACCCTCATCTGCAAACTCCACCGTCAGCCGCGCAGCTGCCTTCGATCCAAGGATCAACAGCGCAAATGCTACCCCCTGCCGCTCACGCCTCTCAGCCCACGGCTTTGGCGTCTAACCCAACTTTTCAGTACACTCTGCCTCCACCGGCGACCATATGGGGAAACGCGGGTAGCCAATACACTCTCAATCCTCCGGCGACATATGTATCGCCACCGCCTACGGCAGCCCCTCCGGCAGCTACCGAGGGAAGCCTCCCAGAATGCATGACATCCTTGCAGAAGCGCGTGGACTCCATCCTAGCTCATCAATCGCTCGCGGATACCATCATCCCGAAGCTAGACAACGATCCACCCATCCCACGAGAAATTTATCTCATGCCTAACCCGGCAGGGTACAAGGCTCCCAAATGGGACAAGTTCGAAGACGTCAATGGAAACGCTCATGAGCATGTCATGCGTTTCATCGATGTCATGGGTCCATACGGAGCTGATCCCAAACTGCTGATGCGAGAGTTCCCAAAGACTCTTGGGAATGTAGCATACAAATGGTACCGGACGTTGGAGCCCGGATCTGTGAAGACTTGGGACGACATGGTCCAGAAGTTCTACACCAAGTTCTTCCAGATGGAAGAGAAGGTGACGATGATCCACCTCTCGCGGATGTATCAGAAACGCGAGGAAGATGGAATCACTTTCATCAAGAAATTCAGAGCGAAATCCTTAGAATGCAAGGACCCGATGCTCGAGAGTCGGCTCGTAGAGATATGCCTGCAGTGCATGCGAGATGAGTACAAGAGCATGCTAATCAATTTGCAAACACCCACGTTTTCAAAGCTCATCGAGTGCACGATGAACATCGAGCCCATTGTCGAGAGACAGAGAAAGAAGAGCGCTCCAGAACGACCTGCGAGCGGCACCACCTACAAGATCGGCAGATTCGGCTACAAGCGAGGACGCGAAGCTGAGGTCAATGCAGTTTCGCCCCAGAAGCAAGCAAAAGTCACAAACTTCGACGCACCGCCCCTGCCCTGCTCGGTGGAGGAGGCAAGCGATCTCTGCAGACAGTGGCGTAAGGACGGCGTCCTCCCACCGCTCGAGAAAGCACCCTCCAAGGAGATGACGAGGGACCCTAAGTGGTGCGAATACCACGGCAAGGTCATGCACCCCACAGCCGAGTGCAAGAAGCTCAGATTCGCACTCGATCAGAAGATGAAGAGCGGCGAACTCATCGTCAGCGACCATCGGAAGGATGTGCGCAACAACCCGCTGCCTGCCCATACAGATTCGGGCTCAAAAGGCAAAGAGGTCGCCATGATCTCGATAGTTGACTTGGAAGAAGTCGCAGAGGATGGTCTGCCCATCGTTGCTGAAGTCCATGAAGATGAAGACTACAGCATGGACACGGAAGATGAGCGTGCCGACCGCATGAAAGGGTCGCACGGCTTCGACAGATTCTTCAACGAGATGAACTTCTCCGAAAAATGTCGAGCGGACATGACAAAAGCAATCTTAAGGGTAGCAGAGGACTACGAGGAGGACCTCGTGGTCTCCAACGGGAAAGTCGTCAGGGCGTCCCGTTCCACAGAAAAGATTATGACCTTTTCTGCCAGCGACAAAAAGACAGATGCGAGCCACCAGAGGCCCCTGTACGTGACCGCCATCATCAACGGCGTCGAATTCAAGCGAGCATTCGTCGATGGAGGAGCAGCGGTCAATGTTGTTCCACTCCACACGCTGAAGCTAGCAGGGATCCCCGAGCACAAGGTAGTCAAGCGTCCATCCCCGCTGGTGGGATTCGGAAGCGATTCCAGAATGACGATCGGGTGGATCCGCCTGGGCGTTCAGATCGGCAGAATCAAGTGCTCGGCGAAGTTCTATGTCATAGACGCGAACACCACATACCACATGATCATAGGTCGGGCCTGGATTCATCGCTTTGACGCAATCCCTTCAACGGCTCACCAAGTGATGAAAGCTATCTGGAACGACAGGATTGTCGAGATACCGGCCTCAACTAACCCGTTCAACTTGGACGAAGCGCATCTCAGCGAGGCGGTCTGGTTCACCGAGATGGCGGACGAGCAAACACCCGGACCATTCAACCCTACTCCTTTACCTCTCTGGGAGGACATCAAGGACCAGTCACCTGCAGGCGTGATGGTGACAAGGGGAGACACCGAAGAAAAGCCGCCTACCCACGAAGAGGCGCCGCGCATCGCATATCATCGCAAGAGTGTCTACACTCTGAAGAGGATCGCAAAGCACGACCCCGAGGGCAAGGAGATAGAGAGCTTCTACGCCAACGGGAAGAAATGCTATCGCATATGAAGGTGCGCGGGGACGTCCTCACACGGGCATGGGGATGTCCCTGGGCAAATCAATCAAATCGAGCAAGTTGCGCTCACAGAAGAGCCAACACAGGGCACTCCAGAGGAGAAACTTAAAGAAGCCCCCGAATGCATGGAAGACAGGCCGAGACCACAAAAGCAAGAGCTTAAGGAAGTGTTCCTCAGCCCGAACGAGGAAAAGAAAAGACCAGTCTTCCTGAGTGCGGACCTCACAAGCGAAGAGGAACAAGGATTGCTGCAGCTCCTAACTGAATACAAGGACGTGTTCGCATGGGAATACGACGAGATGCCGGGTCTGGACACGAGCATCACCATGCACCGTTTAGACATCATCCCAGGGTCTAAACCGGTCAAGCAAAGCACCAGAAGCTTTAGGCCGGAGCTCAACGTGAAGATCAAACAGGAGATTGTCAAACTCCTAGATGCCAAGTTCATAGAGCCCAATCACCATCCCACATGGTTGGCCAACATCGTCCCAGTGGTGAAGAAGAACGGACAGCTCCGCATCTGCGTGGACTTCCGAGATCTTAATCGCTTCTGTCCTAAGGACGATTTCCCGCTGCCTAACATCGATTTACTCATTGATTCAACAGCAGGCCATCGCATGTTCAGTTTCATGGACGGCTTCAGCGGGTACAATCAAATCAAGATGGATCCCGAAGATGCAAGGAAAACTGCATTCATCACTCCCGTGGGGGTATTCAACTATACGGTAATGCCATTCGGTCTTAAGAATGCAGGCGCAACCTATCAGCGGGCCATGATGGCCCTATTCCACGACATGATGCACAAAGAAGTGGAATTCTATGTGGATGACCTGGTAGTCAAATCCAGGCATGAAGCAGATCACCTTGCAGACCTGCGAAAGGTATTCAACAGATGCAGGAGCTTTCAACTGAAAATGAACCCCATGAAATGCGCGTTCGGCGTGACTTCGGGGAAGTTTCTGGGATGCGTAGTCCATCGCCAAGGAATTGAGCCTGACCCTGCGAAAGTGTCAGCCATCACCAGCATGACACCACCTCAAGACCAAAGTACCTTGAAAACATTCTTGGGAAAATTGTCATATCTGCGGAGATTCATCCCGGCAATCGCCGAAATCACATGCTGTTTCAGCACTCTTCTCAGGAAGGACGCCGCGTACAACTGGGCTCCTGACCATGAAGCGGCATTCGAAAAGCTAAAGGAGATACTTACATCCCCGAAGATTATGATCGCGCCTCAACTGGGATCGCCGCTGCTGCTATATCTTACATCAACAAGGAGATCTATAGGAGCACTCTTGGCCCAGGTATATGAGGGACAAGAGAGGCCTATCTATTACATCTCTCGCATTGTGCAGCCTGCTGAATCAAGGTACACGGACATCGAACGTCATTGCCTTGCCTTATTCTTCGTAATAGAGAAGTTGAGACACTATTTTGCATCGCACAAAGTAGTGGTGGTCACCAAAAGCGACCCCATAAGATACCTGCTAACTCACACTACTCCGGGCGGGAGATTGGCGAAATGGTACATGACCATCTCTCAATACGATATCACATGCGTAAAACCAAGAGCGATCAAGTCGCAGGCGGTAGCAGATCTGCTGGCACAGTTTCCTGACAACAGTCACGAACCTGTGATCGAGGAAGAACTCGAAGGCCCTGAAATCTACGCGATCGACGTGCCCTATTGGACCCTCCACTTCGATGGTTCGTCAACCAGAAAAGGCGGAGGCATTGGGATAGTCTTGACAAAGCCGGACGGGGAAGTCATACAGATGTCCGCAAAACTCAACTTCGCAGTCACGAACAACGAGGCGGAATACGAGGCTCTGATCGCGGGACTCCGTGCGGCGAAAGCTTTGGAAGTGAGCAACTTAACAGTCATGGGAGATTCCAAACTGATTGTTAAACAGGCCTCGGGCGAATATGGTTTAAAGGAGATCAACCTCCTACCATACCGCACCCTAGTGCAAAAGCTGATGCAGCAATTCTGCGACGTGAAATACGAGCACAAACCCCGAGCGGACAACAGACATGCAGACGCCTTAGCAACTCTGGGATCTAAGGTCAGCATAGACAAATGCCCCGCAAGGATTTCTATCGAAGTGCGAACATCGTCGGCATTAACAGAAGATGCGTGCGACGACGAACACATGGATGACGCAGACTGGCGAAAAGCAATCCTGCAAGCTATTGCGAAAGGCACCAGCAGCGAGGGCTGGGCACTCACGAAAGGATACTGTATCCACGACAACACCCTTTACTACAAGGGTCCCGGAGGAATACTCATGCGATGTGTCTCCGAACAAGAGGGACAACAGCTGTTAGAAAAGATTCACCAACACGCTTGCGGAGAAAGCGAGGTGTCAATCTACAGGAAAGCTCAGAGATACGGCATCCATTGGCCAAGCATGTCTACAGCCGCAGCCCTGATACAAGGGAAGTGCGAAAGTTGCGCACTAATCAAAGATTCTCTTCTTGTCGCTCTAATCGACGACGACACAGACTGGAGAAAGCCATTGTTTGAATTCCTCACCAAAGGCACTATACCCGAATCGAGAAAAGAGGCAGACAAATTGAAGAGGAAAGCTTCTCGATATGTGGTTCAGGAAAATCTGCTTTGGCGAAAAGGTCATGAAGGCAACTTGCTGCGATGCCTAGACGATAGGGAAGCACAAGAAGTCATGGACCTCTCCCACCAGGCGGAACACCAGGGAGGTGCGAAATTATGCAGACAGCTTCTCTCAATTGGATACTTCTGGCCCACGATGGAAGTCGATTGCCGCACCAAGGTGCGACGCTGCCAAGAATGTCAATTCAAAGGTAACCTCGTGCACGCTCCCGCCGTGGACCTACATGCACTAGGAACGCCATGGCCATTTCACACATGGGCTTTGGACTTCATTGGCCCCATTCGACCAACGTCACATGGGAACCATTTCATTCTCACCGCAACTGAGCTGTTCACCAAATGGGTGGAAGCAATACCACTGAAGACGGCAAACGCGCTGGCTGTGGTCAACTTCATCCAGGAAAACATCGTATGCAGGTTCGGAATCCCGAATACTATTCTTTCAGATAACGGTACTCCTTTTGTTAATCGTCAGGTAGCTACAAAACTTGCGGAGTACAATATCAGGCAGATATGCTCTACCCCCTATTATCCAAAGGGAAACGGGCAAGCCGAGGCGACTAACAAAACGCTGCTGAGAATTCTGAGCAAGATGGTCGCAGATGACCACAAGAAGTGGGCCGACTCTCTTAACATAGCTCTGTGGGCCTACAGAACTTCTCCAAGGACACCCACAGGGGCCTCGCCATTTCTACTATGTTATGGGGCTGAAGCTGTGGTACCTGCGGAGGTCAGAGTCAATTCGGCAAGGCTGGCCTTCCATGCGCTCTACGAAAACCAACGCGATCATGATTTAGTCTTGCTGGAAGAAAAGCGAGAACAAGCCAAAAGGACTAACAAGCGGTACCAAGAAAGAATCGCTCGCGCCTACAACAAGACAGTCCAGCGACGGGATTTCGCAGTTGGCGACCTAGTCTTGCGCGCATCTGATCACTGCATGCGAGAGGCAACCCACCCAAAGTTCGCAGCTAATTGGGAGGGACCCTTCGAAGTCACAGAAGTCTTCGATAGCGGCTACTGCAGCATACGAAGGTTGCACGGCACAACCTCAACTCCAAGCTCAGTCAACATGCGCTGGATCAAGAAGTACTATCCCTGACTTCTCTTGTTTCATACGTTTTATGATAACGTTGCTTAATGTCTCATGTGGCTACGATATTCGCAATCTCCTCTCCCATATGAGAGGATTGTAATCCTATCTCTCCCATATGAGAATGTCATAATAAAAGAATTCTCCCAAATGAGAAGTTCACATTTATCAGCTGTTTATATTGATTATCTAATTTGTTACCACTGTTAACAATGATTTATGCGCTTCAATAGTAACAAATGTAAACACGATCTTAAATGATCATCAAAGCCTATCCCTTACGATAGCGAACGCGATCTTAACTGATCATCAAAGCCTATCTCTTACGATAGCGAACGCGATCTTAAATGATCATCAAAGCCTATCTCTTACGATAGCGAACGTGATCTTAAATGATCATCAAAGCCTATCCCTTACGATAGCGAACGCGATCTTAACTGATCATCAAAGCCTATCTCTTACGATAGCGAACGCGATCTTAAATGATCATCAAAGCCTATCTCTTACGATAGCGAACGCGATCTTAAATGATCATCAAAGCCTATCTCTTACGATAGCGAACGCGATCTTAATTGATCATCAAAGCCTATCTCATATGATAGCAAACGCGATCTCAATCGATCATCTAAAGCCCATCTCCTACGATGGCAGCCACTACAAATGCGATCTTAAGTGATCATCTAAAGCCCATCTCCTACGATGGCAGCCACTACAAATGTGATCTTAATCGATCATTAAAGCCTATCTCTTACGATAGCAGTTACCCGCGAACGCGATCTTAAGTGATCATCTAAAGCCCATCTCCTACGATGGCAGCCACTACAAATGTGATCTTAAGTGATCATTAAAGCCTATCTCTTACGGTAGCAATCAAATGCAAATGCGATCTTAAGTGATCATTAAAGCCTATCTCTTGCGATAGCAGCCAAATGCAAATGCGATCTTAAGTGATCATTAAAGCCTATCTCTTACGATAGCAGCCACTACAAATGTGATCTTAAGTGATCATTAAAGCCTATCTCTTGCGATAGCAGCCAAATGCAAATGCGATCTTAAGTGATCATTAAAGCCTATCTCTTACGATAGCAGCCAAACGCAAATGCGATCTTAAGTGATCATCTAAAGCCTATCTCTCACGGTAGCAATCAAATACAAATACGATCTTAAGTGATCATTAAAGCCTATCTCTTGCGATAGCACCCAAACGAAAACACGATCTTACATGATCATCCAAAGTCTATCTTTTGCGATAGCAGCGAAATACAAAAACGATCTCAATCGATCATCTAACGCCTATCTCTTGAGATAGCGGGCCATACAGATGCGATCTTATAATGATCTCCTCAAGCTTATCTGTTACGATAGCAATTTTGGTTAATTATCCAAACCCGTCTGATATGATGGCAACACGAGTGCAGAGTTATCTTATTAGATCTTCTAAAGATCTGTCTGCTATGATAGCAGTTTATGCGAGAAACGATCTCAGACAAAGCCTATCTTCTATGATAGCAATTTGCACAACGATCTTGATTGATCTCTGGAAAATTATCTGGAACGATAACAACGTTGTGAACGTGATCTCATACGATTTACAACGACCAACTACAAGCCCATCCGTCAAGATGGCACAGCTGCGAACGGTTTCATCATCATCACCTGCGAATATACAATTGGTTCAAAGAAAAGAACTGCATAGAAGTTATGATAAAGGACAAGAAAATGCGGCGGAAGTACCTCCTGACTCTTCCTCGCGCATTACAACTGTTCCTTCTTCTTCTTCTTCATTACTTGCTTTGGGCTCCTGCCTCTCTTCCTCTTCCTCTTGATTGAATGGAACGAAGGTTTCAACTGCGAGATCTTTTCGCACCTTGCCGGGCATACGACCCTTACCTTTGTCCTTGACAGAAAGGGACCTCGCTGGGGGCGAAGCTGGAGCGCTCCTAGGGGAAGAAATCGTAATCCCCTTTTGCCTAGGCCTCTTCGCTCTCGACGCCGCAGTCGCTGGAGGGGACGGGTCATCTCTAAGAGGAGACGGAGCCGGAGGGTTGTCTATCAGCGAGTCAGCAAAAGTGTTCATGACCCCGCGAACTTTTGTTTCGACCTCGGCATCCATCCTCCATGCTA
Organism: Linanthus parryae; assembly: GCA_023055425.1. Classification (NCBI taxonomy): domain Eukaryota; kingdom Viridiplantae; phylum Streptophyta; class Magnoliopsida; order Ericales; family Polemoniaceae; genus Linanthus; species Linanthus parryae. Next base: position 95,074,923 of record JALGPY010000001.1, read on the forward strand.
GCCGATACGACTCCCCCCTCCTTCTGGTCGCAACAATGGTATCCACCAGCGATTTGGAACGGTCACCAGCTGCGAACCTCCGCACATGACACTAGACAATACAGAACAAAAAGCATCAGTGCAAGCAAATCAAAGAGCTCAAATCACACAAGGAAACTGCTTACCTCAGCAAACGCCTTGCTATATTTGATGACCTGCGTGTCACCCTTCTTGATTGCATCGACCTGCTCCTTCAGAATGAAATCGGGGCACAAATGATTCTCGCGGTCCAACAACGAGTAGCAACCGTACTCAGACTCGCTCAAACTGCAATTGGGGCGAAACGGAAAAGAGTTTCTCTTGATCAAGGGGGCCCTTCCTGGCTGCGCCGCCGCCTCCGTCTCCATCCTCGTATGCTGGGCAATCCAGTATGCGATCCAATTCTGGGAACAACCACCCCTGCGAGTTCCCGCAGGCTGCTCAAAGGGAAGATTGCTCATAAGGACCGTCTTGCATTCCTTTGTCAGCAAGCGCTTGTAGCACCCTCTAACGATAGACTGGGGCCAGATTGATGGGGCCACCGCATCGAAACCAAACTGAGGAGAGACCCGAGTGGGGTCAACATCTACTGTGAGCCTTTCATATCGTGGCGCGAGCTCACGAATATGCTCTGCAAGTGCAGGAAGAGAACCCCGCAGACACCAGCAAAAGAACTCACGATAGCGCTCGTGGAAATGCGGTCCCTTTTCAAAGAGAAGGTCTTCTGACAAGACCATACCTTCGGAGGGGTATAGCTTCGGAAACCACCGCACATTCTCAACACGTGTGGCGTAAGGCCTGGCAGTGAACTCCCTTCGCTTGTCGCATATCAAGCTCCAAGTACACTTGGTGTTGCTTGCCCCGAACCATCTCGCAGCCCTTCCGCTGTTGAGCGCTCTCGTCTCGCCTGGGGGACACCACTTCTCAAGTGGGAGGGGAGTTGGAGCATAAGACGGCCAATGCTCGAAAACCCACATTGTCAAAAAGCTGATATTGACAAAGGTCAGAACATCGAGGCGGCCCCGCGATTCCCTCATCGCCAGAACCAGCTGATCCAGCCTGTAAAATAGCGTGCCCAAGACCAAGGGTCCGAGTGCGACTCTCTGGCCAAGAGCGAGCCTCACGGCAAGTGGCAGCACATGGTAGAAGACCCCATCATGGGGGTGACCATCAATCAGATACCTCGACAGCCAAGCGCAGAGAAAGGCGCAAAGGGTCAAATGATAACCCTTGCCCTCTACGTAATTCTCGGCCTCCGGGTCCTCGCTCAAAAGCTTCTTAGTAATGCTGCTGCTCGCATAGTCTCGGAAGAAGTACTGCAACCACTTGTTCCAGGTATTCTTCGCGGACGTATCAACCAGCTGCCAGTTCGGAAGAGGTTTTGTACTGGTCCACCGAGTAGAGATTTTCTTCACCTCTGCTAGGCACTCCTCCATCTGCGCGTACAAGGCTAATTCCGCAGATGTCCTTAAGTGACTCAAGGGGTCCACCTCGCCCATGGGGGAAAGCTCATACAGCATTTGAACGTCCTCGAGCGTGGGGGCAGCCTCGAACTCAGCAAAGTGAAACGTGTGAGTCGCAGGCGAATAGCGGGACAGAAGGTCTAGAAGCATGGACTGATCCAACTTCACGGCAGCACCCTTCATAGCACGAACAGCAAAGAAAATGCCGGCTTCATCAAGAGTTTCGGCGTAATTACCCAACACGTGGTCAGTCCACTCATCCATATAGTCCAACTTCTGGACAAACGCCTGAGTAGAAATCGCAGTGTATGGGAAGTGCCCGTTCTCGATTCCCAATCGAACCACATCCTCGGAGCCAACTAACTCGAGCAAGGCTGAGTTAACTGGGCGAGTCAGTGTCAACAACCGCTCAACGGGAACAGGATCAGGCATCCTCTTCGCCTTCACCCTCGCGTGGTAAAAATCTTTCCCACCCAGAAAGGGGGCTTTTCGCCACAGAGACTGCGGAAGCTCCGGCATCTCTTCATCTTCCTTGACGGGTCTGGTTACCCTTGTTTTGGCCATTCCTGCGAAAGGGCAAAAAAAAAAAAAAAAAAAGGGGGGGGAGAAATACCACACCAGTCAGTTTGAATTTTGAATTCGAGACTTATGCAAAGGAATGCAAACAGTTCCGGTGCCGATTTCAGAAATTGGGTAATTGCAAGATCCAATATCGTCGAAAGAATAAAGCGAAGCGGGTTTAAAGATCAAAGCCTCTTCACAGATTTCATGAGTTTACAGATTCAACGCAGTTCAAGACAAACGCCGGAATTTTAAAATCAAAAAGTAAACGAGGCCAACCTTGTTTCCTTGAAGCCTGCTTGGAGATGCACAATTGAAGAATACGATTTGCAGTCTTGAACTGATGATTGATTATTTGGATCTGCTCTCGAAGATCTCCGGGTACCATTCACTTTAAGAGAAAGAAGCAATGCCTTGCAATGATGGGATACAAGGTATTTATCCAGAAGAATGAAGGGTTGCGTCCCTTCAGTAGTCGAATCGCAACCGTCACCGTCGTGTCGCGCAATCACAGGACGGGCTGACGTCACGCCTAAAACCCTAAAGGTCAGATGGCACGACTCTAGGGGTTTTAGGTCATAATTACACGCACGGGGGCTGAATCTACCCGTATTTGAATTGGTACGTGACGACGACGCGCATGTTGGTTTCCGCGCATGGAAGCCTATACAGCTACAAGCCTTCACGCGCAGAAAGGGGGCTAATGTAGATACTGCTTTATGACATGGCAGATCTAGGCCACGTGGCAACCATCCAGCACACCATATTGTGCTCCACACACACTGGATCACCAGCCGAGCTGATCCATGTGGGGGCTGCGAGACAGAGCCCTCGCATACCACCGCACGGGACTTGTAGGGACTTTGTGGTTTGGAGGCTAGGGTAAGCCCTGTCGCGTGCGAGCCAAGCCCGCACGCGACCTTTAGTAACTGTTTTGAGAGATCTATGGCACGAGCTCCCTAGACCCGGTCAATCCGGTCAAACCCGGTCAATCCGGTCAAACCCGGTCAACCTCGTAACGGTTCCGGTACTCGCGCACCACGTGCTCTAACGGTTCCTATATACTCGGACGAACGTGCCGTTATGGTTAAGCTAATTAAGCCGCCATCAATGGGCGCATTAACCACACTACAACGGTCACGTTCTCCAGTATATATATATCGTTAACCTTTCCATACAAAGAAGAACACACTGCCATACGCGGAAGCTCTGCCAAACCTCTGTCTCTCTCTCAGACATTGCTACTGACTTACTCTCTCCCTACACACACCCCTATTCTTCCTGTGCGATCCCTGATCCACTACGTACGGTGTACACGGAGGTCTCCCTGTCGGAATCTCTTGTGCACAATAGCAGAACTATTTCAAGGCCTTGTACCAGTTTTCAAAGTCTTGAATCATGTTTCACAAGTATTTCAAGGCCTTGAAACTGAATTCAAAGCCTTGAAATTGTCTGACCTGTATGCACATACTTAGGGGGAGTTTCTCTGAACTCTTCTAATTTGATTCTATCTCTCTCTATCCTATGCTCTATCTGTTATTATTTGATGATGAAAGACAAACTATTTTGATATATATTTTCACCAGTTAATCCATCTATTAGACTCATTTTTGCAGGGAAATTTTATTTCCTAAGTTTGCAGGATTGGTTTCCTAATCTGGCTTTTGCAGGAAATGAAACATTAAGAGAAGATGATTTTGTGATCAATCGGACACTCATGACAGCTTCTCAATTTGTATAAAGGCAATATCAAGATCACAACAATATCTCTGAAGATCATGATCAACTATCCGTTGGGGAAGGCTGTTAAGAGAGTCGAAGTTGTTGCCTACAAAACAGGAAGTTGTTGCTGAAAATCTGGGAAGATTTGCAGAGCTTCCAGCCGTATAAATAGAACTCTTTTTGAAGTAACAAGACACAACACTCAACGGGAAAAAGAGATAGACACATTCCAGGATTGACAAGCATCAAAGAAGCACATCATTCTCACAATCCATCCCACAGAAGATCACTGCATTCTTCACTGAATTCTACACTTCAGTGTTCTTCTGAATTGCACTTCATTTGTATGTCATTCTTATACTACTTCTTTCTCTCATTCTCAAGGATTGTTAAAAGTGAACAAGAGAGAATTCTTAGTTAATTATTTAGCTATAGCAGGTACTAGACTGGTTAGAGAAACACAAGCTGTCACAGAGTAATGCATATCTATGTGCTTGAGATCTAGGGCTTAGCTTTTGATTAATAAGAATTGTGTTGAAAATCCTGAAGGAGAAGATCCCTGAGGTAGAGACGTAGGCCCAACTGGACTGAACTCTTGTGTCTCCTGCATTTTCAGTTCATTTACATACTTGTCTTTGCAGCGCTCGAACTAGTCTGTTTTCAAGGGTTTGAAACTCTTTTCAAGGCCTTGAAAAAGACTTATTTGTTTTCTTTCAAACTGTATTTCATTCCAAAGGCTTGAAACTGTTTTCAAGCCCTTGAACTTCACTGCTCTTCATAGAAACTCTTATCTTCTACAAGTTTTGCAAAAAGTTGACATACTCTATTCAACCCCCCCCCCCTTTCTAGAGTATCTGTGTTGTATATCAATATGCATACTCACTTTTCAATTGGTATCAGAGCTTGTATCACTGTATAGATTTAAATATATGGTGATCATGAGCACTGCATGTGATGGTGGTTTCGGATAACTCTGTATTAGAGTTATATTTCTTCTACGTTTGTATACCGTTTTGTGTGAATTTCGGGTAGATTATATTATAAATACACTATGAACTTGAGGAAATTTGGTAAGTGTAGCTTTGAGTGATAACTTATAAATCCAGGCGTTTCTCGCGTTATTTTATGCTATTTTGTCAAGTTTGATCGCACGGGTGTGTTTCGTATTGTTTTGACAGGAAACGTAACTCGGAGACTGAACGAAGAGGAGAAACGAACCTCAGAAATTGAGACAAAGCTCGGGATTGGTCAAGAAAGTACAAGAGAGGAAGTAGGCGCAGAAGAACTAAGACAAGATCATGAAGAAGAAACACCATCCATTGCCGCAAGAATCAAGAGACAACACAGCAGAAAGAAAAAAGAAAATGAGAGAAGAAAAACAAGTTCAGCTGATCGCACGATCAGCTTTACTGAGGTCGTGCGATCTGGAGCAAGACTTAGAAAAAATCCGGAGCAGAAAATTGAAGAACTTACTGTTTTCACGATCTTAGTGGATGATCGTGCGATCAGCTAATCAGGTCGCACGACTTGATATTGCAGATCGTGCGATCAGACTTGGTCCTTAGAAATATTTCGTGCGATCTCCTTAAGAAGAAAAAAAACACACGGACGGAAGGAAGAAAAAAGGCTGGCTTTGTTGGTTCAAAACTGCGTAGTTTTGTCTTAGTTATCTCCTAAACCTAATTGGAGATAATTAATAAATACAACTACAATTAATTGAGGAGAATTATTAGATAATAACTCTACCAATGGGGGAAGAAGGAAGAGACGGACGTTCAAGAGGAGGACTCATCCTCCATTGAAGATCTAGGTTTCATCTTCTTCTTCTTTCAAATCTTTTATGGAGAAACTTTCAAGTCTTGTTTGGTTTATTTCAATTAGCTAAGCACTTTTGCTAGGCATCTCTACGAGAGCCTAGGGTTATGTAAACGATACTTTTTTGGATTGAATCTAGTTTCATGCGTATTTGATTTCATCTTATTGAACCAATGTTAGTTTTTGATTATTGATAGTAATCCTAGACTATTGGCACGTTTAGGAGAAGATATAATGTTCATAAACTAGGGTTTGGCTCATCAAGTTGATTCATGATTAAAGTCAATATCGTTCTAAGTCAATTGTTCACGTGCTACACTTAACTCTTAGTGTTGAAGGAGACATGACCCAAAAATACTACTTAGCTAGCGAATGCGCGACAGTGATTCTAACTAGCTAGGATGAGACGTGTATAACAACCCTGAATCACCGAGACCGAAAATGAGAAGTGTTAGGATTGGCCTAGTGTGGGTAGATTCGATAGGATTATTCCGTTGTTTCGTGAAACGGTGGACCGACATGACCCGTTATTGTACCTGTAGATGACCTGCTAGAACGGACCGGTAGACAACATGAGACCGAGAGGATATTGTAGTCAACTGAGACGTAAAATGACATGAGACCGACATGATATTGTCATAGCCTTTTACCCCGATTGGTTAGAATAGAATTAACGTGTTAATCAGATAATCCGGAAATCATCTGCAGCCCTAGGTGATCTAGAGATTGCCTAGTTTCTCCATATCTTGTTTATTAAAAATAAAAAAATACAAAAATATTAGCTTAGATCTTATTTCAATTCTCAAATCAGTCAAATCTTTCCTCCTACACCATACTCTAAATTAAGGAACTAATTAGATAATCTAAAGTCTGTCCTCGTGGGATCGATAATTTTGCAGAGATAATTTTTCTCACTGGAAAACTCTGATGAAAATGTTCATTATTGATCAAAACATAGAGCTATGGACCATTATTCAGAATGAACCTCACACTTTCTACACAGAGAAAGATGGGATCAAAACTTCCAAATCTGAAGACTCTCTTTCTTCATCTGAATTAGAATAATTTTCTAAGAATTATAAAGCTACTAACATCTTGTATTGTGATTTGAGTACAGATGGATTCTACAAGATTTAAGGCTGCAAGACTGACAAAGATATCTGGGATAAGCTTGTGGTGAAATTTGAAGGAACCAGTCAAGTCAAGCAAACCAAGATCAACATCTACCTCGGACAATATGTGCTATTCAAGATGAATGCGGATGAGTCAATCAGAGAGATGTTCAAAAGGCTCACAGACCTAGTCAATAACCTTGATTCACTTGGAAAGCATATTTCCAATGAAGAAAAGGTGAGAAAGATTCTGAGAATTCTACCAAAGGCAAAATGGGAACCAAAGACTACTGTAATTGAGGAAGCTCAAGATCTAACATCACTACAACTTGATGACCTACAAGGGAAGCTCCTGACTCAAGAAATATCCATGAATGAAGCTGATGGAGAGCTATCATAAGGTGTTAAAAATTTAGCACTCAAGGCCAAAGAGAATGAGAAAATTCAAAGCCTTGAAACAGAAGATGATGATGAAGATCCATTTGCATTGATTTCCAAAGTCTTGACCAGAATCCTCAAGATGAAGAAAAAACTTTGGAAACAAAGACTTCAACAGAGAAAGACACAGATCATCCAGTAGGAAGGACTACAAAGGTAAGTCCTCTTCACAAAGTAAATCAAAATTCATGAACTGCTTTGAGTGTGGTGATAGAGGACACTTGATAAGAGATTGTCCACACAATAAATGAAAGAACTTTCAGAAGAAAGATCGTGAAAGAAGAAAGAAAGCTATGATAGCTTCATGGAGTGATTCGGATACCTCAAGTGACTCTGAATCTGAAGAAGAACATGCCAACCTATGCTTCATGGCCAAGCATTATGAAAATTCTGAAAAGAACATTGAGGTAATGGTAAACTGTTTGATTTCAAAACCAAAAGAAGCTCTCTCAGATTACCTCAGAACAATGCTTTTAAATGAAGAGGACTATCTGAAAGAGATTAGAGTTTTGAAAGAAAAATTTCATGATCAAGAAACAGAGAATTTACAACTTGTTTGTCCAAATAAGAATCTTGAAATCTCTCAGAAGAAAACTGACAGTGATTTCAAGGCCTTGAAAACCAGTTTCAAAGCCTTGAAAACACAAGTCAAGGAAGTAGTCACTGAGAACTCCTTACTGAGTAACAGCCTTGTTAATCTGATACATCAAGCTGATGAATTAGATAAACAAAAGACTACTCTGACTGAGAAACTTCAAGAATCTGAATTTTTCAAAGTCGAGATTTCAGGCTCAAAACACAATTTGAACTTAATTATTGGAGAAAGCTCAAAGTCTGTTCACAAAACTGGTATTGGATACAATCCAAACTTTCCAAGAAAGAACAATACCAGATTTGTGAAAGTTGTAAACAAAACTTCTCCTAAGTGTCATTTTTGCAATAAAATTGGTCATGTTAAGATGACTTGTCCTTTCAGAAGAAGAGACCCTCACATAATGAGGAACACTTTCCCATTTCAACTCAAGGGACAAGTCAGACAGATTCGGGTTCCTAAAGGGGTCAGACCACCTAATATGGTTGATCCTAAGTATGTGTCCAAATTCCACACTTGGTCTAACAGCTGGTTAAGGCAGTGATTGGTACTTGCAGGTTTTCACCAATATCAAAGAACAGAAGTGGTTTATGGACAATGGTTGCTCAAGACACATGAGTGGGAAGAGATCTCTATTCTCAGAATTGAAAGAGCAATCTGAAGGTTCAATTACTCTTGGTGACAAAGGCAAATGCAACATTCTTGGTATTGGTAAAGTTGATACAGATTCTGAAAATTCTATTTCTGATGTATATCTAGTTGATGGCTTAAAATTTAACTTTCTTAGTGTATCTCAGCTCTGTGGTAATGGCAATAAGGTTATCTTTGATAAAAAAAAAGTGTGTGGTGCAAAATGAGAAATCAAGCAATTGCATTCTCACAGCCTCTAGATCAAACAATGTTTATACTTTTCAGACTAACAAAGTTGTAGGTAAAAGCTTAAAGTGTCTCAAGGCCTTGAAAGAGGATTCAAAGCTTTGGGCCTTGGTCACATTATCTTGCATACCTTGAACAATTTGATCTCCAAATATCTGGTAAGAGGATTACCATCTATCAAGTTCAAAGATGTTGAAGTATGCAAAGGTTGTGCTCAAGGTAAGCAGACCAGAAGCTCATTCAAGCCAATGAAATGTAAGTACTACTAGGCCTATTGAATTACTTCACATGGATCTCTGTGGTCCTATGAGGACTCCAACTCCAAAAGGTAAGAGGTATATGCTAGTTATTGTAGATGATTATTCCAGATATACATGGGTTATGTTTCTAAAAGAAAAATCTGAAGCCCTCTCTGAATTTTCAAAGTTTTGCAGAGAACTTCAAACCTTGAAAAACCTACCTATTGCTTCAATCAGAAGCGATCATGGTAGAGAGTTTTATCAATTAGAATTTTATATGTTCTGTGTTAAGCATGGTATCTCTCACAAGTTCTCTGCTCCTAGAAATCCTCAACATAATGGTGTTGTTGAAAGAAAGAACAGTAATCTTGAAGATATGTCAAGAACAATGATTTTAGAAAACAAGCTACCAAAACACTATTGGGCAGAAGTTGTGAATACAGCAAATTACATTTTGAACAGGTGCTTGATCAGACCTATCTTGAAGAAGACCCCCTATGAACTCTTCAAATGGAGGAAGCCAAAAATTTCATACTTCATACCCTTTGTTTGCACATGCTATGTCCACAACAATGGTAAGGAAAACTTGGGTAAGTTTGATGCAAGAAGTGATGAAGGTATCTTTTTGGGTTACTCTCTTACTATCAAAGCTTATAGAATTTATAATAAAAGAACCAAGCTGGTTGAAGAAAGTATTCATGTTATTTCTTATGAAAGCTATGATGGTTCTTTAAGTGAAAGTTTTGCAGACTTGAATCTGAACATTCATGAATCAGAAGAAGAAGCTGAGAACTCACTTGGGTTTGAGAAAGGTTCAGAAGGAAACAGAAACCATTTTCAAGACCTTGAAAATAGATATCAAGGCCTTGAAAATAGAGATCAAAGCCTTGACAAGGATGATCAGAAAGATATAAGTGATCAGGCTACAACTTCAAGACCAAAGAAGCAATATGGAGAGTCTGAACCCTGGTCTCCAAGAAAGAGATTCAAATATTTTTTATCTCATCCATCTGACAACATCATATCTGATCCAACCACTGTTACACAAAAAAGATCACAGTTGAAGAATATTTATTCTTTTAATGCTTTTATTTCTCTTGTAGAACTCAAAACTGTGAAGGAAGCATTACAAGAAGCAGACTGGATTATAGCTATGCAAAGTGAACTCAATGAGTTTGAAAGAAATAGGGTGTGGAACCTAATTCCCCCACCAACAAACAAGTCTGTCATTGGTACCAGATGGGTGTTCAGAAACAAATTGGATGAGAATGGCAAAGTGATCAGAAACAAAGCAAGGTTAGTTGATCAAGGTTACAACCAAGAAGAAGGTATTGATTATGAGGAAACTTTTTCTCCAGTTGCCAGGTTAGAAGCAATTATAATTTTACTTGCTTTTTCATCTTACAAGAACATGAAACTGTTTCAAATGGATGTGAAATGTGTTTTCTTGAATGGTTACTTGCAAGAAGAATTTTATGTTGCACAACCTCCTGGTTTTGAAAGTGACAAGTTTCCAGATCATGATTACAAACTTGACAAAGCTCTGTATGGTTTGAAACAAGCTCCAAGAGCTTGGTATGAAAGATTGTCAAAGTTTCTCCTTGAAAATGATTTCAAAAGAGGATTGGTAGACAAGACCCTTTTAATAAAGACTCGTGAGAAAGATTTATTTGTAGTTCAAATTTATGTTGATGATATTCTATTTGGAGCTACTAATGATATTCTATGCAAAGAATTCTCAAGTCTTATGAGCAGGGAATTTGAAATGAGCATGATGGGAGAGTTGAACTTTTTCCTTGGACTTCAAATACATCAGTTGAAGAAGGGAATCTTTCTGCATCAAATTAAGTACACTAGGGATTTATTGAACAAGTACATTATGTCTCAATCCAAAGAAATCAAGACTCCTATGAGCTCTACACTGTCCTTAGACAAGGATGAATCTGGTAAGAGTATCAATGTAAAAGATATAGAGGCATGATTGGATCATTACTATACCTTACTGCTAGTAGACCAGATATCATGTTCAGTGTATGTATGTGTGCAAGATTTCAAGCTGATCCAAAGGCATCACACTTAAGTGATGTGAAGAGAATATTCATATATCTTAATGGTACCAAAGACTTAGGGCTTTGGTATCCAAGACATTCTAAATTCTCTTTGCATTGATTTTCAGATGCTGAATTTGCAGGTTTTAAAGTTGATAGGAAAAGCACTTCAGGAACTTGCCAATTCATTGGATCCTCCTTGATCAGTTGGCACTCCAAGAAACAAAACTCAGTTTCTTTATCAACAGCTGAAGCTGAATATATATCTGCTGGAGCATGTTGTTCACAAGTGTTGTGGATTGCTCAACAGTTGAGAGATCTTGGATTTATTTTAGAAGTATACCCATCAAATGTGACAACACTAGTGCAATATCAATTACAAAGAATCCAGTTCAGCATTCAAGAACCAAGCATATTGATGTAAGACACCACTTCATCATTGATCATGCTGAGAAAGGTGACATTGTTCTTGAATTTGTTTCTACTAACATGAAACTTGCAGATATCTTCACTAAAACATTTCCAGATGAAATATTTTCAGCTCTAAGACTGAAATTAGGCATGCTAAATAAAGATGCATTGGTTTAGGGGGACATCAAGTAAGGAAGGTAAGTTATTATGTGTTTCAAAGATTTGAACTGATTTTCAAAGCCTTGAAAATCTCTTCAAATCTTTGATTTTACCTGTTTCAGTATAACAGCGTTTCAAGACCTTGAAACTATTTTCAAAGCCTTGAAAATAAGTCAGATAATTGGTTAGTGAATAATTCTTGGATCATTCAGTATTGGGTGCTATCTTTGTAGATGCTTTCACAATATTGCACCTACCTTTTTGGAAATTCTTTTTCAGCAAAATATAGTATTAAATTATTATTTCCAACGGCTTCAAATATTTGAATCTTCTCTGATCATTACAGATCTTTTGAGATCGGAAAAATATTGCAGTTTCTTTTTCAAACACAAACTCTTTCAGTATTTATCTTCTTCGCTTCTCCTTCACTCCGTATCAAATCTACCTTTCTCTATTCTTCTTCCAAACCCGAATGAGCACTAAAATAGCCTCTGATAGAATCAAGATGGCCAGAGGTTCAAAACCTAGTTCTGGGAAGAATAGAAAGACAGCTGAGGATGTGGTTCAAACAATCAGTGAAGACTCAGAATCAAAAAGCTTTACTGATGAAGAACTGGAGTCTTCCCCTCCTAAGAAGATGGTGAAAAAAGACCAGGTTCCAATAATTGGCAAGAAGAATTAGACTACAGTGTCTAAACAAGAGAAGCAGAATGGAATCCATATTGGAAGTCCTAAGAAAGACAGGAAAAAGAAAGACACATGGATCAACGGAAAAGGAAAATAAATCCTCATTCCAGACTCAGATTCAAATACTACTTCAGGATCATATGGAGTGTATTCTATGTCAAAGAAGGAAAGAAATGAGAAAGATTTTTCAAAGTCTGTAGTTGTATCAACAACAGGAAGGAAGGATCACATATTTTCCTCTGCACAGCAGAAGAAGGTATATGTGAAGAAGAAACTAAAGCATGGAAGAAAAGCTTTAGAGGGTCTAACCTTCTTGTTCAACAATGTTATAGAGAAGATCAGATCTATCATTGAGGAAATTGATGTGGTTCAACAAGAAGACCAGGACAATGATAAAGATATTGAGGAAGAGGAAGAAGATCGGGATGGATATGATGACCCAACCCCATAAACTCATGCCTATTCTTTATCTCCCATTTATCTTTTAAATATTATTTTTCAAAAAAAAATCCAAAGACTCTTATCCAATATTTTCTCATTCTTTTTTATGAAAGTCAAAAAATGGGAGAAATCTTAAGTTTTTTTTGTTTATGTTTTGGTGACCAATATTTTTGGTCAGTTGGATTTATTTGGACTTATGTATTTTTCTGTTTATATTGAATAAGTTGGATCTTTTTGGAATCAATGTGTTACTATTATTTGAACTGTGTGCTAATCAGTATTTTTTGCAGAAACTAAGACTCAAACAGATTGAGGTTTTGTCTTTCATTAAGGGGGAGATAATAAGTTCACAGGTTTCACAAGGCTTGAAATAACAGAACTATTTTAAGGCCTTGATCCAGTTTTCAAAGCCTTGAATCAGGTTTCACAGGCTTGAAATATCTGCTATTTCAAGGCCTTGAAACTTAATTCAAATCCTTGAAATTGTCTGACATGCATGCACATACTTGAGGAGAGTTTCTATGAACTCTTCTAATCTGACTCTATCTTTCTCACCCCTATGCTCTATCTGTTATTATTTGATGAAAAAGACAAACTATTTTGATATATTTTAACCCAGGTTATCCATCTGTTTGACTCAGTTTTGCAGGGAAATTTTATTTCTTAAGTTTGCAGGATTGGGTTCCTAATCTGGCTTTTGCAGGAAAGGAAACATTAAGAGAAGATGATTATGTGATCAATCAGACACTCATGATAGCTTCTCAATTTGTATAAATTCAAGATCACAACAATATCTATGAAGATCATGATCAACTATCCGTTGGAGAAGGCTGTTAAGAGTGTCAAAATTGTTGCCTACAAAACTGGAACTTGTTGCTGAAAATCTGGGAAGATTTGCAGAGCTTCAAGCCGTATAAATAGAAATATTTTTGAAGTAACAAGACACACCACTCAACGGAAAAAATAGAGACACATTCCAGGATTGACAAGCATCAAAGAAGCACATCATTCTCACAATCCATCTCACAGAAGATCACTGTATTCTTAACTGCAGTTCCACACTTCAGTGTTCTTCTGAATTGCACTTCATTTGTATATCATTCTTATACTAATTCTTTCTCTCATTCTCAAGAATTTTTAAAAGTGAACAATAGAGAACTCTTAGTTAATCAGTTAGCTAGAGAAGGTACTAGATAGGTTAGAGAACGAAAAGTTGTAATAGAGTAAGGCATATCTCTGTGCTTGAGATCTAGGGCTTAGCTTTTTATTAATAAGAGTTGTGTTGAAAATCCTGCAAGGAGAAGATCCCTGAGGTAGACACGTAGGTCCAAGTGGACTGAACTCTATAAATTCTGTGTCTCCTGCATTTACAGTTCATTTACATACTTGTCTTTGCAGCATTCAAACTAGTCTGTTTTCAAGGGTTTGAAACTCTTTTCAAGGCCTTGAAAAAGACTTGTCTGTTTTCTTTCAAACTCTATTTCACTCCAAAGGCTTGAAACAGTTTTTCAAGGCCTTGAACTTCACTGCTCTTCATAGAAACTCTTATATTCTACAAGTTTTGCAAAAAAATGACATACTCTATTCAACCCCCCCCCCCTTCTAGAGTATATGTGATGTATATATGTCTGCATAGTACCCTTCCATACTTGTTTATAACTGTCGTACTTTATTCTAAATTTATGAACATGTCGTAGTACTTTTAAACTGTCACTTTACTACTTGGCTTCAGTATCGGAAAACTCATTGTTAAAATGTCACTAAGTCAGAATTCATTATTAATGTAAAGTGAAAGATCGTACGCACCGGAATCGGTTAACTGTTACTTGGTTAGCCCTTTGTTTGCTTGGATTGCCCTTTTTTGGCACGAATCTTTGCCATGTTGGCTAGAGTCCCGTCTAGTATGTATTGGTTAGCTCTTTGTTGGCTTGGTTAGCCCTTTGATTGCTTTTCCCTTCGTTGGCACGATTCTACGCCTAGTCGGCTAGAGATATTGATTCTAATCTCCGGTATCGCAAAACATTATAATAAGGCTCTTCTGTTAATACACTTGGAATCTGGATATTTACAGTGTTCTAATTTACACACTGCTTGTGAATGATCTTTATTTAAAATACATTATATGTTCGGAAACTTATAACTATATCGATAAACGAATTTGCTACTTCTGTAATAACAACTCAAATGATCAAACACATTTTGTGAAACTCTGTTGGTTAGAAAATTTTGATCCTCGCACTATGATATTCTTTTTTTTAGAGGAAAAACTAATAACATCTATTCAATGGACGTCAACCCCGTGGAATCAATATTATTTACATCAATCGCCCTATCTGGGACTTGATTAAAGTAGCTAATATCGTCCTCCACGACAACCTTAGAGGCAAATAAATGGGCAAACTTTTTTCCTTCTCTCCTAACAAAATTAAAAAAAACGGAACGAAACTTTGAAACTTGTTGGCGACATTCAAACAATCTGTTTTTGAGGTCCAAGAGGGCTTGTAATTCTCTAATTCTTCCGGCCACTCCATTGTGTAGTATATGTATCGTCATTAAATTGTCGGATTCAATTATCACTGCTCCTACACCCCTTTCCGAAGAAAATGCAAGTCCTTCTCTCACAGCAGTGAGTTCTGCCATTAACGGAGAACGCTTGCGCGGGAGGTGTTGTTGTCTAGACGCCAAAAATCTACCGTCTTGGTCTCTCAACACCGAGCCAGCACCCGTCTTTGTTCCGTACTGAACCCAGCTAGCGTCAGTATTGATTTTGACAAACCCCGGCGGAGGAGGTGACCACCGAGAGCTACCAGTAGTCTCTGCAACGCCCAGCTCTTCAAACTTTCCTTCAGCCTTCACTTCCTTAAACCACAAGTAGTAATCCATGAAGTTTTTAACAACATCCTCCGGGTGCCGTCCTTGCGCAATAAAACTTCCTCATTTTGATTTCTCCAGATAGCCCATACGGTAAGAACAAACAGTTCGCATTTTCCTTGTTTTCGGTCAAAAACACTTCCACCAGCCAATCTTTTAGTTTCGACTTCCTTCGAAAGGGTTCTCCCAGCATGAGTTTCCACACTGCTTGGGAGTGGATACAACAAGTAAACAAATGGTCCTCTGTTTCGACTTCTTCTGCACACAACCGACAATTAATTGGCACATTGATTCCTCTTCTTCGAAGCTTGACAGCCACTGGTAGCGACTCAGTCAAGACTCTCCAACTTCGCATGAGCAGTTTCTTAGGAATTTTGAGTGCCCAAAACTTCCTCAGCCATTTTTCATTAGTAAACGAACCTGAAGATGATGGTGTGGGTTCGGTTAATCTCCTATGCGCCCTATACCCCGACTCCACCGTGTAGATCCCATCTTCCGAATGAACCCAGTAGAGAGTATCCGCTACTTCCGAGGACTCCACCGGAACCGCGAGGACTTCATCCAAATCAATTGGCCACACCGTTTGTCGAACTTTCGAAACATCCCAAGAGCCCGTTTCCTCATCAATGATCTTTTCCACCATGCGTTCTCGGTCACCTTCTTGAGCCACCGTGATAAGGATGAAACTAGCTGGCCTACGTAGCCATTTATCTTCAAAGATTTTGATTTGTCTGCCGTCCTCCACCTTCCATACTAATCTACTTTTAATCAAGTCTCTACCGGTGAGGATGCTCGTGAAGGCATAAGAGACTTGTGTCGTTTGCTTCAATTTATAATCCAATATTGACGTATCACGGAAATACTTTGATTTAAACACTCTAAACACCAATGAGTTGGGATTTTGTAAGAACCTCCATGTGTGTTTAGCTAGCATCGCCTTCTTAAAATCTTGAAAATCTCTGAATCCAAGCCCACCATGCTCCCGATAGGCTTTGATTTTATTCCATGCCAACCAATGAATTTTCCTACTTTGTTCATCCCCGCCCCACCAAAATTTTCGTATAATTCTCTCTAGATCATGGCATATCCTTGCTGCCAATAAAAAACAACTCATCGTATAATTAGGTACTGCTTCAATTAATGATTTAATAAGTACCTCCTTTCCGATTGTTGAGAGAGACTTACATTTCCATACCTTGATCTTCCCATATACCTTCTCCACCAAAGGGATGAATGTCACTGTTTTATTCCATGCTGAACGTCATGGCATATTCTTCACTACTGGTGATGGATTCTTATGAGCCATATGATTCGCAGAAACCGTATGCTTATTGCCTTGGGTTTTCGGTCGTCCCTAAGTTGGATTGACCAGTCCACGACCCCCAACACCTGTGCTACGTCGTGAGCTTCAGCCACCTGCCCGCCCATTCCCTCTTCCTCTGTATCCAGCTCCCGGACCCCTTTCAACATTCTGAAAACGGGACACTGTCTTCGCCTTCTGATCCGGGCTAAGATCAAGTTCACTTCCTTTGCGTTTTGACCCCAGCTTTACACTGTCAGCGCCCTTGGTAGGCTCTGTGTTTGTGATCAGATGCCTTAGGAACATGCTCCAAGTCCGTGGCAATTCCTTTTCCCTTTGCTTTGTTCGAAATCACCTTAGTCTTTATATTCACAACAACATGATTATCAAAGGTAGTAACAGAGTGATCCTTCATGGTATCATCGTTTCATCAGTTTCCATGGAAATATCATCTTCGTCTTCTTTGTCGCTAAACCCCTAGTTGGCTTCATCGTCGACCTTATCTTCTGCCTTCACTGTGAGTAGCCTCTGTCCTACCACCCTCTACTTCGTCTGGAAGATCATCCTGAAACACATCCACTAGTTTCTTTCTTGCTGGAGGCCGATACAGGAGCCAACTACCATAGCCCGGTCGGTTTTGTTCCTTTTCAATGTCAGTTTTCATCAAATAGTCCTCATCCGTATGAGTGATCAAACCACACCAACCACACACGCATGAGATTCGTTCATACTTAAAATCCAACCATCTCTTCTTTTCCATCACAATAATGTTTCTTCCTCTTCTTAATGGCTTATCGAGTCCAATGCAAGCCCTAGCCCGCATATAGTCTCCTCCTGGCCCCGACGATATTTTAGGATCCGTCTGTATTACAGTACCCGTAGTTCTCAAATCCCTACGCTCATCAGCCTCTGCCTGAAGGAACATATGAAGATTAAGGACTTGAACCCAAACTTCAATCGAATCAAAAATTACCTCGTCAGTGTCGACTGTAATCTTCCATGGTTGAAGTAGTAAAATATTTTCGTCGAATATCCAAGGACCTCCTAGCAACACGATATTCATATATTCTTCAGTAGATAACTGAAAAACGAATTCTATCTGACCCTGTTTCGTGTATGCTAATATTATCTCCTTCCGCCCATATCTTCTTGAAAAGCAACTTCATAGCCCACCGGTTGAATTTGATCGGGTGCACAAACTTGCCAATTAAGCAAGGTCCTCTTGCGTTAATCGCCGCCAGACAATACTCGGTGTCATAAACTTCGGCATCTTCTTCCTCAATGGTAAGTCTCCCGAAATCAAGAACGGAACCCGCCATTGTAGTCGTGGATTTTCTCAAAGCCTGTGTCTCGATCAGTTTCAAGGGTTTTCGTAGCGAACCCTAGAGAAGAAACTCGCCTCTGTTTCCCTTTAGATCTCCGAAAAACTCGGAGCAGTAAACCTAGCGGAAGTTTTTAAAATGAAAGTTTTTCCGCACTATGATATTCTTATTATGCTTTAGCTAATTTATAGTCTTTAAAACGCACATTTATACTTATACTCTGAAACTGCTTAAACTCTTTTAAGTACATAACCTTGTAACATGTCTAGCCATTCTGTTTTACATGCTAACTTGTTTATTCACTCAATTTTTACTAATACTCGAAAAATTGCGTCTTATGTTTCTTTTATTTCCCCCGCAGGTATGTGACTGGTTTGCTTGGGGTAACACGCGGGATTCACGAGCTCGTTCTCACATGTAAACTGCATCGCTTAGTAATTAACCAGAGAGACCTCTTTTGTTGTAAAATATATTTATTATGTTTGTTGTCCAGTTTGGACTCTGCCATGAACAATGTTAACTTTTGTAATTTGAATAAGTAGTTGGATGTATCTTTTCTGTTCTTTGTTCTTACAACTCCTTGTACAAAAGGGTAAAATCCCTTGTAAGGAGGGCACCTCCCGGTCTCCGGCTCGTCTGGAAATCGGGGGTGTTCCAACAAGCACCATCCTACTATATCGAAGCGACGAAATTGGTTCCCAATCCTGATTACTCTATCGGGTTTCGTCAAGAAAAAATCCTCATCAGCGCACTTCTTGGAAGTTGCACATAGGTGGTTCAACCACTGATATCCGAAGCTCCCACTGTTCGCGCCGTGTGGATCATCCTCATGGAAAGCTATCCAACGCTTTACCTGGCCGAGTCAACGCACTCAAGAACAAACTTGCTCTCAATCCGCGCGGCAATCGTTCCATACATGGGCACCGATTCTTGTACTAGTGCTTCAGATGAGACACCTCGTCATTTTTCTTTTTGGAACCTGAAATCCTTAAAGCATATTTTATTTTTCTCTAAGAAATAAAATAGTCCACCACACTCTAACTAACCCAATGCTCACTCCGTCCCAAAATGATTGTCCCGTTTGTCATTTTGCCTTGTCTCAAAATTGTGTCTTCTATAAAAAGACAACCACTTTTTACCACTAATTTTTCCATCCTCACCTTTCATCATTATTATGTGAGGGCAATTTTGATAGTACATGATTTTTTTGACATATATTTTTATAGCTCTAATATGTGTAAGAAGTCAAACGAGACGAACAATATGGGACGGATGAAATACTCCATCTGTAACGCCTATTTATTTACGTTTTAACTTTTGTCACTATTCACTGAGTCACTTTGACCCGGTGATTTCTATATCAAAACAATCTAATTTTTGATAATTTTTTCATAATATTGTAGAGTAAAAGTTGTTCTAATTATCAAAAAAATAATATTATTTTGCAATCCAAATTATCATGTCAAAATGACCGAGATATGAGTAAAGAAAAATAGACGATAACGAGGACATGGTACGATATTTTTTTGGGCCAAAGAAACTAACCCAATGGCCCAATGGTACTTTAAAACGAAAAAGACAAACCAACCAACTCGTTGACCAAAAGAGAGTACATTTTTTTTTTCCAACAGAGTACAGATTTCAATATTCAAGGCTTCTAGTAATTCGAATTCGGCGCAATCGTAGGTCATTGCTTGGGTTGCCAAATGACACAAATACACATGCAAGTCAGATTCCTAGGACACTCTAGGTTATAAATTCAAATCAGGAAGGATATTTAGGTAAAATTCGTAACTTCTCACCGAATACCCCGGGGCCAGGACCCAGGTGACGCCAAACGACTCCGTCAAAATCCGGCAATTATCCGCTGTTACACGAGCAGAGAGTCCGTGCAATCATCTGCTGTTACACTAGCAGAGAGTTGTTGCAATGATCAAGTCACATGCTATTTCTCATTTCATCTTAAAGTTATAACAATTTTGAACAATTTTGAACAACATACATAAACCGATATTTATATTTTGAAAGGAAAAGTTTTGGTGAAATATTTTTTTTATAAAAAGTTAAACATAGCGTGACGTGAATGAATACATCTATCTATATACCAAATACGCGGGTCTTTTACTATTCGTTGTTGTGTTATTGTCTAACTTTTAATCTGTTAGATTGTTTCAAATTAAATGAATGAGATTCAAATGTTCTAATTTTTTCCTCAAGATTATCTAATGATTTATGGCCCCCAACATATAAAGAAACAACACATACTTTTCCTCTACTTCCACTCAACCTATTAATTTTATGATACTCATAATTGAGCATTGAATTTATTTTATTTCGTAAAATTTTATTATCACTATAATTGAAATTATTATTTGTTTTAGCTAATAGTTTGACGTCTCTTTTTTAGTGTTGATTATATCATTTCAATTAAAATTAGATTTGATATGTGAGATTTGAAGAGAACAAATAAGTGAATAGTCCTAACGGGACGAGTTTTACACTAGTGTCACTTAAAAACTCGTTGTGAAGGTTATTAATAATAAAAAGAATAAATTTGAGTAGCATTTGCACATCTACTAATGTGGCATATTGCTTTTTGTTCAAATTTCTGTTATATTTTTTGTCTCTCTAGCACGAGTCATTTTAAAACCTAGAATTTCTAAGTTTGACGTATATGGATATTCCAATTAAGGAAAAATAACAAGCTTGGTGGCAAATAATTTCTAGTTTAACTATGAAATTATAACAATGTCTTTTTTGGTATAAAATCATGTTTCTAAAAGGAACTATTTTAAAAGCTTACTAGTAACTTTTCTTTTAGAAGGACAATTGCTAGAAACGTTTAGAGCATTGTTGGTGATTTTTAACTCGTACATACTATTTAAAGCTACAAAATTATATGTTAAGTGAAAAAGAGTGAAATCATATAATGAAAGGACGATAAATAGTCCAACAACTTTGCATTAATAAATGTTAATATACCCAATTTGGACAATAACGCGTCAACATGCATTGGCAATTAGGTGGGTCACATTTTTACCTTCCCCTTTAACAAAGATATTAACCCTATCTCTCATCTAACCATATGGTATCAGATATTTAAGTTCGAAATAATTTAGTGCAATAATTATTAAGAAATATGCACAAAAGCGCAATGGTTAATCTGTCTTTGTAGCTTAAACAAACTTATTTGAACGTAATTAGATTAATGTTAATCCATGTGGTAGAACATTTAAAAGGCCATGCATCATGTCCTGAGTTCGGACTTAGTACACGACAAACATGTAAGTCCTCAAAAAAAATTATAGATAATGATTCATTTTTGTTTCCCCGTGCATATGCGAAATCGAATTTTATTCTTGTTTTGTCTACTAATTTAAAGATATGTAGGATGAAATATGTTTTAAGATTAATCATTCCACATTCACAAGTTCACAGTTCACTTCAACGATTTTGTATCTTCAAGATATTTTAAAATTTTCAGCTATATGTCGGCCTAATTATTTTGAAGAGGTCAATGAGATTTTCAGCAGATGCAAGCTCTCAAGGAACCGATTAGAAAAACGCTGACATTGTGTTCCTGACACACTGAATAACTGCTCGTCGAAGCCACATTCTCTCTCTAAATCTGTCACTGTCAAAAAAGGCCACTCTCCTCTCATACATATTTGACGTTACGGCAAGCAGTGGAAGTACACCATCAGCATTCTTCTTCCAGAGGAAAGCCCGCCAACCCCGGAGTCCGCCATAGCCGGCTCGAGGTCGATGCATCTCTCTCTCGGAAACTTCCTTGTATTCGTGGGTTTCTGCTAACTTTGTCCCCATCCCCAAATTCTTTTCTGATCTTCCAAAGATAGCAGTGGCTGAATAAACAGAGGAATTTTCACCATTCAAACATGTCACGCTCTAAATCAAGGTACTACGTAACTCTATCTCTCTGTAAACACCGATCAATTGTTGTGCTATTTATAGTTCAATCCCCCTCTATTTCCGTTGCTTCATCCGAACCCACAAACGTTGTTGTATTCATACATAACCTTGGACATCGAATTTGTATGGTATTTGGTTTGTTTTTCCAGATCTGGGTCTATCGATTTGGGAAGAAAGCGACACGCTTCTGTTTTCTCCAGGACTATTTCAGCTACCAAGTTTTGTAGAGGCAACCCTTTGATTGCGCAGATCGATGAAAACGCCCTAAAACCGCTCGACAAGCCTGAGGTCCCTCTCTCTCCCATATTTGAATTGTTGGGTAGTTTCACTTTTGAGCTATTTCTTTGATTGTGTGATTGAATTGAAGCCAAGGGTTTGGGATGGGTGATGGGTTGTTGTTGTTCTTGTTTGTGCAATTTGATTGTTCTGCATACCAATTTCTAGGGTTTCCGTGATGCAGCAACAAGCCGGTAATAATAATGAGCTGAAAGCGGCCGAGGAAGAAAGAGACCGCGCTCTCAATGAGCTCAGAAAGATGAAGATGGTGTCCCAGGAAGCTAACATGAAGCAGAACGAAGAATTGTCGTCTTCCATGATGGAACTGAAGATGAAGGACAAGAGCATAGACCTTTTGAAGACAGAGCTCAAAAGGGCTAAAGAATCCGAGGTCCAATTAGCCGAGAAAGACGAGGAGCTGAAGAAAGCCAAGAACTCGGAGGCGCAGACCATGAAATCGTTGCTCGAATGCAAGAGAAGGATTGAGGACCTTGAGAACGAGGTGGAGAATGAAAAGGTTTCGAAAGCCAAAATGTCCGAAACAATTCAGTCGCAGAAGAAAGAGCTCGAGAAACAGAAGAAGGATCTGGAGGAGAGGAAGCGCGAAGTTGATTCTCTCCGCCGGAAGACGGAGAAGGCGGAGGTTTCAGCCACGCAAAGCCGCGAATACGGTGATTTGATGAAAGATGAGGTAACGCGCCTCATGTCTGAGCTCGAACTTGTGAAAGAAGATAAGAAGATTGCTTTATCAAAGACGGGTAACCTAGTACCGGAGATGAAGTCCCTCCAAATCGAGCTGAAATCAGCGCTTGACGCAGAAGAGAAGAGCAAGAAAGCCATGGATGATCTAGCAATGGCGCTAAAAGAAGTCGCGACAGAAGCCAACCACACCAAAGAGAAGCTCATATCAACAGAAGCCGAGCTAGAGCAAGCGAAGCTAGAAGCTGAAAAGTTCAAGGATTTGGTCAAAAGCACTGAGGAGAAGTACCAAAAGCTGTTAGATATAGCAGCAAAAGAGAATGAGCGACACAAGAACACTATCGAGAGACTGAATTTGGAAGCGGAGGAGTCGTTGTTGGCGTGGGCTGACAAAGAAAAGGGATTTGTGAGCTGCATAAAGAGAGCCGAAGAAGAGAGGGACCTTGCTGTAAGTGCAATTCGTAACGAGACTAACACATCAAAAGAAGAGAAAGTCAAGCTGAGGGATATATTGAAGCAGGCTTTGAATGAAGCGAATGTAGCGAAAGAAGCTGCTGGGATTGCTAGGGAGGAGAATTCGCAGCTCAAGGACACGCTTGGTGAGAAGATCGAAACCATAGAATTTCTAATCCGAGAAAACGAGAGCCTTAGGGTGAACGAAGCTGCAGCTCTTGAGAGCATCAAGGAACTGAAGAGGTTGTTGTCAGAAAAAGAGGTAACAAAGACCCCAAAATCCAAATCAGGAAAACAGGTTGCAAAGACTCCAAAATCCAAATTTGAGGATTATTCTGACGACGAGAGGAGAACGCCGAAAAAATTCAGTTTCAACCTCAACGAGCTGAAGATATCGAATCTGCGCTCGAATGAGAATGACAAGGACACAGAAGAATACGACTCCTTCAGGGCTAATCCGCTGAAGGGCTCTATATTTGATAACGTGGACACGCCCAAATCGGAACCACAGACACCTGCTCATAGAAGGTTTCCTGACACTTTCAGGATTGATGAAGAGACGACGAATTCTGGTGACGTGGATCATATGGACCCCGCTCATTTCTCGGATGCTGAAAACGACAAGAACTTGCAGAGGAGGAGGAAAGCGTTGTTGTGGAAATTCGGAGACCTTATTAAGAGAAAGAGCTATTACCACCACCACAGGAAAGATTCGTCGGGCGACCAGAAAAAAGAACCGCCGGTCGACCCTAAAAAAGAAAAAGAGACATCTGTTGAATAAGTCGTGATATTAGTTTGACACTTTTGATTCGTCGTAATTTTATTTTCAGTGGAACACGGTGCATTTTGCAGCACCCTTTTTTAACTAGAGCTCTAGCATAAGTCTCTGAGAATAGTGGCTTGCTATTCTGGTTCATATGGCTGCTGTAAATATTGGTGTGAATTCCTTTTCATTGCAGTGATATGAATCATACAGAACAGAATTTCTTCAAGAAAGGTTCAGATTTGGTAAAGTTTCTAGTTGCTGCTTACAAATTTTAGGCTAGGTATGCTCTGCTAAAGCGTCCAGTGGCTGCTCATGTCAGGTATCTTCTGCTAATTCATTGCCATGATTTCATAGATGTAGATTCATACTCCTGCTTCTGTTTTTTTTTTTTTTTTTTTTTTTAACCTTGGCGATGGAACCCGAGTAGAAATCTTCAATTCTTAAAGTTCCGAGTCAAACGAAAATTTACCAGGGCAAATGAAAATCAAAATTGCAGTGAATTGTGAACTGTAGAGAGTGCTTCAACCAAAGCCAACATTTTCTGAACCAACCTTTCTCATAACCCAGGATCATTTGATCTCTCAATGCCTAAAACCAACATGACCAAAAGGAAGGGGACAAACACTTCTGAAATTTAGTCAACTCGTAACTCAACAAGCATTTTCTCAGTTTAACCGGGCTCGGAAACATGAAAGAAATTCCTCCACTTCCGTCTAAATGAGGCATTTTCAAAGAAGTGAAACAGAGTAATGCCACTGTGCTAATACATACAAACAAAAGAGGTAGTTTCTTAAGGACGAGAAAAAGCAAAAGACACCGTTATAAAAGCAGCAGCTTAAAAGACTATAAGAGAAAACTCTAATTTTGCCGTCTTTCACGATTATGTGGGCATGTTGGACTGTAGAGCGCCCTACCTTGGACATGTCGCAATGTGCTGTACGACTTAGGAGGTCCAAAATAGTATGATGTATCGGTGCATCCTCAAAGGAGACCCTGCTGTCTCACGGATCTGCATAACCATGTTTCAAGATGGCAAGGGGGGCAGCCCATGCTAGAGACCGGCCCGGATCTCCCTAAATTAGCTAGGCCCGGCCCCGGACTGGGCCCTCCAACACTTGAACCGGCTTGGCCCATGACCCATGTAACCCATAGCCCGGACCCCAACCCGGGGCGGTTCCACTTAGCCCCCTCCAACCCGGGCCGCCGCCCCTCAAAACGGCACCGTTTTTATTTTTTTATTAATTGATCTCATAGACATATAGAATTATGTGGAAAGCCGTATTCGAGGAAAGTTTATCTCTCTCTCTCTCTATATCTATATATATATATATTAAAATATATTATTTGATACATTTATAATATATATTACCCGGACCCCTCAACCCCCAGCCCCCATGGGTTTTTGGCCCAGGCCCGGGGGGTTAAGCTACGTCCAATTTGAAGTGGCCCGGCCCGGCGCCCTCTAACACCGGGCCACAAACCCGGCCCGCCCCCTGACAACTTGAACCGTGTTATGTCAAACTGTATAAATGTATATTTGCAGCTACTTAAAAGAACAATCTTATGGTGTTAAAGTAGCAATTTTCTAGATTATTTCACCTAGGAATCCCAGGATTTGGTAAAGAGTTTCACAGAAAGGCCACTGTAGTCTTGGATAATTTCACAGAAGCCAGAAAGACAATTGTTTCACTAAATCTCAATCCTTGTTGAATGCAAATAAGGGAATGTGTGAATGAACCCAGCAAATTTGTAGGCTATGTTTCATGACACTCGTTCAGTATTGGAAGTAGTGAGTACCTTATTCCGTGGACTAGAGATGCTAGATTCATCAATTCTATCATACAGTTTGAGTTCTGGAGCAGCAAAACGTCTTTTTCTGTAAGGTCAACAAGTGGGTTGTGGGAACAGGGAAATCGAACTGGTCCCTGATGGTGCCAAGGAAACAAATGAAGTGTTTCAGAACATACGTTTACAATGGAACTTTGAAAACTTGTTTTTGGACGAGATAAATCTGTTAATGTTAGACAATGGATGCCTAAGAAGCATGGGACGTGTTTTCGGGGGTGTAGGAGCAGGTGCACGTACAGGCTGCGGGTACGGCAATTTGTCAAAAATTAGGGGCGCCAGGGGATGCGGGAATTTACGTGTGTCTGTGTGAGTATATATGAGATATACTTGCATGCAAACATGAAAAGAGAAAAAAATGGTCTAAAGGTATGTACTTCATAACAGATGCTAGCTCTTTTTGTTAAATTGTACTCCATCCCTCCCATTTTGGAGAAATTTTTGTTTGCTCTAAGAGCAAACAAAATGAGTGTCTTCATTCTCTAAAATGAATGTTCCAAAATGAGTGTCCTACTATTAAAATGTACTACATGTCCCAAAATGAGTGTCCTACTTACTTTTCTACTTTACTTCCCTCATAACCCCTTGTCACATCATTACTTTTTCACTTCTCAAGAAAAGTATCACATAAAATAAATAAATTCTAGTAAATCTAACAATTCAAAAACACATCACAAATATCTGCGAAAAGTCCACACAGACTCAGTTTGGGACGGATGGAGTAGTATATTGATTTGGAACCCCACCAGTGAAACTGTGAAAGAGTCTGGTGAGAGTTTTCCTAACTTAATTTTGTAGTGTATTACTTCTGCGTTTTACCCTAAAAAAAATTACTTCCGAGTTTGCATTTTAGCACACTCTACCTGGTCACATTAATTCGGTATTTAATTAATAAAGCGATACTAGAATTTGGTTAACTTTGCAATGTGTTGTTTTAGAACACTTCTCAACTAAAAATTTTAAAAAGACCCTGCCACACTCATGAAGCACCCGGTGCGGGTGCATGAACTCACAGAAGCACCGGGATACAGAAAAATCATTGTCAGTTTGGGCCAGCTGATGGATATAATATTTTTCTTTTTCAGAAAAAAAAAACTACAGCTTCAATTGATGGGAGCTATCACAGCTCAAGAACAAACTGACAGAGCATTACTAAGCACTAGAGCAAACTTCATCTGAAAGGTTCAAGGAAGTCTTCTGAAAATTGTGAGCCTAAGAATTCCAGACTCTAGAAACAAAAGAAAAAGAATAAGAATCAAAATTGTGAGCAAGAAAATGACACTGCAACAATTGCAGCCATCTTGCAAATGCAGAAGTCATGCTGGCTTTATAAACCCTTAATCTCCCCTTCACAGTCAGAATGGATAGTCTCATTGTCCCAATGTCCCAACCTTCCTTCTTTGACCACAAGATAGCTCACAATAGCTAAAGCTTCCAAAACTGTGGGATCAACCATCCACTAACTGGTTTCAGCAAACAACCCAAAATATGAACATTTGAGTTCTGGAGCAGCAAATCGCCTTTTTATTTTTTTTTATTTTTTTTTAAAAAAAGCTTCCCTTTCCCATTAGCAGACAACCTATTACACTTTCTGAACTCATGAAACCTGGCAACAACTTTATTCATAATCTGTAAAGGCTGCCATTTATTTAACCGAAAGAGCAAATCGTCGTTTCTTGCCTTCCATAACTTCCAGCAAAAATACTCCCAAAAAATTCCAACTTGCCAGGAGATGATTCTGCAATAGAAATTACGTCTTCCCACTACTCCATGGTGTTATCAGCTTTCTTCATATCTTTCAGAGTCTAAGAGGAGAGATTATCCATACCAATTCAGCAAAATGGCAGTTTCTGAACAGATGAAACTTACTTTCTACATCTTCTCCTACATGACACAAGTTTCATCTTCTGTAACACTCTTTTTCAGCAGTTGCAAAACCCTGGAAAGATTGTCCAAAAAAAGAACTTAATCTTAGAACTGGAATTTTGCAGGTCATCTTCCAGATCAGAGTTTTGCTTGTCCATGCCACATTTGGGAATTGCGATTCTTGAATCATTTTATACACTGAGTTATCCATTAGTTGTAAAATTCCAAATTCATTTATCAGCACACAAATTACCTCTAACTGGGGTTTCAATATTTAGGCTTTGATCATCAAGGCAGAAAATGGACTTCACTTGGCAGGTTTTTCATTGTCTTAAGTCATGATCAATCAAGTCACATGCTTTAGTAGCCTCACCATTAACTGGTAGATCTAATATTAGAGCTTTTGCTTTTAGTCTTAGCAAAAGTACTTTCACATGGCGTTTGTAGATTTTGAAACTAAAATGCTAGAAAGCCAAAGATTACAACCAAGTCTCTGAAGAAACAGAGAGCCGCCTTGGCATTACAGTGAGCTACTAAATTCATGGCTCAAGGCATGAATGAAAAATCTACAAAGAAGAAATTACAGACAACTCAGTCATCAATGATGGCTAAAGATAACTGAAGGAAGAAGATTTGAGTTGTGAGCCAAACATTGCGTGACAGACTTGCAATCAGAGAAAATATTCTTGAAAAGTTGTACAACTTCTGCCAGATGAAGAGCTTCCCTAATGCGGCAGCCGGATCACCATTCCTTCCATAAGTTCATTCATTTTATCACCACTACTAAAAGCCCATTCGTTAACTTTATTCCACCATTCATTTCAGGAAAATAGGACACAAACCTGAGATGAGATAGTTTCCAAACCTGCCTGGCCATAGAATGATCCTTCAAGAAGATGACATTGAGTTTCTTACTCGTTTCCATAGCTTTTCTTTGTTAACAGCAGGTTGCAGATAGCATAAACAGGATCAACTCTGCAAGAGTATCCAATCTACAAAAATTGGGTGGGGAACAGTTATCTCTTATATATCAAGAGTCATCGCAGAGGAGATCGGTCGCAATTTGGAAGAGTATCGACCACAGGAAATATAGAGAGAATATGTGGAACTGTGTTAGACAATCTGAGAACCCAAGAACTCGTAAGTAAATTTGACAAGAATAAGAACCCAGGTTCAATCGCAATTGCAACAGTCGCCATCATCGCTGAGAATGAATTAGAGGTGAATAGTTAACCAAGCCTAGGAATTCCCAATTTGGGTTTTCGGACCCACTTGTAAACAAAATGACACTGTCTCCTACTAATGGAAAGAAGAAAAACCCAGTAACAGAGAACATTGTTAGCCCCTCTCCACTAGCGACGAGTATCACTTTATGATTCGACGACCAGAATCTGTGATGAATTGTTTCATGTGAAAAGGATTGGAAGTTTTGATAACCTCCTTCCTCAATTTGAGGATGGAAATAAAGGAGAGAACTATGCTTCAAATCGTGAAAGGTCATTTTGCAGATATTGATGTCAATGGTTCATTTTCTCACCATCATTTCTCTGAATCAGTTGCACTGACCAGTTCTTCAAATACCTCATTTCATATGAAACACGTATTTAAGTCAATTCTGGTGATATCAACACCGGTTGAGTAGGTATCCTATGAAGATTATCCGTTTTCTGTTGAGAAACATGATTTGATTATCTCAATATTAACGGGTACCTCAACATGATGCCACTAATATCTTGATAAGCCGTCTCCATTTACAAACCACAATGTTTCATAGCTTGCGATTCCGACATTTCTAACTCAAATAAATAGCAATTGACTTGAACTTCTCTCTCTGTCGTGAAATACAGCGTGAATTGAATAAAGACGGAGTCGCAATTTCTGTTTATAAGGCACAATTAAAACAGAATAACAAAGGAAACAAACCACGGCAACATGAATCATTCAACATTTCCAAAACAGGAAAGGCTACAATGAGATTCAAAAAGAAAGAAAAAAAAAAGAGAACAAACAAATAGTTCAGAAAGACTGGATGTTGAGAAATCAAAACATAAATTATAGATACCGGAAGCCCAAGAATAAGCTTCCTGAAACGAACACCAAACTACTATAAAGAAAAAACAAAATTCTTTACTATTCGTTGTCCCCTTTGGGTGCTTCTTTGATCTCCTCGCCATTGTCATCCTGGAATGGAGTAGCAACCAATTGAGTCAAACTTAATCGTCAAATCACAAACCAATGGTGAAAGTATACACAATCTCAAAAAAAAAAAAAAAAAAAAAAAAAAAAAAAAAAAAGAAAAAACTGACCTGCATATCTGAAGTCCACAAAGTGAGGTTATCACGGAGAAGCTGCATTATCAAGGTGCTATCCTTGTAGGACTCCTCTCCTAATGTATCTAGCTCTGCAATTGCTTCATCGAAAGCCTTTACACAGCACAAGGGAAATGAAATTAGAACCAAGCTAGGCCATGCATGGTAATAAGAATCAGAAACAGTCGTTGTATAGACTAAAAGCAGTGTGCGTATTGGGCGAGGTGAATCAGAGTGTGAGGATGACGTTGTATAGACTTAAAAGTCGGTCATTTTATTCCAGCATCTAAGTAATCATTAATAAAGATCAATGAACTTTTGGGTTTTTATCAATAACTAAGAACATACATCAGCACTGATGGTACATAAATTAGCAATGCAGCCACCCACAGAACATGCATACCTATATCACATGTGATGTACCTATACAATAATGGTACAAGATAAAATTAACAGAAAGATGCCAGTAAGGACTGGTATAGATGATGCAAGCAAGCAATCATTTAAACCGATTACCGGTTAGACGGGGAGCATTACCTTGCTCTCCAAATAACTATGGACTGAACTAATCTTAAAAAAAATGCATATTCGGGGTGCACATAGATGATGCAAGCAAGCAAGCAAGCTAGCAATCATTTAAACCAATTACCGGTTAGACAGGGACTGGGAGCATTACCTTGCTCTCCAAATAACTATGGACTGAACTAATCTTAAAAAATGCATATTCGGAGTGCACACAGATGATGCAAGCAAGCAAGCAATCATTTAAACCAATTACCGGTTAGACGGGGAGCATTACCTTGCTCTCCAAATAACTATGGACTGAACTAATCTTAAAAAATGCATATTCAGGGTGCACGTCTCACTCTTCTATGGAATATGAACCATGTGACCTAATTGTCAATTTTGAAAAAACCATCATGAGATTTAGATTGTACACTCTCTATAGAAGAACATGAAGTTGAGAAAGGATCCTTGATAAGCAGAGCAATTAACAAGAATACAATTAATCCAAACTTCTTAATGTGTGTATTAACATCTCTACTTGCATTGTGCACCTGACGTGCTGGTTGACGAAAGCTGCTATGATTCTAGTCGACTCTGTGTGTGTGTGTGTTTTTATTGAATTCAATTTTGTGTGTGTGTGTGTGTGTGTGTGTTCAATTTGACTCAATGATACATAGTAGCAAGAGAACCAGGGAACAAAGTGATGCAATCGGAAAGAATTGTAAACCACAAAGAGGAAAAAAGAGATTTACCTGCTTTGCAAGGTTACAGGCACGATCAGGAGAGTTCAAGATCTCATAGTAAAACACAGAGAAGTTGAGAGCCAACCCTAGTCGAATTGGATGAGTTGGAGCCAGATCTGCATTCGCGATATCCTGCAAAAGTCATGCCTTATCTTAAAAATTGAATAGTAGAACATTTTTGCATCACAGTCAGCAACACATGTAAAAGACAATACCAACACTACCAAGACCAAGACCAAGATAAAGAAAGAAAAAAGAATCAAAAGCAAACAAGAAAAGGTCTTCGACGCGCTTTACTGGATTCAGATTTTTCTTTTCTAGCTAATCTACGACATTTTCTAATAAGTGTGTCCAACAGACAAATTCAACTGGATCTCAAATTATAATGTCAAAGCACAAGAACAAAATAAATTCTTGCAGGTTCCTTCATATTACTTCTAAATCCTATATTTCACATTTCGGCATCCCAATGCCTGTATAGAGATCAAAGAACATACACAAACAGATAAACTTGCATTTCCAATAGCAGCAATAAAAAAACAAGTAAAGTACCAACAAAATCAAAACCCTAACCCTAGTAGATAGATCAGAGAGTAAATCTTACTTGAGCCGCCTTGTAAGCAGAAAGCGTATTCTCAGCAGCTTCCTTCCTCTCAGATCCAGATTTGAACTCGGCCAGGTAGCGATAGTAATCTCCCTTCATCTTCAAGTAGAACACCTTGGAGTCACCGCTGGAAGCCAGTCCGATGAGCTTGGAATCGAGGAGCTTGAGGATTCCATCGCAGATCGAGGAGAGCTCTGACTCGATCTTCGATCTGTAGGTCTGGATCGTGGCGACGTGGCTTTCGTTACCGCGGCTCTCCTCCTTCTGCTCGATGGAGGAAATGATCCGCCACGAAGCGCGGCGGGCGCCGATCACGTTCTTGTAGGCGACGGAGAGGAGGTTGCGCTCCTCGATGGTCAGCTCATCGGTGGTGTCGACGGCGGCGACGACTTTTTCCATGAACTCAACCATCTCCTCGTAGCGTTCGGCTTGCTCGGCGAGCTTTGCCTTGTAGATGTTCTCTTCGCGGGAGGCCATTGGTGCTGGAGAGAGATGGAGGTTTGTTTGAGAGAGAGGAAGAGAGATTGAGAGATAATGGTTTCGAGAGAGCTTGAGTTTGTGATATAGAGGAAAGGGGGAGACCAGTTGCAAGTTGCAATTTGAAAGAGTATGGCCTTTTCTTTTTCTTTTTTCTTTTTTCTTTTTTTCCAGTCAACAAAGAGCTTGTGAAGGGTACTTTCATGTACTGAAGGAGCACCACGTGTATACTCATGACCAATGAGAGGACGGCATCGATTAGGGTCTCTCTTTTTTCAGTCTTCAGTTCTGCCTACCCCAAACTGGCCCATGAAAACAACAAATTTAGGACCGCAACTCCGACGGGTTGGACGGGTTGTAACCCCTTTCCTAGCCCGAGCCCAAGTTCGGTCGATGCTGCCCAAGCCCAGCTCAGTCCGAGTTAGAGGCACGCCAGCCCGTTCGAGCCCAAATTTGTACTATTCAATTCAGGTACGAGCTGAATTCGAAACAATACATTAAATTTAATACATTTTTAAATCACAAAAGAATAATAAATTGTTGGTGAAAAAACAAACCAGTTAGTTCAAGAAGAAAACAATGATCGAAACATCGCAATTAATAAAAAAAAAAAAGTAGTAAGTTCATGCTTGACATGCTACATAATTCTCTCGAAACATAATATTTATAGGTAATGGTCATGCAAATCGGACAATTTGGGTTAGCCCCTCGTTTAATATTTGTGCACATTCCCGACGCTAATTGCAATTCGGGCCAAGAAATTTTGTCCAAACGTGTCCACATTACCAAAACTACGTGCCCAGGCCCTATTTTAGTTTGGGCTGGGCTCGGGTTGGTCCTGTTCAACCCGCCCAAGTTGCACCACCCAAGTTCCATAGCCATAACAGATCTCCAACCAACGGGTCTGAACCAATTACCCATTGAGATTCACAGTTCTGAATCCTCCAAATTCCGATAAGAGTTAGGGTAAAGTGATTCTCTCCCTCTCAACATAATATACACAGACTTATCTGCAAAAAAATGGGCACGAGAACCCATGTAACTAAGGGGGTATTGTTGTATTTAACCAACTAACAGATAAACTAACATCGCTGCTAATCTTTAGCGAAACTTTACTTATTTAACAAAAAGCTATAAAATGACGTCATCCCATTAACGCTGCTTCCACATTTAAATTGTAACGTTCCACCCGATCCAGCGGTTCCTGATATTCTGCTGCTTCTAATCGCGCAGTAGCTGCTTGATATCAAACTATTGTTCCTTTGGTCAAGATTTACCAAATGAAAAACAACGTTGTCACTTTCCATTGCGGATTTCTAGCTCCATATCTTGACAATACATCCCCCATTGCCACAACCGTGTCCTCAAGGTTAGAAATCCGGGAACCTTGCATGAAATGAGGACCATTCTTCCCAAGTTGCATAAGAAGGCAAGGAGCTAGTCCATTTTACCAGAACCTGGTTGACACCACTGTTAAGCCTCTTAATCATCATCATATCCAATATAGCCACTGGTTGCACCAACATCTACCCTTCAGGGCCAACCAAGGGTAAGGTAGGGGAGAGTAAATTGGAGAAGTAGTTGCACTTTGTACGCAATCTTACCAATTCTTTCCTACACCAAATAGGGACCATAGAATCTAGCGGCTAGCTTCATGTTTCTCCTTAGGGCCAATGGTGCATGTCTATATGGCTGCAGTCTAAGTACACCCGATCACCCACCTGGAAATTCCTTTCACTTCTATGCTTATTTGCATAAAACTTCATCCTAATTTGAGCTTGAGTCAAATTATCATGTAGCTAAACCAGTCATGCTCTGTCATTAAGAAATGTATCCTCTTCTATAATGTGAGTGCTGGTAGGCTGATGAAGAAAAAATCGGGAGGTGTGTAGCCATGCAAGGCCTGAAAGGGTGTAGGTTAGTGTGATGGTGAGTGTTGTCCCACCACTCAACCATAGCCGACACGATTTCTTACGTGTACACGCAAGTGCACAGTTGATGTAATAAAGAATGAGTATTGAAACTCAGGTTTTCTAACCCACATGGATAATCTCGAGATTATTTAACTGGATGATTAATTTAGAGACTAAATAATCGGAGGAATATTTGTTGATTTAAGAGAGTCGTCTCCCCAAAATAAGCGACTGAAATGAAATAAACAAACTAAAATAATATTTTTATTTTTTTCTGATTAATACGAATATGGAAAGAAGAACAACTTGATAATTCAGGGTCCCTTAGGGCACTTGGACGAATTCGGACTAAGAGTAAAAACACTCTATGCATGATCAATTCTACGTAACAGTTTACTTCGGGTCCTGTCAGTCCACCTCCGTCTACCGTTCCGTTCTAGTTAGCTACCAACTTCCGTTCACGGGGTCCTGTCGATCCACCGATTTCACTCAATCCTAACTAAGTCCAACCGAATCTACCCACAATTGGTCACTCAAGTCTCTATCGCATGTCGGCCTCAAGAAACTACAAGAATGTCAACACGTTCTTCACGAATCTAAACTTTGATCACTGTCCCCGCATCAATTTAGATAGCTAGCACAAGTTTGTGATCAATCTAATCATACTAAGAATTAAGAACAAGAACGTATCAAAGTACCAAATCAGACTTAGAATTAAGTTTCAAGAAACGTGAAATAAATCCATAATGTGGAAAATAATTCTAAGAGAAAAACCCTAAGTTCTCTCCATGAATTATCTAGGCAAGTAAATTTTAACTAGACATAAATACATTTAGCATAATAGTAATCTCCATGATCATACAAACGAATGAGAAAGAGAAGAATTCAAATGATAAAATCTTCAAGTCTTGATGATGCTCCTCCTCCAATCCTCCTCTCTCACGTTTTTCTTCCTCCAAGTACGTGAATGATACTTCTCCCGTTCCCCAAGGTCAGTTAGTACGTAATTTCTCATCACTTCTTTCCCAAAAGCTCTTCAAAATTGAATTAGAACCCCAATTTATGTGTGCTTGTGGGAGGACTGGT
Source organism: Linanthus parryae (assembly GCA_023055425.1). Taxonomy (NCBI): domain Eukaryota; kingdom Viridiplantae; phylum Streptophyta; class Magnoliopsida; order Ericales; family Polemoniaceae; genus Linanthus; species Linanthus parryae. The sequence continues at coordinate 95,110,472 of JALGPY010000001.1, forward strand.
CTCACGGCCAACAGAGGCTTGCATTTGTTGATTTCCTTAAAAAATCTAAAGATTACTAGTCTCACGACTAGTAAACTGATCTTAAGAGCAGTCTGGTAAGTTGCAACTCTTTTTCTTCGATTCCTTGTCTTTTCCTCAATCGAATTCAACTTCAACATGTTCTTGAGCATTCTCGTCCTTCCGAAGTTCATTTCACCTCCCATGCACATTCTCGAGTCCTCGGTTCCTGCAATGCACAACACAAAACCAACACCGGATGATAAAATGTGACAATAAAAGATCGAAATTACACAAAGAATGTCCGGATTACACATTCATGCTCAACGCTTGAACATGTTATCTTTCTCTCAATTTGGCCATAAACTCATACGGATGCATTGTAAATCACACAAAACGGTAGCGAATCTCATATGAATATAACTCCTTATCTAGATTTATTAAATACCCCCACACTTACCATTTGTGAGTCCCGATCAACGATTCAAAACCGCCAAAACATCCCCGACTACATCACCCATTCCAAGATACCGACTCAAGACATTGCATACTATTTGAGACCCCGTTTCATACAAATCTTCACTAGCCGAATCATTAAAAAAATACGACTCAATAATGTAACAAGATGATGCGAATGCAAGCTACGACTCGATCCTACATAACACATATTTACACACACACACAAACAAACTAAATTTCTCTTTTTGGTTGAGACCGGGAAGTCTCGATAAGCGAACCGGTAAGTCATCAGGCTCTCACATTCCCTTCGAAAAGTCTACAAACTCAATGATCGGAAGAGTTCGCGGCCATTTTCGGTAGACAGAACAAGCACGAGCACTTAATAACCTGCTTTTGCACTCTCATCAAACATATTCCTAGCACTTACCATCCGAGCTATTTATCCACGGGTTCAATCTGCTGGCGGCTTAGGACGGGTGGGTTAGGCTATTTAGAAGGGTAGTCCTAGACGTCATGGTATCCTTGAAGGGAAAATTCGACGAGATTTGTCCCGGACCACGTCATTTATGTACAGAATTAATCATAGGCATTCAAAAAATTATTTTGGTAAGTAAACTTGCGGAATAAAAACTTACCACAGTCCATCCGGACTGGTACGATGCCAATCCCAAAGCTTTGACCAGCTAATGACGAATCTCTGTTCGGAATCTGACACTGGGACCAGTTTCATTGCGTCTGTCTCGTCGAGATACTTGATTTTCATATATGACTCGTCTTCATCCGACATCTGTAGCTCTGATTATGCTCCGAAGATCGAACTCAGATCCTTCTGAAAATCAACTGCGCACCGTTTCTTCTTATCCCTTCGATTTTTCGAGATCTTAAAATGTCTTGCATTACTAAAAACGATCCGAGATCGTTATCCTGGCTAAAACACACAAAAACCGAATCTGGTATGTCTAGAAGCCTTCCGACGTATGATCCAAGCTACTATTCAAGTTCCGGTGATTCGGACTTGAAAAGCTCATGAACGCACATATGGGTTTTTCTCTCTTGTGTGGAAAACATGTATGAACCATCGTCCTTACTTATGAATTATGATGGACTATTTACAGAGACTTATTACTAACCCTAATATTAGGAGTACCCATAATTGCACATAAGTCCCTTGTAGAAAAACTTTGTATAGCAAGTCCCTACCTACAAACTTTAGTGTAGCTTGCAATTAAGTCCTAATCATATGGTTTAGTAATACCCATCAACTATAAAATACCAAACATTATCTTAATTTACATTCCACACACTTGAGACTCGAAAACACTTGTGAATCAGATGATCACGCTTATGTTGGACTACGTCGGGGACCTCTGGAGAAAATAAATGAATCGGCTCCCAATAATATATTTGAACTCATAATTCAACCTGAATTAAATTCAAAACTAATTATTAATTATAGTTTACTCCACCATAAAACTATAATTGCACTCCGACATTTATTCTCTTCATTATGTATGAGCTCCTGTTATTAATATTAGGTAACTCCCCACGTTAAGATTACAGATACCCGTTATTGTCAATCTTCTCTTACTGAAAATTTTAATCTCATCAACATCTTATGTATTCCCTAATCAAAACCACTCAACCTTTATTCGTTATGTCTGGTTACAAATAACCAGCTGGCCACATAACGAAACCTAGTGAGCTCCTAGGAGGGTACATCATTCTCATACGAGACGTTGATTCCATGATTCATTTAGCTTTCACCAAATCATAACAATTATTATCCAATATACCAGGATTGTTGATCCGCATTTGAATCTCACTCAAAATATCAAAATAATGATTAACCAAGATTTGTGTTCACGTAAACAATCATATATTAAGTGTTTCCAATATTATCAATAACAATGAAATATTATATTATCTCACTTCGGTCAGTCTGAGATAATTTATTTCATATGGCGGTCATATTCAACATACACAAAGTATGCTAGTGTAACAAGTTGAAACTATATCGTTTCCTTGACCGAGATGTGTCACTATAATGTTACACTGCAGTCTTTCCGATGGTTTGTCTAAAATTATCTAGATTGTGAACCCTTACTTATATTCCATAAATAACTGAAAATCAATCTCGTGCATGCCCGAACTCGTCTGCATGCCCGATTGTCTCAGATAGAGAACATTGGACATTGTAATGCATATTTATATAGAAAATAATAAATAACATTTGCATACTCACGTGTTTGCTAAATTAAGATGCGGACAGTAATCAATTAAGAATTATTAATTCAACCATTAATATGGATTTGTGAATACAATTCCCAACAATACTCACATAACCAGTTTCTCACACTGCCTCACCAAAATCTCACTAACCCCACTGAATCTCACCTACTCTGCCCCTCATTCCCTCAATCCCGGTGCAACGCCATTCTCGCGGCCACAAATGTAGAAGAATGTGAAAATGAATAATCTGCTACTCTCCTCGGTCCCTTGTGAAATTCAGAACATGCTCCTTTATTTCCCTTTCGCTTTCCCCTCTCTCTTTTATTTTCCATTTTTTCTTTTTTTGTTCACTTCCCAACAATACTCAACGCGTGGAGCTACAATATAATAATAATGACACCCCACACTCGATGTAAACCAATCCCGAAACCCGGTAGTTAAAATGAAGTGTGCTTTTCCAACCAAGCTTCCACATCACCTAAGATATAGAGAATAATCACGAAAAACAAGGAAGTCCTCCTATACTCAATCAACCCCTCCCCATAATGTGCAGAAAGAATGTCATGCACTACGACACTCCACCTGTGAGCGTGATGTATGAACACGACTCACTGCCATACCGAAGTATTTGGCTGTCTCTAACTTACCCTCACATCCCCACGTAAAACGAAACATGTACGAGTATCCACAACTAATATATATTCAACACACCCTCATCAAACCTCCCGAACTCGACTCCCTCTATCATGACGCAAAGGAAATGACCATTCTAACAAGTGAGGACAACCGCAATGAAAGACTTCCTAGGTTAGAGGCTGTGAATAAAAGGGGTAAACGGATCAACGGGGGGTAACTAGTGGACCTACAAGTTAGAGACGGTACCAGTGGATCCCCTAGAAAGCATCACTCGCACAGCTGTTCCGTTTCCACTACGAGGAGGGCTGAAGAATGCCTAAGTGACGACGGTGTAGCACTAGTCGGATATTTAAGTCTGAGAGACAGTTACTTTCATTTCTAGTGTGCATTCGCTCTATAAGTCTCCCTACTCCAGATTCACATTTCAACTGCCTCACCTCGTATCTTCATACTCCTAGGGAATCTATAATTTTTAAAATTTTCAAGTGTGCATTTGCTCTATAAGCCCTCGCCAAGTTCAACTCACTTTGGTCGCCCTTTCTTTAAAAAAATCATTTTTTTTCATTTTTTTTGGATTTTTCAACTTTTTTATTTTGTTTATTTGAGAAAATTCCCAACTCTATATGTACGCCTGAATCGAACAAATACTCAAAACGGACTCAACATGGCAGGTGGACTCAATTAAATAAACGGGCACGAATGAATACACAAGTATATACGCAACTAACCACATCACAATACGACACTAACAATCTATATGTGACAGTTTATGCATACAGACATGGCTGGCAAATATAAACCCCCACACTTAATCGTTTCGTTGTCCTCAACGAATATATATATATATATATATATATATATATATATATATATATATATATATATATATATATACATATATATATATTATGTAAAGACGACTCTGCGCTTAAGTGCGTATGCGGTGGATCTACTTAAAATTAACGAACAAGAGACAGAGATACTCACAACCACCCGCTTACTGACTGAGCTCTCTCGAGTAATCCCCAGGCCACTCTGTATGACAATGCACCCCATAATGTCATGTGTTCCTTCGCACACCGGGGTTGACTGCTCATGATGCGAACTATGCGCACGAAAAATCCCCAACTCCCTCACGAGTCCCCATGCGGGTCAAATGTGATATGGCACACCGGGGTAGATTCTTCGCAACACATCACTTGAAAACACTAGATAAATCATCAGTATCTCTCTCTCTCACCTCTCACAGAAATTATATGGAGAGAAATATATTAAATTACAACGAGCGCTTGTAATTTAAGGTCGACGGCCCGACCTAGTTATGTCACCCACTTCACGAGGGTGGTATGGTACATTGTGCCGCTTTCATTTTGGCTTTCCTGTGCTGCATATGGAGTATTGCTACATGTGCTTGCACAAATGATGGCTTGTTCTTATCTCAATAATCCGGTGGATCTTGTGACAACTCTGGAAGTTCGCACTTGATCGGAACAGAAAAGGGACCCCTAGCTGAAACTCCCACGAGTATTGGGGCATTGTTTTGAAGACCTTGAGTGTCTCCATGTCATCATTAACCCTCATAATTAATTCCACATTCTCTACATAGATGAGAGGGAGACTAGTAGCTAAAAACAACCTACCCAGAATTAGATGAACATCACCTACTGGCATATCCAATATAACAAAATCAACCGGAATGATCAGACTTCCACCCTCACACAACTTGTACCATCCCACAGGCTTTCTTGGATGATTTAACTGCAAACAGAAAAGTGATCCAGCTTTTGCGATGCTCCCCCACACCTAGCTTCTTGAATACCGAAAGCGGCATCAAATTCACGCTCGCCCCAAGATCACATAGAGCCTTTCCAGTGTAAGCGCCACCCAACTTAATTCAATGATAAAGCACATGGATCCTTCCTCTTCTTAGGCAGCCCATGAAAAACACATGAACCGACTTGTTCGTTTAAATTCACTCTCTGGAACTCATCCACTGCTTTCATCCCAAAAATAGCATCTTTAATAAGCCGAGCATATTTAGACATCCTTTGAAGATCCTCAATCAATGGAATATTAATATGCGGTTTCGAACATATATTCAGAAAGTGCCTGTATTCCTCACAATCATCCTTCTAATTCCTAGTACGCAATCGGAATGGAAGTTTCGAAGAAGAAGAATATGGTAGTGATACATCAGTGGATTTCTCTGCATCATCCTAAGCCATGTCCTTTGATTGGGGGATCACGACAGGAGTCTTCTCAAAATCGAAAACTTCATGTTCCTTTGCCTTGGATATCGTATCTCTGGCATGACACGGATATGATGGATCCTTAAGTGCAATACCACTTCGAGTTGTGATGGCTTGAAATTTATCCTCAGGGGTATAAAAAAATTTCTTGGTTCACTTTGTTCAATTTTCTCTTTCACATTTTTTGATTTCTGCTTGAGCCACCTGAAGTGAAATTGCAGCACAACTGACCTGTGTGGTAATGGCCATCACGTTCTGAACCATCATCATCATCATCATCATCATCATCATCATCATCATCATCATCATCATCATCATCATCATCATCATCATCATCATCATCATCATCATCATCGTCATTTCCTTCATCTCGGTCCACTCTGAAGGTGGTACTGGCTGCTGCTGATGCATCTCTGGATCATTTATCTTGTGCACTACCTCCAATGAATTTACCCGAACTATGCCATAAGCCATCTTTTCATCTTGTACCAGTTCCCTTTGCTTGTACCGGTCACCAAAGCTTTCTTCTTTCTTAATCAAGAATCTCATCAGTTTGTATGTACCCTCTGAATCACAATTAAACAAGAAATTGCCCCCAGCTTCTCTATCCATCTTATCTCTAGTGAGCTTTCCAAGTGCATCATAGAAGACCTGAATTATCAGTACTTTATCAATTCCATGGATGGGACACTTACGTAGCAAACGATTCAAGCACTCCCATACTTTGAAAAGTGATTCGTTATGATTTTGCTTGAACGTCCAAATCTCATTCTGCAGCTGGATCACACGTGACATATGATAGAACTTACTCATAAATTGGGCAATGCATTATTTCCATGTTTTGATTCATCTGGATGGAATAGAGTCCAGCCAATCCACAACATCTCCCTTGATACAATGAGGAAAGAGCATCATTTTTAATGCTTCAGAAGTAACCCAACTATGGCAGATTAACTCACAGTGGTCCTGAAATCTGCCGATGAATGCATGAGGGTGATCCTCATCTGCACTAGCAAAGGTGCAATGATCCTGTATGAATTGAACTGTGGTCGGCTTAAGGTAGAAAATTTCTGCCTGAATCAGTGGAACCACAATCGTCGGCTCACTTCCTTTGATATTAGCCTCAAATGCCTGGATTATTACTTTCCCAGATCGGTTATACGCCATTGAGGAAGGGTGCGGTCTAGATGTTGTCGCTAGTGCTTTCTCTATGGCTGCAGCCACCATGGCTTGCAGCTGTTCTATTGTGAGGCTAATTAGCCCCTGGCCTTCCGCCATCGCTACCTGAGAGAACAACACTAGCACACCCGTGAGGTAAACCGATAATAATAAAAAGAAAAATAAAATAAAACTCTAAACCAATTTCTAATTAAACAACCTACCAATGTCCCCGCCAACAGCGCCAAAAACTTAACACGATTTCTTACGTGTATACGCAAGTACGCGGTCTAAGTAATAAAGAATGAGTATTGAAACTCAGATTGTCGAACCCACAGGGACGATCTTGAGATTAATTAACTAGACGATTAATTTAGAGAATCAGTAATCGGAGGAATATTTGTTGATTTAAGAAAGTTTTCGCCCCCCAAACAAGAGATTGAAATAAAATAAACAAACTAAAATAAGTTTTTTGTTATTTTTTGATTTATACGAATATGAAGAGAAGAACAACTAGATAATTTAGGGTCCCTTAGGGCACTTAGACGAATCTGAAATATGTTTTACAATACTCTATGCATGATCAATTGAACCGGGTAATGGCTTTCACAATCTTCTGTTGATCTCATGTGATTCTACATAACAGTTTACTTTGGGTCCTATCGGTCCACCTCTGTCTATCGTTCTATTCTAGTCAGCTAGCAATTCCTGCTCACCGGGTCCTGTCGGCCCACCGATTTCACTCGGTCCTAACTAAGTCCAACCGAATCTGCCCAGAATTGGTCACTCAAGTCTCAAACTCATGTCGGTCTCAAGAAACTACAAGAATGTCAACACATTCATCACGAATCTAAGCTTTGATAATTGTCGCGCATCAATTTAGATAACTAGCACAAGTTGGCGATCAGTCTAATCATACTAAGAGTTAAGAACAAGAACGTATCAATGAATCAAATCAAACATAGAATTAAGTTTCAAGAAACGTGAAATAAATCCATAAATCCAGAAAATAAGTCTAAGAGAATAACCCTAAGTTCTCCATGAATCATCTAGCCAAGAAAAGTTTAGCTAGACACATATATGTTTAGCAGAATAGTAATCTCCATGATCATACAAAAGAGTGAGAAAGACAAGAAATCAAACGAAAAAATCTTCAAGTCTTTGATGATTCTACACCTCCAATCCTCCCCTCTCACGTTGTTCTTCCTCCAAGTAAGTGAGTGATCCTTCTCCCGTGCCCCGGGGTCAGTTAGTACGTAATTTCCCATCACTTCATTTCCAAGAGTTCTTCAAAATTTCATTAGAACCCCAACTTTTGTAATGGTGGGAGGACTGGTCTCACGACCAGTTGGACTGGTCTCAAGACCAGTAGAAGCTTGCATCTGTTGATTTTCTTCCAAATTCTAAGTATAACTGGTCTCATGAACAATAAACTAATCTTAAGATCATTCTGGTAAACTACAGCTCGTTTTCTTTGATTCCTTGGTCTTTTCCTCAACTGACTTCAAGTTCAACATGTTCTTGAGCCTTCGCGTCCTTCTGAAGTTCATTCCACCTCCCATGCACATTGCCGAGCCTCTGGTTCCTGCAATGCACAACACAAAAAAAAACACTGAATGGTCAAATGTGACAATAAAAGCCCAAAATTACATAAGTAATGCCCGGATTACACATTCATGCTCAAACGCTCAAACGTGATATCTTTCTCTCAGTTTGGCCATAACTCATACAAATGCATCGTTAAGTCACGCAAAACGATAGCGAAGATCATATGAATATAAATCCTATAAATGGAGTTACCAATAGCAAACCATTTTGACCACTTCAAATCAAGACATTCAACAAATATCCACCTTGACTTGAGTTCTTTAGTAAACAACAACTGCTCCTCTTATTGTAAACAAAGCTACATCTCCTCCGCATCCGATGTCTCTCGTCACAGAATGGACCCCCTAACGAATTGGACTATCCCCCAAGTGCCTCACTGGCTCAAATTATTGGTTAAATTCCATACAATGGTGGAAATTGCTCTCCTGGACAGGCTACATGAACATACTCGCGGGGTTTTCAACTATTCCCACCTTCTTTACCTTGATCCTGCTGTCGTTTCTCAAAAAATGGTACCTGATGCCGATGTGCTTTAATATTTCATGATCAACCTGATCCTTAGTCAAGTAAGTCGCGCTCAAGCTATCACAGTGGACTAACGCTTGATCTTGAAGTAGGCCTCGATCATTGACCATTACTTTAAGTCAAATTCCCTCATTCGCTGCTTATGTCAAAGCCATGTACTCCGCTTCCGTGGTAGGTAAAGTCACATTCGGCTATAGCGTGGCCTTCCAGCTCACAACAGAATCTCCCAGAGTGGATACTAAGCTAGTCATTAATCTTCTACTGTCAACATCATCTGCATAGTTTGAATCCTAGAACCCAAAAACTAAGATATACTGATTGGCCCGTAGCATATTCCAATGTCAGACGTACCCTTAAGGTACCTGACTATGTGCTTCACCGCCTGCCAATCCTCCTTACTTGGTTGAACCATGAAAGGACTCACCATGCTAACATCAAATGCTATATCCGATCAAGTGCATACCATATCATACATCATGCTTCCAACTACACTAGCATATGGAACCTTAGACATCTACTTATACTCCTCCCTAGTCTGAATGGTGTATGTTGATGAATTGAAATTGTATGTTTTAGTAGGTTAATGAGTCCCTCATAACTTTCTTATATGTATGTGATAACTCCTTAACAATAGGTATCCTATGTATACTTTACATTGTTATTTGTGTGCTTTTCAGTGCAAAGTGATGAATTCCATGCTTATTTGAAGAGAAAATGTGTTTTAGATGTTTTAGAGCTTAAACGTACAATCTGGGAGTTTCTTATTGGTTTTGAGTATGATTTTGATAAATATCACGGTTCATCTTCGCGGTAGTGTTTGTGTTATTGTTTGACAGGAATTAAGCAAGCAAAAAGAAAGTGGAGAGAAGAAACGAGCTTCGAAAGTCAAGAGGAAGCAAAGTTAGAAGACCAAAAGTGACCTACCTTTACTATTTGAATGATATCTTGAGTTTAAAAGTTTTGCTTTAGTCAGACAAGTGGAAAATGAAAGTAGACTCAAAGGTCTTTCCAATAGTAGGTCACAGAGCTTAATCAAAGGACGGACGAGAAAGTTATGGTCCGGCGAAGACGATGCAAAAACGATGAAAAGCTGGTAAAGTTGTAGTGGACCAGTATGCACTCTTCGGGCGGTATCTGAAGTTACAAATGTGAATTTTGAAGCAAGGCCTACTCCATTAAAAACTAGATATTAAGATCTTTCCAACGATATAAGAGAGGCCCAAACCGGAGTTCGGATGAGGGGGAAAAGGCCCACGCAAGATCAGCTTATGAATTATGTCCGAGAATTGCAAACTAGAGGAGCTGAACTGCAAATTCGGGAAAACTACATAGAAAATCGAGCCTAGGCCTACTTAGCACCACTGTTAGACCTAGAAGGAGAGTAGAGGCTGTGAGAGACGCAGAGCACAAGGTTAGAGACAAGAGTTGGAGCTAGAGTTTGTCGTGGAAGAGAGGATTCTACTTTTTGGTCTCTTTTCTCTATCTTTTCATTGTTTTTAATCATGATCAACATAAACTTTATCGTGTTGATCCTGAATCTCAGTAGCTAAGTTAAGTATCACGATTTCTCAATGGTAGCTAGGGTTTGAAGCCGTTTTGGCGAATTATGAATTTGATTCACGTATTGCTTAAACTTAATTGATGATGAATGTTTATGCCATGCTTGATTTATGTACTTCATACTATCGTTTGTATTGTTTGACGTCACAATAGGATGATCATAGGTAGAGGATGTTAGAGGAATCAATATTCACTACCCGGAAACTCGAATCGCGCACTAGCTGTATCTAGGGTTGAGGAATCTTGTCAGTTGGCTACGAAATAAGTGTAGATCACACGAACTTAACGCGTATTTAAACTTGAGTAGGCTATAGGGATCATGTACGACGGTTTAAGTACAATATTTGGTTGAGAAATCTTCAAAGTAATTGTGCTCGTTTTGCTAAATAGAACGCATTCATGTTACTTGAACATAAATCCTAAGTGGTGTGAATTCCCTAGTGAATTCGTAAAGATATCCTGGCTTCTCCACATTATAAGTAACTCAGTAAACTATTAGCGTTAATCGTGTGATCATTCAAACGGTTAAATTATTAGTTGTCCTTCAATTTACGTCGAAGTAGTAAAACACAAACAACATGATTTGCCCACACAAGCTTAAGAACTATTAACTAATTTACAAGAAGTCCTCGGGGTTCGACAAACCCAGTCTTACCAGAATTATTACTACACTGACAGCTGTGCACTTGCAGTTGAAACGTGTCAACTTTTAGGCGTCGTTGCAGGGGACTTCGGTTGAATTGATTAGAATTATTAACTTTAGGGATTTCATTTTTTGTATTTATTTATTTATTTGTTAATCTCACATGCTTCCTAGTTAATAACTTCACAGACATATTGGTGATCATGTGGGGGAAGAATTGTTATGGGCAATCTCCAAGACTCGCCATACGCATATGGAGATATGTACACTCCGTACGCCTATTCAGATCGTATCAAGTGTGGGGGTGGTTTATCTGTTTGCTAGCCAAGTTGCATAACCTGTTACATGTAGGATGTTTAGATCGTATTGTGAGTTAGTGTTGTGTTTTTTTGGTTAAGTTCTTAATTATGTTTTCGTATTGTGTAGAGTATTTCACATACTGTTTTCACTTTTACATAATTGAATATACCCACCGAAAGAGTTAGTTTTGTAGTGTTAAATTTGTTTTTCCGAGTCTAAGCCTTGCATGTAGAGTTAGGAACTTGATAACTCTCTGTTAGGAGTTATTATGATACTTTTCTTATCACTTGCATTAGGCTTAATTAACATAATTTATATGATATATGGGCACAAATATGTGAAATTGATGATTTATAAGCCTTAGAGTGAAAAAGTGTAGTTTCTAGCTTATTCTTGCATGTTTTCTCTCATATTTGCGAAGATAATTGCACGGGTTGTTTAGTGTTGTGTAACTCAGGTAAAATAGGTGCAATGGGGATTATGAGAGGCTTGGATATGCTTGGAATGGAGGTAGATGAAGAGGAGAAAAGAAGATGCAAAAAGGAAGCAAAGTTGGAAAAGTCACTCGTGACCAGCCTTCACTATTTTCGATGCTCAGGAAAATCTACAATGATTTTTGAAGCAAGGCCTGACCAGTGGAAAGTAGACATCAATAGCTTCCCAATGATACATGGTAGGCCCAAATACGAGTCTAGATGAGGGAGATATGGCCCACGCAAGATCAGCTTACAATTCTGTCCGAGAATGACAAACTGGAGGGGCTGAAATGCAATGTCGGCCAAGTTACATTAAAAACTCGCCCCAGCTTGTAAAAATCGAGAGAGAAAGCCTAGAGAGACTCCATAGACGCACGGGACACCATTGGAGAGCAGCTTGGAGCTTGGGGATTGCACGGATTCGTCTACTCTTCGGCGATTTCACCGTTTGATCACTTTTCTCCTTCTCTTTCATTATCTATGGAGAAACTCTTGTATCTTTCATCTATTATGAGTAGCTAGATTCTTTCCTAGGCTCTATAGAGAGCCTAGGGTTATGTTAGATTCATCTTTTCCGGAATATTGAGATTGATAGATGTTTTGGATTCATGATTGTGACGATTCTTCAACTCTTTTGGTGTATTGTTGAATTAGGGTTATTGACACTTGTTTTGGGGTGGCAAACTCTTAAACCAACAAACATTCCTCCCAGTTACTTTAACTCTAAATTAAGATTTTAACTAAATACTCTCGTGATTTTCCTCGTGGATCGACAACTCGGGGTTGAAATATTATCCTATATTACTTAAACCGTGCACTTGCGGTAACACGCTAGTAATTCGTGTCAAGTTTTCGGCGCCGTTTCCGGGGACAACGGTAGATTGTTTAGTTAGAAATTAGTTTGGAGTTTTTATTTTATTTTTATTTTTGTTAATATCTGTTTATCACACGGGTGTGCTAGTGTTGTCTTCTCAGGTAGCTATGGCGGAAGGCCAAGGGTAGATTAGCCTCACGATGGAGCAACTACAAGCTATGGTGGCTGCAGCCGTAGAGAAAGCACTAGCGGAAACATCTAGACCGCAGCCGAACACAATGTCGTACAACCATTCTGGAAAAGCAATAATCCATGCATTTGAGGGGGATCTTAAAGGAAGGGAGCCAGCAATTGTGGTGCCACAAATTCAGGCCGAGAGCTTCTGCCTAAAGCTAAGCACCATCCAATTTGCTCAGGAACAGTGCACCTTTGCTGGTACATATGAGGAAGACCCACATGGATTTATTGGGAGATTTCAGAGCCATTGTTGGCTAATTTGCTATAGTGGGGTCACTTCTGAAGCAATTAAGCTGATGCTCCTCCCTCATTGTCTCAAGGGAGCTGCTGTGTATTAGCTAGATTTGTTGCCATCCAACTCAATGAATACGTGGGAAGAGTGTGCCTCCTTGTTCATGGGTAATTTTTTTCCCTTCTCACGCATGATTCAGCTGCAGAACGAGATTTGGTCATTCAGACAAAAGCAACATGAATCTATGGTCAAAGCATGGGAGCGTCTCAACTGCTTGCTACGCAAATGCCCCAACCATGGAATTTCCAAAGCCTATATCATCCAGATCTTTTATGATGCACTTGGAAACCTTGACAGAGACAAGATCGACAGAGAAGCTGGGGGAAATTTCTTGTTCAAATGCGATGAGGAGGGTGCATATGAGCTGATGAGACGAGTGGTTGAGCAAGATGACAGATTGGATTATGATTACCAGCAGCAAGAACTCATGGAGCATAGCTCAATGGCTTATGGCACCGTTCAGGTGAATGCGGTGGAGGCAGTGCATGAAGCAAATGTTGCAGAGTTACGTCAGCAACAACAAGAATTAGCTTTAGAGTTGGCTGAGCTGAGAGGAGTGATGAAAGTGATGGGCCAACACGTGATGACCATGATTGCAAAGAGCACTGATTTTGCAGTTGCACTCCGGGAAGCTCTAACAGAAGTTAAGGATCTTAAGCAGCAACTCGAAAACAGAACACTTGAACACACTGTTATTGCATCTGAGGAACATGTTCAGGCCATCACCACTCGCAGTGGTAGAGCACTCAAAGTCCCTCCATATCCTACTCATGCCAGAGCGATAGCATCCAAGGCAAAGGAGCATGAAGTCTTCGATTATGAGAAGACTCCCATCATGGTCCCCCAATCAAAGGGCATGACTCAGCAGGACGAAGAGGATTCCACTGAGGTATTAATTTAATCTCCTCCTTCTTCTTTAAGAACTTCCATATCTGTTGCGTACTAGGAAGAAGAAGGATGATTCTAAGGAGTACAGGAGCTTTCTTAATGTATTTTAGAAAATGTATATTAATATTCCCTTGATTGAGGCACTTCAAAAGATGCCTAAGTATTCTCGGTTTATTAAGGATGCAGTCCTTGGTAAGAAAGCAGTGGATGAATTTCAGGGAGTGAACTTAAATGAGCATGTTAGTTCATGTGTTTTGCATGGGATACCTAAGAAAAAGAAGGATTCGGGTAGTTTTGTCATTGAAGCTACGTTGGGTGTTGCCTACACTGGGAGAGCTCTCTGCGATTTAGGAGCAAGCGTGAATCTGATGCCTCTTTCAGTATTCAAAAAGTTAAGTGTGGGGGGAGCCTCAGAAAACCTGGATCACTCTTCATTTTGCAGAAAAATCATCCAAGAGAGCCCGTGGGATGATACAATATGTACTTGTGAGGGTTGGAAGCCTGATCATGCCAGCTGACTTTGTCATATTGGACATGCCAGCTGGTGATGTGCCTATAAATCTAGGTAGGCCGTTTTTAGTAACTGGGCGTACTCTCATTGATGTGGAGAATGGAGTGCTGATTATGAGGGTACATGAGGACATGGAGACTTTTCGGGTCTTCAAACCGACGCCCCAACACTCATGGGAGTATCAGCCAGGGGTACCTTTTCCCGTGCAAGTAAAGAGCAAACTTCCTGATTTATCGCAAGGGGATCCACCTGACTACCTACTGGGAAAGGAACAAGCCATCAGCTGTGCAAGCACATGAAGCAGTTCTTCAAATTTAGCACAGGAAAGCTAAGTTGGAAGTGGCACAATGTGCCAGACCACCCTCGTGAGGTGGCAGAGGTAACTGGGTCGGGCCGTCGACCTTAAATTACAAGCGCTTCTTGGGAGGCAACCCAATGTAGAGTAGGATATTTGTTATTTTATTTTTGTATTTAGTTCTCCATACTTGATCTTGAGGGGTGAGAGAGATTCGTTTAAAATTTCCAATGAGTGTGCAGGACACAGGTACCAAAGATTACTCCGATTTCCCCTTCTTGATGCGTGTGCATGACTTTGCACACGAAACGAGGCACAACGAGAAATTTGACAATAGGAGCTTGAAAGAGAGGCTACTTGAGGTCGAGGAGTAGCTATGCATTAATTGAGTATATTGGCAGCTAGTTTTGGCCCGGATTCGCACGCACCGGAATCCGAAGACGGATGAAAGAAAACACAAGTTTCAAGGGGCATGATTCTTGTGCTAGAGAGAAATTTTGGAGATGAGATGAAAAAGTCCCCGAAATTTGGGAATTTTTCAGACAACATTGGATTCTACATTCAATGACGAGTCCGTGAGCGCGAATATCGAAGGAATCGGACACCGGATGAAGAAACTAGAGCAAAAACAAAAATCGGTAAGTCCCAGGGAATTTCGGGCCGAAATACCCTTTATTTTGGGCCGAGATGAAAAGAGGGATCTGTTTTGAGAATTTCAAATCATTTTGGGCCGAAATGCTCTGGAAGCCTCATTAATTGGGGGCATTCTGGGTATTCCGGGGCTACTATTTAAAGATAGTGAGTGGGCTACAATTTCGGATCAAAACACTCTTCTTCATCTTCTTCCTCTAAAACTCTCAAGAACACTCACACACACAAAACCCTAAACTTCTCCAAATCCAAAACTTTTTGGTGGGTTTTGCTCCTTGCAAACCCAACTACAACATTAACTCTTGAGTTTTTGAGAGATAGTGAGTGGGTTGAGTGTGGGGGAATTCAAAGAGGAAGAACTCCCAGAACGATAATTGTACGATTCGTCGCTTTGGAGGGGGATTCGGCCAAAGCTCCAAGAGGTACTTGTGACGGGGACACCGAGAAGTACAATCTTGCTTCAACTTGCTCGATTTTTCAAAAAATTGGTCGACCAATCGGTCCATTCTCGACCAATTTTTGAAAAATCGGTCCCGTAACTACTCCGGGACTGTAGGTACTTTTTCTTATCTCGCGTTAAAATTATTGTCGAGTCACTCTAGGCGAAGTGTCATGCAACACTTTTCATTTTTGCTCTTTAATCCTTACACTTTGAGATCATATCCTTTGGGTGGACACTCTAAATTCATTGAGGAAAATGAATATCTCAAGTGTGTGTGTGTGTGGGGGAGGGGGGGGGGGGGGGGGGTTATGTCTACCTTTTCTAGCCATGTCCGTCTTGCATTGTCTTGGATCGCCTTGTTACATGTAGTATGTGTAGTATTGTGTCGTACTCGTGGTTAGTGTATAGTGTTTTATATATTGTCGTATTGTGATTAGATTGTGTATATTATGCATTTGTTTGCACTTTTAAATATTGAGGCCCCCTACCCAATAATTGTGTGATTAATCGAGTTGGCCAGTTTCATATAGTGTTTAAGAAAAAATCGAAAAAAATTAGAAAAGTGAAAAATCAGAAAATTTGAAATTTTTGAGAATATGGGCAATTGATGAAGCTTGAAACCGAAGAGAGTTCAGTGAAAGAGTCTCTGAGAATAGGAAGCGCCGTAGTAGGAAAGCTTTAATTCTTAGTATCTTGTGCACCTGCTTCACGAAAGGATTTCCTGGGTATTCAGGGAAAAGTGTAAAGAAGACGAGGGCATACCTTTAGTTCTTTCATTGTGCTAGGGGGATTTAGTCCTAAGGAGTTGAATAGTCTGTTTTCAGTGGAAACTTGTGGCCTCTTGATATCTGGGGTGGACCTTCGTGTAGAGTCGGTTCCATGTGGTATGCTTCTCTAGCCTAAGTGAAGTTAGGGAGTGTACACCACCATCCCTTAGGGCGGTTTCAAGAGTTAACTGAAAAAGCCCACACTTAGTAGCTCTAAATTCACGGTTGAAAAAAAATAGAGAGTGAAAAAACAAATGAATCAAAATCTTCTCTTGGACTAGATACGGTAAACAACCTGATGTGCCTCCGTTCACGCGGGGAATTCGGATTCAATCCAATTAGAGCAATTAGGGAAAATTAAAGTCAAGCCGTATTACACGGAGTTGTGTCTCCCGTCACTGGGAAAATTTGCATTCAAACTCAATCACGGCTAAGAGGGTCTCAAAACCTCAAATGACTTGGCGACGATAGACTAACTTAGTACTAAGGATGCCTAGACCCTCTGAGCTAAAGGACGTGCCCAAGTCTAGGATTGTTTATGGTGGATGTTTGGAGACCCGTTAGTGAATTTGTGCGTAGGATCATTCTACTTCAATTTCTTGCTAGCGGTTGCGTGAATTTTGAATGAGACTTGTGAGAACTTGATGAGTTTGGTTAGTGATAGCGAGATTGCCCGATCTCTAAATAAAAAAATTGTGCTGTTTCAAGTTTTGCATTGTATTATAATCGAGTTGCATTGTACAAAGCATGTAGATTGCATAGTCGTGTGTGTGAGTCGTTTGTGTCACATGGCTAGTAAAGATAGATGCAAATCATTGGGGAGCGAAGCAAGTTGTTGCTCGGGACGAGCAAAAAGTAAGTGTGGGGGTAGTTGATAACTCTATGTTAGGAGTTATTATGACACTTTCTTATCACTTGCATTAGGCTTATTTAACATTATTTATACGATATATGTGCACAAATATGTGAAATTGATGATTTATAAGCCTAAGAGTGAAACAAATAGTTTCTAGCTTATTCTTGCATGTTTTCTCTCATATTTGCGAAGATAATTGCACGGGTTGTTTAGTTTTGAGTAAATCAGGTAAAATAGGTGCAATGGAGCTTATGATAGGCTTGTATATGCTTGGAATGGAGGTAGATGAAGAGGAGAAAAGAAGATGCATAAAGGAAGCAAAGTTGGAAAAGTCACTTAGGACCAGCCTTCACTATTTTCGATGTTCAGGAAAATCTACAATTATTTTTGGATCAAGGACTACCTCATTGGAAAGTAGACATCCATATATTTCCAACGATATATGGTAGGCCCAAACATGAGCCCAGATGACGGAGATATGGCCCGCGCAAGATCAGCTTACAATTCTGTCCGAGAATGACAAACTGGAGGGGCTGAATGCAATTTCGGCCAAGTTACATTAAAAACTCGCCCAATCTGGTAAAAACCGAGAGAGACAACCTTTATATAGGCCATAGATGCACGGGACACCATTGGAGAGCAGCTTGGAGCTTGGGGATTGCACGAATTCATCTACTCTTCGGCGATTTCACCGTTTGATCACTTTTCTCCTTCTCTTTCAATATCTATGGAGAAACTCTTTTATATTTCATCTATTATGAGTAGCTAGATTCTTTTCTAGGCTCTATGGAGAGCCTAGGGTTATGTTAGATTCATCTTTTCCGGAATATTGAGATTGATAGATGTTTTGGATTCATGATTGTTACGATTCTTCAACTCTTTTGGTGTATTGTTGAACTAGGGTTATTGACACACCCGAAGTATGAGATGAGTGTCCCATTAGAGAATGATGTTGCTTCATGATTATGTTATCTTACTTAATAATTAATCTGGTTTCGTTATTGTTCATGTTTGATGCTTAATCCTTAGCAACAATGGAGTAGCTACCCGGAATTGCTAGTAATTAGGTGGGGTGCTTGAAGAAGACCTAGCCTAGTGTGATAAGGATATGAACACAATTCGTAATCAATCAGACTGAGAGGTAATTTGAATAGGATTGGCCATTTAGGTAGACGGAGGTGGACCGAGATTAAGTAGACTGAGACATAGAACTACATGAGATCGACAGAATATTGCAGTAACTAGTAACCTGGCATAACTGAATTAGGATTAGTGTGTTTCAATACAGTATCCGGAATTTTCTAACAACCCCAAGTGATCCATAGATCGCCTAGTCTTTCTCCGTATTTGATTAAACCGTGTTTAATTATAAAAATCCAAAAAGATTGTTATTTCAGTAAAGCCACTCGTTTGGGGGTGGCAAACTCTTAAACCAACAAACATTCCTCCCGGTTACTTTAACTCTAAATTAAGCTTTTAACTATATACTCTCGTGATTGTCCTCGTGGGATCGACAACTCGGGGTTGAAATATTAACCTATATTACTTGAACCGTGCACTTGCGGTTACAGGCTAGTAATTCGTGTCAGAACTTACAAAAAAAAATAAAAAAATGAAAAAGTGAAAATCTATAAAAATTGAAAAATGAAAATTTGATAAAAAGGCAAATAACGATCTTGAAACTGAAGAGAGCTTAGTGAATGAATCCTTTTGAGTAGGACGTGCGTCTTCGTGCGAAGACAACGGGGTTGGGGCGGTTTCGTTGTTTCCTTGTTCAATTTTGGAATGTTTTCTCCGTTTCTTTGGCAACTAGTCGGTATCCTAGCTTATATATAGGGTTAGGTTCGTGTCTTACAGTAGTGTGGGTCTAATTAGTGGTATTAGAGCCAGGTCATTGGATCTCGAGTTTGTGAGGAGTGATTTCGAACATGATGATTGATCATTTTGATAGGAAGAATAGCTTTTGCTTTTGGCAAATCAAGATGGGTGCTTTTTTGAAGCAACAAGATATGTGGTTACCACTAGCTAACAAATCATGAATTGACAAGACCACATCGGAGTTTGTGAAGATGGAGGAGAAGTAACATTCGACGATCATGTTGTGCCTCGCGGACGACGTGATTTTTGGATTTGCAGATCAGACATCGGCGGCTAGCTTTTGGAAGAAGTTGGAGGATCTCTAAACAAAGAAATCCGTGGCCAACAAGTTGATGTTGAAGCAACGACTCTTTGGTCTTCGGATGGTTGAAGGTACGCATATTGGTTATCACCTAGACAATCTCAACACAATTTATCTTGAATTGCGCAAAAGTGACGAGACTATTAGTGATGTTAATGCTGCTTTGTTATTGTTGGTGTCTCTACCTCCTTCTTTTGAGGGTTTCGTCCAATCGTTTGTTGTTGGGAAGGGGAAGTTCGTTCGGTGTTGCACACAAGGGAATTGAGGCACAATGCGTCAAAGTTTGAAGATCATGATGGTGGCGCAATCATGTTCAAGGGAAAGGGTAAGGATGGACATGGAAACTATGGTAGATCCGACTTACCATTGGACGTTTTTGCGTTTTGTCGTGAGAGGGTCGTTGGAAGCGGAATTATCCCAAGAACAAAGGATATGCAGGGTTTGCTGCAGTTCAAGGTGGAGGGACAAATTCCAAGGAGGACTTCATTCTCTAGGTCTCATGTGCAAGCTTGGGATCCAGACGTAGGAGCACGGGCATGTGTTTTGTTACACGCAGATTGGTTGGTTGATTGGTTGCATGTTTTTGGGCATGCATTGATTGTTGGCACGTTATTGGGCGTGTATCGGTTGGCGTCTTGGTACGGTAAGTATTGGCGGTGCAATTGGCATGACTTGATTGATGGACACTTTTGTCGTTAAGTGTCATTGTAACGACGTTGGGGAGATGCATTGTGTCATGGTGCATTGGTGAGCGTGTTGATTGAGACACACAAAGTCTCTGCATTTATTGAGATGCGAAGACGCGCTTGTTGTGGCGCATAGTGAATATATTCCAATGCCGCAAAATTTGGGAATATATTCTATAGGTTGATTGGATTGATGAGAGCATTGGATTGGTAGCTAGGGAAGTTGAATCAATGTGGAGATTTGTTATGTTTTTGGTGATTCAAGCTCCTAGCTAATTGTTGGATTAAGCCGCGAAGCAATTGGCGAAGCAAGGAAGAAGAACGAAGCGGCATTGGAACAATCTGTTGGGTCTTCCCGCAAATACATTTTGCCTTCTTGAGTGCGAAGATTAATTGTCTTCGTGCAAAGACATCGTGGATGGGGCGGTTTCGTTGTTTCCATGTTCAATTTGGGAATGTTTTCTCCGTTTCTTTGGCAACAAGTCGGTATCCTAGCCTACATATGTAATATCCCGTCTATTTATGAGGGCTAATTTTGTAATTTAAACGGTGAAATAAATAAATAAATAAATAAATTGTTTAGAAATTTTTGAGAAATGATTTTGTGAAATTTTATAGATTTAAAAATTTTATCCGTTAAAAAACTCGCTTGAGAGTTTCGAAAGCTAAATTAACTCGTGATGAAATAAAATTCGGTAAACTGTCGTGTTTTGATGTTTGAGTAGATTATTAATGAATTATTTTAGTAACAATTTTAGTGTAAACATACACATTTTATGGGTTTAATGTTATATTAGTAAGACAATAATATGCCATGTTTATAATAAATATATACACATTCTTTAAATTATTATTAGCAAAAAATAATATTTGGAGTAAATTATTGTGTTTTAATCGTGTGAGATTTTAGAAAGACGTCACGTTAATAATCCCAAGTTAAAACGTAAATATTTTATTTATTTTATTTATTAACGCGTGTGAAACCACCGTGAGACATCGTAGTCATGCGACACCCAATCATTCAAAAAGAATGGTGTGCCCAACCACACCAAATAATAGTCAAGAGGTTGTTTTTCACTTGAATTGTCCACAAACTTCATCACTTGTTTCTTCTTCTTCTTCTTCTTCTTCTTCTTCTTCTTCTTCTTCTTCTTCTTCTTCTTCTTCTTCTTCTTCTTCTTCTTCTTCTTCTTCTTCTTCTTCTTCTTCTTCTTCTTCTTCTTCTTCTTCTTCTTCTTCTTCTTCTTCTTCTTCTTCTTCTTCTTCTTCTTCTTCTTCTTCTTCTTCTTCTTCTTCTTCTTCTTCTTCTTCTTCTTCTTCTTCTTCTTCTTCTTCTTCTTCTTCTTCTTCTTCTTCTTCTTCTTCTTCTTCTTCTTCTTCTTCTTCTTCTTCTTCTTCTTCTTCGTCTTCTTCTTTTGGCAATTACTTCGCCCCGACAAAGCACCGCACCACCGCCTTCTTCACCGCCTCCTCCTCAATATAAATCTCACATCTCTCTCCCTCTCACACAACAGTAGCAGAAGAACCTACCACCACAACCACCTCCATTACCATCGCCACCATCTTCTTCTTCGTCTCCGGCGAAAACCCACCACCGTGAACAACACCACCACCTTCACTCTCTTTCCATCTCTCTGCCCCACCTCTGCTCTCCCTCTCTATCTCCTTCTCTCTGCTGAACAGAGACAATAAACGGTAGCAGGAGCAGCGAAAAAGAGCCACCACCGCCGCAGCCGCCGTCGGGAACAAACACCCGAAGGGATCACCACCACAAATCCAATTCTCTCTACCCCTCTGTCTCACCGTCTCCTCCTCTCTTCCTCTGTTCCCCGACCAAAAGGAGGAGAAGCAGCAGCTAGAAGCCGCCGTAGCAAGCAGAACCGCCATCTCCGGCGAGCTCCATGCTTTCCGGCGAAGAACTCCGTCCAATGCAATCGGTGCCACCCAACGATTAAAACCATTACGCTTAGACTCATGGTGGGCCGACGAAGCTTGAGGATGCTTCAAACGAGGCCAAGAACCACCGGAGAAGCTCCTGTCGAGCTCCATCTCCGGCGACAATTTTGAAAACTCGACCCGCCCCTTTTCTTCGCCGATTCTCGCGTTTCTTGGGTTGGGTAAGCTCTAAATCACTTCCTGAGTGTTTTTAACAATCAAAATTTTGCCTCTGTAGCTTCAATTCGTACTTTGATCAGGTGAGGAAGATGGTTCGTCGTGGGTTCATATTGGGGGCCAAATTGCTATTTTCATAAACTCTTTGGTTGGAGGGGCTGCCTTTTATATAAACTGTTAGGGGCTGATCTTATATTTAATAGACTCTAGGGGGGATAGTTGAAGTTTTACATTATGAATTTATCATTATATTGGCGTTATATTAATTTGTGTTTCAAATAATTTAAATAAAATAAATAATTTGAAATGAAAGCATGGGAAAAGGCTTCAATGAAACCCTAGATTTCGGTGTGTATCTATAGCATACGAATCCTTACCCGGAACTATTCAATTTAAATAAAATCTTCTCCCGTATTCCAGAAGTTCCTCTTGGATGCAAGTGTGGGCTTGCTGCTTCAAGAATCCTTCTTGGCCTCCAGACGAATTGCTCTCCCTCTCGAAACCCTAGATTTGGGTGTGTATCTCTAGAATACGAATTCTGAAGGCTAAGGAAACTTATATAGGCTACGTGAGGGACCTGGAGGAGAAAATACGAATCAGGCTCCTAACTTTGTTAGGACTTCTGGTTCCACTCGAACCTAGCCCGAATAAAGTTAATAACAGTTAGTACCACTAAATAACTGTTATTGCACTCCTGTCCATATTCTCAAAAATTAATATTTTGAGCTCCTGTTATTAAATACTTATCATCTCCCCATTTCAAGATTACAGATATCCGTTGATTAAATTAATTACTGAATAATTCATTTAATCGACATCTTCCCAATTCCTTGATCCTTACCACTTAACTTATTTGATATGTCCAGATTACCAAGTAATCTACCTCCAGGGTTTGACATAATCAAAACTTATAAACTTCATCAAGGGGATATCATCAATACCATAACCGGGACATGGATTCCTTCGATATATCAATTTACATCATGGACTCAATAGTATCACCCAACTCATCGAGGTTATTGACCCCATAGGAATCTCACTCACTTGACTTGTCAAAGCAATAACTACTGAATACATGTGCACATTGACTATCTAAGGATTAAGAGCATAAGTAATCATAATAACCATGAGACATAGTTTGTCTTCTTATGTCAGTACAAAGACAATGATCTCAACTTAGCATGTTTAATATACACAAAGTATACTAGCACATTGAGTTGAAACTATAGTATGAACTATACTGTTTCCTGTAGCCAAGACAGACCTACTAAAATAATGTGCTACAATCGTTCCGATGGTTTGTCTAATTCCATCTAGATTGTGAACTCACAACTTTCATTCCACAAGAACCGGAGATAAGATCTTCTGTGTGTAAGCTAGACTCTACACACCAGATCTTCTATTATGTAGAACAATAGACAACTATGCACAATAATAATATAATGTAAAAACATTGCCCAAAACCATTGTCATAAATATCAAATTCATATAATCCAATACAAAAAGCATGGCTTTTAGTATTCAATCCAACACTTTGATCTTCCAAAGTTTTCGTTTATCTGAGAACCCACGACAGCCATTGATTGAGGAATTGTCACGAACTGTGACTTCCATTATACGCAACCGCAACAGATACGTCACCGGATTCCGTTTTATAGAACCTTGATGTGACCTTGGAGTTCTAAGAAGATGTTCCGACCAGTCCTTCAAATAGGGAAGCTGAGACGGATGCATTGATAGGAAAGAATGTTATGACAAAACTTTCAATCTGTGCATTGGCATCCATCTGATCACTACCAGTTGTAATTAATAATGGCATTTTTCCCAGAATCACGAGGGTTAGAATAAAGGAGGTTGCGTTAGAGGAGGCTGCTGGTTGCATTCCAATTTTGTCTCATGTAAGACTGTCTCATCTGAGCCATATTTTACGAGTTATGCACTTTATATCGTAAATAAATGTCCCCAAATACCACTAAATTTTGTGGCAGAAGCGATCATATTCACTCGTCACTCGTATTGTTTTAACGTATTTAAGATGTAGAGCCGGACCCATTGTTTGGTGACGTAATTTCAAGTGATCGATTTGTCCTTAGGATTTTTGCAGCTAGTGTGGGAACATCAATTCACATATTGGATCATTCTTTTAATTTTCAATTAGGTACCCCGAACTTTAATCTCGTCAATTACTACTACACAAATGATGTTACACCTCCACTTATGCTGCATATAGAAGTGTGCAATGGCGTGCAAAACCTACATTTAGGACCAAAAATTTCTTAATTAGTACTACGAACCGAATCTCCATTAGACATATAACCAGATCCAACATTATGCATATTGTTGCCATTATTACGTTATTGTGGCTGAAAGGCAGTGAAAACTTGTACATGAACATCTGCGGTGGTATTCAACTTGGTAGACTCAGATTGTAAGTGCTGTGCCTCGGAGAGAGACCACAAGCGCAGCCGTCAAACTCTTCAGACATTCTTTTCGAGATATGAAAAGTAAGATCTTCACTGCCAGGCTCACCTCATTGACCCAACAAATAAGAAAGAGTGAAATTATTCCATTGTATTGTTTTTAATGATATCTGATGACATAGACAGAGATCACTTAGAATGAATTGGGTGATGAATACCTTAGCATCAAATTGGTAAAGCAACAAGCTAGGAGGCATCGAAATCGATGCTGCGTGAATTTGGTTGCTCAGAGGTAGTGTGACCTGGATTGGGAGGTGGTGCGTCCTGGTTTCGTGACCTGTTGCGTCGTGTGACCGTGTTGACCAGTCGTGCGAGTGTGTTGCCGGTCTGGGTAGTTTTTGGAATTGTTTCCTTGTTCGTTTTGGCAACGTTTGGACGTTGCATTATGCACAAGTCAGCCTATAGGTGGGTGTAGGACTCTTCAATTGATGAGTGTGGTGTCATGTTGATCGTAATTGGCTCTCTCATTTCCTCAAAATAAAAATTAGAAGTAAATAATTGGCTCTCATCAGTTGTTTTGTTCATCTTGTTCTTAGTCTCATCACTCTTCTTGGTTCCTAACAAGTGGTATCGTGCTTCCGCTGTTCCGCATTCGTATTCTAACAGTTAGAAGCTTACATCAAGCATACTGTTTGAAAATGATGCGGAAGCGCGAGATACCACTTGTTAGGAACCAAGAAGATATCATGAAAGAAGAACAAGATGAAGAACAACACAAATTTAACGTGCTTCACTAGCTTTTAGGCTTGCTACATGACTTTATCCAGGATCCAAATGAACCAATTTATTGATGAGAACCCAATTACAATGCACCACGATACACCACACTCTATTAGTCTCGAACCTAGGTCCTCATATAGGCCTAGGATACTGACTTGTGCCCAAAGAAACGAAGAAACATTCCAAAATCGAACAAGGAAATAACGAAACCGTCCCCCCCGACGTCTTCGCACGAAGACAACTGTATTCGCACGAGGAATATTCACAAGAAGACTGTTCGCACGAAGACAAAGTGTTTTCGTAAGAAGACAATTCGCAAGAAGACAAAATGTCTTGGCAGGAAGACATTGACAGTACCCAATTTTCGCGTCTTCGTTCTTATTCCTTGCTTCGCCGTTTTGTCCAACAATAGATAGGACCTTGAATCACCAAATACATAACACATACAACATCGTCGGGGGGAGGGATCCAGCGTGTGCTTTTCCAACTAGAGTATTTTATGCAAGCACAGTTTATGAGAAAAAAACAAGATTAGAGATCTTCAACAGAGAAGTTACTTTGGATCGCAATATTTCCCAAATGAAACCACGTTACAGAATATTTATAGTGTTGAACAAAGGAATGAAGAAAACAAATATAAATTTCTGGCCACCACGCAAGTAATTCCATATGTATCAGTCAGACTCCATACTCGTAGATCAGGTCAGGAATTCATAACAAAAATCAAGAATATATGGGTAGAGCATATCAATAATATAAGTTTCAAAAAGCAGATTTTACAGCATTTCATTCATTCCGCTGCGACATGTCTTTCTTTTGTTTACGTGACTTGTTATGAACTGGATGATCAAAACCCTAGCTTGAATTGGCAAAGCTACGAGCTAGGAGGAAAAGGAATAGAAGTTGCTGATTTTGGGTACTGTAGCAGGTCCTGCGACCTACTATAACAGGTCGCGCGACCTGGTTCGGGCTGGGCAGTTTTTCAAATTGTTTCCTTGTTTGTTTGGGCAACGTCTGGACGACGTAGCTAGCATCAAAACTATTGAACCACATTAAATTGCTTGTGTGCTTCGTCTCGTTCTTTCGTTTCATGGTTTCTTCTTGATTCCTAACAAGTGGTTCATCACTTCCACATTCGTTTTCTAACATCACTTCTGACTACTTCAGTTGGTGGGTCGTCTGTTGTAGCGTATTCTTGCAACATGGCTTGCTTATTCATCTCTTCAATATCCTTCCTCACGAGTATTCTGATCCACATGAGGCATGTACCGAACTTTCTTTTCTTATGCTATTCGGTTCTTTAGAATCTGTAGGAACAATTGGATGTTCAGATGGAGGCAGTACTTTTCGGTTTGATATAGTCTCATTGTGCACAACAATTAGCAGGGAGTTTGGTCGTAGTTTGTCGCATTACACTGTGTTCATACAATATATGTAAATTTAAGTAAACGGATAAAAATATACATACGTTGCTTGATAGATTACCAAAAGAGCTGATATTAGCGAATTGTGTACGCTAAAAGATGTTTGCATACATATATATAGAAGTTATTATTACTAACATCATACAACTTGATATACAAAAATTAAGCGATATTATCAGTTCTTCAAAACTACCAGCCTAGTATCACAAATTCCATTACATCGACTGGACTTGCTTTCCTAAATCCTTCAAGCCAACAATATACTGGCCAACAGTGGCGATTTGGATCTAAACGTTAGAGCCATTGAATGTTTTCTATTCATCTAATATATTTAAAGTTCAGTGTAAAAAGGATTCTCTTGTAAAGTTGGCGAGAGTTTCTATGGATCATCTTACCCGCAAGAATTTTTCTTCAAATTATAGCACATTGTATAAGTGAAGTTAAACCAAACATAGTACTACATTGCAGTGAATTCATTAAGATTTATAACCTAAACCCTCAATGATGTTGATATGGATTGCAACACAGAACATTTGGCAAAATTTTGTGACGTACCTCTAGCACATGGTATGCGATTCCGCAATCCAAGCATAGTGTACCTAATTCCATAAGGTATGGAATTCAGCAATCTGGTTCCCGTACCACTCATAAAAGATCCGCATTCGAGGTAAGTTACTTAGGGGCAATGATCTACATATACTGTTGAAAATTTCCAAAATAAAAAAAAAAGCATTAAAGGGGGAGAACACACCCCTAGAGTCCACAATCAAAATAGGCTCCATAAACACAGGAGCAAGCAAACAAGGAGATTGTATATCTGGAAATAGAAACACAGGGACAGCTACAATTAGAACCAGGAGCACCAGCATGCTTGGCAAGATCAGCAGCCCTTTGGGTTGGTCTGGGACATACTGCCGAGGGACAAAGCTGTGGAACCCATTGGACATATGCCTGCACAAATCCAGTATGGGGCCAGTGTTGTGAGAAGTATGAGCATACCAATGTTTTTAAACATTAGAGCAATCAAGTTTAATTAAATGGTGATGCAGATCAGTATTAGCATCCTGAAAACAGAGAACGACTACCCACAAGGTCATGCAAAAGAAACTCGGTGTGAAACTTGTACAACCTGCCACAAACATCATGATATGTGGAAAGCATCTTGACTGACAAATGGCTACAAACCAACCTAAAAAGATAGAAATATTCCAGAGACTGGAAGCCGAATGCCAATCCGATTAATTGAAGTATTTGTTCGACAACAAATAAACTTAATCCCAGCTATTCCTGATATGCTTGTCATTGCTTTTTACGTTTTTAATAGAATTCAAGTTAATCATCCTGCCCATCTACAACAAGTATATCGCTCAACAGTCACGCTACATATATAACGATTAAAGAGAGTTCTAACATTGGCACGAGGTTACGTTATTAATAGCATTCAAGTTAGCCATTCAACCGAGAACATCACGATACAAGTTTCAACGGTAGCAGCTAGTAGTACCAGATTAGGACACTATCATTTTGAAGTTGCGATTATTCGAGGAGTGCGTTACCTGTTCCTACAACCTTGAACATCGCCCCCCTACTAACCGACCACATCGAGAAACAACCTCGGGCCAAATTTGAACTTTTCTTTGTCTATTTAAATTGATAACGTCAGAATAGGGAAATCAAACATAACAAATGCGTATAGTAGCAACAGAGTGATAGAGGGAGAGAGAGAGAGAGAGAGAGGAGATGATTCTTACGTTTGTTGAAGTCGTCCAAGTCACGTGGCACAGCCAGGTATCCATATAGTTGGCCTTCACCACCAGAATCGTTGCCTCTCTCCCATTCAACTTTACCACGCCTTTGAAGACTGAAAGGTTCATGCAGGCACATAGCACATAGAAGTCATGTAGCCGTCTCTTAAAAAGTGAGAATGCTAAACCCACGGTGCCCTTCTAGCGCATGATCATGATACCCATTCATCGGCTTATATTCTCCAAAGAGAGCAACCAGCTGCTGCTTGCCCATACCGGTCACCTGCAAATCAAAATGAGACATTTGATTGTCACAAATATAAGCAAATTGGTCGATAAAATGAACCATCACAGTGCAAGAAAAATCACAGATATCTCGTTCATAATACGGCATGTGTGAATGAAAAAAAACCAACCTTGCCATCAATTTTTTTTTCCGAAGAGGTGTTCCTGATACAAACCATTGGAGGCCAAACAATCTGATACTGCGACAGTGGTGGCAGACGTATCTATTCCTTGGGAGGATCGACTGGGGGGCACCGCTCTGCTAGCTTTACTTTCAGAGATTCTGCAAATTTTTGATGGTGAGAACGCTCTTTTGGTGTATTTCTGGCGTGATCCAAAAGTGGCATCAGCCCATAGAGCTTAAAACTGCCAGGACCGAAACCAACCGAACATACTGGACACATCCTTTTTTTTGAAGGTTGACTGTTAGCATTCGCCTTCTTCAATTCTCTGAAAAACTCAGCGGTTTTTTCGGAAATCTTCTCGTCGTTGACATCGTCGCTGTCGTAAGACTCGGAACTCGTCCAAATTTCAACTTCTTGCTGTTCCTGTCACAGTTAATTGTAGGTAAACAGTTTAACTGAAAAATTATACTAATTGATAAGATACGATATTTCGCAAGCAAGATCTAAACAATAATGAGAGGAAAACACAGGAAAAATATTTCAACAACAGAAATTCAGCAATCCAGTTCCCGTACCAGTCAGGAACTAGCATGTCTAGAACCCAAACCTAAAGATTCCCTGTAAGAACGAGATTCGAGATTCTGTTAACCTAAAATTCATTCTTCAAATTGTAGCTTGTTCAGCTTGTAGGTATTAGAAGATGATTGATTATCAATTCCAATCCCAGAAAAGTGGATTAAGCGAAATAGATGCAATCTAATATCTTTCCCATAAATGAAGGAAAAAAGTGAAAGATTTCTCTCCATCACTTTAAAAATTGTTATGATCCAGTCAGAGCTTAGAGAACGATGAATTGATGAACAACAAGAACACAAGAACACACCCGATATAACGTGGTTCACTAGCACGGTGCTAGCTACCTCCACGACCCGAAAACCCTTTTTTATTAGAGATAAACACCATGAGTCCAAGAATACAACCCACAACCTTAGCCTATGCCTGTACACGTTTATACTAGGCTTGCTTGGTCCCAAAGAAACATCCAAAACGGACCAAAAACGCATAAGGAAACAATTCTAAATTGCCCAGCCCCGACTTGATGTGAGAATGACCAGCAAGATAAAGGACATGGGACATGGACATGAGGATAAGATTATTGTTGAGGTTTCTATTAACATAACAATTATACCCGATTAAGAGACTGGAAATTGAAACAAGCAAGTGGAGGGAATGTACAAGCAACAAATGAGTTGCTGAATTTTCAAATGTCCAGATTTTGGGTCATATTTAGAGCACATCCGGTTCCAATTGAGAGCTCGTAATCAGACAAGACTTATTTCTCTGGAAAGATACACGAGTCTAGTTTCCAACGCTTCAAACAGCGCATCGTTTCGATGTTTCTAGAAGGAGATGTGCTCATTTTACTAAAATGTGTTCCTGCTGTCAACAAATAGCTTCAGCTCGAGAATGCAACATCTCACCAAGAATTCAAGTCTAACAACTCATTAATTGTGGTGTTGGAAGTTGCATTTGCTGCCCATTATCTAGATAATTGTTATTAGATTTTAAATAAACCAAATCTTGTAATTCACAATGCGTTTTGGGACTAGTTTAGTCTTAAAACATTAATTGCGACTTTCCTATTCTTGGAGAGTTGTTCCAAGATAAATAGGGATGTAACCTCTAGGATTAATCAGACTTTGATAAATAGAAAATGAGAGTTTTTGATGAGTGAATCATCTTTGGAGTTTATCTTGTTGGTGATTTTATCCAACATTTTATCTCAAGTGGTATCAGAGCACAATTCGAAGTTGAGTATTCTGTTTTGTTCTAAAAAAAATGAAGGTTCAAGAGAAAAGGCTCAGCAAGAACGAAGAGAGATTAATCGAATGTCTGTTGGAAAAGATGGAAGAGATATTTGATAAGAAGATTGATTCACTCCGTCAAGAGATTAAGAAGAAAAGGTATCATCTTCACAAGAAAAGAAGCTTACTTCTCACGGTGACATAAAACCGGCCACTAAACCAAAAGCAGAGATGAAGTCATCCGCTGAGGCATGTTTCAACAAGACAATCTTGGTTCTTCACACTAATTGATTCATTAAGTCAAAATATGTATTAGAATTTGGGGAGGTAAATGTCTTTTGTGTTTTGTAGTTTTAGCAAGTTCTGGGTGGTTTTGTGTAATTCCTTCTTCTTTCTGTTGCCATGTGGTATTTCCCTAACTTATCTTTCCTGGTCAGCAATTATTAGTGTCATTTTGATGAGGTGGCATGATCTGATTGGTTGGCTAGGTTCTTAGTTGTTAGGTTTAGTTAGAGGTCTGCACTTTCCCTTTGTGATGTAACTTTTCATATTTTCATGAATGAAGTTCAGAGATTTTTCCTTCCAATTTCTATGAGTTCTTTTATTTATGTTATGGTATCAGAGC
Source organism: Linanthus parryae (assembly GCA_023055425.1). Classification (NCBI taxonomy): domain Eukaryota; kingdom Viridiplantae; phylum Streptophyta; class Magnoliopsida; order Ericales; family Polemoniaceae; genus Linanthus; species Linanthus parryae. The sequence goes on from JALGPY010000001.1 coordinate 95,142,251, forward strand.
CAGGTTCATTGGCGAATAATTTTGATGGTTTTTTCGTTCATCTTTGTTGATTCTCTCGTCAGCTTGTGAAGGTTCTTCGCAATGGTTCTCACCGACGGTGTTCCGATGACTCCAAATGAGTCAGTTTCTTCTACGTCAACAACTGACTTTTCTTCTCCATTTTTTTCTCACAAATTCAGATCATCCGGGTATAACTCTTGTTTCTCAACCTCTTACTAGTGATAATTTCAATACCTGGTTTAGATCTATGAGCTTAGCTCTTGAGGCTAAGAATAAATTGGATTTTGTTAATGGTTCTCTACCAATTCCTTCGATTGCTAGTCCCTTCTCTTCTTTATGGCGTCGTTGTGATAGCATGGTGATCTCCTGGATTTTGAACTCATTCTCTAAAGAAATTGCTGCTTCTGTGGTATATAGAGCTACTTCTGCTGAGATTTGGCAAGACCTAACTGAGAGATTTTCTCAGAAAAATAGACCTAGAATCTATCAACTATGTAAAGCTATTTCCATTTTGAGGCAAGATGCTATAACTGTCACTACTTATTTCACAAAATTTCGTTCATTATGGGATGAACTAGGTCACCATAGATCCATGGCTATGTGTTCTTGTGGAGGTTGTCATGGTTGTACTTGTAAAGTTATTTCAAAACTTCTGTTGGAGCAACAAGAAGAAATAATCATCCAATTCCTTATGGGATTAAATGATTGCTATACTGCTCTAAGAGAGCAAATTCTTCTTACAGAACCATTACCTTCCATGAATAAAGTTTTTGCTCAAGTTTTGCAACAACATAAACAAAGAGAGATTAGTACTGTAGTTTCATCTCCCCAAATGGATATGCATTCCTACATGAATGGACAATCTGAATATGCAGCCAATTATGTTCATGGACAACAAAGGTATGGTAATAGATCCAAGCCAGTTTGTTATCATTGTTGGGGTACAGGACACATTAAGGAGAGGTGTTGGAAACTTTTTGGATACCCTCCAGGCTTCAAAGTAAAAGGATCACATGTTAGACCACCATTACAGTCCCAGACACACCATGTATTTGTTGAGGGAGGGAGTTCTAATCCTTCTCAGTTGTCTCAGTCACAATGTGATCAGGTGATGCAGTATATAAATCATCAACAAAGACAAGTAAATACAAAATTTCCTTCTGACTCAGTTTCTCTTATGGATTCTGCTTCAAGTTCTACTAGCCACACAACAAATGTTACTCTTTTGGACAATCCTTTACAACAATATGCTGCAGACATTTTACACATTTTCATTCCTTATGGCTGGTGTGATTAATTCATACTCTTTTCAGTCAGGTGCTGCTACTAGTAATAAGAGTTTTCCTACATCTTGGATTATTGACAGTGGGGCTACAGATCACATGTGCTGTGATCTTTCCTATTTTATCACATATGTGCCAGTAAGCAACACATTTGTACATTTGCCAAATGGTCAGAGGATTGCTGTTTCTAATATTTGCACAGTTCAGCTAAATAGTGATATGATTATAAGTGATGTGCTTCATATACCAGGTTTTCATTTCAATATATTATCTATGTCACAGTTAGCTCTGTCTCACAATTGCAAGTTTGTGTGTGAATCTGAAAGGTGTTGCATCTATCATAAAGAAACCAACAAGTTGGTGGGTATTGGATAAAAACAGAATGGATTGTATTTGTTAACTTCTGCAAACATTGTTGATTTTGTTTGTTGTGGTGTCTCTAATGTTCCAACTGCTGAAGTATGGCATAACAGATTTGGATATGTTTTAGAGAGAAAGCTCAAAATGATTTTGAAAGAGATTCCTTCTTCCTCAGTGTCACTGAAAACACCTTGTTGTATATGTACTCAAGAAAAGCAAATGAGGTTACCCTTTTCTCATCACAACCATGTTTCAAAAGAATTATTTGAACTTGTTCATATAGATACCTGGGGTCCTTACAAAACACCTACCTATGGAGGTCATCAATATTTTCTCATATTGGTTGAGGGTCATTGTAGGACTACTTGGAACTATCTTATGACACACAAATCTGAATCTATTAGCATCATACCTCAGTTTTGTGAGATGATAGAAACTCACTTTCAGAAGAAGGAGAAGAAAATTAGGAGTGATCAAGCTCCTGAACTCAAAATGGTAGACTACTTTTCCAGTAAAGGCATGGTCCATCAGATGAGTTGTGTTGAAACACCTTTGCTTTTCTAGTCTAATGTGCCTCTTAGGTTTTGGGGTGACTGTGTGTTGACAGCTGCCTACATTATAAATAGATTGCCTGCCAAGATTTTGCAGTACAAATCTCCTTATGAAGTCATGTTTCAGAAGTCCCCTGATTTTGACATTTCCATTCTCTTCCATTACTTTGTGTTTCCATTCACTTCCTAACATTTCCATTACTTCCCTCTTCCACCAAACACTTAGCCTACTAACCTCTTCCTAAAACCAACAAATGCATATCAGAAGTCCCCTGATTTTGGTAGTTTATATTTTGAGAGTACATTACAACAAGGAAGGAGCAAATTTGATAGCAGAGCTGACAAATGCATCTTCATTGGATATGTGTATGGGATGAAGGGTTACAAAGTTTACAGTTTGAAGACATGGAAAATAATGGTCTCCAGGAATGTTGTTTTTTATGAAACCATTTTTCCATATCAAACAGAAGATTCTTATGAGAGATCTCAATTTCATGACTTCTCTTTACCAATTTCTTATTTGGATCATGATAAAAATGATGAATCTTATACTGGTGGCACTAATGTTATCTCAAATTCATCTCCACATCTGCAGAATCATGGTAATGACAATGCATCTCTCAGTACAGACATTGTGAATCACTTAGAATCCACATATGTCTCAGTTATAGTTCCTACAAGACCTATCAGAAATGTCAGACTACCCAGACACTTAGAAGATTATGTGGTCAATGCACCCAAGTTGACTTCTTTGGCTCTTTTCAGTTCAGAGTACCTGCATTTCTTAGCTTCTATCACAATTGTGGAGGAGCCTTCTACCTATTATGAAGCTTCTCAGAATCCATTGTGGGTGCAAGCCATGAATGCTGAACTAAAAGCTCTAGAAGACAAAAGACCTGGGAAATTACAACTTTGCCCTCAGGACAGCATTTAGTTGGATGCAAATGGGTCATTAGAAAGATATAAAGCAAGTCTTGTGGCAAAGGGGTATACACAAATATTGTAATTCACACTGCGTTTTGGGACTAGTTTAGTTTTAGAACATTAATTGTGACTTTCCTATTCTTGGAGGGTTGTTCCAAGATAAATAGGGCTGTAACCTCTTGGATTTAGAAACTTTGATGAATAGAAAACGAGAGTTTTTGATGAGTGAATCATCTTTGGAGTTTATCTTGTTGGTGAGGTTATCCAACATTTTATCTCTAGTGTTGGTGAGTTTATCCAACACAACCCCGATCTTTGGAGAGATTCCAAGATCGCAGATCCCTTTGGTGTGATTTCAAAGGACTGACCGGTTTATCAAAGGAGCTTCCGCACTCCTTTGTGGCGCCATTCACTCCACCATCCTTGTTCCACAAGGAATATCTCGTCCTCAACCTTCTAAGTGCAGATTCGTGGGCCGGATCGCATCATGGCTAGGTCGCACGACCTGCTACAGTAAAAACAACAACTTCTTTGTCTTCATGGTCTTCGTCTTGATCCCCCGTTTGGCCTTGTTTACTTCTCGTTGCCTAACTCCTCGCCAAGCGTCTCGAGCCTATTCAAGGTATATTCCCAACACAAATTATATTGTAATTTATCCGTTAAGCTTGCAAAGTCTTACCTTACTAACTTAATGGCCAATAAGCAATTACTTACCTTAGTTTTCATCCAACGGCACAGATTGAGAGAGTTGGATAATCTCCTTTATAGACCCAAATCATGGGTTATGCACGTTCATTAAGCACACTTTGGTATCATTTTATTATGAGCGAAAATCTCTCTGTTCTTCTTAATTCTCTGTGAATTCTTGTTGATTTTTCCAGAAACCTCCAAGGTTTCCTTCAGTAGAAAGCACATGAGAACAAATATAGCTATGCAATTAGCAACATAACTGGGTATGAATAATGTCAATGGAGTGCTACAACTGACATCATGTAGGATTCAAATTTGACCAGAACATGCAAAAAATTCAGTTTGTTGACCCTCACTAAAGTTTTGAGGCAACATTATTACTAATTAAGATGATCGTCAATGTATTAGACTATACTCAAACAAAAATAAGTATTTCAAGAAATACATCACTGGCTTGGCCAGAGCATCAAGAACAGAGTCCTGTCACCCGTGGCATTACAGGGTTATCTTAACAATTCCGAACTCCAACCTATCTTGATCAACAATGAAATCAAAAATTATGTAACAACAAATATCACTCTACAGAATCAGAAGCAACACAACATGCGGAGCACCTTTCAAAGACTACCACTCTGAGTCTCTGTGCAAGATTTCAAAACCGACAGACATGCATGCATCACTATCTTGTAACCAAGGAGATCTACAACGTTTGACAGTTGACATTTGAAACACAACCAAATATTGGTGTTGCAGATGGATGATACAACAGATTAGAATACCTTCTTGGTGTTTTTTTGAGGTGCCTCTAGATCTGCTTCTGCTGCTCTCTTCTTGGCTTCTCTTACATCCACCTTAGCTCATAAAACTGAGTCAAACAACAACAACAAAAACAACAACAAAAACATGTGATTTCCAGTAGCTGGCCATGAACGCCAGAGATCGACAAGAGGGAGTAAGTGGCTTGGTTTGAGTTGCAAGATCAAACCTAGAATAGGTTTTTGAGTTGGTTTTTTTTATCTTCAAAATCTCGAGTCTGATGGCGTCGGAGAGTGAGTATACAGATAAACATTTCATTAGATTCTTCAAAGTATGGCTTGTGAGAGAGAGAGAGAGAGAGAGAGAGAGAGAGAGATTTTCTGATTCTTCAAATCATGGCCTGGGAGAATGAACTCTTCGGTGACTGGTACACTACAGCGGCTATAATTAATGGTTGAGTTGGAAATAGTGTTGAACGTTCCATCTTTTTTTATGTCATGATTTCTATTCATTTCTCGATACATTAGACTACCTACCACTCTAGTAACACTACCACGCGATGCAACTGGCTTAAAATCAAGGAAGAAAAGAGAAAACTAAAACACGTTATTTAGAAAACAGGGTTTTTTTTAAACTCATTATGTATGCCTGTTTTATTGCCTTTTTAAAAACAAACACATGCTGAAAATCAGCTGTTAAAAAAAAACAAATAATTTGGTGGTTTTTGGTGGTTTTTCATACTATTGGTATTTAAAGACATTGCAACTATGATTCCATGCAAAAAAAAAAAAATATCAAATACATGTCGGTATTGTACGTAAAAATGATATTGAAGCAAATTAACATTTAAATTTAGTGCATAATCGGCATCCCTATTTTTAATCGCTTCCGATTAGAAACAGGGTGTTTTTTTAAAAATAATTTGGTATGTCTATCGTTTTGCTTGTTGAAAAACAAAAACATGTTGAAAAATAGCTGTTAAATTATGGAGCTAGGTTTTACAACATTCACAGACAGCTTCAAAGTATGGCTTGTGTGTGTGTGTGTGTGTGTGTGAGAGAGAGAGAGAGAGAGAGAGAGAGAGAGAGAGAGAGAGAGAGAGATTTTCTGTTTCTTCAAATCATGGCCTGTGAGCTCCACTTTTCCCCATCTCTGCACTCCCATTATTCCTTCCATTCACTCCACAGTAAGGAATACCCTCTCTCTCCACTTTTCTCTCTCTCTCTCTCGCTCTCTCTCTCTCTCTCTCTCTTTCTCTCTCTCTCTTCGTCCTCCTTTTCTCTCTTCTCTGTATTCCCCATCTCTGCACTCCCATTATTCCTTCCATTCTCTCCACAGTAAGTTATTCAACTCAGTTGTGACTCAAAATCAAAGCTATAGAAAGTAAGTGCATACATATTCACAAATCATGATTTATATAGTTCAAACTTAGGCATAAGTTTCATGGTTTCTTCTTGATTCCAAAATAGTGGTTCATCGGTTCCGCATCAGTTTTCTAACATGACTTCTGCCTCCTTTTTCAGTTGGTGGGTTGTTGTAGCGTATTAATGCAACATGGCTTGCTTATTCAACTCTTCCATATCCTTTCTCACGAGTATTCTGATCCACATGAGGCATGTACCGAACTTTCTTTTCTTATGGTATTTGGTTCTTTAGTTGAGTTGTCTAGAGCTTCTAAGTAGTCCTCCCGCCAAAATAGTTGAGTTTTCTTGAGCTTTTAAGTAGTCCTCTTGATCCAACAAGCAAATCATACAATAATTCACTCACAACGTATAAGTGGGTATTTATAATTATGCAAAAGCTGCAACATTCGCATATGGCATAGTGATCAAAATCCACTTACAAAACATGACCGGGAAATGGCCTATATATAACTAAGTATAAGCTGCAACGTTTGCATTTGTTTGTAATTTATACTACATCAATATGGTGTGGAATTTTTGGATTTTAAGTTGCCTTTTAAGATGGTGTGAAATAAGTCTGTGACAAAAAAAAGTTCAAGGAAAAAGATGTATGTGTTTGGTAGAAAAAGTTGGTGCTGTTAAAACTCAGTGATGTGACAGTTTTGTTGTTTAGTAAAAATTAACGTTACACCCTTTTTGTATATTTAGTGATGTGACAGTTTTGTTGTTTAGTGAGGACATTATTGTCATTTTCCTGATGTGAGGAAAAAAGACACAAAAAATCCACTCAAACCCAACTTTTTTCTTCCACCCATTCTAAACTACAACTTGAAAATCCAAAATCCAAAATCCACTCAAAAAAGTTCATACCAAACCTCCACAAAAAGTCCGAAAAGAAAAAAGGTGGATTTTGGATTAAAATCCACCAAAAAGCCACACCAAACCCACCCATAATGTAGTTATCTTCAGTAGGACGATGCTACATGATACCTCTTACTCCTTTGCAATATTTCACTGAGTAGGCGGGGGAGAGTCATCATCTCTTTTTCTTTTGGCAGCAGAGTTCGCAGATGTACTGCAATGGTCCTTACAGAATTTTTCTTTCCATTCTTCCAGCCTCGCTATGAAATAGATCTCGACATCAAGTTCTTCAATATCCAATGCTATCCTCCATTCCAATAGTTCTATTTTTTCCTTGGATAGCTGAAGTTCCTATTGTTTCAATGGATCTTCTGTTCCAATATTTTAATTACTTCTTTGGCTCCGGCAATTCTTTGGTCCACGAGATCTGCTATTTCTGATAAGGATTTGTCAGCGGCAATTAGTGAACGCCAATTTATCTATTCTTCACCTGAGCCTGCAGCAACTGTTGGCAACGACTTGTCATCGGTGTGAAGTGCTGAGGTATTCATATCTTCGTTTGCCATTGTAACTCTGTAGCAATCAGGGGACAATTCAGAATTTCAGACAAATATGATTGGTTGTTTGGTAGGAAGCATTCACGTTAGGAACAGTGAAAATAGTCAAATGGGAACAAAGAGCAGAGACAGACTGGTACCACTCAGTGTTGATTTTTTATTCTCGACAAATTTACCTTTAGATAGAAACAAAATATATTCTGTTGTAATTTTTAACCATCCATGCCTCAATCAAGTCCAGGACATCATGTATGTGTGCATTCAAATTGAAAGAAAGAACCTCAAAATCGTTGAATGACTCGCATTCTAGATAACTTCCTTCAACTAAGAACTCCAATAAATATATAAACCATAAAATAGGTTTATTGATACGGTATTCGTATTAGTATTTATTTATTTATTAGTATTTAGTTATGTTATTAGGTTATTTAATAATCCGGACTTGGCCCGTTAGGTCTAGGGTTAGGTTTAGGTCCCGTATTTCATCTTTTTAAGTGATGTACTCCCCCCAGTATTATTTAGTCAAGAAATATATCAGTCTTTCCCTTTTATCTCTTTTACTTTTCGAGTGTTTGTGTGCGTGTGTGCCCAAACGTTACCGGACAGTAACATTTATATATTTAAAAAAACCAACTACACCCAAAATAAATATCATTCTATAATAATATGAAAGAGATGCAAGAAATAATGGCTGTACAGGACCATTTCCAAGTTCAGCGGCTAATGAGACATCATTCGTCAATACAAATATATTTGATAGGAGTACTATATTGGACAACAGAGAAGATTGATATTAAGTGTAGTATCAACCAGGTGTTTCCTTGGGTGTTTAAGCATCAGGTACGTGGCAGGGATTCTGCCTTAGAGCATCTCCAACAGATGGAGAAAAAAGTTCTTTGGACTAAAATTAGGCCAGTTTTGGCCAAGAATCAGCTCCAACAGCTGGTGTAAAAGCTGGCCTAAATTTACACCAGGCTTATTTTCTGGTCAAAACTAAAGACTACTATTCATGGTGTAAAACATAAAAAAATCAAGTTTAATCCGGAGCCACAGATTGTTTGATGATGACAACTAAAAAGTAATAAAAATAGTGATGGTGGCTTATATTTAGGCCTACTGCTGGAGCAACAACTCAAAAAGTGTAGGAGTAAAATTTAGGACATGAACAAATTTAGTCCAAAGAACGTTTTGTTGTTGGAGATGCTCTTAGGTAGATGGAAATTAAGTCAGCTACTATGTGGGTGCAAAACTCAAAATTAAGTCATCTGGCACCATAATAGAACATGCTTTGAACCAAGAGGCCTATTTTGCCAAGGAATCTTAGCACTCCCCTTCAAATATTTGAAACTAAATGAATCTAGTTTCAAAATCATGAAGAATAAATTGTATAGCTATAACAGATTGGAAGTACACAGTCCAGACTCACTGCTGTGCAGGGGTGAAGCTCAGAACAGAGGATATGACTTTGAAGAAGTAAAACTCTCACATCCCAAAATTGTTTTGTTGGGATCAAGGACTACCCAAAACTCAAGACAACTCAACCTGTTTGATTACTTGACTTGAAGAAAGACTAACTGTAATTAATAGAAAGAGTTGAGATTGTGCAACTTAGAATACTCCCATTAGAGCATCTCCAACAGTTGAATTGTCCTTGGACTATATTTGTACCTGCCCTAAATTTTACACCTGCACTTTTTGAGTTGCTGCTCCAGCAGCTGGCCTAAATATAGACCACCAGCATTATTTATTATTTTATATTTTTCATTATTAAATAATTATGTTACTATATTTAATAATTATCACACTTTATTAAATTAATATCGAATTAATTATACAATTGAAGCGAGTTTAAGGTAATTTTTGTATTTTTTTTGTATTTTTACTTTGATTGTTGACAAATATTTATAAATTTACCGTTGCAACGGTGAATACGGACGTTGGAGGAGCAGTGGAGGATTGGGAGGAGGATCAGAGGAGCGGAGTAATAAATCAGAATTTTTTATTTTTTACGATGGCTTCAAATTGTCCTCAGTTTAGACCAGAACTGGTACAATTATAGGCCTGACTCAAATTTAGGCCAGATTTTGCACCAGCTGTTGGAGCTGATTTTTGAGCAAAACTGGCCTAAATTTGTGCCAAAGACAACTTATAGGCCATCTCTTGGAGATGCTCTTAGAGTCTACTTTCCAGGAGAAAAGAAAAATTGAGGTCGGAGAACAATCTAACATTTCGAACACAGCCCAGAAACTCACTGCCAATAAAGTTGTTTGAAGCATGAGAAAAATGAAAGAGTGCTTAAATAACAGGTATCAGTATAAGCCATGAATCCACCATGAACAGTAAGTTAAGAAGTTATTGGAGACAAGCACCAGAGATACTAAAGAGATTCATATGCTGAGTGCTTGGAAAGAAGCTACAGAGACGACTTGCCTAGCTCCAAGCTTTGTTGAGATGAAAACCACCAAGAACACAATAGAGAGAAACTTGAGAAAGCTGAAGAGAGAGATAATGACCAGCCTTGATATCTGTTGTTTACTACTACCATTTAAAAAGGATGGAGCACAAAGTGGTACCTACAATGATTAACCTACATATAGCTGAAACATTCAAGAGGGTTTCTTCGTCCTACAGAAGCTGAAACGTTCAAGGAGGGTTTATTAATTAAAAAAATGATATCAGGAGGGTTTCTTCATCCTACTGAAGCCGAAACGTTCAAGGATGATTTATTAATTAAAAAATGATACCACTCCGTTCCCACCTCTTCCTCCCCATCATGACTTTTTGACTCGTATCTGGGTCACTTTGACCCGTTAATTTTGATGGTAATAAGGGATCAATTTTGTTATGAATTTTTTGAATTTTTTTGCTCAAAATGTAGGTATTTATAAATTTTTAAAATACTAACAATTTCTTTCTCGTGGATTCTTAGTGAAGACTACGTTGTTGTGGATAGTGCCATTTACCTGAGAGACCGCATACAAAAGATTGCAAGCCAATGAATAAAAGAATAAAATAGACTTTATGGAGAAAAAAGATATTACAACATAATTTAATAATAAAATGTAGCTTTAACCTCAATTATTTGTTATAAGTCACAGATGATGCTAACATTCCTCTAATATAGTACTATAAGAATTCTTTTTTTGAGCATTAGTTCTCTATGTCGTGTCCGTTATTGTAATGCAAGTTATAATGATTTGAGAACCTTGGTGGGTGCACTTGAGCAGCAACCCTATATTTAATAGAATTAAAATTTATCGTTGAAATAAAGTTTTGTTGATAAATAAATTTAAATTCAAGGTCATTTATTATTTTCTCACATGTAACCCCTAGAAATATATCGAATCGGCTATTTCTTTGAAAAAAAATGCAAAACAGCTCATCACATTTCAAAAAAAAAAAAAAAAAAACGAAGAATGTACCAATAAGAGTTTTTTTTTTTGCTTACCTTAGCCAACAGTGCGAAACATGATCAATAATAAGTTTCTAAGAGAGTAAGGCAAATTACAATTTTTACTATAAAAATGGGAAGCATGGATTTAGATGAGAATTAAATTTCCTTGTTTTTTATTCATTTAAGGTAATTTCTTTTTTTTTTCATATTTAAGATGATTTATCTTAAGAGTGTACGTCATATAAACTTTCATAATGGTTCATATAAATCACTTGTCATAGCTCTAATATCACTGGGACCTAGAGATGGGGGTGAAATTTACGAGTAATTTGATCACTTGGAGTTTTATCTCCTCTTTGTGAACTTATGGCATGTTTTTTTCTGGTATTAGAGGTATTAACTAGTATTGGACTAATTATAGTACTGTGATTATTAATACTTTGTTTGGTTTGTTCTGGATTAAATTTAATACCGGTATTAAATAGTGAAAAACATGGGTTTAATACTCTATTTTAATTCCTTCCCTCAGGAGAGTATTAACAGTATTGGACTATTCGGTATACTTGGAATTGAACATTAATTACACACACAACTATTCGTAATCCTTTGTACGATACATAACCAAAAACAATATGAAATATAATACAGCTAATCCAGTCCAATCCTATCCGACCTAGTCCAGTCCAGTACAGTCCAGTCCGGCTAGTCCGGAAAACCAAACATGACCTTAGTTTATACAAAGATACATAATTGCACATGTCGACAAAAAAATGAAGCATCATCTGACTAAACTAATTAAACATGACAACTCGATTGAAAATTTAGATCCAATGAAAATAAACATTATATATAGTGCGGAGCTAATGTAATAGAAGAAGGAATAGGAAAATCCGAAAATATAAAACAATTTCATTTCCCCCAACAAAACATTATTATACAAACTCACATAAAATGATATTTTATAGTGTATATAATGTATATTTGTAGTTTCTTTTTTAAGACTTGCGTATTTTTCTTCAACTGAGTTTGAACTCGAGACTTCGTGCAGGGGCTTTTAAACACTCTACCAGCTATATATATGTGTATATGTGTGTGTATGAGTATTAATATATATACATATATATATATTTATGTATATATTGGATTAGACAAAAATAAAAAAAAATGGAAATTTGGTATACTTCCAAATATAAACAAAGAAAATGAATTGTTCTCCTCTACTTGAGATTACAATAAGGTTTTACATTCGGGGATGCTCCTTTTAATAATAGTGGTGAAGAAGAATACCACATGCAGGATAAAATTGTACTGATAATGAGTGATTGGTTAGGGCAGGATATGAGATAGGATAAGCAGCAGGATATGGGTGTAAATGACCATGAGCCGTTTCCTCAGATGAAGAAGATGCTGGGCAGGAAGCAATCCTGAGCGGGCCGCGATGGCTAAGTATGCTGAGCATGATGTGCCCTCTGAGAAGAATGTTGAAAAAGTTGAGCGCGATGCTGGTTTGGGTGAGCGTGTTGCTCCTGTCGAGGAAAATTCTGCAGAGGCTGCTTTGTCTGGGCGCGGCCTTCCCATCGCTCAGAATGTTGAAGATACTGAGTCAACCACGCGTATGCGCCAAGTTTTTTGAGAAGTGCTGCCCCCACGGGGAGCTTTGATTTTGACATGGATGCTCTTTTCTCCGAGAATCCATTTGAAGTGTGGGGTTCGCAGGCTTCAAACCCTGTAACGGTTGAGAGAAGTTTCGTGATTTCTAAGGCGTATTTTGCGCGCGAGGCCCGAGCAGACCAGAGGTTAGCCAAGGCAGCATGTTCTAGTTCGCAGGCAGCAGTGCGCATTGTTCCTCTTCAACAAATCGTCGAAGGGACTGGTAAGATCATTCCCCCTTTTTGCTCATGACACTTTTCAATTTTAGACCCGTATCTTGCTGCGTATTTGTAGGAAGTTGGGTGTTTAGAACGGGAATCAATGGAATGGGATATCTCTGAGTCGTGGGATCACTCTCAGATTAAAGTATTTCGGCGGTGTGCACGAAATCTATAATCGGATAAAACAGAGACTTTAAGAACGAATATGATATCCTCTATGTTTCTGAATTCGACCAAATTAACAAATAGTGATGGAGAAGGCGGTTAATCTGGCGCCAGGGGGGTTGCCCCTTGGACCCCACTGGGGGCGCTACCCCCGGACCCTCGTCGGGGGCTGCGCCCCCGGACCCCAGCAGTCGTCCGCGAGTTCGTTGTCCAAGACATTAACATAGTTGTCTGAACGCGTGTACTCCACACCTCCTCACGTGTACAATGTAATGCCAATGTCTACTTTGGTCGTAAGTAAATCCGATTACACAAATGGCCGATGACACTAAAATCACCAACAATATTTTGTCGTGTTTGCGCGCGCAGATATTGACCAGGCCTGCCTTGAATGGCTGCGCGTGTCCTTCCCGACTGCATTTGCTCGAGTGCTAGATATGTCACCAAAAGACAGAGGAGCACTTCTTAAGGAGATGGCTTCCCTTTTGGAGAAGGTGCATGAGACTACTCCCGCAAGCACCACAGTTGCCAGTGCTCAGGACCTCCTTGCAAGCGCGCAGAAACTTCAGCAGATCATAGCAGGGTGATTAGATTTGGACTTTCACGTGCAGAGGTTGATCAAGATCAGCAATTCTGCCAATCTTAGAACTGAGTATGCTTCCTATAGGGAGGAGACAACTGCTCTGAAAGCGCGCAGGGAAGAGCTGGAACAAATTGCCAAGGAATTCGAGGAAGCTGTGAAGCACCATGACGCTAACATGACTCGCATTGAGAAGCTTACTACCAATTCCCTCCGGTTGTCGGCAACAGATTCCCTTTTAAATGATTTCTTTGAGGATTGAAGGTTGTTGTAGCAAGAATCGCCTTTTTGAACTTTTCATTGTATCTTTTTGTGCCCTTTGTGGACGCGATTTTCCGATCGTTTTGAACATCTTTCACTTTCTGCTTTTTATGCGCGCCGGTTTTGCGCAAATGAAATATCTTCTTTTGTGCTTTTAATTTGCTCATGTTTTTGCTCACATGAATGCTAGGCTTTGTGATTGCTCCTTGAAGATAAATAGGGTTTTTGCCATTATCTAAACAGATAGTATCTTGTCAAAATTTGTCAGTTATAGCTATCCAACAGATAGATTGGCGTATTGCTGCGTATAGTTGCTACCATATGAGATAGGCTTACACTTTGCTGCGCATTTGTTGCTATCATATGAGATAGGTTTACACGCGCTCCTTGTTGCTACTTAGAGCTTGTTTTCTATCCGTTTAAAAACAAGAAAAAAGGAAAAAAAAATACGTGCTGAAAAAACACGTTTAAAAACAGAATCACAAAACTGTTTTGTATCCGTTTAGAAACAGCGTTTGAAATCAAAAACACATTTGGAATTATTACTAAATTTCAATGTTAATTTGCATGAATATCATTTTAATGTACAATACCAACATATATTTGATATTTTTTGTATGTAATCATAGTTTTAAGTGTTTTTTAAACAACAACAGTATGAAAAAACACCCAAAAAAACACCACATTTGTTGTTTTTTTTAAACAGCTGTTTTTGGCATGTTATTGTTTTTAAACAAGCAAAGAAATAGGCATACCAAATGAGTTTAAAAAAAAAACACCCTGTTTTTAATCAAACTTGTTTAAAAACAGGGATGCCAAACATGCACTTAGAGCATTTCCAAGAGTTAGAGGATAAAAATTTGTCCTTGGACCAAATTTGGTCCTGGAGCAAAATTTGCTCCTCCACTTTGCTGCTTGAGCTCCAGCAGCGAGGAGCAAAATTTGTCCTTGGATCAAATTATTGTATTTTTTTACTTTATGTTATTATTATTAATTAATGGTATTTCTATATTAATTAGTCTTAAGTAACTTTTTTTGTGAAAAAAAAGTTACAAATAATATGTAATTAATATAATATTTTAATTATTTACTTAGTTTTTCATTAATTACTTTTTGTTCTCTACATAGTTCTAACTTTTGCTAGCAACATGTTTATAATTGAAAAAAACAAAAACTAACATATTTATAAAAAAATCAAAGTTAATTACTAAATATAATTACTAATAAGTTAAAAAAAAGTAGCAGATTTATGTTTTGCTCCCATGAAATTGAGGGTGGAATCAACTTTTTGATTAAAAATCAGCTTTTTATGTTTTGCTCCTATGAGCAATAAGTCTCAGGTTTTGTCCTCCATTTCATTGTCCTTGGTCTTGCTCCAGCAGATGCTCCTTCTGCTGGAGCTGTGTTTTCCCTGATGTGGAGCATTTTTTGGTCCAAATGGTGTTTTGCTCCTTCTGTTGGAGTTGCTCTTATTAGGCAGGTAGGCTTGCACTTGAATTGAAGATTTGCCGCTATCGCAGACAGATAGGCTTAGAGAATCTCCTACGGACGACAGCAACTATTTGTACTTTTGTACCAAATGTGGTCCTGGACCAAAATTTGGTCCTCCACTTTTCAGTTTTTGCTCCAAGAATGAGGACCAAATTTGCTCCTCCATTAATATTTTATTAGTTTTATTTACTTACCATCGAAAATTATATTGTATATAAAATTTATACCAAAATAAATAAATTTCATTTAAAACAAAAAACAATGCCGGTGAATTAGTTATAAAATACTAATGATAAAAAAATTAGGAAGTCAAAAAATGATATAATTTTTGACCCATTTTATCTAATTAAGAGCGTAAAACAAAATTATATAGTTAAACCTAATGAAATTAGCATTTTTTGCTTAATTATTAATAAAATATTATCTCAATACAACAAAAGTCAACACAAATGAGTAAATTGATTTTTTTAATATTTGGTCCAGTGAACAGTACAGTCTTCAAATTGGTCCTCCTCTTCCTGCTGGACCAATTTTGGTCCAGTAATTGGTCCACCGTTGGAGCACCATTTTGTGTGTTTTGGACCAAATTTGGTCCGAGGCGGGAATTTGGTCCGTCTGTAGGAGATGCTCTTATTCGTGTATGTCATGTTTTGCTGTAGTCTGAGAACTTAAGATTCTCAGTGTCCTAAATATCTTAATGATGGCCGCTCAAGTCCCCATAAGCCGTCATTATTGTCTGAACTGCTGTGCCGGCGTGGAGCTTAAATAAGGTGGACCGTCACACAGTAGACCAAGCCCTCATTATTTCCTAGGGCTACTGTACCGTCATAGGCCTTAATAGTGTCATTGATTCTCATCTGTTTTCGAGGCATTGCTGGAAACTGAAGAGTCTCCCTTGGGTCCTATGTAAACCCCCCTCTGTTATTTTGTTCTTCATCGTTGCTGCCCTTCTGGGTTTTGGCAATTGAAAGGATGCTTTCTCTTCTGAGTCCTTGCCGGAGTCCTTGCCGCTATTTTCGTTACTCTTTTCCACCTTTTCATCCACCTGAGTTCCGGCTCTATAAAACCGTATTGGTGCGTTGTGCTATAGAAATGTCTCCCAAGGAACCCTTAGCGGAAGCCTCTGACTCATCCGGGCTTCAGGAAGACCGGTGGTGTAATATCTTTCGTCGGAATGAAGACGCCTTTCTCCTAGTCATGTTTGCGGGCATTGTTCCCAGTGGAACTCCGGTGAAGAAGAATCCGTCACCAGTTCTCAAATCAAAGCGTAATGAGTGGAATATTTCTTTGGTGGATCTCCGTTGGAGACCTATTTGCCACCAACACTTGGAGCAGGGAGTAATGAGTGGGGATGCCTTTTATTCATGCAAGATCAGCTTCCTAACCCATGAGTTGTTCTCCCACTTGCTCTTCGCGTCAGCAGCCTTCATGGCCTAAAGTTCATCTGGCGTCTTGCCATGTCAGGGGCATCAATAAGAAGCCTTGTTTTGATCGAAGGCGTCGATGGCAACGAGGAGCCCATTGTAGTTAGACTCATAGCTTAGTGCTCAGTGTAGGAGTCTTTGCATGTTCGTTTGAGAACACTTTGTTTTTGCTTGAAAGCCTCTTTCATTTTAAGCTTCGCTTTTAGCGGCTATCTAGACAGATACTTGGTCTGTTTCTTCTCTTTCTTCCAGTTTTGATTTTCTCATCCGTAAGCATGTCACTTTGACCCGGTGATTTGGATAACAAAACAATGCAATTTTTTTAGTAATTGTTCATGGTATTCTAGAGCAAGGTTTACTGTACAACATCTTGAAAATTTACCAAAAAATTGCATCGTATCGCTAATAAAATCATCGGGTCATAGCGACCCGGTGAATAGTGGTAAAAGTCAAAGTTGGAAGAAAGAGAAGACACAGAGGAAGTACTGGTAAGTTGTAATGTTATTGTTGTTTCATAGTTAACTATCGGTGTCGGTAGCGATGTGCAATATCAATATTGTATTAAATTAATCCATTGTTTATGTAATTTCATTTCTCTGTATCTTATCCTACCTCGTTACACAAATGACAACAATCATTTATGTAATTTTTTCGTTTGAGAAAACTTTGTTTTTGCTTGAAAGCCTCTTTTATTTTAAGCTTCGCTTTTAGCGGCTATCTAGACAGATAAGTTGTAATGTTGTTGTCGTTTTATAGTTAACTATCAGTGTCGGTAGCGAGGTACAATATCAATATTATATTAAATTAATCCATTGTTTTTGTAATTTCATTTATCTGTATCTTATCCTACCTCGTTACACAAATGACAACAATCATTTATGTAATTTTTTTCAACCGAAAAAGAGCGTTATCTGGCAAGACATCGTTATTTTCAAACGTTTCATACAATTCATGCCTCAATACAAATAATTTATATAAAATAACTGTACTGAGGGTAATATAGTCATTTGGAACATATCCTGCTTCTCATCATGCACCACCCAAACATAGTACATTCATACCACCTCTGTTTCTTCTCTTTCACCTTACTTCACTTTTTGACATTATTCACTGGGTCATTTTGACAAGGTGATTTGGTTAGCAAAACGATACATAGATTTGGTAATTTTTGCATGATATTAATAACATGATGAAGGACATAGAAGATGTGTACCTTGTGATTTGGGAGATCACACGAAGAATAATGTCCTCGTCTCTACGGTTGATCCACGTCTAGAGGTGAGATCTAGATTCTTCCTTCTCCTAGTGCTAGCTTGGACCGGAGGAAGAGGGAAGAACGAATCAAGCAACAAGGACCAAGAGAGGTTCGGCCTCTCTCTTGGTGGCCGACGGGTAGGGGACGGCTAAAGGGGGCTTCGGCCTCCTTTGGCTTTGTCTCTTGCTCTCTCTTGCTTCTCTCCCACTCACTTGTGTTATTACAATTAACATTAGTAGGAAGGAAGATAGAGCCTCCTTTATATAGACCAACAACACTTTGTTAGTTTACATAAAGGCCCCTCCTCCGTCTTCATGAACTTGGATTAGTCCCGTCTTGCAATTTTTTCCTACTAAGTTTGCAAGATGTTGCAAAGTGATCCTTCTATTAATTAATCATATTAATTAATCCCATATCTAGTTCAAATCTATTGACGTGTGACCCCATAGGTTTCTACTTAGTTGGTAGTAACTCATTACTAACATGGAGAGGTGTCTAGCAACCCATCCATGCTACCTAACTAATAGAAATAGTCAGTGATCCCAACACATCCAGTACGCTCCTTTATATATCATATTGCATTATCCCTTTGTCTCCATAACCGGATTGGACACGAGACATAATAGTCACACTCGTATATCCAATCCATAGTTTTCTCGATCCTGGGAACATGCTTATGCAAGCGGATAACATCAATATCTCCATATTAATTTATCTGAGTCTGGCCAGTAAATCAATAAGCATCATCCCTCGGGTGGCCCATGGATATTTACTCCCATTATGTGGGAGGGACAAATCCTCTCTACATCACTACCATGTCTAAGCTTGCTTCCTATCATGCCCGATAGCCACCTTTACAGTTGCCCGGTTAAGGCACAACGTTAGATAACATCAAAGCATGATATTCCACGACTAGAGTATCTAGTGACTTCAAGTCTAAGGATTACATAGACAACTTAAAATCCAAAACGTTGATACCAAACCCATAGCAGTACGAGAAGCGATTGTGACTTTGACATAATCTAATGTATCCTTCTCATTGTGGGTCGAGCCAGTATGCCATTACTTCTAATGAATACCCATCTGTTAGACTTGATATCTCCATATCAATCTACACACATACTAGTCTATATTCGATCGTCCTTTTAATCAATATAATGGACTAGGGACATTTAAGATAAGCAACACATTGTATATGAGGACTTCATTATACTAAATATCACAATAATTAATAAATGAATATTCTAGCCATTACATCATTCATGCTAAATATAGACTGCCTCTAGGGAACCTATTCCAACAAATACTATGAAAAAATTGTCAAAAAATTATATCGTTTTACCTTCCAAATTACCGAGTCAAAGTGACAAAGATATGGGTAAAAAAGTTAACCTAAGTTGAAAGAGAAGAAACGGAGGTAGTATTATGCTTCTTATCCTGCCTCATATCCTGCACCACCCAAACACAGTAAGCCAACATATCATCAGGCCTTATCCGACAACATACGTATCCTACCTCGTACCCCAACATAAGCCATATCCGCTGTATCTTAACCGCTACCCAAATGAGGTCGGGCGGATAGCCGGATACATAATTTTTCTCCAGTGGGGGCTAAAATTTTAAAATATAAATGTTAATAAAAAAACAAAAATAATAAGGATTATTGGTACTATTTAATTTTAGTAGACATATAATGCCCGTGGCTTGTAGCCACGACCGAATCTATGGGGGAGAGAGAGAGAGAGAGAGAGTTTGAAAGTTATCAAATCATTTCTTTTAAGTCAAATAGTACTACATTTTACCTCTCTCTATCTTCCATTTTTGACTTTTGTCACTATTCATCGAGTCGCTTTGATCCGATGATTTGGACTACAAAATGATGCAATTTTTTTTTTTAAATTTTTTTCATAGTGTTGTACAGTAAACTTTACTAACAACACCATATAAAAATTACTGGTAGTAAGAAATAGCGTTGTTTTGCTATCCAAATCACCGGGTCAAAGTGACATGGTTACGGATAAAAAGTCAAAATTGGAAGAAAGAGAGAGAACGGAGGTAGTAGATGTTTAAATTAATATCAGCCGTTCTAAAGAAAATCCAACAGAAGATATTTGGCCATCAACACTCTCATAGTCTCATGAACAGTAAAACCACTAGCTTGCTTATATATAGATTTTACCTCTACGCCTATCACCAAACTAAAAGCGGAGTCCTGTTGATTCCGATTTATAAAACAGTTGTGAAAATATAATTGAAAGCTCAGGTTGTTCAAGACTTGAAAGAGCTTGGCTATTTCAAGGCCTTGAAACAGCTTTCAAAGCCTTGAATCAACTTCAGAGGATTGAAAATAGTCTTGGCTATTTTCAAGGCCTTGAAACTGGATTCAAAGCCTTGAGACTGTTAAACCTGAAAGCATATTCTCAGGGGGAGTTTTTCTGCTAACTCTCTGATCTAATTTATTATCTCTCTTGCATATGTTTGATTACTTGTTGTTAGATGATGAAAGACAAATTTTTTAACATGTTTTGAATCGTTCCATATCAACTGTTTGACCATGACAATGCAGGAAATATTGTTTCTAAGTTTTGCAGGATTATTTCCTAAACTGGATTGCTGCAGACTTGACACTTGAAGACTTTGATCCTATGATCAATCAGACGTGTTTGACAGCTTCTCTTGATGGTTAAAATAAGGATTACAACAACATCTCAGAAGATTACATTCATTCAACCGTTGGAGAAGATCTCAAATTAAGTCAAACTCTGTTGCCTACAAAATAGGAAGGTTGTTGCTGAAAATCTAAAGAGATTTGCAGAGTTATTTGAAGTATTTAAATAGATCAAATTCTAAGCAGAAAAAACACAATTCTCAACGGGAAAATACAGAGAAAGCATTCTGGATTGACAAGCATCAAATAAGTTCTTCATCTCTTCCAATCCATACACAGAAGTTCACTGCATTTCAGTGCAGCTTTCTACTCTTAAGTGATCTTATGTATAGAGCTATATTGGTATATCATTTCAGTATTACTTCTACCTACATTCTAAAGGATTGTTCAAAGTGAATACTAGAGAATTCTTAGTAAATCAGTTATCTAGAGCAGGTACTAGACAGGTTAGGGAAAACCACAAGCTGTAACAGAGTAAGGGAACTCTCTGTGCTTGAGTTCTAGGGCTTAGCTTTTGATTAATAAGAATTGAGTTGAAAATCCTGCAGGGATCTAATCCCTGAGGTAGAGACATAGGTCCAAGTGGACTGAACCCTATAAATCACATGTCTTGTGCCTTTTTCAGTTCATCTACTTTCAGAGCTTTTACTGCATACAAAAAATGTTTATTTTTCAAGGGTTTGAACTTGTTTTTAAGACCTTGAAAAAGGCATCTTGTTCAAAAAACTTTTTGCTTCTCTTCAAAGGCTTGAACCTGTGTTCCAGGCCTTGAATTCCCTTGTCTGCACTAGTTCTTCTACTTGTTAGCAAGTTTTACAAAAAATTGGCATACTCTATTCAACCCCCCCCCCCTTCTAGAATATCTTAGTTGCTTATACATTTGCATACTCACACTTTCAATTGGTATCAGAGCTTGTATCACTGTATAAGATTTAACCATCTGGTGATCATGAGTACTGCAGTGATGGTGGTTTCTCTCAGGGAAGAGCCGCTAACAGACCTCCTCTATTCCGTGGAGAAAATTTTGCTCACTGAAAAGCTCTCATGAAAATGTTTATCATTGATCAAGATCTAGAGCTTTGGTCCATTATCCAAAATGGACCTCATACTTTCTATACAGAGAAAGATGGGATTAGAATTCCCAAAACAGAAGACTCACTCTCCACTTATGAATTAGAGCAAGTTTCTAAGAATTACAAGGCTATTAACATTTTGTATTGTGCTTTGAGTACAGATGAATTCAACAGGATCTCTGGATGCACAACTGCTAAAGAAATATGGGATAAAGTTGTGGTTACCT
Organism: Linanthus parryae; assembly: GCA_023055425.1. NCBI lineage: Eukaryota > Viridiplantae > Streptophyta > Magnoliopsida > Ericales > Polemoniaceae > Linanthus > Linanthus parryae. The sequence goes on from JALGPY010000001.1 coordinate 95,164,045, forward strand.
TTGAAGGAACCAGCCAAGTCAAACAGACCAAGATCAACATTTATCTCAGACAGTATGAGCTGTTCAAAATGAATGCAGATGAGTCTCAGAGATATGTTCAAGAGATTCACTGATATTGTCAACAACCTTGGCTCACTGGGAAAAAACTTTTCCAATGAGGAAAAGGGGAGGAAGATACTTAGAAGTCTTCCAAAGAAAAAGTGGGAACCAAAAACCACAGGTATTGAAGAAGCTCAGAATCTCTCAACTTTACAACTTGATGACCTCCAAGGGAAGCTCCTGGCACATGAGATATCCATGAATAAAGTTGATGGAGAACTCCCAGAAGGTGTAAAAAATCTAGCTCTCAAAGCCAAAGAGAATGAGAGCATTCAAAGCCTTGAAACTGAGGATGGTGATGATGAATATCCAATTGCCTTAATTTCCAAAGCCTTGACAGGGATTCTCAAAATGAAGAGAAACTCTGGAAACAAAGAGTTCAACAGAGAAAGGCATAGACCATCCAGCAGCAAGGACTACAAAGGTAAGTTCTCCTCACAAAGAAAGTCAAAAGTTATCAACTGCTTTGAATGTGGTGATGCAGGACACTTGATAAGAGATTGTCCATACAAAAAGGGCAAGAAATTTCAGAAGAATGATCATGACAGAAGAAAGAAAGCCATGATAGCCTCATGGAGTGATTCAGACAGCTCCAGCGAATCTGAATCTGAAGAAGAACATGCAAATCTTTGCTTAATGGCCAGGCAGGATGATAGTTCTGAAAAGAACATTGAGGTAATGGTTAAATGTTTAATTTCAAAGCCAAAAGAAGCTCTTTCAGATCATCTCAAAACAATGCTTTTAAATGAGGAAGATTATCTGAAAGAGATCAGGCTCTTTAAAGAAAAAGTTCATGAGCAAGCTAAAGAAAAATTTACAACTTGTTTGCATAAATCTGAATCTTGAAATCTCTCAGAAGAAAATTGACAGTGATTTCAAGGCCTTGAAAACTAGTTTCAAAGCCTTGAAACAAGTCAAGGAAGTATCACTGAAAATTCCTTTGTGAATGACAACCTTGTTAATCTAAGACATCATGTTGATGATTTAGAAAGACAAAAGACGACTCTTACTCAGAAACTTCAAGAATATGAAATAGTCAAAATCAAGCTTGCTGGATCAGAACAAAAGTTGAACTTGATTCTTGGAGGAAGCTCACAGTCTGTTCACAAAGCTGGTATTGGATTCAATCCAAACATCCCAAGAAGAAACAATACCAGATTTGTGAAAGCTGGAACAAAAAACTCTCCTACTTGTCATTACTGCTGTAAAACTGGTCATGTTAAAATGACTTGTCCTTTTAGAAGAAGAGACCCTCACATAATGAGGAACACTTTTCCTTTCCAAATTTAAGGACAAGTTAAGCAGATTTGGGTTCCTTAAGGGGTTAGATCACCTAACATGGTTGATCCTGAATATGAATCCAAATTCCACACTTGGTCTAACAGCTGGGTAAGGCAGTGATTGGTGATTGCAGGTTGTCACCAAGGAACAGAAGTGGTTCATGGATAGTGGTTGCTCAAGACACATGAGTGGAAAGAGATCTCTATTCTCAGAATCAAAGGAGCAATCAAAAGGTTCAATAACACTTGGTGATAAAGGAAAGTGCAATATTCTTGGTATTGGAAAAGTTGGTACAAATTTTGAAAACTCTATTTCTGATGTTTATTTAGTTGAAGGTTTGAAGTTTAGTTTACTTAGTGTATCTCAGCTTTGTGATAATGGCAACAAAGTCATCTTTGATAAAGAGAAGTGTGTGGTGCAAAATGAGAAATCAGGAGATAGCAATCTCACAGCCTCTAGATCAAACAATGTTTATACTTTTCAGACTAACAAAGTTGCAGGTGAAAGATTGAAGTGTCTTAAGGCCTTGAAAGAAGATTCAAAGATTTGGCATAGGAAACTTGGTCATATTAGTTTGCACACTCTGAACAATTGATCTCTAAAGACTTGGTAAGAGGATTGCCATCCACCAAGTTCAAGGAGGATGAGTAATGCAAAGCATGTGCACAAGGAAAGCAGACCAGAAGTTCCTTCAAGCCAAAGAAGTTTGTAAGTACAACTAGACCTATTGAGTTACTTCACATGGATCTTTGTGGTCCTATGAGGACTCCTACTCCAAAAGAACTCCTCAACAGAATTGTTTTGTTGAAAGAAAGAACAGGACTCTTGAAGATATGTCAAGGACAATGCTTCTTGAGAACAAATTGCCAAAGCATTACTGGGCAGAAGCTGTGAATACAGCAAACTATATTTTGAAAAGGTGCTTCACCAGACCTATTCTAAAGAAGACCCCCTATGAACTATCCAAAGGGAGGAAGCCAAACATCTCTTACTTCATACCCTTTGGATGCACTTGTTTAATCCATAACAATGGAAAAGACAATCTTGGTAAGTTTGATTCAGAAGTGATAAAGGTATATTTCTTGGTTACTCTCTGAATAGCAAAGCTAATAGAGCTTAAAATAAAAGAATCAAACTGGTTGAAGAGAGCATTCATGTTATTTTTGATGAAAGCTATGATGGTTCTTTGAGTGAAAGTTTTGTAGATTTAAATTTGAACAAGCATGAATCAGAGGAAGAGACTGAGAATCCACTTGGATTCAGGAAAGGCTCAGAAGAAAATAGAAGACATTTTCAAGACCTTGAAAACAGTTCTCAAGGCCTTGAAAATACAACTCAAAGCCTTGAAAAAGATGATCAGAAGGATTCAAGTGACAAAGCCACTACTTCAAGACCAGAGAAGATTTATGGTGAACCTGAACCATGGTCTCCAAGGAAGAGATTTAAATAACTCTCATCCCATCTAGCTGATAATATCATATCAGATCCAACCGTTGGTACACAAACTAGATCACAGTTGAAGAACTTATGTTCTTTTAATGCCTTCATTTCTCATGTAGAACCGAAAACTGTGAAGGAAGCTTTACAAGAAGCAGACTGGATCATTGCTATGCAAAGTGAACTCAATGAGTTTGAGATAAACAAGGTTTGGATCTTGGTTCCTGCACCAACAAACCAGTCTGTCATTGGTATTAGATGGGTATTCAGAAACAAGTTGGATGAAAGTGGCAATGTAATCAGAAACAAAGTAAGGTTAGTTGCTCAAGGTTACAATCAAGAAGAAGGTATAGACTATGAAGAAACCTTTGCTCCAGTTTTCAAGTTAGAAGCAATTAGAATTTTACTTGCATTTGCATCTTACAAAAACATGAAACTATTTAAAATGGATGTGAAGTGTGCTTTCTTGAATGGCTACTTACAAGAAGTTTATGTTGCACAACCACCTGGTTTTGAAAATGACTTTTTTCGAGATCATGTTTACAAACTTGACAAAGCTCTTTATGGTTTGAAACAAGCTCCAAGGGCTTGGTATGAAAGACTGTCAAAGTTTTTACTTGAAAATGATTTCAAAATAGGTTTAGTAGAAAAGACTCTTTTCATTAAGACTCATGAGAAAGATTTACTTGTAGTCCAGATATATGTTGATGATATACTATTTGGAGCTACTAATGATCAATTGTGCATAGAATTCTCAAGTCTTATGAGCAGGGAGTTTGAAATGAGCATGATGGGAGAATTAACCTTCTTCCTAGGACTTAAAATACATCAAATGAAGAAGGGTATCTTTCTGAATCAAAGGAAGTATACAAGAGATTTGCTAAATAAATACAGCATGGCTCAATGCAAGGAAGCTAAGACCCCAATGAGCACCACACTATCCTTAGACAAGGATGAATCTGGTAAGAGAGTCAATGTTAAAGAGTATAGAGGCATGATTGGATCATTACTCTATCTAACAACAAGCAGACCAGATATTATGTTTAGTGTATGCATATGTGCTTGGTTTCAAGCTGATCCATTAGAATCACACTTATTTGCTGTGAAGAGAATATTCAATTATCTCAATGGTACCAAAGACTTAAGGCTTTGGTATCCAAGACATTCTAACTTCTCTTTAAGTGGTTTTACAGATGCTGACTTTTCAGGGTACAAAGTTGATAGAAAAAGCACTTCTGGAACCTGTCAATTCATTGGATCATCTTTGATTAGCTGGCATTCCAAGAAACAAAATTCAGTTGCTCTATCAACAGCTGAAGCTGAATATATAGCTGCAGGAGCATGTTGCTCACAAGTACTATGGATTTCTCAACAGCTAAGAGACCCTGGATTTGACTTCAGAGGCATACCTATTAAGTGTGATAACACTAGTGCAATTTTAATTACAAAGAATCCAGTACAACACTCAAGAACCAAGCACATTGATGTCAGACACCATTTCATCAGAGATCATGCTGAGAAAGGTGATATTGTTCTTGAATTTGTTGCTACTAACATGAAAATTGCAGATATCTTCACCAAACCATTAGCAGATGAGAGGTTCTCAGCTCTAAGATTGGAATTGAGAATGCTAAATAAGACTGCACTGGGTAAGGGGGAGCTTATGGTAAGAAAGGTACGTTATTTGTGTCTACAAAGGTTTGAACTGAATTTCAAAGCCTTGAAAACCAGTTCAAAGCTTTAATCTTTTATCTGTTGCAGTGTTACAGTATTTCAAGGACTTGAAAGCCTTTTCAAATCCTTGAAAATGAATATGTTACACTAATAGTCAATAAACTTGGATCATTCTATATTGGGTGATATCTCTGTAGATATTTGCCTAATATAGCCCCTACCTTTTTCAAAAATCTGTTTTTAGCCAAAAATAGTATTAGTATATTCTTTTTCCAACGACATATAGTTTGAAATTTTCTTTGATCTTTGCAAATCATTTTAGAATCAGAGAGATACTAGTATCCTTTTGAAATTAAACTCTTTTAGTATTTATCCTCTTCTCTTCTCCTTCATTCCGTATCATTTAATCTCTCTCTCTTTTATTCTACCTAACCCTAATGAGCACAAGAAGAGCCTTAGACCAAATCAAGATGGCTGGTGGTTCAAAACCTGTCTCAGAGAAGAAGAGAAAAGTAGCAGTGGAAGAGGTTCAAGAAGTCAGTGGAAACTCTAGCTCCAGAACTCCTAGTGCAGAAGCAGTTCTAGATCCTCCTCCACCAAATATGAAGATCAAGAAGTCTACAACATCCACTTCAGAAAAGCAGAAGAAGAAGAAGGCCATTACAGAAAAGTAACCAGAAAAAGATCCTACCAGCTCAAAGAAGGTGAAGAAGAAGGCAACTCAGGCAGAAAAAGGGAAAGGGATGGTGACTGAAGCACAACCAGAAAGTCAGTTGGAGAAGGTATTGCAGATCTATTCTCGTGTCTCAACAAAGAACACAGCTCCAGGTGAGACATGGTTTGTCTCAAACATCTCTAAAGGTCATTGGTTAGATGGTTTTGCCTCAAGAGCTATTGGTTTTTGCAGTTTGGTTAATAAGTATGTGTTGGAACACATGAAAATCAAGTGCATATCTATGTTAAAGAAGAGTTATTTGTGGTGTATGCTAAATCATAGATCAATTGCCTACCCCAGACTCACCCGACTCTTCTATTTGAACCTAACCCAAGTAAAGAGATATGCACACTTGGTGATCGAATGTAAAGTTGCTGGAATAGTAATTGAACTAGATCACTCTGAGTTTGCCACTGTGTTAGGTTTTACAAAGAGGTATGACACCAAAAACCATCCTTCAAATTCAGAAACTTTGAAGCTAGCCAAAGAAGAATTTTTTTCTTCCAAATGTCTCAACCTCAGCCAAACAGTTAACACACTCTGTGTTAAATGTTGAATCCAAAGTTCTTCATACTATATGGTGAGATGTGTCTTTCCTAGAGAGCACTCAAGAGAGTTGGTGACTGAGAAAATGCTGCACAACATGTACCTGATTATGCATGGCTATGAAATTGATTTCACAAACCTAGTCATTGAACACATGCTCTTCAGCCTAACCAGTAAGAGGATTCACCCTCTTCCTTATGCAAACATCCTCACCATGTTCTTTGAGCACTTTGAGATCCCTTTTACTGGAGAAGAATCAGTCACATCTGGTTTTGAGGGACTCAATGAGAAAGCCTTTGAGAATATTGGAGTTGTGAAAACCAAGGAGAAAGTTTGGAAACTTTACTCAGACCTTACTGAAGCATAACTAGGTGCAAAGAAATTCTCTAAGCCCATACCTTGACTCCCACTTCAAGTCAGACCTCTCAGACTACAGACAATCAAAGACTCGATAGTTTGGAACTAGACATGGAGGATGTCAAAGCTATTGTTTTTGGACTGGAAAGTGATATGGGACAAGTCAAGTATATGGTGGAAAGTATCTTCAGAAGCATGACCTTGCTTGATGTTCCTGAGGAGCCTGAAGGAACAAAGAAAGGAGAATCTGACAAGGAATTGGCTAGTGAGCATTCAGACTAGGAAGAAGCTACTCTAGTTTCAGATAAGGGAAAGCAGGCAGCAGAACAGGCAGAAGATGAAGCTAATAGTCCTAATTCAGATGAGCTGCTGATCAATTTGAAGAAAAAGATGAAATCTCCAAAGGCAGCTGAAAAGGACAAGACTGGTGAGACAGCTACTGCAGAAGAGGTTGCAGAAGAACAGGAAGAGCAGGAGAAGACTGATTAAGAAGACAATGAGAAAGAGGAAGGAGATCAGGAGGAAGATAAAGAGCAAACCCCTTAATCTTTCCTATTCTTTCTTCCATATTCTCTTTTCTTTATTTCTTTAAGTTTACAAAATTTTCCAGACACTTGATCCAACATCTTCTATCTTTTTGATGAAAGTCAAAAAGGGGGAGAAAATTCTAGGTTTCAGTTTAGGTTTATTTGGTTTTATCTGCTGAACTATTTATGTGTTTTTGTTGGTATTTAAATAAGTTGGATCTTTTTGGAATAAATGTGTTTTTAAATTGCAGACTAATCAGTTTAATTTACAGAGACTAAGGATCAAACATAATTTGGTTTTCTCTTTCATCAAGGGGGAGATTGAAAGCTCAGGTTGTTCAATACTTGAAAGAGCTTGGATATTTCAAGGCCTTGAAACAGCTTTCAAAGCCTTGAATCAACTTCATAGGCTTGAAAATACAAGGCCTTGAAACTGGATTCAAAGCCTTGAAACTGTTAAACCTGAAAGCATATTCTCAGGGGGAGTTTTTCTGCTAACTCTCTGATCTAATTTATTATCTCTCTTGCATATGTTTGATTACTTGTTTTTAGATGATGAAAGAAAAATTGTTTAACATGTTTTGAATCGTGCCATATCAACTGTTTGACCATCATAATGCAGGAAATATTGTTTCTAAGTTTTGGTTTTGCAAGATTGTTTTCTAAACTGGATTGCTGCAGACTTGGAAACAATTGAAGACTTTGATCCTATGATCAATCAGACGTGTTTGATAGCTTCTCTTGATGGTTAAAAGAAGGATTACAACAACATATCAGAAGATTACAATCATTCAACCGTTGGAGAAGATCTCAAATTAAGTCAAACTCTGTTGCCTACAAAATAGGAAGGTTGTTGTTGAAAATCTGGAGAGATTTGCAGAGTTATTTTAAGTATTTAAAGAGCTCAAATTCGAAGCAACAACAACACAATTCTCAACAGGAAAATACAGAGAAAGCATTTTGGATTGACAAGCATCAAATAAGTTCTTCATCTCTTCCAATCCATACACAGAAGTTTAGTGCATTTCACTGCAGCTGTTTACTCTTAATTGATCTTCTGTATAGAGCTATATTGGTAGATCATTTCTGTATTACTTCTACTTACATTCTCAAGGATTGTTCAAATTGAACAATAGAGAATTCTTAGTTAATCAGTTAGCTAGAGCAGGTACTAGACAGGTTAGGGAAAACCACAATCTGTAACAGAGTAAGGGAACTCTCTGTGCTTGAGTTCTAGGTCTTAGCTTTTGATTAATAAGAATTGATTTGAAAATCCTGCTGGGATCTAATCCCTGAGGTAGAGACGTAATTCCAAGTGGACTGAACTCTATAAATCACATGTCTTGTGCCTTTTTCAGTTCATCTACTTTAAGATATTTTACTGCATACAAAAACAGTTTATTTTTCAAGCGTTTGAACTTGTTTTCAAGGCGCATCTTGTTCAAAAAACTTTCTGCTTCTCTTCAAAGGCTTGAACCGTTGTTCAAGGCCTTGAATTCCCTTGTCTGCACTAGTTCTTCTATTTGTAGCAAGTTTTCCAAAAAGTTGGCATACTCTAGTCAATCCCCCTTCTAGAGTATCTTACTTCTTATACATCTTCATACTCACACTTTCAATAATAACTACAAATGGCTATGCGTCCTGAAGGTGATACATTTCTGGAGTGTGCTCACTCTGATATTTTCGAAATCATTGCGCGTAGTGTGCCGAAGAATTCGTACATAGACCTTCTATCATTGAGGGCCACATGTAAGACTCTCCGTTGGAGGCTTTGTGACTATTCTGGCTTGCTTAAATATGCAAACATTGAAACTCTCCTGTACTCGCCCGAATTGAGTCGTGAACAAATGCATTTTGTTCGTGATTGTGGTGCATGTGGGAATCTGGAGGTGTTATTTTGGCTTGGACTGGTAAGTGGGGGAGGTTTTGATCTTTTAAATGTTTTGATTGTTTTCATATTTTCATTCCGCGCTTGTTTATTTCTTCAAGTTATTGTTGGCTCTCTCCTCCTTCTTGTAGTATGTTCTGCTTCAACATGATGACTGGTAATGGTCATGTAATTTCTTAAAAAATGCGGCTGACAAGGGACATGTTCTTTCGATGTATAGATGGGGTCTATTGTCTCTTGTTTATGATGGGTGGAATGAGGAGATTTTTCGTGTTCTTCAGGATGCTGAGGCACTGGAATCAAGGATAGATATGAGATTTAGGTTAACCTTTTGCTTTCTTGATATCCCGACTTTCTCTGATCTTGTCACCAGGCGGAACTGGCCAAGCCCTAAATTGGAGAATGATATCGAGCATGTTTTTCAACATCCAGAGCAAAGTTGCCAATGGTGTTACTGGGGATTTCAACCGTATTGTTTGTTGTACGGAGTGTTTGTTGGTTCCGCAGATAGATATTTTGAGGAATATCCTATTCCTAAATTGACATAAGTTAACATCAAGAGTCTCTCAGCTCCTTGCTAGAGAGTGGAAGTACTCCGCGTGAGTCTATCGTATCTCGCTCCGACGAGATTTCAATTGTCTTTCTTTTCGCTTCTCTCCATCATTTCTCTTGCTTCAATAGACTAAACCTAGACTTCTTTCTCTCTCTATCAGTATCTCTCTCTAGATTTCATTTTGTAGTCTCCGCCGTCGGTGTTTGTCGGGCTCGCCGTCGCCGCTCCCTCTTGCGGCGGCGAGCCTTCTAGTTAGTAGATCTGGGTGGTAAGAAGCGTTTGGAGGTCTCCCTGCCCCTCCTTTGTGGCGATGGCGACATGTCTCCGACTGTGATGGTGTTGGGGAGACCGGTTTTCTGTTCGACTCTTCTTCAAGAGCGACCGTGACCCGTTACATTTTTCCTCGGCGTTCTCGCTCTTGCCTCTGTGGACGCCGATTGATGCTCAGATCTGTTTGTTGATGTATTCTAGGTTTTCCTTTTAGTTTTTTTTTCTTTTTTTTTTTTTTTTTTTTTTTTTTTTTTTTTTTTCTGTTTTGTGGAAGCCAATTGATGCTCGGATTTTGGTCTCACGTTTCTGTTGGAATCTATTGGGAGCTCTTGCTGCAATTCATTTCTCGCAGATATTGATGGAGCTGGGAACGATTGATGGCTTAGAGCGTATAATTATGTGGTCACTTGTTGAGCTCCGCCAGAGGTTTTTCATTGCCGGAAGTGTCGCCACTCTCACCGGCGGTCTTCCCTTTTTCAGTTTTGGAAAACTCTAAAAGTCTGCCCGTGTAAGCGTAAAAGTTGTGTATTTTTCAATGTGCATTGGGAGCAGGCGGTAGTTGATTTTCGATGTGTTTGTTTTTATTTTATTTTTATGCTCTCTTGATGAGCATTCTCATTCAGAGTTGGTGGGATGTAGTACTATTCTCTGCCTTTCTGTATTGGACTCCGATGATCATTTCTTTAATGAAATGAAGCTACAATTTTCTGGAAAAAAAATCGTTGTGTGTTTTTTTTTGAGAATCAAAATCGTTGTATGTTTGTTCATGCGTTGTGATTTCACATTACATTTCAAAAAAAAAATCCAAATGTCTTATTCAGCCTTGAATTGGCTCTGATGTTTTCAATGTCACATTTAAAAAATTTGTAGTATGTTTTCAGTGTCACATTTAAAAAAATTGTAGTACTAGTATATCATATGTCGAGCACCTACAAGACATTTCGTTTCTAGAAATGAGTGTTTATGGCATAAACTCATAAATAGAATTCACATGGTAAATTTTTTGAGTTTGTTACCTTTTACGTCAATTAAGTGATTGTTTCTTTAATAATTATATAATATTTTTTATAATCTCAATGATTATTTTGATTAAATATGCACTTCTTAGGAATTGTGCAAACGTTTTCATTCGAATGAAGAGATTGGGTATTAACACATGCTCATTTAACCCCGTTTGACCCGTTAGACGGAGGAATATATGATTCATTGTACTGGTACTCATATTTCATAATGATACTTATTATATTTGATGAAAATCACAACTTTGATGTATGCCAAATCTTTTCTCCGAAAGAAATATTTTCACCCCTACATTCTTTTGGCTCGAGTATATGAAGAAGAAAAAATATGCTGAAATCATATTTTTATGCTATTGATCATATGGTTCACGTCATTAGGGGGAGAAGATACCCTATTAGGGCATCTCCAACTCTATGCGGGGAGGGGGATGGGGATGGGGAAAAAATATAAAAATACGGTTCAAGTCCAACCCTAAGGGGGGAGGGGGAGGGGGAGGGGATGCTATGGGGAATTTTTTTGCCTTGGGTGTGGGCATGTCCATGGGGATTTTCCCATGGACATGCCCACACGCAAGGCAAAAATTCTCCCCATAGCACCCCTCCCTCTCCCCCTCGCCTCACATGGTTGGAGACGAGTATTAGTTTGAGTGAGGGGGGAGGGGGAAGGGGGGAGGGTGAAATGGTGGGCCCGTGGGGGGAAGTGTTGAGAAGTCCCACATCGGACATTCAAGAAGAAGAAAAATAATTGATAATTTTCCTGGGCTACTACCCTCATTGCCAATTGGTTTTGAGGTGGAACCCCATGGATTCTTATAGGAGGGGGAAAAAGGAATGGGTTGGAGATGCCCTTACCTGAAATGAACTTTAATTTAGCCGTCTTATTCATATTTGATTTTATTTAAATCTCATATTTGAGTTTATTTAAATACTTCCTCTGTTTCTTCTAGCCGTCTTATTCATATTTGAGTTTATTTACATACTTCCTATGTTTCTTCTTTTTCTTCCAGTTTTGAGTTTTGTCACTATTCATCAGATCGCTTTGACCTGATGATTTGATTAGAAATACAATGCATTTTTTTGTTAAGTTTTTCATGGTGTTGTACAGTAAACTTTAGTCTACAACACCATGAAAAAATCTCGGAAAAATTGCATCGTTTTGCTATCCAAATCACCGGGTCAAAGTGACATGCCTACGGATGAAAAAGTCAAAACTGGAAGAAAGAGAAGAAACGTAGTACTACTAATTAATCAAAGAGTACTAATGACACGGTATCCCATATTAATGTTGAACTGTTCGTCATGTCTTAATCGGTAAGTTGATGCGAGGAGAGTGAGGTGAGGAGAGAGACAATAAGCTGACATAATATCAGCTCATTAAAGCTCATCCAAATGGGAAAGTACCATTCGATACTTCTATCTCTTATCGATTCTATTGTACCACTAAGCCTATCACCAAACTAAAGTGGACCCCTGTCGATTTCGATTTATAAACCAGTTGCGCAAATATAATTTCTAGAAATGGCTATGCCTCCTGAAGGTGATTCATTTCTGGAGCGTCCTTACTCTGATATTTTCGAAATCATTGCGCGGAGTGTGTCGGAGAATTCGTACAGAGACCTTCTATCATTGAAGGCCACATGTAAGACTCTCCGTTGGAGGCTTTGTGACTATTCCGTCTTGCTTAAATATGCGAACATTGAAAACTCTCCTGTACTCGCCCAAATTGAGTCGTGAACAAATGCATTTTGTTCGTGATTGTGGTGCATCTGGGGATGTGGAGGCGTTATTTTGGCTTGGACTTGTAAGTGGGGGGAGGTTCTGATCTATTAAATGTTTTGATTGTGTTCATATTTTCATTTCGCGCTTGTTTATTTCTTCAAGTTATTGTTGGCTCTCTCCCCCCTTTTGCAGTATGTTCTGCTTCAACATGATGACTTGGAACGGTCGGGTAATCTCTTAAAAGCTGCGGCTGACAGGGGACATGTTCTTTCGATGTATACATGGGGTCTATTGTCTATTGTTTATGAGGATTTGAATGAGGAGATTTTGCATGTTCTTCAGGATGTTGAGGCATGGGAATCAAGGGGAGATCTGAATTTTAGCTTACTCGGTCGTTTGATTAAAATCCTGACTTTATATGATCTTGTCACTATGCGGAACTGGCCAACCTTGGATTTGCAGGAGGATATCGTTTTAAAAAATCCCCATGACGAATGTCACCCAGTGGAAAGTAGCCAAAGGTGTAATTGGGGAGATGAAGCATATTTTTTTTTGCAAGACCTGTGTGAGTTTCTTAAAGATAGATATTTTTACGAACATACTATTCCTCAATTGATGTAAGTTCACAATTTTCACGGTTTCTCTCTCTAAAAGTATCTGCCTTCTCTCTACGGTTGACGCTGTGGTTTTCCGTGGGGCTCGACGCCGCCTCTTCTCTTTGTGGCACTGAGCCCACCCGTTTAGTCTCTGTTAGATAAAAAACTTGAATTTACTATGTCACATTTTCTAGTGTGATAGTCCTAGTCTCTAGAACATGGCTTTCAAAGTGCCATCTAGTTGGAACTTGGTCCAAGTAACCGAGCTTGGTAGTTGCACCAAGTAAATGATGTTTGACAAAGTTTAATGTAGTATTTAGTGGGTAGAAGGTAATTGACAATTTTGAGTCCTATAAATACCCATGTACATAAATCTTTTCCAATTCAAGCAATAGAACAAGTCTTCTTCTCCTCTCCAACAATTAGTTCAGTTGTCTTGAGTAGTCCTCTTGATCCCAACAAAGTGGTATCAGAGCTACGGTTGAGAGAGTGAGTCATGGTTAATGGATATCAACCTTCTATACACTTCCTCACCAAGGACAACTATGATACTTGGTGTATGCGAATGAAGGCGAAGCTTGGCTCCCAAGACGTGTGGGACATCGTGGATAATGGATTGGCGAATCCACCGGTTGAACGTTCTAAGAAGAAGGACCAAAAGGCCCTTATGATGATACATGAGTGCATTGAGAAGAAAATGGTGGAGCTCAAGTATGTGAAGTCCCATGACAAATTGCCGATATTTTCACCAAACCTCTCAAGAAGAACATTTTCCGCATGATGAGGATCTCCCTTGGAGTTACCAATCAAGTTTAAGGGAGGGTGTTAGATAATAAACTTGATTTTTATTATGTCACATTTTCTAGTGTGGTAGTCTTAGTCTCTAGAATATGGCTTTCACAGTGCCATCTAGTTGAAACTTGGTCCAAGTAAATGAGCTTGGTAGTTGCACCAAGTAAATAATGATTATTTTGATTATCTTAATGATTATTTTGATTAAATATGCACTTCTTAAGAATTGTGCAAAATTGTTCATTCGAATGAAGTGATTGGGTAATGACACATGCTCATTTAACCCCGTTTGACCCGTTAGACGGAGGAATATATGATTCATTGTACTGGTACTTATATTTCATAATGATACTTATTATATTTGATGAAAATCACAACTTTGATGTATGCCAAATCTTTTCTCCGAAAGAAATATTTTCACTCCTACTTTCTTTTGGCTCGAGTATATGAAGAAGAAAAAATATGCTCAAATCATATTTTTATGCTATTGATCGTATGGTTCATGTCATTATGGGGAGAAGATACCCTATTAGGGCATCTCCAACTCTATGTGGGGAGGGGGAGGGGGATGGGAAATTAAAAATAAAAATATGATTCATGTCCAACCCTATGGGGGTAGGGGGAGGGGGAGGGGATGCTATGGGGAATTTTTTTGCCTTGGGTGTAGGCATGTCCATGGAGATTTTCCCATGGACATGCCCACACGCAAGGCAAAAATTCTCCCCATAGCACCCCTCCCTCTCCCCCTCCCCTCACATGGTTGGAGACGAGTAGTAGTTTGAGTGAGGGGGGAGGGGGAAGGGGGGAGGGTGAAATGGTGGGCCCGTGGAGGGAAGTGTTGAGAAGTCCCACATCGGACATTCAAGAAGAAGAAAAAGAATTGATAATTTTCCTGGGCTACTCCCCTCACTGCCAATTGGTTTTGAGGTGGAACCTCATGGATTCTTACACGAGGGGGAAAAAGGAATGGGTTGGAGATGCCCTTACCTGACATGAACTTTAATTTAGCCGTCTTATTCATATTTGATTTTATTTAAATCTCATATTTGAGTTTATTTAAATACTTCCTCTGTTTCTTCTAGCCGTCTATTCATATTTAAGTTTATTTAAATACTTCCTATGTTTCTTCTTTTTCTTCCAGTTTTGAGTTTTGTCACTATTCATCAGGTCGCTTTGACCTGATGATTTGATTAGAAATACAGTGCATTATTTTGTTAAATTTTTCATGGTGTTGTACAGTAAACTTTACTCTACGACACCATGAAAAAATCTCCGAAAAATTGCATCGTTTTGCTATCCAAATCACCGGGTCAAAGTGACATGCCTACGGATGAAAAAGTCAAAACTGGAAGAAAGAGAAGAAACGTAGTACTACGAATTAATCAAAGAGTACTAATGACACGGTATCCCGTATCAATGTTGAACTGTTCGTCATGTCTTAATCGGTAAGTTGATGCGAGGAGAGTGAGGTGAGGAGAGAGACAATAAGCTGACATAATTTCAGCTCATTAAAGCTCATCCAAACGGGAAATTACCATTCGATACTTCTATCTCTTCTCGATTCTATTGTACCACTAAGCCTATCACCAAACTAAAGTGGACTCCTGTCGATTTCGATTTATAAACCACTTGTGCAAATATAATTTCTAGAAACGGCTATGCCTCCTGAAGGTGATTCATTTCTGGAGCGTGCTTACTCTGATATTTTCGAAATCATTGCGCGGAGTGTGTCGTAGAATTCGTACAGAAACCTTCTATCATTGAGGGCCGCATGTAAGACTCTCCATTGGAGGCTTTGTGACTATTCGGGCTTGCTTAAATATGCGAACATTGAAACTCTCCTGTACTCGCCCAACTTGAGTCGTGAACAAATGCATTTTATTCGTGATTGTGGTGCATGTGGGGATGTGGAGGCGTTATTTTGGCTTGGACTTGTAAGTGGAGGGAGGTTCTGATCTATTAAATGTTTTGATTGTGTTCGTATTTTCATTTTGCGCTTGCTTATTTCTTCAAGTTATTGTTGGCTCTCTCCCCCCTTTTGCAGTATGTTCTGCTTCAACATGATGACTTGGAACGGTCGGGTAATCTCTTAAAAGTTGCGGCTGACAAGGGACATGTTCTTTCGATGTATACATGGGGTCTATTGTCTATTGTTTATGAGGAGTTGAATGAGGAGATTTTGCGTGTTCTTCAGGATGTTGAGGCATGGGAATCAAGGGGAGATTTGAAGTTTAGCTCACTCGGTCGTTTGACTAAAATCCCGACTTTATATGATCTTGTCACTAGGCGGAACTGGCCAACCTTGGATTTGCAGGAGGATATCGTTTTAAAAAATCCCCATGACGAATTCCAGTGGAAAGTACCCAGAGGTGTAACTGGGGAGATGAAGCATATTTTTTTTTGCAGGACCTGTGTGAGTGTCTTAAAGATAGATAGTTTTACGAACATACTATTCCTCAATTGATGTAAGTTCACAATTTTCACGGTTTCTCTCTCTAAAAGTCTCTGCCTTCTCTCTACGGTTGACGCTGTGGTTTTTTGTGGGGCTCGACGCCGCCTCTTCTCTTTGCGAAAGTGAGCCCAACCGTTTAGTCTCTGTTAGATAAAAAACTTGATTTTATTATGTCACATTTTCTAGTGTGGTAGTCCTAGTCTCTAGAATATGGCTTTCAAAGTGCCATCTAGTTGGAACTTGGTCCAAGTAATCGAGCTTGGTAGTTGCACCAAGTAAATGATGTTCGACAAAGTTTAATGTTGTAGTTAGTGGGTAGAAGGTACTTGACATTTTTGAGTCCTATAAGTACCCATGTACATAAATCTTTTCCAAGTCAAGCAATAGAACAAGTCTTCTTTTCCTCTCCAACAATTAGTTCAGTTGTCTTGAGTAGTCCTCTTGATCCCAACAAAGCGGTATTAGAGCTACGGTTGAGAGAGTGAGTCATGGTTAATGGATATCAACCTCCTATCCACTTCCTCACCAAGGACAACTATGATACTTGGTGTATGCGAATGAAGGCGAAGCTTCGCTCCCAAGATGTGTGGGACATCGTGGATAATGGATTGACGAATTCACCGGTTGAACGTTCTAAGAAGAAGGAACAAAAGGCCCTTATGATGATACATGAGTGCATTGAGAAGAAAAAGGTGGAGCTCAAGTATGTGAAGTCCCATGACAAATTGCCGATATTTTCACCGAACCTCTCACGACGAACATTTTCCGCATGATGAGGATCTCCCTTGGAGTTACCAATCAAGTTTAAGGGAGGGTGTTAGATAATAAACTTGATTTTTATTATGTCACATTTTCTAGTGTGGTAGTCTTAGTCTCTAGAATATGGCTTTCACAGTGCCATCTAGTTGAAACTTGGCCCAAGTAAATGAGCTTGGTAGTTGCACCAAGTAAATGATGTTTGACAAAGTTTAATGTTGTAGTTAGTGGGTAGAAGGTACCAGGTACTATGAGTCCTATAAATACCCATGTACATAAATAGATCTTTTCCAAGTCAAGCAATATAACAAGTATCTTCTCCTCTCCAACAATTAGTTGAGTTGTATTGAGTAGTCCTCTTGATCCCAACAGTCTCGTGTTCGTCTTTGCGGCCCTTCACCTGAGAAGATGGCGACGAGTTGTGACGGGGTTGGTTGTGGAAAGGCGGTTTTCTTTGCAGCAGTTCCTCAAGAGTCTCCATGACCTTAACCAACATCTTCGTGACTATCGTTATCTTGTCCGTTGACGCTGATTGACGCCCTGGTCTGCTAGTAGTTTGTCTTTCTTTATCTTATGGTTTTGTTATTTATAGTTCATTCTAAAGTGTTAAGAATACTGGTATTATCTAGGTTAAAAAAAGGAATCTTCCTGTGACCACTTTTTTGAGCTTAGTTCATTCTATAGCGGGTAGCCATTTTTTGTCCTGTAGTTGCGGGCCTCACAAAAAATAAGTAAAAAGCTGCTGCAAACCCTAATTAGGGACGCACCATAGACAACCCCAAAATAATTTACAACAGATAAAAAGAAATGCCTCAAATTAATATATCATTCTTAATAGTTAATTGTTTGATTTTTCTTGTTAATAAATAACGATGAAATTAACTACAAGCAGACCAATATCAACTAAAATGTCCTTTAAAGGCATGTGTAAAGATTAATACCAGAATAATTCCACAATAACATTAAAATAAGATGGTACTTGTTCAGAATCATCTCCCGGATCGTCTTTCTTGTCAAGAAACGAATAAAATCACTCTAAACAGACCAAGATCATTCATGCTTATTTTTCTTGGAGTGAATACTTGATTGAGACCAGAAGTATTCCTCTTTAACATCAAGCTGAAGTGGTATTTGTGTAGAATCGTCTACCAGATCGTCTAATTGTTCGACAGAGTCCACCGGAGGATTGGGGCATGTTTTCTTATTGTGTCCCAGCTCCTTACAATTTCCACACTTCCTTCTCTCGTCTTTCTTTGGTCCTTTTTGGCATTTAGTGTTTGGGGGAGTTCGGATCCTTCACATGGGCATAGCGAATTTCTTCCTTCTATATCTCTCCTTGTGTACCCTGAAAAGGTTTAGAGATCATTCTATGCGTTTTTCGAATCCCATCGGCCATATGCTCTTTGAAGAACTTAATTGTCTCGCCTGAAGTACAGCCCAAATAGTGATACAGTTCAACTTCGCTCCTCGTGGAACCCCGACGCAAGGATTGCATATCTGGTTCATCACAGTTCTTCCCAACAAGCTCCTTCATAAAAACCTTTTCAAAAATGTTCTAAACGGAAATTAATTGAGTTTGATTTTAAATCTGCACCAAACCAATTTCAAATTTAGCGCAGTAAGAGATGTTTAAAAACGCCATCGCAAATTAACATCATGCTGAGCAAAATAGCAGAACAATTTGCTTTCATATGTCATTCACAGATCCCACTTATCAATAATTATAAGTATTCATCGGACATCTTACACAGATCCCACCACAAACACAACGCTTCACTTTGGAATAAACATTGTTGGCACGTTTTTGCTGTAGTATGAGGTTTCAGAAGATAGTGATCCATAGCAAGTCTGAACAGCCTCCGCCATACCTTCCTTCTCCGCCACTGAGTAGTAGTATCCGTGTGCCGCTTTGAGACGATACAACTGAAAGTTGGGGTTGTATAGAAACGGTGGTGAAGGCGCTCGCGGAGACTTGTCACTGTTTCAAATGATTTGGAAAGCAGAAGTACACGCACAACCTCATCATCACGCTGACCATGGACAATGGCAAACATACCGCATGCATACATTGAAAGAACATGCCCATTTTCAGCTGCAGCTTTTAAGACGTTGCTCGACCACATCCAATAATCATGTCTGAACAGATCATACTGCAAGAATGAAAATGAGACATCCATTAATCGAAGAAAGAAAAACCTGGGAAAACTCGGATAAATTTGAAAGTCCCTGCAAACCCTTACCAGTCTGAGCCAGAAAAAGACGCCTCTGAATTCCCAGAGGCAACAAAATCACGAACAAACTCTATCTGTTTCCGGCTCATTTGGGGCAAGGCGAGGAGAGATTCAATGTTTGCATGCTTGAGGAAGCCGGAATAATCACGAAGCCTCCAATTGGAGCAAATTCTTACTTGCGGACCTCATTGATAGCAGGTCTCTGTAGGAATTCGCCAACACATTCCGCGTGATGATTTCGAAAACATCATCGTGAACACACTCCATAAAAGAAGCACCTACAGGCTCAGCCATTCTAGAATTTCTAATTGCACACAATCTGGTTGATGGTGACACTGCAGTTGCAAAGTTTCACCGCATAAGTAATACCACATAGAAATGAATATAAGAGTATTATTATTGTGCCATTGGATGAGCTTCTTGGAGGGGAGACTATTTGAGATTATAAGAATGAGTGGCTGAAGTATGGAAAGATGTTTTTGAAAGTAAGTAAGACGTTCCTCTCCTTTCATATAAAGTGAGGAAAGAAGCATATAGAACATTAGTGTACAATATAGAACAAAGCAGATTCATAATTCATTAGTATGACTGTCAAATACTTAATTTGATTTTGCATAATTTAACGCTAATGAAGCTACCTAACCAACTGACGGAAGAAACGTTATCCTTTGTACTACAACATTATTTTATGATAGACAATCGGTAAACTAGACGGATGGGCAGTGGCTCCCTGTGATTGTGATTGTTAGGGAATCATGAACCCTATGGGAAGGTGTAGTGGGATGGGGAAAACGTATAAAAATACATTTCATGTCCAATCCTATGAGGGGAGGGGGAGGGGGTGCTATGGGGAGAAATTTTTCCTTGGGTGTGGGATGATTAAAGGGGGATTTCCCCATGGACATGCCCACACCTAAGGTAAAATTTCTCCCCATGCACCCCTCCCCATCACCTTCCCCTCACATGGTTGGGGACGCGTACTATTAGTTTGGGGGACGAGGATGGTGGGCCCGGGGGGTGGGGGTGGGGGGAGGGGAGGTGAGGGGAGGGGTAAAAACCGTAAAATACATGGGTTGGAAATGCCATTAATGACCCCGATAGAAAATAAATGTGGATCCGACTCTTTTTATGGTTTTTCGACCTCCCAAACTAAATTACGGTATCGGTTTTTCAAGATTGGGGCTCCAAATTTGGTGTGTTGGCAAACAAAGGATACGATATGGGGAGATTATCATATCTTATCCTCCATTCTTATCCACTACCAAAAAAAATGGGATTTTTTGTGTGAAAAAAATGGGATATGATATGGAGAGAATAACACATCTTATCCTCAATTCTTATACGCTACCCAAAAAAAGGGATTATTAATGTATAGAGGGACAAATACACGTCTTTATTTTTTTTTCTTCTGAAGAGGTTGGAGCCCGCAACCACTACCCTTATGGTCCACACTGGGTAAACCACCGCTCTAGTGCAATAGCCTGCAAACCAGCCTGAGAAAACCCGGTTAAACAGTTCATCTGTTGATTGGTATGATTAAAGGACCAAAGGCCGAGCTCTCCTTTGGTCAACAACTCCCACCCTGCTTAAACAGTTCATCTTTTGAAGTAGAAGAATACAGGAACTGTCGAGAACAGTAGTGAAATGTTACTTGTGAAAAGATCAAGGGTATTTTGGTCCGAGGTCTTTACTCCTTAGTTAGTCTCTGATCTGTGTACAAGTGTGGTTTTCTGAGTGATTAATGTAATCAAATATTGATGGAAGAGCACATTTGGTCTACTGTTGTACTAGTAAAACTGTAAATTGGAGAGCCGAATATTGGGGCATGCCAAACTTAACCAAAAGTGCCAAAAAAAAATTGTACACATCTTCGGAGATATTGATAGCCAAAATATTCTTCTTCAAAGATCTGATACACTCCCTCCAACAAAGATAATGCTTGTCCTGCCCAGTAACCCCTTGGGCATCTTTCCTCTTCCCGACTTTCATCACGATGATGGAGATAGAAGGCGTCACTGAGACCTTCCAAGGTTTCCCAAGTTGGCCAGATCCGCCTTACGACGAGGCCAATGATCGTTGGGTTTTCTGTGAGCCATTTGGTTAGACACTTGCCCAGAGTTTCTAATGATTCCAATGCCTCAGCATCCTGAAGTGAATTGTCAATCTCATCATTTCACTCTTCATAAGCAATGGCAAGTAGACCCCATGTATACATCGAAAGAACATGCCTCCTATCAGCTGCAGATTTGAAGAGATCACTCGACCGCCTCCAGTCATCGTGTTGTAGCAGAGCATACTGCACGAGGGGATACAGAAAACAATTATTTGAAGAAAGAAAAGTGTGAGAAATGAAAACCTGACAGAAATCAAAACATTTAACAAATCAGAACCGCCTCCCTTACAAGTCCGAGCTCGAAAGACGCCTCCGAATTCCCATTTTCTTCACAATCACGAACAAACTCCATTTGAACACGACTCAATTGGGGTAAGACCAGGAGAGTTTCAATGTATGCGTTATTGAGGAAGCCAAAATAGTCACGAAGCCTCCCATGGAGGAGAGTCTTTCTTGCTGCCCTCAATGATAGCAGGTCTCTGTAAGAATTCTCCGAAACTTTCCTCGTGATGATTTAGAATACATCATCGTGAGCACGCTCAAGAAAAGAACCACCTGCAGCAGCCTCAGACATTTGTATAACACTTTTTTTGAGTGAAACATTGGTAGTAGTTTGGCTGTTAGGTGAGAGGTGCTGAAATCCTGAAACCGTGCTAGAGGCATTTTTGTCCACAATGAATTTTTCTTATTCCCCGCGCCGAGCCGCAGTGGGAACAAAGGGTAGAGTCAGAGTGGTAAGTATATACATATATATATATATATATATATATGAAATGTGTGTGTATATAAGACACACACACACAACAGCAACAACAAAAATGAAATGTTCAAGCACTCTCTTTGGGTTGTTTGGTAGGAGGTTTTTTTTTTTTTTTTTTTTTTTTTTTTTTTTTTTTTTTTTTTATATCCAAATCCACATTTTGACTTTTCAAAGGGTTTGTGATATTTTTATTTTGTAAAGCATGGATTTTCCATTTGGATTTTAATCCTAACCCATGAGATGGTGCGAAAAAAGTCTGTAATACAATTGTTGAAGAAAAATGTTAGTGTTGTTAAAAAGTCAATTTTGATGTTTACCATCGTATGGTATGCTATTAATAAAAATTTACATTAAACTACTCCCGTCCTACCAGATTCTTCTCGGTTTTAATTTTCATTAGGGGCCACTTTTGACCTGATTTGGATAGTAGAACAATGTAATTGGGACGAAAACGTACTTCCGACCGAAACAGACATCGAAGCTAGGGAGACTACTGAGGGCATTGGTGTCGTGATTAAAAAACTGGGAATACAGGGGGTCGTACTGTATTGAAAGGTGTATTTTTTCCAGAAAATTGTAGTTTCATTTCATTAAACAAAGGACTATCACAGTCCAATACAGAAAGGCAGAGAGTAGTACTACATCCCACCAACTCTGAATGAGAAAGGGTGTATTGATATTGTGGATATACAGTAGGAAGTAGGGGTGAGCAAAACTCACCCAAACCGGCCCGCATCAAACCGGTCAGGATTTAATACCCGTTCATGCTACTTGATTTGATACGATTATAAAATTGCAAACCCGAACTAACTTTGATTGATCATGGTTTAGACTTAGCAAAACTGTTTAAGACCGGTCCGGTCCGATTAAATTTTTACATAAAAAAATTACATATTGTAGTTAGACAACACTGTCCGATAACTAAATTTATATGCCTGAATAATATTTTTAGTTGATTTCCTCAAATAACTCATATTTTTTAAGAAACTATGTTAAAATTTCAATTCCAAACACGAAGCTTATGCATATTTATTTTTTTTAACTAAATTTATACATTTTCCAAATAAGTTATCTAGATTTAACAACCCGTTCAATCCGGTCCGAATCGGGCCGAGTCGATAAGTTAAGTTTTGTTTGGGTATCGAGAACAATTGATTGGGTTTGGTTGAACATTCTCCAACCCGTACCTATTTTGTCGGGGCAAAATTTTCGACAATACCCACCCAAACTGGTCCGTGCTCACCCCTAGTAGGAAGGATATGGGTGAGTTTGTATGACTTATTTTGAGCTTTTATGATACGGGTCGCGTATCCGTTTATTTATTTATTTGTTTAGTTATTCATAAATTAATAATTTATTTATTTAATTGTGTTAATTCTTATTTAGTGATTCGGGCTTTGGCCAGTTAGTATAGGGTTAGGAGGTCAGTTTATTTGTCTAAGAAGATGTAATCTCTATCAGTTTATTATGAATAGGAATATCGTTTCCTAGCCTCGTCTAAATTCTCTTCGTCTCGCAAATGGGTGTTAGCTCAGTGGTATAGCATTTGAAGCCCCTGCATGATGTCCCCGGTTCGAACCCGGCTAGAGACGTCGGATTTGAATAATTCTCAAAAAAAAAAAAAAAATATCTTCGTCTCTAAATTCATCTTCTCCTAACTTCTTCAATTCTTCTATTCGCAATTTCTCAAATTCTCAATCACTTCTGTTACCGATAGGAATTGGTATCATTGGTGCTTTCATTGAGAAGATGAATTCTTTTTTGGTATTTTTTCTTCTTAAACAATGAAAATGATCAATTCACTCGTACTTTTTTGTGTGTTAACATATACTACTACAACATCTAATTAGACCGTGATTATTTTCATTGCAACATGAAATCCTGCCACGATCTTGATCACATAGAACTCGAAGATTTACTTCATCTTTTCACCCAACCCTCTAGGCTAGACGCCTAGAACTCTTATTTTTTGAGAAAAACTGAAGCTTCATTTGACCTCATTTTGGTGGTTAAATACATTGCAACTACTAATCCTAAATGATGCATAAAATATCTAATAGTACAATTAAATATTGGACCAAAAAAAGTGATACTCCCGCAAATTAACATTAAAATTTGGTAATGTTGCCAAAAACGTTTTTGTTTTATTTGATGAACAATTGTGTTGTATATTATGTATGGTGCATAATAAAATAATTTTTAACAAAATCAACTTTGAAATTTAGTAACGTTGCCAAATGCGTTTTTAAGCGCATACCAAACAAGTTTTTATAATAAAACCATTTTAAACGTTTTTGTCACCTTTATCCTTTTCACTGTTTTATTTTTTAAGGGTGCTGATAATTATAGCAGAATAATCACTAGTTACAGCACAATTAATTTTTGTGATACTGTATTACTCCTGAAATATTATCGTTTTTTTTAAAAAAAATGTCATTTAATCCAGAATTGAATCCGTTCAAACTCCTGCTCTCTCCCCCTCTCTTTCTCTCGATATTTTGTTTGCATCGGTTCCTGATTTGTCTCCCTTTCTTTAGTAAATGAAACATGTGTAAAATAATACGGTAACATAATGAAAATACGCTTAAGACTTATATGCCCCTTGTCACAACTGTTTAGGTTTGAACTCGTCTACATTTCTAATTTTGGATAGTGAATCGTCACAACTCATCAAAATTTGGCATTATTGTAAATTAGTTGTTTTCTAAGGGCGAACAAGTATATATTAGAATCATTAGATGCATAAATTTATCTAATACTGTTAGTATATCTCAGTACGTAAAAATAATATTCAAACAATTTTTTGAAGGGCAATAAAGTTGTTAAAACACTAGTAAGACACTAAAACATCTCAACACTTTTAGAGAGTAGGTACATATTAGATGCATAAATTCTCTAATACTGGAGTATATGTCAGTACGTCAAAATAATATTCAAACCATTTAATTTCAATTATTTTTTTGAGGAAAATTGAACTTTCGATTTAGAAAAGTTGCAATATGTGTTTTTTCAGAAAACCGCCTTACTTAACAGTTTTTTTCTGGTAAGGCGTTGCTATTTTGATCTCGTTCTATTCTTGCTCCTTTTTTGTTATCGAGTCATCCCACATTTCCTTTTGTAGTATGTTTGGCTTAATAATGATTACAACTGGGAAAAAACGCGCAAGTGCCTATGGGATGCGGCTTGTCAAGGGCACGTGGGGAAGGGGTGTGGGAAGGTGTGTTGCAAAAAAAACAAGCTCTAGCAATGGGGAGGGGTGTGGGAAAATGGTGGGCCCGTGTGGGAAGGGAGAGGGGGAGGGGGAGGGGGAGGTGAGGGAGGGAAAAAAGGCATGGGTTGGAGTCTTGGAGATGCCCTGTCAACTGTTTTGTTTATTATATGGATTCCCCAAATTTTAGGGAAACTCATGTTTTATCACTTTTAGAAACAACTACCTTTTCGGGAAAACTGGTCAAACTAAAGGTATTACAAGTATTTTCCACGTAACAATCGTACATAATTTTCAAATAATTGATTGAAGGCTAATAATTGTCGAACCATTTTAAATCTTTTTCTTCGGGGGTAGTTCCCCTGGTGCACGAGATATCCCCTAATGGTAGTCGATATGATTTTTTTTTCTAAAGTCAAATCCATTGGATTAAATAGCTGGAGCCCTGAACATGCCCAATACATCAGAGAGAATTATGTCTATTAGCCTAATATGATAAAACAGGACGGTTGACTTGGAAATTATAATGGTGGGTTGTGTAGGTGATGTGGGTATGTTGGCATGTTGCTCGGATTTGGTACATGTAGCATTACTACTCGTTTGGAGAATTTGAGAAATGTGGATTTGAGATTGGAGGATAAATTGGAGAAATGGAAGATGGTTGGACATGCTCTTCTCTAAGAAAATTTTAGTCCTCCATAAGACCATTAGAGAAGCACCATGTGGTGTTCCACAACCAGTAGTACTACTAATGTGCAACACTTAAAAAAACTGTCACCCATTGGTTAGTGAGCACCACGCGGTGCTCTTTTGGGGCA
Organism: Linanthus parryae; assembly: GCA_023055425.1. Classification (NCBI taxonomy): domain Eukaryota; kingdom Viridiplantae; phylum Streptophyta; class Magnoliopsida; order Ericales; family Polemoniaceae; genus Linanthus; species Linanthus parryae. The sequence continues at coordinate 95,189,856 of JALGPY010000001.1, forward strand.
CTTAAAAATTACTCGCTCTTTAGGCCAACCCCGACAAAATGGCTTATAGAGGAGCACTACTGGTATTTATTATTCTGATTTCGCCCCGACCTAAATTTTTACTACTTCTATACTTACTATTTTTCAGCGTTTGACTTTTTCATCCCTAACCATGTAACTTTGACACGGTAATTTGGATAGTGAAACGATCCAAGATTTTGGTAATTTTTCATGGTAAATATTCTCCAACACAATGAAAAATTAGAAGAAAATTGAATAATTGCTTATCAAATCATCGGGTCAACCTGACTTGATGAATGGTGGTAAAAGTCGAAGTTCGAAGAAAGAGAAGGAACATAGGAAGGTCTTAATGCCAAGGAACAACAGAAGGTTTTGGGGATAGAGTATTCCTCAGAGAAACATACTACTAAAAGTTCTTATAGGAATAAGTTTATCGACGCGTTTGGCTACAAATACCACTGCCAAACCAACTTCAACTTTTACACAATTCACTTGAAACCGTTCTCTTTCTTCACAATACCCTTCCCACCAGGTCTGATTTCTTACCAACGGATGTTGTGTCCTCGATCCTTTGTATATTATCTGCAAGAGATTTGGCCATATGCAGGTGCGTCTGTACCACATGGAACACTTTGATCTGTAGCCATTCATTCGTACAGCTCCATGCGGTGAGAAGACGATATCAATGTCTACTCATAACTCAATCTTAACTCAGTTCGTCAATCACGCGTCCATATTTGAGCAGTTTTGTTTCCTCGATTGTGATTCTCCTTTGTCTGAAAGTGTAACATTTAGATGTCCTGTCCAACCGGTGGATTTTCATTTAAGGTTTGTTGACGTGTGTAACGGTTTTATATGTCTTTCAGATGACTACTTCCAATACAGCGTCACTTATGTCATCTGGAACCCGGCCATTAGGAGTTTTGTCTGACTACCGCCGCCCTTAGTCCGGTGCGGGGAATATGGACTATATATGTGTTTCGTAGGGTTTGGTTTCGACATCATTAGGGACGAATGGAAGGTTGTGAGGTTAACTTACCTTGTATTTGGTGAACGGGGCTTTACAGCAACCGCCGTTGGAGAGGTTTACAGATCAAGTTCTGGCATGTGGGAATTGATATTCCATGGTCCTCCCAAGTGCAGTATACTAGAGCACATCTGGACTCAGGCTTTCGTGAAAGGGTCTGTGCACTGGAGTGCATATGAGGCTCGTCCAAAGAACTTTGTCCTTGCATTCGACTGTGCCTTCGAGTTATTTCGCAAGTACAAGAACCCTAGTGTTGTAGAAGATTTAATCCCATGTATTTTAAGGTTGGAGTCTATCATGATTTACTTGCGTTGATTGTTGCTGACTGTCTCGTGGATGGAACTCGATTCCGAGTTTACGTCATGTCTGTGTATGGCAACGAAAACTCTTGGACCTGTACTACAAAACTGAATTTGGGACATGTTATTAGAACCATTTTATTTTCTAGGGACGCAGATGAGTTGGTGATTGAGACACAAGACAACGAGCTGGCTTTTTTTAGCGTGCTTCATCCAGCGTTGAAGCGCACTGGAATTATAGGCTTCAAGGGAGCACTATATGCAGCACAATATGTGGAGAGTATGTACTTGATCAATGATCCGAAAGCTGTTTTTCATGTGATCAGTGATGAAGGCATGGCTTTCTGTGATGTTGGAAGCGTGTGTGGAACGTCGTGCTATGCGAAGACTTGTGGATGCAATGGGTTCCATTCGACACTATTAGGTCATGTTATCTTGTTATTTTGATGTGGTCAGTGTAGTCTTGTTTACCTGGTATGATGAAGCTAAAGTTATCTTGTCTAGGTACATGTACATTTTATTTTATTTTTGCCTAAGGTACAGGTACATGTAGTACACTTTCTTCTCTAACCGATTCAAGTGCTCAACCACCCGTTTTAAATTAATTTCTTCTCTCACCAATTCAACCCCTCTCTCTCTCCTCCCTATCTCTCTTTCTCCTTAGCGCTATGGTTTTGTCTTCCCCAACTTGCACACCTCCATTTCCCCTCAATTCACTCTAAATACTTCAACTTTTTTTTAAATTGTTCCAACTATAACTGGGTTAGATCTAAGGGTTGGGGTTGATTTAATTTAACGGCCGAAAGCATGTCAACTGTCCTGGTTATAGAGTAGTAGACTAGGGTATTTAATCTAAGTGCATGTTTCTGTCAAAAAATTTGATCTTGTTTGTATGGTGGGGAGAAATTTTGCCTTGGGTGCAGGATGGTCAGGGGGGATTTCCCTGTGGACAAGCCCACACCGAAGGCAAAATTTCTCCCCATGCACCCCACCCCATCCCGCTCCCCTCACATGGTTGGGGACGAGTAGTAGTTTACGGGGGGGGGGATAATATGGTAGAAATATGCGATTCCACATTGTATGGTAAGTTTGAATGACTAAGATTGTCTTATCATGAAGTACTATTTGGTTTTAATAATGTGGTAGAAAGATGTGATTCCACATTATAGTTTGTAGGAATATCTTATTCCCTACATCAACTTATTATGTAGAGAGGGTTAAGCTATTCCACATGTTGTAGAATTCATGAAAAATTATCAAATTCTCATATCGTTTCGTTATCCTAATCAACCGATGAAAATGCTCAAAAAACCGTACATAATCTAGATTCGCGGCAATCAATATCTGTGCGATTCACCAGGATCTCTCTAAAAAAAAAAATAAAACTTCGTCCGACACAAAACCAAAATACCATGCGGAAGGGCTGCTTATGATGCAGGCAATTACCATACGGCGCTTCGCACAAATATCGCGAAGAGAGTTACCGATGGAGAAGACAGGAAATAAATTTCTTTCCAAAGCCACTATATAAGCCCAATTTGTAAAAAAAAATGCTAATTAACCATCTAAAAATAGAAGGGTCGACTTCTTTTCATCCGTTAGAGTAAATAAGCCCCAACCTTAGATCTCACCAACTTTAGGACACATTTTTTTTATAAAAAACTAAAGAAAACACACAACCCCATAACTAAACACACGATGTAATATTTCAAAAAAAAAAAAAAACGATGTGAGAGATAATTGTTATGAAATTTGCTTTGGTGCATTGGGTGCACAATACGAGAAGGAAAATTTACATGTTTTTGGAGTATGAATAAGTTCTTGAAAATATATTATAGACCCCTCAATTTTAGGAAATGATAGTAAAACTTACCAAAAATAAACTAGTAGGCAGCCCGATAAAATTAGGAGTATTACACAATATCCGGGTATGAGAACCATATAAAACAAATTTTTTTGTAGTGGTCACGGCCACGGGTCATCCCCAGTGCCTCTATAAAAATATAAAAGTGCTCCCCTCCAACCAAAAGTGCGTCTAGCAAAGTTGGTAAAATGCACACCTATAAAACCATAGTGTCGCAGGTTCAATTTCCTTATGTACGCTTTCTATTTTTTTTCCAAATAAATGAAAAAAACTAAAAAATAATATGTACCCAAAGTTTCGAACCATGTGGTCGAAGTCAATAGAATTGAGGGTATTTAAGGAAACTATTTTAACCCTGGGTTTCTACGGACATATTTAGGGGACTTCTTAAGGGGGTGTTTGGTATCAACTTTTCCATGTATTTTCCCAAGAAGTATTTTTTTTCTTTTTGAACTTGTTGCAAAGGTTTGGTATCAACTTGTTTTAGGTGACTTTTAAATTTTGGCTTTTGTCTTATAGTGAAAAATGGATGGAAGAAAAAAGTTGGGTTGAGTTAGCTTTTTTGTGGCTTTTTTTCCTGAAATCGTCAAATTGACAATATTGCCCTCACCATTGAAATCAAGAAAAGGAAAATAAGTAAACAAAAGGGACATATTGGTATTTTCACTAAACAACGAAACAATCACTTCACTGTCTGTTTTTACAGCACCAACTTTTTTACCAATCCCATACTTTTTCACACCATCTAAAGTTAAACTATGGGCCGTATATATTTATCGTTGGCCCGTTCATTTGAATGAAATAGCTGAGAACAACACCCTGTCAACACATCTTTCTGATTAAGAATGGCTCGTCGGGTGTATGTAACGGAAGGGACAATGCGTCAAGAGCCAAAGGGGAAGAACTGCCAGAGGCGTTCTGGGTAGGGCGTTTCCCAGCAGAAGAGGAATCTTTCACATTGGTTTGCCTTGCTGCACTGGAAGCAAGTGTCACTTTACTGCCAATGAATTGGCTGGTAGTTGGGGAAGGGATGGAGTTACAATCCGTCCCCGTAAACTATACCGTAAAAGTTTTTTTGTGGAATCATGTTGCAGTGGACTCTCCTGGGCTCTTGTCGATATGCACAGACAAGATGGGGTTTCATAATCCGAACATTGTTTTCATCAGCGGGACAGGGATTGAGGAGGAAAGCGCAAAGAACTTGTGTGCCAGCCTTGGATTTGACCAGGTTTTCCTCGCCGACCCGGAGAGGTTTGGTGAAGGGTAGTGTGTTTTGTGGGACGGTTACTATATCTCGTGCGATGTTCTGGCAGTTTTTAATCGTAAAATCCAAGATTTCGTCACGGTCGTGGAGCACTGACTTGCAGGGGCGGATGCACCAACTTGTTCTTTCAAATTCTGTTCATGTTATGATTTAGTTATGCTATGCAATCTTACTCTAACGGTCTGTATGTACCGTCTGTGTTTTAATGGTTGATGTTGTTCTTTTTACAAATTGGTCTGACCTTGGTAGTGTCTGCTGCTTGTTGGTATCAACCTTTTGGATTTTAAGCCGTCTAAAAAGAGGGGCCTTTTCGTGTACTATTAATAATCCGACCCGTATTTTGTTGAAATTTCTCTTTTTAATAATTATTTTTCCTTTCATGCCTTAGTGTTAAATAGTTTTTGATTTTATGTCATTTCTATAATAATCCCATATTTTCATGCAATTTCGTGTTCGAATAAAAAAATACCCTGCCCTCTGCGTTCTCGGGTGACCTTCATCTAGAGAGAAAAAGTACACTCTTGAGTTTTTTCGAATCTTGCTCCGACAAGGGTTCCTCTGCTCTTTTCGTCCTCCTTCTATTTTACTGTCTTCCCCGTCTTCTCTTTCAGTTCCAGATTCTCAGATCGCTGCTGGGTTCTTCGCCGGGCTAGCCGGTTACCCTTGCGGCGGCGAGCCTCTGGTGATTCTCTTACCTTTTTTTGTTTAAGTGACGACAGATTTGGCTTCAAAGGACGTAAAGAGGCTTGGATGCGGTGGCGCTGTACATACGGAATCGCAAGTGTAGGGGCATGCCGCATGTGGGTCTTTGTTCGGCTCCCCCTCATGAGCCGCCGCGACCATACATCTTCCTTCTCGATTAACCTGCGGGCGTTTCCTTAATAACGTATTGGTGCTTTGATCTGATAGTGACTGTGCTTTGAGGGTTTTTATTTGTAACTTTTAGGTTTAATTTTTATTTCATTTTGGATTTCTGGCTGGTTTTTGCCCTTCTTCCCGTACTCTGGAAGCATCGCAACTCGCAAGTCCATCGTTTTGAAGGATGTGGTAGATTGGTTGAAGTTTCAGTTATTTTGAAGAGGAGGACAGCGCTATTTTCAATAAAAATACTTCTCAATTTGTTCCAGAAGCATGTTGATATTCTTCAGATCTCCGCCAAAGTTGTAGATTCTTGATAATTAAAAGCGCACAGATGACCGGCGAACCCCCTAACCCTGTATACAATTAAGCTCATGACATCCAACGAACCAAAACTCAACAGTTTCATAATATCCGAGTCACCACTATTAACTACGGCCACAAGGGTTCGAGTCTTCCATTGGCACATTTTATTTGTTTTGTTTTTATTTCTTTTTTAAAGAAATTGAAAAGCGCGCTGAGGAGCCTCGAACCTAAAGTTCTAAAACCGCGCACTTTACCACTTGCGCTAGACATGCGTGTGGGGAATTTAGGGGGGTTCACGTGAAACAAAAATGATGCTCGTCTTTCTGTCAAAAACATGTTTTTAGAATTGTGTTTTCTTCATGTAGTATACCATGGCATCAAGCAGGTTTACACAATCTTTCTTTCAAATTACAAGCCTGTCATGAATGTTTGACATGTTATAGTTTTAATCTCCAATAAACATACAACAGATGTTTTAAACCCACGCATAACCGCTAAACGAGCTAAGGAAATTTCAACCCCAGCGATTGGATTTGTCGTGTAGTATTGTTTTTAAGAATGGTGTATACTCTGCGAAACCACAAGCAATCTGCTATCAATTTTGATAAACAACAAATTATTCGAATACATTGTCTATGAAATCATACCAAATGAAATGAAAGAAAATTGTAATGAATGTAGGTATGAAATATATATCCGCAATGCTCACTCTTGTTAATCAAACACATCACTTGTAGCTATACCACCGTAGATTTTACTAATGTCCTTCATTTCTGCCTCGTTGTAACTCTTTTTTCCAAGTGATTTCTCCACATTCTCCCTCTTGGTGTTATATTCTGACTTGACAATTGTGTTGGCCACCCAAACGCGGAGGTACTTCTGCTCCAAAAAAATTTTGTGCTTGGGCTGGGGTATCAGTTCTCGGATGAATGCCATGTAAAATAAAACAAAAGGCCCACAGTCGTCGCTGAGAAATGAAACGTATGTACACATTTGAGAAAGGACAAAACCATATGCATAGCTGTCAACGGGAATGAAAGTCCCCACTCACCCGCCCGCCTGCGCAGGAAGTTTATTCCAGTTTATCGTGTTATGAATCACGAATTTGGTGATGTCCGGGCATTCACATTCATGCGCGTAAGTCCTTTCGATAATGTCATTGATGAAAGCTATCTCTCTCTGCAATTGCCTTCCACTGTAGAAGGACAAATTCAATGAGTCCAGGATGAACGACGTTTTCTTGCTCGTGCTAATCACAATCAAGAACCAATGTCTCATCGGTACGTTCAAAGGCACACATATCTGCCAACAAACAAATCAATGCTACCGTTAAGAAACAAACTATGTGAGATGTTGACGGAAAACCATCAAAGAAACAGAACGAAGACCATATCCATCCTTGAAAACTCTCCGCCATATTCACTGAGCAGATCCCGAATCCCCGTTCTTGTTTGGGTCAGACACTGATGATATACATTACCGCATATTAAGTAGATGTACAAGTAATCTAGCTAATAATATACTCAACGACACACAGGAAAGTACATACTGAAGTCGCATTGCCCCATTACCAGATTTTCTTCTGCAATCGGCGAGTCTCGCGCTGCTCCTTTAGGTGTAGCACGCGTGCCATGCAATCAATAACCTTTGAAACATAGATGTGGGGACGAATCCAAGACCGGTTTAGTATACACGACTTAATAACATGTCAAATAGGTTTATTCCCGTTGACTGCTACCGAACCACTGTTCATACTGTAACTCCCAAGCAAACCCACAATGCAATTTTTCTCTGGTCTCTCCAACCTGTACTATCAATCGACTGCAAACAAATATGACGCGAATGTGTCAAGAAAAGGATGCGGATTTAAAACCCAATGCTTAGACCAATCAATGAAAAAAGTGTAACATACTCCAGGTACTTGAGCCGACTAACTAAAATTTTTTTCTTTCTGAAGGCCAGGCTCCATTAGTTCTGAAACAAAGTAGTGTAACTAGCATTCATCATCAGTAGGGCGGTCGACGAGGCCAAATTTGGTCTCTTTGGGCCTTGGCTAAGGAATTTTCGTGAACGGCTACTTTGCTTGAGGCGTCACAGGTACATTGACTGATTTTTTTTGGATAGGAGACCCCTGTCATGCAGGTGAACTTTATTAAAGAAAAAGAGCGGCGAAACACAATGAAATGTGTTTGCGCAAAATGTTATTAAAGGAACCCACAACTTGGGTCACAAATAAGATTTCCAAATCGTTACCTGCCAGTTCCGCATTTTCATTTGTGTAGTCCTTAGAGGACTTTTGGTGACCGCTGATTTTGCTTTAGGTGACACGGGTGACCCTATGTTTGGGAAAATTTCTTGGATAGGAGACCCCTGTCCAACAGGTGAATTGTAGTTAAGAAAAAGACCAGCGAAACACTATAAAAACGTGTTTGCGCAAAATGTTATCAAAGAAAGCCACCACTTGTTTTGACACAATTGTCAAATCCATACCTGCGAGTTCCGGGTTTTCATTCGCATAGTCCTTCTTAGAGGAATTTTGGTGACAGGTGATTTTCTTTAGGTGACACCGATGACCCTACGTTTTGGAAAATTTCTTGGATAGGAGACCCCTGTCCAGCAGGTGAACTGTAGTTAAGCAAAAGAGCAGCGAAACACTATGAAAACGTGTTGCGCAAAATGTTATCAAAGAAATCCACCACTTGTTCTCACGGACACAATTGTCAAATCCATACCTGCGAGTTCCGGGTATTCATTTGTGTAATCCTTCTCCCATGACTTTTGGTGACCGACGACTTTGCTTTAGACGACACAGGAAACCCTAGGTTAGGGGAAATTTCTTGGATAGGAGACCCCTGTCCAGTAGGTGAATTTTAGTTAAGAAAAAGAGCGACGAAACACTGCGAAAAGGTGTTGGGGAAAAATGTTATCAAACAAAGCCACAACTTGTGTCACAGACACGATTGTCAAATCCTTACCTGCCACTTCATCTGGTGCATACTGCTTGTAGACACGTTGGTCTTCGATTCAGGACTGTTTACCTCTCCGTATGCTGGGTGTTCTGCTGAAATACTGCCGATGTATTCACCATCTTCCTTTGAGTTAATCCTCTCTCTGAACTTTCTCTCTGACATAATGTGCCTCCTCGGCCCTCTTTTCTCTCCCTTCTCTCATCTCATTTGAATCAATACTCATCTGATTTTCTGGTCTCGAAACTTCATCCATCCGGTTCGGGACAACATCTTCTTTGCGTTCAGGACTCTTCCGTATATCCACAAACCCTTCTGAAGTCCCCTCTTGTTCACGTATTCTGTCTTCTCTCTTCTCATTTGGATCACCACTCACCTGATTTTTATCTCTCGACCCATCATCCATGTCTGGTCCCACACGTTTACGTTCCAGACTCTTCCTAAAATAACTAACGCCTACTGAAGTCCTAACATCTTCACCTAGTTTTTCTTCCTCAATAGGGTCTCCTTTGTGTGGCCGAGTGCAGTTCGGCCCCTCTTATCACACATTTGCACCTCACGCACCAACTTCATAATTACTTCCTCCACGTGCGACAGCTTATACTGTTGCCATGCAACGAACTTCAGGTATGGTCTGCCATTTTCTTCAATCCTTTCCAAAATAAAAGTGGGAAGGACCTTAATATTATCAAACGGCATGAGTTTGATAATGTTATTCTGAAAGGACAGATAACAGCATCAATGGTACTAAAAAAAATCACATTAAGAAATTTTAACGTGTAACACCTCAAACAAACAGCAAATTGCTAGTTTTTTAACGACTGCCCATCTACATAACGAGCAGACAACGTAAGACATAACATCACTCGCCTGGGATTGTCTCTTTACCAAAGTATACCACCTCATCTTCATGTCAAGTCTTTGCCACAAGATTATACGAGGACCATCCTTTGTACATGTGGTGGCCTTGGGGTTTTCGTCCAGTTGCGGTTCGAAAACCTCGAGGTACGCCAACTACACTAAAGCATAAACATTCGGCCATACACAAACATATGGAAATCAGAGTAATAAACTAACCATATACTGTTTTTCGAGATATACCATGGGTATCAGAGCGCAACTGCCTCCCGAATTCTGTTTACCTAGCAGGATATCCTTCTGCTGTCTGCACAGGTGATCCAAAAAAATTCTACACCAGTTCAAGCGGTTCAATCGTTCCAAGTCCATGACAAATCTCACAAGCGCCTGGCGTATGCACAGCTTACTAGTGGGTAACCCGCATCAAGCAAGGATGAGGATGACAGCCCTACGTTTCCACTCATCGCTGAGGCTATGGTCATTTATGAGCAAAGCGGACACTGTGCTGATCCCTACAACCGGTTTTTCAATTCCGAGTTTGTGGGTCAATTCCTGTTCTTCCTTAGATCATGATGTATTCTTTTCTTCTGGAAGGTTGATTACATCCCCTGAACCATTTACCCCCCAGAAGCCAGTGAACAACTTTGTCGTCAATCTTTAACAAACGACCATGAGCTTCAATAATTCTATTGGCAGGGTTGAATAACCCCATACAATACTTAGAGAAATCACACAGCAAGTTGCCTTTCTGAAGCTTACTAAGACATCCAAGCCCCACATCATTCATCCAGTCCATCTGCTCTTTGTTCATTTCTTTAAAGAAGTCAACGACTTATGTCAATGACGTGTTTGACGTAAACTTCTTCTCTACTCCAGCCTTCCCAGCCTCTGCTGAGTTCTCATGTCTTATTTTATGTTTATTTCTTAGGGTGTACACACCCCATTTCTTTCAAACTATCCCTCTTCAGTCTTGTAATCATTCCATCCTTAGCGTACTGACGTTTCCTCTCTGCAGGTAGACTCATCCATTCGCCTTTGATTGACTTCTCCACATCTTTCATGCACATGGAAAATTTCCCATATCTCTTTCTATACCGGGGCATCACGTCCCTCGTACAGTAATATAGAAAATAGAAAGGTTTGTACTCAATAAATAATCCTGATTATTACACCCTCAAGCAAGCAATGTGTGGGGCCAAAACACTAAACTAACATATGAACTGTGCACTCATCAAAATCAGATACCAATGGCGAAAAAACAGCATATCCGCTACAAGAATTTCGTAGCAGTATGAATACTACACAATTCCCTTAGAGCATCTCCAACAGTGGGAGCATAAATAATGTCCTTGGACCAAATTCAGTCCTGAAAAATTTGCTCCTCCTGTTTGTTGCTTGAGCTCCATCAGTGAGGAGCAAAATTGCCGCATTATTGTTATTTTATTATTTTCTTCTAAATTACGATTAAATAATTTTTTTCATATTAATTAATCTTAAGTGCTAATTTAGATTAATAATTTACATGCTAATAATTTTGAATTTTTTATTAAATAACATCTTAAATATATTTCTTTTAATAATTTACATGCTAAAATACTAATTTATACGTTTTTAAATAATAATCCCACTAATTTTTTTTATGAAGAAGTATAATCCTAAGAAATTAAAATTATGATTAGTGTCCTAACAAATTTAAACAAGCCAATCATATAACCAAAACTCAAAAATCATTAAAAGTTAGATTTTGATGTTTGCTCCTCCACAAAATTTTCACAGGTTTGCTCCTCCAAAAATTCATCTTTGCTTTTGCTCCTCCAAATGCTCCACCTGTTGGAGATGCTCTTCTGTACCATATTTAGAAAAATCCAACATATTGTGTTTCCTACAGCTCTATATTTAGAGTCTGGCTAATAGATTTTCTAATTGAAGGATTGACATGAACCAACGTAGGAAAAGCAAGGCACAACATACAGTTGTCAACTCGCACTCAAAAACTAAACTGATATTGGAGGAAAACGTGCTTTTTTTTTTTTTTTACCAAACTGAAGATTTCATCAAAAGAGAAAGAATGGCTATCACAACTACAAATACAACTATGCAAGGAAAAACATATAGTTCTCAACTGGCACTCAAAAACTAAATTGATATTGGAGGAAAACGTACTTTTTTTTCAACAAAACTGAAGATTTCATTAAAAGAGAAAGAATGGCTATCACAGCTACAAATACAACTATACAAGGCAGGGAAAACAACCCAGCAAACACAACTAAGAAGGTTCAAACACAGAGTTAGCATTACAATGAGCCTCCTGATCAAAATTTCTAGAGCAAGAAAGAAAGGATTTGGAGGAAAACATCTCAGCTCCTATTAAATTATAAACTACTGTATTGTAGTATTGATGGAGTACGATGAGGAACAATTGTAATGCTCTCTACTTACTTGAATAGGATATACGGAGCTGTAACCAGGTCCTTCCAGTCACACTCTCCATGTGCCCTTGGAATTACAAGGTTTTCATCAGGCACATTGGCAAAATCAATTTTCCTCCTCCGTTTCTTCAAATCGAACTTCTCCTTCAAAAATTTAGGAAAAGCAATCTTCGGTTCCGAATCTGTTGACTCCTCCATTGTTGAAGCACTAGGTGTCGCTTCATCATCATCGTATTGGTAGTCTGACAATCTGGATTTCCCAATTCGTTTTTTATCTTCTGCCCCCTCAGCCCTAGTTCTGTCCTCCAAAGTCTTCCCCGATCCATCTCGGTACGATACACCGCGATCTGCTACTACGATCTCGCGCTTGTCAGAGACCATTGAAACCTAAGGCCTCTGACCTCTGTGATCTCTTTGATGGAAATCCGACTGGGATCTTTCCACACAGCTCTAGTTGTGTCCTGCAACGCCCTCGCCGACCCAACTCGACCAAGTTAAAATTCTCCGAGGTCTTCTATACGCTCGACGTCGACAAAGGTCATTGCATTACTGAGACCTGAGATTTTATTTTATTTATTTTTGAAATTGAGAGCTGAGAATGTTATTTCCAAAGCCTCCGGTGTTTCACCCTTTCACGTTATTGTCGCCACTAATTTCATCACCGTGGGAAGCCCTAAAAGTTTGGCGGAGATCAGACCGTCTGTGGCTACTAAAATCTTCAATATGTAGAAGTTTACAGAATCTTCCCGCTCAGAAGTACCTAAACAAGATTGGATTTAATTCAAACGGCTTCGATGATTTTTTGGGGTTCTCTGAAACACAGAGTTCTCTCTGAAATATCTTTTTTAGGGAATCCTCTGAAATATCTTTGCCATTTCCAACATTATATTAGTAATACTTAGTTTTTCGTTTTTTTTACCAAGACAAAGGTGCATTTTTTTAGATAACCTATGCTAGAGCTGAGTGTCCTGCAAGACATTTCCATCACACGGATCCAATCGGATCGGTCCGGTTTTGAGTCTGACTTAATCTGATCAACGACTCTCGGTTCGAACAAAATCTAGTATATTCAAGTTTCGCGGATTGTATCAAAGTAGTCGTCAATGGCTCGAATAATTCAAAAAATATATGAAATGTCTTTGTGCAACGATGAAAGCAATAAAAAGAAAGCAAATTGTTATTGCACCACGACATGCGAAGTTTAACTCTCCCACCCAATAAATTCTTTCCTGAGTAAGTACTTAACAAGTGGCGCACCCAATTTTTTATTCCCCAAAGCTTATGGGTTTAATTGTGGATAAACTAAGATCAATAACACATCGACTTGACGGCCAATCCATTATAGTTTGTAGATCCCGACCATTAATATAAAATACAAATACAATATCGTTCGACTAACACTGTTCAATTTTATTAATTGCATCACATGAGTCGGTATGTATATCGAAAATATTGATCTATATTTTAACTAGGGAATTATCCGTGCACTGGGGCACAATCATGCATCAACCTCCTACTCTAGCCAACTACATATCGTGATGTAACATAAATTGCGAACTTATGCAAATGCTGGAGTTGTTTTTTAGATAACCTATGCTAAATCTCCCAAATCATGCTTTGTGACTTGCTTCTGATCACCAAGTTGTTCGATCTATGTTTTGGAGGCTTCGTGCATAAGAAATGTTCATATATCTTCTACGGTCCAATGAAACCACTTTTCTGTAGAACTAATTAAATTAATCGGTGTAATCGAACCACACATGTAGCTACTCGCAACAAATTGGTCAGTTAGTAGTTAACGTATATGAGCTTGTTTGGATTACCAGGTTCGGTTAATTACTAGGTTTTTATTTAGTTTAATTACTTAATGCATACTCACAGTTTCCCGAAACAATCACATTGCAACCCCCAGTTTCAGAACTAGCTTATTGCATCCCCCATTTCCAAAAAACACCTTATTGTCAAATTGGGAACGAAATCCAATCATCAAGTTCGAACCCGACGAAGGCATTTTCATAAAGTGCACATTATCTATGATACAATCGCATCACATTGTTTGAGATAATGCCATTCAAGTACGTTAATTTTGCGATGAAATTTCGTTCCCAATTTCACATTTACGTATATTTTGCAAATGGGGAATGCAATCAGCTACTTGGTCTGTTTCTTCTCTTTCTTCCAACTTTGACTTTTCTGTCCGTAACCATGTCACTTTGACTCGGTGATTTGGAAGGCAAAATGATTCATTTTTCTTGAAATTTTTCATAGGGTTGTAGACCAAAGTTTACTCTATAATGCTATGAAAAAATTACCAAAAAATTGCATTGTTTTACTAATCAAATCATGGGGTCAAAGTGACCCGATGAATAGTGGTTAAAGTCAAACTAGGAAGAAAGAGAAGAAACAGAGGATGAATTATAGTTCTGGGGGTTGCAACGTGATAGCTTCGGTAAACTGGGTGTATGCATTATGTAATTAAGCCTTTTTCTTTTAAAAAATGGAGGTTGCAATAAGCATGTTAGACGATGTTCACTTGCAGAAAATCGTATGGAACGGAACTCGGCATTATGGGTGGGTTTGGTATCAACTTATTTGTGTCTTTTCTTAGGAGCTTTTTGGATTTTAGATTTTGGTATCTAGTGTAAAATGAGGGAAAGAAAAAAGTTAGGGTTTGTGTAGCTTTTTTGTGTCTTTTTTTCCACACATCATACAAATGACAATAATGTCCTCACCAATCAATAATTACATTACTAATTTTTTTCCACAAAAGGGCATATTTGTAATTTTCACTGAACAACAAAACTACCACATCACTGACTTTTTCACAGCACCAACTTTTTTTTACCGAACCCATAACATCTTTTATCTTTAGACAACTTAAAATCCAAAAAGTTGATATGGAAGAAAGAGAAGAAACAGAGGAGTGGTACTTGGTCTGTTTCTTCTCTTTTCTTCCAGTTTTGACTTTTTCATCCGTAAGCATGTCACTTTGACCCGGTGATTTGGATAACAAAACGATGCATTTTTTTAGTAATTTTTCATGGTATTCTAGAGCAAGGTTTACTGTACAACACCTTGAAAATTTACCAAAAAATTGCATCATATTGCTAATCAAATCATCGGGTCAAAGCGTCCCGGTGAATAGTGGTGAAAGTCAAAGTTGGAAGAAAGAGAAGAAACAGAGGAAGTAGTTGTTTGTTTTACAAGCCAAGATCCACCCTCAATGATATTTAGTTTGACCATATGGCAATTTGATTAGACAATTCATTTCACAATTCAACCACCAAATCATAAATAACACTGACCAACAAGATTGGCCAAATACTTAAACATTCAACCTTTGAACTTCTGTCAATACCAATATTGACCACCTCTATAAATACCAAGTTTAACCACCTCTATGTAAATACCGAGAGTTTCATTAACCCTCTACTACTCCCAGTCACCCCATTAATGACGCCTCTATTACCAAGAGTTTCAACTTCGACTTCTGGTAACTGCCCTCCTAATGAGCTCTTTAATACGACCATCACCGTAACTCCAATAGAGCACTTGCTAGAATTTTCATGCATCTCCGGATGCCACTCAAAACACTACAAACATGGCTGACTCTGATGGGTATCCTAAAATCATACCACAACACTTGATCAACGGGTCAACTAATTTTCCCATGGTGTCTGGATCTGAAGAGGCTTTTCTGGTGTCGACCACATACCTGGTAAAGATGTGTACTGTGACTTTGTTCAATTATTCAATGCACTTTTTTCGTGGTGAACATACTCAGATCGTAAGTGTTATTGCAGAACTGTTGTACTCGGCTTCAACGGAACTCGTGGCTAATGTGGTCGGCCCGTATCACGGAGTGGTGGCTGGCCCAATTTTAGAAGATTTGCTAAAAACTAGAGCATTGTTCTGGAATTACTCCGGTACTTGCCTTGGTATGTTCCATGAGATGGTTGCACTTTGGCGCCGGGCTGACACATTTGACATTGCTGTAACTTTTTGCGGACCCGAGGAGGACGGAACAACACATCACTTTTGGAATGAGTTGGGGCTCTCTGGTAATGCACACCCGATCCTTCGTGCTGGCGGTCCATCTGTCACCGTGAAGTGGGACCCGTCTGTCGTACACGTGCGTGCAAACGTCGACGAAGGTGTTATGGGCCGCATGTCTCTGGATGTGGTTGTGGAACGCATGTATGTCGGTTAAACTATCGCGGATGCATTAGTCGCAACAGGAGAGGCTAATGGAGGTGTTTAAACCTCCTTCATGCCACCAAATGAAGCCTCCCCTCTAATGATGCTTATTATATTATGTTTTTGTATCGTATGTAGCTTTGGTTGTCTGAAATCGGTTAACCATTTTGTCTACTCGGTTAACCCTAACGAGGGTGTTGAAACCCCTGGCCTTTAAAATGAAGACCGATGTCAATGATAATGCCTCTACTGTGTTCCGGCCCCGTGATATGCACTTTTATGCCGTCCAGTGTTACAAGTACCAGCTAATTACTCTGTTTGGCAGTTAATAAGAACATCCCAACATTGATAAAAAATTCACTATTAATAGAAACGAGAAATGTCGGTCTCTTCCTTCTCTAGAGAGAGAAAGTAAAAGTGTGAGTACTACCTGTGAGTGTTTCGGTCTTTCTCGGGCAATTTTTTCCAGCTATTCCTCTCAACCCTCTCCTCTACCACTCACTCAAATCTAGTTTCTGAGTGCTCTGCTGGAATAGCCGCCGGGCTCGCCGCCGTCGCTCCTCCGGGCGGCGGCGATCCCCCTTTTCACCCCTTGTTCTTCTGTTGCCTATCTTTTTCTGATGTGGACACATAGCTTCAATTGAGGGCTCTCTTCGGAGGTTGGAGGTGCTTCTCAGTCGATTGTGGTGATGGAGCAAGACAGTAAGTGGGACTGTTCTTGGAATTCATCCCATTGGAAAACAGCTGCTTTATTCTTTTCGAAGGCAATGAGTGCCGATCTATTCAAGGACGTTGTTTTCTTCTACAAGTGTTATGGTTGAAGTTTCTCAATGTTGTCTTTATTTGGAGGCGTTTTAAAGATTTGCTGCAAGAGGTTGTTTTGCAGGACAATGTTATGGATGTTTTGAAGCTTTTCTTGAATCCCTGCACTAAGTTTTCAATGGTGTTTCCGGTGGCCGGAGGAGTAGCCGGTGACTCCGGCGTCTCATCTTCTCTGTTTGGTAAACCTAAGAGTCGGCACGTGGAAGCTTGATGGGGTGTAATTTTCAAGACTTATTGGAACTATCCACCGTGTTTTTATTTTATATTTTTCTCTTTTCTAGACTATGGCATTTTCTTCAGAGTTGGTCGGAACCTCTGCTCTCACAGGCGTGAATAGTCTAAAAAACCACGTGCTCACCGCAACCCGCAGACAAGAAGGTCTGCGTGTATGCCCAAAATGCCAAGCGTGTTTCTACTGAATGTTTTATGGGGGACATTCTCAATACGAAATTAATAAATCTCCTGATCTACTTGGTTTGTTTCTTCTCTTTCTTACACTTTTGACTTTTTCATCCGTAGACATGTCACTTTGACCCGGTGATTTGAATAACAAAACCATGCAATTTTTCGGTAATTTTTCATGGTTTTGTAATATAAAGTTTACTGTACAACACCATGAAAATTTACCAAAAAATTACAACGTATTGCTGAACAAATCATCGGGTCAAAGCGGCCTGATGAATAGTGGTAAAACTCAAAAGTGGAAGAAAGAGAAGAATAGCTTGTCTAATGGTAAAACTCCCTTCATTTCCAATTGGTTTGTCTAACGGTAACTGTGAAACGCTTGAGATTTGTGAAAAAGGTTGCAATGTGTACAACACAGTTGATCTGCTTGTTGCCGATGCAATGCGTAAAGGCGTTACTGCTACATCTACTCTCCTATACGTTTCTACAATCACGTTACTTGTCACAGACTCTCATCACTAATGGTACTCATCATCTGATTGACATGCGGAAGAAGTCCGCATTAGATCCCACCTCACAAGAAATGCTTCCTCTTCCCAAACACACCTTTGGAAACTTTTCTCTTGAAGACTATCTGTATGTAGGTCACACCCGAAATCGACCCACTGAATGCACTGAACATGCCGGAAAATACGCCTAAAAGTTGGACTCGTAACCCAACGCCTGCATAGGCGCTTGCGCAGAATTTCAACCCGCTCTAATGCCTGAGCTTCCTGAAGAGCACGCCCGATCTCTTCATCCCACTCACCATGTACAATTTCAAGTAGAACCCATGCATACTTAGATAGAACGTGCCCTTTCCCAGCCGCAGCTTTCAAGAGCTCGCTCGACATCCCCCAGTCCTCCAATTCAAGCAGAGCATACTGCAATAAGGATAGAAAAAAAAAATAATCCAATAAATAGGTCCTTAAGAGTGGGTTGAAAATCAAATAAATGGGTGGTAAATGATGCTAAAATATATCTACATATTTCGGACATCAGATCCGCCCCCTTACCAATCCGAGCCAGAAGGACGCCTCGAAATTCCCAGATGCATCACACCTACGAACAAATTCCATTTGGACAAGACTCAATTCTGGCAAAGCGAGGATACTTTCAATGCTTGCATACTTGAGGAAGCCAGAATTGACACGAAGCCTCCCATAGGAGGGTCTTACTTGTGGCCCTAAATGATAGTAGGTCTCTGTACGAATTCGCCGACACACTCCGCGTGATGATTTCGAAGACATGATCGTGAACAATTTCTAGAAAAGAATCACCTGCATTAGCTTCAGCCATTTCTACGACGACTTCCATTTGCAGACAAGCTTCTCCGCTCGGACCGTGGATTTGTGTGTGGAAATTATTTTAAAGGCAAGCAGTGTCGGTCGTGACGGATGTAATATCGGTATATCCTACTGTGGAGAAGGTATTCAGTGGGGCTAGCCCACAACGTGGCATGCCTACAAAGTGAGCCACGCCAATCAGGTGCTGACAATTATCCAAAATTGGTGGGAAATATGACTATAGACGTTTTTCAGAAACGAATTGGCGAGTGTATGAAGGTGTTTTTTTTTTTTTTATAATAATGAAGGTGTTTTAGTGTGAAGTTTTTTTAGTGTTTTGATATAATTTTTGACGTTTTTCGACAGATTTTTTGACGTTAGAAAACACGTTGTAGTATATTTTTTGGGTGTGGCTACATGGTGCGGGCGAATTTTTAGGGTTCCTGGGGGCCCCATCTTTTTTTTTACCGGTTTGGACCAAAAGGCAGCCGGTTTCGCCTGTATTAACGAAAATACCTGCAAAACGACAATGCGGGTTGGGACAAAAACGGTGCGCCCGGATGGTCCGACTCGCCCAGTACTATGAAACAGTTTACAAATGTCATGTACTGCTACTTGAAGTCCTGAAGTGCCGTATGAGATCAAACTACCCACATCAGTGGGCTTCCCTTCCCTGCGTGTCCTGACTTCATTCCATTACATTAATTTTCTTCATATTACTAGTACAATCCTAACACCTAACATGGTGTAGGCTACACCAGTTAAACACTAACCCTCCATGTATATTTTGGCAAATTATTACTTAGTATATTTTATTTCGATTACACTATCGACAAAAAAATTCAAAAATGAAAAAAAAAAAAACAATTTCACATCCACTCCACTCCACTTCGTAGATACATTTCCTTACCAAAAACAAAAAGGATTACCTATGAGACTACCAATGTACAACAACGGAGACTAAATTGGCAGTGAGCCACAACAGATATTTCCCAGCAACTGCAACATACATGGATGATGGATCCATGAGACTATTGTAATCGAAGTGTCTTTTGCTTCATCAACGACTTCTTCCAGGCCCCGAAGCACATCTGCCTCACCGCCGCAAACTGGCCGTCAGGTGCGGTGTGAAACATGAGCTTGTAGTCGCGGTCTCTCCTTTCCTCCCAACATCTCCAAAAGACAGGCTCACAATTGCAAGTCATGAGTTTTGTGGTGATCCTATCCAATATCTCCTCCAACTGTTGTAAAATCTTGGTTTAACCACGTATTGCGACTTCGAATAATCGACTCTCAGTTAGCATCACGGTTCTGAGATTGTTGATAGGAGGAGTCAGCCCATTCACTTCTAGTTATGCCACACTTTACCAAACAACTGAAGTAATCGTACATATGTGGTGGGCAACGGGGCTGACACATTTTGTGGAGGGAAAATATTTGGAGGGAAGATTGCTAAACAACATATATGGAGGGAAACTGGGCAGACACATTTCGTGGAGGGAAAATATTTGGAGGGAAGAAGGGTTTAACCGTTTGATGACGTTATTTAAAAATTTATAACCTGGAAATTTAATATATCATCCACTTAAAAAAATGAAACTTAGTATAGCATCAATATCATACTAGTATTTTTTAAACTGGTGGAAAATAGTCGTGGTCCCATTATTCCAATTTATGGTATCGTAACATTTTCCGTCATACTTTGTCAAAATCCTTTCCTATATATTCTCAAAAAAATAACCATTCCTTAAAGAGGTTCAATCGAAGGATTGAGATCAAATTGATCCGAATTGACTAAAAGCCATTTTAATGTTTCCTAATGAGGTGCGATCCAAGGGTTGAGATCAAATTGGTTCGATGGACCAAAGCTATTAGAAAGTCAACCGTCAAGTCTCATTTCGTAGACTAGAGTATAACCCTGCCCTCAGAGCACTACCGAACTAACATCGAAGAACTCAAAGAAAACATTACAAAAAAAATATTTTTTAGTTTTTTTAAGCTTTTTTATAAGGAGTATCTAATTTATTATAAGTTGATAGTGAATATAAGTACACGTTGATAATTACTTTTTCACTAATTGAGTAGATATAGTGAATTTACTGATTGTCTTAAAAAAGTGTAGAATTAAAAAGATTATAGGGTAGAGTGGTCCTAAAGTTTGTTGTGACCCATAAAATTCAACAGTTTAGACTAATTTAATCCATCTGTGGACGAGACAATAATTTGAAGACCAAGCGTAATTGTATACATAGAGTAGTACTCGGACCTGATACACATATGCTTTTAGAGTTTAAAGGCAATAACATTGGTAGGAAAATAGTCGCGGTCACATTATTCCAATTATGTTATCGTAACATTTTCCCTCGTACTTTGTCAAAATCCATTCCTTTCGGAGGTCGATCCAAGAAGTGTTCCCAATGTTTTTTGTGCCCCCCTCAAATTTTACGGTTTAAATTAATCATATACAAATCCAATGGTGGAGGTAACAGTGATTTGAAGACCAAGCGTAAATTTATAGACTAGGATGGTAACATGTACCTTAAAGTAGGGGTGCAATTTGGACGGGTTGAACGTTCAACCCAAACCCATCACGGACTAAAGTCGGGTGTGGTCACATGTGTTTGAGTAATTTGGAAGGGCTCGGGTAAAAATTCTCAACCCGAATTATAATTAGGGTCGGGATTCGGTACGAATATTAAATAATGGGCTAGCCGAAATTGCCCGAGTTGTATACTCATTACCCATAAATATTAATATTTGGAGAGTATTATATATAATATTTATCAAGAATCTATTAATTTTCTATGAATCATTTGTGATATTTTTAATTATGTTAATGTTTTTAACTAATATATTTTTTCACAAAATATTTAGTATTCTCTTGTATAAATGGACAATTTTTTGAATAAAAAATTGAAGCGTACACATTTAGTATCTATTTTTATGTGTAAGTTATTCACTTAAACGTGAGGGGACAATTTTGATTGAGTTGAATGCAATAATCATTTTAATTTCTTTAGTTTAATGGGCTATCAAGAATTCAACCTAAACCTGAATTGGTTTGTTTGAATTTGGGCTTGGACTGGCTGTTGATGCTCGTAAATCGGGCTGGGCTGGGCTTATGCAACCCCGACAGATTTCGTGCTTCGGCTTGGACAAGGGTATGAACTCTCCCAGCCCGCCTGAGTTGAAGTCCTACCTTAAAGAAACTATCCTGACAAACATAATGATAACAACTTTTCACTCATAAAATTAGTACCATTAAAATCTACAACTATTGTAAAATTTAGTAATTATATTAAAAGCAATAATTAAAATATGATAGTGAGTAGGGTAGTCCAAAAGTTTGTTGTTTCCCCCTGAACTTCAACGGTTTAGATTAGTCTTATCCAATGGCGGAGGAGACCAAGCTTACGATGTTAATATTAGGGAATGAGCAGTCCCGTTGGGACTAATACAATTATCATTCTTATCATTTTTTAACTTTTTAATCACATATTTTCTGCCTAGAGGGTCATAAGGAGTACATATTGAAATTCTAGTGAGAGTTTTTAAAAGTAATTCTATTAGTAAAATATACTTTTAATTCATAGACTAATATGAATTCTATGAAACTTTTTATAGAATTCAAAAGTGTGTATTTGTTTTAAAAAAAAACTTGCGAGAGCGAGGGGGAATAGGAGACATACCCATTTGATTTGAACGACCAATTCTAAAATGATCCAGCGGTATAGAATGTACAACAAAACATAACTGGCGAGTAAATCACCTACCACTCTGTCCCACCTCTTTTGCACCATATGAACTTTTACGACTATACACTGGGTAAATTTAACCCGATGATTTGAATATAAAAAGTTTTAAACTTTTAAATAACTTTTTTATAGTGTTGTAGAGTAATTCTTATTCTACAAGACCATAAAAAATTGTCGAAAAATCGCATGGTTTTTTAATCCAAATCCAAGCGCGGATTGTATCGGACATTGCCTTTGAAAGATTTCCCAGAAATACCCACCAACTGACTCGATCGAAACTATCGTTCTTCTGCAAATAAAAATTACAGAAATGGCTGAGCGTGCTGCAGGCGATTCTTTTCAGGAGTGTGTTCACGATGATGTTTTCGAAATCATCATGAGGAGTGTGTCGGAGAATTCGCACAGAGACCTGCTATCATTGAGGGCCGCAAGTAAGACTCTCGGTAGGAGGCTTCGCGACTATTCGAGCTTGCTCAAGTATTTAAATATTGAAACTCTCCTGGCCTTGCCAGAACTTAGTCGCGTCCAGATGGGTTTTGTTAATAAGTGCGAGGCATTTGGGAATTTGGAGGCGTTCTTCTGGCTCGGAGTGGTAACTGTGCGGATCTGATATTTATTTTAATTATCTATTGTCGTTATTACCTCCCTGCCCTGTGTTGTTTCTTTCTTCATTGATGTATCTCAATCCTCATTTCTCACCTTGTTGCAGTATGCCCTGCTTAAACATGACAACTGGGGGTTGTCGAGCGAGCTCTTAAAAGCTGCGGCTCAAAAGGGGCACGTTCTGTCGAAGTATGCATGGGGTCTCTTTGCAATTGCTCATGGTGAGTGGGACGATGAGGTTCATGTGGTTATTCGGAATGCTTAGGAATCATTGGAGACAATACAAAGTCTGCGTGAGCGCCTACACCAGCGTTTCGATACAACCCAAACTTTCAGTCATCTCGTCACAAGGCAGCAAAGAATGACTAGGAGGCTATGACGTGTAAGCTAGGTGCGAAATCGTACAGTGGAAAGATGCCAAAAGTGTTCGCAGTAGGTTATATCACCACTTAACTGGGTTAGTAGAAACGCGATGCTCATTTATGTAGACACTGTTGGTGATTTTAGTGTCATCAAACATTTTGGTGTGATTGGATTTACTTACGACCATATAGACATTGTCGTATAAATTTTACACGTTAGGAGGTGTGGAGTACACGTGTGTACACAAATATACTAATGTCTTGAACAACGTAAGTTCGGGGGCGCCGGCCTCCGACGGGGGTCGGGGGCAGCGGTTATAACCGACAGGGCCAGTGGTTATAACAACTGGGGGCAGCGATTATAACTATAACCACCTGGGGCAGCGGTTATACCATAGGGCAACGGTTATAACCGCCATTAACCGCCATTAACAGCTTGTCCACTTCCTATATGTTGGCAATTTGTTCGAATAAATAAAACAAAGAGAACTCCTCCGAGTTCGGAAATCCATAGCAAACACCACATTCGTTCTTGATACAGTCTCTGTTTTATCCGATTGTAGATTTCGCGCACACTACCGAAATACTTTAATCTGAAAGTGATCCCACGACTCATAGATTATCCAGGCCTTTTGTTACCGTTCTAAACACCCCAAATTCCTAAAGATACCGTACTCGTTTTTTATGTATGGAAGCCTAGTAGAAAAATACTATTAGTTAAATTTATTTCATGGAAAACTCACTTCCTAAACATAAGTGTGGGTGCATTCTGGTAGGTAAAAATACTTGGTGATAAAAACACAATTTAAAAATCTTCTACTTGTAGCATTTTTTATTTTTGTTTTAGTGACAACTTTCCCTCCCCACCAGAGGGTTTTTTTCATTTTTGATTTTATCCTTTGAAGTTTGCACAATGAATATGCACTATTCATTGTGTTTTAGCTCTCCTCTTTTTGCTCTATCCTCTGTGTCCTTCTTCTTCGACTTTCCGGACAACAAAATTTGGAAATGTTGTTTGACAAAAGAAATGTGGATATGTTTCTTATTTTCAAGTACTACCTCTGCCTTACTACTGGTACTTCAGTAGTAGTAGTACAATTTTTCTTATCGCGAAACCTCAAATTGTTTTCGGCACCTCACTGATTGCATAAAACATTACAATTGATTCTCAAAAACAAAAACATCACAACTTCTCTCATTTCATATTTTAAATCATCAGTTCTATCATACTGGTAGAAAGCAAATTAAATTTTTTATTTTGGTGTAAGTGTTGAAGAAATCTTTTTGTGAATTGATTACACTATTTTATTCATGTGTTAATTTACGCGTAACAGCATTTTGTACAGTAAAAACAAGTACTCTTAAGTCTTAGGGCATCTCTAACCCACTACCCAAAAAAATCGTGTTATTTGGTGTGACTTTTTTCTCTATCACGCCATTTTGAATTTTGTCACTTAAAAATAATTAAATTACCAATGTTATTACTTTTTTTTATTGAATCTGCAATTAAGGCAAAAAAATTATGTCCTTTTACCTTTTTTGTGGACACGTTACAACATGACCTTTCGGAATTCTGAAACTACTGTTTGGAAAGTGAATCCGAACGTTGGAGGAGGCGAGGAACAGGAGGAGGGTGGGAAATTATTAAATATGATACCGTAAAGATTTTATACAGTCATTACTGCAAAACCCTTTTTCATGTTATCCATTAAATAATGCATTACGCAATACACGGAAGATTCAAAAACCCCTCTATGATTCATGATGGCACACAGACATCGAAGATTTACCCGATCTTATCACGCATCTCCAATCTCCATAGAGCTTCATCACATGTCTCCAGTTCGATAAGAGTGTCATTTCACCATGTTGACATGTTCATCATATCTTACCAATGGGTGGTATTTCCACACTTCTATCTCTTCTCTATTCTATTGTACCTCTACGTCTATCACCAAACTAAGTGGAGTCCAGTTGTGCAAATATCATTTCTGGAAATGGCTATGCATCGTGAAGGTGATTCATTACTGGAGCGTGTTGACAATGATATTTTCGAAATCATTACGCGAAGTGTGTCAGCGAATTCGTACAGAGACCTTATATCATTGAGTGTCGCGAGTAAGTCTCTCCGTTGGAGACTTCGTGACTATTTCGGCTTGCTCAAATATGCTAACATTAAAACTCTCCTGGACTTCCTCCAATTGAGTCGGGAAAAAATTTATTTTGTTCGTGATTGTGGTGCATCTCGGAATCTGGAGGCAGGGGGTGGGGGTGGGGGTGGTCTCTGATCTATTAAAGTAAATTGTGAACATTGTCTTGCCCCAGACGGGTGCAAACAGACTTTAAAAAGAACTGACTAGTGTCTTGCCCCAGAGCCCCTTGCCTTCTGCCCTGGTGCCCCAACGGGTGGACATGCCCTTAGTTGTTGGCACTACCTCCATTTCTTCTCTATCACAACGGTTTGACTTTTTGACTCACATTTGAGTCACTTTGACCGGGAGATTTGGATAGCAAAACAATAAGATTTTTCGATAATTTTTTCACCGTGTTATAGAGCAATTTTAACTCTACAACACCATGAACAAATTATCATAAAATTGCATCGTTTTGCTCACAAATAACCGGGTCAAAGTGACCCAGTGAATAGTGACAAAAGTCAAAATGGTGTGATAGAAAAGAAACAGAGGTAGTACAACGTAGTAGTAGCCCACCAATACTTCGAGAAGATATTCAATATCATGGGAATACGGGTGATGTGGTATCACGAGACACTTTAATTGGTTGATTATGTGATTATTTCCATAAATTAATATCATTAACCAATTAAAGTGTCCCTTGATACCACATCAGTGGCATCCCCGTGATATTCAATTACTTCTCATATACTTCCTCCCAGAGCCTGATTTTAGAGGCCCAATGCAATGTTCAAGATTACGGGCCCTTGAAAAGACATTTCTCAATTGCCTTATGATTATTTTTTCATTCTATGCTTAAAGTGCCTAAAACTGTCGAATTATAAGAGCATTACGATCATTTCTCAAAAAAAAAAATACTTAACAGTTAAACTCCATGTTAAAAAGTATCTATAGATTTGTATAAAATATAGGGTCCTTCATATTTGTGGGCCCATGGCAAGTTACCCACTTGCCTTTACACATGGGTCGGCCCTTCTTTTCCATGTGCACTAGTACTTCCTCTCGGCCCGACTTTTCCATGTGCACTACTTCCTCCCTTTTTTTAGAAGTCTCCCTTCCTCTTTTGGTTTCACATTATTAGTTTTGAAATGTCTAAATAATAGTAATGCCAAACATTATTAGTTTTGAAATTTCTTTTAAGCATGTAGATTATTTTTAAAATTTATCGCTCTAAGAAACGGTCGTTCATCACCATCCCCAGAGACTTGGCCGCAACCGCTTATTAAAAGTACTACGACAAGCTTTCATCAAGATAAAAACAAAAAGAGAAACTTCGTGTACAAAGTTAATTTAGTATTTTATCTAATTTTTGAAGCTCAGTGATAACTCTCTATTAGAGTTATATTTCTTGCATAATTTGTATCGTTTTGCGTGATTTCTGGGTTGGAATATGAGTTTTACACTACGAATGTTGAGAAAACGTAAAAAGTTGAGTTTTTAGCACTTTATTGTTAATCCGGGTGTTTCGATGCATATTTCGATGTTATTTGTCAAATATAATCGCTTGGTATGGTTGTTCATGTTGTCTTGACAGGAACCGATGCTAAACGATGGCTAGGAGGCATGAAACGAAGTTAGGAAGCAAAGCAAACTCAAGAGGAAGCAAGAGAAGCAAAGTTAAAAGAGTAAAAGTGACCAATCTCCACTATTTTGATCGTATCTCGAGTTCTAGAATTCATTTGGGAGTGGGACCTGTGGAAATGAAAGTAGACTCAGAGAGCTTTCCAACGATAGGTCACGGAGCTAAAACGGAGCTCGGACGAGAAAGATATGGTCCGACAAAGAGTATGCAAATCTGAAAAAATCCCCAGGGGTGTTCGTGCGAACAAACTTTTGTTCGCACGAACAAAATACCTTAGAAAAATTTGAAGATGGCAAAAAAAGGGTGAAAAAGGGGCTGTTAAATTTTAGGAACAAGAAAGTTGTTCGTGTGAACAAGGAGTAAAAATCTGTTCGCACGAATAGAAAGTTGTTCGCACGAACAAGGAACAAACTTCTGTTCGCAGGAACAGTCGTTTGTTCGCACGAACATAGAGTTCGAGCACGGATTTTTGGGGCTATTTTGCTATTTTTTGAAAGTTTGAAGACTCCAGACCTATTCTAACATAGAGGGACGATCTTGTGGGAGTATTCACGCATTATGGACGGGAAAAAACACAGCTTGGAGCAAGGAGACAAGACGGAAGATCAAAGCTTCACCATTGAAGCTCTAGTGTTTGCTTTCTCTTCTTTCTACCTTTCTTAGTCAATTTTAATGGAGAAACTCATGAGTATTTCATACTTAGTTATGAGTAGCTAAGCAACTTTTGCTAGGCATCTCGACTTGAGAGCCTAGGGTTCATGTAAACGATGGATATTTTCTGGATTTGATCTTTGCTTCATGAATGATTGATTTCATCTCTTGAATTCATTCTAGTTTCTTGTTTATGTTAGAAATCCTAATTGAGTGACACGGTTAGGAAATAAACTAGGTTTCAAGAACTAGGTTTTCACTCAATAGTTGATTGATGCTTAAAGTTAGCAATATTTTAATTCAATTGTTCTTGTACTGTGCTTAATACTCAGTGTTAATGGAATAGCTAACCGAAAACACTGCTTAGTTAGCGAATGCACGATAGTGGTTCTAACTAACTAGGATGAGACTTGAACATCAATCCCGTATCACTGTGACTGAGAAGAGATGTGTTAGGATTGGCCAAGTGTGGGTAGATTCGGTAGGTGAGATTCGACTATTTCGTGCAATGGTGGACCGATAGGACCCCTTGCCGTGCACGTCGTTAGCCTACTAGAACGGACTGGTAGATACAAGAGACCGATAGGAGATTGTAGTCTACCGTGAAGTAGAATGACTTGAGACCTATAGGAGATAGTCAGCGCTGTTACCCGGCTTAGTTAAAATAAATTTAACGTGTTGCTCAGATAATTCGGAAATCGTTTAAAACCCTGGGTGATCAATGAGATTGCCTAGTCTTCTCCATTAATTGATTAAGAATTCTTCCTAATTCCAGTTTATTATTTATTTCTGTCTTTATTACAGCCACTTGTTTGGGGGTGGCAACACCACACATCATCACTTTTTATTCCAGTTACCTAGTGAACTACTCTAAATTGTTAAGTATAAACTTGTTGCGAGATTGTCCTCGAGGGTTCGACAACCCGGAGTCTTAAAAATACTCACTCTTTACTTCTTGACCGTACGCTTGCGTAATACACGCTAGTAATCTACGTTAAGTTTTTGGCGCCGTTTCCGGGACAATGGTTAACAAGTTTGTAGTTAATAATTAGTTTAGTTTTATTTTATTTTTTTGTTTGTTTGCTACTTTGATTTCTAATTTATTTTCTAATTTTTTTGCTGTTTCAAGTACTCAGTGCATGCGTAGGATCCCAAGAGAGCTTGTGCCCCCGTTGAAGACCCAGAGCAGTTATTCAGAGATCAGAGGAGAAGACAGAAACAAAGCACTATGGGTGATCAATTGACCAACGCGCAACTCATTCAGCGGGTGGAAGAGTTGTCTAAATTTGTGAATGATCGCAACGCCTAGACACCATTCAACAATTCTGGACATGCTATTGCGGAGAAGTGTCAGTTGTCCACCTATGGACACAATCCGGCAATTGTAGTGCCAGAGATAAAGGCCGAGCACTTTGATCTTAAGCCTGCGACAATTCAGACGGTGACCAATCAGTTCCAATTCTATGGGAACAGGGATGAAGCCCCTAATGAATTTATTGGGAGGTTCAACGCGTACATAAAGACTACCAAGTACGAGGATGTAACAGCAGAGGCGTTGAAGGGTGCAGCTGAGAAGTGGCTACAATCAAGAGCTCCTGATTCGATAACTACATGGGCTCAGTGTGTGGATGAGTTCATGGCCAAGTTTTATCTAGGCTTTCGGCAACAGGCCGATGAAACTGTAGTAGATGCATGGGACCGTTTTACGCATTTGATCAGGAAGTGCCCAAACCATGATTTTAAGGATTGCAAAATTTTACAGGTACTCTACTATGATCTAGAACGTCACAATAAGGAGCTGGTTAACAGAGAAGCTGGAGGAAATTTTCTATACTCTGTTGACAAGGAAGGAGCCTATGCGCTCATGAAGCAGCTCGCTAAGCAGGACTCACAACTCTATGATTCCAGGAGATTATCCGCATTGCCTCAACCTAAAGATGATGAATGGAAGACTGGGATAAGCAAGATGGTGTCAGATTTAGCCAAGCATGTGTATCGTGATAAGAAGCCAGTTGCACGAGTAGAGGAGCAGGAATTTGATTCAGCCTTGGCCCAGATTGCAAGTGAAGATGTGAACTTTGTGGGGGCACAAGGACAGCGGCAGAATTGGAACCAAGGGAAATACGGACCAGGCACAAGAGATCATCCAGGTTTCAGGTATGGGGATCAGTCTGGAGATATATACGCATCTGGGTTTCAGCATATGCCACAAGCACCAGTGTCGCGGGCTCCACCACCGGCTGCTGTAGCGCCAAACCCAGAGATTTCTGTACTTACTAAGGCGTTAACACAGATGAGCAACAACATGAATGATATGACCACGACAGTCAATGCTATGTCTTCTGATTTGCAGGCTACGAAGACTTCTCTTCGTTCACTAGAGGTTCAAGTTGGTCAAATTTCAACACAACTATCTGCTAGAGCACCTGGCTCTCTACCTTCTGACACAGAAAATGTGCGCCAGGTAAATGCCATTACCACTCACAGTGGGGTTTCGTTGACTGATCCACCATACCCGAGCCATGCCAGAGCTGAAGAGTCAAAAGCTAAGGAGCACGAGGTCTTAGATTCTGAGAAGACACCTGTCATGGTCCCCCAATCAAAGGTCATGACTCCAGATGACGAGGAAAAGTCTAACGAGGTATAACCACCACCCACTTCTTCTAAAGGACTGCCTTTTCCATTGAAAACTATGAAGAAGAAGGATGACTCTGAGGAGTACATGAGATTCCTCAATATTTTCTCCAAACTGCACATCAATATTCCTTTGATTGAGGCACTGCAGCGAATGCCTAAGTATGCGCGGTTTTATCAAGGATGCAATATATGGGAGAAAAGCTATGAATAACTTCCCGACAGTGAAATTGAATGAGCAGGTGAGTTCATGTGTCTTGCATGGGCTACCTAAGAAGAAGAAATATCCAGGTAGTTTTGTGATTGAAGCTACACTTGGCGGGGCATATACAGGCAAGGCTCTATGTGATTTGGGGGCAAGTGTCAACTTGATGCCACTTTCAGTATTTAAAAATCTAGGTGTGGGGGAGCCTAGTAAAACTGGATCAATCTGCAATTCGCAGATAAGTCGTCCAAGAAAGCCATTGGGGTGGTAGAAGGCTTACTTGTGAGGATTGGTAGTTTGATCATGCCAGCTGATTTTGTGATCCTTGACATACCAGTTGGTGACGTTCTGATCATTCTTGGTAGGCCCTTTCTGGCTACCGGTCGGACTTTAATTGATGTGGAGAATGGAGAGTTGATCATGAGGGTCAACGATACTGTGGAGACCTTTCAGGTTTTCAAACCGACTCCTCAGTACACTTAAGAGGTGAAGCTAGACTTGCCATTTTCCGTGAAAGTTGTGCGTGGAGTTTCAGAGCTGACACAAGAAGATCCGCCAGATCCTAAGGGTAAAGAATCGAGTGTGCAGGCGCACGAGGTAGTCATGAGTATCCAGCGCCAGAAGTTGGATGCGACACGACCTGCCAAACCACCTTTCTGACCCTCATGAGGTAACATGGTCGGGGCGTCGACCTTAAATTACAAAGCGCTGCTTGGGAGGCAACCCAATGTAGAGTAGGATGCTTTCTGTTTTTTATTGAATTATGGGTTCTCTATATTTGACTATGAGGGGTGAGAGAGAGAGTGGACTTATTTTTCTAATCAGTGTGCAGGGACACAGGTACAGAAGACGCACCGGATTCCCCTTCTTGATGTGCTAGCTAGAGATTGCACGAAATTGGGGAAAGAAAAAGCCCCACAGTATTATGCATAAAAGAATAGAGAATTGCTCGAGGTCGAGGAGCGATTCCAATATGTTGGGTTCCACACGCATGAGAGGGCTACAATTTATATCTTACCCGCACATCGGAATCCGGGCGCGTAGAGACTTCTCCGGAAATTGTCAACAGTCCACAAGACCCCTTCTTGTTGCAATTTCGCGGCAACGGTGCCCATGTAGGTCCGGGCACCCAGGTACCTCTAACACTCTCTTTCAGATTTACGTTTTTGAGCGATGAATGTTGCGATCCACCGCCTACACATTTAATCGAGGAAACCTCCTAGTTGATCTCTAAATTCGTTGAGGACAACTAAACGCTTAAGTGTGGGGGGGGGGGGGGGGTTTGTGTCTAACTTTGCTAGCCATGTTGTGTTTTGCATCGCCTTGTTACATACAGTTTTGTGTTCGTATTGTGTTGGTTTGTGGTAGGATTGTGTAGTTTATGCATTTTTTAGCACTTTTACTTTTTGAGTCCCCCACCCAATCGTGTGATTAATCGAGTTGGCCAAAATGCATGTAAAGTCTAGGAAATATGAAAAAAAATAGAAAAGCAAAAATCCATAAAAATTTAAAAATTTTGAGAATAAGGGCAATTGATGAAGCTAGAAACCAAAGAGAGTTCAATGAAAGAGTCTCTGAGAATAGGAAGCACCATAGTAGGGATGTCTATAATTCTTAGTATCTTGCGCACCGGTTTCATAAAAGGATGTCCCGGGTATTCAGGGAAAGTGAAATGTAGACGAGGGCATACCTTTATTTCCTATATTGTGCTAGGAGGATTAAGTCCTAAGAAGTCGAATAGTCTGTTTTCGAGTGGAAACTTGTGGTCTCTTGCAAATCTGGGGTGGACCTTCATGTTGAGTCGGTTCCATGTGGTACGGTTTTCTCGGCCTAAGAGAAGTCGGGGGGCGTACACCACCATCCCTTAAGGTGGTTTCAAGAGCTAACCGAAAAATCCCACACTTAGTTGCTCTAAATGCACGGTTGAAAAAATTAGAAGAGAATGAAAAAAAAAAAGAAACCAAAATCTTCTCTTGGACTAGATACGGTGAACAGCCTAATGTGCCTCCGTTTACGCGGGGAATTTTGATTCAATTCAATTAGAGCAACTAGGGAAAATTAAATGCAAGCCGTATTACACGGATTTGTGTCTCCAGTCACTGGGACAACTTGCATTCAATGAAATAACGGCTAAGAGGGTCTGAAAACCTCAAATGACTTGGCGACGAAAGACTATCTTAGAATTTGAGATGCCTAGACCCGCTGAGCTAAAGGACGTGCCCAAGTCTTCGATTGTTTATGGTGGATGTTTGGGGACCCTTTAGTGAACTTGTGTGTATGATCATATTATCTCAATTTTTTGCTATTGGTTGTGAAATTTCGAAAAAGACTTGTGAGAGCTTGATGATTTTGGTTAGTGACAGCGAGATTGCCCAATCTATAAAGAAAAAGAAAAAATTGCGTTATTTTATTAGTTGCATTGTTTAAAATCGAGTTGCATTGTCTATAGTCATGTAGATTGCATTGCGTGTGTGGATTGTTTGTGTCACATGGCTAGTAAAGTTTTATATGCAATTCGGTGGATTAAAACGTAGTGTAAGGTTTGATTTTGCTCGGGACGCACAAAAAGGTAGTGTGGGGGAATTTGATAACTCTCTATTATAGTTATGTTTCTTGCATACTTTATATCGTTTTGCGTGATTTCCGGGTTGAAATATGAGTTTTACACTATGAATGTTGAGAAAACGTAGAAAGTTGAGTTTTTAGCACTTTATTATAATCTGGGCGTTTCAATGCATATTTCGATGTTATTTGTCAAATATAATCGCTTGGTATGGGTTTTCATGTTTTCTTGACATGAACGGATGCTAAACGATGGCTAGGAGGCATGAAATGAACTTCGGAAGCAAAGCAAACTCAAGAGGAAGCAAGAGAAGCAAAGTTAGAAGAGCAAAAGTGACCAATCTCCACTATATTGATAGTATCTCGAGTTCGACAATTCATTTTGGATTGAGACCAGTGGCAAATGAAAGTAGACTCATAGATCTTTCCAACGATAGGTCACGGAGCTAAAAAGGAGATCGGACGTGAAAGATATGGTCCGACAAAGAGGATACAAATCGGAGAAAATCCCCAGGGGTGTTCGTGCGAACAAACTTTTGTTCGCACGGACAAAATGCCTTAGAAAAATTTGAAGATGGCAAAAAAAGGGTGAAAAAGGGGCTGTTAGATTGTAGGAACAAGAAATTTGTTCGTGTGAACAAGGAGTAAAAATCTGTTCGCACTAACTGAAAGTTGTTCGCACGAACAAGGAACAAACTTCTTTTTGCACGAACGGTCGTTTGTTCGCACGAACAGAGAGTTCCAGCACGGATTTTTGGGGCTGTTTTGCTATTTTTTGAAAGTTTGAAGACTCCAGACCTATTCTAACATAGAGGGACGATCTTGTGGGAGTATTCCCGAATCTTGGGCGGGAAAAAACACAGCTTGGAGCAAGGAGACGAAGACGGAAAATCAAAGCTTCACCATTGAAGCTCTAGTGTTTGCTTTCTCTTCTTTCTACCTTTCGTAGTCAATTTTAATGGAGAAAATCATGAGTATTTCATACTTAGTTATGAGTAGCTAAGCAACTTTTGCTAGGCATCTCGATTTGAGAGCCTAGGGTTCATGTAAACGATGAATATTTTCCGGATTTGATCTTTGCTTCATGAATGATTGATTTCATCTCTTGAATTCATTCTAGTTTCTTGTTTATGATAGTAATCCTAATTGAGTGACACGGTTAGGAGATAAACTAGGGTTAAAGAACTAGGGTTTCATTCAATAGTTGATTCATGCTTAAAGTTAGCAATATTTTAATTCAATTGTTCTTGTACTGTGCTTAATACTCAGTGTTAATGGAAAAGCTAACTGGAAACATTGCTTAGTTAGCGAATGCACGATCGTTGTTCTAACTAACTAGGATGAGACTTGAACATCAATCTCGTATCACTGATACTGAGAAGAGATGTGTTAGGATTGGCCAAGTGTGGTTAGATTCGGTAGGTGAGATTCGACTGTTTCGTGCAATGGTGGACCGACAGGACCCGTTGCCGTGCACGTCGTTAGCCTACTAGAACGGACCGGTAGACACAAGAGATCGATAGGATATTGTAGTCTACCGTGAAGTAGAATGACTTGACACCGATAGGAGATAGTCAGCGCTGTTACCCGACTTAGTTAGAATAAAGTTAATGTGTTGCTCAGATAATTCGGAAATCGTTTACAACCCTAGGTGATCAACGAGATTGCCTAGTCTTCTCGATTAATTGATTAAGAATTCTTCTTAATTCCAGTTTATTATTTATTTCTGTCTTTATTACAACCACTTGTTTGGGGGTGGCAACACCACAAATCATCACTTTTTACTCCAGTTACCTAGTGAACTACTCTAAATTGTTATGTATAAACTTGTTGCGAGATTGTCCTCGAGGGTTCGAAAACCCGGAGTCTTAAAAATACTCACTCTTTACTACTTGACCGTACGCTTGCGTAATACGCGCTAGTAATCCGCGTCACTCAGGAACTTTGTCAAGGTTCAAGGGAAATTAACAGAGCAAGTTGCGGTAGTGGATGGGAGAGAAATTGGAAGAACGAGACTAAGAAACACACGGTCTACAAAGAGAATGTTGATAAAGAATTCGGGATTGGTGGATGTTTGAATTTTTTCTTTAATGCATATCACGCTTAATCCTTGCTAAAATTGGGGAAGGAGATGGACTAGAAACTACATCTTTTGGAATCAGATCTGGTGAAGAACTCAAGATCCAGAAAGTGATTATTGAGAGTGACGCAAAAGAGCTCATAAAACAGATAGAAGAATGAAACCAGAGAGAAAACGCCAGGACGATAGTTGAAGAAATAAAGTGGAGCTTTGTTCCGAGACAAAAGAATCGAACAGCTGATACTCTCTTTAAGAGAGCTTTAAAGATGGAGAAGACCGAGTACTGGGAGAATACACCGCCTTTATGGCTGACAGCTATCCTCAATAAGCCTCTTTTGCTACAATAAAATACAACACACCCTCTTTTGCTACCAGTACTAGTAGACCATCAGCTTCTCTCCGTTTTCATATCTCCCACCATAGAGAAAACATAAAGACCGGCCAGCGAGGAGGACTCATTGTCTCTCTCGCGGAGTAGGAAATCCACCGGCTGTGGCAGTCTCTAACAGTCAGGACATTTAACGTAGGTATGTGAGTTTTTAACTGATTTTTCTTTTCCTCTTTCGATATTACTAGCTTCTGCGAATTCGAATTTTTTTCCAATATTTGCAGAAGCATGTTAAGTTTATCCCCAAATTGGGAACTGAACCGCAACCCGAATCGAGAATTAATTATTAACATCCGTAGAAGTACTTCTTTAAACGCTGTCCTGCCCTTTTACATTTACCAGTAGTTTACATGTTCAAAATGATCATACTCTATGCTGACAAAGCCATTTTATAATTTGAAGATTTTTGTTTTGTTTTTTTTTTTTTTTTTTTTTTTTTTTTTTTTTTTTTTTTGTTTTTTTCGTGAGAATACTAGTAGATTGCCCTTGCCCGAGGGCACTACATAAAAAAAAACTAAAACTTGTCATCAAACAAAATAAGTACTTCATCCACAAACTTTAAACACGGTACTTAGATCATGTACACGTTTACATCAGGTTGAGTTTACACATAGTAACAATTATTGGAAATTTTTTCTTACATGTACTCTCCAAATTTTTCCACATGCTTAAAAGACATTTCAAAACTAATATTGGAAGTAGAGTTATTTAAACATTTCAAAAGCTAGCACGTCATCCCCATGTTTAAAAGAGGAAGGGAGGCTTCTCAAAAAAAGGAATGGATGACTGTTTGGGGCATATAGCATTACTCTTTTTAAAGATTAAAAGCTGATCTAAGTTCAACCATCCTGTTTTATAGAATAGATTTGAAGATTTTTTTGTTGATTGAATCGAGGCTCTTCTTTTTAAAATTTAGCGAAACTCCTCCATCTATTTATGAGTCTGTATTTTTTTTGAGGGACTTATGTATTTGTATTTTTACCAGACCAAATTCTAACATACCAATCTTTTTTTATTTCAACTTATTATTTTTTTCCATTTCAATAAAAAAGTTATTATGTTTCTCCGATTCTTTTATTTATTGATATATGTATTTACTATTCATCATATTTGCGTTGCAGGCAGTAATTTTTTGGATTCAGTTAGTATTACTGTTAGTGTGTTAAGAAATTAGTGGGTCAAGTGATTAAAATATCCTTTTAAATAAAATTCAATTATTTTAAGTATATTATTTTTAGTATATTTCTTCAAATGTTTATTTTTTTACTTATTTGTATGTTTGTTTTTTTTTGCATAGGACATCCTAAAAACTAGAGTCGGCTCAGGTGATACCAAATGTCGGCTTACGAGGATTCTGATTCAGATGACGGTGATGATCGTGTGATTTCCAGCTACATCGACGAATTCCTCGAATCTATCGAATTGATAGCTAATCGGCGATCAAGAAAGTGTCGTTGTCCATTATGTAGGGGTCGCAGTACAGATGCATTCCTTGTTGCAGCATGCTAAATCGGTTCTAAACTCCAAATATATCAAAGCCCATCGAAGACTTGGGATATCTCTTGAAGTAAGCTTGGGTCATTATATTAAGAGAAAGTTTAAGAGTGGTTTTTATTGGTTTTTGGTTGAAAACTTGTTTTTAATGGTTTTTGGATGAGCTTATTGGTGAGGAGCGGTTGCTCCTCACCTGAACCACTCATTTATCGAAAAGTGAAACGTTCAACACTCTCTCCCTTAGTTATGACTTTTATTTTTCAAAAAGCAATTTTAACTCTACAACACCATGGCTTACAGGTTGTGAGGGATCTAGATAAGGCCTTCCACATTGGTACAAACTACCAAAACAAAAGTTTCGAAATTTGAGGAGGCTAAACTGGAAGTATTAATTTTCCAATTAAAAAACTGAGGCTACATTATTTCGATACACTAGAGTATTGCCCGTGCCCTATGGCACTATACCTAAATTAGATAGTTTTTGAATTTTGAGGTGTTTTTTTTTAATGAATTTAATGATGTTATCCAAAAATTATACCATATTTACAAATATGGCGAAAGAAAAGAAAAAAAAAAAACAACCTCTGGTATTAGTTAGGGATGTACTGTAGTTTGGTGAGAAAAACATCTCTCCTAGTTAGGGATGTCCAAGGAGAGTGGGTAGTTAGGGATTTCCAAGGAGAGTGGGTAGTTAGAGATGTAATGGTGACATCTAATGGTGGGGATGTGTTGATTTAATCTAACGGCTGAAAAGTGTTAAGTTAGTTAAACCATGCTATTTTATAATATAGACTAGATTTTTGACCGCGCACGCTGGCAGTATCCCTAAATTGGATAGTTTTTGAATCTAGAGGTGTATTCTTTTTAAATGAATTTATATGTGTTATCTAAAAACTATATTTACAAATGTGGTGAAAAAAAACAAAAAAAAAAACAACAACTTTCAATTAGTTAGGGATGTGATTGGGAAAATATTCCTTCCTACTATTATTTTACAGCATAGTATCTGCTGTATTTTGTTATTTATTTACATTTTGTTCGACAAATTATGCGTTAACACAAACAGTTAGAAAAAATCAACAGAAATTCTTTTGAAAGGGGTGCCTTTAAAGGCACGGGTGTATCATAACGTAGTTAATGTAGCCGGAAGACCAAACTCGTACGAATGTGGGCTCCGACGAGCTGAACATGCTCTATTTCGCCCTTTCCCCCTGCAGAAATACCCATTCTCTGTTTCCCTCCCTCTGCCTCCCTCTCTCTCTCAGTTTACATCACCATCGTGGTTGAAAGTTCAGTTCTTTCGTCTAGGAGAGTGGTTGGACACTGTTTTTGCTACTTGTATACAACTCTGACCCAAATCTTTGTATCCAATTTGACTCTCACCATTATACACTCGGACATTTTGACCCAGTGATTTGGATATCAAAAAATGATGCAATTTTTTAATAATTTTTTCATGGTGTTGTAGAGTTAAAGTTGTTCTATAAAACGGTGAAAGCGTTGGGACGGAGTTGTATTTGTGAAGTGGTCAGTAGTACGAAGTACTATTGATTTCCCCACTTGTTGATCGAACTTCTTTCTTGGTTGTTTAAGATTCCATTCTAGTTAGAGTTTGCTACTTAAAGCCTAACGACTTTCATGAATCCTTTACCAAGGCACCCTCAACTCTAAGAGTGCAAAGAGTTTGGAAGCAGCAATGGGTTCGCACAGTATTCCGTCCTCCCAAACACAATGCCTTCTTAATTTTTCCGGTAAATATTCGACTTTGTGTGCAAGACGAGTCATAGGAATGGCTATGGCAGCAGAAGGTAATTCTTTTATGTAGCGTGTTCAAAATGATGTGTTCGAAATCATCACGCGGAGAGTGTCGAAGAATTCTTACAGAGACCTGTTATCATTGATTTCCGCAAGTAAGACTCTCCTTGGAGGCTACATGACTATTCCGGCCTGCTCAAGTATGCAAACATTGAAACTCTCCTGGACTTGCCACTATTGAGTCGAGAACAAATACATTTTGTTCATGATTGTGATTTAAGTGGGAATTCGGAGGCGTCTTTCTGGATCGGACTGGTAAGGGTGCGGTTCAGATTAACTAAATGTTTTGATTTGTGTTCATGTTTTCATTTCGCACTTGTTTCTTTCTTCAATAATTGTTGTCTCTCTCCTCTTTGTGCAGTATGCTCTGCTACAACATGATGACTGGGATTGGTCGAGAGATCTTCTAAAAGTTGCGACTGATAATGGGCATGCTCTTTCGATGTAACCATGTATCTCACTAAGAACCCGACGATGGTTGGTCTCGTCACAAGGAGGAACTGGCCAGCCTGGCAAACCTTGGAAGGACTCAGGTACATTCTCCACCGCCATCATCATGTTGATTGTGTCGTATGTGGAGGATGCCTAAGGAGTTACTGGACCGATCAAGAATTTTCTTTGTTGAAGCGAGTGTATCAATTAATGGAAGAAGAATATTTTGGCTAAGATCACCTCCGAGGACGGGGACAATATTTTGGGCCTTTCGACCAAGTTTGGTTCTGCTGCAAAAAAATAATAGTTTTCTAACAGTGTTGTTAAATGTACTTCATTTAATGTTTCTTTTCCTTTTAAAGATTTTTTAATAGTGTACCAGTATTTAATGTTTTTTCCTTGTTAAAACCGTGCATGCGGTCCCAAGTTCAATCCCGGTTGAAAAGCTCTAAATAAGCTGCTATTGGGGGGGGGGGGGGGTTGGGATAAGCTATCACTTAAATGTTACATGTGGAATAGCTTATCGCCATCTATATAAGAAACTGTTATGGGGAATAAGTCGTCCCGAAATGTAACATACGGAATAGCTTATCCTCAGTACTATGTCCTAAGAACTAAATATGGTACTTCATAATATAATAATCTCAGCCATCGAATCTCAGGGAATTATCAGACCTTTTTTGTATACGTGCCGCGATATGCACTAGTTACAAAACAGATATGTGTCCCAACATAGACATCCCTACCATGTCCCAACTTGCCATATCAACTACACCCACAAATCACTAGTGTTGCGTCCTGTTTTTAAGGTGGTCAAGCTGAGACATGGTTGTGATGTGTAGCATTGCTCAAAACATCATTGGTACTTAAAATCAAAATCATTTTTTGGCAATGTGTGACAAACAATTTTGAGTAGGGCGATGATAATGATCGCACTAGCTACAACCACGGCCAAACAATAGTATTCTAGATGTTTGGAAGAGAGGAAGTAGAGAGGAAGCAGATAGTCAAAAATCTAAAAAAATTGGTCAAAAATCCCTTAAAATCCGGATTGATCAGAATTTGGATTGCCGGATGTGACGACCCGTCACACATTTAATAATAAAATATCGATTGTTCGATAAAAATCACGATTTATTGTCAACCTGTCTAACACTTTCAGACGTTCAAACCTCAACCAGGAGGACAAACAGTCCACCAGAACAACATTTTAATAGTGTTTCTGAAAATTTGGTACGTGACTGAAATTACTAAAAATTTACGACATCCCGTCAAAATTGACATTTTTATAAATATCTCGTCAAATACAAAAATTTAAAGATATTCACAAAAATAATGAAAACAACAATTTTAACTAAAAATCAACTTTTTGGCAAGTACACGGGTATCCAGTCGCGCTCCAGCTCAACCTGTAAAACAGAGGGGTGAGCCAAAACAGCCCAGCAGGTACCGCCTAACCACTGGCGTAGAAATCTAAAATCTACTTAACACAGCAGCCAGTTATTACACATCAAAATGCGGCACCAAATACACAAACAGCGTGATTTATCAATCACCAAACAGTCAACAGATAGCTAATAAGCTCTAAAAATTACACCAACATGATATACAAAAATAGACTGTAACTGCAGAAACTTAGAGATTAGATTTCCCCTACCTGTTTCTGAGCCCACCACTAGAAGCATAAATGTTCCTGCTCGAACAAAATAAGAGCCGAAGCAATTTTTCACAACTAGCATTCCTTCCCAATAGTGTATATGGCCTGGACGCTTGACTTTTCAAGAGCAGAAGGTTTTATGTTTACAAACCAAATGAATTTTCATTAACACCAACACCCAAATCTCAATCTGCATTGAAAATAATTTAAAGTAGTCCTACATGTCCCAAATGTGAAGACACGTCTCATAGAAAAGCAATTTCACTTCAATAGTAACATGGTAAGCCATCTCATGCTATCTCTAAATTTCCACTCAAAAATTTAGTGACTAAGCTCACAAAACTTCTCAAAAAAGTAATTCACATAATATGAGAAGTGATGCAGGAGGAATTTTGGAGAAATATCTGTCAGTTTCAGAAAATCTGTTTCGGTCAAAACGCAGAATCAGGGGCAGAATTGAAGGGTTACAGAAACGGACAAAGTCATACATTATTTTGAGTGGAAACGACGTTCTAAAAAGAGCTCGTAATAATTCACGAGCACCGCACTGATTTGGTCTAATTCGACCATGTAGCGGTCCTAATCAGCATTTTTTATTTTTAGTAATATTTATTTCACTAATTAGGAGGTCAAATTAAATCCGATTTGGGTGAATCTTTTTGCTAAGTATTTATTTTGTTTAAGACTTTAATTTAGGATAGTTTTTGAGATTTCGCTATTTTTTGCAAAATTATGATTTTTTAGCTATTTATACCCGGCTTGTGGGTAAATTTCACATAGACTTTGATAATTATAATTTCTGAATTCTAGAGAGCTTCGTGCCCTAGTTTCTTTTCCCTTTTTCATTGTTGATTCCGCTTTGTACCCACGCTTGGGGTTTAACCCGGCGTCAGTTTGGTATCAGAGCAAGTTCGACGTGGGAGGAAGATCGTCATAACCATTGTGCGTGGACGACCTGGCCGCGGCGGGCAGGTTCCGGCTGAGGAAGCACCCCAACGGGATTGTGACGTCCAGGACGTTATGATGATACAATGATATGAAAGGGCATATTGCATACCTAACTCATAGCCTTGCAGTGCGGTATTTGCAGCAGCAAGTTGCAGATTTTACTCGACACTTAGCGGCATGGGAGTTCAAGGATTTCAAGGCCTTTGATCACGACTCGCAGCCCGCGTTCCAGGTCCGCTACGACGGTGATTCCGATGGTCGGAACGAGCATTATGGAGGAGCGAGTTTGAAGACTTATGTTCCAGATTCTTCAGGTATGTTACGGATCGAGCATATATTTCGTGATGCAGTTTTTTATGAGCGTACTTCAAATTCATGTGAACATGAGGTGGATTGGACAAAACCTCCCGTTTACGATGACTATGGAGACGAAGATGACGAATTTACAAGTTAAGGATTACGACACTGTTCTGATGTTGTGAGTCCCTACGAGCTAAATTTGGATTCTTCTCAATTAATTTGTTCATCCAATATGATTATTGCAGATGAAGATGAGCATACTGATGAAGACGAAGCGGTGAAGCATGATTTAAACAATTTATTATTTTTTCCAATTACGCTCCCATCTCTTTATTGTGATCCGTTTATGGTGCATCCCATTCCAATTAATTTTATTAAAGTTATTTTTTTATATTTGAGGTGGGAAATGATGATAATGTTAGGAAAAAAATTTGCAGATGTAATTAATAATTTAAATAGATCGACTTTATATTGTTATGACATATTTATACATAAATATATATATATATATATATATATAGAGATATATATATATATATATATATATATATATATATATATATATATATATATAGATGTTTGGAGAAATTGATCGCTGTGACGTTTCGCTTTTAGTTTATTATGTTTTTGAGTACTTTGCTGTGCTATTTCTTAAAACGGTTGTTCATGTATTTGAATTTTGTAATCAATTATTATGCGTGCAAGAATTATGTCA
The DNA here is from genome assembly GCA_023055425.1 of Linanthus parryae. NCBI lineage: Eukaryota > Viridiplantae > Streptophyta > Magnoliopsida > Ericales > Polemoniaceae > Linanthus > Linanthus parryae. Next base: position 95,232,854 of record JALGPY010000001.1, read on the forward strand.
AGGTTTTTCAATAATTATTATTGATTGTTACAAAATAAAAATTTGATTATTTAAGATATTAGTACTATGTTCTTTAATAATCGTATTAGAAAATAATTTAATTATTGTGAATTAATAATACATTTTAATTACTAGATATAACTAATTAATGAATTATAAAAATACGAAACTATATAATGAAATTAAAGTAGTTGAACGCAATTACAAATTATGGTAGGTATTTCCCAGAAAGAAAAATGACGGTGGGTACTTGGTAGAGGGGGTGGGGGAGACCTCCACTGTTGGAGGGTAAATGACAGTATTCTCAATATTACCACTGTATCCCTGCTCTTTCTTCTCAATTTTATTTTTACGGGTCACTTTGACCAACTGATTTGGATAGCAAAATGATGTTGTTTTCTGATATTTTTTTCATTGTGTTGCAGATTAAAAGCTTCTCTGTAGCAAGGCGAAAAATTATTAAAAATTAAATCCATTTTAGCCTTGGCACCACCTTAGTGTAAGCCTTCCCAACTCCTTATTTCATAGTAGTGCTATTCACCTCTGCACCCACAAAATCTTGCCTTGCCTTTTAGCCTTTTTGCCACATAGATATTCCACCAAAATTTTCATCCACAAAAACTACCACCAGTTCTTCTCTATCACACCGGTTTGACTTTTGAACTCGCATATGGGTCACTTTGAACGGGTCATTTAGATAGCAAAACGATTCAATTTTTTTATTTATCAGTCTTGCAGAGCAAGTTTTACTCTACAATACAATGACATAATAATCAAAATAATGCATCGTTTATACACACAAATCACAGGGTCAAAGAGACCCAATGAATAATGACAAAAGTCAAACGGGCGTGAGGAGATTTTTTTTAATGAAATGGAGGTAATGAAGGTAATGCGATGAGGAGATAAATGGAGGTGAGGAAGTAGTACTACTTTTACATAACATCAAAACAATACCAGTAGTTTCTCAAAAAAAAATAATAACAATACGAGTAGTAGTAATTTTGTACTATTGTAATGTTGTATTTACCAATAATTATCAATTTACAAAAAACTATTATGAAATATTCCAAGTAATATAAAAATCTGGAATGTTCCGGCCTATTGCTAATGCGATGATGGTTCTGGAAACTACTGCCATAGGGTTGTGACGGAACTATGATGCAAAAAGAGAGACCAAGGGCGACGAATTTAAAAAAGTTCTCGCCCTGATGGTAATCGACAAGGGTCTTAGGGCACCTTGGTCTTCTCTTGTAGATAAACGCCTGCATTTAGTGGATTCAAGAAGTCTAACAGATGAGCTACGAATGGCAACACAGATCGGCCATTACCATCTTGACCAGGGAAGGCAACGACTGCTTTGAACATCACGACGCTGACTAGGTCGTTGGGAGGTTAAAGAAGCAAAACGACTGTGGTTTTACTTCTTGAACCCAGCAAAGAGATAGGAAACAGTGGAAAATCTCGCTTTCAGCGGAGCAACGCCTTCGGCCAAATGTTAGAAATAGGAGGAGAGGAGCCCACTGTCGGAATGAAATTACGTGAAGCATTGGCATCTTCATTTATAGCCAGGGAGGCATGAGTGTGGCGATTCTAAACGAACGAAATGACGGTCGCGATAATTACACGTGTCAGGGATAGTGTCGGATGAGACTTGAACATAAGCAGTGCAAAGAATCTCATCTTCAAGTGGCTTAAAAACCAGACCCCCCCTTTGACACATCGTGCAAGTGGATTACAAATTTCTTTGGTGCTGTATATAGGTGAGAGAAGAAAGCGTTCATTTATCAGAAGGTCATCACAGCCAAACATTACAAATATGAGAAGACCTCCCATTTTAAGGGGGCAAGGAGACAGCCTCTCAATTACTTCCGTTAATATGTGGACAATTGTTGATGACTGTAAGAAGCTGCGAGTTTATTTTGATCTTTGTGTTTTTTGTTTTGTAAGAAGGGAGGACAATTTTTCTTTGGTGTTGTACATAACAACATGTTTTTATTTTTATTTGATAAAAAACTATATTTAACAACCTATTGCTCATTTGACAAAAAAAAAAAAAAAAAACTATTGCTCACGACAAATCCTTGCTGCAATAGTTAAGAGTCAAAACTGTCAAAGGATCTCCTCTAAAAAAAAAAAAAAAATTAATGCCCAAGGAAAATAGTCCAGTTATCGTGTTACGCGCAGCTAAGGTGGTAGCCCAAGTGGTAGAGCCTTGGAAGCCCCCTGCATGAGGTCTCAGGTTCAAACCCGAATGACGACAAAATAATTTCTCAAAAACAAAATTATTGTGTTACCCCCTAGCATGCCTCACAGGCTAAAGCACCGATGCTTTGATTTTCTCATCCCGAGAGTGCTTCATTATTTTCCTTCTTTTCTCTAAGAATGCTCCTTCGGCGTAATCTATTCTATAAAATAGAACAGTTGACTTATTTTCAACCATTAGATTAAATTCAACCCAGCCCTTAGATCTCACCTACCACCCACCACTTTTGTAAATTCTCCCCACTTCCTCCACACATCTTTAACTTCTCCCATTTTTTAATAGTTGAGTAAACCAACATTTATCATTTTTCTCTCTTCCATGAGTTAATATTTGAGTAAGTATATGTGTGGATGCATATTTTCATCCTGCGTCCTATCACGGTTTTAGATTTTTTTGGTCGGGATAGTGCCATCGGGCACGGGCAATCCCCTAGTGATTTTATAAAGCAGCTTTTGTTTAAGCAGATTTTCAATGCATTTCAATCATTCCGCTGCGACATGTCTTTCTTTTGTTTACACGACTTATTATTAATTGATCAAAACACTAGATTGAATTGGCAAAGCAACGAGCTATACCTCTATTTCGTCTGTTTCAGCCCACTTCGCTTTTTGTCACTATTCACTAGGTCACTTTGACCCGGTGATTTGATTAGCAAAATGATACAAGAACTTCCTAATCTTTACAAGGTCTTGTAGAGTAGACTTTATAATATAATGAAAAATAGTTCAAAAAGTTATAGCGTTTTGCTATCTAAATCACCGAGTCAAAGTGATCCAGTTACGGGTTAAAAATTGAAAGTAAGACGATTCAAACGAAACGAAACTAGTAGGAGGATCAAAGGTGCTACAGTAGTTGGTACTGTAGTACTAGTATTAGGCAAGCTAGTGACCATCATGACTACTTACTTGACTTGTACACAATAGATTTTCCCCAATTTTATTCTACGCAAAAGAAAGGGTGGTGGAGTGGTTAATACACCATCAGTTCTCTCTCAAACACCGCAACGTTTCTCTCTCCACTCTAAAAAAACACGGAATAAATTTTTCTCTCCACCCTCGAAACCACGCAATAAATTTCTCTATTTACTCTCGAAAACACGCAATTATATTTCAGGCTAGAGGGGTAGATTGAGACGTTTGAGAAGGGCGGTTAGAGTAACCCAACAAAAAAGGATTTTTTTTAAAACAAAATTTATCCTATAAAGATATGGTTGGCCCGCAAGTTGTTTCTCTGTCTTTCTTTAATCAGCGGTGGCAGGCGCAGGTGCGGGGGCGGTGACCTCGCCGACGAGACGTCCGTGGCCCACTAATCTCGCCCCCTCTCTCCTCTGTTCCGATGGTTTCTCCTCCCTTTCTCTCTCACACTCTCTCACACACACTCTCTCTTTGTAATTCTACTTGTTAATGGGATATAGGAGAGGGAAAAATGATAAACTTGTGGGTTATAGTTCGAATTTTGGAGGGGATAATCCGTGAGATTCATAATGATGGTAGTTTTTTATTAGGAAATTTAAAAAAGGGAGAATTTATTTTGACTTAATTTTGTTTATTTATTTTATTATATTTGAGGTAGGAAATGATGAGAAAGTTAGGAAAAAAATGTGCAGATGTAATTAATAATTTAATTAGATCGACTTTATATTGTTATTACATATTTATACATATATATATATATATATTTAGATGTTTGGAGAAATTGACCGTTGTGACGTTTCGCTTTTAGTTTATTATGTTTTTAAGTATTTTGGTGTGCTATTTCTTTGAACAGTTGTTCATGTATTTGAATTTTGTAATCAATTATTACGCGTACAAGAATTATATCAAGGTTTTGCTATAATTATTATTGATTTTTACAAAAAAAAAGTTAATTTTTTAAGATATTAGTAATGAGTTTTTTAATAATCGTATTAGAAAATAATTTAATTATTGTGAATAAAATAATATATTTTAATTATACATATAACTAATTAATGAATTATAAAAAATACGAAATTCTATAATAAAATTAAATTAGTTGAATGCAATAATAAATTATGGTAGGTATTTCCTCAAAAAAATGATGGTGGGTACTGGGTAGAGGGGGTGGGGGAGACCTTCACTGTTGGAGGGTAAATGGCAGTATTGTGAATATTACCACTCTGTCCCTGCTCTTTCTTCTCAATGTTATTTTTACAGGTCACTTTGACCAACTGATATGGATAGCAAAATGATGTTGTTTTTTGATATTTTTTTCATTGTGTTGTAGATTTAAAGCTGCTATGTAACATGGTGAAAATTATTAAAAATTAAATCATTTTAGCCTTGGCTCCACCTCACTCTAAGCCTTCCCAACTCCTTATTTCATAGTAGTGCTATTCACCTCTGCACCCACAAAATCTTGCCTTGCCTTTTAGCCTTTTTGCCACATAGATATTCCACCCAAATTTTCATCCACAAAAGCTACCACCAGTTCTTCTCTATCACACCGGTTTGACTTTTGAACTCGCATATGGGTCACTTTGAACGGGGGATTTAGATAGCATAACGATTCAATTTTTTATTAATCAGTGTTGCATAGCAAGTTTTACTCTACAATACAATGACATAATAATCAAAATAATGCATCGTTTATATACACAAATCACAGGGTCAAAGAGACCCAATGAATAGTGACAAATGCCAAACCGGCGTGAGGAGATTTTTTTTGATGAAGTGGAGGTAATGAAGGTAATGCGATGAGGAGATTAATGGAGGTGATGAAGTAGTACTACTTTTACATAACATCAAAACAATACCAGTAGTTTCTCAAAAAAATGAATAATAATACCAGTAGTAGTAATTTTGTACTACTGTATTATTGTATTTACCAATAATTATCAATTTACAAAAAATTATTTTGAAATTTTCCAAGTAATATAAAAAACTGGAATGTTCCGGCCTATTGCTAATGCGATGATGGTTCTGGCAACTACTGCCATGGGGTTGTGACGGAACTATGATGCAAAAAGAGAGACCAAGGGAGAAGAATTTAAAAAAGTTCTCGCCCTGATGGTAATCGACAAGGGTCTTAGGGCACCTTGGTCTTCTCTTGTAGATAAACGCCTGCATTTTTGGATTCAAGAAGTCAAACAGATAAGCTGCGAACGGCAACACAGATCGGCCATTACCATCTTGACCGGAGAAGGCACCGACTGCTTTGAACATCACGACGCTGACTAGGTCGTTGGGAGGTTAAAGAAGCAAAACGACTGTGGTTTTACTTCTTGAACCCACCAAAGAGATAGGCAACAGTGGAAAATCTCGCTTTCAGCGGAGCAACGCCTTCGGCCAAATGTTAGAAATAGGAGGAGAGGAGCCCACTGTCAGAATATAATTACGTGAAGCACTGGCATCTTCATTTATATCCAGGGAGGCTCGAGTGTGGCGATCCTAAACGAACGAAACGACGGTCGCGATAATTACACGTGTCAGGGATAGTGTCGGATGAGACTTGAACATAAGCAGTGCAAAGAATCTCATCTTCAAGAGGCTTAAAAACCGGACCCCTTTGGCTCATCGTGCAAGTGCATTACAAATTTCTTTTGTGATGTATATAGGTGAGAGAATAAAGCGTTCATTTATCAGAAGGCCATAACAGCCAAACATTAAAAATATGAGACGACCTCCCACTTTAAGGGGGCAAGGAGACAGCCTCTCAATTACTTCCATTAATATGTTGACAATTGTTGATGACTGTAAAAAGCTGCGAGATTATTTTGATCTTGGTGTTTTATTCTTGTAAGAAGGGAGTACAATTTTTCTTTGGTGCTGTATATAACAACCTATTTTTATTTTATTTTTTGATAAAAAGTTGTATTTAACAACTTATTGCTCATTTGACCAAAAAAAAAAAAAAATTCATCCCCGCAAGTTTTTGCTGCAATAGTTAAGAGTTAAAACTGTCCAAGGATCTCCTCAAAAAAAAAAGAAATTTAATGCCCAAGGAAATAGTCCAGTTATCGTGTTACGCGCACCTAGTGTGGTAGCTCAAGTGGTAGAGCCTTGGAAGCCCCTGCATGAGGTCTCGGGTTCAAACGCGAATGGCGACAAAACAATTTCTCAAAAACAAAATTATCGTGTTACCCCCTAGCATGCCTCACGGGCTAAATCACCGATGCTTTGATTTTCTCATCCTGAGAGTGCTTTATTCTTTTCCTTCTTTTCTCTAAGAATGCTCCTTCGGCGTAATCTATTATATAAAATAGAACGGTTGACTTATTTTCAACCATTAGATTAAATTTACTTCAGCCCTTAGATCTCACCTACCACCCACCACTTTTGTAAATTCTCCCGACTTCCTCCACACATCTTTAACTTCACCCATTTTTGTAATAGTTGAGTAAACCAACATTTATCATTTTTTTCTCTTCCAAGAGTTAATATTTGAGTAAGTATATGTGTGGATGCATATTTTCATCCTGCGTCCTATCACGTTTTTAGACTTTTTTGGTTGGGATAGTGCCATCGGGCACGGGCATTCTCCTAGTGAGTTTATAAAGCAACTCTTATTTAAGCAGATTTTACTGCATTTCAATCATTCCACTGCGACATGTCTTTCTTTTGTTTACGTGACTTATTATTAATTGATCAAAACCCTAGCTTGAATTGCAAAGCTACGAGCTATACCTCTGTTTCATTTGTTTCAGCCTACTTCGCTTTTTGTCACTATTCACTGGGTCACTTTGACTCGGTGATTTGATTAGCAAAATGATAGAATAATTTCGTAATCTTTGCAAGGTCTTGTAGAGTAGACTTTACTCTATAATACAATGAAAACTAGTTCAAAAGTTATAGCGTTTTGCTATCTAAATCACCGAGTCAAAGGGACCCAGTTAATGGTTAAAAATTCAAAGTAAGACGATTCAGACGAAACGAAACTAGTAGGAGGATCGAAGGTGCTACATTAGCTGGTACTGTAGTCCTAGTATTAGGCAAGCTAGTGACCATCATGACTACTTACTTGCCTTGTACGCAATAGAGTTTCCCCAATTTTATTCTTCGCAAAAGACAGGCGGATGGCGTGGTTTATACACCATCAGTTCTCTCTCAAACACCGCAACGTTTCTCTCTCCACTCTAAAAGAACACACAATAAATTTTTCTCTCCACCCTCGAAACCACGCAATAAATTTCTCTCTCAACTCTCGAAAACACGCATTTATATTTCAGGCTAGAGGATTGAGACGTTTGAGAAGGGCGGTTTGAGTAACCCAACAAAAAAGGATTTTTTTTTTAAAACAAAATTTATCCTATAAAGATATGGTTGTCCCGCTAGTTGTTTCTCTCTCTTCCTTTAATTAGCGGTGGCAGGCGCAGGTGCGGGGGCGGCGACCTCACCGGCGAGGCGTCTGTGGCCCACTAATCTCGCCCCCTCTCTCCTCTGTTCCGATGGTTTCTCCTCTCTTTCTCTCTCACACTCTATCACACACACACTCTCTCTCTCTCTCTTTGTAATTCTACTTGTTAATGGGATATAGGAGAGGGAAAAATTATAAACTTGTGGGATATAGTTCGAATGTTGGAGGGAATAATCCGTGAGATTCATAATGATGGTAGTTTTTTGTTAGGAAATTTAAAAAAAGGAGAAGTTATTTTGATTTAGGTTTTTTTTTTTTTTTTTTTTTTTTTTTTTTTTTTTTATTTTGTTATATTTGAGGTAGGAAATGATGAGAAAGTTAGGAAAAAATGTGCACATGTAATTAATAATTTAATTAGATCGAATTTATATTGTTACTACATATTTATACGTGTGTGTGTATATATATATATATATATATATATATATATATATATATATATATATATATATATATATATATATTAGATGTTTGGAGAAATTGACCGTTGTGACGTTTTGCTTTTAGTTTATTATGTTTTTGAGTATTTTGGTGTGCTATTTCTTTGAACGGTTGTTCATGTATTTGAATTTTGTAATCAATTATTATGCGTACAAGAATTATGTCAAGGTTTATCTATAATTGTTATTGATTGTTACAAAGAAGTTAATTTTTGAAGATATTAGTAATAAATTTTTTAATAATCATATTAGAAAATCATTTAATTATTGTGAATTAATAATATATTTTAATTACTACCTATAACTAATTAATGAATTATTTGTTTGCAAAAAAAATTAATGAATTATAAAAAATACGAAATTATATAATGAAATTAAAGTAGTTGAATGCAATAATAAATTATGGTAGGTATTTCCTTAAAAAAATGATGGTGGGTACTGGGTAGAGGGGGTGGGGGAGACCTTCACTGTTGGAGGGTAAATGGCAGTATTGTGAATATTATCACTCTGTCCCTGCTCTTTCTTCTCAATTTTATTTTTACGGGTCACTTTGACCAACTGATTTGGATAGCAAAATGATGTTGTTTTCTGATATTTTTTTCATTGTGTTGTAGATTAAAAGCTTCTCTGTAGCAAGGCGAAAAATTATTAAAAATTAAACCATTTTAGCCTGGGTGCACTCACTCTAAGCCTTCCCAACTCCTTATTTCATAGTAGTGCTATTCACCTCTGCACCCACAAAATCTTGCCTTGCCTTTTAGCCTTTTTTCCACATAGATATTCCACCCCAATTTTCATCCACAAAAACTACCACCAATTCTTCTCTATCACACCGGTTTGACTTTTGAACTCGCAACTGGGTCACTTTGAACAGGTGATTTAGATAGCATAACGATTCAATTTTTTTATTAATCAGTCTTGCATAGCAAGTTTTACTCTACAATACAATGACATAATAATCAAAATAATGCATCGTTTATATACACAAATCACAGGGTCAAAGAGACCCAATGAATAGTGACAAATGTCAAACCGGCGTGAGGAGATTTTTTTTGATGAAATGGAGGTAATGAAGGTAATGCGATGAGGAGATTAATGGAGGTGATGAAGTAGTACTACTTTTACATAACATCAAAACAATACCAGTAGTTTCTCAAAAAAATGAATAATAATACCAGTAGTAGTAATATTGTACTACTGTATTGTTGTATTTACCAATAATTATCAATTTACAAAAAATTATTTTGAAACATTCCAAGTAATATAAAAAACTGGAATGTTCCGGCCTATTGCTAATGCGATGATGGTTCTGGCAACTACTGCCATGGGGTTGTGACGGAACTATGATGCAAAAAGAGAGACCAAGGGCGAAGAATTTAAAAAAGTTCTCGCCCTGATGGTAATCGACAAGGGTCTTAGGGCACCTTGGTCTTCTCTTGTAGATAAACGCCTGCATTTGGTGGATTCAAGAAGTCAAACAGATGAGCTACGAACGGCAACACAGATCGGCCATTACCATCTTGACCGGAGAAGGCACCGACTGCTTTGAACATCACGACGCTGACTAGGTCGTTGGGAGGTTAAAGAAGCAAAACGACTGTGGTTTTACTTCTTGACCCACAAAAGAGATAGGCAACATTGGAAAATCTCGCATTCAGCACGCCTTCGGCCAAATGTTAGAAATAGGAGGAGAGGAGCCCACTTTCGGAATGAAATTACGTGAAGCACTGACGTCTTCATTTATAGCCAGGGAGGCTCGAGTGTGGCGATCCTAAACAAACGAAACGACGGTCGCGATAATTACACGTGTCAGGGATAGTGTCGGATGAGACTTGAACATAATCAGTGCAAAGAATCTCATCTTCAAGAGGCTTAAAAACCGGACCCCTTTAGCTCATCGTGCAAGTGGATTACAAATTTCTTTTGTGAAGTATATAGGTGAGAGAAGAAAGCGTTCGTTTATCAGAAGGCCATCACAGCCAAACATTACAAATATGAGAAGACCTCCCATTTTAAGGGGGCGAGGAGACAGCCTCTCAATTACTTCCGTTAATATGTGGACAATTGTTGATGATTGTAAGAAGCTGCGAGATTATTTTGATCTTTGTGTTTTTTGTTTTTTAAGAAGGGAGGACAATTTTTCTTTGTTGCTGTATATAACAACCTATTTTTATTTTATTTTTTGATAAAAATTTGTATTTAACAACCTATTGATCATTTGACAAAAAAAAAAGAAAAAGAAAAAACTATTCCTCCCCGCAAGTCCTTGCTGCAATAGTTAAGAGTTAAAAATGTCCAAGTATCTCCTAAAAAATAAATAAATTAATGCCCAAGGAAAATAGTCCAGTTATCATGTTACGCGCAGCTAGGGTCGTAGCTCAAGTGGTAGAGCCTTGGAAGCCCTTGCATGAGGTCTCGGGTTCAAACACGAATGAGGACAAAACAATTTCTCAAAAACAAAATTATCGTGTTTACCCCTAGCGTGCCTCACGGGCTAAAGCACCGATGCTTTGATTTTCTCATCCCGAGAGTGCTTCATTCTTTTTCTTCTTTTCTCTAAGAATGATCCTTCGGCGTAATCTATTCTATAAAATAGAACGATTGACTTATTTTCAACCATTAGATTAAATTCACCTCAGCCCTTAGATCTCACCTACCACCCACCACTTTTGTAAATTCTCCCCACTTCCTCCACACATCTTTAACTTCTCCCATTTTTGTAATAGTTTTTTTTAGGGACATTTTTGTAATAGTTGAGTAAACTAACAAGAGTTAATTTATCATTTTTCTCTCTTCCAAGAGTTAATATTTGAGTAAGCATAGGTTTGGATGCATATTTTCATCATGCGTCCTATCACGTTTTTAGATTTTTTTGGTTGGGATAGTGCCATTGGGCACGGGCAATCCCCTAGTGATTTTATAAAGCAACTTTTATTTAAGCAGATTTTACCGCATTTTAATCATTTCGCTGCGACATGTCTTTCTTTTGTTTACTTGAATTATTATTAATTGGTAAAAAACCTAGCTTGAATTGGCAAAGCAACGAGGTATACCTCTGTTTCGTCTGTTTCAGCCTACTTCGCTGTTTGTCACTATTCACTGGGTCACTTGGACTCGGTGATTGGATTAGCAAAATGATACAAGAATTTCGTAATCTTTGCAAGGTCTTGTAGAGTAGACTTTACTCTATAATACAATGAAAAATAGTTCAAAAAGTTATAGCGTTTTGCTATCTAAATCACCGAGTCAAAGTGACCCTGTTACGGGTTAAAAATTCAAAGTAAGACGATTCAGACGGAACAAAAACTAGTAGGAGGATCGAAGGTGCTACAGTAGCTCGTACTGTAGTACTAGTATTAGGCAAGCTAGTGACCATCATGACTACTTACTTTCCTTGTACACAATAGATTTTCCACAATTTTATTCTTCGCAAAAGACAGGGGGATGGCGTGGTTAATACACCATCAGTTCTCTCTCAAACACCGCAACATTTCTCTCTCCACTCTAAAAAAACACACAATAAATTTTTCTCTCCAGCCTCGAAACCACGCAATAAATTTCTCTCTCGACACTCGAAAACACGCAATTATGTTTCAGGCTAGAGGGGTAGATTGAGACGTTTGAGAAGGGCGGTTTGAGTAACCCAACAAAAAAAGAATTTTTTTTAAAACAAAATTTATCCTATAAAGATATGGTTGGCCCGCTAGTGGTTTCTCTCTCTTCCTTTAATCAGCGGTGGCAGGCGCAGGTGCGGGGGCGGCGACCTCACCGGCGAGACGTCCGTGGCCCACTAATCTCGCCCCCTCTCTCCTCTGTTCCGATGGTTTCTCCTCTCTTTCTCTCTCACACTCTCTCACACACACTCTCTCTCTCTCTCTCTCTTTGTAATTCTACTTGGTAATGGGATATAGGAGTGGGAAAAATGTTAAACTTGTGGGATATAGTTCGACCTTTGGAGGGGATAATCCGTGAGATTCATAATGATGGTAGTTTTTTGTTAGGAAATTTAAAAAAAGGAGAAGTTATTTTGACTTAATTTTATTTATTTATTTTTTTATATTTGAGGTAGGAAATGATTAGAAAGTTAGGAAAAAAAATGTGCAGATGTAATTAATAATTTAATTAGATCGAATTTATATTGTTATTACATATTTATACATATATATATATATATATTTAGATGCTTGGATAAATTGAACGTTGTGACGTTTATGTTTTTGAGCATTTTGGTGTGCTTTTTCTTTGAACGGTTGTTCATGAATTTGAATTTTGTAATCAATTATTATGCGTACAAGAATTATGTTAAGGTTTTTCTGTAATTATTATTGATTGTTACAAAAAAATTTAATTTTTTAAGATATTAGTAATAAGTTTTTTAATAATCGTATTAGAAAATAATATAATTTTGGTGAATTAATAATATATTTTAATTACTACATATAACTAATTAATGAATTATAAAAAATACGAAATTATATAATGAAATTGTAGTAGTTGAATGCAATAATAATTTATGGTAGGTATTTCCTCAAAAAAAATAATGGTGGGTAGTGGGTAGAGGGGGTGGGGGAGACCTTCACTGTTGGAGGGTAAATGGCAGTATTGTGAACATTACCACTCTGTCCCTGCTCTTTCTTCTCAATTTTATTTTTAGGGGTCAATTTGACCAACTGATTTGGATAGCAAAATGATGTTGTTTTTTGATATTTTTTTTTCATTGTGTTGTAGATTAAAAGCTGCTCTGTAACATGGCGAAAAATTATTAAAAATTAAATCATTTTAGCCTTGGCTCCACCTCACACTAAGCCTTACCAACTCCTTATTTCATAGTAGTGCTATTCACCTCCGCACCCACAAAATCATGCCTTGCCTTTTAGCCTTTTTGCCACATAGATATTCCACCCAAATTTTCATCCACAAAAACTACCACCAGTTCTTCTCTATCACACAAGTTTGACTTTTAAACTCGCATCTAGGTCACTTTGAACGGGTGATTTAGATAGCGATTCAATTTTTATTAATCAGTCTTGCAGAGTAGGTTTTACTCTACAATACAATGACATAATAACCAAAATAATGCATCGTTTATATACACAAATCACAGGGTCAAAGAGACCCAATGAATAGTGACAAAAGTCAAACCGGCGTGAGGAGATTTTTTGATGAAATGGAGATAATGAAGGTAATGCGATGAGGAGATAAATGGATGTAATGAATTAGTACTACTTTTACACAATATCAAAGTAATACCAGTAGTTTTTCAAAAATAATATTAATACCAGTAGTAGTAATTTTGTAATACTGTAATGTTGTATTTACCAATAATTATCAATTTAAAAAAAACTATTATGAAATATTCCATGTAATATAAAAAGCTGGAATGTTCCGACCTATTGCTAATGCGATGATGGTTCTGGCAAGTACTGCCATGGGGTTGTGACGGAACTATGATGCAAAAAGAGATACCAAGGGCGAAGAATTTTAAAAAGTTCTCGCCCTGATGGTAATCGACAAGGTTCTTAGGGCACCTTGGTCTTCTCTTGTAGATAAAAGCCTGCATTTGGTTGATTTAAGAAGTCAAACAGATGAGCTGCGAACGGCTTCACAGATCGGCCATTACCATCTTGACCGGAGAAGGCACCGACTGGTTTGAACATCACGATGCTGACTATGTCGTTGGGAGGTTAAAGAATCAAAACGACTGTGATTTTACTTCTTCAACCCACCAAAGAGATAGGAAATAGTGGAAAATCTCGCTTTCAGCGGAGCAACTCCTTCGGCCAAATGTTAGAAATAGGAGGAGAGGAGCCCACTGTCGGAATGAAATTACGTGAAGCACTAACATCTTCATTTATAGCCAGGGAGGCTCGAGTGTGGCGATCCTAAACGACCGAAAATACGGTCGCGATCATTACACGTGTCAAGTATACGTGTCGGATGAGACTTGAATATAAGAAGTGCAAAAAATCTCATCTTCAAGTGGCTTAAAACCCGGAACCCTTTGGCTCATCCTGCAAGTGGATTACAAATTTCTTTGGTGTTGTATATACGTGAGAGAAGAAAGCGTTCATTTATCAGAAGGCCATCACAGCCAAACATTACAAATATGAGAAGACCTCCCATTTTAAGGGGGCAAGGAGACATCCTCTCAATTACTTCCCTTAATATGTTGACAATTGTTGATGACTGTAAGAACCTGTGAGATTATTTTGATCTTTGTGTTTTTTGTTTTTTAAGAAGGAAGGACAATTTTTCTTTGGTGCTGTATATAACAACCTATTTTTATTTTATTTTTGATAAAAAGCTGTATTTAACAACCTATTGCTTATTTGACAGGAAAAAAAAACTATTGCTCACCGCAAGTCCTTACTGCAATAGTTAAGAGTTAAAAGTGTCCAAGGAACTCCTCAAAAAAAAAATAATAAAAAAAATATAAAAAACTGCCCAAGGAAAATAGTCCAGTTATCGTGTTACGCGCAACTAGGGTGGTAGCTCAAGTGGTAGAGTGTTGGAAGCCCCTGCATGAGGTCTCGGGTTCAAACCCGATTGACGAAAAAATAATTTCTGAAAAAAAAAATTATCGTGTTACCCCCTAGCGTGCCTCACAAGATAAAGCACCGTTGCTTTGATTTTCTCATACCGAGAATGCTTCCTTCTTTTCCTTCTTTTCTCTAAGGACATAATCTATTCTATTAAATAGAACGGTTAACATATTTTCAACCATTAGATTAAGTTCACCCCAGCTCTTAGATCTCACCTACCACCCACCACTTTTATAAATTCTCCCCACTTCCTCCACACATCTTTAACTTCTCCCATTTTTGTAATAGTTAAGTAAACCAACATTTATCATTTTTATCTCTTCCAAGAGTTAATATTTGAGTAAGTATATGTGTGGATGAATATTTTCATCCTGCGTCCTATCACATTTTTAGATTTTTTTGGTTGGGATAGTGCCATCGGGCACGGGCAATCCCCTAGTGATTTTATAAAGCAACTTTTATTTAAGCAGATTTTACCGCATTTTAATCATTCCGCTGCGACATGTCTTTCTTTTGTTTACTTGACTTATTATTAATTGATCAAAACCCTATCTTGAATTGGCAAAGCAACGGGCTGTACCTCTGTTTCGTCTGTTTCAGCTTACTTCACTTTTTGTCACTATTCACTTTTTGACCCGGTGATCTGATTAGCAAAATGATACAAGAAATTCGTAATCTTTGCAAGGTCTTGTAGAGTAAACTTTACTCTGTAATACAATGAAAAAAAGTTCAAAAAGTTATATCAAAACACGAGTCAAAGTGACCGTTTACTGGTTAAAAAGTCAAAGTAAGACGATTCAGATAAAACGGAACTAGTAGGAGGACCGAAGGTGCTACAGTAGCTGGTACTGTAGTACTATTATTAGGCAAGCTAGTGACCATCATGACTACTTACTTGCCTTGTACACAATAGATTTTCCCCAATTTTATTCTACGCAAAAGACTGGGGGGTCGAGTGGTTTATACACCATCAGTTCTCTCTCAAACACCGCAACGTTTCTCTCTCCACTCTAAAAAAACACGCAATAAATTTTTCTCTCCACCCTCGAAACCACGCAATAAATTTCTCTCTCCATTCTCGAAAACACGCAATTATTTTTCAAGCTAGAGGGGTAGATTGAGACGTTTGAGAAGGGCAGTTTGAGTAACCCAACAAAAAAGGATCTTTTTTTAAAATAAAATTTATCCTATAAAGATATGGTTGGCCCACTAGTTGTTTCTCTCTCTTTCTTTAATCAGCGGTGGCAGGCGCAGGTGCGAGGGCGGCAACCACGCGGGCGAGACGTTCGTGGCCCACTAATCTGGCCTCCCTCTCTCCTCTGTTCCGATGTTTTCTCCTCTCTCTCTCACACACACAAACACTCTCACTCACTCTCTCTCTCTCTTTGTAATTCTACTTGTTAATGGGATATAGGAAATGGAAAAAGGATAAACTTGTGGGATATAGTTTGAATGTTGGAGGGGATAATCCGTGAGATTCATAATGATGGTAGTTTTTTATTAGGAAATTTCAAAAAAGGAGAAGTTATTTTGACTTAATTAATTTATTTATTTTGTTATATTTGAGGTAGGAAATGTTGAGAAAGTTAGGAAAAAATGTGCAGATGTAATTAATAATTTAAGTAGATCGAATTTATATTGTTATTACATATTTATACATAATATATATATATATAGATTTTTGGAGAAATTGACCGTTGTGACGTTTCACATTTAGTTTATTATGTTTTTGAGTATTTTGGTGTGCTATTTCTTTGAACGGTTTTTCATGTATTTGAATTTTGTAATCAATTATTATGCGTGCAAGAATTATGTCAAGGTTTTTCTATAATTATTATTGTTACAAACAAAATTTAATTTTTTAAGATATTAGTACTATGATTTTTAATAATCGTATTAGAAAAGAATTTATTATTGTGAATTAATAATATATTTTCATTACTACATATAACTAATTAATGAATTATAAAAAATACAAAATTATATAATGAAATTAAAGTAGTTGAATGCAATAATAAATGATGGTGGGTATTTCTTCAAAAAAAAAAAAAAATGATGGTGGATACTGGGTAGAGGTGGTGGGAGAGACCTCCACTGTTCGAGGGTAAATGGCAGTATTGTGAATATTACCACTCTGTCGCTGCTCTTTCTTCTCGATTTTATTTTTACGGGTCACTTTGACCAACTGATTTGGATAGCAAAATGATGTTGTTTTTTGATATTTTTTTCAATGTTTTGTAGATTAAAAGCTGCTCTGTATCATGGCAAAAAATTATTAAAAAAAATAAATCATTTTGCTATCCAAATCACCCGGTAAAAGTTACCCAGATACGAGTCAAAAAATCAAATTGGGAAGAAAGAGAAGGGACACAGTAGTAAGAAGTTAAACATTGTGGTCAGGGGGTGGGGAAGATTCTCCTCTTCTCAATACCACTACAGTTTGGTTAACCTAATCATTAAATCTGTTCTCCCACAACTTTACTCTTACACTTTGGAATTAATTTTCCCTAAATTTTACTCCAACACTTTTTTGAGTGTTGCTCCAGTAGTACACCTAAATATAAGCCACCATCACTATTTCTATTACTGTCAATTTTTGGTTGTCATCATCAAACAATCTGTGCCTCCGATTTTATTTTAGAGAAATGGTAGCTTCATTCATGGTTAACTTACAAAGGACTACCGTATCACAGTTCAAGTAAAAGTAAAAATAAAATAGAGAGGTATGTAATTCTAAACAAGAACTCGAAAATGAGTCTAAAAAAGAAAAATAAATAGCTAAGCGAGTATATGAAGAATCCCAAAAGACAATTTTGGCGGAGATCCGTAACCATTAAACTCATGAAATTCAACGAACAAAACCTCACTGTTACATCAAATCCGAGGCCCCCGCAGCAGACTCAATTGTAAGGTGAGACAAAAACCGCCACAAATGCATTAAAAGCCATAGAAAGGGCAATAACAAAACAAAAACTAATATAAACTAATTTAAACAAACCACTAGCAGACCAGGCGTCAAAATATAAGAGAACAAGAGTAACGAAGATGTTTGTGATGGGTCACGGGGAATCCTGAGGAAGAGCCGCAAAGAAACCGCCTGCCCCGCAACCCTCGCCGTCGAAACTCGTCCCGATCTTCTCCGACGAATGGCTGCAAAGACAAACACGAGACTAAACTTGAATTTTTAGCCCCGAATAATTTTTTTTTCCAACTGTGAATAGCCTTTACTTTTGTCCAGAAAATATGCCTGGTGCAAATTTAGCCCAGCTTTTACACCAGCTGTTGGAGCTGGTTTTCCGACAAAACAGGCTTAAAAACAGTCCAAACTCCAAAAAAACGTTATTCTCTAGCTGCAGATCTTGCACTAGACATCAATGGAGGCTTCAAACGTGAGCTTGTAGGTCCCAGCTTCAAAGAAAGTTATGTTTTTTGAAGCTGGGAAGGACTTCATTGATCTCCTCTACAACATCATGTTGATGCCTCTGGGTATTTATTCCAATCCACTAACTGAGAAATCCAAGGTGGGTAGTCTCAGTAACCTCTATGACAGGATCCACACACTGGGAGAGACGTATCTCCAAGGAATTGGAACTACAAGTACTACAGTAGCCAAAAATCTGTATCTATGTACTACCTCGTTCAACTACTGATACCGACTTATGTGCTTCCAGCACCAACTGCTCTGTCTAGAGCTTCTGCCGCCGTCGGTGTTGGTTCGGTGACATATATGGTGATGGATGACTTGGTTGTGTCACCTATCTCCACCATTACCGTTCTCAACAAGGTATCAAAGGAATTGAGCATCTTGAGAAAATGGTTGGCGAACTGAAATTCCTGAAAAACAGCCTCCAGCTCTTGGATTTGAATGTCGCATACATTCCTGATCTTAATGAAGATCCAGTGGCAGGAACATCTTTGGCTTCTTGCCAATAGCAGACACTTCTCACGACTCCAGTAGCATTCCAGATGGGCAGGAAACTAAAGACTCGAATGCATTGTAGTCTTCTGATGAGTTTGAATACTATATTCTAGGTGATGATCCAACAAGCTTAACCGTTTGAACTTCTTGTCTACTCTCTCACTCAGGAGCCGATCCCACCATGTGTCCAACTTTCTTCTCTCTCTTTCTTCAGTCTCTCTTCTTCTCTCACTCAGGAGCCCCACTCTATCTCACACAAGCCGGTCACCTCTCATACTCTTCTGTACAGCGCCTACTATTCTCCCGTCCACCGTCTCATTTCAACCATCCACCGCTTATTCTACCAACCAAAAAAAAGTTAAGTTTGGTTAATGGTTAACCAAACTTGGGTATCCAAACAGCCCCATTAAAAATAAATGCTTAAATACTGGTATTTTTTTTGAGAAAAATAAATACTGGTATTAATAAATACCGGTATTACTATGGGAAGTTATTTAAAAAGTTAGTAGAAGAATTTTGGGATGTCATATTGGAATACAACCAAGATTCCCCAAAACATTTCAAAAATATTAATTTTTAAGCATAGTAAATTTTAGGAACCACATCTGATATTGGTAATCGGGGGAGTTGTGGGAGTTAAGGGATGATTTAATTTTTTTGGACCAAACATGGTATTGGGAAGTTTTGGGAGTAATGCAATAGTTGAAACTGTCCAAGGACACTAGTGCAATTATCACGTTACCCCCTAGCGGTGTTTCACTGGATATAAATTGAAGCACCAATGCTTAAATTTTCTCATCCCGAGAGGCCTACGATTCCCAAAAAATGCTCCTTCGACATAAGGGAGGTGTTCCCACATTGCTTATTTCTTTGGTGGGTTCAAGAAGTAAAATCGTACCAGTAGTTTTGCTTCTTGAACCTCACAACGATGAATCCGGCGCCTGGTTAGCCAGGGCTTCAGGTGCCTTCTCGGAGCAAGAGGGCAATAGAAGATCCACGGATACTGTACGCATTTCACCCATTTCACTTCTTGAATCCACCAAATGCAGGCGGCATCTCCTGATTTATCGTTACTAGGCTTAGCTCTTCACGCCGCTATAGTAATGCGGCAGGATGATCTAGGTCTCTGATACGAGTATCAGTACGCCAGACAGGGATGACGATATTGACGTTGACGATCAGGCGAGTTCCGGTGAACTATCATTTGGTCAAGGCGCAACTTTGTCTCCCTCTATCTCTCTCTCTCTTCCCTCTATCATTTTCGGTTTCAGTGGTACCGTTGAGTTACCTTCCTGTAACTGCCTCCCATGTAATTCAATTTTGTGAACGACGAAAGCCACTACGAGACATGGGGCGGCGAGCTCGGCACCCTCCGGGTTATCTCAAAGTTAAGGTTTGTTAGATTGGTGATTCAAATATTTAGATACTACAAGGAAAATAAAAACACTTATTTGCAGATTCGAGTTGACACATGACATTCTTGATTTTTTATTTTATTTTTATTATTTTTTTTTTGGAGAATTGAGTTGTGTTTTTTTATTGTAATGATATGTATTTTTAATACAAATGTAAAAAGGACTATTGTATAAAATGTACAAAGATACGTGTATGTTATTGTTGTTTAAAAAATACATGCGAAATAATGAAATTTTTATTCTTTTTAAACACCGTTTAATAATGTTGAAGACTTCTAGATGGACGGAAATGTGTTAGAAATAAAAACATATTTCATATCTTGAAGACTTGAATTGATGTAAAAGTATGTAATTTTCAAAAAATATTTTGCATTATCTTACATCTATCAAACTATTAAATTCATTTTTTTTAGATTTGTTAGTAAAACTTGTATTATAAAAAAATGTGGAGGTAAAAATAAGGGGTAAAAAATTCCGTTTAGCATTTTCCATCCAATATTAACGGAAAGTTAACGGAAGGGTACCTACTTACTTGAAAATGCAAAATTTGAGACCTGGGTACTTTTTCTTTTTCCAAAAATAAACATTTCATTACTCAATACTGTTTAAACCATTCAAGTTTCTTCTACTACAACTCAATCTCTCTTCTTCTGCTAATACATGAAAACTAGAATTCTCCGTACACAAACGGTTGCTTTCTGGGTACCCACTTGCTCGTTTTTACAAAATATGGGTACCTCCTGTGCGATTTAGCCTTGAGAGATCTTTTCAACTACTACTACTACCACTTCCTGCAAAGATCTTTGATGGCACAGATAATGAAGATTTACTTCATCTTTTCACTCAACCCTCTAGGCTAGACTAGTGCTCGAGAAAGCCATCATGACAGGATGGACAGTGTTTACAATTTTAGACTATCTCCAGCCGTAGGGGTGGGGGAGCCGAAGAATGGGTTTAGTTGCTCCAACAAGGAGGGCTGAGGGGGAGGGGGAGGTTAAACGGGGGTGGTGGAGGGGGTGAGTTAGCACACAGGCTTCCCCGGCTGGCCCACCAAGTGGGTTTGATTTTCATTTATTTTTTTATTTTCTCTGATGAACATTGTGTATTTGTAATAAAATATAATAAGAGGGTAGGAATAGTGCTGTAACTGTTGGAGGTGTTAGGGTAGTATTGTAAATATTAAGACAATTAATAACGAAATAAAGGTGGGACGGGCAGGGGAGGGGAAGCCCACTGCTACGGATAGTCTTACAGCATGTTTGGGAAGTCTGTTTTTAATCAAAGTTGTTTTTAGTCAAAGTTTATTAAAAAAAGACTTTTTCTAAAACACATGTTTGGGAGACATTGTTTTTGCAGTGTTTAAAAACAAAAATAGAGGAAAAACAAGTTGTTTCTGGAAATTAGCATGTTTGAAAATTGAAACCATAGTACGTATAAATCTCGTTGTTGAGAAGTCCCACATCGGAAATTTAAGAAGAAAAAGAATTAATAAATTTTCAGGGCTACTGCCCTCATTGCCAATTGGTTTGAGGTGGAACCCCATGGATTCTTACATGGTATCAGAGCCTGGTTCACACACGTGAATGGTCTAACAGCCCATGTGTAGGGTTTCGATCAAGGATACGCAGCGGAAAATATATTTTATCCATTCAATACCCTCCAAGGATCACAGGACAAGAGGCATCACGATGGTAAGAGAATTAAGTCACATACCTTGGAGGTCTCCTGTGATGACTTCTAACGCGAATATTGTCACGTCTCTACGGTTAATCCAGTCCTAGGATCAAGCTCTAGTTTCCTCCACGTCGTGTGCTAGAAACCAATGGAAGAAGGAAGATGAAGAATCATTCAAAGGAGACTAAAAGAGAGCTTCGACCACCTCTCTTTTGGCCGACGGGGTGAGGGGCGGACGACACCTAGGGCTTCGGCCTTGGGTGTTTGTCTTGCTCTCTCTCCTTGCTTTCTCTCCTACTCAAGTAATGTTATGAGCATTAGTTGTAGGAAGGAAGATAGGAGCATCCTTTACATAGTCCAACAACTCCTTGTTAACTACCTAAAGGCCCTCTCCTAATCCTACACAAGTTCGGATTAGTCCCTTTTGCATAATAGTCTTTATCATGTCAATACATGGATTAGTTCTATTTGAAAACTAGTCCTAATCATGTCTCTACATGAATTAGTCCACTTTGGCAAATCCTAATCATGTCTTTACATGGATTAGTCCAACTTGCATATTAGTCCTACTAAATTAGCAAGTTGTTGCGATTTGATCCTTCTAATTAATTAATCATATTAATTAATTCTTAAGTCTAGTTTGATCCATATGGAGTGTGACCCCATAGGTTCCTACTTAGTTGGTAGTAACAGTTTACTAACATGAAACGGTGTCTAGCAACACATCCATGCCACCCAACTAATAGGAATAGTCATCACTTTGTCCTATATCCGGATTGGACACGAGACATACAAGTCACACTCGTATATCCAATCCATAGTTTCTCGATCTTGGGAATAGCCTTATTCGTGAAAATAACATCAATATCCTATATTGATTTATTTGAGTCTGGCCAGACATTTTATAAGCACTATCCCTAGAGTGGCCTAGGATATTTGCTCCCGTTATGTGGGAGGGACAAATTCTATCTACGTCCAGTACGATCTCTAATCTTGCTTCTTATTGTATCCAGTACACGCCTTTATAGCTACCCAGTAACGGTGTAGCGTTTGACGCTACCAAAATCACAATAATCCACAACTAGAAAATCTAGTGACTTCAAGTCTAAGGATAACAACACCGTTGCACCGCGAGAAGCGCTTGTGAATTTACATAACATGTATGTAGCCTTCTCGGAGATGGGTCAATCCAGTATGCCATTACTCCTAATGTATACCCATGTGTTGGATCATGATATCTCCATATCAATCCAACCCCATACTAGTCTATAGATGATTGTCCTATTAATCGTTATAATCGGCTAGGGGTATTTAAGAATATAACACTTATATTCTAAGGACTTCATTCATGTTAACATATCTCAATATCGATAACATAATGAATCGTAAATCCACATATTTGTCCCAATAAATTGATTGCCTCTAGGGCACAATTCCAACAGTCTCCCACTTGCACTAGAGTCAATAGCCTGCATCAAATGCCTATTGATCTAGCGCGGCCCTCCACGCTTACACTGTGTAGGGGCGAGACATCTGCTGGTACTTTGCAAATATTCACATTTCCTCTATCAACAATTTGATTGAGATTGAATATTCTAAGTAAATGCATCTCATGCAGTAATTTACTCAGACCTTCATGTTCAAATCAGTGACTGAATCTTGCCTGGAACCTTTCCAGCTCACAGTTGCTCCCACTAGGGCAAAACATAAAACTCGACTTACAATCTTGAACCTTCTTTGTCAGATTTGAAGTTCGCATCACTGTAATCCCTTACAGAAACTCTTCCTATCCCTCATATATCAAAATTCATACTTAGTGCTTCTTCAAGTACTAGAGGATAATCTTGATAATTATCCAGTGACGCTCACCCGAATAAGACTGGTATCTTTGTGTCTTGCCATATGACACCTCTGGCATAGTACATAACATGCCGTATCTCATGAATCCTACTCATACGGTCCCTTCTCATTCTAATTGGAAAGACAATTAGTCTTCGAAAGACCAATTCCATGTGACATAGGTAGAATCCATACTCTATACATGTTGAACAATTTCAACACCTTTGCCAATTTATGTATTATGACCTAAGCCGCATAACCATCTTGATCTATCTCCATAGATCTTCATAGGTTGCTTCGCCTAAGTCTATCATTTGAAAATCAATTCCCTAGGCAATCTACGTAAGATTGCCAAGTAGGGACATCATTCCCAATGATTAGCATGTCTCTGCATACAAGACCAGAAACATAATTATGCTCCCACTAACCTTCTTGTAAACACAAACTTCATATTCAATTTTGATGGAACCAAACTCATTTGATTGCATCATCAATTAAAAGATTCCAACTCCAAGAAGCTTGACTCAATCTATAGACAGATTGCTACAAGCAAGATGCGAATGGATTTAAGCATCACAACTGAGAAGGATTTCGTCATAGTCTATACTATGAACTCACATGAAATCCTTACCCAACCAATTGTCCCTTAACGGTAATCATGTTACCATCCATGTTGGTTTCCTCATAACCCACTTGCACCTTTTAGGTGGTTCCACCAAAGTCCATACTTTGTTGGTATACATGGATTCCATTTTGTATCCCATGGCTCCTAGCCATTTTTGAGAGTATGGCCCACACGTGGCCATCTCATTGGTTGTAGGATCATCTCGATGAGCAATATATCACAGGTTATGAGAAATCCTTATTTCTCAGGGCCCTTGACATATCCTACCTGACCTATGAGGTTCTTGTGTTATCTGAGTAGGTTGCTCCACAACACCTTGTGATCCTGCTCATGTTCCATCAAAAGGATCAATGTTCAGTTGTGGTTCTTGAACTTTTCAAGTTCTACTGTCCTCCCACTGTTTCTTTTTAGAGACATTCTCTACCTAGAAACAATGTGGTTCGAGCAACAAACAGTTTGTTCTTGATTAGGTTGTAGAAATAATATCCTTTTCAGGATATCCCACAAAACATTTATCCGAATTGGGTCCAAGTTTATTTGTAAACTCTTTTACATAAACTTCATAAGCCAAATCCTTTATGAAAGACTTACTAGGACACTTCCTAGTCCATATCTCATATGGTGCTTTTCATAATTGATTTAGATGGAACAAGGTAAATGGCGAAATTTGCTATAACTAGAACATAGCCCCTAAAAGTAAATTGGAAGTTTTGCTTGATACATCATGGACCGAACCGTGTCCTAAAAGGTCCGGTTTCTCTTATCGGACACGCCATTCCATAATGGTGTTCTAGGTAGAGTGAGTTGGGATCTCATCCCATACTCCCTTAGATGTTCAGACTATCGGCTCAAGTATTCTCCTCTACGATCGAATCGTAGAGCAATGATACTTTTGCCAAATTGGCTTTCTACTTCATTCTTGAATTCTTTGAACGATCCAAGGATCCTGATTTGTTTCTCCATATTTATCTGATCCCATCAGTAAATATGATGAAGTACTGAAAACCATCTTAAGCATCTGTGCTTTAGCGGCCTTCATACACCTATATGTATGATTCCCAAAAGATCACATCTTTGCATAATAAGTCTTACATGTCTCATATGATTCAATAATCAAATGAGTTCAAGAAATCCATCCTCATGGAGTTCTAGATATGTATCTTTTATTTATGAGGCCTAAACGATAATGTTAAAGATAAGTGAAGTTCATATCATTATATGCAAAAATCTTGGTATTAATGTTATAGATGAAATTATCATGATCAAGGATATACAATCCACTTAGACAAAATTTCATTACAATAATGCATATCAGAATAAATGGAACAACATTTGTCATTTATTATGATAAGGAGCTTTCTTGTGCAAACAAGAAACTATGATAATGGTCCTACCCATAGCAGGGACATAATCCCTTTTGTCTAATTCATGAATAATTTATTAAAGGTAGAAATAATTCCCCACAGCTTATTTAACAACCCTTTGCTTCATAGCCCCACGTGTAAGATTATTTCTTCCTTATCCAATTGTCTTCATCTCTTGAGATCCTCTACATTTCTATAAATGTGAGATCCTCATCTAGTATCATATACTCTTGATGATGAGATAGACACATTTGAATTTTATAACAAGAATACCTAAATTGGAATTCACAATTCCATTATTACTTACTTCCAGGTACTTTGGGTAGTCTCTCTTCCTTTACACTACCTATGGGACTTTAAGGCAACTTGGTTTTAGCAACAGGCTTGCTTTATACCCATGGGGTCGGCGCAAACCATTTGCCCTTACCCGTGCTGTTAACCATTGAACGCTTTGCCCATGCCCATTATGAGTGTTTTGTTTAGTGATTTTCAATCATATTGAGCAAATCTCCTTTGAACAAAACTATAATTGCATCCAATGCAATTATTGGTCCACTTGGGTGAGTAACCGTTTATTCTTTATCTATCTCATAGATAATTCCCATTCACTAATGTTTCAATCATATTGAATTAGCTTATTTGCATAACGTAGAGTGGAGCAACACTTCAAACCTTTCATGTCTAGCTCGCTCTTTTGAAATATCTTCTTTCAATGTATGATCATATCATACGTTTCCATGTTTCTCTTCTTGCTTCCAAAGTTCATGGCAGCTATCATGAGGAAAGTCACAACAAAAGAACCATTCTTCGGTGTTCCTTTCATAGGTTTTAGTGTGTTTGGGTAGTTGGTGGGAAGAGAACTCTATGTTCCACAATCTACAACAATATTCTTTTATTTGAGAACAATTCTCGATTTTATACCAGTCTAGAAAATACATAAAGTCGCATTTTTGTTTGTTTAATGCAATGGGTATTCAACATAATGGGATTATGCAAAGTTTGTGACGTTTTAATTATATTTAACAAGGACTTAAATTGTTAAACATAGCTCCCACTATTTTTCTACGAATTAATAACCCTCAAGATATTAATGCGGAAAATATCCTTATATTTTCTAGTGGGCCAAGATCCATGTTTCATCTCCTTATAAGCTTGCTTTGGGAAGTCACCCATAATTTGACTACTTTAGGTAGGAACAATTCCAATTGCTTCCCATGCAACTCTTGGTTAAATTGGGCAAATAACTCCTTATTTATCCATCTTTATGGATAATTCCAATTGGTTGCCTCTAGGTTTTAATCATATTAATAGCCTACTTGTGTTCAACCTCTTTATTTAAACAATTGCACATTACTTTCTTGTGCCATCGCATACCATCATTATAAACCACGTCGCCTTGCTTTGGCATGCATGAACTTGATAAATCATGATGATAATGAGTGTTTAAATAACGAGAAGGCAAGAACACAGTATTTGAATTTTGAGGGATTTTTCAATTCAATTTTAATTGTTTTTGTTGATCCATATCAACTAATCTTTCTATTTGAGTTTGGGCACAACTCCAAATAATAGATCCGGGTTGTCTAATTATCTTATTATCCTAATTGCATGCATCATCCATACACCAACCACAAAATAATAAAACAATAAAATAAACAACCACAAAACAAAATGAAACGTGATGTGAATATGGCCTTTTCTAGAATAAGATAATTCCAAGACAATGGAATTATCTCTGAACCCTAAAAGCAAACACATCTCCATGCGTCTATCTTTTGGTCCATCCTTCATAGTCATGTGGAATGCTCCATGCTCCATCTTTTGTGTCTTCCTTTGGCTTTGGGCTTCTTTTCTTCAATCTTGGCTAACAATCTACTCTATCTAGCACTAGCTAACAACTATACTAAATAAAATAAATCTCCAAGTTGAGAAAAAATGGCTAGCTGGCCATAACACCCTAATTAATTATCACAATTAATTGATCAGCTCGCAGGCCGTAAATCAAACCACAAAAATAAACAATCACACCAAACCACATCCTAAGGCCATATTCAATCACCATGCGATTTGCACATAAACAGTTAAAATCCAATTTTAATGCGCTTGGTCAATTTTAATTGATTTTATGATTTTCTAGGGTTAAAACGGTCCATGGGGCCCAACAATCAAATTGCCGGGACCCCAAAAGAGGACCGCAAAGGCCTTGGGCCGGCCTGCCCCTAGCCCACGCGGCTAGGCCGCGGGCTAGGGCTGCCCCAGCCCCTAGGTCTTCCCTTTCTTGGGCGGCAAGCAAAGAGGGGCGGTCCCCTAGGGGGCCGAACCTCCTTTGGGAGTTGTTTCCAAAATAACTCCCTTGCTTGGTGCCCAAGTTTGGTTGTTTCCTTGTATGAAAAGAACTCCTTTCCATAGGATGCCCAAACCCAAGATCTAAGATCCTAAAATTCCTCAAACTCACTAATTGATGCATCCAATGCAAAAACTAGGTCTTGTTATGATTGATTATTGACAAATTGCATCATATGCTTGATTTGTCTTGTTTTACGCAATAAACAATAAATTTAAAGTGTAAAACTATTAAAACGTAACACATAAACCACGTTTATGCTCAACGACCTGTGTTTTTGATACCACTGTAGAGTTTTGATCTTGGATACGCAGCGGAAAATATATTTTATCCATTCAATACCCTCCAAGGATCACAGGACAAGAGGCATAACGATGGTAAGAGAATTATGTCACATACCTTGGAGGTCTCCTGTGATGAATTCTAACGCGAATATCATCACGTCTCTACGGTTAATCCACTCCTAGGATCAAGCTCTAGTTTCCTCCACGTCGTGTGCTAGCAACCAATGGAATAAGGAAGAAGAAGAATCATTCAAAGGAGACCAAAAGAGAGCTTCGGCCACCTCTCTTTTGGCCGACGGGGTGAGGGGCGGACGACACCTAGGGCTTCGGCCTTGGGTGTTTGTCTTGCTATCTCTCCTTGCTTTCTCTCCTACTCAAGTAATGTTATGAGAATTAGTTGTAGGAAGGAAGATAGGAGCATCCTTTATATAGTCCAACAACTCCTTGTTAACTACCTAAATGCCCTCTCATAATCCTACTCATGTTCGGATTAGTCCCTTTTGCAAAATAGTCCTTATCATGTCAATACATGGATTAATTCTATTTGCAAACTAGTCCTAATCATGTCTATTCATGAATTAGTCCACTTTGGCAAATCCTAATCATGTCTATACATGGATTAGTCCAACTTGCGTATTAGTCCTACTAAGTTAGCAAGTTGTTGCGATTTGATCCTTCTAATTAATTAATCAATTAATTCGCAAGTCTAGTTTGATCCATATGGAGTGTGACCCCATAGGTTCCTACTTAATTGGTAGTAACAGTTTACTAACATGGAGCGGTGTCTAGCAACACATCCATGCCACACAACTAATAGGAATAGTCATCACTTTGTCCTATATCCGGATTGGACACGAGACATACAAGTCACACTCGTATATCCAATCCATAGTTTCTCGATCCTGGGAATAGCCTTATTCGTGAAAATAACATCAATATCCTATATTGATTTATTTGAGTCTGGCCAGACATTTTATAAGCACTATCCCTCGAGTGGCCTAGGATAGTCGCTCCCGTTATGTGGGAGGGACAAATTCTATCTACGTCCAGTACGATCTCTAATCTTGCTTCTTATTGTATCCAGTACACGCCTTTATAGCTACCCAGTTACGGTGTAGCGTTTGACGCTACCAAAATCACAATAATCCACAACTAGAAAATCTAGTGACTTCAAGTCTAAGGATGACAACACCGTTGCACCGCGAGAAGCGCTTGTGACTTTACATAACATGTATGCAGCCTTCTCGGAGATGAGTCAATCCAGTATGCCATTACTCCTAATGCATACCCATGTTTTGGATCATGATATCTCCATATCAATCCAACCCCATACTAGTCTATAGATGATTGTCCTATAAATCATCATAATCGACTAGGGATATTTAAGAATATAACACTTATATTCTAAGGACTTCATTCATGTTAACATATCTCCATATCGGTAAAATAATGAATCGTAAGTCCACATATTCGTGACAATAAATTGATTGCCTCTAGGGCACAATTCCAACACCACATGCTCACCGCCACCCGCATAATGCCACACGTGAGGGGGCATGTTGAGCAGTCCCACATCGGACATTCAAGAAGAAGAAAAAGAATTAATAAGTTTTATGGGCTACTCCCCTCATTGCCAATTGGTTTTGAGGTGGAACCCCATGTATTCTTACATGGTATCAGAGCGAGGTTCACACACATTAATGGTCTAACAACCCACGTGCTCACCGCCACCCGCAGACAAAGATCCACGTTGTATACTCCCCTCATTGCCAATTGTTTTTGAGGTGGAACCCCATGGATTCTTACATGGTATAAGAGCCAGGTTCACACACGTGAATGTCTAACAACCCACATGCTCATCGCCACCCGCATACAAAGATCCACGTTGTGTAGGCCAAAGAATGCCACACGTGAGAGGGCGTGTTGAGAAGTCCCACATCGGACATTCAAGAAGAAGAAAAGGAATTAATAAGTTTTATGGGCTACTCCCCTCATTGCCAATTGGTTTTGAGGTGGAACCCCATGTATTCTTATATGGTATCAGAGCGAGGTTCACACACATGAATGGTCTAACAACCCACGTGCTCACCGCCACCCGCAGACAAAGATCCACGTTGTATAATCCCCTCATTGCCAATTGTTTTTGAGGTGGAACCCCATGGATTCTTACATGGTATAAGAGCCAGGTTCACACACGTGAATGTCTAACAACCCACATGCTCATCGCCACCCGCATACAAAGATCCACGTTGTGTAGGCCAAAGAATGCCACACGTGAGAGGGCGTGTTGAGAAGTCCCACATCGGACATTCAAGAAGAAGAAAAAGAATTAATAAGTTTTATGGGCTACTCCCCTCATTGCCAATTGGTTTTGAGGTGGAACCCCATGGATTCTTACATAGTATCAGAGCCAGGTTCACACACGCGAATGGTCTAACAACCCACGTGCTCACCGCCACCCGCAAACAAAGATCCACGTTGTGTAGGCCAAAGAATGCCACACGTGAGGGGGCGTGTTGAGAAGTCCCACATCTCACATTCAAGAAGAAGAAAAAGAATTAATAAGTTTTCTGGGCTACTCCCCTCATTGCCAATTGGTTTTGAGGTGGCACCCCATGGATTCTTACATGGTATCAGACTCATGTTCACACACATGAATGGTCTAACAACCCATGTGCTCACCGCCACCCGCAGACAAAGATTCACATTGTAGGCTCAAGAATTCCGCACGTGAGGGGGCGTGTTGAGAAGTCCCACATCGTACTTTCAAGAAGAAGAAAAATAACTAATAAGTTTTCTGGGCTACTCCCCTCATTGCCAATTGGTTTTGAGGTGGAACCCCATGTGCTGGGGGAGATTCGAACATGCGTGGATGAAGCCAATAGTGGAGTGCTTTAAGCCTTTAACAACTGAGCCAGGAGGCCTACATTGTTTTTTAAAAAAAAATTGCCCCTTGTGAGATTCGAACCTGGAACCTACCCCCCAGATAGTGTTACCCTCTAACCACTAGGCCAAGCCCACACTTGAGGTGGTTGAGGGAGATTTTCTTGATGTTCATTCCTACTCGAGACTTGTGTTTGCTGGATCGATTAACTTTGTCACAGTTGCGGATCCCCTACTTTCCAGCTCTAGATAAGGAGGGGGCGTTGGATTCGGTGGACGAGGTCGACTCTTGGTCAAATAGCCCTTGACTTTGATGGGTCATGTCGCGTTGGGCATGGTGCATGGGGGAGGTATTTTTCGCGATCATGAAGGTAGAACTGCTTATTCTTGCAACTTTGGACATACTTCTTCAATCGAGGTGGAAGCCAATGCCCTTCTAGATGGTCTGAATGTTGCTTATTGCCATGGTCTCTCCTTAGATAGTATTTTTGGCGATTTTCTTCTTGTAATCCAGAAAATTAGAGGAACTGCGATGATTCCTTGGCGAATCTTCCCCACTTTCATTGCTTGTCTTGCTCTCTTATTTGGAGCCTCGCTTAAGCATACTCATAGGGAAGGTAATATGGTTGCAGATGCTCTCGCGAATTATGGTCATATTTGTTCATCTTTTGAGAGTTTCCTGTATGAGGTAGAGATTCCTTCAAACATTCGTAGTTTGTATAGGCAGGATGTGCTAGATCTTGAGGGTGTTCTTTTCTATAGTGGGTCAGGTTCATGCCCCCCTTTGCACTTTACGGGTTGGGAGCCCGAATATCTTTGCTTTAATAAAATGCGGGGTTAAACCGCCCTACCACCGTGTAGGTTACAAAAAAAGGTGAAACCCCATTGATTCGTGGGTTTGGTATCAACTTTTTGGATTTTAAGTTGTCTAAAAAGATGGTGTGAGAAAAGTCAATGACATAGAAGCTAAAGTAAAACTCGTTGAAGCTCTTACTGGTACTCATTTCTCGATAAATTAATTATGACCGCGTTTCTTTCTCCTCGACCCTATATTTAACTGATGGATGGTCTTTTTGAAGCCATATCAACAAGGCACCTATTCACTCTAAAAAGAGGTCCATCGCCATTTTACAACCTTCCATACTTTCAACCCAAAAACCTTTCCCCTTCCACCATCCTGTCTTTGTCAAGAAAAAAAGCTTTTCTACCTTCCACTCACGGTCTACCTTCTCAGAAACGATCTGCACATTTGTTGCAACAATCTTGCCGCTCTTATTCTGTGCTTATCTCTTCTTATAGGCGCCATCAATCTCTTCCTCCCAAATCGATAAATCAGTTCATCCAAAGGCAACCATCTGCTCTTCTCTTGTAAGTATAATCTCAATTCTATTTCTGATGATAACCTACGCAATAGCTTTATCAAGTTTACTTGGTATATGTACCGATTGTTGTTACCACTTCGTCTCAGCTCTTCTCCCAATCCTGAATTTTTGACTCCTATCTAGTTCATTTAGATCGGGTGATTTTGGTAGCAAACGGATGCGATTTTATGATAGTTTTTTAACCGTGTTGTAGAGAAATTTTACTCTATGTACTCTACAACATCATGAACAATGTTATGTCAAAATTCATCATTTTACTATCCAAATCATCCAGTCATTGTGACCCAATTGAATAGTGTTGAAAATCAAAATGGTGAGGAAAAGCTGGAGAGTTGTATTTCTTATGCAACCTAGAATTATAGAAACCTAGAATTAAAATATAGTCATGTTTACATTCAAGTGTACTTCATTGTCACAAGCGCAGTGATCATATGAAAAATTTTCCAGCTAATAACGGTTCTGCATAGCTTTTTGCTATTTTGGATTTCCAATCATGGCAGCATCCACGGTAGACTAGCCAAACAGCGATTAATACCATAATAGCTCGCTAAATTACTTCAATAGACTTGCTAAATTGTGTTGTAGTATTTTGTTGAGCTTGAATTTCGCTTGCAACATCTTGCGAGA
The DNA here is from genome assembly GCA_023055425.1 of Linanthus parryae. Taxonomy (NCBI): domain Eukaryota; kingdom Viridiplantae; phylum Streptophyta; class Magnoliopsida; order Ericales; family Polemoniaceae; genus Linanthus; species Linanthus parryae. The sequence continues at coordinate 95,265,831 of JALGPY010000001.1, forward strand.
AAATTTTTCTTATCCGAAATATGTTTCCACGATTTTCGCCTTGATCTGTTTTTCCCTAAACTCTGCACCTTCCCTGATTTCTTTCCACCTTGTTTTCTATGCATTCCAATTAAATTTAGTAAGGTTTATAAATAATTAAAAATACATATGACAAATATTTGATTAGCACTATTGGAGAAAAACCCGAAAACATTATCAACTAATTTAGAAATGGACCTAATTATAGATTTGATGTACATTACGCAACTGTGGATGCTCTCAATAATTAGTACTCCTATTAAAAATTGACATTGATCGTAACTGTAAAATATAATTTCGATTAAATTTGCCTCACGCATTAGCCTATAATTCTGAGTTTACACTACCTTACTACAGAATTACAATGGAAAACCAAGACAGAAATTCTTTAGCTCCTTACCCCGGTTATAAACTTTCTTTAGATGTGACGGCAGCTACCTTGCAGACTGAAAACCATCCTCATGGTGAGTTTGGTAGAATGGTTTCAAGTGGAAAAACAAGCTTTTAGATTGTGGTGATTTTTTTTTTTTGGTTTTTTAGAGATTATGTTTAAACCATTATGCCCTCAACTTATTTTTCTTTTACAGATGCAAGAAGAACAAATGTAATAAAAAAAAGTTCACGATTTCATGAGCTTCAAAGATTTCATGAAATTAACAAACTGAAGAACAAATTAACCATTTTTGTTCAATTTATTATGACATCTGAAAATCAAATTTTCATACTTAAATTCAACAAAATAATTAATTTGTTCTTCAATTTGTAAAAATAATAAACTAAGGAAAGCAAAAAAAAAAAAAATAACGGACAAGAAATTTTTAATTTCATTTGTTCTTCATGAAATTTCGTTAACACATGATGCCACGCTGAGTAACGGACAACAACAAAATAATAACTTAAAGAAAGATCACCACAAAAAAGGTTGCTCCCAAATTATAAGAACATCGCACAGACAATGTATCGTCCGAAATATGCGAGAATTGCGTTCTTGTAGAAAAGAAATTAATGCCAAAAGTATAGAAAAAAATTTGTGCAAACTTTTTTATTACCTCGATGACTAAAAAGTCAGAGAGTTACCAAAATTCAGTTTTTTTCAACTTTTTGTTTGTGAAAAAAAACCAACTTTTGGTGGTTTTGTATTCAGTTTATTTCTGAGTTGTTGTATATACTATTTTTCCCTCACGTTTTTCGATATTTTGAAGTCACCCTTGGGTCATTCTTATCAACATTACGATGTGGCATAACGAGTGCACTTTTTCGTCAAATAATTCGCAATCATAAAAATAGTAGAATTAGATAGGATTATCTTGTTGTGGTGCTATTATTTTTGGTTAATTGTCCTATTATTTACCCACTGCTCATGCTTTAAATTTCATCAAATCGTCTTGAATTTCGCTGTGATCAAAAAATTGTGAAGTCTTTAACTTATTTAGTTTTTAATTTTCAAGTATGAAAAAGTAATTTGTTGATGCGTTAAATCTCATAACAACTGTCTATTAAATCATTTGGTACTAATTTTTGATTTTATTAAAATAACAATTAATTTTGCTGTGATCGAAATACTGTGAATTTGTCTTTAATTTGTTTCAAGAAATCCCTTGACTCTCTGAAAGTTGAGAACTTTTGTCGTGAATTTGTTCTTTGTGCATTTGTTAAAAAGTAAAAATGAAGTGTACATTAGTCATTTAATCTACTGCGTCTAGTTTAAAAACCACTACCAAAGACATTTCTTCAGCTTTTTATATAGATTAAAAACTATCACCAAACACACTGGTTTAAACATTATCTCCTGCAAAAACCAAGAAAAACCGCCATAGTAAAAAACACCAGTTTTTCCACCCGATTTTTTTTTTACCAAACTCACCCTCTAACTGGCATGACAAGCTTAGCAACTAATCCATCAGCACTAATTACTGCAGCTACAGGCGAAGGAGAGACAACTTGCCTCTATCAGAAATGAGAGATATGGCTGAAAGAGAAATTGACCAAGCCAAGAAAAAAGTTTAAATATTGAAACGGATGATTTCTAGGAATCAAGAGGAACTTGTTATTGAAATGAAATATATAACCGATATGGAAGAATGAAAAAAAAAGAGATGATCACTCTCCGCCGCCTACTCGGTCAAAGATGACGAAGAGCTTTATTGAAATATTTCTGTGAGTTTGGGTCTTATTTGTAATAAGCTCACTTCTGTCTGCTTCTCTTTTTATAAGCTAGAAAATAAGTATTTACCGTGAAGGACCAAGTGGAGTGTCTGCCGTTTCACCATGCCTCTTAGCTGTAAATGTAGTTAATCAAGATATGGTTTTTCCTTCTCTTTTTATTTTTCTTGTACTATGATAGGAGACACTTTTCTCTTTGTTATTGGCCAATATTACTCTTTCCCTTATCCCATTGTTAATGTTTGTTCAACTGCTTCATTTTGCAGCAGTTGATTCAATGAACGTATCTTCTTCATCTCAGTTCTTCTTTGTTCTTCTTACTAAAATCGAATAGAGTAGAATACTATCATGCACCAACTTCCTACTCTACCTAACTATTGTGTATTATCTTTTTGATGTGATATAAATTGCGAATGTATGTAAACGCTGCAGCTTTTGCTGAGATATTTAGGATAAATGTCCTAACTCATGATTTGTGAGTTGCTTCTTATCACTATGTTCGATCTACATGGACGTCTCTACCACTAGGCGGTTGAGGCCCCCCCCCCAAATTTGGGGCCCCAAATTCTTTAAGAGCTAGGGGTATTTTAGTAGTTGTACATATAATTTATGTTATATTTTTCGTAAATAGTATGAATATGATGATTACATTAGTACATTTACATCTATAAAAGCAAGAAAGAATATTTATTTCTTATAAAAATAAAATATGCTATATAAAATATGTGAAGAATGTCTTTGGGGGGCTCAAATTGAAAGCTCGCCTCGGGCCCCAAAAACGCTAGAGACAGCCCTGTCGATCTATGTTTGGATGCAACGCTCGTCTAGCATGCTTATATATAATGCGACCACTTTTGTGTAGAACTATTTAAATAAACAGTTAGTCACCTACTTGTAATCAAATCAGGCTTGTAGCTATTTCACAAATTGGTACTTGAATAATTGGGAGTACGTTATTAAACTTGATTTTTGATGTCACATTTTCTAGTATGGTACTAATAGTCTCTAGATATGGATTTCAAAGTGCCCTATCTGTGGTACTTTGTCCTAGTAGGTTTGACCAAGTTAATGTCGCCAGTTTTTAGTGGGTGGAAAGTAGTACTTGGTCTGTTTCTTCTCTTTCTTCCAGTTTTGACTTTTTCATCTGTAGTCATGTCACTTTGACCCGGTGATTTGGATAGCAAAACGATACATTTTTTCAGTAACTTTTCATGGTGTTGTAGTGTAAAGTTTCTTATATAACACTACGAAAAATTTACCAAAAAATTGTATCGTATTGGTGATCAAATCATCGGGCCAAAGCGACCTGATGAATAGTATCAAAACTCAAAAGTGGAAGAAAGAGAAGAAACAGAGGACCAAGTACAAGACACTTCAGTCCTATAAATACCCATGTACACAAGTCTTTTTTCAAGTCAAGCAATAGAGTGAAGTCTTCTTCTCCTCCCACCAAAATAGTTGATTTGTCTTGAGTTTCTAATTGACATCCCGCATAATTAAACCCATTTAAGCATTATTTGGAGTTCGTTTATGACTTTATAATAGGATTTTTGGGCTAATTAAGTTGGGACGTGGGATTTCATATTAGTCCCCTATAGTTTTAATGTCGTCCCTTTCTTATTTGTTATGAAGTGCGATTTTGTTATATACATATTTCTTGTATGTGGGAGAGTATTGTTACCGTATTGTTCATCTTGCATGTACACCTAGTGTAGTGGGGGAAGTAGACCCATAATTACCTATTACTAGGCATGCTAATGACCCATCATGACTACTTGCCTTGCACACCATAGATTTCTATCAATTTTACTCTTCCGAAGCTATCTTGTTCATTGAACCAAAACTTTCTAGGCATTCCCGGATTTGAGAAAGGGAGCCACCAAAGCATGGCCAAAACTTGGTATTTTGCTATTCTATGGGTGTAAAGCTTGTGGGAGTTGGATACCTATCAACCCTAGAGTCTTTTTTTCCAATGTTACTCCTCATATTTAAATCATTTGGAGCTCGAATCTATTGTGCATCTATAAAGCTTGTTGTTCAGCTCACCATCATCATTTTCTCACACCCATTATCTCACACCCATTATCTTCAGCCCGTTTTTGTGCCAAGACCTCCACAAAACATCATATTCTAGCATTCAAAGTATGAAAAATTCGTATCCAAGCTAGATACAACCTTGGTGGAGAGTTCTTTCTTAATCCTAACCAAGGATTTGAGCTCACAATCACTCTTTTGCTCACCAATCTTGATCTTTGAGGTAAATCCTTGATCTAATCTTTGATCTTTGTATATTCTTAGTTTTAATGTACTTTTTCATGGTAGATCATCTGAAAATGTCCTTGCATGTGTTTAATTTACATCTTCTTGTGGATTCATGGGTTCTTCCTCATGGATGAAGTTTTAGAAGAAAGTATTGTCTTAAAGGATGAGAGTTGGTCTTGATCTCTCTCTATCATCCTTCTTACTTATTCAAATCATGTGGTTTTGCTCATTCTTGAAAACTATGTGCTATAATTGGACTTGCATGTGTCTCTTTAATATCTTATTTGAGCATGAATGAAGTTGTTTCACATATTCACTTGAGGATCTTGTGATTTAAAAGAAGTGGTCTCGTTTTGATACTCAGTTTCTGTCAAATTTTGTGACCTGACTTTGAGAGGCCACATCTCACTCATAAAACTCGTATGCTGCTCTACCATATAATGTTTCGAAGCCCTTTGCGTCTACTTTCATCTTCAGCTGGTTTCATGCCAAAGTTCATCATATATTTCCGTAATGCGAATTCTTGTAAACTGTGTCTGGGCTGGAACTGGGTTCGGGCAGATTTTTTCACTCAACTTTGTGAAGTCATTACTCCCTCATAGGAGCTTGTATTTTGCTATATCTTATACCTATTCGAAGCTCTATATGTCTATCTTCATTTACAGTTGGTTTCATGCAAAACTATGTTGTATATCATTCAGAATTCCAGTTTTTGTAATGTGTGTCAAATCTGAAAAGTTTATTTCTCGTCCAGTGGCATGTGCTACTTTATAAAACATCATGCCATTGTCGATTCATCTTAGAAGGTCATCATAACCACGTCATGGTAAGATTTTAGCACCTTATAGTGCACTTGTCTTAATGTTGACTTGCTCTTATTATTTTTAGAGCCTCGTCGTTAGATTTGCACTTGGATTTGGGTATTGGTAGCGAGTAAGGGTTCAATAAGCTAATACCCGAGGTGAGTACTTACCCAACCCTTTGGTAGTGCTATTTTCATATATTAACTGTTTATGGGCTATGAGGTGGGTGTTGTGGTACTCGTGAATGGTGGAATGTGTTTTTGATAACTTGTTGATTTGTATCATTTGATTGGAGATATAGCCCATGTTTTAAAGCATCTTTATAAATGTTATTTGCTAAACTGAAAGTCCATGGTATGCTTTATAAATGTTTGGCCAAGATTTTTTCCTAAATTACACTGTTGGACAGTACCCTAACGGTTGGGGGATATACACCGGTACAGTAGCCTAACGGTGGGGGATATACACCGTACAGTACCCTGCCGGCCCGGGGACATAGATCGGAGGTCGATACCCTGTCCCAGTGATACAATATGGGATGAGCCGTTAACACGTGCGTTGTCATGACTTGTCGACTATGTTTTGTCCGAGGTAGCGGTTCTCCACGGACTCGCCATATTTATGGCTTAGTGTCACAAATGAGATTTTAATGGAAAAAGTACTTGAATGAAAGGAGCCGAGGGCTCAAAGTGGTGTTGTGGAGGGGTCAAGGACCCAAGTGTTTTGAAGTAAATGCTCTACATGTTTACTTACTTGAATGCTTGCTTAACTTGTGTTGTTTTATTACTCTTTATCTATGTATGAACTTTGAAGCAAGCATGTTTGGAACAATTTTACCATGGCATTTGAAACTTGTATATATTGTATATTTCCAAACCTAACAAAGAGGTAAGTAGGTGCTCACCAGACTTTTCAGTCTGACCGGTTTTTAAATGACTGCTCTTTCAGGTTCAAAGGAGAGGACCAAGCCAAGTAACCAAGCTGCTTAGTTGCTTATGCGATATCATGCTGTGGATATTTCATGCTTTGTGCTAGTTGTGTCTAAGACTTTCTTGTCTCATGTATATATAGTAGTACTTGGTCTCTTTCTATATGTAACTCTTGGAGATCTAGCATACACTTGTTGGAGACTATGCATAGTCATCTTTTGGTAGCGGGAATGTGTTACGCCATGAGGGGATATCCCGTGGTTTGTTAACTCAACTTTTGGAGTTGTATTTGTGGCCCTTTTGTGAATGGTTTCTGTGTAACCGTGACTAAACCCTCAAGGACTTGACTCTTAGATCGATGAGTATCATAGAGGATTGATGAAAGTTTTATTTATAAAATTCTCAAACTTTATTTCCTTTCTATACAAGACGAGTTTTAAAAATAAATTGTTTTTGAATATAAGACCCCTTTTTCATAAGCTTCCGCACTACTTTTCAGTTAACCTTAAAAATTCCAAATATTTTCACTTCCATCCTCATGGTGCGAGTATGCCTTGGTGGCGTGTGACGCCTCGTGCCCGTTTAATTATGTTAATAATCGGGGTCGCGGGAGCGGGGTGTCACAATTCTCCCCCTACCTTTCCCCTCCCCCTCCCCCTCCCCCCTCATGGTTGGAGATGCTCTTAGTATCTCCCACACGAGAAAATTTTATGATATCAAATTTTACACCAAATCCAACATTTGGTGGGAAAATATTGTTGGCCTCCCACAGGTGACCCTCAAAAACACCATTTCACCATATTTGGTCGAAAAATAGCTTTTTAATCTCCGTTTTCACCAATTGTAAAACCATTTCATCAAATTTGGATAATGGTGTTTTTGGCCTCCCAAAACATATCATTAAAGTTATCACAAAATCATGAATTTCATAACTATCAAAATAAAACAAAAATTATGTTACCCAAATAATAATACACAAAATTACTATTAAATAGTAAAAGATTGTGTAAAAAATCTTAAAAACACAGTTCACAAATAAGAAAATGAAATCGTGCGAAGCTATTGGAATAAGAAAGACTATATAACAATTCAAAAATACTAATGGTTTATCATACACTTTATACTGACGCCACAGGGATTGTTTGGTAGCCGAAACGTTGACTATTATTCTTCACTAGTTCATGATAAAAATTAAAATGGACATTTTGTTTTGGATTGAGGGATTCATATGAATTTCTCTGTCATAATTTTGAAGGAGGGTTTTTTAATCATATGGATTCCTATGTCAGATTTTTCCTTGTATTTTTGTAATAAAGTTCAAATCTTCACAATTCTTGTAATCTTCATACATTTTGGTTTTCGATAAATTATTGGTGGCAGTGGTTGTCGTTAGAGGAGATCAGTGTTTTGAGAAAAAGAAAAACTACAAACACTGCTAACAAGAACAGTGGTTTTGTGGTGGAAAATGCTGAGAGCGGTGATGGGGAAAGCAGGGATGACAATCTATCAAATTTGAGTCAAGAAACTTCAACCTCCGCCAAACTTCTCAAAAAAAAATATCGTCATTGATGGAATCTAAAATTGAGCAAACTTTTTTTCTAAAAAACCAAGTTGTCCCGGGTTTGAATCCAGCTAGACGTAGGATTATGATGCAAGTCTATTAAAAAACAAATTTGTGGGAACTCTATAAAATGTTGGTCATATTGTAGATCGCTACAAAATAATTTAACCGAGCTGCTATCAAATTGCACTCCTGAAATCCCCACATACATTCTTAAGAGAATTTTGGTCATTCATTGTCTGATATTTTCATTGTGTGATAGGTATGAACATCTCAGTTCATTGTGTTGTTACATCTATGAAATGTGTTCTGGAAAAAATATTTGACCAAAAACATATCTAAACTGTGGTCTTGTGTTTTATTTAATTCCCCCCAGGTGTATGATTGGTTTGCTTGGGGTAGTGCCATGGGATTACGTACTCTTTGCTTCACTCAAGAAGTGAGCTTCGTTATCAATTGGAGAGCCATCTTTTGTTGTAAATTCTCTTTTGTGGATTTTTTTCTAGTTAAGTCGGTCATGAATTATGTAAACCTAGAATTATTAATTATGTTCGGTCTCCAACTTTGGCCTTAAAATCGTGGGTATTATTACATTTTACTCCGAATACAGTTAATTTTTTATTTCGGTACGTTTGTTGAGGCAGTGGTTATTGTTTTCTGTCCGCACAATCTCGCCTTGCTATTGCTGAACGAAATAAATTGTCATTTCAGTTCCACTTTTTGCAATGATAGTTTGCTGCTTGTACATCTCCCTTGTCAGCATTATGTTAATTAGTGAAACTATTTGTCGATTTGATCCATTCCAATCCTCAATTAAGAAGAAATGCAGTCTATTGTAAACTTTATATCATGATACAGCATAATTTACCGAATAATCGTAGTTATGAGTGGCCATTCGACACATTAATTGTACACCTCTATTAATATATTACAGATAAATCTCGTGTATAGCCTTCGGTGGCGAATATATTCATATACAGATTAAACAGTTTCGTTTCAAAGGTTGGAATCGAGTTGGCTTGTCTCACACTTGTTCCAAAGAGGGTACTTGCTGTGTTAATTTGCCAAGTATTGTATGGAATTGTTCAACCCTGACAAAAGCACTGTCAAAGCTCACAGTCGTACGTTAAAGATCGACGACGAAGTTGTTCACTGGTTTTTGGGGGTACGTGGCCCAGAGCATAACATATGTGGGAATTTGGGGTGTTTAGAACGAGAACAAAAGGCCTGGATAATCTCTGAGTCCTGGGATCACTTTCAGATTAATGTATTTCGGCAGTGTGCGCGAAATCTATAATCGAATAAGACATATACTGTATCAGAACGAATAGGCGTTTGCTATGGATTTCCGAACTCAGAGGAGTTCTCTCTGTTTTATTTATTCGACCAAATTTCCAACATATAGGAAGTGGACAGGCGGTTAATGGCGGTTAATGTCGGTTATAACCGTTGCCCGGTGGTTATAACCGCTGCCCGTGGTGGTTATAGTTATAACTGCTGCCCCCGGTGGTTATAACCACTGCCCCCGACCCCCGTTGGGGCCGGCGCCCCCGATCTTCAGTTGTCCAAGACAATAGTATATTTGTGTACATGGGTGTACTCCACACCTCCTAACGTGTTCAATTTATACGCCAATGTCTATTTGGTCGTAAGTAAATCCAATTAAACAAAAATGTTTGATGACACTAAAATCACCAACAATAGAGATCTTCCAGTAGGAAAGAATGAAATATGTACATTGGATGAACTTGAAATGTCCCACGAACTCAGAACTCGGAATTGAAAAAAGAAATTTATGGGGGTTTCTTTGTTGGGATCAAAGGGGACTACTTTAAAACTCCAGACAACTCAATCTAATCTGGTGGTGAGGAGAAGAAGATTTATTTGATTACTTGAGTTGAAAAATAAGCTATGGCACTTTGTTCAAGTCCCACAACTAAATAAGCTATGGCACTTTGGAAGGCCATATTCTAGAGACTAGTACTACCACCCTAGAAAATGTGACATAATAAATCAAGTTTACTTAGCCGTTTATTAATAAGTTAGTAGAATGGTCCGAGCCCGTTTGGTCGAACTATCTAGGGTTAGTATTATTATTTCAACAGATTTAGATTCATTATTTTATCATCAATCAAAGAAGAAAATTCAAAGTGTGTGTTGGGTTAAAAACCCAGTGTTCGTGTGTGTTGAGACTTGATAGTGTCTACAATTACTATCACGTTAGGTAAACCCTAACACTAATCTTGCTTGGTCCCAAGGGAACTTCCAAAACTGACCAAAAAGACACAAGGAAACAATTCTAAAATTGCCAGCACGACCTCTGATGCAGGTCGCACAACATTTAATCCTGGTCCCACGAACTGGACGGCTTCTCGTTTGAGGTCCTGCGATCTCCCACACCTCTGACCTTGTTTGAGGTATCGGGATCTCCCTCTCCTACAAGATTGATCAGAGCTCGTGCGACGGGCATTAGTGGTCGTGCGATCTCCCTGCGACCTTGTTTTGTGGTCCTGCGAGGCTGCGACCGCCCTGAGCCTGTGAGCTGATTTTTTCTTCTTCTTTTTTTTCGGAAACTTTTAGGAGGCGATATTCGCCGTTGTGGTATCAATGAATGTCTCTACAAAAATTCTGTGTAGGGTGATTAAGCACCGCGAGAGAGGAGCACCATAGTATGATTTGGGACACACATTTACTCAAAAGGTCAACCTTGTGAGTTAGGGCCCAAATCATACTATATTAACCATGGACATCATGTCCACCATGGGAAAAACCGATCACACATGATACAAAACATTCTGCTTATTAACAACCAGTTTCATTCCTAAAACCAGGTTTCTAGTTGTAAATAGCAGTACAAATAGTCTTGTTGATGTGTATATGTTGTCTATGTCCGGGGATAATTGTCTATTTGATACGTAGTTTATAATGTGTTTTATATGATTATGTTTAGCTGGAGAAATTATCAGTGATAAGACGCCATGATGGTACAGATTTATTGATTATTGGAGAGATTGTTATACACATGGTGTTAGGATCCAACGAACAACCAGAGTAAGATCAAGAACACATGAATGACGTGGTTTACTAGTTTTGAGAATAGCTACATCAACGGCCAAACCCTACCAATTTATTGTTGTGTAAAATCAAGAACACTTGAATTATGTGGCTCACTAGTTTTGGACTAGCTACATCCACGGTCAAACCAAACAATTTATTGATGAAAGAACCAATTACAATTAAAGACACACCACATTTGTCAATAGAAGAATCCTACCTATATTTTTTCAAAACTTTTAATGAGTTGTATTCTAACTACGAAATCGTAGCAAATGGGTGCTAGCTCAAGTGGTAGAGCATGTAAAAGCAGCTGCATGAGGTCCTGGCTTCGAACGAGTAGTCAACAGCAGGTCAGTCTAAAAAGAACTTTGAAGTCGTAGAAATGCACTACACTATTGGAAGCAGCATTACAAAATCATTCTATGAATTGCTTAAAAAGTGGCAAGATTACGCAATCATGCGTGTTTCCATTGGAGATGCCCTCACCTAGGGGGGGGGGTGTCACTGATATCTTTTTTGGTATTTAAAATTCTCAACATTCAGACTTCGAAACAGGTAGTAATCGGGAGTGAATTTTTTGAATGAAGTTAGAATCTGAAACTAATCCATGTGCTTGAACCTTTGTTAATGTGTGCACTACCCACATCTAAGCACGCATGTGAAAACGTGTAAGCAACCCAACTCTTCCACTACCCAAAAAACGTGGGTGCTCATGGGATTAATCATCCTGTAAATTCGTTATATACAGAAATGGACGGGTGTGTTTTGTTCAATCCCATTGCAACCCCAATCAAAGCATATCGGAGATTGAACATGGCTAACCAACCTCGTTGGGCATCTGTGACAGAATCATGGTGCCAGGCGGTTTCGTTCATCCCATCTCCAAACACGGAAAACTCTTCAGTCGTGATTCAGATGACAGCCCCACATGTGCGCTCAATGGACCAATGGATTCTGAGCTACAGGGTGGAGAAAACTAGTGTCACCGGGGACACCTTAACCTCCATCTTATCCGAAGAAGAAGCAAAATCAATGAAAGAATTGGTACCTTTACATGATCATGGACGAAGCAAGAAGAGGAGGCAAGGTCCAATAGAGGAAAAACTAACAACGTCGTGTTGGGTGGGACGTTTTACAGCAGAGGATGAAGAGGTATCGGTGTTGTGCCTTGCTGCACCAAAGGCTAGTGTTATTGTGGAATTCATGTGCACAGGTGAGTACATAGACACTCTACTACCAAATAATTGGCTGGTTGTTCGGGGACCAATGGAACCGCGCACGGTCGCCGTAAACTATCCGATTAAATTTCTGTTATGGAATAATGTTGAAGCAGACTCTACTGGGTTCTGGAAGATTTTCAAGGACAAGATGGCGTTGCATAATCCCAACATTGTTTTCATCACGGAAACAAGGCTCGCCGGGGAAAAGGCAAAGAACTTATGTGCCAGCCTTGGATTTGACAGGGCATTCGTTGCTAACCCGAATGCATTTGGTGGTGGTTTGTGGGTTTTGTGGTACAGTTACTGTGTCACCTGCGATGTTCTTTCAATTTGTAATTTTCAATTCCATGCCTCCGTGACGGCCGTGGAGCACTGATTGGCATTACTTTGTGTTCATAAAAGTCCAGTTACTGTAGGGATGTAGTTATGATGTGTAATATGGCTTACATGGAGACAAAAATTCTCGTAATCAAGTTGTTTTTGGTGTCTTAATTTCGCTTCTATTTCGACGAGTACTGGTGCTAATATGTCGAAGGTTGATCACCAATGTAGATGGCTTACTTCACATGTGTGCATGATTATCCATTTCAATCCACTCTAGAACATTTTATAATAATTTTTATTTATTTCATAAAAGCTACTTTGTATTCCAGAAACCAGTAATGGAACCGTTGAATATTTCATGAAATTCTTAACCTGTTTCATAGTACTGGGCGAGTCGGACCATCCGGGCGCACCGTTTTTGTCCCAACCCGCGAGAACTTTTGCCGTTTTGCAGGTATTTTCGTTAATACAGGCGAAACCGGCTGCCTTTTGGTTAAAACCGATCAAAAAAGCTGGGCCCCCCAAGAACCCTAAAAATTCGCCCGCACCATTGCCACACCCAAAAGCATGATTGTAGTAATTATGAATTATGTTCATAAAAGTAAGGTAATAACAACATTTGTGTGTGTCTCTCTCTCTATATATATATAAATATTTGAAAAATAATGTTGTTTTTAACTCTAAATCTCATGTTTATTTAAATAAAAGACTTAAAAATAGATTACCAATATTTTAATATTAAGAGTATTTGTTTAAACCAGAATATTGTATTTAAAAATAATATAATTGGCTAAAATAGCTCTTCTTGGACAATGATTATATTATCACTAGTAGTTGTAATCAAACATTTTGTTTCTATAAATATTGCTTGCTTATCATATAATAATAATAATTTATAAGTGATGTTCTACTTATTTAATATCAAATCTATTTCAAGAATATTTTTTTATACATTTGTATAATTAAATATATATAAAAATCGGTTTATGGGGTTTATTGGGGATTGTGAGAGAGTTATAATTAATATTCGGCCTAGGCGAGAAATTATATAGGGCTAGTGCCTTCGTTCGTTCAGAAATAACGTCATGACATGACATTGTAATTTGTGGGAGACAGGATCGTAGATGAGGAATACCAACGTCCGTAGGAGCCTTATGTGATATTTGCTGAGGATCACAGTGAGTATACATGCCAAGCCTTGCGTGCTAGCTTCCTTCGTGTCATATATTGACTTATTTTCTTGTCTCAAAATGTGTTTTGCAATACCCGTGATTTACTTGAGTTTTGGTTGTATTTTGAAATGACTGTTCTATCACACGACAAATAATAATCGGTAATAATGAAAAGTGGAAAGAGCTGTGTGGGGAACGTCATTCGGATAATGGGTTTGGTCACTGTTGGCTACGTCCACTCGACCCATTATTCTTTATTATTTAGCCCAGTTGAAATTTACCTCGGGTTGACTCCTTGTACTCACTCCTTCTGGGCATAAAGACCCTGTTAGGGGGGTGTCGACACTTAAGGTCTTGGAAGCGGGTTTGGGATTGTGTGATGCGGCCGAATTTTCCCCATTCAACTCAGGATTGAAATGAAATTTCTTGTTGTAAGTTCATTGGTGAGAAATTGGATATTTATGATTAAATCCGAATTTCATATTTGGATTATTGGATTTGACTGAAAGGTTCAGTTGGGAATATTGGATGTGGATTGCGCATTGATCGCTGGAAATTTCTGAAAAATGTGAAAGAATACCTTATTCATCTGTCTTTTATTTGTGTTGTGCAGTTGTTATATCTTACTGTTTTACTTTAAATAATATCTCCTCTGTGTTTGACACGCCTGGGTGTTGCTCATTCAGTATTTTAGCGCTGATTTTCGAAAGCTGGGGTTCTTGTTTTCCTTCCCACCGCAGGTCTAGAAGACTAGGACTACGGAATGGCAGGAAACGAGAATCTCGTAGAATGATAATGTCATGAGAAGTCGTCTAGTACGCTTGTATAATATCGTAGTCCATAGTAAAGCATGTAATATCTTAAGACTCATGTGTAATGGTTAATAGTAATGAAATAAAATGGAGGTTTTGCTTTTGATGTCCACCGTTACTATTAGCAGCGCCCTCCCGGCTTGTCCGAGCCGGATAAGGGGTTTTTGAAATATATAGGGTTAAAGTCGCTTGAGTCTTGTCGGCTAGAAAACAGATGAATGCAGTAGATGAGATTTTGATCGGGATGCGCAAACGACAAGTGTGGGGGTATTTGATAACTCCTTAATAAGAGTTATCCTATGTTTACTTTACATTGTTATTTGTGTGCGTTTCAGTGCAAAGTGATGAATTACGGGCTTATTCGAAGAGAAAATGCGTTCTTAGATGTTTTAGAGCTTAAATGTACAATCCGAGCGTTTCTTATTGATTTTGAGTACAATTTTGATAAATTATCACATTTGATCTTCGCGTTAGTGTTCGTGTTACTTTTTTGGCAGGAATTAAGCATGCGGGAAGCAAGTGGAGAGAAGAAACGAGCTTCGGAAGTCAAGAGGAAACAATGTTAGAGGAGCAAAAGTGACCAATCTTTACTATTTGGATGATATCTTGATTTCTAAAAGTTCTGCTATAGAGATACGAGTGGAAAATGAAATTATACTCAAAGATCTTTCCAACGGTAGGTCAAGGAGCTACCGTTGCACAAACGACAAAAAAGGGCCGGACAAGAAAGTTATGGTCCGGCGAAGACGATGCAAAAACGACAAAAAGCTGGTAAAGTTGTTGTGGACCAGTATGCATTCTTCGGGCTATATCTGGAGTTACAAAGGGAATTTCAAAGCAAGGCCTACGCCATTAAAAACTAAACATTAAGGGATTTTGAACGATATAAGATTGTCCCAAAACGGAGTCTGGATGAAGGAGAAAAGGCCCGCGCAAGATCAGCTAATGAATTCTGTCCGACAATTTCAAACTGGAGTGGCTAAATTGCAAATTCAGCCAAAAATACTTAGAAAATCGTGCCCAGGGCAATTTATCACGAATTTTAGACCTAGAAAGAGAGTATAGACTGTAAGAGACGTAGAGCACAAGGTTGGAGAAAAGATCTAGAGTTCGTCGTTGAAAAGAGGATTCTACAGTTTGATATCTTTTATCTATATTTTCCATTATTTTTAATCATGGTCAACATAAAATTCATCGTGTTGATCATGAATCTCAGTTTCTAAGTTAAATATCGAGATTTCTGATTGGTATCTAGGGTTTGAAGCCGTTTTAAAAAATTATGAATTTGATTCACGTCTTACTTAAACTTAATTGATGATGAATGTTTATGCTGTGCTTGATTTACGTACTTCATACTATCGTTTCTATTGTTTGACGTCGTTGATAATTTAGTTTATCTGCCTTGATATGAAGTATGAATTGTGGATGTTTATTGAAGATGATGAAAGAC
This sequence comes from Linanthus parryae, assembly GCA_023055425.1. Taxonomy (NCBI): domain Eukaryota; kingdom Viridiplantae; phylum Streptophyta; class Magnoliopsida; order Ericales; family Polemoniaceae; genus Linanthus; species Linanthus parryae. The sequence goes on from JALGPY010000001.1 coordinate 95,281,602, forward strand.
GGTAACATATTCAAGGCTCCAAGTCCTTGAAGGTATATGTTTGCTTGTGAATTGGTTAAGTATGATTTAACAATCTTGTGTATGCAGGTGTAGCATTGGATTAGTTGCAGATTTAATGTGTCTTAAAAATATTCTTGAACTATATTTATGTGTTTGTAAAACTCACAGGGTTCACTTCTTGATTGAATCAAGGATTGGTACGCTTTAAGCTCAAAACTGTGAAGAATGTCACAGAGCTCCAAGGCTTTGAGATTTGTCTTTACCTGCTGACAATCTTTTAGCTTAACTGATTCTTTCTTGCAGGTGGGTATCTGCGGAATTGTGATTGGTTAATGACTTGATATAAGTCTTAATCATAATTTTATCATTTATCTTTTACATATTGCTGACCCGGTATTTATCTAGTTATCAAATTTGTTAGCCTAGTTTCTTGCAAAAACTGTTGTGCCAAACAGTCAGTTCTATGTTGATTTATTTTCAGGATTTTGGTTGAATTTGAAACAAGTTTGTTGCAGGGTTGTTCGTTTTTCAAATCCCTCACAGCAAACTCTAATGTCTATCCATTCATAGCTGTTGAAAGAATCATGTTTTGGAGAGGATTTTTAGTGAAGCAGATCCTAAAATCTCTCATTCAGTTACTACAGCTTTCTATAAGCTTCAGTTTGAATTTCAAAGAAGACATGAGACTGGGAGTGGACTTGTCATTGAGAAAGAAGATTGTTTACTGCGTGGAGATCATACAATCAACTCTTCAATCAAATCAAGCTCTCAAAACTGCTGAACAAGAAGATCAATCATCTAGAAATCTGAAGAACAAATCCAAGCATCAATGCTTATTTCTTTTCTGTGTTCTTCAATACTTGTACTTAATTTTTGTTATCATTCTGATTTCTAAAACCTCACAAACTTAGAAGTTTAGTTGTTCAAGTGAAAAATAAGAGGTTCTAATTGTTTCAACATATTGTAGCTGTTACTAGATAGGTTGGGAACCACAAGCTGTATAGGTGTAAGGAAACTCACTTAGGCTTCAATCTAGGGCTGAATCTGGTTGTTTAATAAAAAGTGTTTTCCAAATCCTGGAGGGATTAGATACCTCAGGAAGAGACAAGATCCAATTGTGACTGAAATCTGTAAAATCCTTGTGTTCTTTACTTTACAGCACTGTTCTATTCCACTGCAAACCATCTAGCACAAAACAAGTTACTTAAAGGCTTGAAGTATTTCACAACTCAAGGCCTTGAAACTTTCACTAGTTCTTAGAAAGCTTCTTTCTTTTATCAAAACTCCTCCAAAGCCTTGAGATTCTTTCAGTGGCTTATCTCAATTTTTCAAAAGACTATGTTTTAGCAAATGTTTCCATACTTTATTCACCCCCCTTCTAGAGTATTTGATCATGTATTTTATACTTACATTACAAACTTTCAGTCGTAATAGGACGATCATAGGTAGAGGATGTTAAATGAATCAATATTCGCTACCTAGAAACTTAAATCTTGCACTAGTCGTATCTAGAGTTGAGGAATATTTCTAGTTAACTAGAACTAAGAGTAGATCATAAGAACATAATGCATGTTTAGACATACGTATTCTAGAGGAATCAGTTACGTGCTTCTAAGTATAGACTTTGGTTGAGGAATCTTCAAAGTACCCTTGCTCGTTTGGCACATCAAATCATCATCTGTGTTTCAGACCGTAATTCGTGAACGGTGGAAACCTAGCAAGCCTAGAGAAAATCCTGATACTCGTCTCATATTTACTCCCAATTTACATAATTTCTTTGTTATTTTAATTTCTTAGATTAGTCAACAAACTCAATTGCTAGCCTACACAAATTTTATAATCCTAATTGATTCACGACAAGTCCTGGGATTTGAGAACCCTAATTTCACGTTTATTACTAGAGCGATAGCCGTACACTTGCGGAGATCGTGTCAAGTTTTTGGTGCCGTTTCAGGCTAAATTAGTTATAATTAGTAACCTTAGGGATTTTAATTTTATGTTAATATTTTTTAATCACCTACTTTCTTTGTGTGATATGTGTTTTCAGGTTGGATATCACTATGCATGACCCGTTCTAGTGACGAGCTTTTGTACCGAGTGCTTGAAGATCGGGAATCCCTATTATGCGCAGAACGTAGAAACTTGAGGAACGAAGACCCAGTTCAGATGGATGACCAAACTAGAGCTGAGGAACAAAAGTTCCGCAAGGTTGTGCAAGATGCAGAGGTTGCTAGACTCGTAGCTGTGGCGGATACAGCCAAATAGAGCACATGAAACTTAGTAACTTAGAGCTCAGGTGGATGAGACGCAAGCAGCTATGGCACGCCTAAATCCATCACCACCCAGTGAAGGAGTAGGTGTTAGAATAGATGTCGTAGAGGCAATCTTATTTAGTATGAGCATTACTTTTGGCTAGAATATTCATTGTATTATTTATGGAGATATTTAATTAATGAAGTCCTTTGATTGCAAATGTATTGTTTATCTTAAATATCCCTAGTCGATTATACTGATTAATCGTACGATCAATCATAGACTAGTATGTGGGTAGATTGATATGGAGATATCAATTCTAGCACATGGGTATGCATTAGGAGTAATGGCATACTGGATTGACCCACAACGAGAAGGACACATGCAAGTTATGTAAAGTCACAAGTGATTCTCGTAGTGACAACAGTATTATCGTCCTTAGATTTGAAGTCACTAGATCCTCAAGTTGTGGAATGTTGTGACACTACACCATAACTGGGTAGTAATAAAGGCGCATATCGGACACAATAGGAAGCAGGCTTAGATATGGTAGTGATGTAGATATAATTTGTCCCTCCCACATAACGGGAGCAAATATCCGCGGCCACTCGAGGGGTAGTAATAATAGAATGTCTGGCTAGAATCAGATAAATCAATATGGGATATTGATGTTATCTGCATGGATAAGACTATTCCCAGGATCGAGAAGCTATGGTTTCGATATACGAGTGTGAATTGTATGTCTCGTGTCCGATTACGAGAGGCTAAGGGATGAGAAAATATAGCCTCATAGTTTTTCGGATTACTGACTATTTCTATTAGTTGGGTGGCATGGATGTGTTGCTAGACACCGATCCATGTTAGTAATCGTTACTACCAACTAAGTAGAAACCTATGGGGTCACACGCCATATGGATTAAAATAGACTTGGGAATTAATTAATATGATTAATTAAATAGAAGGATCAATGCGCAACCACATACAAACTTAGTAGGAATAATTTGCAATGTGGACAAATTCATGTAAGGACGTGATTAGTAGAGGGGCTAATATGAACTTAACAAGGAGTTGTTTGACAATATATATGAACACTCCTAGCTTATTTTCATTAAGTGTGTCATAATTTTTATAACACGAGGAGAGAACAAAGCAGGGGAAGAGAACAATACAAGAGGGTCGGACCCTCCTTGTCTGCCCCTACCCGTGGGCCACAAAGAGAGGTACGACCTCTTCTTTGGTTCGTTTCGTGTGATCTTCTTCTTCCTCCTTCCATCTATTGCTAGAAAAAGACGTGGAAGGACTCTAGAGCTTGATTCTAGGCGTGGACTATCCATAGAGACGTGAACAATATTTCACGTGTGAAGTCATCCAAGGAGACAAACAAGGTATTTGATACTAAATCATTTACTATCGTTATGATGTCTAGTCCTGTGATCCTTGGATGGTCTTGTGTGGATCTTTATTTTGTTTTATTCCGCTGTGTAATCCGTTACAAAACCTAACAGTGGTATCAGATCCACAAGTCATAGAGCATAACGTAGTTTATGTGTTAATCTTTTTATATTTACACCTTAATTGTGAATTGATCGCGTAAAACTTAATAATTGATATATTGATGCAAGCTGAATTGGATTCAGTATTGAACCTCTGTATCTTGAGAAACTAGGGTTAGGGCACAAATTAGGGAAAAAGAGATTTTTCCCAAAATTTGGAAGCAACTATGTTTGGGCAACAAGGAAGGACGAGGGAAGGAAACAACTAGGGCCAAAAAGCCCTAGCCGCCCGCCCCCTCCTTGCGCGGAAAGCAAGGACACAACCACAAGGTCAGGCCGGCCTAGGCGCATGATTGGACCGTGCGGCCTAGGGCTGGTCGGCCCAGTGGCTCGTGGATGTCCATTGAGGGTTCGACCAAGTTTTGGTGGGCCCCCCTTGGACCGTTTTGACCCTAGTACATCCAAAACAACTAAAATTGATCTAGCGTTAAAATTGAATTTTACGTTTTTATGTGCTATTCGCATGATGGTTGGATATGGCCTTAGGTATGGATGCTGTGATTGTTTTGTTTTTTTGGTTTGGTTTTATTGTAATAATTAATGTACTAGCTAATAAGGTTTTATGGCATGCGAGCCGGCTTCTTCTCAACTTGTGAGATCTCTCTATTTAGTATAGATCCTATTTAGTATATTAGATAGAGTAGATGATAGCCAAGACATGGAGAAGAAGCCTAAAGAATTGAAGAAATGGCGGAATTCCACAAAGCTATGGAGCATGTACTAAAATATGGAGGCGCATGAAAATGAGCTTGCTATTTTTTTCAGGGTTCATAGATATTCCCATTGGCTTGAGAATATCTTAGTTTAGAGGCCATATCCATATCATGTTTAATTTTTTTTTGTGGTTGTTTAATTTATTTTCTTGTTATTTATGTTGGTGTATGGATGATACAAGCAAAATTGGTAACAAGATAATACAACTCAGATATTTTTTTGTGAGTTTGCCCAACTCAAATAAGTAGATCAGTTGATTTGGATCAACAAAACAATTAAAATTGAAAGGAAAATCCCTCAAATTTAAATATTGTGTTTCGCCTACTCGTTACTTAAACACTCATCATGATCATGATTTACCAAGCTCGTGCGTGCCAAAGCAAGGCGACTTGGTTCATCATTATGTGATGCGATGGCACAAGCAAGTAATGTGCAATTGTTGGAGTAAGAGGTTGGGCTCAACTAGGTAAGGAGCTATTTGCCCAATTGAACCAAAATTGCATGGGGATTCAATTGGAATCGTTCCTACCTAAATAACTAACTTTTGGGTGACTTGCCAAAGCAAGCTAAAAAGAAGTGAAATATAGATCTTGGCCCCACTAGAAAAATATAATGACATTTTCCGCATTAATATTGAGGGTTATTAATCCTAGAAAAATAGTGGGAGCTATGTTTAATAATCTAGCCATTATTAAATATAGTTATTTGTTCACAAAATACTAAAAATTGTATATTTCTTATTTTGTAGAGTTCCAATGGCAAACAATTCATCGAATTCATCACATTCCCTATGAGCCGCCCTTGAAAAGGACAAGCTTTCTGGAACAAACTTTCTAGACTGGTACAGGAACTTGAGAATCGTTCTCAAGCAGGAAAAGAAACTGTACACTGTATAGGAGCAAGTTCCTGAAGGTCCAAAAAACAATTCTGCTGCAGCCATAAAGGTACATCAAAAGATAGTGGACGATGCTACTGATGTGGTCTGCCTGATGCTTTGCACCATGAGTTCGGAGCTTCAGAAGCAACATGAGAACATGGATGCATTTCATATGATCATTCAATTGAAGCAGCTCTTCCAAGAGTAGGCGAGGGTTGAGCGGTATGAGGTTTCCAAGGCATTGTTCAAATGTCATTTGTCAGAGGGAAACCCTGTGAGGCCTCACGTGATCTGGTACTTGGAGAGCCTTACACGCCTAGGGTTTCTGGTGGGTAAAGAGTTGGACACTGATCTCATCTTGCAATCGGTACCTGATAGTTATGGACAGTTCATCATGAACTGTAACATGAATGAGATCGTCCTCAATATGTTGAGGACAGCTGAACAAACCATCAACAAGGGAAAGGGCAAGGCCATAATGATGGTGACCAAAGGAAAGAGAAAAATGTTTGCTTCTACCTCCAAGGGGAAAGGAAAATCAGTTGCTAAACCTGAGGACGCTGCCCTTAAACCTACTGGTGGTGTCTCCAAGGGCGTGACTAAGGGTGATTGTCACTACTGCAGTCAGCCTGGACAAATGAAGAGGAACTGCCCAAAGTATCTGGAGGATAAAAGGCTTGGAATAGTGATTCCACCAACACCAGGTATTTTTTTTATCGATGTCAATTTAACCATCTCTTCATCTTGGGTATTGGATATTGGATGTGGATCTCAGATTTGTCAAAATATGCAGGATCCAAAGAGAAGTAGAAGATTGGCTATTGGGGAGATAGATTTGCGCGTTGCGAATGTAGCAAAGGTTGCTGCCTTGGCCGTGGGCGTGTACGAGCTGTCTTTGCCTTCACGATTAGTTTCAAAATTAAATAATTGCTATTTTGGGCCTGCTATGAGCAGAAACATTATTTCTATTTCTTGTATGGACAAGGAAGGTTTTTCTATTTCAATAAAGGAAAATTTTTGCTCCATTTATTTTGATAATTCACTATTGTAGTGCACAATTATTTAATATATTGTATATCATTGTAGTGCACAAGTAATCATATCTATAACATAAATACCAAGATGATTAAAATGAATGATTTAAATCCTGATTATATATGGCACTGTCGTCTAGGCCATATAAACGAGAACCGTGTAACTAGACTCCATAAAGATGGATTTCTACTCATTTGATTTTGAATCATATGAGACATTTGAGGCTTATTTATTGGGAAAGATGACAAAGTATCCTTTCAATAAGAAAGGTGAGAGGACTAGTGATCAATTGGTGCTCGTGCATACTGATTTATGTAGGCCAATTGCCACGCCCGCAAGAGGTGGTTACGTCTATTTCATTACATTTACTAATGATTTCAGTAAATTTGGATTTATATACCTTGTGAAGGACAAATCCTGATCCTTTGAAAAGTTCAAAAATTTCAAGAATGAAGTAGAGAAGAAACTTGGAAAAAGTATCAAGGCTCTATGATCGGATTGTGTAGGAGAATACTTAAGCCAAGAGTTTGACGAATACTTAGAGAGTGTGGGATCTTGTCCCAACTCACTCCACCTGGAACACCAGAATGGAACGGCGTGTCTGAGAGGAGGAATCGAACACTGTTAGACATAATTCGATCTATGATGTGTCAAACTGATCTTCCATTATCATTTTGGGGCTACGCTCTATTGTGTGCAGCTTTCACCATTAACCGTGTTCCATCTAAATTGGTCATGAAGACTCCATATGAGATGTGAAGTGGGATACCCTAAGGATAAGTGTAAGTTTGTAGGATACCCTAAGGAAACTAAGGGATATTATTTTTACAATCTAACTAAGAACAAGGTGTTTGTTGCCCGGTCTGGCGTGTTTCTAGAAAGAGGGTTTGTCTCTAAAGAAGCATGTGGGAGGACTGTAGAACTTGAAGAATTTCAAGAAACACAAACTATATATCCTACTATCTAACATGAACATGAACCACAAGATGTTGTGGAGCAGCATGTTCAAGTAACACAAGAACTTTGTGGGTCGAGTAGAGTGCGTCAGGGGCCTGAGAGGTATGGACTTCTCGTTACTGAGCCTGGTGATGCGTTGCTCATGGATAATGAGCCTACTACCTATGGAGAGGCCATGAAAGGGCCGGACTCTCAGAAGTGGCTTAAAGACATGAGATCCGATATGGAATCCATGTATATCAACAATGTATGGACTTTGGTGGAACCACCCCAAGGGGCATGGCCCATAGGGTGCAAGTGGGTCTTCAAGAAGAAGACCTACATGGATGGTAATGTGATTACCTATAAGGGCCGATTGGTGGCAAAAAGATTCAGATAGATTCATGGTATAGACTATGATGAAACCTTTTCACCTGTCGCGATAACCAAATCCATTCGAATCCTACTTGCTATTGCCGCTTATTACGACTATGAGATTTGGCAGATGGATGTCAAAACAGTCTTTCTGTATGGAAACCTTCTCGAGGATGTGTACATGACACAAACTGAGGGTTTTGTAGATCCAGAGCATGCAAATAAAGTACGTAAGTTGCAACGATCCATTTATGGATTGAAGCAAGCTTCTAGGATTTCGAATCAATGTTTAGATGAAGCATTCAAAGAGTTTGAATTCATCAAGAACGAAGATGAATCTTGTGTCTACAAGAAGGTTAGTGGGAGCTCTGTTGTTTTTTCTGGTCTTGTATGTGGATGACATGCTACTCATTGGAAACGACATTCTTATGTTGCAATATGTTAAGGATTGGGTAGGAAAGTGTTTCGCAATGAAGGAATTAGGGGATGCAATATATACTTGGTATCAAGATCTATAGAGATAGATCAAGGAAGCTGCTAGGCCTAAGTCAAAGTACATATATAGACAAGGTGTTGGATCGGTTCAACATGCAAGATTCCACGAAGGTATTCTTGACCATGTCGTATGGAACTACTCTTTTGAAGGGTGATTGAGATAAGCAGGATTTAAACTATTCATTTTAATCCTCTTGGAATTAATGTTATCGACATGATTTCTTAGATCAAGGATTTATAATCCATTAGATATTGCCCACTACAATAGTGAATACTATCAAAATAAATGGAACAACAATTGTTCTTTATTGAAATAGTAAAACCATCCTTGTCCAAACAAGAAATAGAAATAATGTTTCTTCTCATAGCAGGCATAAAATAGCAATTATTTAACTCTAAAACTAATCCTGAAGGCAGAGACAGCTCTTACACGCCCACGCCCAATGCAGCAACTCTTGCTCCATTCCCAACGCGCATGTCTATCTCCCCTTTAGACAATCTTCACTTCTATTTATATCCCGCACATCTTGAAAAATGTGAGATCCACATCCAGTATCCAATACCCATGTTGAAGAGACAGTTAAGTTGACCTCTATAACAAAAATACCTAATGGTGGTGGAATCACTATTCCAAGCCTCTTATCATCCAGATATTTGGTCAGTTCCTCCTCCAGTGTCCAGGCTGACTGCAGTAGTGACACTCACCTTTAGTCACACCTTTGGAAATGCCATCAACAGACTTAAGGGTGGGTTCCTTGGGTTTGGAAACTGCTCTGCCCTTTCCCTTGGAGGTAGAGGCAAACCTTTTGCCCTTTCATTTTTGCACCATCATTACGGATTTGCCCTTACCCTTGTTGATGCTTTGTGTAGCTGTCCTCAACATGTTGAGTAAATCTGACAGGGGTTTCACGATCTCTTTCATGTTATAGTTCATGAGGAACTGTCCATAAATCTCAGGCAACGATTGCAACACGGGATCTGTAGCTTACTCTTGGCAAACCAGGAACCCTAAACATGCGAGATTCTCCAAGTACCCGATCATACGAAGTACGTGAGGTCAAACAGGGTTTCCTTCTGGCAGATGACATTTGAACAATGCCTTTGAAACTATATACCTCTCCACCTAGCCTGCAATTGGAAGAGCTTCTTCAAGTTTTAGATCATGTCAACTGCAGTCCTGTTCTCATGTTGCTTTTGATGCTCAGAGGACATGGTGCAAAGCATTAGGCAGGCCGCATCGTTAGCGTCATCAATACGCTTTTGATACGCCTTTAGGGCTGCAGGAGTATTGTTTTCCAGACCTTCAGGAACTTGTTCCTCTAGAGCGTACAATTTCTTTTCTTGCTTGAGAACGATTCTCATGTTTCTGTACAAGTCTATAAAGTTGGTTCCCGAAAGCTTGTCCTTCTCAAGGACAGAGCGTAGGGAGTGTGTTGAATTCGATGAGTTGTTTCCCATTAGTATTCTAAAAAAGGAAATACGTAAGTTTTAGTATTTGTGAACGATTTACTATGTTTAATAATGGCTAGATTATTAAATACAGCTCCCACTATTTTTCTACGGATTAATAACCCTTAAGATATTAATGCGGAAAATATCTTTGTATTTTCTAGTGGGCCAAGATCCATATTTCACTTCCTTTTGAGCTTGCTTTGACAAGTCACCCAAAATTAAGTTATTTAGGTATGAACAATTCCAATTGCATCCCATGCAACTCTTGGTTCAATAGGGAAAATAACTCCTTATTTATCTATCCTATAGATAATCCCAATTGGTGCCTCTATGCTTTTAATCCTTACTAAAAATACCTAGTTACGTCGAACCTATTACTCCAACAATTACACATTATTTGTTCCATTCCACCACATAATGATGAATCAAGTCGCCTTGCTTTGGCATGCATAAACTTGATAAATCGATTTGTGATAAGTGTTTAAGTAACGAGAAGGAAAACATTATATTTCAGTTTTGAGGGATTTTTCTTTCATTTTATTTGAATAATTTTGTTGATCTATAGCAAGTGCTCTACTTTTTTGAGTTGGGCATAAATCCAAATAAAAGATCCGAGTTGCTTAATTATCTCATTACCAAATTCCAGGCATCATCCTTACACCAACAACAACAATAGGACAGTAAAATAAACATCCACAAAATATAAATTAACGTGATGTTGATATAGTCTCCTAGACTAAGATATTCCCAAGCCAATGAGAATATCTATGAACCCTAAAATAGCAAGCTCATCTCCATGTGCCTCCGTCTTTTGGTCCATCCTTGAGTCTTGTGGAATGCTCCATGCTCCATGTTGTGGCTCCTTTAATTCTTTGGGCTTCTTTTCTTCAATCTTGGCTATCTATTCTATTTAGTACTAGATAGAATCTCAACTAAATAAATAAATCTCACAAGTTGAGAGAAAAATACCGGCTCGCAGGCCGTATAACCTAATTAATTATTACATCAAATTGATCAGCTTGCAGGGCATAAACAAAATACAAAATTAAACATCCACAACAAACCACATGTAAGGCCATATCCAATCACCATACGAATTGCACATATACAGTTAAAATCTAATTTTAATGCGCTTAGTCAATTTGAAGTGATTTTAGGATTACTAGGGTCAAAATGGTCCAAGAGGCCCAACTAAACAAGTGGCCGAACCCCTTGGAGCCGCCTGGGCCTAGCCTAGGCCGGTCGGCCCAACTCGTGGGGTCAGCCAAACCGTCTAGTCCTTCGGCCTCGGTGACTTGGGCAGCAAGAAGGAGGGGCGGTCCCCTAGGGGGGCAAACCTCATAGTAATTGTTTCCAAAATAACTTCTTCCTTGTTCCCCAAGTCCAAAACGTTTCAAAATTGAAAACGCTTTTCCAATTAGTGCCAAAACCCTAGATCATAGATCCTAAAATTTCTCAAACTCACTAAATCCTACATCCCATGTAACATAAGTTCTTGTTTGGTTGAATCACATTCAACATGCATCTAATGTGCTTAATTTGTTCGTTTTACGCAATAATCTAACAATTAAGGTGTGAAAGACATTAATCGTAACACATAAACTACGTTATGCTCTACGATCTGTGGCTATGATATTACTGTAGGGTTTTGTAACGGATTACACAGCGGAATTAAAAAATAAAATATCCGCACTTGACCCTCCAAGGATCACCGGAAGAGAATTCATAACGATAGTAAAGGATTCATGAAAAGTACCTTGTGGTTCTCCTGTGATGACTTCAAACACAAATATTTTTGTGTCTCTCCGGTTGATCCACGCCTAGGATTGAGATCTAGATCCTCCAACTCCTTGTGCTAGCTAGGAACAATGGAAAAGGAAGAAGAAATCACGCAATGGGGAACCAAGAGGAGGTTCGACCTCTGTTTTCTGCCCGACGGGTAGGGGCGCACCAAGGGGGGCGGTCGGCCTCTTGGTCTCGCTCTCTCTCTCTCTCTCTCTTTGCTTTCTCTCCTCCTCAAGTAATTTTATGAGCATGAGTATGTAGAAAGGAAGATAGGAGCATCCTTTAAATAGTCCAACAACTCATTGTTTACTACATAAAGCCCTCTCCTAATCCTACTCAAGTTCGGATTAGTCCCTCTTTTATATTAGTCCTACTACGTTTGCAAGTTGTTGCACTTTGATCCTTCTAATTAATTAATCATATTAATTATTTCCCAAGTCTAGTTCAATCCATATGACGTGTGACCCCGTAGGTTTCTACTTAGTTGGTAGTAACTATTTACTAACATGGAGCGGTGTCTAGCAACACATCCATTCCACCCAACTAATAGAGATTCTGCGAAATAGCCTTATTCGTGCAGATAACATCAATATCCCATATTGATTATCTGAGTGTGGCTAAACATTCCAAAAGCACTGTCCCTCAAGTGGTCGCGGATATTTTCTCTCGTTATGTGGGAGGGACAAATTCTATATACATCACTACGATCTCTAAGCTTGCTACATATTGGGTCCGACACGCGCCTTTATGACTACCCAGTCACGGTGTAGCGTTTGACGCTACCAAAACATAGTATTCCGCAACTAGATGATCTAGTGAATTCAAGTCTAAGGATGACAATCCATTGTCACCACGAGAAGCACTTGTGACTTTACATAACTTGTATGTAGCCTTCTCGAAGATGGGTCAATCCAGTATGCCATTACCCCTAATGCATACCCATGTGTTGGATCGTGATATCTCTATATCAATTCAACCCCATACTAGTCTGTAGATGATTGTCCTGTTAATCAGTATCATTGACTATGGATATTTAAGATAAACAACACCATTGTAAATCTAAGGACTTCACTATATTAAATATCTCCATAAATAATACATTGAATATTCTAGCCAATTATTGTTCATACTAAACTTGATTGCCTCTAGGGCATCTATTCCAACACACTTACCATCATTATAACTGCAATCACCCCAGCTTTAGCTGTGCCAACCCAAACAATGGATTTTATATGCACATGGTCATCAGCCTAATCCTCCATACCAGGCTTAGAGACAAGCACCACAGCAACAAGCACAGCCTCAACATGATCCAGAAATGAAAGCCTTTATGAAATAAATGATGGAGAAAATGGATAGGATGGAGGGCAAGTTTGTAGCTGTAGAAACATCTCTCAAGATCCATTAGGCACATATTGGAAAAAATTCCAATCAGAATACTTAGCTACCACCGGTCATGCTTCCAGCAAGTACGATCATTCCGCATGAACAGTTGACGGCAATCACTAATCGCAGTTGTATCACTATGGAGGCTCCTACATATCCTAACCACGCGCGAGCTGACGCAAAAAAAGCAACTGAGAAGGCGTTAGAAATTCCAGTGCATACCATGATTCCCCAATCAAAGGACACGGTGAGGAAGTCAGAGGAGAAGAAAAAGACAAAGGAAGAGTACAACATGCGTGTGCCATACCCACATAGGTTGAAGAGCCAAGAGGATACCAAGCACTTCGATAAGTTTGTGGATATCTTGAGGAAGTTTCATATTAACATTCCTTTTGCGGAGGCTATTTCAGAAATGCCCAAATATGCTAAATTTATCAAGGACCACTTGTCTAATAGGAGGCGTATGGATGACTTTGGAACAGTGACCCTGAATGAGGAGTGTAGCGTCGTTTTTCAAAATAAAAGATCGTGGTGGTTTCATCATCCCTGTGACATTGGGAGATGTGTTTCATGGGAGCGCTTTGTGTGACCTTGGAGCAAGCAAAATTTGATGCCCACATCCGTATTTGAGCAAATTGATGTGGGAGATCCAAAACCTACTATAATGTTCTTGAAAATGGCGGACTGTACCATCAAACGTCCATGGGGAATTTTAGAGGATGTTCTTGTGAGAGTCGAAGGACTCATCTTCCCTGCAGATCTCGTGATTCTTGACATGGAGGCCTATGTTGATGTCCCACTCATCTTGGTCGACCATTCCTTGCTACGGGGAAGACAATAATTGATGTTGCCAATGGAGATTTGACGATGCAGATCAACGATGAAAATATAGCATTCAATATTTTTGAAGCAATGAGTTTTCCTGCATATGTGGTGAGTGAGCAGTGCTTTGGTGTGGAGGCATACACACAGGATGAGGAGGATGCATTATTGGAGCAGATCAACGATGAAAATATAGCATTCAATATTTTTGAAGCAATGAGTTTTCCTGCATATGTGGTGAGTGAGCAGTGCTTTGGTGTGGAGGCATACACACAGGATGAGGAACTTGCTCTGGTTAATTCTAGCATAAAAAAGCAAGCTATGGACACTCATTGGCACAATCACCTACAACTCTTAAACGAGGGTAGCAGGAAGACTCTTATTCCTTATCTTGATATTGCTCCTGTTTTAGAATTAAATCCTTTACCTGCACATTTGAACTATTTATATTTGGGCGCTAATGAAACTTTACATGTGATTTTTTCTGCTTATTTGGAAAGGGAACATGAGGAGCAGCTGCTCTAGGTATTGCCGGGAAGAACGACAACTATCGGATGGACCATAGCGGATATCAAGGGGATCTTCCCCATAGTTTTCCAACACTAGATCCAGCTTATGGAGGATAGGAAGTCGGTGGTCCAATTTCAGTGCCGCCAACTCTCACATGAAGAAGGTGGTTAAGAAGGAGGTGCTTAAATGGTTGGCAGCGGGCATCATCTACTCGATTTCTGAAAGAACATGGACTAGCCCGGTACAGTGTGTCTCTAAGAAGGGAGGTATTACTGTGGTAGAAGGGGGAGAAAGGCGATCAATTTGCTACTATAACAGTTAAAGGGTGGAGAGTTTGCATGGACTAATTCACGTTGAATGATGCAACTCACAAAGACCACTTTCCCCTTTGATTTGTTCATTAGATGTGTGATAGGCTGGCTCACCACTTGCACTACTGTTTTCTCATGGGTACTCAGGGTACAACCAGATAGCTATTGAGCCAGCAGATCAGGAGAAGATAACATTCACTTTTCCCTATTGGACCTTTGCTTTAAGCCGCATGCCTTTTGGGTTCTACAATGCGCCTTCTACTTTTCAGAGGTGTATGATGTCGATCTTATCAGATATGATGGAGCAGAAATTCGAGGTATTCATGGATGATTTTTCGTTGTATGATGATGGGTTTGAAGACTGCCTATAGCAACTGGCCCATGTGTTGGACATAGGCATTGACACTAACCTAGTGTTCAACTGGGAAAAGTGTCACTTTATGGTGAGTGAGGGTAATGCTTTGCGGCACAAGATTTCAAGAAAAGGATTAGAGGTGGATAGAGCCAAGGTTGAGGTGATTGAGACGCTTCCCTATCCCACTTCTGTCAAAGGGGTGAGGAGTTTCTTGGGACATGCGGGGTTCTACCGGCGCTTCATTAGAGATTTCTCGAAGATCACAAATACGTTGTCTAGTTTGCTTGAGAAAGATGCAGTCTTTGATTTTAATGCAGAGTGCAAGTCAACTTTTGATGTGCTTAAGGAAAAGCTGATTAGTGCGCCTATCATCACCACCACAAATACTAAAATCTTACGAATACTAACTTCACCACGCGTGAAAGATAAAATAATAAAGATATATAAAACGTCGCGTATTCACCTACGAATACTAACTTAATAACTTCTAAAATCTTACGAGTATTTCTTGTCAGTAAAATACTATAATTTATGCGACTTTATTTTTCGGAAATTAAATTATATATTCATCTCTTTAAACTACTAAATTGCCCTTGTCAATTTTAGGGGGTATTACATTCTCTCCCCCTTAAACAGAGCTTCGTCCTCGAAGCTTAAACAATCCCAATATTCCTGATATTAAAACTTCTTCCTCGAAGCTAATTCAGTCTAATGCCCTTGATGCTAAATTTTTTACCTCGAAGTTAAAATCAACCCAATACTTTTGATGCTGAAGCTTTCTAATAAGGAACTAACGATCACAGTCGCGATCACATAGCAGACATGAAATTTCACATAGCAAGTGATAGAAAGTAATTATCATCTAATGCATGAACTGCAACAAATATTGTATCACGTCAAGACCGTATTCATGTCTATCTTACGTATGTGATTATAGTTCCATTTGGTTACTAAAGGTCAGGGTTAACTATGTGATAAGGGTACGAACGTGTAATGGTAATAAATAAAAGGTTGCGCCCTTTCCCCCTTAGAGAGTGACGTCCCCGGAACTCAACGTACCTCATGAAATAAGTGTGGATACGTTTTCCTCATATCTTCTTCAGCTTCCCAAGTCGCTTCCTCAGTTTGATGGTTGGACCAAAGGACTTTGACCAGTCTGACACTCTTGGTACGCGTGTCTCTTGTCTTTGTATCCAGTATCTTGATAGGTTGCTCCTCGTAGGTTAGCAACGGGTTGAAATCCACCGGTTCAGGATTCAACACATGGGACGGGTCTGGTACGTATTTCTTCAATTGTGATACGTGGAAAACATTGTGTACACGCCCCAAATTTGATGGCAAATCCCGTCGATACACAACTTCCCCAATCCTTTCTATAAGCTCGTATGGACCAATAAACTTAGGACTTAACTTACCTTTTAGATTGAAACTGGTCACTCCCTTAGTAGGTGAAACCCGTAGAAATGCTTTTTCTCCCACTTGGAATTCCAACGGTCTTCTCTTTTGTACGCGTATGAATTTTGCCTGTCTTGAGCTGCTTTCATACGTTGTTGGATGAGTCGTACCTGGTTCGCCATGTCTTCAATCATTTGTGGTCCAATGACTACCGTTTCACTAATGTCACTCCAACAAAGCGGTGATCGGCATTTCCTTCCATATAGGGCCTCGTACGGTGCCATACCAATGCTGGCGTGATAGCTGTTGTTGTAGGAGAACTCAATTAACGGCAGTTTATCCACCCATGAGCCTTGGAAATCCATAACACAGGCTCTCAACATATCTTCCAGTGTTTGGATGGTCCTTTCCGTTTGCCCATCTGTGGCTGGGTGGAATGCTGTACTGAACTTCAACTGATTTCCCAATGCTCCTTGAAGCGCTCTCCAGAAATGAGAGAGGAAGTTAGGGTCTCTGTCCGAGATTATCGAACTTGGAACCCCATGATACCTTACGATGTTTCTGATGTATGCATCCGCTCTCTGCTCCATACCCCATATGTCTTTCATCGGGATAAATCTCGCAATCTTGGTTAGTCTGTCCACGACTACCCATATCTGATTCAACCCGTTCTTTGAGGTCGGTAAGGCTGTGACAAAATCCATTGAGATGGAGTCCCATTTCCAAACTGGGATATCCAGTGGTTGGAGTAGACCTCCCATTCTCTTATGCTCGAACTTCACCTTCTGGAATGTTAAGCATCTGGCCACAAATTCCGCTACTTCCTTCTTCATGTTTGGCCACAAGAACATCTTCTTCAAGTCCTTGAAGCTTATCGCCTCCAGGATGGACTGAATACGGTGTGTTGTGTGATTCTTGCATCAAC
This sequence comes from Linanthus parryae, assembly GCA_023055425.1. Classification (NCBI taxonomy): domain Eukaryota; kingdom Viridiplantae; phylum Streptophyta; class Magnoliopsida; order Ericales; family Polemoniaceae; genus Linanthus; species Linanthus parryae. The sequence continues at coordinate 95,298,781 of JALGPY010000001.1, forward strand.
TTCTGCATAGTTTCTGAACACTTCTGTGGTACACACCACCTTCCTTTGTAGCGAATGGTTCCGTCTTCGTGAATCAGGCATTCTTTGGCTTCTCTTGCTGCAATCTTCTTCTTGATTCTTTCGAGCTTCAAGTCTCCAGCTTGATTGATCCTTATTTCTTCAAGGAAATCCGGTACAGCTGTCATGCTTCCAAGCAGTTTCTCCACCGTTCCTTGTCCCACCACTTCGATGTCGAGTTTTCTGAACTCGTGGCATAACTGATCCGCCAGGTTACCATAGCGTTCAGTGAATGGCTTGACTTACGACTTAGCGCGTCAGCGACCACATTGCTTTCCCTTCATGGTACTGAATGCGTAAATCATAATCCTTGATAATTTCCAGCCATCTTTGTTGCATGTTATTCAGCTTTTTTTGGGTGAAGATGTATTTCAAGCTTCGATGATCGGTGTAAAGCTTGCACACGACTCCCTAGATATGATGTCTCCATATTTTCAGCGCGAAGACTACTGCTGCCTGTTCTAGGTCATGTGTGGCATAATTCTCTTTGTGGGGTTTCAGTTTTCTTGACGCGTAGGCAATCACCCATCGGTCTTGCTAAGTACGCATCCTTATCTCTTATTCGATGCATCACTGTACACCTCGAATTCACCAGAATCGTTTGGTAAAGCTAAAACTGGTGCTGTAGTTAGCTTTTCCTTCAGAGTTTGGAACGCTTCTTCACGGCTATCGTCCCAGTGATACTTCACCGCCTTCTTTGTCAGCGTAGTCAGTGGCCTAGCAATCTTGGAGAAATCCTTTACAAAGCGTCGGTAGTATCCGGCTAACCCAGGATACTTTGGATTTCCGATACATTCTTCGGTGTAGGCCAATCCTTGACTGCTGAGATCTTTGCTGGGTCCACAGCTATTCCTTCCTTGGAAATGATATGGCCCAGAAATGGAACTCGGTCCAACCAAAATTCACACTTCGATAGCTTGGCATACAGTCGCTCATGCCTCAACGTCTGCAATACTTCTTGGAGGTGTTCCTCGTGATCCTTCTCGTTCTTCGAGTACACCAGAATGTCATCAATAAAGACGACTACAAAGTGGTCCAGAAATGGTTTCATCACCCGGTTCATCAAGTCCATGAATACTGCGGGAGCGTTTGTCAAACCAAACGGCATCACCGTGAACTCGTAATGACCATACCTTGTACTAAAGGCAGTCTTCGGGATATCTTTCTCGGCAACACAAAGTTGATGATACCCGGACCTCAAATCAATCTAAGAGAAAACACTAGCCCCTTGTAATTGATCGAACAAGTCTTCGATCTGGGGTAGTGGATATTTGTTCTTAATTGTAGCATTGTTCAGTTCCCGGTAATCAATGCATAACCGTAAAATCCCGTCTTTCTTCTTGACGAACAACACCAGTGCTCCCCAAGGTGACACACTGGGTCTTATGTACACCTTATCCAGAAGTTCTTGTATCTGGTTCTTCAATTCCTTTAATTCAGCAGGTGCCATCCTATACGGCGCCTTTGAAATAGGTGCAGTTCCAGGTGCCAAGTCTATTGTAAACTCCACTTCTTTCTGAGGTGGCATTCCCGGAAACTCTTCTGGGAATACATCAGGAAATTCCCTCATGGCTCGTATCTCTTCTAGACCAGTCTCCTTCTTAGTGCCAAGTCTATTGCAAACCCAGTTTCTCAACAAATGCAGACGATATAAAGGAATAAGATTCACCCGAATCAAACAATACAAAAGCTGGTTGCTCAAGGACAAGGAAAGTACCCGTCACAACTCCATGTGCAGCTTCTGCTTCAGTCCTTGTCAGTACAGCTATCCTTCCCACATTTCCACTCTGACCTCCAGCTCCATTATTGTTGTTGTTCCCATATCCAGCATTATTGTTTCCAGTCCTGGGTTGGCCTCCGTTCTGCCCTGCATTGCCCCCATTGTAGTTCTGATGCCTCTCGTAACCATTGCCTCCATTGTTTTGTTTGTTACGATTCACATTCTGCTGATTCCCAAACTGCTGGTTGCGCCCAAAATTGCCCCCGTTCTGCTAGCGGTTGCCCTGGTAGTTGTTTTGCTGTGGCCTTCCAAAATTACCCCCTTGGTTCACTAGCTGGTTCCTAGATGGCTGCGAACGACACTCGTAATCCCGGTGTCCCCTCTTACCGCAGTTGTTGCATGTGACAAAGTTTCCTTCGCAATCCTCGCCAGGGTGGTTTCGTGGACACCTTTTGCAATAATAACGGTGGATTTGCTGAGCTCCAGCATTCTGTTGGTTGCCACGATGCTGCCCCTGGTTGCCTCCTCCATTGTTAGGCTTGAACCTCTGATTGGTCTTAGCAAAGTTATTGTTGCTTCCTCCAGCCTCCTCGAGTTTGCGTTTCTTGCGTCTCTCTTCCTGGAGACACGAACTCGTCAGATGTCAGCAGCTCTGTCGCAGGCTTCGTGGAGAGTTGAATGAGTTCGGCTCAGAAGAGACTCTTGTAGCCTTTCATGAAGTCCCCTAAGAAATCGAGAAATTTTGAAGACTTCATCAGGCACCATATTTCCAACAAATCGCGTCAATTCCGCAAATTTCCGGAAATACTCAGTGACAGAGTCATTTCCCTGCTGTAGGTTCTGTAATTCCAATTCCTTGCTCCTCTTCACATGGTGAGGGTAGAAACGCGATCGAAGAGCAGCTTGAAGAGCTTCCCAAGTGAAATTGGGTCTGGCCAGCAGAGTCTCTCGGGCATTCCTCCACCAGAGGTTCGCTTCACTCTTCAAATAGAAAGCCGCATAGTTAACTTTCCGTTCATCAGGGCACTCTACCACCTCGAGAATCTTATCCATTTCCACGATCAAATCCTCGAATTCAACACGATGCTCCTTTCCTGTGAATTCCTTGGGTTTCATTTCTAACACCTGTTTGGCCCAATTAGTCCATGTCTGACCTCCGTTGTTCATCATCTGACTCATTTGGGTGAAGAACTGCTGCATGTTGATGTTTTCAGCCATTTGTCTCTGTTAAACTAACCTAAAGCGATATGGTAGTGGTCTATCAGTCACCCCTATGGTATCCTCGGTTATGGTCGCAGATAATCTAACAATTATTTTACTATTATCTAGCATAATAGTTACGTAAAATAACAGATAAACATGTATCACATAAAAATTATCGCAATAAAGCACATGTAATGTGTCCATAAATCAAATAGAGCATCTAGTACGAATCAAATTATGTTCTTATCCTTCTTCTTGACATGGAAGTGAATATTATTCACATCCAATAAACTGCATTTTTAAATCAAATGGATTCACATAACACACAACACTTTCTGAAACAGGTTGCGGGTGGGCGGGAAACATCAAGACCCATGCCTAAACTACCCGTACCCCCCAAACAGCTTTTTCCAATTTTAATCATACTGCCCTATGTTCATTTTAAGTTGCCATACAGGTTCTAATTCCCACTTAGTGGACTGCCAGCTCTGATACCACCTGCAACGACCCCCTTATCTGACTCGGACGAATCGGGGAGGCCGAAGCTAAAAGTAACGGCGGAAAATCGAAAGCACAACATCCAAGCACTTATATTACATATTATTAAACATTACATTACTTCTCAAGTCTTCATACGTTACTACTACACATCATTCTTGCCTTATTCAAACTATCTTACATTATTCAAACTATCTTACAACACGTGACGTGACCTCCTAAGTGAGTCTCGTACCCATCCATACCATAGCCTTCTTCCTCTAATCCTGCGGTAGGAAAGAAAAGGGAACCGCAGTTTCTAAAATCAGCTGGGAAATTCTGAGTAAATAAATACCCTAGCTCGTAAACAGATGACGAGGCATAATTTATTTTCAAAAACAGTAATACAGGAAATAAATCTTTAAAAGAGTAAACAAGGCACACATCCAGCTTTAAACTTCCCGACCTTTCAATTTCTTCGTTATTAATCTTGAAACGGGGAGTAATATCCCAATCTTGCCTTCCTTTATATTCATAGACATTCTTGTCCTTGAAGAAAACCTCATTTTAACTTTGTTGATACGGGGAAGATCTACTATCACTACGCATCCAAGACCTTAAGTGCCAGAACCCTCAAAGACTACTCGCGGCCAGAGAGGAGAGTACATGGAGCGACCCGGCAGGTTGCGACTGGGTTAAAATAAACGGGTCGGGTGAACGAAGTCAGCCACGACCAATCTTATAGAAAAGTGAATATAACGATCCCCGCACAACTCTTTCAACTTTACGTTATTAGTGGATTAATATTATTCGTGTGACAGTTCACAGCAATTCAACTTCTTTAACTTTCAAAGAAATCACAAGTAAAACATTCAACTCGAAAATATACTTTGAGACAAATACTAGAAATCACATTCAGACACCAACATGAGCTAAGCACGCTAGGCTAGACATATTTACTTACCTGGATTCCGTAGAGTCAAAACGTCCTACTTGTAGTCGTTTCTTACAAGTCCGTTACCTACAAATCGAAGCTTCTAAATCGTCACAACTTTGTATAATTCTACGATTCTTATTAAGAATCCTATTTAATAAATCGTAAACTAGCCCGAACTCGCGTATTAATTTTTTAACGTTTCCTTACTTCGTTATATTTTTTTATTCGCGAAACTTAATAAAACAACGAGTGTTTATTTGAAGAGTTATTAAATTTTATTACAAAAGACTCACTTATTTATAGGATTTATTTTTATAAAACTAGCAAAAGGGGCACACGCGATGCGTCTGCAATCACCACCATCTTTAAAAACTTAATTTTATTGCGAAAAATATTACACTACAATATGGCGATATAATATTATTTGGGAAATGTCAGTAAAAAAGAATACACGACTGTGTGAAAAGAACAATAACTTTTATTGAAAGGAGTTCAATACATTAGATGATGAAACTATATCCGTGAAAACAGTGAACAATATGTTCCACATTAACTACTACACAATAGAAGACCAAATATAATTCAAAGAAGTCTAAGATGATTATAAATCATGCCACCAAACACATCCCGTGTGTCACTTTTGCTTGTAATTATAAATCTCCCTGTCGATTCTTTAATTCTTCGAAATGACAATTGATGTTGTCGTTGCTAAAGAGATTGGAATGCTCTCCACTGTCTGATATTGTTTCGACGCCTTTCCTGGTTATCGCCATGGTGAACATGGCTTCTGGTGGAACGGTTGACACGATTCGCTAATCTTTTGTCTCTCTGGCAGTTGCGCCAACATTCCAACCTTTGTGCTGATTGTTCGCTGGTCAAATTCGGCAATTCAGGCTTGTTTTAATTGTCTAACTCTTGACATTTTTCGTTGACGACGAAGTTGTTGACATCAGCAATTGTCTTCTCTTCTCTTTGCCAATGTTTTTAAAATATCACTTGGATCCATCCTACAGAAGTAAAAAGAAAATTTAATACGTAATATTTTTGAGTAGACCTGATGCAAACTTGCAAAAATATTCAAATGCATGATTTTCTATCAGGAAGGGGTCAACTCCCAAGTCTGGACCCCTTAGTTATGGACCAAACCAAGTAATCTCCGTACCATTTTGGTTTCCAGTGGATTCTAAGAAAAGTAACTTAGTCACTACTAAAGTAGTGCCCAACTGAAAGTTTCTGAGGAAAATTAAATGTAATCTACGACTTTATTCGTAGTCCTTTTCTACTTCTACATAATCAAACAGTGATCTTCGCTACCTATATTAGATGGGTCAATTTTCTTGATTTCGGAATCTAGATTTAAGCCAAACTAATCAACTGATCGCAATGGCTTCTTTGTTTTCATTGGATTCTAACATCAGCAACTAAGTCGCTAACTCAATAAAGTAAGTGCCCCTCTGAAATTCCCAGAAAAATTAAATGTAATATACGGCTTTTTTACGTAATCCTTTTCGACCATATACAGTATTAAACAGATTCCTTTTCTTTCATATTTCACTTTAGGTTGGTCGATTTTCTGGATTTCATAATGTAAGATTTAAGCCAAATTAATCTAACTCATCTTGAAGTAGCAAATTTTGGAATGTAAAGAATCAACTATAAGAAACAACTAAACAACGATGTTTACATGATACCTGATGCAAACCTGGAGAACAACCTTCAGTTTTAACTACCCCTTATTTATCATTCTTTCAAACTCTTTAATCACTTTCATACATTAAAACTCTCTGGACATCACTTCACTATTAAATTATCATGGCTTATCATTCCTCGTTGCGCATGATTAGTTCGATTGTTCATCCTCGATACTAACCATGCGTTGTTTGGACTTCCGACCGAGGTACACATACTTCTTTTATCTTGAGTGATACGACATTCACATCATCAACTTATATGTATCAAAAACACATAATATTTTTTAGTTTCTCTGTTGCAGGAAAATAATCTAGGTCAAAAAAAAATACTGACGGTCTATACGTGGTAGTCGGGAATTTAAAAGAGGAGCACGCATCGCGTGCACCATACAAAAACACAAAAACTGAAATAGTTAACAAAATTGAGAGACAATTGAGATACGGTGATAAACAGACAGAGATCGGAAACTAAAAAACAACCAATCTTCTTTGGGAGTGACCTTGAGGGCCAAGAACGACTAATCAACCCCGAAAAACTAACCCAAGAGCGCAAAACGACTAAAGCCTGGAAAGCAAACAAATATTGTGTAGCCAACAGACAGGTGCAAAGAACGAAACTAAAACAACCAATTTGTTGGGCTCTTACCTGAGTGCAAAGAACGACTTATCAACCCCCAGAAACTGGCACGATGGCCTTGAACAACCGAAGTCTGAAAGAGAAATAACAGTTTGCGATGAACAGGTGATTGTGTTCAGCCTTAGTTATAGTAATTGGCTAAAACAATGAAAAAAATGGAATCAATTGAGAGAAGAACAAATACAAAACGAAAACCAACAATTTTTTTAACTCACCTGAGTACCGAGAACAACTAATCGACCCAGAAAAATCAGACTTGAGAGCCCACAACAGACAAAACCTAAGTAAAACAGTGAAGAAAGTTCAATTGAAAGAGAGATAAATCAAAAACTTGAACAACAAATCGGACTGACCTGTGCTAAGAACAAATAATCGACCCAGCAAAGTCGATTTGAGAGCCACCTATGTGCGAAGAACAACAAATCGACCCAGCACATTCGATTCGAGATCCAAGGACGAACAAAACGTTGAAGATAAATGGTCTGGGCTGAAACAGTAATTTGTGGTGTAGGCGTAAGTCGTCTGCATCATCGATTTTACGGGAGATGAACAATGGACTGTGGGAGAGAAATCAGGTTGAGTTTTGTAGGTTGCTGATCCCCTGCCAAACTTTTCTCCTCACCTATCTACAAATTGGGGGAGTGGGTACGGGAAAGTGGGGATGTTGGGGACGTGGGGGGAGTTGTATTAAACACCTTTACCGTTATGCCCTTTTATGTGATGAGTACTTTGTTTCTACATCACATGGTAATTAACAAAATATTTGGGAGGGCAAAATCGTGAAATCCAAAATGTGACGGGCTTCACTTTTTTGACTTCACCAAACTCAGCGTTGGCTTTTTATATTAGTATAGATAGATACTTGTAAAGATTAATAGTAGTTTGTATTTTTACATAAAGAAAATATTAATATTATCAACTAAACGATATTGGATTTTTATGATAAATCACTTCTAAATACTTCCAATGACGCAACGATAATTATAAGCTCGAAAAAATCATTTTTATAAGTATTTGAACAACCGAATTTAACGTTAAACAATTAAACGCAACGTTTGTTTAGTTTTAATAAAATATTACTCGTTTTAATTTTTAACCTGCGATCCGTACACTAATTCAATGCCCGAATCACTTTTTCGTAACCGGGACGAAATCTATTATTTTTAGAAAATATTTTTAATACAAAAATATTATTTTTATATTTCGCGAATAATATAAAGTTTATATAAACTACACTTATATCCCCACAAGTTATGTCAAAAGACAGCAGGATCCCCCATCCCACTCACATGGCAGTTTATTTATCATGCAATACTACCCACTACGTTCTCACAATTACAAACAGCTACCCCCCCCCCCCCTTTATATGATTATTATGCTTTAGGCAGCTTAGGGTAAAGACACTTTAACTCCCTTTTACATTATCATCAAATTTATCAAGCTAAACATGGAATCGAGCATACAAGATACGATTTTGATTGTTTAAATGGAATCACGGCGAGATTTAGAGCATACCTAGGCCAAGAATGGCAGGAATCGGTTAAGAGACGAAGCTTTACGGGTTCGCCAACGGTGAGTCTCGACGGTGCTCCTCGTCGCCGACGATAGATGACCTCCTAGCTTCGGTTAGGACCTGGGTTTGTCTCCTGGGAGCTCTAGGAGCCGTTTGGTGGCGATTTGGAGAGGCGGGTGTTATTGGGTTTCTTGGGCCAAGCTTCCCGTCGGCAACAATGGTGGCCGACGGTGGTGGTCGTGGGTTTTCTTGACGGAATTTGTTGCTGCCTCTGTCTCTATTTCTGGATGGTGGAGAGGATGAGACATAGCAGAGAGATGTAGGAAGGAAGAGAGAGAACAAATAGGGGGTTTTTCGGGTGGTGGTTCCCGTCGACAGTGGTGGTGGTGGCGGCTTCGGAGCTTGCCTCCGCTGCTGCTGCTGTGTCTCTGTTTCTGGACAGAGAAGAGAGGCAGAAACAGAGAGGGAGAGAGAGATAGATAGATAGGAGGTATCGGGGTGTTGGTGGTGGCAGTTATTTCGCCGACGATTTCGCCGGAGGTGAAGGAGATGACGATGGTGGCGATGGTGGAGGCTACTGCTGCTGTTGTTTCTGTTGGAGTGGTCTCAGAACAGAGAGAGTTAGAGGGTGAGATGGTGGCAGGGAGTTTGATGATGGAGGTGGTGCTTCTCATGGTGGTGTGGTCGGGGAGGAAGAAGGAGAAGATGAATATAAAGAGGAGGATGAGAGGATGATTGAGGAGGTAATTGATTGATGTTGGTGACTCATTATATAGGGGACAAAAAGAAAGGGTGGATGATGATGGAAGCGGTGATAGTGATTGTTGTGGCAGTGAGAAAAATCTCCGAAGGAGATAAGAAGAAGTAGAAGATGAAGTTAGGAGGAGTTATAATGTGTGGTTGACACACCAAGTTTTAGGGTGATTAGGTGTGTTTCACACAATAACTTCGCGGTGGTCGTACACGCGTGAAAGATAAAATAATAAAGATAAATAAAACGTCGCGTATTCACCTACGAATACTAACTTAATATCTTCTAAAATCTTACGAGTATTTCTTTTCAGTAAAATACTATAATTTATGCGACTTTATTTTTTCGAAATTAAATTATATATTCATCTCTTTAAATTACTAAATTGCCCTTGTCAATTTTATGGGGTATTACACATCAGGTTGATGAATTAGATAAACAAAAGACTAATTTTGCTGAGAAACTTCAAGAATCTGAATTAGACAAAGTCAAGCTTGCAGGCTCTGAACACAAGTTGAACTTGATTCCTGGAGGAAGTTCAAAGTCTGTTCACAAAACTGATATTGGATGCAATCCAAGTTTTCCAAGAAATAACAATACCAGATGACCTCTCCTTTCAGAGTGTCATTTTTGTAACAAGATTGGTCATATGAAGATGACCTCTCCTTTCAGAATTAGAGACCCTCATATAATGAGGAACGCATTCCCATTTCAACTTAAAGAACAAGTCAGACATATTTGGGTTCCTAAAGGGGTCAGACAACCTAACATGGTTGATCGTGAGTACGAGTACAAATTCCACACTTGGCTAACAGCTGGGTAAGGCGGTGATTGGTGTTTGCAGGTTGTCACAAATGTCAAAGAACAAAAGTGGTTTATGGACAGTAGTTGCTCAAGACACATGAGTGGAAAGAGATCTCTATTCTCAAAATTGAAAGATCAATCTGAAGGTTCAATTAATCTTGGTGACATAGGCAAATGCAACATTCTTGGTGTTAGTAAAGTTGGTACAGATTCTGAAAACTCACTTTCTGATGTATATCTAGTTGATGGTTTGAAATTTAACTTGCTTAGTGTATCTCTGCTTAGTGACAATGGCAATAAGGTTATCTTTGATAAAGATAAGTGTGTGGTGCAAAATAATAAATCAGGCAATTGCATTCTCACAACCTCTAGATCAAACAATTTTTATACTTTTCATACTAACAAAGTTGCAGTTAAATGCTTAAAATGCCTCAAGGCCTTAAAAAATGATTCAAGGGTTTGGCACAGAAAGCTTAATCATATTAGCTTGTGATAAATCTATTTTAGGAGCTATTAATATACTTTATTACTGCTCGTATGAGGCTTATTTTACATGATTTATATGATATATGTGCACAAATATGTGAAATTTATGATTTATAAGCCTAAGAGTGAGTTGTGTACTTTCTAGCTTATTCGCGCATGATTCTCTCATCTTTGCGATGATAATTGCATGGGTTGTTTAGTGTAGTGTATCTCAGATAAAATAGGTGCAATGGAGCTTATGAAAGGCTAGAAGATGCTTGGAATGAAGCTAGATGAAGAGGAGAAAAGAAGACGCAAAAATGAAGCAAAGTTGAAAAAGTCGCACAGGACAAGCCTGCACTATTTTCGATTCTCAGTAAAATCTACAAATAATTTTTGAGCAAGGTCTGCGCCATTAGAAATTAGACATCCAGGTATTTCCAACGATACATGGTAGGCCCTAATACGAGTCCGGATGAGAGATTAATGGCCCGCGCAAGATCAGCAAATAATTATGGCCGAGAATTACAAAGTAGAGGGGCTTAAGTGCAAATTTCGGCCAAATTACTTATGAATTCGTGCCCAGGCAGAAAAGCACGACTGACCTAAAACACAAAGGGATGTTGCTGGAGAATATGGAGGAACGCTAGGGGGCATGAGAGACATGAAGAACGACGCCGGATTCGCCCGAACGCGATCGTCACGAGTCTGACTATCCCTCCTATCTTTTCTATCGTTTCTCAATACTATGAACTTCTTAGCTTCTATTTTAAGAATATTTGAGTATTTTTCATAGATAGATAATTTTATGGAGAACCTAGGGTTATAAACTTTGATGTTTTCCGGATTAATTGTGTATTCACGTTTTCAACTTAATTATAATTCATGTTCAAGTTTATTGACTCCGTTCTTGTTCTCAATTCTTAGTGTGTGTGGATTGATCACCCTAATCATGCTAGTTATTGCACGACAGTGAACAAAACCTGGATTTGTGAAGAACTTTGTTGACATTCTTGTAGTTTCTTGAGACTGATAGGAGATAGAGACTTGAATGGCTGTTTGTGGGTTGTTTCGGTTGAACTAGCTAGGTTTGAGTGAAACCGGTGGACGGACATGACCCAGTGAACAAAGTTGGCTAGCTGAATAGAACGTTACAATATATGGTGCTGGACCGACATGACCCGTAGTAGACCGGTGCGTAAAATTACATGAGATCGAAAGAAGATTGTAAGTGCTATTACCCGCTTTGAGTGAACACGAGTAGTGTGTTTCAAACGTAATCCAGAAACGTGTAAGTACCCTAGGGGACCCATGGATTATCTAGTGTTCTCCATATTCGTTTAATTAATAAAAATCCAAAAATATTGTCTTTTAGTTAGTTAATACAGTCACTTGATTGGGGGTGACAACTTTCCAATCAACATCCATTCCTCCTTAGTTACTTTACTCTTTCTTTAGTTTCGAATTAGCAATAAACCAACTATCTGTCCTCGTGGGATTCGAAAACCCGGGGTTAAAATACACTCCACTATATTACTTGACCGTGCACTTGCGCATACGCGTAAATAATCGCATCAAGTTTTTGGCGTCGTTGCCGGGGACAGCAGTTTATTGTTAGTTAGAAATTTATTTAAGGAGTATTTTTTATTTATTATTATTTTTTATATGTTTACCATCTATTCTTTTCACCCCACGTTATTTTTTGAGATCTTTGGTGTGCAGGTATTTTGCTAAGCATGTGTGATAAAAAAAGAAGGACGTTTTGTTTGTTTAGCAGAACTGATTGATCGCGAGGATGGATTCTACCCTGAAGGAGATATTGTGGAATATTCTGCCAACAAAAGAATGATGTATAGCCGCCAATACTTGCTTCAGAAATTGTTTGGAGCACTGCATAAGGGAATCAAATAATTGAAACAAAGTGCAATAAGAATGGGGTTGGACGGGACAGAATTTAAAGCAAGACTTGAAGAATTTTATAAGATTGTCAATCTCCATTCTAAAGTAGAAGATGCTCCAACATTCCCGAAGATCAAAGAAGGGGATGATGAGCCGTTGTGTATCCCTAGTTGCCCAAACATTGAATCATGGCTCGAGTCAAATATGGGGGTCAAGCATGATGAATTTTTTGGCGAGATTGACGTCATCCTTCATTGAATTAATATTGATGAACTTGACACACTGGTCTCAAATTTCATGGAGCGTCTCACGTTTGAGGACATTGAAGATGAAAAATATGTCGATATTGAATTTGTTGATGATTCGGGTGTTTCATATGAAGGAGACGCTGAACTTCAATTGGTCATGCTTTATGAGTTGCTGTTTGAGACCTCAATGAAGATATCGCATATTGATAGAACGATGAACGACAACATTAATATTTTCTCACAACATGAGAGACTTAATTGGTGAAAATGTTATGATGTTGATAATCATGAACTGGAAGAAAAAGAAAAGTTTGTGGAGAGCTTTCACTTTTACCACCAGAGGTCATCGTTGTTGAAATTCACACTTCTTGAAAGAATTTGTTCATGCTCAATTGAGAAGAGAATAATCGAGAGAAGATGGTGGAACAAGAAAAAATGGCGAGAAAAATCTTGTTTCTAGGCAGCAGAGAGTATGAATATAGTTTCAGAACGTTTTCCAAGCAAGGATTTATCCAGAGCTGAAAACGTCATTGTGAAACTAACTGTTTGCGCATCAAGGGAGGTATTTGCAATTTTAAAAGGTTCAAAAAAAATCACTTGGCTCCCCTCTGTTTTTCAATGTCGAAACAACCCCTGACTCCCATGTACTTGTTCGAAACCCACCACCTGTTTCGCCATCTTTCTCCTTCGAACAGAACACCACCGAACTACGAAAACCCTAACCTTCTTCCTCGATCAAACCTCTGTTCTCTGACCTCCAATCACAACCCCAATCCATAAACTCCGCCGCCTAGCAGCCTTGCTCGTCGGCCATTGAAGCCGGCCAAAAGCTCGGTCAAATCAGAACAGCCGAAACCGCCACCTCCAATTCACCAGAACCGAACACCAATTCGAACCCTCTTCAGTAACAATCGAAGCTCGAATAGCCCCAACTGTAGCCACCTGTGGTCTCTAATCCAAACACGACCCAAATTCCAGATCCATGAAGCTCCGAAAATCTGCCATGAAATCCGGCGATTGAGAATCCGGTGATTGCTCTGCACCATTTGGGAAATTCGGCCAATTCAAAGACTTCACCCAGACACTACAACCCAGCTTCCCAATTGACAGAGACTAGAAACTGAAACTCACCCTCAATCAGTCTCTCTATCCTCCAATTGAATCCGAACTTGAGCTGTTGCGATTGTGGGTTTGTGTTGCTGCTAATTGGTATGCTGGGTGGCCTCAATGATATTGATAAAAATTGAGGATGGGTTATTCAAACTAGTTGGTACTCACTTTGTGTATTTGAAGAATGAGTTGAGTTTGATAAGCTCCATGAGGATTTCAAGAAAAAGCAACCAACAAACAGTTGGCATAACTCAATTGACAATGGAAACAACACACAGCCACAATTCTATACTATACAAAAGAAATCAGGGTGCATCTCTTATATATTAGTCCGAGTTCAAAACTGGATGAAGAGTTTGACGAATACATCGACCCCGGTGTGCTACTTGCGCACTCGACCATTAAGGGAGCTCACATCACGAGCTTGGGGATTCTTCGTTCTATTTTCGTCAGCAGCAACTGATCAATCGACCCCTGTGTGTTTCACACGCTCACCGCAAGGAAACTTTCATTGTTCATGGCAATGTTTGCTTGGGGATTGTTCTAGCTATTTCCGTTAGCACCTATCCGATTTCTTCCCCGACCTTGTGTCGGTTGTGATCACTCTTTTCTCTCTCTTTAATTATCGTTTAGGCACTTCGTACTTGCTTTAGGATTTTATTTTGACCACTTGGTCACGGTGCTTAGTCACCGCTGTGACTAACTGTTAGAATCCTAGGGAATACTTGAGTACTTACTTAATTTCAGTACACACAACTTGTAACATGCACATAGATTGAATTGTCTGTAAATTTGTTTGTAGCTACCTTCTTGTGCCATGACTTTGACACCGAGTAGAATCATTGCCCCTCGTATTTAAATGCTGATTCTTCTTGGTTGATCTTGAAATTCGTTGAGGAAAACGAAGCGCTCAAATGTGGGGGTATTTTTAGCTATTTGCTAATCATGTCCGTGTCTGCATCACCAGTTGCATGTACATTAGTTTGTCGTATTGTGAGTCAGTGTAGTACTTGTAGTCCGAGTCGTTTTTTTAAATATATTGTTGTAGTGTGCTTAATTTTAGAGTAGTTAGTGTTTATGTTGCACGTTTACATTATTGAGTCACCCTACCCAAATTTGTGTGGATATTACCGTTGGCCCAATCATATAGAAGTAGGAAAAAATAAAAAAATAAAACAATTAAAAATTTAGAAAAATCCTTAAAATTGAAAAAAATTGAGAAAAATGGCAACTTAAGACCTAGAAACCGAAGAGAATCCAGTGAAAGAGCCCAGGAGAGTAGGAAGCACCGTATTAGGGATACTTTAATTCTAGTATCTTGTGCGCAAGTCTCACGACAGGATGTCCCGGGTCTTCAAGGATGGTGAAAGTAGATTACGAGCATACTTTTGGCTTCTCTAGTGTGCTAGGAGGATTGAGTCTTTACGTGGTTGAATAATCCGTTTCCAGTGGAAACTTGTGGACTCTCGGAATCTGGGGTGGACCTTCGTGTAGAGTCGGTTCCATATGGTACGAGTTTTCGACCTAAGCGAAGCCGGGGAGCGTACACCACCATCCCTTAAGGTGGTTCCAAGACAAAATCCTAAAAAGCCCATACTCTTAAGTTCTAATGCACGGTTGTATAAACATAGTAGGAAAAAAAGAAAAATGAAAACTCTGAAAGAAAAAAAATTGTTCTCAAGGAGAAACAACATAATGTGCTTTCGTTTGCGCGGAAAATTTGGATTCAATCCAATGTAGAGCTTAAGAGGGAAACTAAATTCAAGCCATATTACACAGGAGTTGTGTCTCCCTACAATGGGATGATTTGCATTTCAATAGAAATAACGGCTAAGGGGGTCTGGAAGCCTTAAATGACTTGGCAAAGAAAGACCACTTAGTGACTTAAGATGCCTAGACCCTCCGAGTCAAAAGAAGTTCTTTGTCTTGGTTTAATTTGGTGGATGTTTGAGGACGCCTTAGTGAGTTTGCGCATAGGATCATCATATATCATTTCTTGCTACTTTTTGTGACATTTCAAAGTGAGCTTGTGAGGATTTGATGATTTCGGTTTATGATAGAGAGGTTGCCAAATCTCAGAAAAAGAAAAAAAATGTTTATCTTATTGCATTGTGTATAATTGAGTTGCATTGTATATATCATGTAGTTGCATAGTCGTGAGTCGTATTGATTCGTTTGCGTCTTGAGTTGGCTAGTAAATGGTGGGTTTACTCGGGACGAGCAAAAGCTAAGTGTGGGGGTATTTGATAACTCTCTTTTAGGAGCTATTAGTATACTTTCTTAGTACTTTTATGAGGCTTATTTGACATTATTTATATTATATATTTGCACAAATATGTGATATTGAAAATTTATAAGCCTAAGAGTGAGTTGTGTACTTTCTAGCTTATTCGCGCATGATTCTCTCATATTTGCGATGATTATTGCATGGGTTGTTTAGTGTTGTGTATCTAAGATAAAATAGGTTCAATGGATCTTATGAGAGGCTTGAAGATGCTTGGAATGAAGCTAGATGAAGAGGAGAAAAGAAGACGCAAAAACGAAGCAAAGTTGAAAAAGTCGCACAGGACCAGCCTGCACAATTTTCGGTGCTCAGGAAAATATGCAAATAAATTTGGAGCAAGGTCTGCGCCATTGGAAAGTAGACATCCAGGGCTTTTCAACTATATATGGTAGGCCCTAATACGAGTCTGGATGAGAGTAATGGCCCGCGCAAGGTCAGCAAATGAATCTGGCCGAGAATTACAAAGTAGAGGGCTTAAGTGCAAATTTCGGCCAAATTACTTATGAATTCGTGCCCAGGCAGAAAAGCACGACTCTCAGACCTAAAACACAAAGTTAGGCTGCTGGAGAATATGAAGGAATGCTAGGGTGCTTTAGAGACATGAAGAACGACGCCGGATTCCCCCGAACGCGACTTTCGTCAAGAGTTTGACTATCCCTCCTATCTTTTCTATCCATTCTCAATAATATAAACTTCTTAGCTTCTATTTTCAGAATATTTGAGTAGTTTTAATTGGTAGATAATCTTATGGAGAACCTAGGGTTTTAAGCTTTGATGTTTTCCGGATTAATGTGTTGATTCATGTTTTGAACTTAATTCTAATTCATGTTCAAGTTTATCGACTTCGTCCTTGTTCTCAATTCTTAGTGTGTGTGGATTGATCACCCTAATCATGCTAGTTATTTAGGTTGTTGCACGACAGTGAACTAAACCTTGATTCGTGAAGAACTTTGTTGAAATTCGTGTAGTTTCTTGAGACCGATAGGAGATAGAGACTTGAATGACTTTTTGTGGGTTGTTTCGGTTGAACTAGCTAGGTTTGAGTGAAACCGGTGGACCGACGGGACCAGGTGAACAAATTTGGCTATCTGACTAGAATGTAACAGTATACGGCGGTGGACCGACAGGACCCGTAGTAGACCGATGCGTAAAATTACATGAGATGGAAAAATGATTGTAAGTGCTATTACCCGGTTTGAGTGAACATGAGTAGTGTGTTTCAAACATAATCCACAAACGTGTAAGTAACCTAGGGGACCCATGGATTATTTAGTGTTCTCCATATTCGTTTAATTCAGAAAAATCCAAAAATATTATCTTTTAGTTAGTTTAATACAGTCAACTTGATTGGGTCACAACTATTCAATCAACAACCATTTCTCCTTAGTTACTTTACTCTTTCTTTAGTTTCGAATTAGCAATAAACCAACTATCTGTCCTCTTGGGATTCGACAACCCGGGGTTGAAATACACTCCACTATATTACTTGACCGTGAACTTGTGCATATGCGTAAATATTCTCTTCAGCTTGCATACCTTGAACAAGCTGATCTCCAAAGATCTGGTAAGAGGATTACCATCTATCAAGTTCAAAGAAGATGATGTATGCAAAGCTTGTGCTCTGGGCAAGCAGACAAGAAGCTCATTCAAACCAAAAAAAAATTTTAAGCACTTCTAGACGTATTGAACTACTTCACATGGATTTGTGTGGTCCTGTGAGGAAACCAACTTCAAAAGAACTCCTCAACAAAATGGAGTTGTTGAAAGAAAGAACAGGTTTCTTGAATATATGTCAAGAAAAATTCTTCTAGAAAATAAGTTGCCAAAACATTATTGGGAAGAATATGTGAGTAAAATTACATTCTGAATAGGTGCTTGATCAGACATATCTCGAACCCCCTATGAACTCTTAGAAGGGAGAAAGCCAAACATCTCATACTTTAGACCCTTTGGTTGCCGTGCTATGTCCACAACAATGGTTAGGACAACTTGGGCAAGTTTGATGCAAGAAGTGATGAAGGTATATTTCTTGGTTACTCTCTTACTAGCGAAGCTTATAGAGTTCACAAAAAAGAACCAAGCTTGTTGAAGAAAGTATTCATGTTATTTTCGATGAAAGCTATGATGGTTCTTTGAGTGAAAGTTTTGCAGACTTGAATCTGAACAAGCATGAATCAGAAGAAGAAGCTGATAACTCTCTTGGATTCAAGAAAGGTTCAGAAGGAAACATAAGCCATTTTCAAGACCTTGAAAATAGGTCTCAAGGCCTTGAAAATAGAGATCAAAGCCTTGACAAAGATGGGGCTACTACTTCAAGACCAGAGCAATATTGAGAGCCTGAACCATGGTCTCCAATAAAGAGATTCAAATATCTTTCATCTCATCCAGCTGACAACATCATCTCTGACCCAACCACTGGTGCACAAACAAGGACACAGTTGAATAATCTTTGTTCCTTAAAAGCTTTCATTTCTCTTGTAGAACCCAAAACTGTGAAGGAAGCTTTACAAGAAGCAGACTGGATTATAGCTATGCAAAGTGAACTCAATCAGTTTAAAAGAAACAAGGTATGGAACCTAGTTCCTCCACCTACAAACTAGTATGTCATTGGTACCAGATGGGTGTTCAGAAACAAATTGGATGAGAATGGCAAGGTGGTTTGAAACAAAGCAAGGTTAGTTGATCAAGGTTACAATCAAGAAGAAGGTATTAATTTGAGGAAACTTTTTCTCCAGTTTCCATGTTAGAAGCAATTAGAATTCTGCTTGCATTTGCATCTTTCAAAAACATGAAACTATTTCAAATGGATGTGAAATGTGCATTTCTGAATTGCTACTTGCAAGAAGAAGTTTATGTTGCACAACCTCCTCGTTTTGAAAGTGATATGTTTCCTAATCATGTTTATAAACTTGACAAAGCTCTTTATGGTTTGAAACAAGCTCCAAGGGCTTGGTATGAAAGATTGTCAAAGTTTCTGCTTGAAAATGATTTCAAAAGAGGATTGGTTAACAAGACCCTTTTTATAAAGACTCATGAGAAATATTTACTTTTAGTTCCGATTTATGTTGATGATATTCTGTTTGGAGCTACTAATGATCTTCTATGCAAAGAATTCTCAAGTCTTATGAGCAAATTCTTCCTTGGACTATAGATACATCAATTGAAGAAGGGCATCTTTCTACATCAAAGCAAGTACACTAGGGACTTGGTGAACAAGTACAACATGTCTCAATCCAAAGAGATGAAGACTCCAATGAGTTCTACACTGTCTTTAGATAAAGATGAATCTGGTAAGAGTGTCAATGTAAAAGAGTATAGAGGTATGATTGGATCATTGCTATACCTTACTGCTGGTAGACCAGATATCATGTTCAGTGTATGTATGTGTGCAAGATTTCAAGATGATCGAAAGGAATCACACTTAAGTGCTGTGAAGAGAATATTCAGAAATCTCAATTGTACCAAAGACTTAGGGCTTTGGCATCCAAGATATTCTAACTTCTCTTTGCATGGATTTTCATATGCTGACTTTGCAGGTTACAAATTTGATAGGAAAAGCACTTCTGTAAATTGCCAATTTATTAGATCATCTCTGATCAGTTGGCACTCCAAGAAACATAACTCAGTGTCTTTCTCAACAGCTGAAGCTGAAGATATATCTGCTGGAGCATGTTGTTCACAAGTATTATGGATTACTCAACAATTAAGGGATCTTGGATTTGATTTCAGAAGTATTCCCATTAAATGTGAAAACACCAGTGCAATATCAATTACAAAGAATCCAGTTCAGCATTCAAGAACCAAGCATATTGATGTCAGACACCATTTCATCAGAGATCATGCTGAGAAAGGTGATATTGTTCTTGAATTTGTTTCTACTAACATGCAACTTGCAGATATCTTCACTAAACCAGTGCCATAGGAAAAAAATTCAGCTTTAAGAATGGAATTAGGCATGCTTAACAAAGATGCAATGGTTTAGGGGGAGCTTCAGGTAAGGAAGGTAAGATTTTATGTCTTTCAAAGGATGGAACTGATTTTCAAAGCCTTGAAAATATATTCAAAGCATTGATATTATGTGTTTCAGCTTAACAGCGTTTCAATACCTTGAAACTATTTTCAAGGCCTTCAAAATAAGTCTGATAACTGATTAATGAAAAGTTTTGGATCATTCAATATTGAGTGCTATCTTTGTAGATATTTTCTCAATATTTCCCCTACCTTTTTCAGAATTCTTTTTCAGCCAAATATAGTAAAAAATTATTTATTTCCAACGACTTCAAAGATTTGAATCTTTGTGCATCATTACAGATCTTTTAAGATCAGAAAAATAATGCTCTTTCCTTATAAAATACAAACTCTTTCAGTATTCTTCTTCTCCTCTTTCACTCTGTATCATACCTACCTCTCTCTATTATTCTCCCAAACCCTAATGATCATTATAAGAGCATTAGACAGAATCAATAAGGACGGAGGTTCAAAACAGAGTACAGAAAAGAAGATAAAGGCAGAAGTGGATGAAGTTCAAGAGATTAGTGGAGACTCTAGTTCTAGAACTCGTAGTGTAGAGGCTGTTTTAAAACTTTCTCCACCTAAGAAGAATGTCAAGAAGGATTCAACTCCCTCCTCAGACAAGAAGAAGAAGAAGAATAAAGAGAAAGCTGCTCCAGAGAAGCAACCAGAAACAGAGGTATCCAACCCTAAGAAGTTGAAGAAAAAGAAGAAGGCAACTCAAGCTAAAAACGGAAAAGGAAAGGTAACAGAGGAACAAGCGGGATACAATGTGGAGAAAGCCTTGCAGATCTACTCAAAGAACACTACTCCTGATGAATCTTGGTTCATCTCAAACACTTCAAAAGGTCAGTGGTTGGATGGTTTTGCATCTAGGAAGATTTTTTTCTGCAGCTTGATCAGTATGCATTTGTTGCTTGGAATGAATCTGAAATGTATCACTATGTTGAAGATAAGCTCTTTGTGGTTCATGCTAAACCCCCCTGAGCTAGCCTATCCAAGACTTACCAGATTCTTCTATCTCAACATGAAGCAACTTAAGAATTATCAACACTTAGTTATCAAGTCTTTAGTTGCTGGAGTTACAATGGAATTAGATCATGCTGAGTTTGCATCTTCCCTAGGGTGTCCTAAGAGGTATGACTCACAAAACTACCCTCCCAATAATGAAGCTTTGAAGTTGGCCAGAGAAGAATTCTTTCTACCAAATGTTCCTGCCTCATCCAAGTCTATTTCAAGGCCTTGAAATGAGTTTCAAACCCTTGAAATGAAACTGTTTTGTTTCCTGCAAAAGAACTAAGTATGGAACTGGAAAGTAAATACAAGAGACACAAGATATATAGAGTTCAGTCCACTTGGACCTACGTCTCTACCTCAGAGATCTTCTCCCTGCATGATTTTCTACTCAATTCTTATTAATCAAAAGCTAAGCCCAAGATCTCAAGCACAGAGAGATGTCTTACTCTGTTACAGCTTTTGGTTCTCACTAACCTATCTAGTACCTTCTCTAGCTAACTAATTAACTAAGAATTCTCTATTGTTCACTTTGAACAATCCTCGAGAATAAGAACTAGAAGTATTATCAGAATAATATACAAATAAATCTCAGAATAGAAGAACACTAGAACTATGTCTGCAGTGAGTATGCAGTGTTCTTCAGATGCTTGGATTGAGAGAAATGGACCTGCTTCTTTGTTGCTTGTTAATCCCCGAATGTGTTAGAGTGTCTCTTTGAATTGCTCTGTGTTGTGTCTACAAATTCCTTCAGCAATTCTCCTTTTAAACACCCAGTTTTAATTGAAGATCTTCATAATCTTCTCAACAAACTTTCCTGAAAACCAGCTTCAAATCTTGACACTTCTAACAGCTTCCTTCAACGGCTAGTTGCTCAGTATCTTCAAGGATACTGATTTGATCTTGTTATAAATATGTTGGGAAGCTTTTAAACACAATAGATTGATCACAGAATCAAGTCATCAAGCAGTTTCCTTTTCTGCAAAAGATAAGTTAGGAAATAGATTCCTATAAAATAGGAAACACAATATCCCTGAAAAAATGTGCTCAAACAGATGGATTAGATACAGTTTAGAGTGTCAAAATACTTTGTCTTTCGTCATCAAATAAAAAGTGATCAAGCACAGGGTTTAGGAGTTGAATCAAGATCAGGAACTCCCCCTAAGTTCATGCATATAAAGCATAGCTAGTTTCAAAGCTTTGAAAGCTGTTTCAAGGCCTTGAAATAGACTAGCTATTTCAAGCTCTTGAAACTGTGTTGAACTTACAATCTCCCCCTTGATGAAAGACAAAACCACAATCTGTTTGAAACTATATTTTTGCAAAAAATAGTCAATAGCACAGTTCATAATAAATCATAGCACATAATATCCAAAGAAATCCAACTTGTTAACGTACTGAAAATAGCAAATAACAGCAAACTTCGGATAATCCTACTAAACAAAACCAGGTCTCTAGTAAACAAATAATAACCTAAAATTCTCCCCTTTTTTGAATTTCATCAAAAAAGAATGAGAAAATGTTTGATCAAAGTTTTGGAAAATTTTGAGAAAACTATTTTCAAAAGATAGAATTTTCAAGACTTTGAAAAGGATTTAAAGGACTTAAAAAAGAAAGAAATAAAGAAAGAAAGAAAGAAAGAAAGAAAGAATGAAAGAAAGAAAGAAAGAAAGAAAGAAAGAAAGAATGAAAGAAAGAAAGAAAGAAAGAGTATGCAAGAGTTAAGGGTTGGGTCTTCATCCTCTAGTTGCTCTGCATCTCCTTCCTCAATATCTTATTCATTGTCATGTTCTTCTTCTTGAGCTCCACCTTCTTCGTCTTTATCAACATCTCCACCTTCTCCTTCAAACAGATCAGTTTTAGTCACTATTTATGGAATAATTGACATCTTTTGCTTCTTCTTTAAGTCCTTAAGAAATATTCCTGAATCTGGACTTCCAACTTCTTCTTGATCTTGATCTTCATCATCTGAACCTCAACCACTTTCTTTCCTTTGTCCTTCACCCCAGTAGTCTCTTCCTGAGTTGTGTTCTCACTAACAAGTTCCTTGGTTGAGCCATTCTTCATGGTTCCCTCTTCATCTTGAGACTTTTCTTCAGGCACATCAAACACAGTCATGCTCTTGAAGATGTGTTAAACCATGTCCTTTGTCTGTTTAAACTCGGCTCCAAAAGCAAGTTGATTCTCCCTCAGTTCATCCATATCCTTCTCAAGTCCATCAAGTTTCTGAAGGACCAAGGAGATATCTTGAGGCTGAGTGGTTTGGCTTCAAGTAGGGGTCAAGGTATTGGGTTTAAGAAACTTCTTGGAGTTCAGCTCTTCTTCAGTCAAATATGAGTACAACTTCCAAGTCTTAGCAATGGTTTTCACTACACCAATTTCCTCAAATGCTTTCTCATCAGGCATACTAAAACAAGTAGTGGTAGTTTCTTCTCTTTCTGTTGGAATTTAAAGTAATTAAAGAATGAGGTGAGCAGGTTGGGATATGGCAAGGGATGCTTTTTCTGATTGGTTTGGAAATAGAGCATGTGTTCCATCACAGTTTTTAGATGATCAATATCAAAACCATGCATAACCAAATACATTAAGCACAACACCCTTTTAGTTATTAGCTCCTTTGAATTTTCCCATGGTACCACACATCTCATCGGGATTGTAAACAAGACTTTGGATTCAACAGCTAGCACAGAGTGTGTTAACTTCTTGGATAAGGTAGAGGTGTTGGGTAGAAAGCATTCTTCTTTGGCCAGTTTCAGTGCTTCACTCTTAGGAGGGTGATTACTGGTTTCCTACCTCTTTGGAAAACCTATAACATTGGAAAACTCATAGTGATCTAGTTCCATATCAGTACTAGCAACTTTGGTTGAATCACTAGGTTCACATAGTTCTTGAGGTGTTTCATGTTTAGGTAAAAAAAAGTTGGTCAGCCTGGGGTAGGCTATCTCTCGAGGGTTTAGAACAAACTAAATAGTGCTTTTCTTCAACATCTTAATGCACTTCAGATTCAAACCATTCAGCATATAAACACTGATCATACTACAGAATGCAACTCATCTAGAGGCAAATTGATAACGCCCAAATAGGGGTTATCTTTTAGAATGATTTGACGTGCCATTGTGTCGGAAAACTGTGTTTTAGCCAGAATTCACCCTCGGAAAGCCTCGGTTTTAGGAACGAGATGTTTATTTTCTCTTCGTAAATTTCTTCTTATTTCACGCATTTCGAGATATGATCACGGGTTTTTGTTTGTGTTGTCTACGCAGGGACGGGACTTGTGCAGGATCCGGGAATGAAGCAGGACTGCACGAGTGAGAACCAAGGAAGCTGAAAACGCCAAAGCCGAGAATGACCGGGATGCGCTCGGTTGACAATATCACGATCTTGACTTGGAACTTTGAAG
This sequence comes from Linanthus parryae, assembly GCA_023055425.1. NCBI lineage: Eukaryota > Viridiplantae > Streptophyta > Magnoliopsida > Ericales > Polemoniaceae > Linanthus > Linanthus parryae. The sequence continues at coordinate 95,323,002 of JALGPY010000001.1, forward strand.
TGAAACCAGGGGCAAAAGAACGTAGACGTTAAGGGCTTTCCGATAACAGGTTATAATGCTGAAACGGAGTCCAGCCGAAAAACTGACTCCCGTCAAGTGGGGGTCTTGGACAGGCTACGTTCAAGTAAGGAGTCTCGGTTCATGGTGTCCGGAGTTGGGAACAACTATTTCATGTTCTTGACGATTTCTGGGACAGTTCTGACCCAAAGGTATTTTGGTTTGGCACCGGGCCCGGGTTTTTGGAAGTCGAGTTGGGATATTAGCGCCCTGATTCAGTCACCAGTCTTGCTAGGACAAGAGGCAGGGATGCAGGAGGAGGACCTGAGGAGGCTGTGAGAATGCATTTTGGAGCAGGCAGAGTCCCTATCTGCGCAGCCACGCGGCAGGGCCGCAGACATCACGTTTTCTGAGGCGGTTTCGGCCAGTGGCAGTTTTGTAAATACTGGCAGTTTTCAGAAAGATCTCTAGCACTAGATAAGGACTTGTCCTGGGCTCGTTTTAAAAACACAATACACCCAAGGAGAATTTGTAGTACACTCGGGGAGCACGGAAGCACGGATCCAGATTTCAAGAATACTCGTTTGATCTCAATTCTCTCTTTTATTTCAGAACGTTGTTATTTAATTATGTCACTTAGTAGCTAAACTTTTTACCTAGGTTCTCAGTGAACCTAGGGTTTCGTACTCAGAGATTGTTCTATGTTTGGGTATTTAATTCATGATCGTACTATCTTAATTCAGCAGATTTTATCAGTTATTCTGCCTTTGAATATTATCGTTCATGCATGATCGGAGTCGCAAACCAGAATTGCTACAGAACCGAGCCTGTAGGTGAAAATACAAGATTTAATACCTTACCCTGATAGGCCGACCAGAGAAAGGGAGATAGGGCTATCTAGACGTTGAGACCAACTGTTAGAGAATTTGACCCGAGCCAATAGGACAGGTTAGAAACCCTAGCATACTTAGAACGAGACTGCATTCTTAGGCAGCTTAACAGGAATCCGAAAGTCTGGAGGGTCGTGATAACGTGCAGGATCTGAAAGGTTACTATGCAACCGGTACGTGGAACGGATAATTAAACTGCTGTGTGTTTTCATACCACACAAAGAACATATATCTGTAGAAACCCAAGGGGATCCTGGGACCTAGCATTTGAAACCCTAGATTTTACAACCTTCGAGTTTTCTTCAGAAAATGACACTAAAAATATTACATTTTAGTTGTTTATTTTAGTACGTAGTTAGTAATCACACTCTCAAATCACTCCTCCTTTTATACTCTGCAAGTTGAGCCCTACTGCTAGAAAAGACCTGAAATCATCCTCGTGGGAACGATCACTCGAGTTGAAATACACCCGGTATTACTCGATTCGTATACTTGCGAATAGCATGCTGGTGTGCGCATCAAGTTTTTGGCGCCGTTGCCGGGGACTTTTTAGGGTTTATTTAGTAGTCAGAATAAATTTTTAGAGTTTTTATTTTTATTTTTCTGTTATCTCACTACTCTTGATATCTCTGTTTTTTCAAGATGGGCGACAATACCGAAGGAACGCCGGAACTTCCCGAGACACGCACTCCAGCCCAGATGGCCCGATACATCGAAGATCTCATCACAGCAGGCTTTGCTGCCCGGAACAACCAGGGGACATATAACAGATCTGGGAAGGCGTTGGTGGAGAATTCATGAACGAGCTATTGTTGTGCCCGAGATCACCGCAGAACACTTTGATATTAAACCCTCCACTATACAGACTGTTCAGACCCTCTGCCCATTCTATGGCAAAGCTGACGAAGACCCGAACGACTTCATCGGGAAGTTTGAGGACTACTGCAACAAAGTTCGGTACAAGGCAGTTGAAGCAGAGGCACTCATGCTAATTATCTTTCCATGTTGCCTATACGGAGTGGACAAAGATTGGCTCGAATCCCGACCACCCAGATCTATCACCACATGGGAGCGATGCGTCGCTGATTTTCGGGCCAAATTTTACCCCGCTTCCCGGGTCATTCAACTACAGAGCGAGATTCTTTCAATCAAGAAGAAGATGGGGAGACGGTGGTAGACGCCTGGGAAAGATTGATGAGATTGGTAAAAAGATGCCCGAACCACGGTTTTGGAGACCCGAAGATCCTGCAGGTATTCCACCATGCCCTAGACAGGGAAAGTGCTGACAGGATTGACAGAGAAGCCGGAGGAAACTTCATGTACCATGTAGACAAAGACGGTGCCTATGAGATGATGAAGCAGTTAGCCAAGCAGGACACTCGACTATTTGATGATCCCAGGCTTACGATCCGAGCCGAGCCAGTGGAAGATGATCGGATAGATAATGTGGCCAAGATCGTGCAAGACTTGGTTAAGAAAGTCTACTCGGAAAAGAAGGTTGTTGCAGCAGTAGGATACCAGATTTGGACGCAGCCATTGAGGTGCTCAGGACCGAGGATGCGAATTACAAACAGCAGCAGTGGGATCCGAGCCGGTACAAACCGGGTACGAGAGATCACCCCGGGTTCCGGTACGGAAACCTGAATTCTGCAATTTATGCGCCACGATTTCAGCACAAGCCACCGACTCAGCAGGCCGCACCGGTACCACAGGTTCAGCCGGGCCCATCTGTACAGCAGTACGACAGTCAGATGAAGAAAATCGATTCAATTTTTCAGACTTTGGAATCCCGGTTTTCACAGATGGACACCTTTGCAGCTGACCTACAATCTACCACGACTTCACTTCGCACTTTGGAGGTGCAAGTAGGCCAGTTAGCACTACTGCTAACCGAGAGAGCACCAGGTAACTTACCCTCGACTACGGTTAACCATCCACATGCTCAAATCAATGCCATCACCACTCGGAGTGGTGTAACACTACAGGATCCGCAGTACCCTAGCCATGAACGTGTAGAAAAGTCAAAAATTGTCGAACACGAAATATTCGTCCAGGAAAACAGTTCAGCCGTAGGCCCCCAGCCGAAGGGCTCGGTTGAACAGGATGGAATGCAGAATGAGAAGGAAGCTAAAACGGTCCCAATATCCAAGGAGGTGTCCTATCCTTTGAAGACACGCAAGAGGGATGATAGAAAAGACTACGCCAGGTTTCTCGAAATGTTTAAACAGCTGCAGATCAACATACCCTTTGCTGAGGCGTTGGCGAAGATGCCCACTTATGCCAAATTCCTCAAGGACATATTGTATGGAAGGAGGTGTATGAGCGATTCGAGACAATAAATCTGACGGCAGAAGTGAGTAATTGTGTGAAGAATAGGCTACCGAGGAAGAGGAAGAACCCTGGCAGTTTCGTCATCCTGGTGACCCTAGGTAATGCTTACACAGGAAAGGCTCTGTGTGACCTAGGGGCAAGTATCAATCTGATGCCTTTATCGATTTTCAAAACTTTGAAAATCGGTGAACTCAGGCCCACCAAATTCAAGTTGCAGATGGCTGATAGATCAGTGAAGCAGGCTTACGAAGTCATTGAAGACATTCTGGTGAAAGTCGGAGAATTGATTTTTCCGGCGGATTTCGTAATTCTGGACATGGAGACGGGAGATGTACCGCTCATTCTGGGCAGACCGTTTCTGGCTACCGGAGAAGCCATGATAAACTGCAAAAGCGGAGAACCGACCATGCAGATTAATGAAGACAAGGTGAAGTTCAAGGTTTTCAAAAATCTGCAACAGCCAAATTAATACGATCATGAAGACATCTTCAGTGTGGAGGTAGTCGAAGAAGGCTGGGAAAACGAGGAGATGGACGAGATATGGGCAGAAATTGACAGAGTGGATATAGAGAACGAGGAGAGATTATAGGAGGAGCAGGCCATGCAAGCTGTAAACCGGGCCAGCTTACAGCTGGACTAAAAAGGTGGACAGAAATTGGCCCTGGTCCCGTCACTCAAGGAGCCACCAACTCTCGAGCTGAAACCGCTCCCGAGCCATCAAAGTTCAGCACAGCCAAAGCAGTTTCAAGTAGGGCAGAAGGTACTTCTCTGCGATTCTCGGAAGCTGTTTTTCCAGGGAAAACTGAGATCTCGGTGGCTAGGACCGTTTATCATCAAAGAGGTACTTTCATGGGATGCGGTGGAAGTGGATAATCCGCAAGATAATTCAACTTTCAGGGTGAGCGGAAACCGGGTTGAGCCATATCTGCACCCGGCAACAGTCGCCAAGGTAGATCGTGGCGACTTTAACGTCCCTTGCGCAAGCATGAGGTAACTGGGTCTGGTCGTCGACCTTAAATTACAAGCGCTGGTTCGGAGGCAACTCAACATAGGAGTAGTTTTAGAGAGGTGAGATTAGTGTGATCTAATTTCTAAACAATTATGTGCAGAAAAAGCAGAAAAATTGGAGCAGAAAAACGAGCTGGTTGAAAGCCGGGAGACCACGCCAGAAATAGCCACGCAGCCCGAGATAAGTTGCAGAAAATTTTGTGACCAAAAAGGCTGCTGTCTGGTGGATGGCTGGCAGCCACGCGATAGCCACGCTGACAGAAGGTAGATTTTTTGCAGAAACGCAACCGGAAAGTGCATAAACGCAACAAGGAAGTGCAGAAACGCAGGCAGAACCCCAGCCACGCATGCAGAGGATTAGCCACGCAGGCAGGATCCCAGCAACGCAGCCAGGGGGTTAGCCATGCAGCCAGAGGGTTAGCCACGCAGGCTGACAGATCAGCCATGCAGCCTAAACCCTAGCCACGCAGGCTGAGAGATCAGCCACGCAGCCAAAACCCTAGCCACACAGGCCGAGAGGTTAGCAATGCAGAAATAGAGAGATTTTGGTAAATTTTTACGGTGTGCGTGGCTATCTGTGTAGCAACGCAGACACGAGAAGGTTTTTGGACGCGGAAAAAATGGAGCAGAAAAGTTGTTGTCAATGTAGCTACGCAGCGGCTACGCAGGTAGCAACACGTACAGTTCACACAACATGCAGATTTCCAGAATCTTGAAGAATCGATCCCGGTGTGCTCTGGCACACTCGACCATCACAGTGACTCATACGAGTTGGGGATACTTCAGGAACAATTTTCAAGCAGACCGGAGCAATCAACCCCAGTGTACGACAATACACTCGACCGTATGGGAGCACATTGTCATACGCAATGGTTCTTGGGGATTGCACATTGCAAGAGCACATACACAGCCCGGAAGGTTGACAACTTACGTCGAGAAATTTTCCGTCAACCGGTCAACAGTCCTTCTCTGCCGGATTCTGCAGAAAATAGCTTGCTGCCTGCGTATCTGAGCAGGAACAGTTAAATACGCAGACAGCTACGCAACCCCAGGAGAATTTTTGACAGAGAGTGAAAAAAAAAGATGGCCGACTAGTTCAAAACTTTGCAACGAGCAAGTGTGGGGGTGAAGAGTTTCAGCTTAGCCGGTTCAGAATTTTTCCGACAATTTGTCCGGCTATATTTTTTGGTGACCGATCGGGGTCCATCATGCCGGAAATTACAGATTGCACCTGTAAGACTTGCTCCGGGTGCTCAGGTCAACATTTCCTTCCTTCGACTTATTTTGCGTTTTAGGCATGAGCTCGCACCCGGGTCGATATTTTTATGCGTTTTTCTCGGTTTTCGTGCCGACTGTGGTAGAACCCCTGGTAGTTTTAGGAGGTTAGATGCTAAGACGCACGCATCACGCGCACGTAATTTCTGCACATTTTTTCTGCTTTTTTTTTCTTGCTCATGGTGACCCGACCCGTTTCACCTAGCACACTGTCCGGTTCGTTCGAGACTGGGTCCGACCCGCCATATGTACCAGATTATTCCATGTCATGAGGGCATGCCATCTCTTAGTGTGGGGGTGGGATTCGTGTCTGCATTAACCCGGTCTGTACATTTTTTCATATTTATTTGCATTTTGAGTTTTATTCTATTGAGTCAGCAAGTTTTCTTTATTCGAGTCTACCCGCCAACTTATTTCTGACCTTGCATTGTATATAGATATTAATATATATATATATATATATGTATTTTTTGCTGCTGTGTGCGTACATATGCATAGCTGTGCGTATATACGCAGACAGGAGCGTAAAATATTATTTTTTATTATAAACAATCCGAAAAAAAAATCCTAAAAATTAAAAATCAAAAAATTTTGAGAAAGGGAAATCGAAAGAACGGAAACTGGAGAAAAATCAATGATAGTCCTTTGACAGAAAATAAAACTTGCACCGAGGTACAGTAGATAGGTGAGAGCCAGTGCGCCTTGGAATCCGCAAGTAGTTTTGCCTAAGCTAGGGATCCGACTAGTTGTCAAACCGCCATCATTTAGTTAGTCGACAACCCACCCACGGGCGCCGTTACGGTCATATCATCTTTCGGTGGAGTGATTGGCAATCAAGGGACCTCACGTCCTGTTTCTTTCCCCTAGGTCCAAATAGTAAACCCGTTTGAAGCCGTTTACCCCTTTTATTCATAGCCAATGTAGCCTAGGAAGCCTTCTTTGAGACCTTCATTAGTCGTTATTTCTCTATTCTATGCATTATGATAGAGGGAGTGAGTTAGGGAGGGTTTTAGATGGGAGAGCTTCACGACATATCAGTTTTGAACAGTTTTGAAATTGACACGTTTTTCGAGGGAAGGACAGGGTGAGTTAGTGGCGACTGCATTAATTTGCAGAGGTGGATCACTGCATTACATAGTGACCACAGGTGGAGTTAGTCGCGTACGAGTATCATTCCGCACAAACTGGGTTCCAGGGGTTGTGGGGTCAATAGGTGGTCGTGCCGTTTTTCTACATCTTTCGTGATGAGGAGTTTCGGTGGGACTACATAGTATTATTCCGACTACAGGATCAGCGCTTCAGGATTAGTGTGGGGGTACTTCACATGAGGACATTTTCGTACCCCGCAGCAGCATTTATTTTTACAAACTCAGCTTTAGCCAGTTTTGTTTATTATCATTCTTGTATTTGTTTATGTATATATTAGCATTAAAAATTGAAAAAAAACAAAAAAAAGAAAGAAAAAAAAAAGAAAAAAGGAAAAAAAGCATTGTTATAGTTTTACAGTTTTTCAGTTATTTTTGTTATTTAGTCGAAAAGTTGAGTTGGTAGCACAATTTTCGAGACATTTGCACCGCTTCACATTTGTGGCCTCGAGAACGGCGAAGACACACTGGGGGCCAGGGAGATTGAGTATGCAGGAACTTAGGTGTTTCTGTCAGTTTTTCGGGATCTCGGTGAAGGGCGTGAGTTTGGGAAATTGTGAGAATGTCATAACAAGTAGGATCGCGCCTTACCTTGACACACACATTTATATATATATATATATATATATATATATATATATATATATATATATATATATATATATATATATATATATATATATATATATATATATATATATATATATATATATATATATATATATACCTCCCTGTTAGACTTAGAACCTTGATTCGGAAATAGCTCGGATGGTAGGCTAACTAGCGATTTGCTCAGGTTGACAACGGAAGTAACAGAACTTGGAGCCATAGCTTGTTTCCACCAAGAAATCTGTTTAGAATTACCGATCGCTTGCAGGGAAGTATTTTCTAAAAAAGGGTAAGGTCTCAAGGACACACCGTTTACGTTTTGGAGATTGCCCAATCTCGCTAAAAATAAGTTTGTCTTGTGTACATTTTGAGTATCTGATTATCGAGTCAGTGTATATTCTTTTTTGAGTCGGTCTTTCTATCGAGTTGTCTGGTTGTAAAGTTTGGGTCAAAAGTGTGTGCAATGAGTGGATACAAAGGTACGGTATGCAAAAGCAGGGTCATTTCAAGAATGAGTTGTATGCAAGGGGTTGCTTGGGATGAGCAATGTTTAGTGCAGGGGTATTTGATAACGCCGAAGTAGGGGTTATCTTTTAGCCAGATTTGACGTGCCATTGTGTCGGAAAACTGTGTTTTAGCCAGAATTCACCCTCGGAAAGCCTCGGTATTAGGAACGAGATGTTTATTTGCTCTTCGTAAATTTCTGCTTATTTCACGCATTTCGGGATATGATCACGGATTTTTGTTCGTGTTGTCTACGCAGGGACATGACTTTTGCAGGAGCCGGGAATGAAGCAGGACTGCATGAGCGATAACCGAGGAAGCTGAAAAAATCCAAAGCCGAGAATGACATGGATGCGCTGGTTTGACAATATCTGGAGCTTGACTTGGAATTGTTAAGTGAAACCAGGGGCAAAAGAACAAAGACGTTAAAGGCTTTCCGAAAACAGGTTATAATGCTGAAATGGAGTCCGGCCGAAAAACCGAATCCCATAAAGTGGTGGTCTCGGATAGGCTATGCCCAAGTAAGGAGTCTTAGTTCACGGTGTCCGGAGTTGGGAACAACTATTTCATGTTCGTGACGATTTCGGGACACTTCTGACCCAGGGGTAATTTGGTCATTTGGCACCGGGCCTGGGTTTTCAGAAGTCGAGTTGGGATTTTGGCGCCCAGATTCATTTACCAGTCTTGCTAGGACCAGAGGCAGGGATGCAGGAGGAGGACTTGAGGAGGTTGAGAGAGAGCATTTTGGAGCAGGCAGAGTCCCTGTCTGCGCAGCCACGCAGCAGCCACGCGGTAGGGACGCAGACATCACGTTTTCAGAGGCGGTTTCGGCCAGTGGCAGTTTCGTATGTACGGGCAGTTTCCAGAAACGTCTCCATCACTATATAAATACTTATCCAGGGCTCGTTTTAAAAACACAATACACCCGAGGAGAATTCGGAGTATACTCGCGGAGCACGGAAGCACGGATCCATATTTCAAGAACACTCGTTTGATCTCAATTCTCTCTTTTATTTCAGAGCGTTGTTATTTAATTATGTCACTTAGTAGCTAAACTTCTTACCTAGGTTCTCGGTGAACCTAGGGTTTCGTACTCAGAGATTGTTCTATGTTTTGGTATTGAATTCATGATCGTACTATCTTAATTCAGAAGATTTTATCAGTTATTCTAACTTTAAATATTATTGTTTATGCATGATGGGAGTCGCGAACGAGAATTGCTACAGACCCGAGCCTTTAGGTGAAAACGACATGTTAGGGTTAGGATGAAAAGACATGATTTAGTACCTTACCCTGATAGACCTACCAGAGAAAGGGAGATAGGGCAAGCTAGACGTTGAGAACAACTGTTAGAGAATCAGACCCAGGCCATTAGGACAGGTTAGAAACCCTAGCAGACTTAGAACAAGACTGCAGACTTAGGCAGCTTAACAGGAATTCGAAAGTCTGCAGGTTCGTGATAGCGTGCACGATCTGAAAGGTTACCGCAACCGGTACGTGGCACGGATAATTAAACTACTGTGTGTTTTCATACCAAACAAAGAACTTAAATCTTAGAAATCCTAGGGGAACTTGGGACCTAGTATTTGAAACCCTAGATTGTACAACCTTCGAGATTTCTCCAGAAAAACGACACAAAAAATATTTACGTTTTAGTTGTTTATTTTCAGTACGTAGTTAGTAATCACACTCTCAAATCACCTCTCCTTTTAAACTCTGCAAGTTAAGCCCGACTGCTAGAAAAGACCTGAAATCGTCCTCGTGGGAACGATCACTCGAGTTGATTGACACCCAATATTACTCGATTCGTATACTTGCGAATAGCACGTTAGTGTGCGCATCACAAATCCATCTAGTCATTGACCTCTAGCAACATTAGTAATGAACCATTTGTTATCAAGGGCTTATTTCTTACCAGTGGATTTCTTCTTTTCTGAATAGATCTGTAGTGCCTTCTCAATGTTCTCCTCAGGATCATCCTCTGTTACTTTTCATTTTCCCTTATCTGCTTTGCCAGCCTTCTTCTTCACCTTCTTAGGGCTACCAATCTGAATCCCTTTTTGCTTATCTGGAGTAGACTCCATTGTCTCTTCTTTTTGCTGGAAACTGGTTTCTGATCTTTCTTTGCCTTCTTCTTGGGAGGAGGAGGATCCATGCCTTATGAAGTAGGAGTCTTTGAACTTGAATCTCCACTAATGGTCTGAACCTCTTCCACATAAGCCTTTCTTATCTTCTCTGTAGCAGCCTTTGAACCACCAGCCATTTTTATTCTGTTAGAGGCTCTTCTAGTACTCATTAGGGTTTGGGGATTAGAAGAGAAAGGTTGGATAGATACGAAAGAGAGAAATAAAGAAGAAGATAAATATTAAAGAGTTTCAGTTTGAAAAGGTAACAAAATATTTTTCCTAATCTTTGAAGATTTGCTGAATCAAAAAGATTCAAAATTGTTTATGCCGTTGGAAGTAAATAATATAATACTATTTTAGCTGAAAAGGGGGTTTTTGGAAATTGAGGGGCAATATTGAGCAATTATCTACAAAGATAACACCCAACATTGAAAGATCCATTTTATTCACTAAAAAGCATACAATGTTATATTCAAGGCTTTGGAAAGTATTTCAAGGCCTTGAAAAGCTATATTCTAAAAGCACATATACTCGGCTTTGAAAAGATTTTCAAGGTTTTGAAAATTAGTTCAAACCTTTGAAACACATAACACTTACCTTGTACTTACCCGATTCTCCCCCTAAACCAATGCATCTTTTTTTAGCATGCCCAATTCTAATCTCAAGGCTGAGAATCTTTCATATGAAAATGGTTTAGTGAAGATGTCTGCAAATTGCATGTTATTAGAAACAAATTCAAGAACAATATCACATTTTTTAGCATGATCTCTGATGATGTCTAACATCAATATGCTTTGTTCTTGAATGCTGAACTATATTATTTGTAATTGATATTGTACTTGTGTTGTCACACTTGATAGGTATATCTCTTGAATAATTCCAAGGTCTCTCATTTGTTGTGTTATCCATAACACTTGTGAACAGCATGCTCCAGCTGCTATGTGTTCATCCTCTACTGTTGATAGTGCAACTCAGTTTGCTTCTTTGAATGCCAGCTGATTAAAGATGATCCAAGGAATTGGCAGCACCCTGATGTACTCTTTCTATGAACTTTATATCCTGCAAAGTCAACATCTGAATAGCCACACAGAGAGAAAGTAGATTGTTTAGGATACCAAAGCCCTAAGTCTTTGGTACCATTGAGATATCTAAAAATTCTTGTAACTGCAGTCAAGTGTGATTCTTTATGATCAGCTTGAAATCTAACACACATGCAAACATTGGATATGATGTCTGGTCTTCTAGGTGTTAGGTATAGTAATGATCCAATCATAACTCTGTATTCTTTCACATTCACACTCTTAACAGATTTATCTTTGTCTAAAGACAAGGTAGAACTCATGGGGGTCTTGATTTCTTTGGACAGAGACATATTATGTTTGTTCAAAAAGTATCTTGTATGCTTGCTTTGATGTAGGAGTATGTATTTCTTAATCTGATGAATTTAAAGTCCAAGAAAGAAGTTCAATTCTCCCATCAAGCTCATTTCAAATTCCCTGCTCATAAGACTTGAGAATTCCTTGCAAAGAAGATCATTAGTAGCTCCAAACAGAATATCATCAACATAAATTGGAACTAAAAGCATGTCTTTCTCATGAGTCTTTATGAAAAGGGTCTTGTCTACTAATCCTCTTTTAAAATAATTTACAAGTAAAAACTTTGACAATCTTTCATACCAAGCCCTTGGAGCTTGTTTCAAACCATAAAGAGCCTTGTCAAGTTTCTAAACATGGTATGGAAACTTGTCATTTTCAAAACCTAGAGGTTGAGCAACATAAACTTCTTCTTGCAAATATGCATTTAAGAATGCACACTTCACATCCATTTGAAAAAGTTTCATGTTCTTGTGAGATGCAAATTAAAGTGGAATTCTATTTTTTTAAACCTAGTAACATGAGTAAAAGTTTCTTCATAGTCAATATCTTCTTCTTGATTGTAGCCTTGAGCTACCAATCTAGCTTTGTTTCTGATTACCTTTCCATTCTCATCTAACTTGTTTATGAATACCCATCTGGTGCCAATAACAAACTTATTTCTTGGTGGAGGAACTAGATTTCAAACCTTGTTCCTTTCAAACTCATTGAGTTCACGTTGCATAGCTATGATCGAGTGTGCTTCTTGTAGTGCTTCCTTCACAATTTTAGGTTCTACAAGAGAAATAAAAGCATTAAAAGCACATAGGTTCTTCAACTGTGACCTGGTTTGTGTACCAGTGGTTGGATCAGAAATAACATTATCAGCAGGATGAGATGAGAGATATTTAAATCTCTTCCTTGGTGTCCATGGTTCAGGTTCTCCAATCTGTTTTCAAGTCTTTGAGAGCTTGAAGCAGTAACTTGATCTGCTGTTTTTTTTTTTTTTTGAGATTTTGTTTCAAGGCTTTGAACCTCATTTTCAAGGCATTGGAATTGCCTTCTTTGTTCCTGTAAGATTTCCTTGGAACCTTTTGAGGATTATTCTGCAGTATCTGAATCATGCTTGTTGAGATTAAGATCTGCAAAACCATCACTCAAAGAAACATCATAGCTTTCATCAAATATGACATGAAGGCTTTCTTAAACAAGCTTGGTTCTCTTATTATAAACTCTATAGGCTTTGCTTTTCTGTGAATAACCAAGAAAAATACCTTCATCACTTCTTGCGTCAAACTTACCAAGATCTTCCTTACCAATATTATGAACACAGCAGATACAACCAAAAGTTTTGAAGTAAGAAATGTTTGGCTTTCTTCCTTTGAACATCTAATAAGGAGTCTTCTTCAGTATAGGTATGATCAAGCACCCGTTTAGAATATAGTTTGATATATTCACAGCTTCTGCCCAATAGTAATTTGGCAATTTGTTTTTCAGAAGCATTATTCTTGGCATATCTTCAAGAGTCCTGTTCTTTCTTTCAACAACTCCATTATGTTGAGGAGTTCTAGGAGCAGAAAAATTGTGAGAGATACCATGCTTAGAACAGAATACATCAAACTCAAGTTGATCAAACTCTCTACCATGATCACTTCTGATTGAAGCAATAGGTAGGTTTTTCAAGGTTTGAACTTCTCTACAAAGTTTTGAAAATTCAATGAGAGCTTTAGATTTTTCATTGAGAAACATAACCCAAGTATATCAAGAGAAATCATCATCAATAACAAGCATGTACTTCTTACCTTTTGGAGTTGGCGTTCTCATAGGACCACAGAGATACATATGTAGTAATTCAATGGGTCTAGTAGTACTTACAAAGTTCTTTGGTTTGAATGAGCTTCTAGTTTGCTTGACTTGGGCACATGCCTTGCATAATTCTTCATCTTTGAACTTGATAGAGGGTAGACCTCTTACTAATTTCTTGGAAACTAGCTTGTTCAAGGTATGCAAGCTAATGTGCCCCAACTTTCTATGCCAAAACTTTGAATCTTCTTTCAAGGCCTTCAGACACTTCAAGTTTTCTCCTAGAATTCTCCATTTGCCTTTGTCACCAAGTGTAATTGAACCTTCATATTGCTCCTTGAATTATGAGAATAAAGATCTCTTTCCACTCATATGTCTTGAGCAACCACTGTCTATAAACCATTTCTATTCTTTGGTCTTGGTGACAACCTGTAAACGCCATTCACTGCCTTACCCAGCTGTTAGACCAAGTGTAGAATTCAGATTCATATTCATGGTCCACCATGTTGGGTGGTATAACACCTTTAGTAACCCAAATCTTTCTAACTTGTCCTTTGATTTGAACTGGGAAAGTATTCCTCATTATGTGAGGATCTCTTCTTCTGAAAGGACAACTTGGATTGTATCCAATACCAGTTTTGTGAACAGACTTTAAGATACCTCCAAGAATCGATTTCAAGTTGTGTTCTGAGCCTGCAAGTTTTGTCATGGCTGATTCAGATTCTTGAAGTTTCTCATTTAGAGTAGTCTTTTGTTTATCCAATTCATCAAATTGATGCCTTAGATTAACAATACTGTAACTCAGAAAAGAATTCGCAGTGAATACTTCCTTGACTTGTGTTTTCAAGGCTTTGAAACTGGTTTTCAAGGCCTTGAAATCACTGTCGGTTTTCTTCTGCAAAATTTCAAGGTTCTGATTCAGACAAACAAGATGCAAGTTTTGTTTTGACTGATCATGAACTTTTCCTTTCAAACTCTGATCTCTTTCTGATAATCCTCTTCATTTAAAATAATGGTTCTGAGATAATCAGAGAGCGCTTGTGTTGGTTTTGAAATTAAACAATTTACCATTACCTCAATGTTCTCTTAAGAAATTTCATCATGCTTGGCCTTAAAGCATAGGTTGGCATGTGCTTCTTCAGATTCAGAGTCACTTCAGGTTTTTGAATCACTCAAGGAAGCTATCATAGCTTTCTTTCTTCTATCATGATCTTTATTTTGAAAGTTTTTGCTCTTTTTGTGTGGACAGTCTCTAATCAAGTGTCCTACACCACCACACTCAAAGCAGTTATTTACTTTAGTCTTATTACTATGTGAAGAAGATTTACCTTCGTAGTCTTTGCTACTGGAAGATCTATGTCTGTCTCTGCTGAATTCCTTGTTTCCAAAGTTCTTCTTCATTTTGAGAATTCTGGTCAAGGCTTTGGAAATCAAAGCAATAGGATCTTCATCATCTTCTTCAGTTTCAAGGCTTTGAGATGGCTCAATATCCTTTGCCTTGAGAGCTAGATTCTTGACACCTTCTGGTAGCTCCCCATCAACTTCAATCATGGATATTTCATGTGTAAGGAGTTTTCCTTGCAGGTCATCAAGTTGAAGTGATGAAAGATCTTGAGCTTCCTTAATAGCAGTAGTCGTTGGTTCCCATTTTGCTCTATGAAGATATCTCAGAATCTTTCTAATCTTTTCTTCATTGGAAATATGTTTTCCCAATGAATCAAGATTATTGACAATATCGGTGAATCTTTTGAACATGTCTCTGATTGACTCATCTCCATTCATCTTGAATATATCATATTGCCTGAGATATATGTTGATCTTGGTTTGCTTGACTTCGCTGGTTCCTTCAAAAGTCACCACAAGCTTATCCAAAATCTCCTTGGCAGTCTTGCAACCTGAAATCCTGTTGAACTCATCTGCGCTCAAAACATAATATAAGATATTCATATCTTTATAATTTTTGGCAAATTGTTCTAATTCAGAAGCAGAGAGTGAGTCTTCATATTTGGGAGTTCTAATCCCATATTCCTCTGTGCAGAAAGTGGAAGGACCATTCTGAATGATACTCCAAAGCAATATGTCTTGATAAATGATGAATATTTTCATCAAGGCTTTCCAGTGGGCCAAATTATCTCCACAGAAGAGAGGAGGTATGTTAGCAGCTCTTCCCTGAGAAAAACCACCATAACCTACAGTAATCATAATCACAAGATGGTTAAATCTATGCAGTAATAGAAGCTCTGATACCAATTTAAGGGATGTACAGTAGGCAGAAATACAGGATCAATACTCTAGAAGGGGGGATTGAATAGAGTATGCTAACTTTTTGCTAAACTTGCAAGAAGAGTAGTTTCAAAAATATTTGTAATGAGTGAAGAGTATTTTCAAGGCCTTGAAATGAGTTTCAAACCCTTGGAATGAAAATAGTTGAAGTATAAAAAGATAAGTCTATTTAAAGGCCTCTAAATGAGTTTCAAACCCTTGAAATGAAAATGTTTTGTTTGCTGCAAAAGAACTAAGTATGGAAATTGAAAGTAAATGCAAGAGAAACAAGATATATATAGTTCTGTCCACTTGGACCTACGTCTCTACCTCAGGGATCTTCTCCCTGCAGGATTTTCAAATCAATTCTTATTAGTCAAAAGCTAAGCCCCAGATTTCAAGCACAAAGAGATGTCTTACTCTGTTACAGCTTGTGGTTCTCACTAACCTAATTAACTAAGAATTATCTATTTTTCACTTTGAATAATACTCGAGAATAAGAACTAGAATTATTATCAGAATGATATACAATTAAATGTTATAATAGAAGAACACTAGAACTATGTCTTCAGTGATTATGCAGTGTTCTTCAGATGCTTGTTTGAGAGAAATGGATCTGCTTCTTTTTTGCTTGTCAATCACTGAATGTGTTTGAGTGTCTCTGTGAATTGCTCTGTTTTGTGTCTATGAATTCCGTCAGCAATTCTCCTTTTAAACACCCAGTTTGAATTGAAGATCTCCAGAATCTTCTCAACAAACTTTCCTGAAAACTAGCCTCAAATCTTGACTCTTCTAACAGCTTCCTACAACGTGTAGTTGCTTAGTATCTTCAAGGATACTTATTTGAACTTGTTATAAATATATTGGGAAGCTTTTAAACAAAGCAGATTTATCACAGAATCAAGTCGTCAAGCAGTTTCCTTTTCTGCAAAACATAAGTTAGGAAACAGGTTCCTATAAAATAGGAAACACAATTTCCCTGCAAAAATTTGTTCAAACAGATGGATTAGATACAGTTTAGAGTGTCAAAATACTTTGTCTTTTATCATCAAATAATAAGTGATCAAGCACAGGGGTTTAGGAATTGAATCAAGATCAGAAACTCCCCCTAAGTTCGTTCATATAAAGCATAGCCAGTTTCAAATCTTTGAAAGATGTTTCAAGGCCTTCTAATAGACTAGATATTTCAAGCCTTTGAATCTGATTTGAACTTACAAGGATTATCTATAGGATATATAAATAAAGATTTATTTTCCCAATTGAACCAAGAGTTGCATGGGATGCAATTGGAATTGTTCCTACCTAAATAACTAACTTTTGGGTGACTTGCCAAAGCAAGCTCAAAAGGAAGTGAAATATGGATCTTGGCCCACTAGAAAATATAATGATATTTTTTGAATTAATATCTTGAGAGTTATTAATCCGTAGAAAAATAGTCGGAGCTGTATTTAATAATCTAGCCATTATTAAATATAGTTAATCGTTCACAAATACTAAAACTTGCGTATTTCCTTTTGTATAATTCCAATGGCAAACAACTCATCGAGTTCAACGCACTCTCTACGCTCTATCCTTGAAAAGGACAAGCTTTCTGGAACCAAATTTATAGACTGGTACAGAAACTTGAGAATCGTTCTCAAGCAAGAAAAGAAACTGTACGCTCTAGAGGAGCAAGTTCTTGAAGGTCCGGAAAAAAATACTCCTGCTGCACTAAAGGCGTATCAAAAGCGTGTTGATGAAGATAACGATGCGGCCTGCCTAATGCTTTGCATCATGTCCTTTGAGATTCAGAAGAAACATGAGAACATGAATGCAGTCGATATGATCGCACACTTGAAGCAGCTCTTTCAAGAGCAGGCTAGGGTTGAGAGGTATGAAGTTTCCAAGGCATTGTTCAAATGTCATCTGTCAGAGGGAAACCCTGTGCGGCCGCACGTGTTGCGAATGATCGGGTATCTTGAGAGTCTCGGCCGCCTAGGGTTTCTGGTGGATCAAGAGTTGGCCACCGATCTCATCTTGCAATCGTTTCCTGAGAGTTATGGACAGTTCATCATGAACTATATTATAAATGAGATTGTGAAACCTCTGCCAGATTTACTCAACATGTTGAGGACAGCTAAACAAAGCATCAACAAGGGTAAGGGCAAACCCATAATGATGGTGCAGAAAGGATAGGGCAAAATGTTTGTCTCTACCTCCAAGTGAAAAGGCAAAGCAATTACCAAACCCAAAGAACCTGCCCTTAAGCCCTTTGGTGGCATTTCTAAAGGTGTGACTAAAGGTGAATGTCACTACTGCAGTCAGCCTGGACACTGGAGGAGAAACTGCCCAAAATATATGGAGGATAAGAGGCTTGGAATAGTGATTCCACCACCACCAGGTATTTTCTTGTTATATATGTTAAATTAACTGTCTCTTCATAATGGGTATTGGATACTGTATGTGGATCTCAAATTTGACGAAATGTGCAGGATCTAAAGAGAAGTAGAAGATTGGCTAAAGGGGAGATAGACCTGCGCGTTGGGAATGGAGCAAGAGTTGCTGCATTGGCCTTGGGCGTGTACGAGTTGTCTCTGCCTTCAGGATTAGTTTTAGAATTAAATAATTGCTATTTTGTGCATGCTATGAGCACAAAAATTATTTATATTTCTTGTTTGGACAAGGATGGTTTTACTATTTCAATAAAGAATAATTGTTGTTCCATATATTTTGATAGTATTCACTATTGTAATGGGAAATTATTTAATGGATAATATATCCTTGATCTAAGAAATCATGTCTAAAACATTAATACCAAGAGGATTAAAATGAATAATTTAAATCCTGCTTATCAATGACACTATCGTTTAGGCCATATAAACGAGAAACGTGTATCTAGACTCTATAAGGATGGATTCCTAAACTCATTTGATTTTGAATCATATGAGACATGTGAGGCTTGTTTATTGGGAAAAATGACAAAGTCCCCTTTCAATAAGAAAGGTGAGAGGACAAGTGAGCAATTGGCACTCGTGCATGCTGATGTATGTGGGCCATTTGCCACGCCTGCCAGGGGTTGTTAAGTCTACTTCATCACGTTTAATGATGATTTCAGTAGATATGGATTTGTATGCCTCATGAAGGCCAAATCGGAGTCCTTTGAAAAGTTCAAAGAATTCAAGAATGAAGCAGAGAAGCATCTTGGCAAAAAAATCAAGGCTCTACTATCCGATCGTGGAGTAGAATACTTGAGCCAAGAGTTTGAAAAATATCTTAGAGAGTGAGGGATATTGTCCCGACTCACTCCACCCGAAACGCCACAGTGGAATGGTGTTTCCGAGAGGAGGAATCGAACCCTATTGGATATGGTTCGATCTATGATGTGTCAAACTGATCTTCCATTGTCATTTTGGGGATACGCTATATTGTGTGCAGCTTTCACCATTAACCGTGTTCCATATAAATCATTCATGAAGACACCACATGAGATGTGGAGTGGGAGTCGTCCCACGGTGTCGTTCATGAAGATTTGGGGTTGCGACGTCTATGTAAAGCGTTTACAATTAGACAAGCTAGCGCCTTAGTTGGACAATCGCAAGTTTGTGGGGTACCATAAGGAAACTAAGGGATATTATTTCTCCAATCCAAATGAGAACAAAGTGTTTTTTTCTCGGTCCGGCGTGTTTCTAGAAAGAGAGTTTATCTCTAAAGAAGCAAGTGGGAGGAATGTAGAACTTGAAGAATTTCAAGAACCACAAAGAATTGATCCAACTATGGAACATGAACAGGAACCACAAGAGGTTGTGGAGCAGCCTTTTCAAGTAACATAAGAACTTCGTAGGTCGAGTAGAGTATGCCAGGAGTCAGAGAGGTATGGACTTCTCGTGAATGAATCTGGTGACACGTTGCTCATAGATGATGAGCCTACTACCTATGGAAGAGGCCATAAAAGGCCCGGACTCTCAGAAGTGGCTTGAGGCCATGAGATCCGAGATGGAATCCATGTATACCAACAAAGTATGGACATTGGTGGAACCACTCGAAGGGGCTCGGCCCATAGGGTGCAAGTGGGTCTTCAAGAGGAATATCGACATGGATGGTAATGTGAATACCTATAAGGTCCGATTGGTGGCTAACGGATTCAAACAGATTCATGGTATAGAATATGATGAAACCTTTCCACCAGTCGCAATGACCAAATCCATTCGAATCTTACTTGCTATTGCAGGTTACTACGACTATGAAATTGGTAGATGGATGTCAAAACAGCATTCCTATATGGGAATCTCCTCGAGGACGTGCACATGACACAACCTGAAGGTTTTGAGGATCCAAAGCAAGCCAACAAAGTCTGTAAACTGCAACGATCCATTTATGGATTGAAGAAAGCTTCTAGACGACGTTTTGATGAAGTAGTCAAAGAGTTTGACTTCATTATAAACGAAGATGAATCTTCTGTCTACAAGAAGGTTAGTGGGAGCTCTATTGATTTTCTTTTCTTGTATGTGGATGACATACTACTCAATGGAAACAACATTCCTATGTTGCAATCTATTAAATATTAGCTAGGAAAGTGTTTCTAAATGAAAGACTTAGGTGAAGCCGCTTATATACTGGGTATCAAGATCTATAGAGATAGATCTAGGAAGCTGCTCGACCTAAGTCAAAGTACATATATAGACAAGGTGTTGAAGCGTTTCAACATGCAAGATTCCAAGAAGGGATTCTTGCCCATGTCACATGGAATCACCCTTACGAAGGCTGATTGTCCTTCCAATGAGATTATGAAAACACATAAGTAGGGTTCCTTATGCCTTGGCCATAGGATCCTTCATGTACCCCATGTTATGTACTAGACCAGATGTGTCATACGCGTTGAGTATGACAAGAGGATACCAGTCCAATCCAAGTGAGAGTCACTGGATTGCAGTCAAGAACATCCTAAAGTACTTAAGAAGAATTAAGGATGCGTTCTTGATATTAGGAGCTGAGGAAGAGTTACGTGTAAGGGGTTACATGGATTCAAGCTTCCAAACCGACATAGATGATTTCAGATCACAGTCAGGATTTGTGTTTTGCCTATATGGAGCATCGGTAAGCTGGAAGAGTTCCAAGCAATAGACGGTGGTTGGTTGTACAACTAAGGTTGAGTACATTGCTGCGAGTGTTGCAACAAAGGAGGTTGTTTTGATTAGGAAGTTCATTACTGAGCTTGGTGTGGTTCCTAGCATTGTGGATCCAATAGAGTTGTATTATGACAACACTGGAGTGATCGCACAATCAAAGGAACCCAGGTCAAACCAGAAATCCAAACAAGTACTCAGGAAGTTCCATCTTATTCGAGATATTATCGATAGAGGAGGTGTTCGGATATTCAAGATTCCTACAGATGAGAATCTTTCAGATCCACTTACAAAGTCGCTTGTTTAGCTGAAGCATGAAGGGTACACTAGGAGAATTGGCATACGAGATGCATCAGATTACCTCTAGTGAAAGCGGTTGACTGTTGTAATAGATTCCCTAGAGGCAATCTACTTTAGTATGAACAATAATTGGCCAGAATATTCATTGTATTATTTATGGAGATATTTAATATAATGAATTCCTTATATTTACAATTGTGTTGTTTATCTTAACTATCCCTAGTCCATTATACTGATTAACAGGAAAATCATCAATAGGCTAGTATGAGGTTGGATTGATATAGAGATATCACGATCCAACACATGGGTATGCATTAGGGGTAATGGCATGCTGCATTGACCCATCTCCAAGAAGACTACATACAAGTTATGTAAAGTCACAAGTGCCTCTCCCGGTGACAAGGGTATTGTCATCCTTTGACTTGAAGTCACTAGATCATCTAGTTGTGGAATATTGTGTTTTGGTAGCATTAAACGTTACACCGTGACATTTTGGTAGCGTCAAACGTTACACCATGACTGGGTATCCATAAAGGCGCGTATCAAAAAAAACATGAAGCAAGCTTAGAGATCGTAGTGATGTAGGTAGAATGTGTCCCTCCCACATAACGGGAGAAAATATCCGTGGCCACTCGAGAGGGATAGTGCTTATGGAATGTCTGACCATACTCAAATAAATCAATATGGAATATTGATGTTATCTACACAAATAAGGCTGTTTCTCAGAATCGAGAAACTATGGATTGGATTTAGGAGTGTGACTTGTATTTCTCGTGTCCAATCCGGAAACGGAGACAAAGGGATGAGACAATATTTGCACAAAGTTTGTCGAATGACTATTTCTATTAGTTGGGTGGAATGGATGTGTTGCTAGACACTACTCCATGTTAGTAAATAGTTACTACCAACTAAGTCGAAACGTATGGGGTCACACGCCACATGGATTGAACTAGACTTGGGAATTAATTAATATGATTAATTAATTAGAAGGATCAAAGTGCAACAACTTAGTATGACTAATATGCAAGAGGGACTAATCCGAACTTGAGTAGGATTGGTAGAGGGCCTTTATGTAGTAAACAAGGAGTTGTTGGACTATATTAAGGATGCTCCTAGCTTCCTTCTTACAACTAATGCTCATAACATTACTTGAGTAGGAGAGAAATCAAGATAGAGAGCAAACCAAAGAGGCCGAACGCCCCCTTGGTCCACCATCTACCCGCCGGCCACAAAGAGGAGGTCGAACCTCCTCTTGTTTCCCCATTGCGTGATTTCTTCTTCCTCTTACATCGTTCCTAGCTAGCACAAGGAAGAAGAGGATCTAGATCTCAATCCTGGGCATGGATCAACCGTAGAGAAAGAACATTTTTTGTGTTTGAAGTCATCACATGAGAACCACAAGGTACCTGTTATGAATCATTTACTATCGTTATGAATTATCTTCCTGTGATCCTTGGAGGGTCTTGTGCGGATCTTTTATTGTTTAATTCCGCTGCGTAATCCGTTGCAAAACCCTACAACCACCTACATAGATCAATTATTTTAGCTTAAAAAGCATACCCTCTTGTATATTCATCTATTTTTTCTGTTGGTCTTGGAGGGCCTTAAATTGGAGGTGGACATATGTGGAAAAAAAATTATTGCTAAAGATAAAAAAAAGATGGAAAATTGTACCACCTCCCAAAAACTCCACAAAAGGATCATACAAACCCACAACCGTATCCCCTTCTAAAAACTCGTTTTTGTTCAAAGCTTTGGAGGTCCATCCTAGATGAGTGCTTTTGAATAAGTATGAGAATGGCTAGTTTCATGTGATCCTTATTTTTGAAGGCATACTTTCTCGCACAATTGGACTTAATTAACAATGAAACACCCCCTTATTCTAAAACAAGGGAGCATGCCTCCGCCCGAGGTGATAGCCTTATTGGGAACATATAAGTATCGTCGGTTCATAGCTAGTACAACCATGGATAACTCAAAACACAATTTATTACAATTTCAATACAAACAGTGATAGCATTTGAAAATCTAGGAATACAACATTTTGTGATATGTAACGAAATACTAGGTGATTGATGTTCTAAGCATCAAGCTTCCCTATCTAGCAGTGTCTTGAGCGTTCCCCCACATCGATAGCCAACCTGCGGTTTTAAATGGCAAAAGCCGACGCAATTTTACAGAAAATGATCAGCAAACGGCTGAGTAAGCTAACACACATACCACGTAAACATATTATGAGGCATATGACAGGAATAACAAGTTTGATAATAAGACATCAGATGTTTGAGGGGATAACGTTCACGTTGATTTGATGTTTAATACTTCGTGATGATTTCAATCTCGTATTCCGACCCAAAGACGTGGACCATCTAGGGCAAATCACTGATAATAGCATTTCGCAATATCACTTTAAATCTCAAGATAATAAGTTTCACTTTTCTCAATGATAAGATAATCGAGTCCAGGAGTTCATTTTACCAACTAGTTGATACGGGGAGTGACCATATCCGATCCACAACCGCTTTCTCATAATGTGAAAAAGCACTACCACAACCATAACTCAATCACAGGAGGTTCGCATCATAGCGCCTCATAACCATAACATAATCAAAAGGAGGTTCGCATCATAGCGCCTCATAATATCATAACAGTAACCAATCACAATATGTCAGAAATATATCGTATCGGGGATATGGCACAAACCCACGTACAACGTTTTCCACTTTACATACTTACGACTTTTCTTTGATGTAGAATCGAGTAAGGATCTCCAAACTAAAGTCGATGTGGCACACTCATAATAATCGATGTATGATTGTAGGATATATTATTTGACGAATAAGTGACGGTGTGCTACTTCAACTTTACATTATTACGACATTTCTTTTAAGATGTTTCAAGATGTAAATCGGGAGCTCTAAGTAAAGCCGGTGTGGCAAACTTTCATTTTAAGGACAAAATAATTATTAATCAGATATGATAGTGCACATGACCAAGAATGAAACATTATAAAATTTTCAACTCTTTATTTGATATTCTTAACCAATTGTCATTATAATTTCAAAGGAACATTTTTAAATTAATAATTCTTCCCTGCTTAGGGGGGTATACTCCCATAAAACTGCCCCACTAAAGGGGATATATCAATAATTCTGACCCATTTAGGGGGTATACTCCCATAATACTGCCCCACTTAGGGGCGATATACCAATAATTCTGCCCCACATAGGGGGGTATACTCCCATAATACTGCCCCACTTAGGGGGGATATACTCAAGTATATAATTTCTTTCATTTTCTCTCGAAACTCCACGTTTGATAATTAGTGGTAGCGGGAACGAACCAATTAATCACAATACACTTTTGAAGGAAATCGTTTGCTCACGTAGTCGAAATCTTAAGTCAATCACGTATGTCACAAATTGCATTTTGAGACGTAAAATCATATAAATATTTGGACACGAAAGGAGGACAGCACATTTGATAATTGTGGCCCTTGAAATAGGTAACAGGGACCTAATATGGTGGTCGTGTTTGAACGACATTTTTTTATTTCGAAATAAAATTTAGATGTTCTTCTTTCGGATTCGTTATTTTGGATTTGGACTATCATTTTCACGCAATACTTTCAAAGTAGATTTTTTGAAAAGAAAACAAGTAAACAACCCAAATAAAAAGATATACAGTAGCATTTCACAAATAACACACGCGATACAAGAAAGAAAGAAAGGAACACGAGGCTAGGCATATTAACGTACAGTAATCCAAATGCATGTCTTAGATGTCATTCTCGCCTACAAAATCGTCACCAATATCAAATTTTGCAAGCAACGGTTAAGAAATCGAACGGGTTCAAACACGCATCGGGTCGCCAGAGATGGAGCTTCGCCGGGGCTTCTCCAACTGTTCTGGGCCTCGGTTGAGGCCTCCTCTAGCTTGATCGGACCTCCAGGAGTCGCCTGGGACACAAAAGGATGGGCGGGTGTCGTCGGTTAAGCTCCGAAAAATTTCTCGCCGGAAACCATGGAGGTCGCCGATGTTTCTTGGCGGCTACTGCTTCCGACACTTCTTCTCTTGATGTGGCTTCCTCAGGTGGCTATATCGAGCAAGAAAGATAGGGGGAGAGAAGGAGAGGGAAGGGCACGAGAGAAAGATGGATGGCAGTGGTGGTGGCGGTGATTTTCCGACGGTGGAAGCGGCCATTGTTGCCGCTGCTGCTAGTCAGAACAGAGATAAGAGAGAGGGACAGAGAGGTATTGAGAGATAGAGAGATGGTGAGTGAGAGAAGAGAGTTGGCGGCGTTGGGGATGGTGTTGGTCTCGGGGGTAGTGGTGCCGAAGAAGATAAGGAGAGGGAGAAGATATAGGGAGAGGGAGAGAGACGTACGGGGGGGAGAGAGAAACGTTGGGAACAAAAATGTGTTTCCCTAAGCAAACTTCTAGGTTTAAGAAAATTCATCCCCCCTAGTTCACGAAATGTCATAAAAAAACCCCAGCCATACTATTTAATATCTTCTAATTACAACTACCTCACCAACTAGCTATATATTTTGAAAATTAACATTTAAACTTCAAAAAAAACGTCAAATATATTTAGAAAAATACGGGATGTTACATCATTCCCCCCTTAAAGAGAGCTTCGTCCTCGAAGCTAGGGTCGATAAGTCTCGGAAATGTTCTAAAGTCCATGAGTATCACAACTCGTATCAACAGGAAAAACTAAATAGCAATGATCACAACAATACAGATAATCACATAACAGCAAATAGCAACTTCAGCAAACCTAGCATACAAGGACTTAAGCTATCCCGCAAACCCCGGCTTGTTCAACTTAAGCTATCGCCTCTAATACCAACTGAAACACCCCCCTTATTCTAAAAACAAAGGAGAATGCCTCCGCCACAGGTGATGAGCCTCATTGGAAACAAATAAGGGTCTTCAGTTCATAGCTATTACAACCATGGATAACTCAAAGCACAATTTATTACAATTTCATTACAAATAGTGGTAGCATTCGAAAAGCTAGGAATACAATATTTTATGATATGTAATGAAATACTATGTGATTGATGTTCTAAGAATCAAGCTTCCCTATCCAGCAGTGTCGTGAGCGTTCCCCCACCTCGATAGCCAACCTGCGGTTTTAAAATGGCAAAAGCCGACGCAGTTTTACAGAAAATGATCAGCAAACGGCTGAGTAAGCTAACAACCATAGCACATAAACATATTATGAGGCATATGACAGGAATAACAAGTTTGCTAATAAGACATCAGATATTTGAGGGGATAACGTTCACGTTGATTTGATGTGTCATACTTCGTGATGATTTCAATCTCGTATTCCGACCCAAAGACGTGGACCATCTTTGGCAAATCACTGATAATAGCGTTTCGCAATATCACTTAAATTTCAAGATAATAACTTCAACTTTTCTCAATGATAAGATAATCGATTCGAGGAGTTCATTTTAGAAACTAGTTGATACAGGGAGTGACCATATCCGATCCACAACCGCTTTCTCATCATGTGCAAAAGCACTACCACAACCATAACACAATCACAGGAGGTTCGCATAATAGCGCCTCATAACCATAACATAATCAAAAGGAGGTTCGCGTCATAGCGCCTCAAAATCTCATAACAGTAACCAATCACAATATGTCAAAAATGTATCGTATCAGGGATATGGCACAAACCCACGCACAACGGTTTCCACTTTACATACTTACGAATTTTCTTTCAAGATATAGAATCGAGTAAGGAGCTCCAAACTAAAGTCGATGTGGCACATTCATAATAATCGATGTATGAATGTAGGATATATTATTTGACAAATAAGTGACGGTGTGGTAATTCAACTTTACATTATTACGACTTTTCTTTTAAGATGTTTAAAGATGTAAATCGGGAGCTCTAAGTAAAGCCGGTGTGGCAAACTTTCATTTTAAGGACAAAATAATAATTAATCAGATATGATAGTGCACATGACCAAGAATGAGACAGTATAAATTTTTAACTCTTTATTTGACATTCTTAACCAATTACCATTATAATTTTAAAGGAACATTTTTAAATCAATAATTCTGCCCCGCTTAGGGGCGTATACTCCCATAAAACTGCCCCATTAAGGGGGATATATCAATAATTCTGCCCACTTAGGGGGTATACTCCCATAATACTGCCCCACTTAGGGGGGATATATCAATAATTATGCCCCCCAATTAGGGGGGTGTACTCCCATAATACTGCCTTACTTAGGGGGGATATACTCAACTATATAATATCTTTTATTTTCTCTTGAAACTCCACGGTTGATAATTAGTGGTAGCGAGAACGAACTAATTAATCACAATACACTTCTGAAGGAAATTGTTTGGTCACGTAGTCGAAATCTTATGTCAATCACGTATGTCACAAATCACATTTTGAGACGTAAAATCATATAAATATTTTGAAACGAAAGGAGGACA
Organism: Linanthus parryae; assembly: GCA_023055425.1. Classification (NCBI taxonomy): domain Eukaryota; kingdom Viridiplantae; phylum Streptophyta; class Magnoliopsida; order Ericales; family Polemoniaceae; genus Linanthus; species Linanthus parryae. The sequence goes on from JALGPY010000001.1 coordinate 95,350,176, forward strand.
TCACATTTGATAATTGTGGCCCTTGAAATAGGTAACAGGGGCCTAATATGGTGGTCATGTTTAAACGACATTTTCTTTTTTGGAAATAAAATTTATATATTCTTCTTTCGGATTCGTTATTTTGGATTGGGACTATCATTGAAAGCTCAGGTTGTTCAAAACTTGAAATAGCTTGACTATTTCAAGGCCTTGAAACAGATTTCAAAGCCTTGAATCAGCTTCAGAGGCTTGAAAATAGTTTGGCTATTTTCAAGGCCTTGAAACTGGATTCAAAGCCTTGAAACTGCTTAACCTGAATGCATATTCTCAGGGGGAGTTGTTCTGCTAACTCTCTTATTTGATTCGTTCTCTCTCTTGCATATGTTTGATTATCTGTTAGTGGATGATGAAAGACGAATTATTGAAGATTTTTTTTATTACAAAATATCATCTGTTTGACCATGATAATGCAGAAAATTTTGTTTCTAAGTTTTGCAGGATTATTTCCTAAACTGAATTGCTGCAGATTTGGAAACACTTGAACACTTTGATCCTGTGATCAATCAGACGTGTATGACAGCTTCTCATAGTGGTTAAATGAAAGATTACAGCAAAATCTCTGAAGATTGTGATCATTCAACTGTTGGAGAAGAATTCAAAGTAGTCAAACTCTGTTGCCTACAAAATTGGAAGGTTGTTGCTGAAAATATGGGGAGATTTGCATAGTTGTTTGAAGTATTTATAGAGCTCAAATTCGAAGAAACAAGATATAACACTCAAAGGGCAAATACAGAGAAAGTATTCTGGATTGACAAGCATCAAAGAAGTTCTTCATCTCATCCAATCCATTCACAGAAGTTCACTGCATTTCACTAAACTGAATTGCTAAGTTTTGCAGGATTATTTCCTAAACTGAATTGCTGCAGATTTGGAAACACTTGAACACTTTGATCCTGTGATCAATCAGACGTGTATGACAGCTTCTCATAGTGGTTAAATGAAAGATTACAGCAAAATCTCTGAAGATTGTGATCATTCAACTGTTGGAGAAGAATTCAAAGTAGTCAAACTCTGTTGCCTACAAAATTGGAAGGTTGTTGCTGAAAATATGGGGAGATTTGCATAGTTGTTTGAAGTATTTATAGAGCTCAAATTCGAAGAAACAAGATATAACACTCAAAGGGCAAATACAGAGAAAGTATTCTGGATTGACAAGCATCAAAGAAGTTCTTCATCTCATCCAATCCATTCACAGAAGTTCACTGCATTTCACTGCAATTTTCTACTCTTAAGTGATCTTCTGTATAGAGCTATATCGGTAGATCATTTCTGTATTATTTCTTCTTTCATTCTCAAGGATTGTTCAAGGTGAACAATAGAGAATTCTTAGTTAATCAGTTAGCAAGAGCAGGTACTAGACAGGTTAGGGAAAACCACAAGATGTAACAGAGTAAGAGAACTCTATGTACTTGAGTTCTAGGGCTTAGCTTTTGATTAATAAGAATTGAGTTGAAATTCTCCAGGGATCTATTCCCTGAGGTAGAGACGTAGGTCCAAGTGGACTGAACTCTATAAATCACTTGTCTTGTGCATTTTCAGTTCATTTACTTTCAGAGCTTTTGCAACATACAAAAACTTTTTATTTTTCAAGGGTTTGAACTTGTTTTCAAGGCCTTGAAAAAGGCATACTTGCTCTCTTCTTTCTGCATCTACTTCAAAGGCTTGAACTTGTGTTCAAGGCCTTGAAATTCATTGTTTGCATAAGTTTCTCATCTTTCTATCAAGGTTTGTAAAAAAGTTGGCATACTCTATTCAACCCCCCCCCCTTCTAGAGTATCTTAGCTTCTTATACAACTGCATACTCACACTTTCAATTGGTATCAGAGCTTGTATCACTGTATAAGATTTAACCATCTTGTGATCATGAGTACTGCAGGTGATGGTGGTTTCTCACAAGGATGAGCTGCTAACAGACCTCCTCTATTCTGTGGAGAAAATTTTACTCACTGGAAAGCTCTCATGAAAATGTTTATCATTAATTAAGACCAAGAGATTTGGACCATTATAAAAAATGGACCTTATAATTTCTACACATATAAAGATGGGATCACAACTCCCAAATGGATGACTCACTCTCCTCTTCTGAATTAGAGCAATTTTCTAAAAACTACAAGGCTATTAAAATTTTGTATTGTGCTTTGAGTACAGAAATCTGGGATAAACTTGTGGTTACCTTTGAAGGAACCAGTCAAGTCAAGCAGACCAAGATCACCATTTATCTCAGACAATATGAGTGTTCAAGATGAATGAAGATGAGTTCATCAGAGATATGCTCAAGAGATTCACTGATATTGTCAACAACCTTGACTCACTGGGAAAAACACTTTTCCAATGAAGAAAAGGTGAGGAAGATTCTTAGAAGTCTTCCAAAGGCAAATTTGGAACCAAAAACCACAGCTATTGAAGAAGCTCAAAATCTCTAAACTTTATAACTTGATGACCTACAAGGGAAACTCCTGACACATGCGATATCTATGAATGAAGTTGATGGAGAACTCTCAGAAGGTGTCAAAAATCTAGCCCTCAAAGCCAAAGAGAATGATAGAATTAAAAGCCTTGAAACTGAGGATGGTGATGATGAAGATCCAGTTGCCTTAATTTCCAAATCCTTGACAAGGATCCTTAAAATGAAGAGAAACTTTGGAAACAAAGATTTCAACAGAGAAAGGCAAAGATCATCCAGCAGCAAGGATTACAAAAGTTAAGTCCTCGTCAGAGAGCAAATCGAAAGTTATGAAATGCTTTGAGTGTGGTGATGCAGGAAACTTTATAAGAGATTGTCCACACAAAAAGAGCAAGAACTTTCAGAAGAAAGGTCAAGACAGAAGAAAGAAATCCATGATAGCTTCATGGAGTGATTCAGATAGCTGTAGTGAATCTGAATCTGAAGAAGAACATGCCAATCTATGCTTCATGGCCAAGCATGATGAAAGTTCTGAAAAGAACATTGAGGTAATGGTAAATTGTTTAATTTCAAAGCCAAAAGAAGTTCTTTCAGAATATCTCAGAACAATGATTTTAAATGAGGAATATTATCTGAAAGAGATCAGGCTTTTGAAAGAAAAAGTTCATGAGCAAGCAAAAGAAAATCTACAACTTGTTTTCCTAAATCAGAATCTTGAAATCTCTCAGAAGAAACCTGACAGTGATTTCAAGGCCTTGAAAATCAGTTTCAAAGCCTTGAAAACACAATTCAAGGATGTAGTCACTGAAAACTCCTCTGTGAGTGACAGCCTTGTTAATCTAAGACATCAGGTTGATGATTTAGAGAAACAAAAGATTACTCTTGCTGCGAAACTTCAAGAATCTGAATTAGTCAAAATCAAGCTTGCTAGATCAGAACATAAGTTGAACTTGATTCTTGGAAGAAGTTCACAGTCTGTTCACAAAGCTGGTATTGGATTCAATCCAAAATTTCCAAGAAGAAACAATACCAGATTTGTGAAAGCTGGAAACAAAACCTCTCCGGCTTGTCATTAGTGCTGTAAAATTGGTCATGTTAAATTGACTTGTCCTTTTAGAATAAGAGACCCTCACATAATGAGTAACACTTTTCCTTTTCAACTTAAAGGACAGGTTAAGCAGATTTGGGTTCTTAAAGGGGTTCGACCACCTAACATCGTTGATCCTGAATATGAATCCAAATTCCACACTTGGTCTAACACCAGGGTAAGGCAATGATTGGTGCTTGCAGGTTGTCACCAAAGAACAGAAGTGGTTCATGGACAGTGGTTGCTCAAGAAACATGAGTGGAAAGAGATATCTATTCTTAGAATTAAAGGAGCAATCAGAAGGTTTAATAACACTTGGTGACAAAGGAAAATTAAATATTCTTGGTATTGGAAAAGTTGGTACAGATTCTGAAAACTCTATTTCTGATGTTTAACTGGTTGAAGGTTTGAAGTTTAATTTACTTAGTGTATCTCGTCTTTGTGATAATGGTAACAAAGTTATCTTTGATAAAGATAAGTGTGTTGTGCGAAATGAGAAATCAGGAGATTGCAATCTCACAGCCTCTAGATCAAACAATGTTTATACTTTTCAGACTAACAAAGTTGCAGGTGAAAGTTCAAAGTGTCTCAAGGCCTTGAAAGAGGATTCAACGCTTTGGCATAGGAAACTTGGTCATATGATTTTGCATACTTTGTATTCCAAAGACTTGGTAAGAGGATTTCCATACACGAAGTTTAAAGTAGATGAGTTGTGCAAAGCCTGTGCACAAGGAAAGCAGACCAGAAGCTCCTTCAACCCAAATAAGTTTGTAAGTACAACTAGACCAATTGAATTACTTCATATGGATCTCTGTGGTCCTATGAGGACTCCTACTCCAAAAGGTAAAAGGTATATGCTAGTTGTTGTAGATGATTTTTCTAGATACACTCGGGTTATGTGTCTCAAAGAAAAATCTGAAGCACTCTATGAACTTTCAAAGCTTTGCAGAGAACTTGAAAACTTGAAAACCCTACCTGTAGCTTCAATCAGAAGTGATCATGGTAGAGAATTTGATCAATTAGAGTTTGATTTATTCTGCGATAAGCATGGTATTTCTCACAAATTTTCTGCTCCAAGAACTCCTCAACAGAATGGTGTTGTTGAAAGAAAGAACAGGACTCTTGAAGATATGTCAAGGACAATGCTTCTTAAGAACAAGTTGCCAAAACATTACTGGACAGAAGCTGTGAATACAGCAAATTATATTTTGAACGGGTGCTTGATCATACCTATTCTAAAGAAGAACCCCTATGAACTATTCAAAGGGAGGAAGCCAAACATCTCTTACTTCAGACCCTTTGGATGTACTTGTTATATCCATAACAATGGAAACTACAATCTTGGTAAGTTTAATGCAAGAAGTAATGAAGGTATATTTATTGGTTACTCTCTAAATAGAAAATCTTATAGAGTTTACAATAAAAGAACCAAACTGGTTGAAGAGAGCACTCATGTTATTTTTGATGAAAGCTATGATGGTTTTTTGAGTGAAAGTTTTGCAGATTTGAATTTGAACAAGCATGAATCAGAGGAAGAGACTGAGAATCCACTTGGATTCAAGAAAGGCTCAGAGGAAAAATAGAAGACATTTTCAAGACCTTGAAAATAGTTCTCAAGGCGTTGAAAATACAGCTCAAAGCCTTGAAAAAGATGATCAGTAGAATTCAAGTGACAAAGCCACTACTTCAAGACCAGAAAAGATCTATGGAGAACCTGAACCATGGTCTCCAAGAAAGAGATTCAAATATCTCTCATCCCATCCAGCTGATAATATCATATCAGATCCAACCACTGGTACACAAACTAGATCACAGTTGAAGAACTTATGTGCTTTTAATGCCTTTATTTCTCTTGTAGAAGCAAAAATTGTGAAGGAAGCTTTACAAGAAGCAGACTGGATCATTGCTACGCAAAGTGAACTCAATGAGTTTGAGAGTAATAAGGTTTGGAACCTGGTTCCTGCACCAACAAACCAGTCTGTCATTGGTACCAGATGGGTATTCAGAAAACAAGTTGGATGAAAGTAGCAATGTAATCAGAAACAAAGCAAGGTTAGTTGCTCAAGGTTACAATCAAGAAGAAGGTATTGACTATGAGGAAACTTTTGCTCCAGTTCCCAGGTTAGAACAAATTAGAATTTTGCTTGCATTTACATCCTACAAGAACATGAAACTATTTCAAATGGATGTGAAGTGTGCTTTCTTGAATGGCTACCTACAAGAAGAAGTTTATGTTGCACAACCACCTGGTTTTGAAAATGACAATTTTCCAGATCATGTTTACAAACTTGACAAAGCTCTTTATGATTTGAAACAAGCTCCAAGGGCTTGGTATGAAAGACTGTCAAAGTTTTTACTTGAAAATGATTTCAAAAGAAGTTTAGTAGACAAGTCTCTTTTCATTAAGACTCATGAGAAAGATTTACTTGTAGTCCAGATATATGTTGATGATATACTGTTTGGAGCTACTAATGATCAATTATGCAGAGAATTCTCAAGTCTTATGAGCAGGGAATTTGAGATGAGCATGATGGGAGAATTAAACTTCTTCATAGGACTTCAAATACATCAATTGAAGAAGGGCATCTTTCTGAATCAAAGAAAGTACACAAGAGACTTGCTAAATAAGTATAGCATGGCTCAATGCAAGGAAGCCAAGACTCCAATGACCTCTACACTATCCTTAGACAAGGATGAATCAGGTAAGAGTGTCAATGTAAAAGAGTATAGAGGAATGATTGGATCATTACTCTATTTGACAGCAAGCAGACCAGATATTATGTTTAGTGTATGCATGTGTGCTAGATTTCAAGCTGATCCAAAAGAATCACACTTAACTGTTGTGAAGAAAAAAATTAGATATCTCAATGGTAACAAAGACTTAGAGCTTTGGTATCCAAGACATTTTAGCTTTTCTTTGAGTGGTTTTTCAGATGCTGACTTTGCAGGCTACAATGTTGATAAAAAAAGCACTTCTGGAACCTGTCAATTCATAGGATCATCCTTGATTAGTTGGCATTCCAAGAAACAGAATTTAGTTGCTCTATCAACAACTGAAGCTGAATATATAGCTGCGGGAGCATGTTGCTCACAAGTGCTATGGATTGCTCAACAGCTAAGAGACCTTGGATTTGACTTCAAAGGCATACCTATTAAGTGTGACAACACTATTGCAATTTCAATTACAAAGAATCCAGTGCAACACTCAAGAACCAAGCACATTGATGTCAGACACCACTTCATCAAAGATCATGCTGAGAAAGGTGATATTGTTCTTTAATTTGTTGCTACTAACATGCAAATTGCAGATATCTTCACCAAACCATTAGCATATGAAAGATTCTCAGCTCTAAGATTGAAATTAGGAATGCTAAATAAGACTGCATTGGTTTAGGGGGAGCATAAGGTAAGAAAGGTAAGCTGTATGTGTTTACAAAGGTTTGAACTGAGTTTCAAATCCTTGAAAATCAGTTCAAAGCCTTGAATTTTACTTGTTGCAGTGTTACAGTATTTCAAGACCTTGAAAACCTTTTCAAAGCCTTGAAAATGAATCTGTTACAAAAATAGTCAATAAACTTGGATCATTCTATATTGGGTGATATCTCTGTAGATATTATCCTAATATAGCCCCTACCCCTTTTCAAAAATTTGATTTAGCCAAAAATAGTATTATTATATTCTATTTTCCAACGGCATAATAGTTTGAAATTTATCTGATCTTGCAAATCTTTTTGAAAATCAGAAGAGATACTAGTTTCCTTTTGAAACTCAAACTCTTTCAATATTTATCCTTTTCTCTTCTCCTTCATTCCGTATCATTCCCACTTTCTCTTTTCTTCTCCCTAACCCTAATGAGCACAAGAAGGGCCTCAGACAGAATCAAGATGGCTGGAGGTTCGAAACCTGTCTCAGAAAATAAGAGAAAAGCAGAAGTGGAAGAGGTTCAAGAGATCAGTGAAGACTCTGTGTCAAAAAGCTTCACTTAGGAAGAAGAAGAATCCTCACCACCCAAGAAGATAGTGAGAAAAGATCAAGCTCCAGCAAGGAAGAAACAATCTACGGCATCTACACAAGATAAGCAGAAGGGTATCCATATTGGAGGCCCTAAGAGAGACAAGGAGAAGACAGTCTCTGAGGTTAAAGAAAAAGGAAAGGATATCCTTAATCAAGATTCAAACTCAGACACTTCTTCAGGATCTTATGGTGTGTATTCCATACCCAACAAAGGGAAACTTGAAGGGAAACTAGAAAAAGATCCATCCCAAGAGGCATCAAAAGCAAGAAAGAAGAATATAAAGACTTTCTCTCCTCAACAGAAAATGTTAGCTGTGAAGAAGAAACTGGAGTATGGGAAGAAAGCCTTGGAAGGACTCACCTTCCTATTCAACAGTGTTATTGAAAAGATCAGTTCCTTCATTGAAGAAATAGATGTGATCTCTCAAGAAGTTCAAACCAACAGTGAAGAAAGTGAGGAAGAAACAGGAGATCAAGAAGATGAGAAGGATCCTTAATCTTTCCTATTCTTTCTTCCATATTCACTCTGCTTTAAATATTTCTTTAAGTTTTCAAAATTTTCCAGACACTTGATCCAACATCTTCTATCTTTTCGATGAAAGTCAAAAAGGGGGAGAAAATTCTAGGTTTTAGTTTCTAGTCTTAGGATTATTTGGTTTTATCTGCTGAACTATTTATGTGTTTTTGTTGGTATTTCAGTAAGTTGGATCTTTTCGGAAATACTGTGTTTTTAGATTGTGGACTAATCAGTTTATTTTTGCAGACATTGAGGATCAAACAGAATTTGGTTTTGTCTTTCATCAAGGGGGAGATTGAAAGCTTAGGTTGTTCAAGACTTAAAATAGCTTGACTATTTCAAGGCCTTGAAACAGCTTTAAAAGCCTTAAATCAGCTTCAGAGGCTTGAAAACAGTTTGGCTATTTTCAAGGCCTTGAAACTGGATTCAAAGCCATGAACCTGCGTAACCTGAATGCATATTCTCAGGGGGAGTTTTTCTGCTAACTCTCTGATTGGATTTATTCTATCTCTTGAATATGTTTGATTATTTGTTATTGGATGATGAAAGACAAATTATTGAATATGTTTTGTATCGCAATATATCATCTGTTTGACCATGATAATGCAGGAAATTTTGTTTCTAAGTTTTGAAGGATTATTTACTAAACTGAATTTATGCAGATTTGGAAACACTTGAACACTTTGATCATGTGATCAATCAGACGTGTATGACAGCTTCTCATAGTGTTTAAATGAAAGATTACGACAATATCTCTGAAGATTGTGATCATTCAACCGCTGGAGAAGAATTCAAAGTATTCAAACTATGTTGCCTACAAAATAGGAAGGTTGTTGCTGAAAATATGGGGAGATTTGCAGAGCTGTTTGAAGTACTTATAGAGCTCAAATTCGAAGCAACAAGATAACGGGCAAATACGTAGAAAGTATTCTAGATTGACAAGCATCAAAGAAGTTCTTCATCTCTTCCAATCCATTCACAGAAGTTCACTGCATTTCACTGCAGTTTTCTACTCTTAAGTGATCTTCTGATATAGAGCTATATTGGTAGATCATTTCTGTATTATTTCTACATTCATTCTCAAGAACTGTTCAAGGTTAAAAATAGAGAATTCTTAGTTAATCAGTTAGCTAGCGCAGGTACTAGAAAAGTTAGGGAAAACCACAAGCTGTAACAGAGTAAGGGAACTCTCTGTGCTTGAGTTCTAGGGCTTAGCTTTTGATTAATAGGAATTGAGTTGAAAATCCTGCAGGGATTTGATCCCTGAGGTAGAGACGTAGGTCCAAGTGGACTGAACTCTATAAATCACTTGTCTTGTGCATTTTCAGTTCATTTACTTTCAGAGCTTTTGCAGCATACAAAAACTGTTTATTTTTCACGGGTTTGAACTTGTTTTCAAGGCCTTGAAAAAAGCATACTGGCTCTTTTCTTTATGCATCTACTTCAAAGGCTTGAACTTGTGTTCAAGGCCTTGAAATGCATTGTTTGCATTAGTTTCTCATCTTTCTAGCAAGGTTTGCAAAAAAGTTGGCATACTCTATCCAACCTCCCCTTCTAGAGTATCTTAGCTGCTTATACAACTGCATACTCACACTTTCAATCATTTTTCACGCAATACTTCCAAAGTAGAGTTTTTCAAAACAAAACAAGTAAACAACCCAAATAAATCATATACGGTGGCATTTCACCATACACACGTGATACACGACATATAGAAAGGAACACGAGGCTAGGCATGTTAACTTACCGTAATCCAAAATCATGTCCTAGATGTCGTTCTCGCCTACGAAATCATCACCCATATCATATTTTGCGAGAAACGGTCAAGAAATCGAACGGGTTGAAACACGCATCGGGTCGCCGGAGATGGAGCTTCACCGGGGCTTCTCCGGGGCTTCTTCGGATGTTCTCGACCTCGGTTGAGGCCTCCTTTAGCTTGATCGGACCTCCAGGAGTCGCGTCGAACATAAAAGGATGGGTGGGTGTCGTTGGTTAAGCTTCGACGAATTTCTCGCCCGAAACCATGGAGGTCGCCGGTGTTTCTTGGCGGCTGCTGCTTCCGGCGCTTTTTCTGCTGAAGTGGCTTCCTATGGTGGCTATGTCAAGCAAGGAAGAGAGGGGTAGATAAGGAGAGGGCAGGGTAAGAGTGAGAGATGGATGGAAGTGGTTGTGGCGGCCATTGTTTCCGCTGCTGCAGCTGTTTCTTCGCTGCTGGTCAGAACAGAGAGAATAGAGAGAGAGACACAGAGGTTCTGAGAGATAGAGAGATGGTGGGTTAGATAAGAGAGGAGGAGAAGAGATGTGGCGGCGTTGGGGATGGTGTTGGTCTCGGGGGTGGTGGTGCCGAAGATAAGAAGGAGAGGGAGAAGATATAGGGAGAGGGAAAGAGACGTATGGGGAGAGAGACAGAAATGTTGGGAACAAAAATTTGTTTCCCTAAGCCAAATTCTAGGTAAAGACAATGCATCCCCCGTAGTTCACGAAATGTCACGAAACAACCCCCATCCATACTATTTAATATCATCAAATAACAACTACCTTCCCAACTAGCTATATATATTGAAAATTAACATTTAAACTTAAAAAAAAAAACGTCAATTATATTTAGAAAAATACGGGGTCAAACAAATTTCGTGATCCGCATGAGTTAACTTCTACCAACGACCGCCCACATTTGTATCAATATATGATTAGACGTCCATAGACTTCTTTATTAATCTTTGTGGACTTTTGAGAATTTATTTGAGGAAACATTTGTGCATGCTTCTTTTTCCCCCACAAAAAAAATAAAAATTAGCTAGTAATCTTTAGGATTTTATTTTCTTCGGGTTCTCACTTAGGGTAGATAATGTTTGTGTGTGTGTGTGTGTGTATGTGTTTGTAAATATTTGAGTCTAGTTTAGAATTGAGTCAAGCCTTGTCTAGTTGAGTCTGTGTCTCTCATGATAGGTTCTTCACTAGTTTACTATTTATCGCTCTCTTTGCTCGAGGACGAGCAAAAGGCTAGTTGAGGGGTGTGTTGATGAATTGAAATTGCATATTTTAGTAGGTTAATGAGTCTGTCATAACTTGCTTATATGTGTAATTTTCTTCTTTTATCGCTATTTCTAGACTTATGCTTTGTTCTTGTAGTTTTTGATATTTTTAATTATTTTGTAGTTCGAAAATCGCATTTGAGCTCAAGTGGTGATCTCAGGAGGTGCTTAGGAGGTCCAAGAGACGTGAAGAAGAATTTAGAAGGGTTTATTTTCAAGAAATCAAGTGAAAAAAGAGGCCAAGATTGAAGAAAAAGCAAGTTAGAGGATTAAAGTGCAAGCTAATTTGAAGATTAAGAGCCAAGAAGAAAAGTTTCTAACGGATGTGGGGCTTAATTGAAGATTTGCGAAGTTATCAAGGGTCCTAATGAGTTCAAACCAATAGCTCGGGGTTTTTGCACTTAATTTCAACATGGAGGGGCCTCTCTAGCAATACTAAAAAGTGCTAGAGGCCATTTTAAAGCCCCCAGGAAACTAGAGGGGACGACCACACAATTTTATAGCGAACATCCCGGCTGGCGTCTCTCTCTCTCCCTGACGTTAGACGCGAAGAAACCCAGCGACGCACCCATGGAAGCTTCAGCGAAGGTCTTCATCTACTCTGTACTAAATTGGCTCAAATCGATCCCAAAATTGCCCCTAGCCCGAGCTCTACCTCCCTATACCCTTAATTCGGCCCAAAAAGAAGGACCCAAGAAACCCCCCAATTCAACATAGGGTTCTTGTGTTGCTGCAAATCGACGATGCAGATGCTCTTAGATGAATTGGAGGGATGAGATGAACACTTGGAGGCCACGAAAACCCTTCCCCACTGTCTGTATATGCTGAAGCTGAAGAAGAAGGAAGATGCTCTCCAACTCACGATTTTTCTGAGACAAATCTCTGTCACTCTCTCTTCTCCCCCTGTCCTCTCAGTTTCTGGGTTTAAAATGGTGAATCCGAGCTCTTTCTGAGCTAATTTGGAGCCATAACAACCAGATGAGAAGATATCTCAGAGAAATTCTTCATAGTTCTTCACTTGTTCTTCATAGTTATTCACTTTATGCTACTGTCACTGTAGAGCAGCAGCTATAGGCTATTTTAGTGTTCATTTCATCAAGCTAGGATCATATTAGAAGCTTAGTATTGTGTATTGGGGCTAGAATTTGATGAAAACTTGTTTGCTCAAGAGTTGGATCTTGGATTCAATGACAATGACTATGAATGTTCTGGTTAAATCTCTTGGTTTGCTCTTAAATATGAGTAGCTAATTTTGTTGTTGGTTGAAGTTGATGAATCTAGGTGTGTTGGGAGTGGATTCATAATTGAATACATATCCATGATAGTTTATACAACTTAGTTTTGGATTTCACTAGTGTTCTTCGTGAATCATGCTTGGATTTGACATTAGAATCCACACCTCCTTGTAAAATCATTTGGGTGTTGGATTCATGCACAACACATCTAGAGGATTTAACTAAGATCAACTCTTATCTCAATCCTACAATCTCTTCTCAAGTTTTATATTCTCTTTAATCTACTGATTGTTTGCTTATTTTCTCTAAATTGTTCAAAAAAAATCCTTGCTCCATCAAGTTTCTCTTGGTGGATTTAGAAGTTTGGCTAGCTAAAAAGCCCTTGAGGAATTTACTTTTATTTCACTAGTTAGCTTTAGTTTAGCTTGTTTCGTGCTAATCAAGTGTGAGACTCTCTTTTCTAATCCTTGTGGAAATCGACGTTAGACTTGCGCGGGTACTACTTGGAACAATATTTCTATACTTGCGAATTATCGCAACAATGTACATTCCTAGCTGGATGTTAAACTCCATAGGAGCGTCTATAGCCTTAGGTGATAACATCCTGAATCTGCTCAAGTTCTTCCTGATGTATCCCTGCTGCAACACTTCTTCCTGTTTCTATAGATCTCAACTCCTATAATTTTTCAAGCAGCACCGAGATCCTTCATCTCCAATTCGGCGCCGAGAGATCACTTTAAATTATGAATGCCCCCCATATTTGGATTTGCAAACAGAATATCATCCACATACAGAACTAGGTAGATACGTGAATTACTTTGCAATAACTTATGATACACGCAACAGTCATACTCGCACTTCTGGTAACCTGTCTTAAACATGAAGTTGACAAACCTCTTGTACCATTGCCTCGGATACTGCTTAAGTCCGTATAGATATCTTTTGAACTTGCACACATAGTCTTCTTTTGCAATAACTTGGAATCATTTTGGTTGGCTCTTGTATATCTCCTCTTTCAGCTACCAGTGAAGGAAAGTTGTTTTCACATCTAGCTGCTCAAGTTCTAAGTCCAGGTGTGCGAACAACACTAGTATCACCCTGGTCGAAGTATGTCTGACCACCGTAGTCAACTCATTCTCTCTTACTGAAACCTATTGAAACCAACCTTTCCTTATACTTGACTCCCTATCTAGATGTAGTTCCTTCTTTTCTCTTCTCAAAACCCAGTTGCAAGTGACTATTTTCCTTCCTGCTGGAAAATTTACAAGCTCCCTATTCGAGTTCTTGCCAAGAGATTACATATCTTGTCCCATTGCGACAATCTATTATGCTGAATCAGAACTAGAAATCACACCATTATAGGCGGACGTCTAATCCTCCACGTCTTTGACTACCGACAATGCATAGCTGACCATACCATCATCCCTGTATCTTGAGGGAGGCTTTATGACTCTCCTTTATCTTCCTTCAACAATATTATGATGTATAGGTTTTCTCTAGAAGTGATGCATCCTAATCAGACTCTTATGCTTTTCCTCTTCGTTTTCAGGTGGTGAAGGTGGAAGTTCGGGCTCCTTAGGATCATTAGGACCTGAACTTGCCTCCAGCTTTTTTTTTCCTACACATCCAACCTCTATCTTAACGTTATTTTATTTTAGAATCGAACTATCATAAAAAACTACACTTATGCTAAGTGTAATCTTATTTTCTGACGAAATCTTATATCCTTCACAGCTGTCCTATAGCCCATGAATACCCCCTTCTTTTCTCTTGGTTCTAGCTTGCCATCATCCACATGATAATAGGCAACACAACCAAATACCCTCAGGTTCGAGTAATCTGCTTCCTTTCCGGACCATAACTCAATAGAAATCTTGCATCCTATGCATGTGTGTGGGCTTACATTTACGAGATAACAATCCATAGAAACTGTATCTCCCCATAAACCTATAGTAAGAACTGCATATGAAAGCATACATCGTGTCTTAGCTAAAAGTGTCTGATTAATTCTTTCGGCTACACCATTCTGTTGTAGTGTGCCGAACGCTGTGATGACGAGCAACTACATGAACCTTGCAGAATTCACCAAACTATGTTGAACAAAACTCTAAGTCGTTGTCCGTGCACAGCCTCTTCACCTTCTTTACCCACTTGATTCTCTACAAGGTTTTCCCACGAATATCCAAGTCATCTTTGATTAGTCGTGAATGATGGTCATAAAATACATGTAACCCGCTCATCGTCTGAACTTGAGATGGACCCCAACACTTTGATTGGATATAATCCAAAGTGTCTTTTTCTCTATGAACTTCCTTTGGAAATGTGTTACATCGTAGCTTCCCATACATGTAATTCTCACAAAACCCTAGGATCTTGGGCGTGTGCCCAGTGAGATAGCCTTTTTGTGAAGTTCTTGCATTCGACGTTCACTCATATGACTGAGCCTCATATGCCATAGCTTGGTTTGATCAGCTTCTTGAATCTCTGCTGAGAAAGCTCTGACTGAACTTGTAATCATTGAACCTTGTAATATATACAAAGTTCAATTCTTGACTCCCTTGAGAATCATTTCAGAACCCTTGCATACTTGTATGTCTCCACCTTTTGAAACTGTAATCCTTGCTGTCAAGTAGACTCAAAGAGATTAGATTCTTAAGTGGTACATGCCTGACTTCCTCTAAAGTGAGTAACTTCCCTTCATTCATCTTCAATCTAACTTTGTCGCATCAGATCACCTTGCATATAGCTCTGTTTTCCATATAGACAAACCGTCCATATGCTTGGTTGTATGTCGAGAACAACTACTTGTTAGAGAAAATATGATAAGAAGCCCCTAAAATCAAGAACCCTCGCGCCCGATGCGTGCATGGCGACATTTTCTAGTAGAACATAGTATTCCTCAGAGGTATTCTCACGTTATGCTAATGCTACCGACTTGTTCCGTCTCTGTTGTCGTCCTCGTTTCGAGCAATCTTTCTTCCAATGCTCATTTTCCATGCACCAAACACATATATATCCTTGGATAGTTTAGAACCAAAAAAATTCTTTTTTCTTGTTCTTCTTACCCTTCTTGCTTCCCCAAGTCTCCATCAATCCGAAAGCATGCTCTTCTGTACATGTGTCTGCACCCTTATGGGGCAATTTCATAGAATATAATGGAGAGCGGTTCTCACCTCTTCTAGAGTCAAAATATTCTTATTCACAATAAAGGACTACACAAAATTCTCGTATGATGGGGTAAAAATACCACCAAAAGAAGTGTGGCATCCTCATCTTCCACCTTTTCGTCAATATTACGTAAATCTAAATCAATCGTATTTAATTGATGAATGTGATCTTTGACAGCCGTAACTTCGAGCATTCGTAGAGTGAACAACCGCTGCTTATGGATCAACTTGCTGGTGAGAGGCTTCTTCATGTAGAGACTCTTCAACTGTGCCCATAAAAGTTGTTTCCGCTGTCTGATCTGCGACAAAGTCATCTGACAAGCACAAAATGATGTTTGAATGTGCCTTCTCCTCCATCAGCCTATAATCTGCAGATGCAACATTCATGCTTCCCTTGTCCGCGGTCAGAGGACTTTAGATGTCTTGTGACTTCAAGAAGGAGCGCATCTTGATATTCCAAAGCCTAAAGTTGTTCCCTCATGTAAACATGTTGATCTTCAACATCGATCCTGACATCGTTCTTGGTGAATCTCGAACCCTAGTCGGATGTCCTCCTAGACCGTGAAATCCTAGCTTCGATTTCACCAAGTTGTGGTACCCTAACTCTTTAGCTCCACCTTGATCTTGAAGCACTGACAACCTGACTCTGATACTAGTTTGTTATGACAAACCACATAACAAACGATATATGAATAAAAATACACGGAATTTTACGTGATTCACTAGCGAAAGGTTAGCTAACTACGTCCACAACGGAAAAGCACTATTTATTTAGCAAGAGAAATAATTACAATGATGTGCATATCAATAATGGAACCCAATAATTCCTTGTGTAGTGAGTGCTAGGAAACCTCCAAGAGACACATGGCGACAAAGGACACAAACCCAAACCCACAAACCACTACCTCAAATTGTTTTCTAATTACTTTCTTTGGCTCATTTGACTTTTCAACTCAAGACATTAACAAAGTTCGTAGAGGTAGCTAGTATTCAAACTAGCGAACAACGTTATACCTTTGCGTTGTTGTGCTTGTTTTCTTTTTCGTTCCATTAATCTTGCTTGATCCCCCGTTTGAACAATATATATCCCCACATGTTCTCGCTTTTGGTTGTATCAGCTCTACTTTGGTGCACATTCTGGACATCTAGTTAATGTAATATGAGTTTGAGTTTTGGTTAGAAAATATACATGAGATAATCACACAAAACGAAATGATCATGTTTAATTAGAGAATATATTAGTACAGTTCTCCAAATTAATAAGATGAAATTAACACGTCGAGTTAGGTAGTATAGTACTTAGTAGTAGTAAATTACATACGCCTTCCTTGATGTTTCACAATATATACTCCGAGCAATAAAAAATTGGAACGTCGACCATGATGTTTCACAACATTCACTTTCCTGACCATATTTGGTTACTTAACACGGTTAGTAACTTGGGGGCATATTCCATAATTCACTTTTGCATTATCTTTTGGGCGATGTAGGGTTACTGAATTTTCAATATATGTCTTACTTTACTCTTCTTGAAAAACTAATTACCCCGGCTAGAAATAAGATTTTCTTACTAGATATATTAAGAAATTATTGATTACATTAAATAAATACTAAGCTAGTAATAAATTGTCAAAATCAATAATAAAATAAGTTGTGTTGAACATGAGTTGTATGTGGTACCAAAATTAAATATCAGGTTCCACCATATTTGTATGTCATGCTTCGCTTTGTTCAGGCCAAATTCTATATAGTACACTCATAGTCGAGGCAATATGATTCCAGTTGCATTGGCGGCTCATGACCACGTTTGTCAATCTTTTCAGAATTTATATTAGGTGGAGCTACTTTAAAAAATTATCAATGTTTGTAGGCAGAATATCTTATATTTTATTTATTATCGAGTTCTTTGGGGGGGGGGGGGGGTAAACTTGATATGTTTTGTTACCCCAGTTATGAGACTATTGATTGTTCCGTTTCATACTTAATATCCCCCACCTCACATTTTATAGATTGGGAACCTAACTATTTAACTTAGTAACATGAGGGATTATGTCCCCCGCTACAGTAAATTTTTAAAAATAATTCCTGAGGAAAAGCTAGATTCAATTGTAAATTTTAGACTTGAATTGATTTGTTCTACAATAGTTTGCTATTTCTAGGTTGTCAACTTTCACTTTAGAATTCAATTAACCATTTGTTAAATTTCCTGATAAAAACTGTAATGTTGATTTGATCCAAGTTTTTACCAGGTGATAATGGCAATTTTTTCAAATATGATGGTGATTCTTGTATTTACACCAACCTACGATTTACCCTAAAAGTTAAAATATCGAGTGGTGGAGCCCGCAAAATGAAATGGGAAAATGTGTTAATCGTGTGGGTACATGAGTGGGAGGAAGAAGCAGGCAGCGGACACCGTCAGTAACGTGGCACGTGGACAGACAACATACGCGTACGATGGAGTTGCAGTGCTACTATAAAATCACCTCACTTGTTCCTACTCGAAGAAAACAGAACAGACTTTCATTGTGGAAAGTGAATAAGATCATCATCACCATCTTCATCTTCGTCCCTGAAATCGAATAGATATGTCATCGGTGGTGAATTTTGCTTCTAAAGAAACCAGCAAGAATCACAACCGCGACGAATCAAACCAACGGCTCGATTTGGTCCAAGACCACCGTCATCAACCGACCGTTATGGCGGCTCTTTCCCTCCCCGGCGAGACTTTCCTCGAAGCAGCCGTTTCGCTGAAAGATCAGGTTTAACATAGTATATAATAGTAAATAGTAATTAGTTAGATTTCACGGCGCCGGCGTCGCCGTTGTCGGAGTATTGTGTGTTTTTTAACACTGACACGGTGGACGGATGATTTTTGCGTGTGAGATGTGATTAGGTGGTACAAGCCACATGGTGTGAAGGAGGACAGTATCATGAAAATAGTGTGGGTATGGACCCAACTGCGTACACGGGTTTGTTGGGGACAGCTTTCCTCTGCTTCCGGTCGTACCAGGCCACCGGTTACGTCAGTGACCTACAACTGTGCCAAGACATCGTCGACGCCTGCGCTTCCCTAGTCGGTTCCTCCACCAGGTCACCCATCTCTCTCTCCATCCATTTTTCAATTTTTGAACTACTCGAGTTCTGAATGTGTAATAACATGTACACCTTACATATTACCAGTTTACCTTACATGAATGATGAATGCCTAACTCAAAACGTACAGTGACTTATTACCAGTCCGTCCCAGTCCTATCTGACTTTTTTGACTCGTATCTGGGTCACTTTGACGGGGTGATTTGAATAGCAAAATAATACGATTTTTTGATAATTTTTTTTACCATATTATAGTGCAACTTTTACTCACAAATTCTTAATCAATATAAGATTATCATCCTACTATTTAAGTTAAGGATTGATTGGACAGAGGACAACACCATGAAAAAATTATAAAAAATTACATCGGTCTGCTATTTAAATCACCGGGTCAAAGTGACTCAGTAAATAGTGACAAAAGTCAAATTGGAAAGAAAGAGCTGGGACAGAATGATAGAAATTAAGGTTATAAACTTGCAGTCGGTCGTCGTTGCGGGTATCAAACTAGTTTGTGATGAAATTCACAATCGTTCACACGGGAGATGCTCTCTGTTGGGTGGTTGTGAGTTCGTGCCCTTGGGGAGCCACTCCAGTTAGTGTTTCTGCCGACTCTAACCAATTCGATACAGTAGGGGCTAAACTGATAACTTTAATAAAATAGGGGTAAATCTAAATTTCGCAATAGTGAGTAAGGACTATAATACAATTATATACAATTATTGTGAAGGTTAAACTGAAAATAGTTGATAAAATATAGATAAAAAATTAATTTCTGGTTGTCAAGTGGGATACATCCCCCATTTCTCTGGGTGGATCCGCCCATGACTGGGCTATGTCTTTCTAGTACTCTATTCCCTCCGTCCCCAAGATGATTGTCTTATTTGATGTTCGTACGTTCTCAAGGGGGTGACTTCACAAACCTTTCGCAAGAACTCGTTACTTTTTTTGAAATAGCATACTATGATTATCGATATCTTTTATTGTTTATTTTATTTTATTGAAATGTCATTTTAAACAAGGTAATCTCCTAACGGAGGGAGTTCTTTCAGACGTGTAGTGGTTCTTCAAACGTGCTCTAGCGGACCATTTTTTGAAATACCTTTTTATTATTTTGAGAATTAGGGGTTGATATGATAGTATATAATGCCAAGAAAATGTCTTTGATACGATCATTTCTTTTATAGCAACATAGATATTTTGGAGGAGATTCTAATTTTAGGTAAAGGCTAAATGAAATGTGATTGATTTTGGCAGGCATGTGTCATTTCTGTGTGGTAAAGGAGGAGTCTATGCTCTTGGTGCAGTTGTATCCAATTTGAAGGGGGACCATCCCAAACGTGACTTGTTCTTGAGCCTCTTCCTTAAGGTATGCTATGTTCGATCCTGGACCATCAATCATCAGTTAGTAACGTAGTATCGTTCCCACTTGATTGAATAATCTAATTATCTGTTTGTAAAGTAGTCCATTTGTTCTACTAAAAAAAAAAAAAAAAAAAATCCTTAAAAAACGTAGTCTATTTCTATTTGTAAGATTAGCAAAACGATACAACACCGTGAAAAGGTAATGTAGTTCTTGTATCGTGTTGTGCTCAAATCATTTAGTCAAAGTTGTCTGAAAAATTAAAAAGGACGGATACAATGGATTTCGAGGAAGCGTATCTTCTGTCAAGTACTGGTCAATTTCTTCCTTCGGTTTTCGCCCCTTAAATATGTGCCCAGTTTTGTGTCGATGTCGTATTGTGGATGGAGCTATCTGTGGGGCAATAAATGAGTACCTAAGGTGTTTTTTCCCGCAATTTGTCCGTCCTTAGTGGATACACAAACAACGGGACACGTCAGGATACGATGGTTTCAGCTGTGGATACAGTGAAAATGACATTACAATAAAACAACACTGCCCTTGTGAATATAAATTTCAAATTCGGCCATTACTCTTTTCATAATCTTTATTTTGGGGGGTAGTGTCTTTTTAACATTTCCGGATTACCACGTTGCCCTTTGACATGAGCGGAGTACATGCGCATTCTGTGTGCTGCCTATGTGAGATTGGACAACAGGTTATGTGTGCAAAGTCTAAAGCTACTAAGAAACTGTAATCTTTCTTCAATTGTTGCCTCGTTTTATTTTTCAAAATCGTCATGATTCGTGTCTCCAAAGTTGTTTCTGGGCCAAGCATGTTTGCCACTTTGCCATCTTGAACTACAAATAAGTTATGGTTATGAGCTTTTCTCTGTGTGGTCTTCAATCATTTACTTAAAGGGGGATCTCAGCCTAAAAATATATTGTTGCTAGTTAGTGGCTCTTGTTAGTTTATTCGGATACTAGCACCTAACCAAGTTTGGCCACCAATAATGAAGAATATATTCCAAAGCTGAAGGTAGAACTCAGACTGAAAAATTCGGCATCAAAGATATACATTTTGGTTTATGATGCATGTACTTTAGCCCCATCTAACTTGCTCAAGAAAAGTTATATGGACCTTGGAAACGTACCTTCATCAGCATGGTTCTGATGTTTCTTTTCCGACATTCTGGTATCTCATCTGAACTAGATTGATCAGAATCATCCCGATGATAATTTTACCAACATCTAGAAATGTGACATGATATTTCAACAGTTAGGCTTCGTTTGGTTGGTGGTAAAACATTTTCCTGTAAAATGTTTTCCCTTGTTTTGGTGTTTTGGTGCTGTTTGGTGGGAGGTAAAAAATTTCCTGTATAATGTTTTCCCTTAAACGATGTAAAATGATTTACACATTTCAATTAATCCGTAAGCCATTTTCCGGAATGTGAAGGAGCACAACAACTCATACTAACACCTCCACCACCGTTAACCGCGTGCCACTACCACCACAACCCATCACCGCTCACTGTTTTGGCAAGTGTCAGCCAACCAAAAGAAAATAATTGCAAATAAAACTTTTCACACAAATATTTTACGCATAGAATATTTTCCGTTGTAAACCATTTTACTACGAACATCATACATCCTAACCCCTCTCTTTCTTAGCCTATAACGTATATTGTATTCCATTTGTGTAGGTTGCACAAGAAAGAGCCCTCCCTGTTGGCCCTGAGGAGGGCGGTTTTGGAATGTCATACGATCTCCTTCACGGACGGGCCGGGTTTCTGTGGGCTGCTTTGTTTATCAACAAACATCTTGGTGAAGGGACAGTGCCATATAACCTACTCATACCAGTTGTTGAAGCAGTCTTAGCTGGGGGAAGAGCTGGGGCGTCCGACCACAAGGCCAGCCCACTCATGTACAGATGGCATGGGACAAGGTACTGGGGTGCAGCCCATGGCCTTGCTGGAATATTACACGTGTTACTTCACTTTCCTCTCTCCAAGGAGGATGCCGAGGATGTTAAGGGAACTTTAAGATACATGATGAGTAACAGGTTCCCTCATAGTGGTAACTACCCCTCGAGCGAAGGGAATTCTAGGGACAAGCTGGTTCAGTGGTCTCATGGAGCCACCGGCATGGCCATCACCTTATGTAAGGCGTCTCAGGTCAGTTAGCGCTTCGTCACATGTCTTTTAATGCATTTGAAACATTAATTAACAAGTATTTTAGTGTCACTATTTGGTATCGCCGATTTTAGTTAATCCAATCAGCCTCTCTTCAAAAAGTTTAATTGTTATGATTAAAAATTAAAAGCTGATAATCTGCAGAATAATCTCTGTCAAATTGTAGAATCTACGAAACCGGGGATTATGCAGCTGAAATTCTCTAAAAAATATTTTTGATATTTTTTTTACATGAGCATGATCACATTACAATTATAGATAAATATGTGTACTCAATTACCTAACTACAGAGCTCTTTAAATTTGTTAAATGGATCAAGTTACTGATCTTTAATTTCAGCTCATACCAAACAGGCTGTAACTTTAAGTTCAGCTGGATTATTTTAAGCTGATTTTTCAGATTTTTAGCTGATACCGAACTGGGCCTTGGTCGGGGACTTGTGGATGTGCAGGTGTTTGCAAACGATAGGGATTTCCGCGATGCAGCGATTGAGGCAGGAGAAGTGGTGTGGAATAGCGGGTTAGTGAATAAAGTTGGGCTTGCAGATGGCGTGGCTGGTAACGCATATGCCTTTCTCTGCCTTTATCGCCTGACAGATGAAGCCGTCTACGAAGAAAGAGCAAAGGCTTTTGGTAGTTTCTTGTATCACAAGACAATGAAGCTTGTGGATGCAGGAGCACATTCTGAAGGCAGTGAGCACGACTACTCGCTGTTCCAAGGACTGGCTGGGGTAGCATGTCTGTGGTTCGATTTGGTTGAGCCAAGTAACTCTAAATTTCCCGGTTACGAAATGTAAGAAACGCCCTTAAATGTTAGCAGGGGGGTGATCCTAATGTAACATAGTTTAGTTTTTCGGAACTTGGTTTGGTGTAGTCCCGTCTACTTAGCTTATCTACTCATGGTCACAAAACTATGGCTGCGATTGAGGAAGAGGAATGGTGTTCACGGGATAACACAAACGCATTACTTCCCGATGTCAATTTTTCACTATTTCGTACTCCTTTCTAAAGTGCAAGTGTTTTAGAATGTTCAGGGTGTTTCCAGTTTTTTGTTTATTACTTCAATTGTCCAATTTCACATATATCGGAAGAGCTATGACTGTACAAATTATATATATTTTAATTTAACATTTTAATTTAGCTGAATTTAAGCTTCAATAGTGGGGTAAGCTTTATCGGATCCGAATAGTTGTGACTTTTGAGTTTGTGCATATTCAAATATGTACTCTTATCATTATAAAACTATCATTATAAACTAAGTCTAGAGTACCTAAAACTTTCAGTCTTCTCCCAAAAAAAAAGAAAAACTTCCACTCAATCTTGCCTACAAGGAGGTCTTTTTTTTCTCCAATATGGTGATTATTTTTAAAATATTAGTAAGAAGCACGTGGTGTGAAAAATTTAAACATTGGACCAAAACAAAATTCAAACAAGACAGGCAAGTAATATTACATGAATACAGGTCTAAAGTGTATACAACAAGCTATGAACTTTACAACTAACTTTGAACTTTCGAAAAATGGTCAAAACATGAAAAAGAAAAAAAATCAAAGATTGATTTACAGGATCTTGAAATTGTATTGATGCCCAACCAGTATGCACAATAAATAATTCGGGGGAGTACCGAGGACAATACTCTAGATCGTGCACGTCCGTTCACATTGATATATAACTCGCAAAGATTAGCGTTTCAGGTAACTTAGGTTCTTGACTCATTTTCTTGATAACATCTGGTTGCTATCAATTAAATATTGGTGTATGTTGTTCCACACCATTAATTTACTAACACGCTAATCTAAAGGATAAAAGACACTTCCTCCCCAACAGGTTTGAAGCAAAGATACTTTCACACTTATTGTTTGGAAAATGACACTTTCACCTCTTTTAGGTTCCGAACTTCAAGACCCCTACACTCCTGGACTGTGACATTTACCAACCCTTTCAATAGTAATAATTTTGTGGAGTAGCGAGGACCATACTCTAGATTGGGCACGTTCAATTTCACATATAGGTTTATAAGAATGTAAAATTACATTGATATGTAACCCGAGAAATTCGCTTTCAGGTAAATTAGATTCTTGACTCAATTTCGCGAGAACTTCTGGTTGCTACCAAGTAAAATTGACACGCCATTAATTTACAAACACATTAGTCTAATGAATAAAAGACACTCTCACTACCTCAGGTTTGAAGCAAAGGTACTTTCACCCCTTCCTGTTTGGGAAATGACATTTCACCCCTTATGTGTTCCAACATTAGATCAGACTCTCAAACCTGCACAACACAAACATAGGAATCCAACCCAGCAATCTGCACAGTACAAGCATGGGAATCTCGCCAATCAGGATGAATTGTGAAGATTTCAAATTTCAAAACATTAAAGATTCCTTAAGTTTTAGGCTTCCAACTTATCAATTGTTCAAAAGGCAGGAAACAATGTCGCGAATTACAAGCTGAGCAATGCCAGCAGGAGGATTGTCAAAGATGATTAGAGTTTCCTCTTGATTTCTTCCCTTTTTGGCCAAAGCATGAGCCACGGTGTTGAGCTCCCTCTTGCTGTGCTTGCTTTGGCAGCTGCATCCCTCCAAAATGGTCCTGATCTCCTGAGTGATGTTGATATAAGGAAAGGGGGGAGGGAGAGCATTGACAATGCTGCTGAAGGCATCTAGAGAGTCTGTTTCCACTTCAACATTTTGGAGTTGCATTTGACGGATGAGCACCATTCCTCTGTGAATACCCCAGAGTTCACCTTCAAGGTCAGAGTTGAATCCATCTGTCCCATAAATCCTTTGATCCATTGACCACCTTTATCTCTAATAACTCCACCATATCCAGCTTTACCGTGCTCCCCCTGTTTGCTCCCATCAGTGTTTAGTTTGAGGGTACCTGCAGGGGGGTTTCCAAGTATAAGTAGTATCACAAAGTAAGGGAGTTGTTGAGCTTACTCTTCTCAAAAGCTTCCTTGATTCCTCTAGCATGGTTCTGAATATTTCTTGTGGTTACATGCAAAGGAGTTTTCGATTTATTAAAACATAAATTATTCATACATTTCCAAATAAACCAACAAGCACAGATAAAGATAGTAGCATGAGTGTCCATAAAATTATTGGTGGTATTGCTTTTCAGATTTTTGTCCAACCAAACCCAGAAGTTCAATCTCAAAGAGTTGACAATCTACGTAGAGTTGAAACTCACGTCCTACACAGCAAAGGCTGAAGGGCAGCTTCTCAATAGGTGCTCAATGTCTTCAATGCCAGTGTTGCATATAGGAGAAGAGTCATCATTAGTGAATCCTCTAATCTTTCGAATAGAGTTAGTGAAGGTCCTATCATGTTTGATTTTCCAAACAAACATAATAAGTTTCATGTGGACTTTGAGTTTCTAGATCCAAGCCCAATTCTTATGCTCATCGTCATCACTTCTAGTAATGGCATGATAGGCAGAGGAAACAGTGAAGGATCCCATACTGTTTCCAGTCCAGTTAAGAGAATCAGTGACAGAGTTATCAGAAAAGAGGATCTTGGCCAAAATAGAATTCAGAATGTCATTATCCAAAATGTTGCAGATACTCTTGAGGTTCCATATCATATCTGGGTTAGTAAGTTTACCCACGTTATCATCATTTTGGTTGATCAGAGGGTATTTATTTATCAAGGAAAAGTTCCCTATCCATTTATCCTTCCCAATATGTATGCTATTACCATTATCAATAGTCCGTTGGGAGTTCTCCTTGATCTCATTTCTGATTTTCATAATACCTTTTTCCAATTTTTGGAGGCATTCTTCTTAACAGGCCAATTGAAGAAGTCAAACTTCCTCAGGTATTTATCAGTCAAGCATTTAACCCACATGGCTTTATCCTGATTAAGGATTTTCCAGCCAAGCTTCATGAAAAGAGCTTTGTTTTGGTTATGCATATTTATTATCCCCAAACCCCCAGCTTACTTGGGTTTGCAAACAGTTCCCCAATTCACACTATGCATGCTTCTACTGTTAATATTATCTCCCCACAAAAAATTCCTGTTGATCTTATCTAATTCATCATAGACATTAATGGGCACAGAGGAGGCGACATTCTTTATAAGGGTCATCCTCCCCCCTATACCAAGCATAGCAGACTTCCACCCTACAAGCTTATTATGGACTTTTTCAATAGTTTCAGCAAATTGAACTTTGCCAACTCTTTTTTGATCAAGGTTAATACCAAGGTATTTCCCAAGATCCTTAGTAAGGGAAATATCCAACTTTCTGCTTATGTTCTTGGCAAGGTTAATGCCTATATTAGGAGAAATAAACATTTTAGATTTATGATAGCTAATCTTCTGTCCAGACATTTGACAGAAGTCAAAGATGACATCATGCATAAACGCAATAGTGATGGAATCAGTTTGGCCAAAAAGAAGCATATCATCCGCAAAAAATAAGTGGGTAATGGGTTGACTATTAGGAGAGGTTTTGATACCTTTCCAAAGCCCATGCCTTTCAACTTGAATAATCATACAAGAAAGCCTCTCCAGATAGAGAAAAAAAATGTAGGGAGAAAGAGGGGTCTCCCTGTCCGAGGTCTCTACTGGCCTTAAAGTAGGGGAGAACTTCCCCATTCCACAGAAAAGAATAGTTGACAGAAGTGATGCAGTTCATGATCAGAGTAACAAGTTTATTATCAAACTTGTAAGCGAGCAGTGTATATTTAATGAAATCCCAAGAAAGTCTGTCATAGGCTTTCTCTAATTCAATTTTGAGAATCATACCACCTTTCTTCCCTTTCTTTTTGTTAAGAGTGTGGATAATTTCCTGAACCATGATGATGTTATCACTGGTACTCCTACCAGGGATGAAACTGCTCTGGTTGGTGGAGATAATCTTGCTCATAAGATGTCTAATTCTATTCACAACAGCTTTAGCAACAATCTTAAGAGACATTACACAGTCCAGTAGGTTTGAATTGTTTAATATTCTCAGCGTTGCTAATTTTGGGATAAGACAAATATGAGTATGATTCATTTCCTCAGGGATAGAAGAAGAAATAAAAATATCCTTAATTTTGGAGCACACATCCCTCTTGATGGTATCCCAGCTAGAGTGGTAGAAAGCAGCATTAAAACCATCAGAGCCAGGGGCTCTATTTTTGTTAATACTCTTAACAGTTTTGAAAATAATCTCATCATTCACATGAGCAATCAAACAAGCATTTTCCTCATCAGTAATAGTCACCATATCATTGGTGTAGCCAATCTCAGGCACAAAGGAGGCAAACAAGGATAATTTATCATAAAGGGATTTGAAATAATCTTACGCATGCAGCTTGAGGTCCTCTTTATCATAAATCCAACTATTGTTGTCATTATTTAGAAGACTGATATTATTTCTTCTTCTTCTAATTATAGTAGGGAGGTGGAATAATTTAGTATTCCTTTTCCTGAACAAGCCATTTAATCCTAGTTTTTTTTATGCCAAAGAGTTTCTTCTTGTTCTAAAACTTTGTTGTCATCAAAGATAAGCTGTTTCTCTAAATCAAACATCTTGGATAAAGTTCTTACTGAGAATATTTTGGATACCTTTAATTCTAGCCAAAAGAGTTCTCTTTTTTCTAAACACATTTCCAAATTCCTTAGCATTCCAATCTTTCAAGACACCATGTAAATTATTGAAAGCAGAGTCAAGAGGGGCATTGCAAATCCAATTATTTGTGATAAGACTATTGAAATTAGGATGACCAATCCACATGCTTTCAAATCTGAAAGGTCTAACATAGGGTTTAGGTTTCATACATTGGGTTTCCATTAACATAAGGGCATGATCAGAATGAGTCCTTGGAAGGCAGGTCACAAGACTATTGGGGAAAGAAAGTTTCCAATTGAGATTCACCAGCCGTGTGTCAAGTCTTTCATGGGTATTGGCAAGCCCAAATCTGTTATTGGTCCATGTCATTCTAGGGCCACAACTACCCAAGTCCACAAGGTTGCAGTCATGTATGTTATTCACAAAATTGAGGTTCTTCTTGTTGGAGGATATAGGAGTGGTGCTTCTCCTTTCAGTACTTCCAGAGAATTCATTAAAATCTCCAGCCAGCAACCATGGCTCAACAATACTGTTAGCTCTGGTTTTAATGTCATTCCATAAATGCTTTCTGTTAGCTTCAAGGGGACTAACATACACAGCAGAGAGAATCCAGTCTTTGAAATGGAGTTTCTTAATTCTAACATGAATTGCCTGAGAGTGGGTATCAATGAAAGTAGTATCAATGTTTTGGGTATTCCAAATCAACCATATGCCCCCAGACCGACCCTCGGGGTTTACATAGTTTTTCCCTTCCAACCCAATGTTCTTAAAGAAATCTCCTGATCCTCAAGCTTAACTTTAGTCTCTACTAGAATAGCAATATCAATCTCATGACTACGAACCAAATTCTTAAAGATTCTCTTAAAAACTTTTGTTTTTTGCACCAGGACAGTTCCAGAAAAGAAGATTTGTTTTGTCTATCATGTAAAACGACTGATTAAAAGAAAAGTTACCCTCTTTAATATTTGTTGTGTCTACTGATGTTGAACTATTAGCACATGATTGTCTATCTATTATTGGATTTATTAGGACAGCAGATCTAATTGAAATTAAATTTAGTTCAATATGCGGATAAGAAAAGTTCACGAGTGAAACTGTCACTCAACTTATTGACGAAAATATCAGATCAATATAACATATGTCAGTAGTAAAAAACCGTCTTTTTAGAAAAATATCAGATCACTATAACACATGTCAGTAGTAAAAAACCGTATTTTTAAAATCAATGACCCTTTATATAGCAATGTGACAAATAAGATAGTAAGGCCTAGGAAAGGATACCAATTTCTATAGCCCCAATCTGAAATTATTGAGGATCTGCCCCAGCATCTATACATGTGATCATTGAAGATCTCCCTATTGGATATGGAGCGGTCTATAATGTGCCAAATAGATATTCTGATATCGTTTTGGGGACATGCTCTATTAACAGATGCTTTTACCATTAACCTTGTTCAATCCAAATCGGTCATGAAGACACCATATGAGATATGGACATGGACGCGTCCCATAGTATCGTATATGAAGATTTGGGGTTGCGACGTCTATGTAAAGCATTTACAAACAGACAAGCGTAAGTTTGTGGAATATTGTAACACCCCTTGATTCCCAAGTTTTCCGTTCCGGACCGGAGAGCCTAGGAGAGTGTTACTCATAATGATATGGCAGAAATCGAGAACATACAGCCATAATTATATATTAAATAACCCCACAGTCTTAAACACTGTCTTACAATATTATTACGTAAAAGATGAAAATTATCTAGAGTCTGGGTTACTAAGATAATTGATAACTCTAGATGAGTCCGCGCTCCCCCTCTGATGCCATGCCTTCTTCGTCTAGACCTGCGGTGGGAATAAAACAGCAACTGCAGTTTTTCTAAAGTCGGCAATGAAATACTGCGAAAGTAAACACCCAAGCTTGTAACAGATTATGAAGCATGTCTTTCCAAAAATATTCATAATGAAAAATAGACAATAAATGAATATATCCTTGCAGAATAAAGTACGGATACTGGAACACATATGAAATTTGTTTTCCTGTTTACCTTGCCTCTCAATCTTTCTTTTATTTCTCAAACAGGGAATATTATTCTCAATCTATCTCTTCTTTCCTTTTCGTAAATCTCTTTCTAAAAAAAACCATGTTATTAACTTGTTGATACAAGGAATGTCTACTATCACTAGCAGCCATGACCTTAAGTGCCGGCACCCCCCTAAGACTTCTTGCGGACAGAGAGGTGAGTACATGGAGCGACCCGACATGTTGCGACCGGGTTAAAATAATACCGGTCGAGTGACCGTAACCAACACGATCAATCTATCAATAATATATTGATCCCCGCACAACTCTTTCCACTTTGCATTATTTATGGATTATTATTCTCACCTGACATTATCAAAACATATATTTCAAAAATAATCAATCTCAAGTAAATCATGTAATTCATAAAACACATTTTGAGACAGATTGTAAAATCACATTTCAACACGAAAGAAGCTAGGCACATTAGACTTGACATGTTTACTCACCTCAATGACACGACAAATAGCACGTAAGCTTTTACAGGTAGACGTAGCCCTCGTCTACAAATTCGTCACCTACAAATTTATAATTTCTAATTAATCGAAAGTTCGACTAGCAAGTGATATGCAAGTGACGACCTGAGAAAGTCCAATTTAATTTAATACAAAGTCTAAATCTTTCTTTGTTTCTATAATTGTCAAGAGTGTTCTAGTTTACAATAATCATTTCCTAAAATCATAATTATCAAATATTACTATTCAATTTAACCAAAAATATTTTAAATAGTGAGAAAATAATATGTTTAGTTATAGAACTTCCTAATTATAGATACTAGCTTAAACACCTTTTATTTTTAATATTCTAACAATTATTTAAGTTTCCTAGAGTAAATGTTTCATAGAAAATAAATTGTTTTATTAACGAAATTGATTATTAGACTACATACTAACTCGTTTAGGAGATTATACTTTAAAAATATATATTATGAAGAATAAGTATTATTTAACATCCATTTATAATTATGAGAAATAATAATTTTTAGTTTAGAGATAGATAAAAAATTAAGTAAAGAAACTAATCCAAAACATTTCTCAAATTGCTTTCTAAACATATTTTATTCTAAATATGATATTAAGACAACCAATTTATTTAGAGTGCCAATTTACAATATTTTGAGATTAACTAATTAAACAAAACAATTTTTATTATTGAATACATTAGGCGCAATATGTTAAATAACTCTAGTTTATTTTTCCAACAACTATTTATTATAAAATTTCATTACCCAAGTTATTTTTTAATATTTAAATAATAATTATAAAAATTTTGAAATTAATTTAATCAAAATCTCATATCTTTAATTTCATATATATATATATATATATATTTAAATAAAGATTATAAAATTCAGAAATAATTATATATTATTAATTTAAATAATAGTTATATATATATATATATATATATATTTAAATAATAATTATATATATGTGTGTGTGTGTGTGTGTGTGTGTGTGTGTGTGAAATTAAAGATAGGAGATTTTGATTAAATTAATTTCATAATTATTATTTAAATATTAAAAAATAACTTGGATAATGAAATTTTATAATAAATAGTTGTTGGATATATATATATATATATATATATATATATATATATATATATATATTTCAGAGAGAGAGAGAGAGAGACAGACTTATGTGAATATCATTTCCTTAAAGACAACAATAACCCCCATATTAATAATAAAGTTTCAGAATCCACAATTCATACCCCTAAAGTTTTATATTGTGCACAAAGTACCCTCAAGTTCTCAAATAAGCCATACTCATCATTTTCTTCACCCAAGAATTTTCAGATCCAATTCTAGTTAACAAGATTGCATTTTTAATGAATAAAACGATTGATAGAGGATTTAGATTGTACCCACACCAAAAATTTCTGAAAACGGTCGAGAAACGAGGCGGGTTGAGCCTCCCATCGACGTTGCCGGAGATGGTGCTTCGCCGGACTTCCTCTGGTCAGCTCTGAGCACGTCTGAGGTCTCCGATAGCATCGTCGGAACTTCTAGCATTGAGAGAGTTGGAAGGACGGAGGTGGGTGTCTCTTGTTTGTGTTGGCGGAGGAGTTCGCCGAAAAATATTTTTATTTTTCTGAGTCTGGCCAGACATTTAATAAGCCTCATCCTTCGAGTGGCCGTGGATATTTACTCCCATTATGTGGGAGGGAAAAATCCTATCTACATCACTACGATCTCTAAGCTGGCTTCCTATCATGCCCGATAGCTTCCTTTATAGTCACCCAGTTACAATGTAACGTTTGATAACATCAAAGCACAATATTCCACAACTAGAGTATCTAGTGACTTCAAGTCTAAGGATTGCGATATTATTAGCACTACGAGAAGCGATTGTGAATTCAACATAATCTAATGTATCCTTCTCATTGTGGGTCAATCCGGTATGCCATTACTCGTAATGCATACCCATGTGTTGGATCGTGATATCTCCATATCAATCCAACCCATACTAGTCTATAGATGATTGTCCCATTAATCATTATAATTTACTAGGGATATTTAAGAATATAACACTTATATTCTGAGGACTTCATTCATGTTAACATTTCTCCATATCGAAAACATAATAATCGTAAATCCATATTTTTGTCACAATAAATTGATTGCCTCTAGGGCACAATTCCAACAGTCTCCCACTTGCACTAGAGTCAATATCTTGCATCATATGCCTATTGATCTAACGCAGCCCTCCATGTCTACACTGCATAGGGGACATGGTAGGCGAGACATGTGCTGGTACTTTGCAAATATTCACATCTCCTCTATCAACAATTTGATTGAGATTGAATATTCTGAGTAAGTGCATCTTATGCATAAATATACTTAGTCCTCTATGTTAGAACTGAATCTTGTCTGGAACCTTTCCAGCTCACAGTCACTCCCACTAGTGCAAAACATAAAACTTGACTATAATCTGAAATCTTCTTTGAAGTTCACATCACTGTAACTCTTTACAGTAAACTCTTCTTATCCTCTATTTATCAAGAATTCATCCTTTATTCCTTCTCAAGTACTTAAAGATAATCTTGATAATTATCAAGTGACACCTCACTTGGATTTGATTGGTATCTTTGTGTCATACCATATGACACATCTGGCCCAGTACATAACATGGCGTATCTCATGAATCTTATTCATACGGTCCCTTTTCAATCTAATTAAAAAGACAATTAGTCTTCCAAAGACTAATTCCATGTGACATGGGTAAGAATCCATATTATTACATGTTGAACCATTTCAACTCCTTGTCAATATATGTATCATGACTGAGGCTGAACAATTACTTTGATCTATCTCCATAGATTTTATATATTGTCTCGCCTAAGTATATTATTGGAATTCAATTTCTCTAGCCAATCTTTAACAGATTGCAGAGTAGAGACATTATTCCTAATGATTAGTATCTCTCCACATACAAGACCAGAAACGTAGCTCTGCTCCTACTAACCCTTCTTGTAAACACAAGTCTTATCTTCAATTTTGATAGAACAAAACTCCTTTGATTGCATCATAAATTCGAAGAATCCAATCTCCAAGAAGCTTGACTCAATCTATAAACAGATTGCTACAAGCAAGATGCGAATGGATTTAAGCATCACAGCTGGGGAAAGATTTCGTCATAGTCTATACTATGAACTCTCATGAAACCCTTTCAAACCAGTTGTCCCTAAAAAAAAATAATCATATTACAATCCATGTTGGTTTCCTCATAACCCACTTGCACCTTATGGGTCCTACCCTTCCAGGTGGTTCCACCAAAGTCTATACTTTGTTGATATACATGGATTACATATCGTATCTTATGGCTCCAAGCCATTTCTGAGAGTATGTCCCACACGTGGCCATCTCATAGGTTGTAGGCTCATTGCGATGAGTAACATATCACGGGTTATGAAATATTATTATTTCCCTAGTCCCTTGACATATCCTACCTAACCTACAAGGTTCTTGTGTTTTCTGAGTAGGTTGCTCCACAACACCTTGTGATCCTGCTCATGTTCCATCAAACGGATCAATGTTCTGTTGTGGTTCTTGAACTCCTTCAAGTTCTACAGTGCTCCCACTGTTTCTTTTAGAGACAATCTCTATCTAGAAACACATCGATTCGAGCAACAAATAATTTGTTCTCGAATTGAGTGTAGAGATACTATCCTTTGTTTCCTCAGGATATCCCACAAACATTTATCCGATTTGGGTCCAAGTTTATCTGTAAACTCTTTACATAAACTTCACAACCCAAAATCTTTATGAATGACCTACTAGGACACTTCCTTGTACATATCTCATATGGTGGTTTTCATAATTTATTTGGATGGAACAAGGTTAAGGGAGAAATTTGCTGTAATTAGAACATAGCCCCTAAAAGTGAACTGGAAGTTCTGTTTGACTCATCATGGACCGAACCGTGTCCAACAAGGTCCGAACTCTCCTTTTAGACACGCCAAACCCATGTGGCGTGCTAGGTGGAGCGAGTTTGGATCATATCCAACACTCCCATAGGTGCTTGTCAAACTCTTGGCTTAAGTATTCTCCTCTACGATCCAATCGTAGAGCCTTAATACTTTTGCCAAGCTATCTCTCTACTTCATTCTTGAATTCCTTGAACTCTTCAAAGGATTCTGATTTGTTTCTTCATAAGATATACAAATCCATATTTCTCTGATCCCATCAGTAAATATGATGAAGTATTGAAAATCATCTTCAGTATCTGCGCTTAGTGGCCTACATACATCAATATGTATGATTTCCAAAAGATCATATCTTTGCCTAATAAATAAGTCTTACATATCTCATATGATTCAATAATCAAATGAGTTCTATAATTCCATGTATATGGAGTTCTAGATATGTATCTCTTATTCATGTGGCCTAAACGATAATGCTAAAGATGATTGAAGTTCATATCATTATATGCAAACTTCTTGGTATTAATGTTATAGATTAAATTATCATGATCAAGGATATAGAATCCGTTTAGAAAAAATTGCATTACAATAATGTATATAAGAATAAATGGAACAACAATTGTACTTTAATATGATAGAGAGATTTCTTGTCCAAACAAGAAACTGTGATAATTATCCTACTCATAGGAGGGTCATAATCACTTTTGTCTAATTCATGAACAATTTCATAAAGGTAGAAATAATTTTATACGGCTAATTCAGCAACCCTTTGCTTCATTGCCACACGTGTAGGTTTATTTCTTCCTTATTCAATTTTCTACTTCTCTTGAGATCCACCACATTTATATATAAATGTGAGATCCTCATCTTGTATCATATACTCATGATGATGAGATATACATATTGACTTCTATAACAAAATTACCTAGTTTGGAATTCATAATTCCTTTATTATATCCTTCCAGGTACTTTAGCCAGTTTTTCTTCCTCTATGCCACATCTAGGATCTTTACGGCAACTTGGTTTTAGCAACAAGCTTGCTTTATACCCATGAGGTCCACGCAAACCTTTTTGCTTTTACCCATGCTGTTAACCATTAACATGTTTTGCCTTTATCCCTTTATGAGTGCTTTGTATAGAGATTCTCAATCATATTGAGTAAATCATTTTTGAACAAACACTATAATTGCATCTAATGCAATTCTTGGTCCATTTGGGAGAATAACTATCTATTCCTTATCTATATTATAGATAACTCCTAGTCTCTAAGTTTTCAATCCTATTGAGATAGCTTAGTTTGCGCTTCACCTCTTGCTTCAGCAGTCACACATTACTAGCTTGTGTCGTCACGTCATATCTCGATGAACTAAGTTGCCTTGCTTTGGCAAGCCCGAACTTATTCCATCTTGACCATGACGAGTGCTAAGCAAGAGTGTGCAAAGTGGAGCAACACTTCAACCCTTTCATGACAAGCTCGTATGATCATATCACACGCCTCCATATTTCTTATCTTGCTTCCAAAGCTCAGAGTCCATGGGCGCTTGACATGAGACAAGTTACATCCAAAGAACCATTCTTTGATGTTCCTTCCATAAGGCTTTAGTGTGTTTTGGTAGTTGTTGGGAAGAGAACTTTATGCTCTACAATGTACAACATTTTTCCTTTATTTGAGAATAATTCTCAATTTTATACCAATCTAGAAAAAAGATTCCAGACATCTTGTCCATCTCATGGACATAAAGTGGCGTTTTATTTGTTTAATGCGATGGGTATTCAACACTTATAGGATTATGCAAAGCATTGTGATGTATAACTATATTCAGCAAGGATTTAATTATTAAATATAGCTCCCACTATTTTTCTCGGATTAATAGCCCTCACCATTAATGCGGAAAATATTTTATATATTTTCTAGTGGGTCCAAGATCCCTTTTCACTTCTTCTTGAGCTTGCTTTGGCAAGTCACCCAAGAATTGGTTATTTAGGTCCATTCCAATTGCATCCCATGCAACTCTTGGTCCAATTAGGTGAATAACTATTTATTCTTTATCCTTTAGATAACACCTAATTGTCATGCCTCTAGGCTCATCAATCCAATTGAATCTTACCCAGTTGCGTCCAACCTCATGCTTCAACATAAACATTACTAGCTTGTGTCGTCCGCAACACACCATGGTAAATTGAAATCGCCTTGCTTTGGCAAGCCTGAATTTTAATGAACCCTGATCATGAAGGGTGTTTTGGCAAAAGAAGGCAAAACGCAATATTTAATTGAGGGATTTGTTTGGTTGATCTAATAAACTTGATCTACTTATTTGGATTGGGCAATCCACAATAAAAGACCAACCTTGTTTATTATTATCTTATTAACGTTTTGCTAGTATCGCCATACACACAAAAATAAATAACAAAACATAAATAATAAACATTCACAAAAGAAAAATAACTTGGAATGGATATGACCCCTAGACTAAGATATTACCAAGCCAGTGATAATATCTATATGCCCTAAAGTGACAACCTCATCTCCATGTGCTCCACGATATCTGCGCGCCTATGGATTTGTCTTCTTTGTCTTTTGGCTCATTTGGTCCTCCGGTCTTCTTCTCCATGCTCTTGGCTATCATCTAATATTTCTAATTCTAGCCTAACATCTAGAATAAATAAATAATAAAAACCTCACATGTCGAGGAGAAAAGATGACTCGCATGACGTAAAACCGAATTAATTATTACATTAATCTGATCAGCTCGCAGGCCATAAACCAAACTACAAAGCAATAAACATCCACAATCCTAGGTCATATCCATCCACCATGCAACAAAGCACATAATACAGTTAAACCCAATTTTTAACGCACTTGTTCAATTTTAGTTTTTTTGGACATACTAGGGTTAAAACGGTCCAAGAGATTTACCAAGAGAATGGCCAAAATCAAGCAAGGAACCGCCACGCTAGGCCGGGGCCGGCCGGACCCTAGCCCACACGGCCAGGCCGTGTGCTAGGGTGCGCCGGCCCCCTTTCGGGCCGTGTGTTACTTGGGCGGCAAGGAGAGAGAGGGGCGGTCCCTTCATGGGCCACACCTCCTCATGGAATTTTTTCCATAAACGTTTCATGGAATTGTTTCCATAAACAATTCATGGAATTTTTTCCATAAACAATTCATGGAATTGTTTCCATAAACAATTCCTTCCTTGTTGGGTTGTTTCCAAAGCACCCTTATGGTATTGTTTCCAAAATAATGTTAGTCATCTGCGTCAAAATCACATCATAAAAGAAATATTAGCCCCGTTAGAAATACGATAAACAATCAAAACAATAAATAAATCAACATTATGTAAATTGGAATTGCTGGCCTGTGTGTGAAAGGCATGTTATGTAGGACATTTTCCAACAACGTAGATCCTCCCCACGTGAGGGTGCTACCGGTATGCTACGAAGTAGGATTCAACCCACACTCGAGCCAGCTCCTACAAGCGTCACGCCGATTGTAGGACTTGTGA
Organism: Linanthus parryae; assembly: GCA_023055425.1. Classification (NCBI taxonomy): domain Eukaryota; kingdom Viridiplantae; phylum Streptophyta; class Magnoliopsida; order Ericales; family Polemoniaceae; genus Linanthus; species Linanthus parryae. The sequence goes on from JALGPY010000001.1 coordinate 95,387,875, forward strand.
ACCTCACGAACCGTTGTTGCCCAAAAACAAGAGTATCACAATATACTATATAGAATACTTAAAATATATTTCATATGTAGTAGTACACTCTAGTACTTTTCTATTTGAGCTCTCATTACATATTCTCTCCAACCATCTCCCATGACACTCACATATATATAGATGTGCATAGAAACTAGTAACCCCCTAGTATTAATATTGGAGTTATGATCAAAATAACCACCTACCAATAATGCTACAATAAACCAAATATTTCATGTTTAATACTCTAATAATGAGGGAGTTACAAATATGTAGTATCCAACATCTGTAAGACTATTTTAGAAATATAATTATAATAATGATTTATATTAAAAGTTTTAAAATTTCCGTAAAAATCCCTTACAATCCCCCACAAAATTTCAAAACTTTAAAATGACCTCAATAAGCAGAAATAAATAAAATAATAGAATAATATATGTAACAATAAAATAATGGGCAACTTTCATACTGCGCAATAGGTGAGGGACCTTCCGACTTGAACCTCACTTAGTGATAACAGTCTCACCCGGAAGGATCATAGTGGACTAAGCCTTGAACTAAACCCTTTGAGCCCGAGGTCAACTGAAACACACACAGTACCGGCATTGGACATTGTTCACGGGTTAGTGCATTACGGCCATGCACTCGAATCAAATCATGAGAGCCTCTAGGGAAAAATCCCAATCCCATAGCCCCGGCCTTAAGGCGACTCTCAATTAGGTGAATCCTCCAAAGGCATGTGTGACCCATACCTTGCGACAAATTACTCGCCTTGGATCCATTAAGGGTAACCCAACCTTAACGTCACATTTTTTTTCATTACAGCACAATGCCATAGGGATGGGAGGAGAGTCTTAGACTTCTCCTATAAATAAGTGCTGGAAATCTCAGTCACTCATCGTGGATTGTTTCTACCCATTGAATCTCTTTCATAGGATCTCCAGTCACAGAGATTGGGTTACCTCCAGCGGTGACTATATTTTGGGCTTAGCCCACCCCCCTCGACATATCTAGGACTCCGCTCCTAGATTAATTAGACCCTCAATGGTCATATTACTTACATAAAGCATATGCTTATTGGCCAACTAGGCATTTTCCATTTATCAACGATGGAATCCATCAAGAGTTTTCAAACCCCATCCCAAGATTTAGGGACTATGGAACTAATAGTATTTTTATTATTCGTAATCTTGTTGTGTATCACTTCGTTGCACCCCTTTCACATTGCTCCATCAACGTTATGTCATATGTGCAATGCAAACCAAATTAAACCTGTGAATCACAACATTCACACTAGATGCAAAATTAGTAATTTAAGGGGTCACAAATATAAATCTCCTAAAAGCATCATCACATCCTTACATTTCAAGACCATACAACTACATCATATTTCACATGTATTAAAACATGTAATTTGTACTTGATGTAAAAAAATTAAGTCAAATAAACGTGTTTAGCAATACTAAGGGAAAACTATGCATTTCACAAAATGATAACATGTAAAATCTCCTCAACATTGCTATTAGTTAAATCAAATGTGCATACAATCATGATAAACAATTTTCATATACAACCCCCACATTTTCCTTGTCCATGGAATCACATAAATTGCACTTAATCTAAATTCAAATAATCAATGAAAAAGCTGTTAGGAATGACAATATAAGTTTTAAGAAACAACAACAATATTTTAGTTGTCTACAATATTATTACCATCAAGCGATATATATAGGTTACACTATCACAATAAACTCACATTTAATTCATACATCACATAGAATGAAATTATATATTGTTCCTCATGTAACCCCCACATATCAGATGCTTATAAAAATGTAGAATTAAATGTAATCAAGTAACCCCCCACATTTCAAAACTTCACATATGGACAAAAATATATTTAAAAAATGATCCACACAAAAAAGTAAAATAATCACAACTTTGTCATGTTCTATAAATATATTCTAACCTCCAATAAATCATATATAATGCATGATAATTCATGACATACATTTTTTTTTAGGATAAAACTTCATTTATAAATCAAATTGTGTAAAATTTTACATCAGCTATAAGCAAATCTTGAAGCCATGTTGGAGAAGCTTCTACCCACTGTTCCGAGACTAGCTGACCTTTGGCTCTATTAGCAAGTTGATGGGCAGCTTGATTAGCAGAGCGAGGAATCCAGTTGATAGCAGCAACTTCAAGGATCGAAAAAAAATTCATAATTTCTGAAATGGCATCCCCAGTGCGCGAAAAATCTATAACTTGTTCTCCTCCACAATGCTGAGCTTGATCATCAAGCAGAACTTTGGCATCGCCTTCGATTATCACCCGTCTTAGCCCCAGTTCCAGTGCTAACTGGAGACCGTCCGGTAATGCAAAAGCTTCTGCATCGCGAGCGGTGTCAGCTCTTAATTAAGCACAGATTCGAGCACCCAGCAGCCTTCCTCGATCATCTCTAATGACTACACCTCCTCCACTGGCTCTGGTTTGGGAATCAAAGGAGCCATCAAAATTTATTTTACAGTAGCCTCGAGAAGGCAGTTTCCATACCTGCTGATTGGGGACTGAACTTCCTCTAAAGTTGTCTTCATAGCTGGTCCCCTCCGTTTCTAATAGTCTCGCTTCGACAGAATCCACAATTTGTTTCTGATCTTTTACTTGTCCTTTAAAGATTAGTGAATTCCTTGTATTCCACACCTCCCAAAACAGAAAGCAAATTATGCTTCTATTCTTAGGACTTGCTTGGGTAATAAGGTTGGCAAACCAAAATTTATAGCCCATGTCAATTCTTAACAGTTCACTGTTGTAACCCATCGAACACCACAACTTTTTTATGAACGAACAACCTGAAAAAAGGGGAGCTTCAGATTCCCCTTGGCCTCCACACAGCACACAAAAATTATTGACTTGAATATTTCTTCGTAACAGATTTGAGAAAGTAGGAAGAATTTCATGATAACTTCTCCACATAAAATGTAAAATCTTCTTAGGGCCTTTTATCTTCCAAAGAAGCTCAAAATTGTTTTCCCAATTGTCGTTAGTTGACTTGAACTCATTCACACTTTGGTTCTGAATTGCCACTTCATACCCGGACTTAACCGAATAAACCCCTTTCTCATCAAAATGCCATAAAATCCTATCCGGGCGTGGAGTGGCCGGAATAGGAATAGTTGATATAGCATTGACATCTACATCCCATAAATAGTTCTTCAAATAGGTGGTATTCCATGTTCGATCCGGATTGATGAAGTTACCAACTAGAGGACCGAAAGTAATTGACGAGGTAATAACTTTGAAATCCGGATGTTGTGGAATCCACGGGTCGGTCAATGCAGCCGAGCAGCCATCCCCTATATTCCATCGTATTCCTTTCTCCAGCAACTTTCTACCAAACAGGATGCTCCTCCAAGCAAACGACGGTGCACTACCAAGTTCTGAGGTGCAAAAGTGAGAATTCGCGAAGTATTTCGCTTTGAGCACTCTACTAAGAAAGGAGTTCGGATTTTGTCGAATCCTCCATCCTTGTTTGGCCAACAGAGCTTGATTAAATTCCTTCATCTTCTTGAAGCCTAGTCCCCCTTCTTTTCTCGAGCCTTGTATCTTATCTCAATCAAACCAATTAATACCACTAACCTTGTCTCTTTGAGTCCACCAAAATCTGCGCATCAAAGCTTCAATCTTATCACAAGTACCATCGGGTAACAAAAAGCAACTCATAGTATAGGTCGGCAACGCTTGAGCCACTGCTTTGATCAAAACTTCCTTTCCTGCAATGGAGAGAGACTTCTCCTTCCACCCCTTGAGTCTAGTGCAAATCTTTTCAATAAGAGCGTTGAAAGTAATAGATTTGTTTCTCCCCATTGTGGTGGGAAGACCCAAGTACTTGTCGTACATATCAGCCTCCTGAACCCCAATAACAGCTAGCAGATCAGAACGAGTGTTGGCCGGCACACCTGTGGAGAAAATTAGGGAAGATTTTTCAAGGTTCACTTCCTGTCCTGATGCTTTCCCATAGTCCGAGATAATTTGTAACAAACTATTTAAGTTTCCCAGATTAGCACCTGTAAAGAACAACGAATCATCAGCGAAAAATAGATGGGAGACCACTGGTCCTCCCCTAGACGCCGTAACTCCTTCCAACCGACCCTCCGAGACGGCCAAAGATACAGCCCGCGAGAGAAACTCGATGCAAATTAGAAAAAGATATGGTGAAATCGGACATCCTTGTCGCAGACCTCTTTCGGGGATAACATTCCCAACAGAGGCTCCATTCCTAACAAAGGAGTAACGCACCGTTGAGATGTAATTAATAATCAGCGCAGTGAACTTAGGCCTGAACCCTAGGTGCATCAAAGCTTCTTTCATGAAAATCCATTCCACTCTATCGTAAGCTTTACTCATATCTAATTACAACGCCACATACCCATTTTTGCCCTTTTTCCTTGTCTTGAGAGAATGAATTACCTCAAAGGCCGTCAAAATATTGTCAGTGATAAGTCTTCCTGTGATAAAAGCACTTTGGTTTTCCGAAATCAGCTTCGGTAATAACATCTTTAATCTATTAGAAACAGCTTTTGCAATTATCTTATAAATGACTGAGCAAAGACTGATAGGGCGATACTCACTCGGTTTCCTTGGTTGTTTTTTCTTTGGAATGAGGGCAATCAGTGTCTGATTGAACTCAGTCAAATCAGCCCCATTATTCAGAACATCCATAGCTGCCTTTGTAACTTCGACATGACATACAATTTCATGTCAAAATGGTGACTCTATTTTATAAACCTTATTTTCTAACTTCTCATGAAATTAATTATACCACAAGTTAATTTCTATTAACGTCTAATCATGCATTTTAATTTTAATAATTTCAGAATAAACAATTCGCAAATTTATGCATGAATTATAACATGGATACCATAAACTAGAAACTCTAATGAATAAACAAATATAGAGTGAGAGTTTAAGAAATCAAGCCTGTCACGTCACGTGGGTGTAATTTTCTCTTCTTTTAGAATTGTTGAAGATATTCCTTCCAATTTGTGAGAAGAGATAGAGTTTCCAAACTCAATAATACTCATAAATAGAAGAGCAACAATGATAACCATGAGCGATCCTTAATACCATGAACCAAAAGGAGGAGTAATCCTTCATGCTTCGTCATCGAGAATCCCAAAATATATTTTAGAGGAAATCAAATAGATATATAGTCTCCTTAGATTAATAAATCAATTGCCGCCAAGTGTTTGTTCCTGAGCAATAGATCCACTACTCCGTGAGCTAATCATATGACATGCAAATGGTAAATTTCTTGAAAATAGATGATCTCCAAAGCAATTCCCATCAACAACACAAAAAACTCCAATAGCTAGATAAGACTCTCTATGGGCATAGAATATATAAAATATTATTTCCAAAAATACCCTGCAAGAGTACGTTACGAAAGAAACGTTAATGCACGTTGGAAAAAACAAGAAAGCTTATAATACTACCTGCAGGAAATTAGTTCTTCTACTCCAAGTAGCAAGTTTCTAAACACATGTCACAATGTAGTAATGTACTTGGAAGAAAACTGGATAAAATATCGACTATTTAACCTCAAGGGTTAATATATATAGTTTCAAGGAACATGAGTACCTGTAAATAATACACATTTTTTTTAAAGAACTTTATAGGCATTAGGGGTAAGTATTTGACTAATTACTTTACAAATTTGTAACTTACCAGATGATATGGTCAAAGAATTTTTAAAGCATTAATTTTAAAACATTAAGATGACCTTGTAAGTGATATTTTGAGGAGTGTCGTAAATTATAAACACGTGATTCATGGGATTACCAACAAATTAGAATAATAAAATATAATCTTGCAAACAAAATCGCCAGTCTTATGAAAAAGGTTAAAACTGTACTATTAGAAAATATGATTTCAGTTTGCCCCATTACAAAACTATGACTTAGCATAATGAGTAAAGTTTATGTGCACATTTGTCTCCACTTTTCCTTTTCAAATTAGCAAATTGTGTTTACTCAAAGTATTGCGCTAGGGAGAACTAGGGATGATCAAGAAAGTACACATTAATGCATATCATGTTAGTACGCAAAATAATAATATCATGTAAATATTGATAAAAATATGAGAAAGGAGATCCTTAAGATCCCCATTTAGAAATATTATAGTGATCCGTCTTTGATGTCCCATCATACAAACTTCCACGTTAACTCAAACTATAATCCATCTACGTTGTAGATTGTTAGTCATCTGCGTCAAAATCACATCATAAAAGAAATATTAGCCCCGTTAGAAATACGATAAACAATCAAAACAATAAATAAATCAACATTATGTAAATTGGAATTGCTGGCCTGGGTGTGAGAGGCATGTTATGTAGGACATTGTCCTACAACGTAGATCCTCCCCACGTGAGGGTGCTACCGGTATGCTACGAAGTAGGATTCAACCCACACTCGAGCCAGCTCCTACAAGCGTCACGCCGGTTGTAGGACTTGTGAACCGTCACGAACCGTTGTTGCCCAAAAACAAGAGTATCACAATATACTATATAGAATACTTAAAATATATTTCATATGTAGTAGTACACTCTAGTACTTTTCTATGTGAGCTCTCATTACATATTCTCTCCAACCATCTCCCATGACACTCACATATATATAGATGTGCATAGAAACTAGTAACCCCCCAGTATTAATATTGGAGTTATGATCAAAATAACCACCTACCAATAATGCTACAATAAACCAAATATTTCATGTTTAATACTCTAATAATGAGGGAGTTACAAATATGTAGTATCCAACATCTTTAAGACTATTTTAGAAATATAATAATAATAATGATTTATATTAAAAGTTTTGAAATTTTCGTAAAAATACCTTACAAATAATTCCTTCCTTGGTTCCCAAGTTTAGTTGTTTCCATAAACAACTTCTTACTTGTTGCCCAAGTTTAGTTGTTTCCAAAATAACTTCTTCCTTGTTTCCCAAGTTTAGTTATTTCCATACTTGGAAAACCCCTTTTCCAAGCATGTGCCCAAACCCTAGTTCTTGATCCAAACTTATTCACATTATATGTGACAAAACTCACTAATTCTTACATCCCATGTAAAATTAGATCTTGTTTATTGCATCTACTATGCCAATTATTTTCAGTTTTCGCGTAATAACAATAATACGATGTATAAACTGAAATCATAACACATAAAATCATGTTATGCTCTACAACCTGGCTCTGATACCACTGTTGGGTTTTGACGTAGGTAACGCAGCGGAATAACAAAATTTAATCCTACTTCAAAGCCCACCACGGATCGTCAGGAGGAGACATCATAACATGATAAGAGACATAGTATTGTGTACCTTTTGATTTAGGAGATCACACGAAGAATAGTGTCCTCGTCTCTACGGTTGATCCACGTCTAGAGGTGAGATCTAGATTCTTACTTCAACAAGTTCTAGCTTGAACCGGAGGAAGAGGGAAGAAGGAATCACACAACGAGGGACAAAGGAGGAGTTCAGCCTCCTCTTTGGCGCCGACGGGATGGGCGGATGGCCTTGGGGCGGTCGACCTCTAGGCGTGTCTTGCTCTCTCTCTTTTACTCTCTCCCACTCTCTTATGTTATGTCTTATAACATTAGTGTGGGAAGGAATCTAGAGCCTCCTTTATATACTCCAACAACACCTTGTTGTTTCCATAAAGGCCCTTCCTAGTTCTACATGAACTAGAATTATTCCCTTCCTTGCATATAAGTCCTACTAAGTTTGCAAGGTGTTGCACAATGACCCTTCTATTAATTAATCAATATTATTAATCCCAAATCTAGCTCTACTCTATTTGATGTGTGACACCATAGGTTTCTACTTAGTTGGTAGTAACTTATTACCAACATGGAGCGGTGTCTAGCAACACATCCATGCCACCCAACTAATAGAAATAGTCAGTGATCCCGACAAACCTCTTGTGCCCAATATCTCATATTGCACTTTCCCTTTGTCTCAATATCCGGATTGGACACGAGACATAAATAGTCACACTCGTATATCCAATCCATAGTTCCTCGATCCTGGGAATATGCTTATGCCAGCAGATAATATCAATATCTCCATATTGATTTATCTGAGTCTGGCTAGACATTCAATAAGACTCATCCCTCGAGTGGCCATGGATATTTACTCCCATTATGTGGGAGGGACAAATCCTATCTACATCACTATGATCTCTAAGCTCGCTTCCTATCATGCCTGATAGCTACCTTTATAGTCACCCAGTGAAGATGTAACGTTTGATAACATCAAAGTACAATATTCCACAACTAGAGTATCTAGTGACTTCAAGTATAAGGATTGCAATATTATTAGCACTACGAGAAGCGATTTTGACTTCAACATAATCTAATGTATCCTTCTCATTGTGGGTCAATCCGGTATGCCATTACTCGTAATGCATACCCATGTGTTGGATCGTGATATCTCCATATCAATCCAACCCCATACTAGTCTATAGATGATTGTCCCATTAATCATTATAATTGACTAGGGATATTTAAGAATATAAAACTTATATTCTAAGGAATTCATTCATGTTAACATATCTCCATATCGATAAAATAATGAATCGTAAATCCATATTTTTGTCACAATAAATTGATTGGCTCTAGGGAACAATTCCAACAGGTTTCTCATTCCACCCCGCTCCATGCACCCCCTCAAAACAAAAGGCACTAACTACTTCAACAGCATCCACCCTCCTAATGGTCTCATGGTAGGCGCAAATCTCAGTCTTTAGAGGTTTGAATTTTAGGGCGACCGCTATAGTCTCGGGCGTGATAACTATATAGGTGCTCCGACAATACACACGCCTCCAATCCTGACCCTCTCCCTCATTATAGAAACGAGCAGTTACCAGAATCTCCCTTGCAAGAGCGAAGCTAGACTTCTTACAAATTTTAAACCACTTATCTAGCCTCTCATTCTTGAAGAGATCCTGAAGCTGTTTTGGCATTTTGTCGCTTTGCAGGAAGGGTTTTTCAGGAGTTCCTACCTCTCTTCAGGAATGGGTCAGTGCAATATGCCTTATGGGCCTTCGCACTAACAAACCTGAAGCTGCAGAATTTGGTACTGCAGTTAGCGTCGAGGTCAACATCCTTTGCAGCCCTACCCCTCGTCCCAATTTTTGGAAGTGCAGCCATAACTAAGTTCAACTCATAACGAATTGGAGACGGAGGCACCTGAAGACGGTTGCCAGAGCCATCTCCCTCGTCTACATTCTCCTCCTCAATCAAAAATACACCTTCCTCAGGATTGAAGATGGGGTGATCATCAACAACTATACCCCTTCTCCTCTTAGCACTATTCGATGTAGACATAATGATAGAGAAAATAAAAGACGAGTGCACGTGAGGTCTAGAGTGAACTAAGCAAGTAATCCAATTCAAGTATGAGCAAGTAACAATTTCAATTAAAATTAAGCCCTACAAGTGCATAAGCAAGGAATTAAAGTGAGAGAAAGATTTCGGTACCTACGGACCCGGAGTACCGTTCTTACGGGACCGGTTTCGCAAAAATTGGTCAAGAGAGGACCAATTTTTTGAAAAATTGAGCAACTTGAAGTGAAGCAACCTCCGTGTGGTCCTTGGTGTCCCCGTCGAAAGTCTCTTCTTGAGCTAAGGCCGAATCCCCCTCCAAGTTGATAAATCGGAGAATTTTTGTTCTTGGAGCTCTTCCTCTTTAATTTCTCCCACACTCAAACAAAGCCCTATCTTTCAAAATCTCAAGAGTTAATGTTGTTGTTGGGTTTTCAAGGAGCAAAACCCAAGAAATTTTTTGAATTTGGTTGAGTTTTGAAAATTTGGGTGTATGGATGTATGGGTGTTCTTGAAGGTTTGGGAGGAAGAAGATGAATAAAAATGGGGTTTGATCCAAGTTTGGGGTTTTTTTTACCCTTTATGGCCGGATTGGGCATTAAACAATCAAGAAAATACCAAAAAACACTCCCAAAATTGGACCAAGCTACCCGATTTCGGCCCCCATTTCGGGCCGAAATGGGGCCGGAAATCACTGTAGCTTTTCAAAACAGTGAGCATGTTTGATTTCGGGCCGAAATGCATTGATTTCTTCCCCCATTTTGGCCCGAAATGGGTGCCGAAATGCATTGTTCTCGGCCCCCATTTCGGCCCGAAATGGGTGCCGAAATCACTACTTTTTGCCTGTTTTGTTTTTGCTCAATCTTCTTCATCCGGTATCCGATTCGCGCGATTCTTGAACATTTGGACTGCACACTCGACGAGGAATCCATTTTGACCGAAAATTCCCTAAATCCGGAGATTTTTACGTTTCTTACCAAAAAATTTCTCCTTGTTCAAGAATCTCACCTCCTCAAGCTCTTTAACTTTCTCCAATCCGGATTCCGATGCGTGCAACCCCGATACTCCAACTTGCTACCGTGATCCTCATGACTCATTTGCTACTCCTCGACCTCGAGTAGCTTCTTTATCAAGTTCCTTGCTCCCAGTAAGCTCATTTTTCCTCATTTTGCGTGCAAAATGGTGCTTATACATCAAGAATGGGAATCCGGAGGGCCTTAAGTACCTGTGTCCTGCACACTTATTGAAAATATTAAATCGCTCTCTCTCACCCCTCAAAAATCAAGTATGAATATCTAAATAAATAAAATACAAAAATAAAATAACGACTAACTACATTGGGTTGCCTCCCAATCAGCGCTTGTAATTTAAGGTCGATGGCCCCACCCAGTTACCTCATAGCTCCTACACAGATGGCTTGGTACCCCGTGCCATCTCTTCCAGCTTCCTCTGCTGGATCCTCAACACAACACGATGAACTTTGTCTTTTGGAATTGGTTGCTCATCACGAACCACCTCAGAACTCTTGTGCACTAATTGCACGGCCACTGGCATCTGTGTCTTCTCTTGAGGGTGTTGTGGAGTCGTCTTAGAAACGCGAAAGGTCTCCCACGTATTATTGATCCTCATGATCAATTCTCCGTTCTCAACATCAATGAGAGTCCGACCAGTAGCCAGAAAGGGCCTACCCAGGATGATCGGAACATATCCCACAGGCATCTCAAGAATCACAAAATCTGCAGGGAAAATAGAATTCCCTACCTTTACCAACACGTCCACCACACCGAAGGCTCTCTTGAAAGACTTGCCCGCAAAGTGAAGGTTGATCCATGTGGAACGAGCTTCTACTCCCAGCTTCTGAAAGACTGAAAGTGGCATTAAGTTGACACTAGCCCCTAAATCACATAGGGCCTTCCCCGTGTAAGCTCCTCCCAAGTTAGTTTCTATCACAAACCTTCCCGGATCCTTCTGTTTCTGAGGCAAACCATGCATCACACACGAGCTCACCTGCTCAGTCAAGTCTACAGTCTCAAAGTCCGGCATTGCCCTCTTTCCTGAAATTGCATCCTTCATATATTTGGCATATTTAGGCATCATCTTGACTGCCTCAATCAATGGAACATTGATATGCAACTTCGAAAAAATCGAGAAGAATATTTTGTACTCCTTAGAGTCATCTTTCTTATTTCTTTCCTTAAGCGGATATGGGAGATTCTTATATAAAGAGGGTGGTGGTGGTGTTACCTCATCATCAACTTGTTGAGTCACTCCCTTTGATTGGGGGATCATGACAGGGGTCTTGTCAAAGACCTCATGCTCCCTAGCTTTCGAAGCTTCAGCTCTGGCGTGGCTCGAATATGGGGGATCATCAAGAACAATCCCGCTACGAGTGGTGATGGCGTTCACCTGGCGCACATTCTCCATGTCAGATGGAAAGGACCCTGGGGCTCTAGTGGAGAGCTGAGTAGCAATTTGTCCTACCTGCACTTCCAGGTTACGAAGTGAGGTCTTGGTGATATGCAAATCTGCAGTCAGTGTCTCCAACTGAGACGTGAAAGTATTAACATTCTTGCCCATCTGATACATCATGTTCTTGAGATCTGTCATCTCAGCGTTCTGCCGTGCAGCTGGCCTATGCTGAAATCTGGGTGCATATGAAGCTCCAGCCTGACCTCCATACCTGAATCATGGATGATCTCTAGTCCCTCGCCTGTAGTTCCCCTGGTTCCAGTTGTGCTGTCCTTCTGCCCCCACATAGCTAACATCCTCATTAGCAGATTGAGTCAAAGCTGCATCAAAATCTGGATCCTCCACTGCAGACACAGTCTTCTTATCCTGATACACATGCTTTGCCATATCTGAAACCATCTTCGTAATCCCATCTTTCCACTCATCATTCTTTGGCTCGGGAAACTTGGATAACCTCCTAGAGTCATAGAACTGAGCATCATGTTTCTCTATTTGCTTCATCAAAGCATATTCTCCATCCTTGTCAACCCTATAAAGAAAGTTACCTCCTGCTTCCCTGTTCAATAGATCCTGGTTAGGACGCTCCAAGCCGTGATAGAAGACTTGGAGGATCTTGTAGTCGCCAAAGTTATGATTCGGACACTTGCGTATCGTCCTCATGAAACGGTCCAATGCTTCTACAACTGTCTCATCGGCATGGTGCTGAAAACCAAGAATCTCTGCCTGTAAGCCAATGACGCGCTGCGCGGGGTAGAATTTGCTCATGAACTCGTCAACACATTGCTCCCATGTGGTGATCGATTCTGGCTCCTTGGACTCTAGCCATTTATCTGCCGCTCCATTCAGACAGTAAGGAAACAAAATCAGCTTCAATGTCTCTGGGTTCACATTCTTGTACTTCACCGTCTTGTTGTAGGCTTCAAACTTCCCAATGAAGTCATTTGGGTCTTCATCTCTGTTCCCATAGTACTGAAACTGGTTCTGCACCGTCGTGATGGTGACAGGCTTCAAATCAAAGTGCTCGGCCTGAATGGTTGGCACTACAATCGCTGGCTTGTGTCCTCTCTGAGTTGACTGAAACTTTTCAACCAATGCTTGCGCTGATTTGTTGTAGGGTATTTGGTTTTGTTTCTCATCAAGTTTCTCCTGAAGTTCAGTCAACTCCTGGTTCATTTGAGCGTTAGTCAATTGCTAACCCATTGCGATATTTGTTTGGTCTCATCTCGGAGTTCTGAATAGCTGTTCTGGGTCTTCAAATGGGGGCAAAAGGTCTCTAGAGATCCGGTGCATACACTAAAAACCTGAAACACAAATCAGAAAACAAATCAGAAATCACAGAAATAATAAACAAAAAGAAAGAGGTAAATTAAACTAATTGCTAAACTAGAATAGTAACCAATGCCTTCCCCGGTGTGCACTAGAGATTCCGGCGGGGAGACCTCCGTGTACACCGTACGTAGTGGATCAGGGATCGCACAGGAAGAATAGGGGTGTGTGTAGGGAGAGAGTAAGTCAATAGCAATGTCTGAGAGAGAGACAGAGGTTTGGCAGAGCTTCCGCGTATGGCAGTGTGTCCCCCTTTTGTATGGAAAGGGTAACGATGTATATATACTGGAGAACATGACCGTTGTAGTGTGGTTAATGCGCCCATTAATGGCGGCTTAATTAGCTTAACCATAACGGCACGTTCGTCCGAGTATATAGGAACCGTTAGAGCACGTGGTGCGCGAGTACCGGAACCGTTACGAGGTTGACCGGGTTTGACCGGATTGACCGGGTTTATGGAGCTCGTGCCATAAATCTCTCAAAACAGTTACTAAAGGTCGCGCGCGGGCTTGGCTCGCACGCGACAGGGCTTACTCTAGCCTCCAGACCACAAAGTCCCTACAAGTCCCGTGCAGTGGTATGCGAGGGCTCTGTCTCGCAGCCCCCACATGGATCAGCTCGACTGGTGATCCTGTGTGTGTGGAGCACAATATGGTGTGCTGGATGGTTGCCACGTGGCCTAGATCTGCCATGTCATAAAGCAGTATCTACATTAGCCCCCTTTCTGCGCGTGAAGGCTCATAGCTGTATAGGCTTTCATGCGCGGAAACCAACATGCGCGTCGTCGCCACGCACCAATTCAAATACGGGTAGGTTCAGCCCCCGTGCGTGTCATTATGACCTAAAACCCCTAGAGTCGTGCCGTCTGACCTTTAGGGTTTTAGGCGTGACGTCAGCCCGTCCTGTGATTGCGCGACACGACGGTGACGGTTGCGATTCGACTACTGAAGGGACGCAACCCTTCATTCTTCTGGATAAATACCTTGTATCCCATCATTGCAAAGCATTACTTCTTTCTCTTAAAGTGAATGGTACCCGGAGATCTTCGAGAGCAGATCCAGATAATCAATCACCAGTTCAGAACTGCAAATCGTATTCTCCAATTGTGTATATCCAAGCAAGCTTCAAGGAAACAAGGTTGGCCTCGTTTACTTTTGATTTAAACTACCAGTGTTTGCCTTGAATCGCATTGAATCTGTAAATCCATGAAATTTGTGAAGAGGCTTTTGATCTCTGAACCCGCTTCGTTTTAATCTTTCAACAATATCAACTCCCCAATTTCTGAAATTGGCACCGGAACTGTTTGCTTTGGTTTGCATAGATCTCAAATTCCAAAATTCAAACTGAAGTGTGGTGTGGTATTTCTCCCCCCCCTTTTTCTTGCCCTTTCGCAGGAATGGCCAAGACAAGAGTAACCAGACCCGTCAAGGAAGACGAAGAGATGCCGGAGCTTCCGCAGGCTCTGTGGCGTAAAGCCCCCTTTCTGGGTGGGAAGGATTTTTATCATGCGAGGGTGAAGGCGAAGAGGATGCCTGATCCTGTTCCTGCTGAGCAATTGCTGACGTTGACTCGCCCAGTTAACTCAGCCCTGCTCGAGTGGGTTGGTTCCGAGGATGTAGTCCGATTGGGGATCGAGAACGGGCACTTCCCGTATACTGCGATTTCTACTCAAGCGTTCGTCCAGAAATTGGACTACATGGATGAGTGGATTGACCACGTATTGGATCATCATGCCGAGACTCTTGATAAAGCCGGCATTTTCTTTGCTATCCGTGCTATGAAGGGTGCTGCCGTGAAGTTGGATCAGTCCATGCTTCTAGACCTTCTGTCCCGTTATTCGCCCGCGACTCACACGTTTCATTTTGCTGAGTTCGAGGCTGCCCCCACGCTCGAGGACGTTCAAATGCTGTATGAGCTTTCCCCCATGGGCGAGGTGGACCCCTTGAGCCACTTGAGGACATCTGCTGAAATGGCCTTGTACGCGCAGATGGAGGAGTGCCTAGCAGAGGTAAAGAAAATCTCTACTCGGTGGACCACTACGAAGCCTCTTCCGAACTGGCAGCTAGTGGATACGTCTGCGAAGAATACCTGGAACAAGTGGTTGCAGTACTTCTTCCGAGACTATGCGAACAGCAGCATCACTAAGAAGCTTTTGAGCGAGAACCCGGAGGCCGAGAATTATGTAGAGGGCAAGGGTTATCATTTAACCCTTTGCGCCTTTCTCTGTGCTTGGCTGTCGAGGTATCTGATTGATGGTCATCCCCATGACGGGGTCTTCTACCACGTGCTGCCACTTGCTGTGAGGCTCGCTCTTGGCCAGAGAGTCGCACTCGGACCCTTGGTCCTGGGGACGCTATATTACAGGCTGGATCAGCTGGTTCTGGCGATGAAAGAATCGCGTGGCCGCCTCGATGTCCTGACCTTTGTCAATATCAGCTTTTTGACAATGTGGGTTTTCGAGCGCTGGCCGTCTTATGCTCCAACTCCCCTCCCACTTGAGAAGTGGTGTCCCCCAGGCGAGACAGAGGCGCGCAACAGCGGAAGGGCTGCGAGATGGTTTGGAGCAAGCAACACCAAGTGTACTTGGAGTTTGATATGCGACAAACGAAAGGAGTTTATTGCCAGGCCCTATGCCACACGTGTTGAGAATGTGCGGTGGTTTCCAAAGCTATACCCTTCCAGAGGTATGGTCTTGTCAGAAGACCTTCTCTTTGAAAAGGGGCCGCATTTCCACGAACGCTATCGTGACTTCTTCTGTTGGTGTCTGCGAGGTTCTCTACCTGCCCTTGCAGAGCACATTCGTGAGCTCGCGCCACGGTATGAAAGACTTACAGTGGATGTTGACCCTACTCGGGTCTCTCCTCAGTTTGGTTTTGATGCGGTGGCCCCATCGATCTGGCCCCAGTCTATTATCAGAGGGTGCTACAAGCGTTTGCTGACAAAGGAGTGCAAGACGGTCCTCATGAGCAATCTTCCCTTTGAGCAGCCTGTGGGAACTCGCAAGGGTGGTTGTTCCCAGAACTGGATCGCATACTGGGTTGCCCAGCAAACGAGGATTGAGACGGAGGCGGCGGCGCAGCCAGGAAAGGCCCCCTTGATCAAGAGAAACTCTTTTCCCTTTCGCCCCAATTGCAGTTTGAGCGAGTCTGAGTATGGTTGCTACTCGCTGTGGGACCGTGAGAATCATTTGTGCCCCGATTTCATTCTGAAGGAGCAAGTCGACGCAATCAAGAAGGGTGACACGCAGGTCGTCAAATATAGCAAGGCATTTGCTGAGGTAAGCAATTTCCTTGTGTGCTTTGAGCCTTTTGATTTCCTCGCGCTGATGCTTTTCGTTCTGTATTGTTTAGTGTCATGTGCGGAGGTTCGCAGCTGGTGATCGCTCCAAATCGCTGGTGGACACCATTGTTGCCACTAGAAGGAAGGGGGAGTCGTACCGGTTAGCATGGAGGATGGATTCCGAGGTCGAAACAAAAGTTCGCGGAGTCATGAACACTTTTGCTGACTCGCTGATAGACAACCCTCCGGCTCCGTCTCCTCCTAGAGATGACCCGTCCCCTCCAGCGACTGCGGCGCCGAGAGCGAAGAGACCTAGGCAAAAGGGAATTACGATTTCTTCCCCTAGGAGTGCTCCAGCTTCTCCCCCAGTGAGGTCCCTTTCCATCAAGGACAAAGGCAAGGGTCGTATGCCCAGCAAAGTGCGAAAAGATCTCGCAGTTGAGACTTTCGTTCCATTCAACCAAGAGGAGGAAGAGAGACAGGAGCCCCAGGCAAGTGATGAAGAAGAAGCAAAAGTTGTGATGTGCGAGGAAGAATCAGGAGGTACTTCCGTCGCATCTCCTTGCCTTTTATCTAGACTTCTTTGTAGTTCTTTTCTTTGAACCAAATATGTATTTGCAGATGATGATGATGAAGCCGTCGGTGGCCTTGTGGCCAAGAGGCAAAAGAAAGATGCCCATTCTGGCATTTCAGATGATCCTATAAGCGAGGATGTTCTTGCTGAATCCCGGAAGACAGCCGCGGAGGCTGCTGAAAGAAGAAGGCAGCGAGAGGAAGAGGAGCTCGAGCTTGTGAAACAGCGGAGCCTCGAGGAGCTGCATGTTGACGACTTAGTGCGTCCAGTTGGCGAGGAAGACGAGCTTCCCGAAGAAGTGGCTCCTCATGTGGAGGAGGAAGATGAGGTTCCTGGAGAGGACGCAGCAGAGCTAGAGCAAGTCCAAGCGGACTTCGCAGAGATCGCAGGTGGCGATAAAGGTGAGATCTTCAATCTCGCAGTTACTTATAGAGATGTAATTGTGGGTGCGTTAAAGCACGGTGTGTCAAAGCCTGACATTCGCCGTTGGTTGGTAAGCAAATGTGGAGAACCCTCAGGTAATTATTTTGAGTGATATGCGCATACTAGGCTGTAGCCACTTGAGGCAAAATCATGACTGGTTTACTCGCATCCCAGGTCACGCTTCTCTTAAAGATTTGCTTAGTGAGGATACACTGATAGGGCACGGTTCCACGTCCCTAGTGTACGATGAGGATACCTCAATCCCACCTTCGCGTGGAGGTGCTTATTCTTAGCTTTAGTAAAGATAGCGAAATAACTTATAACACAAGTTACCTCACTTTATCGCATTTGGTATCGCAGGTCATGCTGAGGAACCTGAGCTGGAGCAGAGAAGTCAGCCTTCTGCATCCCATGTTCCAATTTCGAGCTCCCATACCGAGAAGCCCGTCGCAGCTGCTGGACACGCACGTGAGCATCTCGAGGATGTCATCGAACTCTCCGATGATGTCGAAGCCGATGCTGTGCCGATGGACGAAGGTGTCCGTACTGGTGGTGAGGAAGAAAGGACAGGTGATGCTAACATTTTCGCATCTGGGAGTGTCCGTCCAGCGACTTCGGCTGTCCCTTCGCCTCCGGCGATGACTGAACCAGAAGCACCCATTCCTGCGTGGAGCATTTGGGGCTCGCAGGTTGGGAATGTAGTCGCAGCTGGTGCGGCCTACACTCTTCCTCCTGACTATGAGAGGTTGGAGCTTGCAGCTGATAGGAGAGCCATGGAGCGAGGGCAGTCTTCGAACAACCCGGTGGCCCGCATCCCTTCTCTTCATGAAATTCTGGAAGGCACTGGTAAGTAAAGATTTACCGTTCGCACGTCGCATTATTTGCTTGCGAGTTCTGGCATTATAACTGTTTTTGATGTCTCAGGTTTGAAGCAAACCGATGTAGACTGGGTGGTTCGAATGCGTCTCAGATACCCCCGATCGTTTGTGAGATTTCTGGAGATCGGACCTTTTGACAGGAGGCTATTCCTTACTGAAGCCATCTGGATACTGGAGCAGCTGTCTGTGGCTACACCTGCGACCATTTCGGCCCAGAGTGCTGAATTGCTGTGTGGCATGTGCCAAAATCTCTTGTTCAAAGTCCAAGGCAGACTTGGTTTCAAATTCCTCAAGGACAGAGTTACACTGATTCGCGCAGCTGTAACTTTGAATCTCGGTCACCAGAATCTCGCAGCTGAGATGCAGAAGGTGGAGCAGCAAAAGCAAAAGGTTGATGAAGCTGTAAAGCTGTATCATGAAATGAATGCTAAGTGCGAGCAACTGAAGCAAGAAGTGAAACAAGTGGAGAAGCTGAGCGAGCAGTTCGAGCCCCAAGACTCCTTAATCAAGAATTTGTTTTGACTTTTCGAATTTTGAAAAGAAAACAGGAAAATGGCTGAGACATTAATGTAATGTTTTGAAACATTAATGTGATATTGCTAGGGTTTCTCCCCCCCTTTTTTTTTTTAACAACAAACACTGAGTTTGCCCGTTTTGCCCTTTTCGGGATTTGATTGGACATTTCTGTGCATATCCAATTATGACATCAGCAATTGATTTTCTGCTTGATTTTCGCGCTAATTTCTCGGCAGATAAGCACGCTTCCGTTGGGAAGTCCATCCGAATCATGACTATCCGTCATTTATTAGGATACGCAACTGAATCGTCGTAGCCTTTAGTAGGGTAATTGATTGTTACCGCTTTTCAAGGCGTAAGTGATTGAACTTACCCTCTTTTTTGAATTTTGCTGACTCATCTTAGGCAACCGAAGAGTCTCCACAGGGCCTATATAAACCCTGTCTTTGCCATTTGGGTTCTTCATCCCAAACATGTGCTTTGCCGTGAGTCCTTATGACTGCTGGCTTCAACGCTTGTTTTTCGTTGATTCATGGCAGCTTCAAGTTTTGAATCCTGAGTTTGCGCTTTGTGCCATAGAAATAGTTTCCAAGATCCACTTTATGAGGCTTATTGCTGTTTATAACCGTCATAAAGAGGATGCAGATAATACCTCATGTGTGTTCGAAGAAATTTCTTCGTGTATTATGTGTGCAGGTCATGTTTCCGGCCGCCTCGTGGCGAGGTGCAGCGCCGAAGTGACCGTGCTACCGTCTCGTAATGAACGGCGGAATTCTCCTCCAGCATCTCCGGGGAAGAATCCGTTGCCCTCACATTTGTGAGGTCGGGGTGCTCGTCAATGCCCTTGTCCAACATGACATAGAATCTATCACCAGAGGAATGACTGCTTCGCCTGTTGTGCGGAGTATCCTCTGTCGGCACAGGAAGCTCCTCCGGCGCCTATCTTGGTCAGACAGAGGCTTTTGTCATTTCTTGGGGTCTTGGGCGCATCGTATCCCTGACCTTGCTGCTAGTGATGTGGCGAATGACGAGTTGATCTCTTCGCGGCAGCATCCCTTTTGCTATAGATCTTTGGCCGCAGATCTGCGTACTGTGCTGCCGGTATCAGGACCGGTGGATTCTCTCTTTTCTTAGTCGAGAGTTCTCTTGGCGCATCTCTGGCTTATTAGCCATTTTTCGAATGTATTGTGAGCCATGTTGGCTGTGTAGTTAGATTCGAGCTTTTCGCTTGTAAGCTGCTATCTAGATAGATAAATTGTAAGTCATTTGACTCATAATGATATATAGCTTTTGTACTATTTGCTCTCTTTGCAACAAAGTACAATTTCGCATGCGTTTCGGCTTGTTTTGCCTTGCATAATGCCATGTAATGATTTAACATATGCGACGTCAATGCGCAGATGTTTCGCTAGATCATTCGAGATCATAATTTCGCAGCTGTGCCATCTTGACGAATGGGCTTGCAGGTGGTCGTTGTAAATCGTGTGAGATTACGTTCACAACTTTGCTATCATAACAGATAGTTTTTTTTTTTTTTTTTTTTTTTTTTTTTTTTTTTTTTTTTTAACGGATCAATTGAGATCATTGAGCGGTGTGAATTGCTATCATAGAAGATAGGCTTTATTAGAGGATTGCTTGAGATAGTTTCTCGCATGAATTGCTATCGCAGCAGATAGACCTTTAGAAGGTCTAGCAAGATGGTTCTGCAGTTACGTTACCATCGTAACATACGGACTTGGGTGATCAACTAAAATCACTTTGCGTATAAATTGCTACCGTAACAGATAGGCTTGAGAAGATCATATAAGATCGCATTTGTGTAAACCGCTATCGTGAGAGATAGGTTTTTGATGATCGATTGAGATTGGCTTAAAAAGATCATACAAGATCGCACTTGAGTAAACCGCTATCGTGAGAGATAGGATTTTGATAATCGATTGAGATCGTTTTTGTATTTTTGCTGCTATCGTAGGAGATAGGCTTTGGATGATCACTTAAGATCGCATTTGCATCGGCTGCCATCATAAGGGATGGGCTTTAGATGATCAATTAAGATCGCGTTTATGTTGACTGCTATCGTGAGAGATAGGCTTTGGATGATCATTTAAGATCGCATTTGCATTGGTTGCCATCGTAAGAGATGGGCTTTTAGATGATCAATTAAGATCGCGTTTGCTATCATATGAGATAGGCTTTGATGATCATTTAAGATCGCATTTGCATTGGTTGCCATCGTAAGAGATGGGCTTTGGATGATCAATTAAGATCGCGTTTGTGTTGACTGCTATCGTGAGAGATAGGCTTTGGATGATCATTTAAGATCGCATTTGCATTGGTTGCCATCGTAGGAGATGGGCTTTGGATGATCGATTGAGATCGCGTTTGCTATCGTATGAGATAGGCTTTGATGATCAATTAAGATCGCATTTGCATTGGTTGCCATCGTAAGAGATGGGCTTTGGATGATCGATTGAGATCGCGTTTGCTATCGTATGAGATAGGCTTTGATGATCAATTAAGATCGCATTTGCATTGGTTGCCATCGTAAGAGATGGGCTTTGGATGATCGATTGAGATCGCGTTTGCTATCGTATGAGATAGGCTTTGATGATCAATTAAGATCGCATTTGCATTGGTTGCCATCGTAAGAGATGGGCATTGGATGATCGATTGAGATCGCGTTTGCTATCGTATGAGATAGGCTTTGATGATCAATTAAGATCGCGTTTGTGTTTGCTGCTATCGCAAGAGATAGGCTTTGATGATTAATTAAGATCGCGTTTGTATTTGCTGCTATCGTAAGAGATAGGCTTTGATGATCAATTAAGATCGCATTTGTATTTGCTGCTATTGCAGCAAATAAATCATTGTTAACAGTAATAACAAGTTAAATAGAGCGATATAAACAGCTAGCAATATGAACTTCTCATTTGGGAGAATTCTTTTATTATGACATTCTCATATGTGAGAGATAGGATTACAATCCTCTCATATGGGAGAGGAGATTGCGTTAATCATAGCCACATGAGACATTAAGCAACGTTATCATAAAACGTATGAAATAAGAGAAGTCAAGGATAGTACTTCTTGATCCAGCGCATGTTGACTGAGCTTGGAGTTGAGGTTGTGCCGTGCAACCTTCGTATGCTGCAGTAGCCGCTATCGAAGACTTCTGTGACTTCGAAGGGTCCTTCCCAATTAGCTGCGAACTTTGGGTGAGTTGCTTCTCGCATGCAGTGATCAGATGCGCGCAAGACCAGGTCGCCAACTGCGAAATCCCGTCGCTGGACTGTCTTGTTATAGGCGCGAGCGATTCTCTCTTGGTACCGCTTGTTAGTCCTTTTGGCTTGTTCTCGCTTTTCTTCCAGCAAGACTAAATCATGATCGCGTTGATTTTCATAGAGTGCATGGAAGGCCAGCCTTGCCGAATTGACTCTGACCTCCGCAGGTACCACAGCTTCGGCCCCATAACATAGTAGAAATGGCGAGGCCCCTGTAGGTGTCCTTGGAGAAGTTCTGTAGGCCCACAGAGCTGTGTTAAGGGAGTCGGCCCACTTCTTGTGGTCATCTGCGACCATCTTGCTCAGAATTCTCAACAGCGTTTTGTTAGTCGCTTCGGCTTGTCCGTTTCCCTTTGGATAATAGGGGGTAGAGCATATCTGTCTGATATTGTACTCCGCGAGTTTCGTAGCTACCTGACGATTAACAAAAGGAGTACCGTTATCTGAAAGGATAGTGTTTGGGATTCCAAACCTGCATACGATGTTTCCCTGGATGAAGTTAACCACAGCCAGCGCGTTTGCCGTCTTTAGTGGTACTGCTTCCACCCATTTGGTGAACAGCTCGGTTGCAGTGAGAATGAAGTGGTTCCCATGTGACGTTGGTCGGATGGGGCCAATGAAGTCCAGAGCCCATGTATGAAATGGCCATGGCGTCCCTAATGCATGTAGATCCACGGCAGGAGCGTGCACTAGGTTCCCTTTGAATTGGCATTCTTGGCAGCGTCGCACCTTGGTGCGGCAATCGACTTCCATCGTGGGCCAGAAGTATCCGATTGAGAGGAGTTGTCTGCATAATTTCGCACCTCCCTGGTGTTCCACCTGATGAGAAAGGTCCATGACTTCTTGTGCTTCCCTGCCGTCTAGGCATCGCAGCAAGTTACCTTCGTGACCTTTTCGCCAAAGCAGGTTTTCCTGAACCAGGTATCGAGAGGCTTTCCTCTTTAATTTGTCGGCTTCTTTTCTCGATTCGGGTACGGTACCCTGGGTGAGGAATTCAAACAATGGCTTCCTCCAGTCTGTGTCGTCATCGGTTAGAGCGACGAGTAGAGAATCTTTGATTAGTGCGCAACTTTCGCACTTCCCTTGTATCAGGGCTGCAGCTGTTGACATGCCTGGCCAATGAATGCCATATCTCTGAGCTTTCCTGTAGATTGACACCTCGCTTTCTCCGCAAGCGTGTTGGTGAATCTTTTCTAACAGCTGTTGTCCCTCTTGCTCGGAGACACATCGCATGAGTATTCCTCCAGGACCCTTGCAGTAAAGGGTGTTGTCGTGGATGCAGTATCCTTTCGTGAGTACCCAGCTTTCGCTACTGGTGCCTTTCGCGATAGCTTGCAAGATTGCTTTTCGCCAGTCTGCGTCATCCATGTGTTCATCGTCGCACGCATCTTCTGTTAATGCCGACGATGTTCGCACTTCGATGGAAATCCTTGCGGGGCATTTGTCTATGCTGACCTTAGATCCCAGAGTTGCTAAGGCGTCTGCATGCCTGTTGTCCGCTCGGGGTTTGTGCTCGTATTTCACGTCGCAGAATTGCTGCATCAGCTTTTGCACTAGGGTGCGGTATGGCAGGAGGTTGATCTCCTTTAAACCATATTCGCCCGAGGCCTGCTTAACAATCAGCTTGGAATCTCCCATGACTGTTAAGTTGCTCACTTCCAAAGCTTTCGCCGCACGGAGCCCCGCGATCAGAGCCTCGTATTCCGCCTCGTTGTTCGTGACTGCGAAGTTGAGTTTTGCGGACATCTGTATGACTTCCCCGTCCGGCTTTGTCAAGACTATCCCAATGCCTCCGCCTTTTCTGGTTGACGAACCGTCGAAGTGGAGGGTCCAATAGGGCACGTCGATCGCGTAGATTTCAGGACCTTCGAGCTCTTCCTCGATCACAGGTTCGTGACTGTTGTCGGGGAACTGTGCCAACAGATCTGCTACCGCCTGCGACTTGATCGCTCTTGGTTTCACGCATGTGATATCGTATTGAGAGATGGTCATGTACCATTTCGCCAATCTTCCGCCCGGAGTAGTGTGAGTTAGCAGGTATCTTATGGGGTCGCTTTTGGTGACCACCACTACTTTGTGCGATGCAAAATAGTGTCTCAACTTCTCTATTACGAAGAATAAAGCAAGGCAATGACGTTCGATGTCCGTGTACCTTGATTCAGCAGGCTGCACAATGCGAGAGATGTAATAGATAGGCCTCTCTTGTCCCTCATAGATCTGAGCCAAGAGCGCTCCTATAGATTTCCTTGTCGATGTAAGGTATAGCAGAAGCGGCGATCCCAGTTGAGGCGCGATCATTATCTTTGGGGATGTGAGTAGCTCCTTTAGCTTTTCGAATGCGGCTTCGTGATCAGGAGCCCAGTTGTACGCGGCGTCCTTCTTGAGGAGAGTGCTGAAGCAGCATGTGATTTCGGCGATTGCTGGAATGAATCTCCGCAGATATGACAATTTTCCCAAGAATGTTTTCAAGGTACTTTGGTCGTGAGGTGGCGTCATGCTGGTGATGGCTGACACTTTCGCAGGGTCAGGCTCGATCCCTTGGCGATGAACTACACATCCCAAAAACTTCCCCGAAGTCACGCCAAATGCGCATTTCATGGGGTTCATTTTCAGTTGAAAGCTCCTGCATCTGTTGAATACCTTTCGCAGGTCTGCAAGGTGATCTGCTTCATACTTGGATTTGACTACCAAGTCATCCACATAGAATTCCACTTCTTTGTGCATCATGTCGTGGAATAGAGCCATCATGGCCCGCTGATAGGTTGCGCCTGCATTCTTAAGACCGAATGGCATTACCGTATAGTTGAATACCCCCACGGGAGTGATGAATGCAGTTTTCCTTGCATCTTCGGGATCCATCTTGATTTGATTGTACCCGCTGAAGCCGTCCATGAAACTGAACATGCGATGGCCTGCCGTTGAATCAATGAGCAAGTCGATATTAGGCAGTGGGAAATCGTCCTTAGGACAGAAGCGATTGAGATCTCGGAAGTCCACGCAGATGCGGAGCTGTCCGTTCTTCTTCACCACTGGCACGATGTTGGCCAACCATGTGGGATGGTGATTTGGCTCTATGAACTTGGCGTCTAGGAGTTTGACAATCTCCTGTTTGATCTTCACGTTGAGTTCTGGCCTGAAACTTCTGGTGCTTTTCTTGACCGGTTTAGACCCTCGGATGATGTCTAAACGGTGCATGGTGATGCTCGTGTCCAGACCCGGCATCTCGTCATATTCCCATGCGAACACGTCCTTGTATTCGGTTAGGAGCTGCAGCAGTCCTTGTTCCTCTTCGCTTGTGAGGTCCGCACTCAGGAAGACTGGCCTTTTCTTTTCCTCGTTCGAGCTGAGGAACACTTCCTTAAGCTCTTGCTTTTGTGGTCTTGGCCTGTCTTCCATGCATTCGGGCGCTTCTTTGAGTTTCTCCTCTGGAGTACCCTGTGTTGGCTCTTCTGTCAGCGCAACTTGCTCGATTTGATTGATTTGCCCAGGGACATCCCCATGCCCGTGTGAGGACGTCCCCGCGCACCTTCATATGCGATAGCATTTCTTCCCGTTGGCGTAGAAGCTCTCTATCTCCTTGCCCTCAGGATCATGCTTTGTGATCCTCTTCAGAGTGTACACACTCTTGCGGTGATATGCGATGCGCGGCGCCTCTTCGTGAGTAGGCGGCGTTTCCTTGGTATCTCCCCTTGTCACCATCACGCCTGCAGGTGACTGGTCCTTGATGTCCTCCCAGAGAGGTAAAGGAGTGGGGTTGAATGGTCCGGGTGTTTGCTCGTCCGCCATCTCGGTGAACCACACCGCCTCGCTGAGATGTGCTTCGTCCAAGTTGAACGGGTTAGTTGAGGCCGGTATCTCGACAATCCTGTCGTTCCAGATAGCTTTCATCACCTGGTGAGCCGTCGAAGGAATCGCGTCAAAGCGATGAATCCAGGCCCGACCTATGATCATGTGGTATGTGGTATTCGCGTCTATGACATAGAACTTCGCCGAGCACTTGATTTTGCCGATCTGAACGCCCAGGCGGATCCACCCGATCGTCATTCTGGAATCGCTTCCGAATCCCACCAGCGGGGATGGACGCTTGACTACCTTGTGCTCGGGGATCCCTGCTAGCTTCAGTGTGTGGAGTGGAACAACATTGACCGCTGCTCCTCCATCGACGAATGCTCGCTTGAATTCGACGCCGTTGATGATGGCGGTCACGTACAGGGGCCTCTGGTGGCTCGCATCTGTCTTTTTGTCGCTGGCAGAAAAGGTCATAATCTTTTCTGTGGAACGGGACGCCCTGACAACTTTCCCGTTGGAGACCACGAGGTCCTCCTCGTAGTCCTCTGCTACCCTCAAGATTGCTTTTGTCATGTCCGCTCGACATTTTTCGGAGAAGTTCATCTCGTTGAAGAATTTGTCGAAGCCGTGCGACCCTTTCATGCGGTCGGCACGCTCATCTTCCGTGTCCATGCTGTAGTCTTCATCTTCATGGACTTCAGCAACGATGGGCAGACCATCATCTGCGACTTCTTCCAAGTCCACTATCGAGATCATGGCGACCTCTTTGCCTTTTGAGCCTGAATCCGTATGGGCAGGCAGCGGGTTGTTGCGCACATCCTTCCGATGGTCGCTGACGATGAGTTCACCGCTCTTCATCTTCTGATCGAGCGTGAATCTGAGCTTCTTGCACTCGGCTGTGGGGTGCATGACCTTGCCGTGGTACTCGCACCACTTAGGGTCCCTCGTCATCTCCTTGGAGGGTGTTTTCTCGAGCGGTGGTAGGACGCCGTCCTTACGCCACTGTCTGCAGAGATCGCTTGCTTCCTCCACCGAGCATGGCAGAGGCGGTGCATCGAAGTTTGCAGCCTTTGCTTGCTTCTGGGGCGAAACTGTATTGACCTCAGCTTCGCGTCCCCGCTTGTAGCCAAATCTGCCGATCTTGT
Source organism: Linanthus parryae (assembly GCA_023055425.1). Taxonomy (NCBI): domain Eukaryota; kingdom Viridiplantae; phylum Streptophyta; class Magnoliopsida; order Ericales; family Polemoniaceae; genus Linanthus; species Linanthus parryae. The sequence continues at coordinate 95,414,958 of JALGPY010000001.1, forward strand.
AGGTGGTGCCGCTCGCAGGTCGTTCTGGAGCGTTCTTCTTTCTCTGTCTCTCGACAATGGGCTCGATGTTCATCGTGCATTCGATGAGCTTTGAAAACGTAGGTGTTTGCAAATTGATCAGCATGCTTTTGTATTCATCTCGCATGCACTGCAGGCATATCTCTACGAGCCGGCTTTCGAGCATTGGATCTTTGCACTCCAAGGATTTCGCTCTGAATTTCTTGATGAAAGTGATTCCATCTTCCTCGCGTTTCTGATACATCCGTGAGAGATGGATCATCGTCACCTTTTCTTCCATCTAGAAGAACTTGGTATAGAACTTCTGGACCATGTCGTCCCAAGTTTTCACAGATCCGGCCTCCAATGTTCGGTACCATTTGTATGCTACATTCCCAAGAGTTTTTGGGAATTCCCGCATCAACAGTTTGGGATCGGCTCCGTATGGACCCATGACATCGATGAAACGCATGACATGCTCATGAGCGTTTCCATTGACGTCCTCGAACTTGTCCCATTTGGGAGCCTTGTACCCCGCCGGGTTAGGCATGAGATAGATCTCTCGTGGGATGGGTGGATCGTTGTCTAGCTTCGGGATGATGGTATCCGCGAACGACTGATGAGCCAAGATGGAGTCCACGCGCTTCTGCAAAGACGTCATGCATTCTGGAATGCTTCCCTCGGTAGTTGACGGAGGGGTTGCCGTAGGCGGTGGCGACACATATGCTGCCGGAGGATTGGGGGTGTATTGGCTACCCGCGTTTCCCCAGATTGTCGCTGGTGGGGGCAGAGTGTACTGCAGAGCTGGGTTGGACGCCAAAGCCGGGGGCTGAGAGGCGTGAGCAGCAGGGGGCAGCATTTGTGCCGTCGACCCTTGGACCGAAGGCAGCTGCGCGGCCGACGGTGGAGTTTGCAGATGAGGGTTGGGAGGCGTGGCCGACACTCCCAATCCTGGAGCGGAAGGGGTTCCTCCTCCCTGGGGGATAGCGGTGGCAGGTGGAGGATTTGGCGCAAGAGTGCCCAGAACGGCCAAGATCCGTTCTAACTGCGCGGACTGAGACTTGAGAGCTTTTGCCTGACTTTGGACAGTGGCGTCCAAAGACTCTAAAGTTGGCGCCTCGCCGGGAGTCGTCGGAGTACGGCGAGCCTCGTCTCCCGAGGGAGTTTCAGTGGAAGGAGATCGGTTGCTGACATCATCCTCCTGAGACATGGTTGCTTTTGCTGGTAAGTTTCACGTCGGGTTCACCAAAATGTGCACTAGAGATTCCGGCGGGGAGACCTCCGTGTACACCGTACGTAGTGGATCAGGGATCGCACAGGAAGAATAGGGGTGTGTGTAGGGAGAGAGTAAGTCAATAGCAATGTCTGAGAGAGAGACAGAGGTTTGGCAGAGCTTCCGCGTATGGCAGTGTGTCCCCCTTTTGTATGGAAAGGGTAACGATGTATATATACTGGAGAACATGACCGTTGTAGTGTGGTTAATGCGCCCATTAATGGCGGCTTAATTAGCTTAACCATAACGGCACGTTCGTCCGAGTATATAGGAACCGTTAGAGCACGTGGTGCGCGAGTACCGGAACCGTTACGAGGTTGACCGGGTTTGACCGGATTGACCGGGTTTATGGAGCTCGTGCCATAAATCTCTCAAAACAGTTACTAAAGGTCGCGCGCGGGCTTGGCTCGCACGCGACAGGGCTTACTCTAGCCTCCAGACCACAAAGTCCCTACAAGTCCCGTGCAGTGGTATGCGAGGGCTCTGTCTCGCAGCCCCCACATGGATCAGCTCGGCTGGTGATCCTGTGTGTGTGGAGCACAATATGGTGTGCTGGATGGTTGCCACGTGGCCTAGATCTGCCATGTCATAAAGCAGTATCTACACCCGGCAACGGCGCCAAAAACTTGACGCGCGATTACTACGCGTTGCTACGCAAGTATACGGTCAAGTAATAAAGTGTAGTATTTTGGACCCCGAGTTATCGAACCCAAGGGAAGGTGTTCACTATATGCTATAGATTAGCAATTAAACTTAATCTACCTAAGTAACCGGTAAAACTGATTGTAATTTGAAGTGTTGTTACCCTCAAAAAAGTGACTAGCAATAATAATGAAATAACGCGAGTAAAATTATTTGATGTAAATGAGAAAAGAGAAAGCTAGGCAATCTATAGATCACCTAGGGTAGTTTTGACAATTCCGGATTCCATGCTCTAACACAATGACTCTTAGTAACCTATGCTGGGTAATGGCGTTGACATTTACCTATCGGTCTCATGTCGTTCTACACAAAGGTACGATTTGTCCCTCTCAGGCCAAGTATACTACCTATGTGTTCTAGCAGGCTAACAATATTGCAAGGAATAATGTCCTCTCAGACCACCATTCACTAACAACTCATTACATCCTACTGAATTTACCCTCATCTAGCCATTCCTATCCAACTAACCTCTCAGTCTAGTCAATTAAGAATGATCTTGTTTACTCATCCCAACTAGGGTAGAGTTGTTTTCACACACTCACTAGTTACGTAGTAATTTCGCGTCATGACTCCTACGTTACTAAGAATTAAGCACAATAAACAAGATAATTAGGCTACCAATATCATCATTAAGTCTAGTTCATCATTAAATGAAGAAATAGACAATTCACATCACACATCTTAGCCCTAACTTGTCTATGAAGTAACTCAACATGATGAAAACCAAAACAATCTCCATTAAACCACAACCCTAGCATGAAAGATCATCCAAAATCCGGAAAATATCATCAAAGCATAAACCCTAGGCTCTCCATAGATGCCTAGGTATGATTTTAGCTACTCATAACACAAGTTAACATGGTTCTTGAATACTTCATACAAGAAAGTAGAGAGAAAAATAGATCAAACACTAAAATTGTGAAGATTGGCGCGATCCGGGCTCTCCTCCTTGCTTGAGATTGTTCCCAATGAAGTCTCATTTCTCTCCTCCTTCTCCTTGTCTCTCTGGATGCGTGAATTATGCTTTTTTCCGTCCCTAGGTCGTTCTTGAATCATAACCCGCAGAAGTCTTCAGTAATTTCATAAAAGCCCCCTGAAATCTGCTTCTGACTTCAAAACGCGATATCTTCTTCGTCTGAACTCCGATTTAGCTCCGTGACCTATCGATGGAAAGCTCTCTGATTCTAATTTCATATGGCACTGGTCTCACCCCCAAATGAATTGTAGAACTCCGATTATGATCAAAATAGTGCAGACTTGTCATCCAAGCTCCTCCAATTCGGCTTCTCTTGACTCCACTTGAGCTCCCTTTGTTTCCGAAGTTCGTTCCATGCCTCCTATCAACCGATTAGCATCTGTACCTGCCAAAACAACATGAAAAAACATACCAAGCGATTATATTTGTCAAATAACAATAAAAAATGGATGAAAAACGTTCGGACTAACAATATAGCACATGGTAGCAACAAGTGATAAAACGACCTATAATCTCTAAAATTGGCCTTAAAACACTCTCCAAATACATATTATCATGTGGTAAATTCTAAAGAATTATAGCCCCTAAAAGGTGCTATCAGCTAACACTAGTCGAATGCAAGGTTCCCTTGCGATACCACGATATGTGATCTTCTCCCCCTTGGGTCCTTTCAACTGAACCTTCTGATCGTAGCAGTCAATAACCTCTCGATACATACCGAGTCAGATCATACCTAGAATTACATCTATACCCCCAAGTTCTAACTTTACTAGGTTGGCTGGTAGGGTACTTGATAGGATTTCCAACTCAACTTCTTCAAATATTCTGTCACATACTGTTATTTGTCCAGTAGGGGTTGCTACGGGGATGGATATGGTGGATGACTTATTCAAACCCTGTTTCTCAACAAATGATGATGATATGAATGAGTAAGATGCACCAGAATAAAATAATACAAAAGTTGGTTGCTCATGGATAAGGAATGTACCAGTGACAACTCTATGAGCAACTTCTGCCTCAGTCTTTTTTTATGACAGCAATCCTTCCGACATTGGCATTCTGAACTCCAACTCCTTCTGCTGCATTGTTGTTAACTGAAGCGCCAACATTTTTCTTGCGGTTATAAGCTCCATTCTATCTGACATTCCCCTTGTTGTAGTTTGGCTGCCTTCCATATCCATTACCTCCATTTTTCTGATGGTTGCCAAAGTTCCCATACCCAATCTGCAGTTTAGCTAGTTGCTGGTTCCCATACTGCTGGTTGTGCCCGAAATTGTTCCCGTTTTGCTGGCGATTCCCCTGGTAGTTGTTCTGTTGCAGCCTAGGAAAGTTTCCTCGTTGATTCACTTGATGGTTCCCTGATGGCAATTCATAAGCTCGATGTCCCCTCCTACCACAGTTTTTGCAGGTGACTAAGCTTCCTTCACAATCCGATCCTGGGTGGTTCCGTGGTCACTTCTTGCAGAAATGGCGACGAACTTGATGAGTTCCAGGATTTTGCCGATTCCCTCGATACTGTCCTTGGTTACTGATAACTCCCATTTATGAGTTATATGTGAGCTTATCTTAGAATTTAATAAGTTGAGTTTCCATAAGATTGAGCATGTTTTAGCCAACAAAGCCTTTGTAGTATGAAAAAAGATGAGTTTGAGCTTAATTGTGAAATCCGGGCATTTTCATGCATAAATTGATATTAAATGACATCTATAATCGCTTGGTATAGTTTTTCATGTTGTTTTGATAGGAACGGATGCTTAGTGGTTGATTTGAGGCATGAAACGAACTTCGGAAGCAACGGGAGCTAAAGCGGAGTAAAGAGACGCAAAGTTGGAGAAGCTAGAATGACCTGTCTCCACTATTTTGATCATTGTTGGAATTGTGCCCTAGAGGCAATCAATTAATTGTGACATTTATGGATTTACGATTCATTATGTTATCGATATGGAGATATGTTAACATGAATGAAGTCCTTAGAATATAAGTGTTATATTCTTAATAATCCCTAGTCAATTATAATGATTAATGGGACAATCATCTATAGACTAGTATGGGGTTGGATTGATATGGAGATATCATGATCCAACACATGGGTATGCATTAGGAGTGATGGCATACTGGATTGACCCATCTCCGGGAAGGCTACATACATGTTATGTTAAGTCACAAGCGCTTCTCGCGGTGCAACGGTATTGTCATCCTTAGACTTGAAGTCACTAGATATTCTAGTTGTGGATTATTGTGATTTTGGTAGCGTTAAACGCTACACCGTAACTGGGTAGTTATAAAGGCGTGTACTTGATACAATGAGAAGCAAGCTTAGAGATCGTAGTGGACGTAGAGAGGATTTGCCCCTCCCACATAACGGGAGCAAATATCCTAGGCCACTCGAAGGATAGTGCTTATAGAATGTCTGGCCAGACTCAAATAAATCAATATGGGATATTGATGTTATTTGCACGAATAAGGCTATTCCATGGATCGAGAAACTATGGATTGGATATACGAGTGTGACTTGTATGTCTCGTGTCCAATCCGGATATGGAGGCAAAGGGATGAGACAATTACTTGTACAAGGTTTGTCATGATGACTATTCTATTTGTTGGCTAGAATGGATGTCTTGCTAGAGGCCGCTCCATATTAGTAAATAGTTACTACCAACTAAATAGAACCTATGGGGTCACACGCCATATAGGGGTGAACTAGACATGGGAAATAATTAATTAATATGATTAATTAATTAAAAGGATCAAATCGCAACAACTTGCTAACTTAGTAGGACTAATATGCAAGTTGGACTAATCCATGTATAAACATGATTAGGATTTGCCAAGGTGGCCTAATTCATGTAGGGACATGCTTAGGATTAATTTGTAAATAGAACTAATACATGTATTGACATGATAAGGACTATTTTGCAAAAGGGACTAATCCGAACTTGAGTAGGATTATGAGGGGTTCTTTATGTAGGAGGACAAGGAGTTGTTGGACTATATAAAGAACACTCCTAGCTTATTTTTCTCTCTACACATATACACATCTATTTGATAGAAGTAAGGAGAGAATAAAGCAAGGAGAGAGCAAGTCCCAAAAGAGGGCCGAACCCCCCAATGGGACCGCCCCTACCCGTCGGCCATGAAGAGTGCCGCCCCACCTCTTGGCACTCCATTGTTGCTTGGTTCCTTCTTCCTCCTCCATTCTTCCTAGCTAGCACATGGATTTGGAGGATCTAGATCTCACCTCTAGGCGTGGATAAACCGTAGAGACGTGACACTATTCGCGTTTGAAGTCATCAAAGCAGAACCCAAAGGTGTGTTTATGATTTCTAACCCTTACTATCGTTATGTCTCTTGACTTGTGATCCTTGGAGGGTTTTGCATGGTTTTATGTTTGATTATGCTTCCGTTGCGCAATCCATGAATCAAAACCCTACAGTGGTATCAGAGCCTGGTTCGTAGAGCATAAACGTGGTTTATGTGTTACGTTTTAGTTGTTTTACACCTTAAATTGATTGTTTATCGCGTAAAACAAGACAAATCAAGCATGGGATGCAATTTGTCAATAATTAATCATAACAAGATCCAATTTTTGCATTGGATGCATGAATTGGTGAGTTTGAGAAATTTTAGGATCTTAGATCTAGGGTTTGGGCATCCTTGCGGAAGAAGGAGTTCTTTCCATACAAGGAAACAACCAAACTTGGGCACCAAGCAAGGGAGTTGTTTTGGAAACAACTCCCAAAGGAGGTTCGGCCCCCCTAGGGGACCGCCCCTCCTTGCTTGCCGCCCAAGCAAGGCCGCCCTAGGGGCCGGGGCAGCCCTAGCCCGCGGCCTAGCCGCGTGGGCTAGGGGCCGGCCGGCCCTAGGGCCTTGCGGTTCACCTTTTTGGGCCCGGGCAATTGGATTGTTGGGCCCATGGACCGTTTTAACCCTAGAAAATCCTAAAATCAATTAAAATTGACCAAGCGCGTTAAAATTGGATTTTAACTGTTTATGTGCAAATCGCATGGTGATTGGATATGGCCTTAGGATGTGGTTTGATGTGGATGTTTAATTTTGTGGTTTGGTTTTACGGCCTGCGAGCTGATCAATTAATTGTAATAATTAATTAGGGTTTTATGGCCTGCGAGCCAATTTTTTTTCTCAACTTGTGAGATTTATTTTATTTAGTATAGAAGTTAGCTAGTGCTAGATAAAGTAGATTGTTAGCCAAGATTGGAGAAAAGAAGCCCAAAGCCATAAGGAGCCACAAAAGATGGAGCATGGAGCATGGAGCATTCCACAAGACTATGAAGGATGGACCAAAAGGTCAAGACGCATGGAGATGTGTTTGCTTTTAGGGTTCATAGATAATTCCATTGGCTTGGAATTATCTTAGTCTAGAAAAGGCCATATCCACATCACGTTTAATTTCTGTTTTGTGGTTGTTTATTTTATTGTCTTATTATTGTGTGGTTGGTGTATGGATGATGCATGCAATTAGGATAATAAGATAATTAGACAACCCGGATCTATTATTTGGAGTTGTGCCCAAACTCAAATAGATAGATTAGTTGATATTGATCAACAAAACAATTAAAATTGAATTTAAAATCCCTCAAAATTCGAATATTGTGTTCTTGCCTTCTCGTTATTTAAACACTCATGATCATCATTATTTATCAAGTTCGTGCGTGCCAAAGCATGGCGACTTGGTTCATAATGATGGAATGCGATGGCACGTTACAATGTGCAATTGTTTAAATAAGAGGTTGAACACAACTGGGCTATTAATATGATTAAGAAACCTAGAGGCAATCAATTGGGATTATCCATATGGATGGATAAATAAGGAGTTATTTGCCCAATTGAACCAAGAGTTGCATAAGGGATGCAATTGGAATTGTTCCTACCTAAAGTAGTCAAATTATGGGTGACTTGCCAAAGCAAGCTCATAAGGAGATGAAACATGGATCTTGGCCCACTAGAAAATATAATGATATTTTCCGCATTAATATCTTGAGGGTTATTAATCCGTAGTAAAATAGTGGGAGCTATATTTAACAAATTAAATCCTTGTTGAATATAGTTAAAACGTCACAAACTTTGCATAATCCTTTAGATGTTAAATACCCATGGCATTAAACAAATAAAAACGCGACTTTATCTTTTTCTAGACTGGTATAAAATTGAGAATGGTTCTCAAATAAAAGGAAATTGTTATAAATAGTAGAACATAAAGCTCTCTTCCTACCGACTACCAAAACACATTAAAACCTAATGGAAAGGAACATCAAAGAATGGTTCTTTGGATGTAACTTGCCTCATGTTAGTTGCCATGGAATCTGAGCTTTGGAAGCAATATGAGAACATGGAGGTGTATGATATGATCATACGTTAAAAGAAGCTAACTAGACATGAAAGGTTTGAAGTGTTGCTCCACTTTGGGTTATGCAAATATACTAATTCAATATGATTGAAACATTAGTGAATATGCATTATCTATGAGCTAGATAAAGAATAAAAGGTTATTCACCCCAGAGGACCAAGAATTGCATTGGATGCAATTATAGTTTTGTTCTAAAGTTGATTTACTCAATATGATTGAAAAATCACTAAACAAAACACTGATAATGGGCATGGGCAAAGTTGTTAAAGGTTAACAACATGGGTAAGGGCAAATGGTTTGCGCCGACCCCATGTGTATAAAGCAAGCCTGTTGCTAAAACCAAGTTGCCTTAGAGTCCCATAGGTGGTGTAGAGGAAGCGAGGCTACCCAAAGTACCTGGAAGTAAGTAATAAAGGAATTATGAATTCCAATATGGGTATTTTGTTATAGAATTCAATGTGTCTATCTTATCATCATAAGTATATGATACTAGATAAGGATCTCACATTTATGGAAGTATGGAGGATCTCAAGAGACGAAGACAATTGGATAAGGAAGAAATAATCCTACACATGGGGCTATGAAGCAAAGGGTTGCTGAAAAGCCGTAGGGAATTATTTCTACCTTTAAGAAATTGTTCATGAATTAGACAAAAGCGATGATGTCCCTACTATGAGTAGGACCATTATCAAAGTTTCTTGTTTGTACAAGAAAGCTCCTTATCATAATAAAGGACAAATGTTGTTCCATTTATTATGATATGCATTATTGTAATGCAATTTTGTCTAAGTGGATTCTATATCCATGATCATGATAATTTCATCTATAACATTAATACCTAGAGGTTTGCATATAATGATATGAACTTCACTTATCTTTAGCGTTATTGTTTAGACCTCATAAATAAGAGATACATATCTAGAACTCCATGTGGATGGATTTCTGGAACTCATTTGATTGTTGAATCATATGAGACATGTAAGACTTATTAGGCAAAGATATGATCTTTTGGGAATCATACATATTGATGTATGAAGGCCGCTAAGCACAAATGCCAAAGATGGTTTTCAGTACTTCATCATATTTACTGATAGGATCAGGGAAATATGGATTTGTGTATCTTATGAAGAAACAAATCAGCATCCTTTGAATTGTTCAAAACATTCAGGAATGAAGTAGAGAACCAGCTTGGCAAAAGTATTTAGGCTATACGATTGGATCATAGAGGAAAGTACTTGAGCCAAGAGTTTGACAAGAATCCATGGGAGTGTTGGATATGATCCAAAAATCGCTCCACCTAGCACGCCACATGGGTTTGGCGTGTCTAAGAGGAGATTTCGAACCTTGTAGGACACGGTTCGGTCCATGACAAGTCAAACAGAACTTCCAGTTTACTTTTGGGGCTATGTTCTAATTACAGCAAATTTCGCCCTTAACCTTGTTCCATCAAAAACGAAATATGAATAACGCCATATGAGATATGGACTAGGAAGTGTCCTAGTATGTCATTCATAAAGACTTTGGGGTTATGAAGTTGATGTAAAAGAGTTTACAAAATAAACTTGAACCCAAGTCGGATAAATGTTTTGTGGGATATCCTGAAAAGGATATTATTTCTACAACCTAATCGAGAACAAACTGTTTGTTTCTCGAACCACACTGTTTCTAGGTAGAGATTGTCTCTAAAAGAAACAGTGGGAGGACAGTAGAACTTGAAGGAGTTCAAGAACCACAATAGAACATTGATCCGTTTGATGGAACATGAGCAGGATCACAAGGTGTTGTGGAGTAACCTACTCAGATAACACAAGAACCTCGTAGGACAGGTAGGATATATCGAGGGACTAGAGAAATAAGGATTTCTCATAACCTCTGATATATTGCTCATGAAGATGAGCCTACAACCTATGAGATGGTCACGTGTGGCCATACTCTCGGAAATGGCTTGGAGCCATGGGATACGATATGGAATCCATGTATACCAACAAAGTATAGACTTTGGTGGAACCACCTGAAGGGTAGGACCCATTGGGTGCAAGTGGGTTATGAGGAAACCAACATGGATGGTAATATGATTACCTTTAAGGGAAAATTGGTAGGAAAGGGATTTCATGTGAGCACATAGTATAGACTATGACAAAATCTTTCCCCAATTGTGATGCTTAAATCCATTCGCATCTTGCTTGTAGCAATCTATTTATAGATTGGATCAAGCTTCTAGGAGTTGGAATCTTCAAATTAATGATGTAATCAAAGGAGTTTGGTTCCATCAAAATTGAAGATGATACTTGTTTTTACAAGAAGGTTAGTGGGAGCACAGTTATTTTCTGGTCTCGTGTGTGTAGACATACTTAATCATTAGGAATGTTGCCCCTACTTGGCAGTCTTACGTAGATTGACTAGGGAGTTGACTTTCTAATGGTAGACTTAAGCGAAGCAACTTGTGAAGATCTATTGAGGTAGATCAAGATGGTTGTATAGCTTAGGTCATAGTACATTAATTGACAAAGGTGTTGAAATGGTTCAACGTGAAAATAATATTGATTCTTACCCATGTCACATGGAATTAGTCTTTGGAAGGCTAATTGTCATTCCAATTCGATTGGGAATGGACCGTATGAATTAGATTCACGAGATACGCCATGAGATGTACTAGACCAGATGTGTCATAAAGCATGACACAAAGATACCAGTCAAATCCGGGTGAGAGTCACGGGATTAATTATCAAGATTATCCTTTAGTACTTGAGAAGCACTAAGGATGAATTTTTGATAAATAGATAATATGAAGAGTTTACTGTAAGGGGTTACAGTGATGCGAACTTCAAATCTGACAAAGAAGATACAGATTATAAGTCGAGTTTTGTGTTTTTGCCCTAGTGGGAGCGACTGTGAGCTGGAAAGGTTCCAGGCAAGATTCAGTCACTGATTCTAACATAGAGGACTGTGTAAATTAATGCATAAGATGCATTTACTCAGAATATTCAATCTCAATCAAATTGTTGATGGAGGAGATGTGAATATTTGCAAGGTACCAATAGATGTCTCGCCCCAACGCAGCGGAAGCGTGGAGGGCCGCGCTAGATCAATAGGCATATGATGCAGGAGATTGACTCTAGTGCAAGTGGGAGACTGTTGGAATTGTGCCCTAGAGGCAATCAATTAATTGTGACATTTATGGATTTACGATTCATTATGTTATCGATATGGAGATATGTTAACATGAATGAAGTCCTTAGAATATAAGTGTTATATTCTTAAATATCCCTAGTCAATTATAATGATTAATGGGACAATCATCTATAGACTAGTATGGGGTTGGATTGATATGGAGATATCATGATCCAACACATGGGTATGCATTAGGAGTAATGGCATACTGGATTGACCCATCTCCGGGAAGGCTACATACATGTTATGTTAAGTCACAAGCGCTTCTCGCGGTGCAACGGTATTGTCATCCTTAGACTTGAAGTCACTAGATATTCTAGTTGTGGATTATTGTGATTTTGGTAGCGTTAAACGCTACACCGTAACTGGGTAGTTATAAAGGCGTGTACTGGATACAATGAGAAGCAAGCTTAGAGATCGTAGTGGACGTAGAGAGGATTTGCCCCTCCCACATAACGGGAGCAAATATCCTAGGCCACTCGAAGGATAGTGCTTATAGAATGTCTGGCCAGACTCAAATAAATCAATATGGGATATTGATGTTATTTGCACGAATAAGGCTATTCCATGGATCGAGAAACTATGGATTGGATATACGAGTGTGACTTGTATGTCTCGTGTCCAATCCGGATATGGAGGCAAAGGGATGAGACAATTACTTGTACAAGGTTTGTCATGATGACTATTCTATTTGTTGGCTAGAATGGATGTCTTGCTAGAGGCCGCTCCATATTAGTAAATAGTTACTACCAACTAAATAGAACCTATGGGGTCACACGCCATATAGGGGTGAACTAGACATGGGAAATAATTAATTAATATGATTAATTAATTAAAAGGATCAAATCGCAACAACTTGCTAACTTAGTAGGACTAATATGCAAGTTGGACTAATCCATGTATAGACATGATTAGGATTTGCCAAGGTGGCCTAATTCATGTAGGGACATGATTAGGATTAATTTGTAAATAGAACTAATCCATGTATTGACATGATAAGGACTATTTTGCAAAAGGGACTAATCCGAACTTGAGTAGGATTATGAGGGGTTCTTTATGTAGGAGGACAAGGAGTTGTTGGACTATATAAAGAACACTCCTAGCTTATTTTTCTCTCTACACATATACACATCTATTTGATAGAAGTAAGGAGAGAATAAAGCAAGGAGAGAGCAAGTCCCAAAAGAGGGCCGAACCCCCCAATGGGACCGCCCCTACCCGTCGGCCATGAAGAGTGCCGCCCCACCTCTTGTCACTCCATTGTTGCTTGGTTCCTTCTTCCTCCTCCATTCTTCCTAGCTAGCACATGGATTTGGAGGATCTAGATCTCACCTCTAGGCGTGGATCAACCGTAGAGACGTGACACTATTCGCGTTTGAAGTCATCAAAGGAGAACCCAAAGGTGTGTTTATGATTTCTAACCCTTACCATCGTTATGTCTCTTGACTTGTGATCCTTGGAGGGTTTTGCATGGTTTTATGTTTGATTATGCTTCCGTTGCGCAATCCATGAATCAAAACCCTACAATCATATCTTGAGTTCTACAATGCATTTTTGAGTGATATTGGAGGAAAATAAAAGTATACTTCAAGAGCTTTCCAACGATAGGTCACAGAGCTAAATCGGAGATCAGACGAACAAGTTACGACGTTTTAAAGATGGAGTTGTTGCTGATGCGCGTACAGACGCACATGTTATGCGTTAAGACGCACATGTGCGTTCAAACGCAGCCCCGATGTCAAAAACAACTTATGTCCGCATACAAGATTGGTGGCCAAACGCAAAAAATGAGTCCCAAAGGCCGAAAAAGGGGGAAAATTGTCTAAACCCAAGAAAGTGCAAAAAATTGGCTAAGTATGTGCGTTCAGACGCACATTATGCGTTCAAACGCACAGCAGCAGAAGCAGAAGACAGGAAAACTGGCAAGAAAATGACTAAGTGTTGTGCTTTCAAACGCACATCCTGCGTTCAGACGCATGAAACTTCAAATTTTAGAAAGGTCAGAATCAGGCAGAAGTTAACCAGAAGACTAAGGCATGTGCGTTCAAACGCACATTGTGCGTTCAAACGAACAACCCAGAAAGTCAACGGAAGTCAAAGTCAAATAGTCAACTCTCAAAATGTGCGTTCAAACGCAGCCCTTGTGCGTTCAAACGCATGTCAAGATTTCCTGAATTTTCTAAAGACGGTGGAAAAAGTCAAACTTCGTCAGAAAAGTCAAAGGCGGCCAAAATTGAGGACAAAACAGGAATTTTAGCACAGGATTATGGAAAATTCATCATTATATAAAGCAACTCTGCCCAGCAGTTTCAGGATACAACACACACAACACAGGATGGACAGACACAAAATCAGAGTCAGACACAGCAGAGTAGAGCAGAGACAGGGAGCACAGGAGCAGTCCGGGAAATCGCCAGATTTCCGTCACCTGTTTGATTCTCTTCTCTTCTTTATGTTAGATTTTATTAGCTAAAATTTTGACCTAGGTTCTCAGTGAACCTAGGGTTTATGATTTTAGTACTTCAGATTTTGATTTCAGATTCATGACTGTTTAAGTCTTAATACAGTAGAGGTTTTGTTTATTATTCTGTCTTTGGTTTTTACTGTGTATGCATGAACAGAGTCATGAACCTGGATAGCTACAGACAGGATCTGGTGCGCGAGAGTGGCCAGTGAGAGTTAGGAAGAGAAGATTGAATTTAGTTTCCTGCCTTGATGGATCGAGAGGTGAAGAAAATCAGGGGACTAGCCCAGAAGCATTAGACCAACTACTCGACGTTTAGGGGGAGACCGAGAGGAGAACCTGTAACCCTAGAAGACTTAGAACAAACCTGCAGATCTAGGTGAACCAAGGGGATCCGAAAATCTTATAGAGAGTGATAGATGCATGAGACCGAGAGGAGATTGTATCAATGGTATGCAGGCATAAACAAAACTGATGTGTGTTTCTGAATCGGAAAAACTGAAAAGCTGAAAAGTAACCCTAGGGGATCCAGGAATCTAGGTACCGGAAACCTAATTTTCACTGCCAGACTTTGACATCAGAAAATTACCAAAAAAGATTGTTTAATTCTGTTTTTACGTCCAGTACTTAGTTTAGATAAATAAACTAAAAATTACTCATACTTTTTATGTTTTTTACTCTTTAAACTCAGTTTCTGATTATGCAATAACCCTGTCCTCGTGGGATCGATAACTCGGGGTTGAAATACCAGCCCTATATTACTTGAACCGTGCACTTGCGGTAACACGTAAGAATTCGTGTCAAGTTTTTGGCGCCGTTGCCGGGGAGAGTGGTTTATTGTTAATTAGAAATTAGTTTAGAAAGTAAAAAAAAAAAATTGAAAAAAAAAATCTAAAAAAAAAATTATTATATTTTTATACGTAGTTACCTCACGGGTATTTTTTCTGGAGCTCTGTTTTCACAAGAACGCAAGGAGCCAGAGAAATTATGGGCATGTGGAGCGGCAATCTCGAGTCGGGGCCAACTCAGTTCCTGAGTCCCCCCTACTGTGAATACTGCCACAATTGGCACAAAAAAGAGGATGCACACCGTCCATTTTATTGCTTTCAGTGCAAGAGGTATCATGAGTATGAAGAGGCGTGCATATTGCACTCACCCCAGCTTCATCAACACTATTACCCCTACTGCATCCAGTGTGGGGGTGGTTGCGGGGCTGGGGCATGCAGAACTTATCAACCCTGGAGCTTTCAGCACTGCCAAGCAGAGGCGCATCCCGAGACTGCTCTGTACTATCCAGAGCCACCTCAATTTGTACCTCCGCCACCATTTGAACCTCTCACTCAAGAAGTTTTCTTCTCATGGATGTCTAAATTGGAGTGCATGCTGGAGAAATTTTTTTCAGCACGCCTTGACCAGATTGCAGAGGAGATGAGAGAACTCAACAGTGACATATTGCGATTGGAAAACAAGTCTCTGGAACTTTCTCAGTCATGGATCTCAGTAGATACGCCAGAACCAGAAACACAGTTCATGCCACTAGAAATTGAAGAAGTGCAGACAGTGAAATCATCAGGTCCAGTTGAGCCAGAAACGGATCCAGTACCCACACCACAGGAAACAGACTCATATATTCCTCACTGGCTTCCAGCAGTGTTGGAGATGCAGAAGGGATTCTTCGCAAAGATGAAACAGGAACAACAAGAAGCTGCATCACAGGTTGCTGTTATGGAAGAAGAGGTATCCGAGCAAAGAGAAGTGTGCAATATTCAGGAGCCAATTCTGATATTTGATGAGAAATCAGACCCAGACTCAAATTCAGATTTGGATGAAATAGTGCCTGCACAGATGGAACCCCAAATAATTTCAAATTTTGGGCATGATGTGAAAGACACTAATATTGAGCACTCAGGGTGTATTGATGGTATGGATAAATTTGAGGGAGGAATCCCAACTCAGCCTATTGAAGAATTCTCCGAGTCTTATGTTGATCAAGTATGTGATGAGTTGGAGAGACTGCTATTTGGAGATTCTGACATAGAAGCTGATCATGAACATTCCCCAAATCCTTGTTATATGGACTGTTCTAGTGACATTGCACAGAACATGGAAAAGGAATTGGAAATCACACAGTGTGGGGGTATGACTGAGTTGCCTGCACGTGTTGTTCAGCATCAAGATTCAACTGGGTATGAGCTGAAATTCCAAGGTCCAACGCAAGCATCCAGGGATGAAGTTCATCGACAGGATTTTGTAAAAATATTCGCAGACAATCCGATGAATGATGAGTGGAAGCTGATCAAGAAGAAAAATTGCAAGATCAAAGATATCATCTTCCACCAATTTTCACCTCGTGAAAAGAATGAGTGTGCAGGTGAGATGAGGGTCATTGAGAAGAGATGGTGGAAGAAGAGGAAGTGGAGAGATAAAGAAACCTCCAAATTTCTCAAAGGTTGAGGTAACAGGGTCGGACCGTCGACCTTAAAATACAAGCGCTCGTTGGGAGGCAACCCAACTTAGGAGTAGGATTAAATTTATAATCAATTTATTGTTTAATAAATTTTGAGAGGAGAGATGAGCTAATGTTTAGCTGCAGAAAGTTTCAGGAAACAGGTTACAGGGAGCTGAAGTACAGAATCTGGATTGCTGTCAGCAACAAGATGCAGGCTGGCGTCCAGTGGCAGCCTGCCAGAAAAAGAAATATTTGAAAAATTCTGAAGAATTGACCCCGGTGCACAGGATACACTCGACCTTCATAGGGACTCGTATGAGTTGGGGATTTTTCAGGAACAGTTTTCAGCAGGAAAGGAGCAATCGACCCCGGTGTACGAAAATACACTCGACCATATGGGAGCATATTGTCATAGACGATGGTGCTTGGGGATTGCACATTTGAAGAAGCGAATACAGAGCCCGGAAGGTTGACAACTTCTGTTGAGAAATTTTCCGGCGATCGGTCAACGGTCCTTCTCTGCCGGAATTTGCAGAAAATTCAGCACCTGTAAGAACTGACTCCGGGTGCACAGGTTCTATTTCTGTCTCTCGCTTTGTTTTTCTGAGTATACTACTAGTTGGTCGACTGACGGCCAGTCTCGAGCCAGTGGCTCTCTAGGCCATCAGTCAGTGGCTCCATCAGTCCATCAGTCAGTCGGTCCAGATCCCAGTAGATGAGGCACGCCAGCTCATCAATCCAGATTATGTGCCTGATGATTAGTACCATGAGGGCATGGCACCATCTAGTGTGGGGGTGGGGGTGGTGGCGTTGTAACTGCATTAGTTTTACTATACTGGAAAAAAATATATAAAGAAAAATGAAAAATAATTAAAAAAAAGAAAATCGAAAAAAGTGAAAATTTAAATTTTTGAGTTTGGGCAAATGATTTAGCTTAAAACTGGAGAGAGCTTAATGATAGGAAATTTCTCGAAAATGGATGAACTTAGGTGAGGAAGAGCTGCGAGAATATGTGAAGGGGAGTTTATAGAGCCAATGCACTTCAGAAAATGCAAGTAGCTGTCTCCCGAGCTATGTATCCTACTAATTTCCAGACCACCGTCATCAGGTAGTCGTCAACCCGCCATCACGGTCACCACATCATTTGGTGGAGTGATAGGCCATAGGGGACCTCACGTCCTATCTCGCGCCTTAGGTCCACTAGTGAGCCCCATTGATCCATTATCCTTTTCTTGGTAACCTCTTGACCTAGGAAGCCGTTTTTTGATACTTGCATCATTGTTAGTATTTTCACCTTTCCTATGCGTCATGGCACGAGGGAGTTGAGTTGATGGAGTTTCTGGGGTAGAGCAGATTTGTCATATTTGATAGTGGACGAGCTTCATTTTATATCTGAGGGTGTGTAAGGGTGAGATAGTGACGGCAGCACACTTCGGTGTGGCGGTGACTCATGACATTACACCGTGAGCACAGGAGGAGAGCCGTAGTGCGTGACATTTTTCCGCACGACTTGGGGGACTTGGGTTGACAGGATTATTTGGATTATGCGCTGTGCTAGTTAGACATCCTTGGAGTGAGGAGGTTCGGTTGGAAAAAGTGCAATTATTTTACAGATTGGCTACATGGTTCGGATCAGTGTGGGGGTGGTCGTTCGAACATCCTGGATTACATTTTTTTATATATATTGCCCCTCATTGAAATAAGAAAAAAAAAGAGAGAGAGAGAGAGAGAGAAAAAAATTAGAAAACAGAAAGAAAAAAATTGAGATGAAAAAAAAAACCTAGTAAAGGCAGAGTTTCATGGTGCTTAATTGATTATTTCAAAACTCCAGGCCAGGAAATTTTGTAGCAGTTTCACATTATTTCACAGTTGTGGTCGCGAAAACGAAATTTACACCAGGATTGGGGAAATTGAGTGTCTAGAATCTTAGGTGATTTGGGTCAGTTTCTATCTTCTTGGTGAGGGAGTGTGAGATGGGGGTACTTGAGAGTGTGCTGTGACGTTTAGGACTTCGCTTCTAAAAGACTTATCCAACCGTCCTAAAGCCGGCAGATTTACATACACCGAGAGTAAAAGCACATAAGGTGTGCGTTAGGGATATGTTCGGTTTGCGTGCCAAAGTAGAAGTGAGTAGTTTTCGTGCTTGTTCCTAACCTAGGTTGGCCGCGAGTTCTTCCGATCACTACAGTTTCATAAGTTTAGGGAAATATGAGAATGATGTCCAGTTTGAGTTGAAGAAATTGCCCAGTCTCACCACTTACCTCCTCTATTGTTTGGTCAGGGCCTCTGGTTTCCCCTCGAAAAGTTTTTGTTACTTCCTCCTGCCTCTTCTAGCTTACGCTTCTTGCGTTTTTCCTCTTGGGCGACACGGACTTGCCAAATATCAGCACCTTTGTCATAGGTTTCTTGGAGCATAGGATAAGTTATGTTCAACAAGGACTCCTGCAGCTGCTGGTGCAGTCTAGAGATGAATTTGGAAATTTTTAACTCCTCATCGGGAACTGTGTTGCCCGCGAACCGCATCAGTTCCATAAACTTTCGAAAATACACAGTCACGGAGTCACTTCCTTGTTGTAGACTCTGAAATTCTTGTTGCTTACTCCTATTCACATGAGAAGGATTAAAGCGGGTTCTGAGAGCATTCTGAAGGGCTTCCCAATCGAAGTTGGCTGCGCCAAGAGGGTTTCTCGTGCACTCCTCCACCAGAGATTTGCCTCACTCTTCAGATAAAACACATCATAGTTTAACTTCCGGTCCTCCAGGCATTCCACATTCTCAAGGATCTTGTCTATCTCCATGATCCGGTCTTCTTTCTCAAGTGGGTCTTCATTTCCCGTGAAAATCGGTGGTTTTATGACCGCCACTTTCTTGGCCCAGTTACCTCCACCCTGAGCTCCATTGCCCATCATTTGAGCCATTTGGGAAAGGAATTGCTCCATGTTGTTGTTGTTGTTGTTGTTGTTGTTGTTGTTGTTGTTGTTGTTGTTGTTGTTGTTGTTGTTGTTGTTGTTGTTGTTGTTGTTGTTGTTGTTGTTGTTGTTTTGAGCCATCTTTTCTTGTTGGACTCTCCTGGTGTAGTAGCGCAGTGGTCTATCAGTCATATTCCTACACTATCACCTATTGTATCATTTCTTAATCTATTTTTGGCTTGAAATTAAAAATAAATCACCTTATAACGTACATGCTCAACAGTCCATGTAACGCAAGTATCACACTTTAAATATCATCTATCACATAGTAATTTAGACATGCAACAACTAAAAATTCATAATCATACTTGCTTTCATGAAATACCTCAAGTCTATAATCATATTTTCTGAAACACAATTCTAGAATAATAACTATGCCATTTATTACGGGAGCAATGTATGTCCCACATATAGCGATAAAAAGACTATAACAACTAATAAATCCAAGTAGCATCAAGTATATAATGTGTCTTGTGACAGACAAAAAGGATGTGGGTGAGTCTAATAAGAATAGAGATTAGACAACCCATAACCCAATCGGCTTGTCCAACTTAATTATATTTTCCTATTTTCATTTTCAGGTTGCCCTATAAGTTTTAGTTTCCCTTTTTAGACAATCCACTCTGACACCACCTGTAACACCCCTTGATTCCCAAGGTTTCCGTTCCTAATCAGAGAGCCTAGGAGAGTGCTACTCATAATGAGATGGCAAAAATCGAGAACAAACACTGCCATAATTATATATTACATAACCCAACATTCTTAAACACTGTCTTAAATTATTATTTGACAAAAGATGAAAATTATCTAGAGACTGGGTTACTAAGATTACAGGTAACTTTAGATGACTTTGCGCTCCCCTTCTTATACCATGCCTTCTTCGTCTAGACTTGCAGTGGGAATAAAACAGCAACCGCAGTTTTTCTAAAGTCAGCAATGAAATACTGAGTTTGTAAACACCCAAGCTTGTAAACAGATTATGAAGCATGTCTTTCCAAAAATAATCATAACGGAAAATGGATAATAACTGAAATATGAATACCCAAGGAAGTATGAATACTGGAACATATGAAATTTCTTTTCCTATTTACCTTGCCTCTCAATCTTTCTTTTATTTCTCAAACGGGGAATATTATTCCCAATCTATCTCTTCTTTCATTTTGTAAAATCTCTTTCTCAATAAACCATGTTATTAACTTGTTGATACAGGGAAGATCTACTATCATTAGCAGCCATGACCTAAAGTGCCGGCACCCCCCTAAGACTTCTTGCGGACAGAGAGGTGAGTACATGGAGCGACCCGGCAGGTTGCGACCGGGTTAAAATAATACGAGTCGAGTGACCGTATTCAACACGACCAATCTATCAATAATATATTGATTCCGGCACAACTCTTTCCGCTTTGAATTATTTATAGATTATTATTCTCATGTGACATTCTCAAAACATCTATTTTAGAATATAATCAATCTCAAGTAAGTCATGTAATTCATTAAACATATTTTGAGACAGATTAAAAAATCATATTTCGACACGAACGAAGCTAGGCACGCTAGACTTGGCATGTTTACTAACCTTAATAACACGGAAAATAACACGTAAGCTCTTACAAGTAGACGTAGCCCTCGTTTATAAATTCATCACCTACAAATTTATAATTTCTTATTAATCGAAAGTTCGACTAGCACGTGATATGCAAGTGACGACGTGAGAAAGTCCAATTTAATTTAATACAAAGTTTAAATCTTTCTTTGTTGCTATAATTGTCAAGAGTGTGCTAGTTTACAATAATCATATCCTCAAATCATAATTTTCTAATATTACTATTCAGTTTCACCAAAAATATTTTAAATAGTGAGAAAATAATATGTTTACTTTTAAAACATCCTAATTATAAATAATAGCTTAAACACCTTTTATTTTTAATATTCTCAAAATTATTTTTAACTTTTCTAGAGTAAATGCTTCATAGAAAATAAATTGTTTAATTAACGAAATTATTTATTATACTATATACTAATTTTTTTAGGAGATGATACTTTGAAAATATCTATTAGGAAGAACGAGTATTTAACATCCATTTATAAGTATGAGAAATAATTATTTTTAGTTTAGAGAAAGATAAAACATTAAGTAAAGAAACTATTCCTAAATATTTCTCTAATTTCTTTCTAAACTTATCTTACTCTAAAAACAAAATTTAGACAACAGATTTATTTAGAGTGTCAATTTACAATATTTTGAGATTAACTAATTAAACAAAACGACATTGATTATTGAATACATAGACTCAATATGATAAACAACTCTGGTTTACTCTTGTAACAACTATTTATTGTAAAATTTCATTACCCAAGTTATTTTTGCATATTTAAATAATAATAATTATATTCATAAATTCATTTAATCCAAATTTCCTATCTTTAATTTATATATATATATATACATATATATATATGTATATATATATATATATATATATACACACAAAACTTGGTGTGGTTAGTTTTCTCGCATGCCGTCACATGAGATGGCGTCACATGATTGGACCAACATGGGTCACACACATGTCATACAAAGTCAAAGCCTGATGTTCATCCAAGAGAGATAGGCGGCTAGTGTGAGTTGGTTTAACAATTGGGTTTGGGTATCGGGGTGGCGAGTTCTGGTTGGCCAGACCATGAAGCCACCATCTTCACTCCATGGGTGTTTGACGTGAATACTTCAGGGCTAAGGAAGGCCACTTGCATGTTATCAAACAAAAGAAAGAAACAACTCCCCTTCGCCTAAGTGTATATATATATACTTATGTGAATATTATTTCTTTAAAAGACAACAATAACCCCATATTAATAATAATAGTTTCAGATGCCACAATTCATACCCCTAAAATTTCAAATTGTGCACAAAGTACCATCAAGTTCTCAAATAATCTAAAATCATCATCTTCTTCTCCAAAGAATTCTCAGATCCGATTCGAGTTAATGTTAATCCATTTTTATTGATTAAAATGATTAATTAGAGTATTTAGAGTGTACCCACACCAAAAATTTCTGAAAACGGTCGAGAACCGGACTTCCTCCGATCAGCTCTGAGCTCGACTGAGGTCTCCTATAGCCTCTTCGGACCTTTCTAGCATTGAGGGAGATTGAAGGAAGGATTTGGGTGTATCTGGTTTGTGTTGGCGAGAGAGTTCGCTGGAAAATATGGTGAACGGAGGCGACGGTGGTTACGGTGCTCCTGCTGCTGCTACTGTGATCCTCACTGGGTCGCCTGGTCGAGTAGAGACCACAGGGAGAGCGAGAGAGAGAGAGATTATAGAAGAGATTGGGGGTGGAGGTGTTGGTGATTTCCCGTATGTCTTCTCTGGCTGCAGCTCCGGTGGCGTGGCATACGACCACTGCTGCTTCTACTTGACCGAGAGGGAGAGAGAGAGAGATCTGAGAGGAGTGTGGTGGAGATGGTTGTTGTGATGGTCTAGTGGTGCTGGTCGGGTGGTGATGCCGAAGAAGGAGAAGGAGAAGGAGAAGAAGTATAAGAAGAAGAGGGAAGAAGAACTTGGGGAGACTCACCCATTACGGGGGTCTGTTCCCTTTATTATTATTATTATTATTATTATTATTATTATTATTATTATTATTATTATTATTATTATTATTATTATTATTATTATTATTATTATTATTATTATTATTATTATTATTATTATTATTATTATTATTATTATTATTATTATTATTCACTAGGATTTAGAGCTTCTTCAAACTACAGTTTCAACCCCCAACTTAACTAGCATATACCTTTTTAAACTACGACTACCTCCCCTCTCGTCATATAATTAACGTCTAAAATAAACGATAAGTCAACAATTACCCCTATAATGAAAACGGAGTTTTACAGATAACCTAAGGAAACGAAAGGATATTATTTCTACGATCCAATCGAGAACAAAGTGTTTTTTGCTCGGGCCGGGTGTTTCTAGAAAGAGAGTTCGTCTCTAAAGAATCCAGTGGGAAGACTGTAGAACTTGAAGAAGTTTAAGAACCACAAAACAATGATCATAAAATGTAACATTATCAGGAACCACAAGATGTTGTGGAGCAATCTGTTCAGGTAACTCAAGAACTTCATAGGTCCAGTAGGGTACGTCAGGATCCAGAGAGGTATGGACTTCTCGTGACTGAGCCCGGTGACGTACTATTCATGAATGATGAGACTACTATATGTCATCCCCATCCTAGAGTACTGGAGAATTACACTTATATCCCCAAACTCTCCGTTGATGTCCTCCGCTAAGCACGCAAATGCTCAGCAAGGAGATTAACCATAACGGTTCTGTTACCAGACAGAATTAAAGAAACTGAAATTTAAAAAGAACTTACTTTTATAGCTTGTCATATTGGTGTGAAAATCCTCTACATGATGTTCTACTTCCCCGAATTCCCGCGTACTCACCTGCCAAATATAGAAGGTAGTGATGTCACAACATCAGTCTATAACAACCTATAGACTTCATAATGAAATAGATATAAAAGGATTTGAAGCATATAACCATTACTTTCAATTTTACATCTCAGTAACTTGACTCGCATACAGCAGTAAAGTAAATGTTATATCAGCTATTCCAATTATTGGATAACACAGTACGAAAAAAACATTCATTTTCCCATTCCTGTACCACCGATTAATCCACCAAGACAAACCATACCTTAAGTGTGCACACCCCCTACTGGATCGTCAGTCCAGAGGGTAGTACTAGTTGTCTGCCAATCGGGAGCTAGCAATGTACCAACTGAGTCCGTAGGCCATGAATGTAAAGCCCGAAGGACGGGTCTCATAATTGTGTTAAGCCCGTAGACCAGGTCCCATAAATGTATCAAGCCCCTAGTCCGGGTCCCATACTATTTGACCTTATAGAGTTCTAGGGTACAAGAATCAATTATTAAACAAGTATTCCATATCATCATGAACCATACTCAGACTTATCTTGTTCATGCTCATAAATAGATGTCTGAGATAAGACTTTCAGTTACTTCATGATTTCTGTATCTCTTAATTGTAGAGATATGCATATATCCAATCTAGTATTCTTCAATATTAAATAAGCATTCATATGCTTACCAAGTAGCCTGCCTAGTACTCCTGATCAGCGCTGCTGATATCCTATCCCGTCAATCTCTACACACATTCAGATGTACATTCACTCATTAGTACACATCCTTATTAGTGAGAAACAATGCATATGTAGTATCATCCTAGCTGTCTAGCCTAAAATGTCTATTTAGCCCCTGAAGTCTCAGTCTTGTAAGTAGAGTCCGAGACTGTTTCTGAACCCCTCAATTATGCCTAGTTGGCTAGTCTCAAGCGTTACTAAGTATCCAAGTTTTGCACTTTAAATTGTCTCCTAATTTATTAAAATTTACACTCAAGTCCCAAAAGTTTGACTAAGTTGCATTTTAGTCCTTGTTCTGGTCTAATTAATAGGATATAAGTCCAGATAGACACAACTGGATTCCATATGTTATGAAACTGTCATAGAGGTCTAATGTCATGTCCCGCACCATGATTTGAGTGTTTGACTGAAGAAATTGCTAGATTATTATTTTACCCTCATAGTCACCTCAATTGAACAAGGGTTTCTCGAAAGTCAAAACTTATCACACTTGACTCTTAGACCTGAAATGTGATTCTAAATAACTTTCTAGAAGGGCATTTTGATCAATTAAGTCGTTTGATAAGTCAAATCAGAAGGTCAAAGATAATTGTGAAACTAGCTCATAGAGTCAACTTTGCGGCCAATTTCTGGTCAATTGAGGAAGAGATCTGAGAATTTGAAAATAAGGTTTTGTAGATGTCAGCACTACATTTCCAGAACATATTTGAGTTCCTTAAGATTCAGAGTACACAAAGAGATATGTTCAATTAAAGTTGGATAAAAGCACTAGCCAATACTTGGATTATTATATTTTTAAAGAGTTTTTCACAGTTTCGAGTCAGCTACTTTGAGCTTGATTTTTGAGAAATCTATTGATAAAATGGATTATTCTTCTCTAGGAATGATATGAAGTATTATCGACCAGCTTTTCACGGGAGAAGACAGAATGAGATTTGGTTAAGCACTAAAGAAGTTATGAGAGTTTAAAGATGGCTATTGACTTCTACATTTCATACTAAAAACGATACACATTCATCTGGAAAACTCGTTTACAATCTGAAGAAAACTCATAGAACGTGAAATAAAGTATTTAGTAACAGCTACCCACATAAGCAAGAAGATTGAAATTTGGAGTTGTATGGAATGAGCTATGACTTGATAAAGATGGCAGTTTTCAAGAAAATCCAACAATTAAAAATATTATGCACTTGACAGTTTCTTAGCATTTGTGTAACCTAACTTTTAGGCCAAAAATAAAGAAGTGGGTAGTGAAATCTAAGGCAACCAAAGTATGGATTGAAAGATCCCACAACCATCTACAGGTAGGAGAAGAAAATAGTTCAATCCATCTAGAGATGGGAAAGATATTTAAAAGATGAAAGTTGGATACAATTACTGCTTATGAATTTTGTCTATTTTCTGCATATTTTGGCAGCATTTTAAGCAAAGGATTTTAGCTCTTTTACAGTTTTAATCAGCCCAATAATTTAACATACACAGGTAGAGTGATGTGCCATGAATGCACAAGAAAAAGGAAAATTCAATTTGGTAAGGTATAGATGAGGATATCAAGTCATGAAGTTGATAGAATTTAAAGTGTTGATTGACACTTCAAAGAACAGGTTTCAAACAATAAATACATTCTATTTTCAAGCCTTAAAGAAGAAACTAGACATTGAATTAACATGGGAATTGTAGTAACAGATTCCAAGAGTTCATAGGATCAATTCATGTTAGGATTCCAATCCGTGAGAGACAAGATAAAGCAAGAAAACAAAAACAAGAGTAAGATCAAGAGCACAAGAATTACGTGGTTCACTAGTTTTGACCCTAGCTAATCCACGGTCAACCTAAACCAATTTATTGATGAGAACCCAAAACCAATTACAAGAACACACCAAGTCATGACCCTAGCATCTACTTATATACTAGTACAAGACTTGGAGTCCAAGTAATGTCCAAAACTAATCCGAGACAAACTAGGAAATAATTCATCCTAAATTGTTTCCTAACCCAATAAGGACACTACCAAATATACTAGTCAAATTAGACCACTACAAGGAATCAAAGAGATTCCTTTCTGCCAAAGTAATGTAATTACTTCCAAAACTACCAACCTCCTTTGACCATCCCATGCTAGGATTTTGAATCAACAAAAAAACCCAACAAACCTCCACCTTGATTCAAACCCATAGCTACTGAACCAATTCTTCTCATCAATCCAAAAAACCCCAATCCGACAGTATTCCTAATTTATGGAATTGATCACACTCCCATTACTCCCCAACAAGCGCTTCTATGCGTCTTCAACAAACACAAAGACAATGTATCCCAATAAACGCTCCACCTAATGCACCATGACACAATGCATGCCCCAACATCATTCCAATGACACCTAATGATGAAAAGTGCCCATCAATCAATGTCATGCCAATTTGCGCCACCAAAGACCGCACCAAGGCGCACAAAAAAAACAACAACCGATGCGCGACAATTCAAGATAGAATTGTGCCACCAACCGATGCGTGCACAATAACACACCGCCAATCCGTGTGCCCAACAACACGCGCCCATGCTCCATGCATGGAGCCCGATCAGCCCCCAAGGGGCCTAGAGAGCTACATCGTCCTTGAGCGTCCTCCTCCACCTGAAGCGAAATCTCCAGGTGCACGATTCTTGGGACATCCCTTTTCCAATGACGTTCCTCCCTCAATTCGCCAGTTGATTCAATTCGCCAAATCCACATATAGATCCAGATCACTCGTCGGGTTGAGAAGCCAGATCGAGAATTCCAATGCTACACAACAAGAGCCCGATAGCTCCCCCAAAAAGGAACTCGATAGCCTCCCATCAAACCCGACAGATCTTGATCACGAACTCGCCACTGCTTCTCTTGAGACTCAACGAACCAGGCTCTGATACCACTTGTTAGGATTCCTATACATGAGAGACAAGATAAAGGAAGAAAACGAAAACAAGAGTAAGATCAAGAACACAAGAATTACGTGGTTCATTAGTTTTGAGCCTAGCTAATCCACGGCCAAACCAAACCAATTTATTGATGAGAAGCCAAAACCAATTACAAGCACACACCAAGTCATGACCCTAGCATATACTTATATACTAGTACAAGACTTGGAGCCCAAGTAATGTCCAAAACTAATCCGAGAAAAACTAGGAAATAATTCATCCTAAATTGTTTCCTAACCCAATAAGGTCACTACCAAATATATTAGTCAAAGAAGACCCCTACAAGGAATCAAAGAGATTTCTTGCTGCCAAAGTAATGAAATTACTTCAAAAAATACCAGCCTCCTTTGACCATCCCATCCTTGGATTTTGAATCAACAAAAAAACCCAACAAATACTTGGTTATTCCGTCAAGTAACTAGTTGAATAAATGAGCTAGAAAACAACTCCAACAAACTGTTTTGAATACCCATATTATACAAGCTTTTTGCAGTGAGTTGGGAGGTAATTAGATGCTTCTTGGAGTTTGATCAATCATGAATTTGAATTATTAGATGCAGGGATTCCATGAATTCAAGAATTGGGTCTGTTCCCCAAGCATGGAGCAAGTTACAAAACCTGGAAATTAACCCCAAACCCAGATCTTACATGATTTTGTGCAGCTAAATTTTTCACTAACTTTTCACTCCAAATCATGCTACTTAGAGTTCAACTCACACAAAATATATAACTGGAATGTTATATTACTAAGTTCAGTTAGTTAACTGGCTCAATAATCAAGCTAAACCATCAATTGACGAGGGAGATAGTCTCATGAATAGGGGTGGGAAGCCCGCCAAAAATTTTAGTACAATCGAATGAAAATGAGTTTTAGCAGTAATCTGGGCATGTTTTAATATATATAATAAATTCACGGAGTAAGTAGTACAAGCAACTAGCAGCAAAGAACAAGAAAGGATGAAGGAAGTACCTTCTTCCTGTCGGTAATGGGGTTTTCCGGCAACCAATGCCCCGAATCTGGCTGCCCTGTGACCATTATGACAACTTGGGACGGAGACATAGTTTCTTGTACTCTTTTTAACCCCAGGAGTGCAACGGTATAGGTTAAAAGTGATTTATTACAAAAGGGATATCGAACTTGACGTTAATGTAGCTTGGGTTGTTAAGGGAATTACCCAAAATTATCCGTCACTGCAGGATGGATTAACAAACTAGGCGGGGGTATTGATCCCCACATCGAGTTACACCTCCGGCAGCAGTAGGTACGGAGAAGATGCAAGATTGATGGGGGCTGCAGTGGTGGTATGGTGGTTGTTTTGGTGGGAAACCGTTTGAATGAAGTTGTAAGTCTTGTCTTCATTTCTCCAAACTTAACAGGACTTGATTTAGGCGGTATAAATAGGCTGAAGAGAAGTCTATGGAGCTGCCACCACATAATGATGAGGTGCTACATGCTATATTGGATAATTGACAGCTCGTGGGGGGTGCATATGTAGTTTTAGGAACTTCAAGATTAGCTTTGACATTAATTTCTAGCTTAACAAAATTGCAAAAACATCCGTTGTAGTCTTAGCACTCTAAACTGTTTCTTATTTATTAAAGAATTCCCACTTTGCCAGATATCAGTTGCTATTGAGTTTTAAAAATTGACGCAATAACCCTAAAGTTCATAAAATGTCAATGTTCTACTCCCACTATCTCCAATATATTATATTGTCACTTTTCTTCACGCAGAGTAATTAACCACCATATACTTGTCGTGAAAGTCGAAAAAAAAACTAACAATACTTTTCCCACAAAATTTTGGATTATTATACCTAGACCGCTAATTTTTTGCAGGGGTGTTACATACTACCTATGGAGAGACCATGAAATGGCCAGACTCTAAAAAATGGCTTGAGGCCAAGAGATCCGAAATGAAATCCATGTACACCAACAAAGTATGGACTTTGATGGAACCACCCGAAGGGGCTCGGCCCATAGGGTGCAAGTGGGTCTTCAAGAAGAAGACATATATGGATGACATTGTATTTGCCTACAAGGGCCGATTGGTTGCAAAAGGATTCAGATAGATTCATGGTATTGACTATGATGAAACCTTTTCCCCAATCGTGATGACCAAATTTATTCGTATCTTACTTGCTATAGCAGCTTATCACGACTATGAAATTTAGCCGATGGATGTTAAAACATCGTTAGTGTATGAAAGCCTCCTTGAGGATGTGTATATGACACAGCTAGAGGGTTTTGAGGATCCAGATTGAAAGTTTGTAAAGCAAGTAAATAACCATGATATAATACTCTAGAAGGGGGGGGGGGTTGAATAGAGTATGAAAACTTTTGCTCAATCACTAGCCTTTTTGAATTTTTAAGCAAATTTGCAGTTGAAAGCTCAAAGCTTTGAAAAACGTTTGAGAAGCTAGAGATACAACTGCACAATATAGAAGCTTCAAAGCTTTGAGATTGGAAATTCAAAAAATATTTGGAGCTACTAGTTCTGAACTGAATATTACAGTAATGAAAAGAAACAAAATCAAGCACAAGAACACAAGGATTTTTATAGAGTTTAGTCACAATTGGACCTAGTCTCTGCGTGAGGGATTTGATCGCTCCAGGATTTCAACACATTTCTTATTAATCACCCAAATTTAGCCCTAGATCTCAATCCTAGGTGAACTAACTTACACTTATACAGCTTGTGGCTCCCAACCAATCTAGTTACAGCTACAACCTGTTGAAACAATAAGAACATCTTGTTGTTCACTAGAATAACTAAACTTCTAAGTTTGTGAGGTTAAAGAAATCAGAATGATAATACATAGTAAGTACAGATTGAAGAACACAGAAAAGAATAAGCAGTAAAGTTTGGAAGTGTTCTTCAGATTTCTGAATGATTAATCTTCTTCTGCTGCAATGTTGAAAGCTTAATTGATTGACGAGTTGTTTGTATGATCTCCCACGATTTTAAACACTCTTATTTACATTTTGATCAGCCTCTCTCAATGACTCTCTTTGAAATTCAAACTCCAGCTTTTTATCAACAGTGAGCAACTACTTGAGAGATTTTAGGAAATGAATTCCTACAAATCCTCTCCCCAGATATGCTTCTTTCAAAAGCTATGTTTGGATAGCTATCAAGCTTTTTTATAAACGTTTGAACGTCCAACAAACCTGCACACACTCAGCAATAGAGATCAAACAACATCTAGACAAAATAGCAATAAAATCTGATCTGCAAAATAAAGACAGTTCACTTTAGAACCCTAGCTTTTTTGCCTAAGATAAAATTCAATATCTATATTAACATGTATAAATATAACTCTAAAACAATATCGATCATATGATAAGAAGTTAGAAAAATCTTTATCCAGTTTAGAATCCATCTAAGTCTTAATGCATACACAGATCAGTTAAGTGTACTTAACAGTATATAGGCATAAGAAAATATCAAAGCTTTGGAGCTTTGACTACTAGTTCACAAGTGTTAGCTTGAAACAGAATCCTGCAATCTGTGAGACTTATACAATCCAAAAAAAAAGATAGAATCATATTTTTAAGAGACATTAGTGAATGATAAACTCATCCCCCAATCCAATATTTAAGGCTGCAAACTCAAGTATGTTAGGCACAATATAAATGTAGGAACACTACAGTATCTCAAAGCGTTGGAGCTTCGAAACTTAGTGTCTCTAAACTTCTGGCTATCATCATCAAGGAACAAACTCCCCCTAAGTTTGTAAATTCATTCAAAGTCAAGAGCCTTGAACTATCGATCTGCCCCTTGATGAAAGAAAAAAAAAATATTATTGCTTTCTAGGATTTGCTGGAACTCAAAGTTACCATTAAAACTTAACTGAATAAAATCTGCACAGTACAACTTTTAAACATATCAACATCACAACAAGCACGAATATATTTAAACCAACTGATTGCATAAAATCATCAACCAACATCCTACAGTATCCAAATTATTACAAAAACTTCAGAAAACCTAGCAAATAAGCTGATAAACTTCTCCCCATTTTTGACTTTCATCAAATAAGTAGAAGAAATGTAGGATCATGTTCAGAGGTTTTTAAAAGAAAACAAAACAAAAGACTTCAGGACTTATGAAGAAAGAAAGAAAGAAAGAAAGAAGGGTAAAAGACAAAAACCACCCCATGAGTATGGGTGATATACAAAAACACCCCTCGTGTTCGGGGATATATAGAAACCACCCATGTCACTAACTCCACAATAAAAGAGAGATAAGATGACATATTTACCCTCATTTTGGCGAAAAATGCCACACTATAAATACTTTTTTTTTCTTCTTATTTTCCTCACTTTGTAACCTTAGTTGCCTCCTTCCCCTTCCCCACCTCTCTTTGGCCTCCACCACCAACGGACAGTGCATCATCGGCCTCTCACCCACCTCCGTCCCTCTCTCTCTCTTTATCCCCGTCGGAAGAGGCATGGATTGGACAAATCTATGATTCCCAGATCCAATCCTGCCACCTCCTTGAAGACCCACCACCGGCGGATCACTCTCTGTCTACCACTCGTTACTGTTACTCAACGCTCGAAGACCCACCCACCACCTCGTCGACTTTTTTCGGCTCCGACCTCATAGAAGGAGGCAGCATGGGCACTGGCGGCTGTATCACAGGCTCGAGGGGAGTGTAAATGGCCGGAGAAGAGGAAGACGCCGCGATAGGGATCGAATTGGAAGCGGAACTATGAGGCGAGGGTCGTCGTCTTCTTCAGCGGGTAGGGGTTTCCGATGAGTGGCGTAGGACGAGGACCAGAGAGAGCTGTTGAGCCAATCCGGGACTTGCTTCTTCACCATTTGATTGCGGGAGAAAGGGCGTGAAATGGTCTAGGGTTTCCAGAGCTTTGCCGAGAGTTGATGAATTTTTCAGTTTGGTCCCTGTGGTGCCATCATGATAGACGATGAGCGCGTACTCAATCTCGCCTCTGGATGTTTGTTTGAGAGTAGAGAGACTGAATCAAAGAATTCAGTCCCTAAATTGAGTTATGGGTTTCATTCCACTGCTGCACTTCGTAATCTTCGGTTCTGGGTCGACATTCGCTTCTCCAGTGAAGTCAATTTGAGAGTTTTCTCATGTGTTCACACATTGTGTACTATGAAAATACATTACTATATTTATGTGCAGAGGTATTAGTTGTGTCTAGTATGAACTCGGTTTGAAATGTGGTTCTTTTTTCCATCAGATCAAATGAGATTTTTGTTTTTATTTGATAGTATACTACTACCGGTTTGGCTGTGGTGGTGTTGGTTTGGTTGGCGGTGGTAGTTGTGGTTGTGCTGGAATATAGCAGTGGAAGGGTAGTGGTGGTGGTGCTTGTGGTGGTTCTTGTGGTGGTGGTGGTGGGGAGTGGTGGTGGTGCTGGTTGTGTTGTGGTGGAGGTGGAGGTGGTGTTCAAGAACATCAAGAACATTAACAACAAATAGGGGAAAATGGTCTTAAAAAAGTAAGATTGCATCCCCCTCTGAGTTGACATTAACAGAAGGGTGTTATTTGTTCAACGTTCGCCAGTGACAAGGGTAGTTTTGTATATCCCCGAACACGAGGGGTGTTTTTGTATATCACCATCACTCAAGGGGTGGTTTTTTTCTTTTAACCAAAGAAAGAAATAGCTTCAAGGCTTTGAAGTTGCAGCTTCAGCACTTTTCTTGCCAGTCTTCTTCCCACTTTCAGCTTTGCCCTTGCCTTTGTCCTCAGTCTCCAACTTTTCTTCCTCAGTTGTTTCATCATATGACTCTTCTGCAGCCCCAGCCTTTTCATCAACATTTTCATCATGTGCTTCCACATTCTCAGCCTCCACATCAGCAACCACTTCAGCAATCATCTCTTCAACTGTAGCAGTATTCTTCTGAGTTCCTTCTTCAACAGTCTCCACATCACCAGCTTCCTCATCAGACTGTTCAAATAAATCCTTTAAAGAAAGAACTATTGGAACCTTCTTCTTCTTCTTCTTCAACACATCTTCAAGAACCTCATCAGAATCAATGCTGGCATCTTTGCTTTCAGCATATGGTATCTTCTCCAAGTCCGAACCTTTGATTATCACATCCTGTTTTGAATCCACCAAACCTTTAAACTTCACAAAGTCAGTAGACAAATCAAACAGTCCTTGTCTAAGATCCTCATTAACATCTTCCAAGACTTCAACTTTGTCAAGAACCTAAGAAAAATCCAAGTTACCAGAAGACTTGGATGCTGTAGCTTCTCTGGGTTTGATATATTCATTCTCCTTCAATTCTTTTGCAGACAACTCATAGTAGAACTTCCACTTCCCTTTTACATTCTGAACCACACCAATCCATTGAAGTAAAGCTTCATCAACTAACCCAAAACCATTGGTAATCTTCTCCTCATCCTCCATGGATACTCCGAAGTGTTTGAAGAATAATGGAAACAAATTTGCATAACGAAAAGAATGATTCCGAGTTCTAGTACCACAGTACACCATATGCTCCTTGATCACAGTAGGAAAATAAACCTCAAAGCCTTTGAAAATCAAGTACATCAGTACCAACGCCCTGTCTGTCACCAACCCTTTGGAATGCCCCCAGAGAACTACACATATCATGATAATTGAGAAAAGAATTTTGTCTCCACAGTTAAACACAGAATGTGTTAACTGTTTGGGTCCAGTTGGGGTTCCCTCCAAGAAAAACATGGATTTTTCTAAATCCAAGTACTATATCCTATCTGGATTCTCATGTAACCTATACTTCCTAGGAACTCCTAAAACTTTGGCAAACATTTTGTGGTCTAACCTTATGTCCACACCAGCCACCTAGAAGTAAGGATAAAACTTTCACTATCATCCATCTCTTGTACCAGATTCAAATAAAACAACCTAGTTCGCCTAGGATAAGCCTCAGAAGGTGGATTCAACTTTTTTCCAACAGAAGAATATCTTAACTTCCTAATGTAGTTTATGTCCAATTTCTCTAACAGTTCAACACATATAAGACTACAAAAGGCTACCTTAGAATATGCATAATCATCCATCCAAACAGCTTCAACCTCAGGGTTTATAAAGATTCATGTAGAGAATTCTTACCATGGCCAGAGGATTTATTGGATTTCATGGAACTATTCTTAACCCTATTGTTCTCTGTTGAAGGATCAGTCTTATTATCCTCTGGCTTCTTTTCATTAGGAGATGGAGCACCTTTCTTCTCATTTACTTCTTCTCTGCAATAACCTCTTTCTTCTTCATACTTGATTGATCTCCTTGATCTTACTCCCCTGCTCCTTAGCTTTCGCCACTTCCTCTGTTCCAGACTCAGACGCATCTTCTTGAACCTCTTCTTGAAATTCCTTTCCCTTCTTAATCTTCTTTGAAGGTGGAGAAGTCTCTTATAGGTTCGTTGTTTGCTCAGAATCTGATCCATGAATGGTGATCTTTCTGTTAGCCTTCCTCTTAATTCTCTTAGTAGAACTCTGTCCATGCTGATTGATTCTCTCTGATTTGGGCTCCATTGGGTTTAGGGTTCCCGAGAGTTGAGATAGAACTCGATAGAGATATATAGAGATGGAGAGAAAGAGATTGATAATGAGAAAAGTAAGCCATGAAGTTGGCTTAAGTAGGTAGAAGAGTTTTACTGAAAATAGGATTGCATGCAGATCAGATTTTGAAAGATATTCTTGAGATATTTAGGGATATTTTGAATAAATCCTCTGTACATATAAAATATTATGTAATTATCTAAAATATATCACAATATATTTCATGATCCAATTTTAAATAAAGTACAAAACATATTAATCACAGCTTTGAAACAGTAGCCCAAAGCTTTGAGAAATTTCAAGGGTGCCAGAAAACTTCAAAGCTTTAAAGCATACTTTCAAGGCTAAGAAAGTATGATCTCAAAGCTTTGAGATTTTCACACATAACACAAGTAAGAACTAATACTCCCCCTAAACCAATGCATCCTTGTTTAACAAACCCAATTCAAGCCTTAGAGATGCCAACCTCTCATCGGGCAAATGTTTGGTGAAAATATCAGCTATCTGCATAATAGTTGAAATAAAAGTTAAAGATACATCACCTTTCTCAGCATGATCTCTAATGAAATGGTGTCTCACATCTATATGCTTAGTTCTTAAATGCTGCATCGGATTCTTTGATATTGAAATGGCATTAGTATTGTCACAGTTGATAGGCCCATTTCTGAATTCATATCGAAGATCTCTTAATTTTTGAGCAATCCATAGTACTTGTGAGCAACAAGCACCAACTGCAATGTATTAAGCTTCTGCATTTGACAATGCTACTGAAATTTTGCTTCTTTGAATGCCAACTAATCAGTGATGAACCAAGAAATTTGAAACACCCTGAAGTACTTTTTCTATCCACTTTGTAACCTCCAAAGTCTTCATCTAAATATCCACTCAACATAAAATTAGTTCTTCTTGGATACCAAAGACCCAAGTCTTTGATTCCATTAAAATATATGAAAATCCTTTTAACAGTAATCAAATGACTTTCGTTAGGATCTGCTTCAAACCTTGCACACATACATACACTAAACATAATATATGGTCTACTAGCAGTTCGATACAGAAGTGAACCAATCATACCTCTGTAATCCTTTTGATTCACACTCTTACCACTTGTATCCTTGTATAAGGATAAAGATGAACTCATAGGAGTCTTTTCTATCTTGGAATGAGACATGTTGTACTTTTTTAACAAGTCCTTGGTATATTTTCCTTGATGCACAAATATCCTTTTCTTCATTTGATGTACATGAAGTCCAAGAAAAAATTCAACTCTCCCATTAAGCTCATTTCAAATTCCCTGCACATTAGACTTGAAAACTCTTTTGAAAGAGCATCATTAGTAGCACCAAAGAGTATATCATCAACATAAATCTGTACCACTAACAAATCCTTTTCATGATTATTAATAAAAAGAGTTTTGTCAACCAGTCCTCTCGTAAAACCATTGTCAAGTAAAATTTTTGAGATTCTGCCATACCAAGCCCTTGGAGCTTGCTTAAGGCCATAAAGAGCTTTTTCTAATCTGTAAACATGATCAGGTTAATTGTCATCTTCAAATCGAGGTGGTTGAGCAACATATACTTCTTCTTGTAAATAACCATTTAGGAAAGCACATTTAACATCCATTTGAAAAAGCTTTATATGTTTATGGGATGAAATGAAAGAAGTATTCTGATAGCTTCTAACATGGCAACAAGAGAAAATGTCTCCACATAATCAATTCCTTCCTCTTGATTGTACCCCTGTGCCACAAGTCTGCTTTGTTTCTCACAACCTTACCATTTCAATCAAGTTTGTTTCTGAACACCCATCTGGTTCAAATCATTGATTGGGTCTTTGGCCTATAAACAAGTTCCATAACTTGTTCATTTTAAACTCATTCAGCTTACTATCTATTGGAATGATCTGATATGCATCTTCTAATGCCTCTTTTGTTGGAATAGATGCCCTAGAGGCAATCTAGTTTAGTATGAATTTGTATATGGCTAGAAAATTCATTTATTATTTATTGGATATTTAATATAATGAAGTCCTTAGATTTACAAGTGTGTTGTTTATCTTAAATATCCCTAGTCAAGTATAATGATTAAATGGGACAATCATCTATAGACTAGTATGGGGTTGGATTGATATGGAGATATCACGATCCAACACATAGGTGTGCATTACGGAATGTTGCACTGGATTGACCCATCTCCGAGAAGGCTACATACATGTTATGTTGAGTCACAAGTGCTTCTCGCGGTGCAATAGTATTGTCATCCTTAGACTTGAAGTCACTAGATATTCTAGTTGTGGATCATTGTGATCTTGGTAGCGTTAAACGCTACACCGTAACTGGGTAGTTATAAAGGCGTGTACTGGATACAATGAGAAGCAAGCTTAGAGATCGTCGTGGACGTAGAGAGGATTTGCCCCTCCCACATAACGGGAGCAAATATCCTAGGCCACTCGAGGGATAGTGCTTATAGAATGTCTGGCCAGACTCAAATAAATCAATATAGGATATTGATGTTATTTGCACGAATAAGGCTATTCCCATGGATCGAGAAACTATGGATTGGATATACGAGTGTGACTTGTATGTCTCGTGTCCAATCCGGATATGGAGGCAAAGGGATGAGACAATTACTTGTACAAAGGTTGTCTAGATGACTATTCTATTAGTTGGCTAGAATTGATGTTTTGCTAGAAACCGCTCCATATTAGCAAATAGTTGCTACCAACTAGATAGAACCTATGGGGTCACACGCTATATAGAGTTGAACTAGATTTGGGAATTAATTAATTGGATTAATTAATTAGAAGGATCACTTTGCAAAACCTTGCAAACTTAGTAGGGACTAATTTGCAAGGAAGGGACTAAATTGAATTCTAGTTGGACTAGAATAAGTCCTTTAGGTAGTTAACAAGGAGTTCTTGGACTATATAAAGGACCCTCCTTCCTTCCTTCCTCATAACTTATGCTCATTAGTAAACATAACAAGAGTGGGAGAGAACAAAAGGAGAGAGAGCAAGCAACAAGGAGGCCGACCCGACCCCCTTGCCGCCGCCCTCACCCCGTCGGCCAAAAGAGAGGCCGAATCCCTCTCTTTGTCTCGTTTTGCGTGATTCCTTCATCCTCTTCCTAATCCGGGCTAGCACCAAGGAGTTTGGGAGATCTAGGATCAACTCTAGGCGTGGATCAACTATAGAGAACGTGACATTATTCGCGTTTGAAGTCATCAAGGAGAACCCAAAGGTGTGTTTATGATTTCTTACCTTTACTATCGTTATGCATCTAGACTTGTGATCCTTGGAGGGTTTTGCATGGTTATTTGTTTGATTATGCTTCCGTTGCGCGATCCATGAATCAAAACCCTACAGTGGTATCAGAGCCACAGGTCATAGAGCATAAACGTAGTTTATGTGTTACATTCTTGTTGTTTTACACCTTAATTTGATTGTTTATCGCGTAAAACAAGACAAATCAAGCGTGGGATGCAATTTGTCAATAATTACTCATAACAAGATTCAATTTTTGCATTGGATGCATGAATTGGTGAGTTTGAGAAATTTTAGGATCTTAGATCTAGGGTTTGGGCATTCTTGGGGAAGAAGGAGTTCTCCCAAAACAAGGAAACAACCAAACTTGGGCTCCAAGCAAGGGAGTTGTTTTGGAAACAACCCCCAAGAGGAGGTTCGGCCCCCCTAGGGACCGCCCCCTTGCTTGCCGCCCAAGCTTGGCCGCCCTATGGGGCCGGGCGGCCCTAACCCGCGGGCCTAGCTTGCGGGTTTTGGGCCGGGCCAGCCCTAGGGCCTTGTGGTTCACTTTAATGGGCCCGGGCAATTGGATTGTTGGGCCCATGGACCGTTTTAACCCTAGAAATCCTAAAATCAATTAAAATTGACCAAGCGCGTTTTAACTGTTTATGTTCAAATCGCATGGTGATTGGATATGGCCTTAGGATGTGGTTTGATGTGGATGTTTAATTTTGTGGTTTGGTTTTACGGCCTGCGAGCTGATCAATTAATTGTAATAATTAATTAGGGTTTTATGGCTTGCGTGCCAATTTTTTTCTCAGCTTGTGAGATTTATTTTATTTAGTATAGATATTAGTTAGTACTAGATAAAGTAGATTGTTACCCAAGATTGGAGAAAAGAAGCCCAAAGCCAAAGAAGCCACAAACGATGGATCATGGAGCATGGTGCAATCCACAAGACTATGAAGGATGGACCAAAAGATCAAGACGCATGGAGATGTGTTTGCTTAGGGTTCATAGATAATTCCATTGGCTTGGAATTATCTTAGTCTAGAAAAGGCCATATCCACATCACGTTTAATTTCTGTTTTGTGGTTGTTTATTTATTGTCTTATTATTTGTGTGGTTGGTGTATGGATGATGCATGCAATTAGGATAATAAGATAATTAGACAACCCGGATCTATTATTTGGAGTTGTGCCCAAACTCAAATAGATAGATTAGTTGATATTGATCAACAAAAACAATTAAAATTGAATTTAAAAATCCCTCAAATTTTAAATATTGTGTTCTTGCCTTCTCGTTATTTAAACACTCATTATCATCATTATTTATCAAGTTCGTGCGTGCCAAAGCATGGCGACTTGGTTCATAATGATGGAATGCGATGGCACGTAACAATGTGCAATTGTTTAGATAAGAGGTTGAACACAACTAGGCTATTAATTTGATTAAGAAACCTAGAGGCAATCAATTGGGATTATCCATATGGATGGATAAATAAGGAGTTATTTACCCGATTGAACCAAGAGTTGCATATGGGATGCAATTAGAATTGTTCCTACCTAAAGTAGTCAAATTATGGGTGACTTGCCAAAGCAAGCTCATAAAGAGATGAAAGATGGATCTTGGCCCACTAGAAAATATAAGGATATTTTCCGCATTAATATCTTGAGGGTTATTAATCCGTAGAAAAATAGAGGGAGCTATATTTAATAAACTAGCCATTATTAAATATAGTCAAAAATTCACAAATACTAAAACTTGCGTATTTTCCTTTTTGTAGAATTCCAAATGGCAAACAACTCATCGAGTTCACAACATTCCCTACGATCTGTCCTTGAGAAGGACAAGCTCTCTGGAACGAACTTTCTTGATTGGTACAGAAACTTGAGAATTGTTCTCAAGCAAGAGAAGAAACTGTACGCAATAGAGGAGCATGTTCCAGAAGGTCCAGAGAACCAGACACCTGCTGCCTTAAAGGCGTATCAAAAGCGTGTTGATGACGCTAATGATGCGGCCTGCCTAATGCTTTGCACCATGACTTCTGAGCTTCAAAAGCAACACGAAAACATGAATGCTGTCGACATGATCGAACATCTAAAGCAGCTCTTCCAAGAGCAGGCGAGGGTAGAGAGGTATGAGGTCTCAAAGGCACTGTTCAAATGTCATATGGCAGAAGGGAACCCGGTGGGACCCCATGTACTCCGAATGATCGGGTACTTGGAGAATCTCGCCCGGCTTGGGTTCCCGGTCGGCCAAGAGTTGGCAACCGATCTCGTGTTGCAATCGTTGCCCGAGAGTTATGGACAGTTCATTATGAACTATAACATGAACGAGATCGTTAAACCACTGCCAGATTTTCTCAACATGTTGAGGACGGCTGAACAGAGCATCAACAAGGGTAATGGAAAGGCCATAATGATGGTACAGAAAGGAAAGGGCAAAAGGTTTGCCTCTTCCTCCAAGGGCAAAGGAAAGACAGTTGCCAAGTCCAAGGAACAAGCCCTTAAGCCTGTTGGTGGCATTGCCAAGGTCGTGACTAAGGGTGAATGTCACTACTGTAGTCAGCCTGGACACTGGAGGAGGAACTGCCCAAAATATCTGGAGGACAAGAGGCTTGGAATAGTGATTCCACCACCACCAGGTATTTTTGTTGTAGATGTCAATTTAACTGTCTCTACATCATGGGTATTAGATACTGGATGTGGATCTCATATTTGTCGAAATATGCAGGATCTAAAGAGAAGTAAAAGATTGGCTAAAGGGGAGGTAGATCTGCGCGTTGGGAATGGAGCAAAGGTTGCTGCGTTGGCCATAGGCGTGTGCGAGCTATCTCTGCCTTCAGGATTAGTTTTAGAATTAAATAATTGCTATTTTGTGCCTGCTATGAGCTGAAACATTATTTCTATTTCTTGTTTGGACAAGGATGGTTTTATTATTTCAATAAAGAACAATTGTTGTTCCTTTTATTTGAATAATATTCACTATTTTAGTGCGCAATTTTTTAATGGACTTTATATCCTTGATCTAAGCAATCCTGTCTACAACATTAATACCAAGCGGATTAAAATAAATGATTTAAATCCTGCTTATTTATGGCATTGTCGTTTAGGCCACATAAATGAGAAACGTGTATCTAGACTCCATAAGGATGGTTTACTAGACTCATTTGATTTTGAATCATATGAGACATGTGAGGCTTGTTTATTGGGAAAAATGACAAAGTCCCCTTTCAATAAGAAAGGTGAGCGGACTAGTGAGCAATTGGCGCTCATACATACCGATGTGTGTGGGCCATTT
Source organism: Linanthus parryae (assembly GCA_023055425.1). Classification (NCBI taxonomy): domain Eukaryota; kingdom Viridiplantae; phylum Streptophyta; class Magnoliopsida; order Ericales; family Polemoniaceae; genus Linanthus; species Linanthus parryae. The sequence goes on from JALGPY010000001.1 coordinate 95,456,518, forward strand.
GCCACGCTGGCCAGGGGTGGTTATGTCTACTTCATTACGTTTACTGATGATTACAGTAGATATGGCTTTGTGTACCTCATGAGGGCAAAATCCGAATCCTTTGAAGTGTTCAAAGAATTCAAGAATGAAGTAGAGAAGCAACTTGGCAAAAGTATCAAGGCTCTACGATCGGATCGTCGAGGAGAATACTTGAGCCAAGAGTTTGACGACTATCTTAGAGAGTGTGGGATCGTGTCCCAACTCACTCCACCCGGAACGCCACAATGGAATGGCGTGTCCGAGAGGAGGAATCGAACCCTATTGGATATGGTTCAATCTATGATGTGTCAAACCGATCTTCCATTATCATTTTGGGGCTACGCTCTATTAAGTGCAGCTTTCACATTAACCGTGTTCCTTCTAAATCAGTCATGAAGACACCATATGAGATGTGGAGTGGGAGGCGTCCCACACTGTCGTTCATGAGGATTTGGGGCTGCGATGTCTATGTAAAACGTTTACAATCAGACAAGCTAGGGCCTAAATCGGATAAGTGTAAATTTGTGGGGTACCCTAAGGAAACTAAGGGATACTACTTCTACAATCCAACAGAGAACAAAGTGTTTGTTGCTCGGACCGGCGTGTTTCTAGAAAGAGAATTTGTCTCTAAAGAAGCAAGTGGGAGGAATGTAGAACTTGAAGAAGTTCAAGAACCACAAATCACTGAACCGATTATGGAACATGAACAGGAACCACAAGCAGTTGTGGAGCCACTTGTTCAGGTGACACAAGAGCTTCGTAGATCTAGTAGAGTGCGCCAGGAACCCGAGAGGTATGGACTTCTCGTAACCGATTCCGGTGACACGATGCTCATAGATGATGAGCCTACTACCTATGAGGAGGCCATGAGTGGCCCAGACTCTTAGAAGTGGCTGGAAGCCATGAGATCCGAGATGGAATCCATGTATACCAACAAAGTATGGACTTTGGTGGAACCACTCGATGGGGCGCGGCCCATAGGGTGCAAGTGGGTCTTCAAGAAGAAGATCGACATGGATGGTAATGTAATTACCTATAAGGGCCGATTGGTGGCTAAAGGATTCAGACAGATTCATGGTATTGACTATGATGAAATCTTTTCACCAGTCGCTATGACCAAATCCATCCGAATCCTACTTGCAATTGCAGCATACCACGACTATGAGATTTGGCAGATGGATGTCAAAACAGCATTCCTTTATGGGAATCTCCTCGAGGACGTGTATATGATACAGCCGGAGGGTTTTGAGGTGTTGGAATAGATGCCCTAGAGGCAATCTAGTTTAGTATGAATTTGTAATTGGCTAGAAATTCATTTATTATTTATTGGATATTTAATATAATGAAGTCCTTAGATTTACAATCGTGTTGTTTATCTTAAATATCCCTAGTCGAGTATAATGATAAAATGGGACAATCATCTATAGACTAGTATGGGGTTAGATTGATATGGAGATATCACGATCTAACACATAGGTGTGCATTACGGAATGTTGCACTGGATTGACCCATTACCGAGAAGGCTACATACACGTTATGTTGAGTCACAAGTGCTTCTCGGGTACAATGGTATTGTCATCCTTAGACTTGAAGTCACTAGATATTCTAGTTGTGGATCATTGTGATCTTGGTAGCGTTAAACGCTACACCGTAACTGGGTAGTTATAAAGGCGTGTACTGGATACAATGAGAAGCAAGCTTAGAGATCGTAGTGGACGTAGAGAGGATTTGCCCCTCCCACATAACGGGATCAAATATCCAAGGCCACTCGAGGATAGTGCTTATAGAATGTCTGGCCAGACTCAAATAAATCAATATATGAGATATTGATGTTATTTGCACGAATAAGGCTATTCCATGGATCGAGAAACTAGGGATTGGATATACGAGTGTGACTTGTATGTCTCGTGTCCAATCCGGATATGGAGGCAAAGGGATGAGACAATTACTTGTACAAGGTTGTCTAGATGACTATTCTATTAGTTGGCTAGAATGGATGTTTTGCTAGAAACCGCTCCATATTAGCAAAGAGTTGCTACCAACTAGATAGAACCTATGGGGTCACACACTATATAGAGTTGTACTAGATTGTGGAATTAATTAATTGGATTAATTAATGAGAAGGATCACTTTGCAAACCCTTGCAAACTTAGTAGGGACTAATTTGCAAGGAAGGGACTAAATTGAACTCTAGTAGGACTAGAATAAGTCCTTTAGGTAGTTAACAAGGAGTTGTTGGACTATATAAAGGACCCTCCTCCTTCCTTCCCTACATACTTTATGCTCTAGAGAGAACATAACAAGAGTAGGAGAGAACAAAGGAGAGAGAGAGCAAGCCACAAAGAGGGACGCCGCCCCCTTTGCCGCCGCCCCTTGTCCCCGACGCCACAAAGGGCCGAGCCCCCTTTTTGGCGCTTCGTTTTGCGTGATTCCTTCACCCTCCTTTCAATCCGGGCTAGCACCAAGGTGATTGGAGATCTAGGAACAACTCTAGGCGTGGATCAACTATAGAGAACGTGACACTATTCGCGTTTGAAGTCATCAAGGAGAACCCAAAGGTGTGTTTATGATTTCTTACCTTCACTATCGTTATGCATCTAGACTTGTGATCCTTGGAGGGTTTTGCATGGTTGTTTGTTTGATTATGCTTCCGTTTGCGCGATCCATGAATCAAAAACCCTACAGTGGTATCAGAGCCACAGGTCATAGAGCATAAACGTAGTTTATGTGTTACATTCTTGTTGTTTTACACCTCAATTTGTTGTTTATCGCGTAAAACAAGACAAAGCAAGCATTGGATGCAATTTGTCAAAGAATTAATCATAACAAGACCCAATTATTGCATTGGATGCATGAATTGGTGAGTTTGAGAAATTTTAGGATCTTAGATCTAGGGTTTGGGCATCCTTGGGGAAGAAGGAGTTCTCCCACAACAAGGAAACAACCAAACTTGGGCTCCAAGCAAGGAAGTTGTTTTGGAAACAACCTCCACAAGGAGGTTCGGCCCCCTAGGGGACCGCCCCCTTGCTTGCCGCCCAAGCTTGGAGCCCTAAAGGGGCCGGGCGGCCCTAACCCGCGGGCCTAGCTTGCGGGTTTTGGGCCGGGCCGGCCCTAGGGCTTTATGGTTCACTTATTTGGGCCCGGGCAATTTGATTGTTGGGCCCATGGACCGTTTTAACCCTAGAAATCCTAAAAACAATTAAAATTGACCAAGCGCGTTAAAATTGGATTTTAACTGTTTATGTGCAAATCGCATGGTGATTGGATATGGCCTTAGGATGTGGTTTGATGTGGATGTTTAATTTTGTGGTTTGGTTTTACGGCCTGCGAGCTGATCAATTAATTGTAATAATTAATTAGGGTTTTATGGCCTGCGTGCCATTTTTTTCTCAACTTGTGAGATTTATTTTATTTAGTATAGATATTAGTTAGTGCTAGATAAAGTAGATTGTTAGCCAAGATTGAAGAAAAGAAGCCCAAAGCCAAAGAAGCCACAAAAAGATGGAGCATGGAGCATGGAGTATCCCACATGACTATGAAGGATGGACCAAAAGAACAAGACGCATGGAGAGGTGTGTTTGCTTAGGGTTCATAGATAATTCCATTGGCTTGGAATTATCTTAGTCTAGAAAAGGCCATATCCACATCACGTTTAATTTCTGTTTTGTGGTTGTTTATTTATTGTCTTATTATTTGTGTGGTTGGTGTATGGATGATGCATGCAATTAGGATAATAAGATAATTAGACAACCCGGATCTATTATTTGGAGTTGTGCCCAAACTCAAATAGATAGATTAGTTGATATTGATCAACAAAATAAAAAAAATTGAAATTGAAAATCCCTCAAATTTTAAAATATTGTGTTCTTGCCTTCTCGTTATTTAAACACTCATTATCATCATTATTTATCGAGTTCGTGCGTGCCAAAGCATGGCGACTTGGTTCATAATGATGGAATGCGATGGCACGTAACAATGTGCAATTGTTTAGATAAGAGGTTGAACACAACTAGGCTATTAATTTGATTAAGAAACCTAGAGGCAATCAATTGGGATTATCCATATGGATGGATAAATAAGGAGTTATTTGCCCGGTTGAACCAAGAGTTGCATATGGGATGCAATTGGAATTGTTCCTACCTAAGAAGTAATCGAATTATGGGTGACTTGCCAAAGCAAGCTCATAAGGAGATGAAAAAGATGGATCTTGGCCCACTAGAAAATATAAGGATATTTTCCGCATTAATATCTTGAGGGTTATTAATCCGTAGTAAAATAGTGGGAGCTATATTTAATAAACTAGCCATTATTAAATATAGTCAAAATTTCACAAATACTAAAACTTGCGTATTTTCCTTTTTGTAGAATTCCAAATGGCAAACAACTCATCGAGTTCACAACATTCCCTACGATCTGTCCTTGAGAAGGACAAGCTCTCAGGAACCAACTTTCTCGATTGGTACAGAAACTTGAGAATTGTTCTCAAGCAAGAAAAGAAGCTGTACGCAATAGAGGAGCAAGTTCCAGAAGGTCCAGAGAATCAGACACCTGCTGCCTTAAAGGCGTATCAAAAGCGTGTTGATGACGCTAATGATGCGGCCTGCCTAATGCTTTGCACCATGACCTCTGAGCTTCAGAAGCAACATGAGAACATGAATGCTGTCGATATGATCGAACATCTAAAGCAGCTCTTCCAAGAGCAGGCGAGGGTAGAGAGGTATGAGGTCTCAAAGGCACTATTCAAATGTCATCTGGCAGAAGGGAACCCGGTGGGACCCCACGTACTCCGAATGATCGGGTACTTGGAGAATCTCGCCCGGCTTGGGTTCCCGGTCGGCCAAGAGTTGGCAACCGATCTCGTGTTGCAATCGTTGCCCGAAAGTTATGGACAGTTCATTATGAACTATAACATGAACGAGATCGTTAAACCACTGCCAGATTTGCTCAACATGTTGAGGACGGCTGAACAGAGCATCAATAAGGGTAAGGGCAAAGCCATTATGATGGTGCATAAAGGAAAGGGTAAAAAGTTTGCCTCTTCCTCCAAGGGCAAAGGCAAGTCAGTTGCCAAGTCCAAGGAACAAGCCCTTAAGCCTGTTGGTGCCATTGCCAAGGTCGTGACTAAGGGTGAATGTCACTACTGTAGTCAACCTGGACACTGGAGGAGGAACTGCCCAAAATATCTGGAGGACAAGAGGCTTGGAATAGTGATTCCACCACCACCAGGTATTTTTGTTGTAGATGTCAATTTAACTGTCTCTACATCATGGGTATTAGATACTGGATGTGGATCTCATATTTGTCGAAATATGCAGGATCTAAAGAGAAGTAAAAGATTGGCTAAAGGGGAGGTAGATCTGCGCGTTGGGAATGGAGCAAAGGTTGCTGCGTTGGCCATAGGCGTTTGCGAGCTATCTCTGCCTTCAGGATTAGTTTTAGAATTAAATAATTGCTATTTTGTGCCTGCTATGAGCAGAAACATTATTTCTATTTCTTGTTTGGACAAGGAAGGTTTTATTATTTCAATAAAGAGCAATTGTTGTTCCTTTTATTTGAATAATATTCACTATTTTAGTGCGCAATTATTTAATGGACTTTATGTCCCTGATCTAAGTAATCCTGTCTACAACATTAATACCAAGCGGATTAAAATAAATGATTTAAATCCTGCTTATTTATGGCACTGTCGTTTAGGCCACATAAATGAGAAACGTGTATCTAGACTCCATAAGGATGGATTGCTAGACTCATTTGATTTTGAATCATATGAGACATGTGAGGCTTGTTTATTAGGAAAAATGACAAAGTCCCCTTTCAATAAGAAAGGTGAGAGGACTAGTGAGCAATTGGCGCTCATACATACTGATGTGTTGGCCGTTTGCCACACCTGCCAGGGGTGGTTATGTCTACTTCATTACATTTACTGATGATTACAGTAGATATGGATTTGTGTACCTTATGAGGGCGAAATCCGAATCCTTTGAAGTGTTCAAAGAATTCAAGAATGAAGTAGAGAAGCAACTTGGCAAAAGTATCAAGGCTCTACGATCGGATCGTGGAGGAGAATACTTAAGCCAAGAGTTTGACGACTATCTTAGAGAGTGTGGGATCGTGTCCCAACTCACTCCACCCGGAACGCCACAATGGAATGGCGTGTCCGAGAGGAGGAATCGAACCCTATTGGATATGGTTCGGTCTATGATGTGTCAAACCGATCTTCCATTATCATTTTGGGGCTACGCTCTATTAAGTGCAGCTTTTACCATTAACCGTGTTCCATCGAAATCAGTCATGAAGACACCATATGAGATGTGGAGTGGGAGGCGTCCCACACTGTCGTTCATGAGGATTTGGGGCTGCGATGTCTATGTAAAACGTTTACAATCAGACAAGCTAGGGCCTAAATCGGATAAGTGTAAGTTTGTGGGGTACCCTAAGGAAACTAAGGGATACTACTTCTACAATCCAACCGAGAACAAAGTGTTTGTTGCTCGGACCGGCGTGTTTCTAGAAAGAGAGTTTGTCTCTAAAGAAGCAAGTGGGAGGAATGTAGAACTTGACGAGGTTCAAGAACCACAAATCACTGAACCGATTATGGAACATGAACAGGAATCACAAGCAGTTGTGGATCCACCTGTTCAGGTAACACAAGAGCTTCGTAGATCTAGTAGAGTGCGCCAGGAACCCGAGAGGTACGGACTTCTCGTAACTGATTCCGGTGACACGATGCTCATAGATGATGAGCCTACTACCTATGAGGAGGCCATGAATGGCCGAGACTCGCAGAAGTGGCTTGAGGCCATGAGATCCGAGATGGAATCCATGTATACCAACAAAGTATGGACTTTGGTGGAACCACCTGATGGGGCACGGCCCATAGGGTGCAAGTGGGTCTTCAAGAAGAAGATCGACATGGATGGTAATGTGATTACCTATAAGGGCCGATTGGTGGCTAAAGGATTCAGACAGATTCATGGTATTGACTATGATGAAACCTTTTCACCAGTCGCTATGACCAAATCCATCCGAATCCTACTTGCGATTGCAGCATACTACGACTATGAGATTTGGCAGATGGATGTCAAAACAGCATTCCTTTATGGGAATCTCCTCGAGGACGTGTATATGATACAGCCGGAGGGTTTTGAGGATCCAAAGCAAGCCAACAAAGTCTGTAAGCTGCAACGATCCATTTATGGATTGAAGCAAGCTTCTAGGAGTTGGAATCGACGTTTTGATGAAGTGGTCAAAGAGTTTGGATTCATCAGAAACGAAGATGAGTCTTGTGTCTACAAGAAGGTTAGTGGGAGCTCTGTAGCTTTTCTGGTCTTGTATGTGGATGACATACTACTCATTGGAAACGACATTCCCATGCTGCAATCTGTGAAAGATTGGCTAGGAAAGTGTTTCTCAATGAAAGACTTAGGGGAAGCAGCCTATATACTCGGTATAAAGATCTATAGAGATAGATCTAAGAGGTTGCTAGGCCTAAGTCAAAGTACATATATTGACAAGGTGTTGAAATGGTTCAACATGCAAGATTCCAAGAAGGGATTCTTGCCCATGTCACATGGAATCACTCTTTCGAAGAGTGGATGTCCTTCCAATGAGATTGAGAAGGAACGCATGAGTAGGATTCCCTATGCCTCGGCCATAGGATCCATCATGTACGCCATGTTATGTACTAGACCAGATGTGTCATATGCCTTGAGTATGACAAGCAGATACCAATCCAATCCAGGTGAGAGTCACTGGATTGCAGTCAAGAACATCCTAAAGTACTTGAGAAGAACTAAGGATGCTTTCTTGATGTTTGGCGGTGAGGAAGAGTTGCGTGTAAGGGGTTACACTGATGCAAGCTTCCAAACCGATAGAGATGACTTTAGATCACAGTCGGGATATGTGTTTTGCCTGAATGGAGCAGCGGTGAGCTGGAAGAGTTCCAAGCAAGAGACGGTAGCTGATTCTACAACAGAGGCTGAGTACATTGCTGCGAATGGCGCAGCAAAGGAGGCTGTTTGGATCAGAAAGTTTGTTTCTGAACTTGGTGTGGTCCCTAGCATTGCGGATCCAGTGGAGTTGTTCTGTGACAACACTGGGGCGATCGCGCAATCAAAGGAACCAAGATCACACCAGAAGTCCAAGCACGTGCTCAGGAAGTTTCATCTGATTCGAGATATTATCGATAGAGGAGACGTTCGGATATGCAAGATTCCTACAGATGATAATCTGTCAGACCCGCTTACGAAGCCTCTCACGCAGTGGAAGCATGAAGGGCACACTAGGAGTATGGGCATACGAGATGCGCCATATTGGCTCTAGTGCAAGTGGGAGACTGTTGGAATAGATGCCCTAGAGGCAATCTAGTTTAGTATGAATTTGTAATTGGCTAGAAATTCATTTATTATTTATTGGATATTTAATATAATGAAGTCCTTAGATTTACAATCGTGTTGTTTATCTTAAATATCCCTAGTCGAGTATAATGATTAAATGGGACAATCATCTATAGACTAGTATGGGGTTAGATTGATATGGAGATATCACGATCTAACACATAGGTGTGCATTACGGAATGTTGCACTGGATTGACCCATTACCGAGAAGGCTACATACACGTTATGTTGAGTCACAAGTGCTTCTCGGGTACAATGGTATTGTCATCCTTAGACTTGAAGTCACTAGATATTCTAGTTGTGGATCATTGTGATCTTGGTAGCGTTAAATGCTACACCGTAACTGGGTAGTTATAAAGGCGTGTACTGGATACAATGAGAAGCAAGCTTAGAGATCGTAGTGGACGTAGAGAGGATTTGCCCCTCCCACATAACGGGATCAAATATCCAAGGCCACTCGAGGATAGTGCTTATAGAATGTCTGGCCAGACTCAAATAAATCAATATATGAGATATTGATGTTATTTGCACGAATAAGGCTATTCCATGGATCGAGAAACTAGGGATTGGATATACGAGTGTGACTTGTATGTCTCGTGTCCAATCCGGATATGGAGGCAAAGGGATGAGACAATTACTTGTACAAGGTTGTCTAGATGACTATTCTATTAGTTGGCTAGAATGGATGTTTTGCTAGAAACCGCTCCATATTAGCAAAGAGTTGCTACCAACTAGATAGAACCTATGGGGTCACACACTATATAGAGTTGTACTAGATTGTGGAATTAATTAATTGGATTAATTAATGAGAAGGATCACTTTGCAAACCCTTGCAAACTTAGTAGGGACTAATTTGCAAGGAAGGGACTAAATTGAACTCTAGTAGGACTAGAATAAGTCCTTTAGGTAGTTAACAAGGAGTTGTTGGACTATATAAAGGACCCTCCTCCTTCCTTCCCTACACACTTTATGCTCTAGAGAGAACATAACAAGAGTAGGAGAGAACAAAGGAGAGAGAGAGCAAGCCACAAAGAGGGACGCCGCCCCCTTTGCCGCCGCCCCTTGTCCCCGACGCCACAAAGGGCCGAGCCCCCTTTTTGGCGCTTCGTTTTGCGTGATTCCTTCACCCTCCTTTCAATCCGGGCTAGCACCAAGGTGATTGGAGATCTAGGAACAACTCTAGGCGTGGATCAACTATAGAGAACGTGACACTATTCGCGTTTGAAGTCATCAAGGAGAACCCAAAGGTGTGTTTATGATTTCTTACCTTCACTATCGTTATGCATCTAGACTTGTGATCCTTGGAGGGTTTTGCATGGTTGTTTGTTTGATTATGCTTCCGTTTGCGCGATCCATGAATCAAAAACCCTACATGAGGATCCAAAGCAAGCCAACAAAGTCTGTAAGCTGCAACGATCCATTTATGGATTGAAGCAAGCTTCTAGGAGTTGGAATCGACGATTTGATGAAGTGGTCAAAGTGTTTGGCTTCATCAGAAACGAAGATGAGTCATGTGTCTACAAGAAGGTTAGTGGGAGCTCTGTAGCTTTTCTGGTCTTGTATGTGGATGACATACTACTCATTGGAAACGACATTCCCATGCTGCAATCTGTTAAAGATTGGCTAGGAAAGTGTTTCTCAATGAAGGACTTAGGGGAAGCAGCCTATATACTCGGTATAAAGATCTATAGAGATAGATCTAAAAGGTTGCTAGGCCTAAGTCAAAGTACATATATTGACAAGGTGTTGAAACGGTTCAACATGCAAGATTCCAAGAAGGGATTCTTGCCCATGTCACATGGAATCACTCTTTCGAAGAGTGGTTGTCCTTCCAATGGGATTGAGAAGGAACGCATGAGTAGAATTCCCTATGCCTCGGCCATAGGATCTATCATGTACGCCATGTTATGTACTAGACCAGATGTGTCATATGCCTTGAGTATGACAAGCAGATACCAATCCAATCCGGGTGAGAGTCACTGGATTGCTGTCAAGAACATCCTAAAGTACTTGAGATGAACTAAGGATGCTTTCTTGATATTTGGCGGTGAGGAAGAGTTGCGTGTAAGGGGTTACACTGATGCAAGCTTCCAAACCGACAGAGATGACTTTAGATCACAATCGGGATATGTGTTTTGCCTGAATGGAGCAGCGGTGAGCTGGAAGAGTTCCAAGCAAGAGACGGTAGCTGATTCTACAACAGAGGCTGAGTACATTGCTGCAAATAGCGCAGCAAAGGAGGCTGTTTGGATCAGAAGGTTTGTTTCTGAACTTGGTGTGGTTCCTAGCATTGCGGATCCAGTGGAGTTGTTCTGTGACAACACTGGGGCGATCGCGCAATCAAAGGAACCAAGATCGCACCAGAAGTCCAAGCATGTGCTCAGGAAGTTTCATCTGATTCGAGATATTATCTATAGAGGAGACGTTCGGATATGCAAGATTCCTACAGATCAAAATCTGTCAGACCCGCTTACGAAGCCTCTCACGCAGTGGAAGCATGAAGGGCACACTAGGAGTATGGGCATACGAGATGCGCCAGATTGGCTCTAGTGCAAGTGGGAGACTGTTGGAATAGATGCCATAGAGGCAATCTAGTTTAGTATGAATTTGTATATGGCTAGAAAATTCATTTATTATTTATTGGATATTTAATATAATGAAGTCCTTAGATTTACAAGTGTGTTGTTTATCTTAAATATCCCTAGTCAAGTATAATGATTAAATGGGACAATCATCTATAGACTAGTATGGGGTTGGATTGATATGGAGATATCACGATCCAACACATAGGTGTGCATTACGGAATGTTGCACTGGATTGACCCATCTCCGAGAAGGCTACATACACGTTATGTTGAGTCACAAGTGCTTCTCGCGGTGCAATGGTATTGTCATCCTTAGACTTGAAGTCACTAGATATTCTAGTTGTGGATCATTGTGATCTTGGTAGCGTTAAACGCTACACCGTAACTGGGTAGTTATAAAGGCGTGTACTGGATACAATGAGAAGCAAGCTTAGAGATCGTAGTGGACGTAGAGAGGATTTGCCCCTCCCACATAACGGGAGAAAATATCCTAGGCCACTCGAGGGATAGTGCTTATAGAATGTCTGGCCAGACTCAAATAAATCAATATAGGATATTGATGTTATTTGCACGAATAAGGCTATTCCCATGGATCGAGAAACTATGGATTGGATATACGAGTGTGACTTGTATGTCTCGTGTCCAATCCGGATATGGAGGCAAAGGGATGAGACAATTACTTGTACAAAGGTTGTCTAGATGACTATTCTATTAGTTGGCTAGAATGGATGTTTTGCTAGAAACCGCTCCATATTAGCAAATAGTTGCTACCAACTAGATAGAACCTATGGGGTCACACGCTATATAGAGTTGAACTAGATTTGGGAATTAATTAATTGGATTAATTAATTAGAAGGATCACTTTGCAAAACCTTGCAAACTTAGTAGGGACTAATTTGCAAGGAAGGGACTAAATTGAATTCTAGTTGGACTAGAATAAGTCCTTTAGGTAGTTAACAAGGATTTGTTGGACTATATAAAGGACCCTCCTTCCTTCCTTCATCATAACTTATGCTCATTAGTGAACATAACAAGAGTGGGAGAGAACAAAAGGAGAGAGAGCAAGCAACAAGGAGGCCGACCCGACCCCCTTGCCGCCGCCCTCACCCCGTCGGCCAAAAGAGAGGCCGAAGCCCTCTCTTTGTCTCGTTTTTCGTGATTCCTTCATCCTCTTCCTAATCCGGGCTAGCACCAAGGAGTTTGGGAGATCTAGGATCAACTCTAGGCGTGGATCAACTATAGAGAACGCGACATTATTCGCGTTTGAAGTCATCAAGGAGAACCCAAAGGTGTGTTTATGATTTCTTACCTTTACTATCGTTATGCATCTAGACTTGTGATCCTTGGAGGGTTTTGCATGGTTATTTGTTTGATTATGCTTCTGTTGCGCAATCCATGAATCAAAACCCTACATCTTTTGTATTTTTAGGCTCCATAAGTGATACAAAGGCACTAAAAGCACACAGATTCTTTAGATGTTCTCTTGTCTATGTTCCAGCTGTTGGATCTAAAATAATATTGGGTGCAGGATGATCTGATAAATACTTGAAATTCTTCCTTGATGTCCAGGTATATGGTCCTTCTAGGCTTTGAGATCTTGATACAGTAGATGGAGCATCTTGTCTTCTATCAATCTTAGTCTCAAGGCTTTGAGATTTTGGCTCAACAGGATATTCAAGGCCTTGGGATTCTTCTGACTATTCATGCAAGTTAGTTTTGCTTCTTTTCTCTTTCTCATAATCATCATCTGCCTCATACTTGTTCAGTTGAGATCTGCAAAACTTTCACTCAAGGAATAATCAGTACTTTGATCAAAAATCACATGGATACTCTCTTCTACAATCTTAGTTCTCTTATCGAAAACTCTATATGCTTTGCTAGTTTTAGAATAACCAAGAAATATACCTTCATCACTTGTAGCATCAAATTTGCCAAGATTATCCTTGCCATTATTATGCACATAACAAGTACAGCCAAAATGTTTAAAATAAGAAACACTTGGCTTTCTACCCTTGAAAACTTCATAAGGAATTTTCTTAAAAATAGGTCTAATCAAACATCTATTCAGCACATGATTGGCACAGTTAACAGCTTCTGACCATAAATATTTTGGCAAGTTACTTTCAAGTAGCATAGTTTCTAGACATATCTTCGAGTGTCCTATTTTTCCTCTCAACTACTCCATTCTGATGAGGAGTTCTAGGTGCAGAAAACTTGTGTGAGATGCCATGCTTTGCACAAAAATAGATCAAAATAAACTTGATCAAATTATATACCATGGTCACTTCTAATTGATGCAACAGGTAAGTTTTTCAAAGTTTAGAGCTCCTTACAAAGCATTGAGAATTCAGATAATGCTTCAGACTTGTCTCTACTGAACATAACCCATGTAAATCTAGAGTAATCATCTACCAAAACAAGACAATATATCTTACCTTTGGGTGTCTAAACCCTCATAGGGCCACACAAGTCCATCTGCATCAATTCTAAATGTGTAGAAGTACTTACAATGTTCTTTGGCTTGAATGAACTCTAGTATGTTTACCTTGGGTACATGCCTTGCAAATATTATCATCTTTGAATTTAAGGGTTCGTAAACCTCTTACCAAGTATTTTGAGATGACCTAGTTCATTGTATGCATGCAATATTCCCAAGCTCTCTATTACAAAGCTTTGAGTCTTCTTTCAAAGGTTTGAGACACTTCAGACTTTCACAGGCAACTTTGTTAGTACTAAAATCATAACCATTGTGTGACCTAGGAGCAGTAAGTATGCAATTTCGATATTTTTCATCTTGCACCACACATTTCTCCTTGTCAAAAACCACTTTTTTACCTCTATCACATAACTGAGATATACTAAGCAGATTATACTTTAAACCTTCCACCAAATAAAAATCAGAAATTAAATTTGAAGAATCATTACCAATACTACCCATACCAATAATATTGCATTTTGCATTGTCACCAAGTGTGATTGTTCCTCCTGAATATTCTTTGAGTTATGTAAACATAGAATTCTTTCCACTCATATGCCTGGAGAAACCACTATCCAGAAACCATTTATGATCCTTCAAAACTTGGTGACAACCTGCAAAATTCAATCAATGCCTTAACATGTTTTTAGACCAAGTGTAGAATGTGGATTCATACTCAGAATCAACAATGTTGGGTGGTCTAATTCCTTTTGGAACCCAAATCTGTCTCATTTGTCCTTTAAGTTGATAAGGATAGATGTTCCTCAATATGTGAGGTTCTATCCTTCTAAAAGGGCAAGTCTACTTAATATGTCCAGTTGCATTCTTTTTGGAAACTTTGGATTATAACCAATTCCACTTTTGTAAACAGACTGCCTACTTCCTCAAAGCGTAAGATTGAGTTTGTGTTATGAGCCAGCAAAGGTTGATAAAATTTTCTTAGATTCTTGAAGATTCTCAGTCAGAGAAGATTAATGTTGCTCTAAATCATCTGAATGATTCTTTAGATCAACATACTTATCAATTAAAAGAGAGTTTTTATCAACAACTTCTTTGACTTGTGCCTTCAAAGCTTTGAATCTGTTGTCCAAGGCTTTGAAGTCTCTATCAATTTTCAACTTAGTCGTTGCAAGAAATTTATTTCGGAAAATGAAATCTAAATTTTCCTTTTCCTGCACATGAGCCCTTACCTTCAAGGAGTCAATCTCATTTCTATAACTCTCCTCATTTAAAAACATACTTTTGAGGATTTCTGGTAAAACATCAGAAAGACTAGAAAGAAAATTCTTTACCATCTCTTCAATATGTTTTTCTGAGCTTTTTCTTCATCATGCTCAGCCATCAAGCAAATATTTGCATGTTCTTCATCAGAATCTGAGTCTATTTAAAAATTTGAATCGCTCCATGAAGCAACCATTTCTTTCTTCCTTCTGTTGTCATTTTCATTTTTGGGAAATTTCCTGCTTTTCTTCTTTTGTGGACAATCTCTTACCAAGTGATTTGCATCTCCACATTCATAGAAATTCATTACTTTAGCTTTCTATGAATGTGAAGAAGATTTACCTTTCTGACCCTTGCTACTTGAGGATCTGAATTTTTCCTTGTTATAGTCCTTGTTTCCAAATCTCTTTTTCTTCTTCAGAATTTTGGCGAAGGCTTTGGAGATCAAGGCTAAGGCTTCATCATCATCATCATCATCATCATCATCCTCCTGTTCAAGCTCTAAGATACTCAAGTCCTGAGCTTCCTCAATTGCAGTTGTCTTAGGATCCCATTTGGCTTTTTGCAAGTTCTTAGAATCTCTCTGACTTTTTCTTCATTTGATAAAAAGTTTCCAAAAGATTCCAAGTTGTTTACTATATCAGTAAACCTCTTGAACATGTCCTTGATGGATGCATCATAATTCATCTTGAACAGTTCATACTACCTCAGAAGGATATTAATTTTGGTCTACTTGACTTAGCTAGTTCCTTCATAAGTGACAGTCAATTTGTCCCAGATCTCCTTTGCACTTTTGCAGTTCGAAATTCTGTTGAACTCATCTGCACTAAGAGCACAATATAATAATTTCAAAGATTTATAATTCCTTGATACCTTTTTCAGTTCAATAACTGAGAGATATTCTTCTGGTTTGACAGTCCTGATTTCATCAGAGGTAGTATAGAACATGTTGGCACCATTAACAACAATAGACCACACCTCCATGTCCTGATCTATGATGAACAATTTCATCAATGCCTTCCAGTGCACAAAGTTATCACCACTGAAAGGTGGAGGTCTGTTGGCTACGCTTCCCTTTGAAAATCCTACATCACCTACATTACTCATTGTCACAAGATTGTTAGATCTTTATGACGTGACCCAAGCTCTGATACCAATTGAAAATTTTGAATGCAACTAAATAACCAGGATCTAATACTCTAGAAGGGGGTGGGGGTTAATAGAGTATGGAAACTTTTGCTCAATAACTAGACTTTTGAAACATTAAGCAAATGTGCAGTTGAAATCTCAAATATTTCAAAAAGGTTTGAGAATCTAGAGATACAACTGCAAAATATAGAAGCTTCAAAGCTTTGAGATTGAAAATTCTCCAATGCTTTGGAGCTACTAGTTCTGAACTGAATATTGACAGTAATGAAAAGCAACAAAATAGCGCTCAAGAACACAAAGACTTTTACAGAGTTCAGTCACAATTGGACCGAGTCTCTGCCCGAGGGATATGATCCCTCCAGGATTTCAACACACTTCTTATTAATAAGCCAGATTTAGCCCTATATCTCAAGCCTAAGTGAACTACCTTACACTTATACAGCTTTTGCTTCCCAACCTATATAGTTACAACTACAACATGTTGAAACAATAAGAACCTCTTGTTGTTCACTTGAAGAACTAAATTTATAAGTTTGTGAGGTTTAAGAAATCAGAATGATAATACAGATTAAGTACAGATTGAAAAGCACATAAAAGAATAAGCAGTAAAGCTTCGAAGTGTTCTTCAGATTTCAGGATGATTGATCTTCTTCTCCTTCAATGTTGAAAGCTTGATTGATTGAAGAGTTATTTGTATGATCTCCCACAATTGTAAGCACTCTTCTTTTCCCTGTTGATCAGCCTCTCTCAATTTCTCTCATTGAAATTCAAACTCCAACTTTTTATCAACATTCAGCAACTACTTAAGATGTTTTAGAAACTGAATTCTTACAAATCCACTCCCCATATATGCTTCTTTCAACAGCTATGTTTGGATAGCTATCAAGTTTGTTTATATAATTTTGAACTTCCAACAAACCTGCACACACTCAAAAATAAAGATAAAATAACATCTAGACATAATAGCAACATAATCTGATCTGCAAAATAAAGACAGTTCACTTTAGAACCCTAACTAATTTTCCTTAGATAAAATTCAATATATATATTCACATGTATAAATATAACTGTTAAACAATATAGATCATATGATAAGTTAGAATAACTCTTTATCCAGTTTAGAATCCATCTAATTCTTCATGCATACACAGATCAGTTAAGTGTACTTAGCAGTATATTGGCATAAGAAAATCTCAAAGCTTTGGAGCTTTGACTGCTAGTTCACAAGTCTTAGTTTGAACTTGAACCCTGCAATATGCGAGACTTATACAATCCAAATAAAGATACAATAGTATTTGTATGAGACATTAGTGAATGATAAACTCATCCCTCAATCCAATATCTAAGCCTGCAAACACAAGACTGTTAGGCACAACATAAATGTAGGAACACTACAGTATCTCAACACGTTGGAGCTTTGAAATTTAGTGTCTCTGAACTTGTGGCTTTCATCATCAAGTAAAAAACTCCCCCTGAGTTTGTAAATTCATTCAAACTCAAGAGTTTGAACTATCACAGATCATGCAAACAAAGTATGTAAATTGCAGCGATCCATTTTTGGATTGAAGCAAGCTTCTAGGAGTTGGAATCGACGTTTTGATGACGGGCTCAAAGATTTTGGCTTCATCAAAAAAGAAGATGATCCTTGTGTCTACAAGAAGGTTAGTGGGAGTTCTATTGTGTTTCTGGTCTTGTATGTGGATGACATGTTGGAATAGATACCCTAGAGGCAATTTGGTTTAGTATGAACTTATTTCTGGCTAGAATCTTCACTGTATTATGGGTAAAAGACACTGACCCCCACCCCCCAGAGTTTAGGGAAAAACCCACAGACCACCCCTGGGTTTTGGATAAAGACACTCTGCACCCCTGTAACAGACAGGCACTCACTGTTGTATGAAAAATACAATTCTACCCTTAACTTGGGAATAAAATTACATCTATATATATATATATATAGTGCCATTCCTCCACCCCCTCTTTGTAACCCTAATACCTCTCTCTCTCTTCCCCTCTTTCTCTCTCTCTTCCCCTCCCTCTGTTCACAACCGCCTCACTCCCTATTTCTCTCGTTCTTCACCCCCCGCTTAATCTTCTGCATCAACACCAACACGCTCGGTGGCAAAGCCGACGGATCAGAAGATCCCATAGGGTTATCCGACCGATCCGGTGGCGATTGCGAGCGGCGCAGCTGGTGGGATATGAAGGAGGAGGCGAGGAGGTCAAACTCTGTCCGGAGCTTCTCAAGATTGAGTTCGGACTTGCGGCAGAGCTGGTCGGCGTCAAAGAAGATGAGAAGAAAGAAAGGCAGCAGGGGTATTTGGTGATGTAAGGAGGCGGGCGATGAAGGCCGCTCTGGGCTAGTTCAGGGTTCACAACCCCGACCACCACCCTGGGTCAACCAACAGCAACACCACCACTTATGTTGTTGATTTTTGCAACCAAATCCGAAATCAAACACTGACCCACGTTGTTGAACCCGACCCCTCAAGCTGCAATTGGAGTTTCCTATTCGATTGGTGATATTGGTTCGATTTGGATAGTCAGAGAGAGAAAGATGGCAGATTTCGTTGGGTCAATGGATGAAATTGATGTTTCAATTTTGGGGATTTGAGGTCAGGTTGAAATTGCTACACTGGTTGTGTGTGTGTTGGTTTTTTTCTGGTGGCTGTGATTTAGGGGGTTGTTTTGAATTTGTAGAGGTCTGGGTGTATGTTGGGTCTTTTTGGGTTATTATTTTGTTTTTGGTGGTGGTGAGGAAGATGGTGATTTGAGGGAGGAAAGAGTGTGGTGACTTGTGAAGAATGTGATGAGTTGAGGGTGTAGTGTGGTTTAGCAAAATAGGGGAGATAGGTGGTGTTGTTGTTGATGTGCTACTGGTGGGAAGAAGGGAGGAAGAAGATTGATTGAATAAACCCTAATTGGTTTCTGTTTAAGCAACTTATGCATTCTCAGATTGTTGTGCTACTGTTGGTATTTCTCTTAAAAATTGCATTCTCAGATTGCATTCTCAAAAATTGATATTTGAGTACGTTCTGTTTTGTGGTTGGTTTTTTTGTTTCAGTCTGATGAATCTTGGTGTTCTTGGTGTTCTTGAACCATGAATACCAAGAACACTAAGAACAACAAAAAAAATGACACAGGGGCAATATGGTCCGAAAAAATTCAATCAATTACGTTTTTAACAGATCATAACAGAAGGGTGCTAAGTGTCCACAGAATATTTCGTTAAATGGGTGCGGAGTGTCTTTATCCAAAACCCAGGGGTGGTCTGTGGGTTTTTCCCTAAACCCAGGGGTGGTCAGTGTCTTTTACCCTTTTATTATTTATTGGATATTTCATATAAGGGTAAAAGACACTGACCACCCCTGAGTTTAGGACAAATTCCTCTCCACTACCCTGTGTTTTGGAAAAAGAAGGTCTGCACCTTTTTTTGGATGGTGGCTAACGGTTGACTAACATCACGGGGACAAAGACCATTTTAACCCTAACATTTTATAGAATTACCTCGTATATATAACGCTAACCCCTCAATCACCTCATTTGTAACCCTATTCCCTCTATCTTCCCCCCTATTTCTCTCTTCCCCCTCACCTATGAAACACATCCTCCTTCTCGAGGAAGAAGATGAGAAGGGGAAGCCTCAAATCTCTCTCCCGCTCATAGCCCTCTCCATCAATCTCTCTCGAGCTCCTCTCTTTCCTGGTTGCCGACCAAAGCACCGAGCCCTGGTCCGACGAATCGACAACCCAGGTTCGACGAATCGGCGAACCTAGGTCCGACGAATCGATGAACTCAGCTCCGACGAACGGACGAACAGAGCCCAGATCCGGCGAATCTAACAGCGCCGGAGGTTCTGGGTTGTCTCAGCTCCGACGAATCTTACGATATGATGAAAAGTTAGGGCTTTTTCGGAATCTCGTGATGGTGGAATCGTGCAGGCGCAATAACCCTAGCTCCAGGCTTCTCTGGCTGGAACCTCCGGCGCTGTTAGATTCGACGACCGAGCTATGTTCTTGTGTGATGGAGTGGGTGGTGGTTGTTATGGCGGTGATTTCTTCAGCACAGGAAGTGAGGGGAAAGAGATGGTGTCTTGGGTACATCTCTCCTCCTCCTCTTCTTCTTCTTCTTCTTTTTCTTCTTCTTCTTCATCATCTTCTTCTTCTTCTTCTTCTTCTTCTTCTTGTTATCTTGATTAAAGCTTCATCACTTATTTGGCTTGGTTGATTTGTGTTTTGACTATGTGAAATTAATTTTACTTGTGTTGGTAATGGTTGTTTTGGTAGCTATTTTAGTGGTTCTTCATGTCTTGAATTTTATTGTTGGTTTCATTCTCAGGAGTGAAAATGGAAAATATGTAATTTTGGTTCATGTTTGGAACCCAATGCCTTATTCCCAGTGCCTCTCTTCAACAGGAGTTCTCTGGATTCATCAGCGTTGATGGATTGGCTGAGATATCCTGAAGCTTCAATTTCTGTGTAAAAAAAAATATTCCCTTGGTTTTATTAAATTTGCAAACTTGTATGTTCTTGGTGTTCTTGATGTTTTGCATTTGCATTCAAAATGGAATATGTTTTGTGTTTGATATTTTTTAGTGTTGTTGTTCTTGTTATTCTTGAAGATACACATGGGCAAAATCGGAAAAAAAAAACACAGCGGTATTATGGTCCGGAAAAAAAATATCATACACTTTTAAACGGAACCTAACAGAAGGGTGCTATCTGTCCAAGGAATATTCCGTCAAATGGGTGCAGAGTGTCTTTTTCCAAAACACAGGGTAGCAGGGAGGAATTTATCCTGAACTCAGGGGTGGTCAGTGTCTTTTACCCTTAATATAATGAAGTCCTTAGATTTACAGTTGTGTTGTTCATCTTAAATATCCCTAGTCCATTATAATGATTAAATGGGACAATCATCTATAGACTAGTATGGGGTTGGATTGATATGGAGATATCATGGTCCAACAAATGGGTATGCATTAGAGGTAATGGCATACAGGATTGACCTGTCTCCAAGAAGGCTACATGCATGTTATGTTGAGTCACAAGCGCTTCTCGTGGTGACAACGGTATTGTCATCCTTAGACTTGAAGTCACTAGATTATCTAGTTGTGGATTATTGTGATTTTGGTAGCGACAAACGCTACATCGTAACTGCGTAGCCATAAAAGCGTGTAACGGATACAATAAGAAGCAAGCTTAGAGATCGTAGTAGACGTAGATAGAATTTGTCCCTCCCACATAACAGGAGAAAATATCCGAGGCCACTCGAGGGATAGTGCTTATGGAATGTCTGGCCAGACTCAAATAAATCAATATGGGATATTGATGTTATTTGCACGAATAAGGCTATTCGCAGGATCGAGAAACTATGGATTGGATATACGAGTGTGACTTGTATGTCTCGTGTCCAGTTCGGATATAGAGACAAATGGATGAGACAATTACTTGCATAAGGTATGTCGAATGACTATTCTATTAGTTGGCTAGAATGGATGTCTTGCTAGAGACCGCTCCAAATTAGCAAATTGTTGCTACCAACTAGATAGAACCTATGGGGTCACACACTACATAGGGTTGAACTAGATTTGGGAAGTAATAAACAAGATTAATTAATTAATTAGAGTGATCACTTTGCAACACCTTGCAAACTTAGTAGGACTAATATGCAAAGAAGGGACTAATCCGAACTCATGTAGGATTAGGAAGGGCCTTTAGGTAGTTGACAAGGAGTTGTTGGACTATGTAAAGGATGCTCCTAGCTTCTTTCCCAAACTAATGCTCATAATATAAGTTGAGTGTGAGAGAAACAAAGGAGAGAGAGCAAGACAACTAGAGGCCGACCGCCCCCTACCCGTCGGCCACAAAGAGAGGCCGAGCCCTCTCTTTGATCCTCGTTGCGTGATTTCTTCCTCCTCTTCCTCCGGTCCAAGCTAGCACAAATGAGAAGGAAGATCTAGACATCAACCCTAGGCGTGGATCAACCATAGAGACGTGACACAATTCACGTTACAAGTCATCACAGTAGATCTCTAAGGTGTGTTACTTGTTTCTTTCTTTACCATATTTTTGATTCTCTTCCTGTGATCCTTGGAGGGTCTTAAATGGATAATTTCTTTCTTCCGCTGCGTATCCATGATCAAAACCCTACATGACATACTAGTCATTGCAAACGACATTCCTACCTTGCAGTATGTTAAAGATTGGCTAGGGAAGTGTTTTGCAATGAAGGACTTAGGGGATGCAACTTATATACTTGGTATCAAGATCAATAGGGATAGATCTAGGGAGCTTCTCTACCTAATCCAAAGTACATATATATACAAGGTGTTGAAACGGTTCAATATGCAAGAATCAAAGAAAGGATTCTTGCCCATGTCGCATTGAGTCACCCTTACGAAGGCTGACTGTCCTTCCAATCAAATTGAGAAGGACCGCATGAGTAAGATCCCATACGAGTGGGCTATTGGATCAATCATGTACCCATTTTGCGTACTAGACCAAATGTTTCATATGCGTTGAGTATGGAAAGTAGATACCGGTCCAATCCGGTTGAGAGTCACTGGATTGCTGTCAAGAATATCCTTAAGTAGTTGAGAAAAACTAAGGATGCATTGTTATTATTTCGAGGGGAGGAATAACTCTGTGTAATAGGTTACACTGACGCAAGATTCTAAACCGACAAGGCCAACTATAGATCGCGGCCGGTTTATGTGTTTTTCCTGAATGGAGGAGTTGTGAGATGGAAGAGTTCCAAGCAAGAGACAGTTGCTGATTTTATACATGAAGCTGAGTAAATTTGTAGCGTCAAACGCAACAAAGGAGGATGTTTCGATTAGGAAGTCCATCACTGAATTGGGTGTAGGGTTTTGTGCAGGTTACGCAGCAGAATAACAATAAATAGATTCTTGATCAAACCCCTCCAAGGATGGCATGGAAGCATTCATAACGTGATAAGGGAGAAACAGTCTTGTATCCACACCTGGGATTGTGATGGAATCCCCTTCACATCTTTGTGCTAGCGACGCGAAGAAGGAGGCAGAAGATCACACAAAACGAGGTACCAAAGGGCCGCGCCACACACTGTGGCCGACGGCGCTAGGGGGCGGACGGGTTGGCTTCGGCCTTCCTTTTCTGTCTCTCATTGCTTTGTTACTTTTACACAATTATGACTCTTATGAAAATAATAAGCTAGGAGTGCCTTTATACAGTAATAACTCCTTATTACCTACAAATTTGCCCCAATACTAATCCTTTCTATACACGGATTAGACCACCATGAAAATTAGTCCTACTAACTTTGCTTGTGTTTGCGCTTTGATCCTTTTGCTTAATTAGTCCAACTAATTAATTCCCAAATCCAGTTTAATCCATAGGGTGTGTGACCCCATAGGTTTCTACTTAGTTGGTAGTAACAATTACTAACATAGAGCAGTGTCTAGCAACACGTTTATGCCATCCAACTAATAGAAACAGTCACTGATCCGACAAACCTTGTGCTCAATGTTACCGTATTGCATTATCCCTTTGTCTCTATATCCTGATTGGACACGAGACATAAATGTCACATTCGTATATCCAATCCATAACTTCTCGATCCTGGGAATAGGCATATCCATTCAGATAACATCAATATCCCATATTGATTTATCTGAGTTTGGCTATACATCTTATAAGCACTACCCCTCAAGTGGCCGTGGATATTTACTCCCATTATGTAGGAGGGACAAATCCTCTCTACATCATTATCACCTCTTATCTTGCTTCCTATCATGTTTGATAACCGCCTTTATTGCTACCCAGTCACGATGTAGTGTTTGAAGAGATCAAAACATAATATTCCACAACTAGAGTATCTAGTGAATTCAAGTCCAAGGATTACCATACCATTGTCTCTTACGAGAAACAGTTGTGAAGTTAACATAACTAATGTAGCCTTCTCGTGGTGGGTCAATCCAATAAGTCATTACTATTAATGCATTCCCATGTGTTAAACTTGATATCCCCATATCAATCTACCCACATACTGGTCTATAATGATCGTCATGTTAATCAATATATTGGACTAAGGATATTTGAGATAAACAAAAATTTGTAATCTAATGACTTCATTATATTAAATATCTCGATAAATAATAAATCAATATTCTAGCCAAAAATAATGTTCATACTAAATATAGATTGTCTCTAGGGAATCTAATACAACGTCTCCCACTTGCACTACAGCCAATCTGGAGCATCTTGTATGCCTATAGATCCAGTGTGTCCTTCATAATTTCGCTGGAAAAGCGACTTTGTAAGTGGATCTGAAAGATTTTCATCTGTTGGAATCTTGCATATATTCACATATCCTCTATCAATAATCTCTCTAATAAGATGGAACTTCTTGAGTAGGTGCTTGGATTTCTGGTGTGACCTGGGTTCGTTGGATTTGGCGATCTCCCTTGTGTTGTCACAGTACAACTCAACTGGATCCACAATACTAGGAACCACACCCAGCTCAGTGATGAACTTCCTAATCCAAACAGTCTCCTTTGTTGCGCCAGGAACAGCAATGTACTCGGCCTCACTTATAGAATCAGCAACCGTCTCTTGCTTGGAACCCTTCCAGCTCACAGCTCCTCCATTCGGGCAAAGCACAAACCCCAACTGAGATCTGTAATCATCCTTGTAGATTTGGAAACTTGCATGAGTGTAACCCCTTACACTCAGCTCTTCCTCACCTTCATATATCAAGAATACATTCTTAGTTTTTCTCAAGTACTTAAGGATATTCTTGACATCAATCATGTGACTCTTACCTAGATTGGAATAGTATCTGCTTGCCATACTCACCGCATATGACACATATGGTATAGTACATAACATGGCATACATGATAGATCCTATGGCCGATGCATATGGGATCTTGCACATACGGTTCTTCTCAATCTCATTGGAAGGACAGCTATCCTTAGAAAGGGTGACTCCATGCGACATGGGCAAGAATCTTTTGTTTGATTCATGCATGTCGAACCACTTCAACACCGTGTCTATATATGTACTTCGACTCGAGCAACTTCCTAGATATATCCCTATAGATCTTGATACCCAGTATATAAGCTGCATCCCCTAAGTCTGTCATTGAGACACACTTCCCTAGCCAATCTTTAACATATTGCAATGCAGGAATGTAATTTCCGATGAGTAGTATGTCATCCACATACAAGACCATAAACACAACAGAGCTCCCACTAACCTTCTTGTAAACACAAGGCTCATCTTCAATGTTGATGAAACCAAACTCTTTGACTGCATCATCAAAAAGTAGATTCCAACTCCTAGAACCTTGCTTTAGGCCATAAATGGATCACTTCAGTTTACACACTTTATGGGCATGCTCTGGATCTTTGAAACCCTCTAGCTGTGTCAGGTACACATCCTCAAGGAGGTTTCCATGATGAAACGCCGTTTTGACATCAATCTGCCAAATCTCATAGTCGTGATAAGCTACAATACCAAGTAAGATGCGAATGGATTTGGTCATTGTGACTAAAGAAAAGGTTTCATCATAGTCGATGCCATGAGTCTGTCTTAATCCTTTTGCCACCAATCGTCCCGTATCGGCAATCACATTGGCATCCTTGTCGATCTTCTTCTTTAAGACCCACTTGCACCCTATGGACCGAGCCCCTTGGAATGGTTCCACCAAATTCAACACTTTGCTGGTATCCATGGATTCCATTTCGGATCTCATGGTTTCAAGCCAATTTTAAGAGTCTGGACCTTTCATGGCCTTTCCATAGGTAGTTGGCTCATCATTATGAGT
This sequence comes from Linanthus parryae, assembly GCA_023055425.1. Lineage (NCBI taxonomy): Eukaryota > Viridiplantae > Streptophyta > Magnoliopsida > Ericales > Polemoniaceae > Linanthus > Linanthus parryae. The sequence continues at coordinate 95,482,169 of JALGPY010000001.1, forward strand.
AGTACGTCACCGATCTCAGTCACGAGAAGTCCTTACCTATCAGGCTCCTGACGTACCCTACTCGACCTACGAAGTTCTAGTGTTACTTGAGGAGTTTGCTCCACAACATGTGGTTTTTTCTCAAGTTCCATTGTAGGATCAGTGGTTTGTGGTTTTGGAATTTCTTCAAGTTCTACAGTCCTCCCACTGGCTTCTTTAGAGACAAACTCTATCCAAGAAACAAACACTTTGTTCTCGATTGGATTGTAGAAATAATCTCATTTCGTTTCCTTAGGATATCCCACAAACTTACACTTATCCGACTTGGGTCCGAGCTTGTCTGATTGTAAACGTTTTACATAGACATCGTGTCACGCCCCAAAACGGGGGTGATTTTTTTTTTGTGTGTGTTAAATATAAGAAAATGCGAGTTTTTTTCAGAGGCTAACATAATAGCAAACATAATTATACATTACTTGAGAATATATTACAAGGTGCTCAGAGAAGTACTACAAACGTCCCATTACCCAAAAGGCATACTTCTCTGACTGGTCACATAAAGCTACTACACATTTACTTATGTACACTAATACGCCTGGTAAATCATCATTCCGAGATCTAGCATTAAGACAATTCGGGAACCGAGCTACCCTCTCCAACCTGCTTAGGTCCTGAAAAAATTCAACAATAGGGCTAAGCTTGAGTAGGAACAAGACAATACTAAAGTAATGGCCCATACATACACATATTTCTTATATCCACATCGATCAACGTCCAATTCAATCTCACACGAAATAAACTTAAAAACACATAATCAGGTTTCGTCTTTCTTTTTATTTTGTGTCATGCAACTAAAATCCAACTACACAAACTATGCATTCTTAATCTACGTATATCCATCACATGGGGACATTCCACTCGCATACGGGCTTCCACCTGGGAGCGAGATAACCCACAACCGCATTATGGCTTTCACAAGGGAGCGATTTGGCCCACACACCTCTACGGGTGCTAAGGACACTCGGCCGCAGTGTCGTTTAGGGTCTTTTACCCAAGGGATGTGCAATCCCTCCTTGCTGGTCCCCTTCGTGTAAGTCAATTATAAACATTTAATTCCTCTAAATCCATTTTCAAATATCGATAACATATTACTCATACCATCATCATTCACCAAGTTGTGAAACACATAGCCTTATATCACACATTCACACCAAAATATATCATCAAGATGTATATCTCGTTGACAAGTTTCCACATGTGATTAGCATAATACTTCTTACTTAAATGAATTCTCAATTCATTCTAGTCATGTTTAACCACCGAATATAGTTCCAACATCTTCAAGGGTTAGGCATTCCAACCTTATTGATTCCCTGCAAGTGAGTTCTAGGATACTAGTGTAATATTTTAATTTGTTTCAACAAATACGATTACCTCAAGACTTTGATATCTTTGTAAAAGAAACACTACCAGTTTACAATTCAAAGGTGTAAATCTCATAACCTACGGAAGAGAGGCTAAGTGTACCAATTTAAATAAACACATTAGTTGATTTCAGAAATCGCATCTATTCATAGCAGTGTCTTTCTCAATTTATTTGAACATGTTATAGGTTTACTGTGATTCTAAAAATTTTACACAAGGAAAGAGAGTCAAGTAGCTACAGTAAAATTTTCATACCCATCAGTAGAGAGGAAGAGTCACAAATAAATTCAAAACAGTGGCTAATTTCAGAATCAGGACTCTGTTACAGCAGTGGGTTCCTAACTTTATTTGAACATGTTAGAAGTATCCTGTGATACTCAAAATTTTACACAAGGAAGATAAGAAAGTCAAGTAACTACTGTAAAATTTTCATACTCATCAGAAGAATGGAAGAGTCAATAATAAATACAAAACAGTGGCTAATTTCATAATCTGGACTCTGTTACAGCAGTGTGTTCCTAAATTTATTTGAACATGTTAAATATATTCTGTGATGCTCAAAATTTTACAAAAGGAAGATAAGGAAACCAAGTAACTACTGTAAAATTTTCATACTCATCAGAAGAGTGAAATAGTCACAAATAAATTCAAAACAGTGGCTAATTAGGTAAAGAATCCCAGTTGACCAACCTAGGGTTGTTGCATGTTTCATGCCAAGATGAATAGCAGTGACTCTGAAAATTTTATGTTTCTTAGTTAACACCTTAGAGTACCTCGTGCTAAATTTTCACCAATTATAGCCAACCATAGCTTTGCCTTTCATATTTTACAAAACAGCAATTCTGCAGGGACAGATTTCCAGAGAGCCCTCTCCTTTACCTCATTGTTCTTGGGTTAAATCTCTTGACACATAAAGAATCAACCATTGCTGTTTTCACACAATCAAAAAGTATATTTGAAGATGTCACTGATTATTTTTACTAATTTTATCCATCATGCATATAATTTCTAGCAATTTCACAAGAACATACACGAACAAGGGGGACATGGCTAGAGTATTGACAAGTTCCTACCTCTAGAGAGTGATCCATCCACTTTGATCACTCGGGTGAGTGTTCTATGCCTTCTCCTTGATCTCAAAACCAGCAAATCTTCTTCTCAAATGGACCTCTCTTCATACTCTCCCTTCCTCCAAGCCTTCTCACATTTCCCCTTTCTTTCTCTCTTCCTACACTCTCTTTATTTCTCTTGTTTCTCTCCTTGTGCTGAATTTTCTTTTTCCTAGGTAGGAGCAGCCATACCCCCTCTTATATCTCCCCCTTCTTCCCCCTCATGTGACAAGAGACACTCTCCTTCCCTTCCCTTGTGACAACACACAAACCTATCCCCTATGTAGGCCTCCATGTGTCAAGCATTCACCATATATAGGCCTCCATGTGTTGGTTGTGTGAGATTAGGGCGGAGTTATACTATACTCTTCATTCACCACTTATTTAAGTTATTACAAGTTTGTTTGGTTTTCATTATTTCTCTTCTTCTTCTTCATTCTTTTAGATTTATTCACTTTAAATGGTGAAACATGCTAAAATAGTCATCACATATTCAACATTAAAACGTAAACTATACTCAAAATAAAATTGGGTCATCACACATCGCAACCCCAAATCTTCATAAAAGACACTATGAGACGCCTCCCAGTTCATATTTCAAATGGATTCTTCATGATTGATTTGGTTGGAACACGGTTAAGGGTAAAAGTTGCAGTTAATAGAGCATGTCCCCAAAACTATATCGCAAGATCACTATGACACATCATAGATCGACCCATGTCTAACAAGGTGCGATTCCTCTTCTCGGACACGCCATTAAATTTTGGCGTTGCGGGTGAGTGAGTTGGGACAAGATCCCACACTCTCTAAGATAGTCGTCAAACTATTGGCTTAAGTATCCTCCTTCAATATCCGATCGTAGAGACTTAATAATCTTGCCAAGTTGCTTCTCTACTTCATTCTTGAATTCTTTGAACTTTTCAATGGATTCGTATTTGGCCTTCATAAGGTATACAAATTCATATCTACTGAATTCATCAGTAAATTTAATGAAATAAATATGACAACCTCTGGAAGGCGTGGCAAATGGCCCACACACATCAGTATGTATGAGTCCTAACTTCTCACTAGTCCTCTCACAATTCTTCTTGAAAGGATACTTAGTCATTTTTTCAAATAAACAAGTCTCACATGTCTCATATGATTCATAATCAAATGAGTCTAGGAATCCATCCTTATGGAATCTAGATATGCGATTTTCGTTTATGTGGCCTGAACGACAAGGCCATAGATAAGTAGGATTTAAATCATTAGTTTTAATCCTCTTGATAATTATGTTATAGACGGAATATCTAGATCAAATAAATATAATCCATTAGACAATAAAGTATTACAATAATGAAAACCATGAAAATAAATGGAGCAACACTTTTCCTTTATTGTGAGAGAAAAATCCTTATGGTCCGAACAAGAAATAGAAATAATGTTTCTGCTCATAGAAAGCAAAAAATTGTAGGGTTTTGATCATGGATACGCAGCGGAAAGATAATAAATTCATCCAATCAAGACTCTCCAAGGATCACAGGAAGAGAAATCATGATGATGGTAAGACAATAGTGTTATGTACCTTTGAGGTCTCCTTGATGACTTCTAACGAGAAAATTATCATGTCTCTACGGTTGATCCACGCCTAGAGGTGAGATCAAGATCTTCCAAACGCCTTGTGCTAGCTCAGAGGAACGGAGAGGACGAAGAAATCCTGCTACAGAGCACCAAAGAGAGGGGCGGCCCTCTCTCGTGGCCGACGGGTAGGGGAGGACGGACAATGGGGGTTCGGCCCTCTTGTTTGTCTTGCTCTCTCCTTCCTTCTCTCCTACTCAAAGTATGTTATGAGCATAAGTTGTAGGGAAGGAAGCTAGGAGCATCCTTTATATAGTCCAACAACTCCTTGTTACTACATAAAAGGCCCTCTCGTAATCCTACTCATGTTCGGATTAGTCCAACTTGCATATTAGTCCTACTAAGTTAGCAAGTTGTTGCATTTTTATCCCTCTAATTAATTAATCATGTTAATTAATTATTTCCCAAGTCTAGTTCACCTCTATATAGCGTGTGACCCTATAGGTTCTATTTAGTTGGTAGTAACTATATACTAATATGAAGCGGCCTCTAGCAAGACATTCATTCTAAAATAGAAATAGTCATCATGACAAACCTTATGCAAGTATTGTCTCATCCCTTTGTCTAAATATCCGGATTGGACACGAGACATACAAGTCACACTCGTATATCCAATCCATAGTTCCTCGATCCTAGGAATAGCCTTATTCGTGCAAATAACATCAATATCCTATATTGATTTATTTGAGTCTGGCCAGACATTCTATAAGCACTATCCCTCGAGTGGCCTAGGATATTTTCTCTCGTTATGTGGGAGGAATAAAATTCTATCTACATCACTAAGATATCTAAGCTTGCTTCCTATTGTGTCCAATACGCGCCTTTATGACTACCCAGTCACGGTGTAGCGTCTGACGCTACCAAAACACAATATTCCACAACTAGAACAACTATTGACTTCAAGTCTAAGGATGACAATACTGTTGTCACCGCGAGAAGCACTTGTGACTTTACATAACATGTATGTAGCCTTCTCGGAGTTGGGTCAATCCAGTATGCCATTATTCCTAATGCATACCCATGTGTTGGATCATGATATCTCCATATCAATCCAACCCCATACTAGTCTATAGATGATTGTCCCAATGATCATTAAAATGGACTAGGGATATTTAAGATAAACAACACAATTTCAAATCTAAGGACTTCATTATATTAAATATCCAATAAATAATACAATGAATTTTCTAGCCAATTTATTGTTCATACTAAACTAGATTGCCTCTAGGGAACCTATTCCAACAGTCTCCCACTTGCACTAGAGCCAATCTGGTGCATCTCGTATGCCAATGCTTCTAGTGTGCCCTTCATGCTTGCGCTGAACAAGCGGCTTTGTAAGTGGATCTGAAAGATTCTCATCTGTAGGAATCTTGCATATCTGAACATCTCCTCTTTCGACAATATCTCGAATAAGATGGAACTTCCTGAGTACGTGCTTGGATTTCTGGCGCGACCTAGGTTCCTTTGATTGCGCGATTGCTCCAGTGTTGTCACAATACAACTCTATTGGATCTGCAATGCTAGAAACCACACCAAGCTCAGTAACGAACTTCCTTATCCAAACAGCTTCTTTTGCTGTGCCATTTGCAGCAATATACTCAGCCTCTGTTGCTGAATCAGCCACCGTATCTTGCTTGGAACTCTTCCAGCTCACCGCTGCTCCATTCAGGAAAAATACAAACCCTGACTGTGATCTGAAATCATCTATGTCAGTCTGGAAGCCTGCATCCGTGTAACACCTTACAAGCAACTCTTCTTCACCTCTATCAAGAATGCATCCTTAGTTCTTCTTAAGTAATTTAGGATGTTCTTGACCGCAATCCAATTACTCTCGCCTGGATTGGACTGATATCAACTTGTTATACTCAATGCATATGACACATCTGGTCTAGTACATAACATGGCGTACATGATGGATCATATGGCCGAGGCATAGGGAACCCTACACATGCGTTCCTTCTCAATCCAATTGGAGGTACAACCACTCTTCGAAAGAGTAATTCCATGTGACATGGGCAAGAATCCCTTCTTGGAATCTTGCATGATGAACCGCTTCAACATGTTGTCTATATATGTACTTTGACTTAGGCTGAGCAGGCTCTTAGGTCTATCTCGATAGATCTTTATACCGAGTATATAGGCTGCTTGACCTAAGTCTTTCATTGAGAAACACTTTTCTAGCCAATCTTTAGCAGATTGCAGCATAGGAATATCATTTCCAATGAGTATTATGTTATCCACATACAAGACCAGAAAAGCTACAGAGCTCCCACTAACTTTCTTGTAGACACAAGACTCATCTTCGTTCCTGATGAAGCCAAACTCTTTGACTACTTCATCAAAACGTCGATTCCAACTCCTAGAAGCTTGATTTAACCCATAAATGGATCGTTGCATCTTACAGACTTTGTTGACTTGCTTTGGATCTTCAAAGCCCTCAGGTTTTGTCATGTACACATCCTCGAGGAGATTCCCATAAAAGAATGTTGTTTTGACATCCATCTGCCAAATCTCATAGTCGTAGTATGCTGCGATAGCAAGTAAGATTTCGATAGATTTGGTCATAGCGACTGGTGAAAAGGTTTCATCATAGTCAATACCATGATCTGTCTGAATCCTTTAGCCACCAATCGTCCCTCATAGGTAATCTAATTACCATCCATGTCGATCTTTGTTTTGAAGACCCACTTGCACCCTATGGGGCGTGCCCCTTCGGGTGGTTCCACCAAAGTCCATACTTCGTTGGTACACATGGATTTCATCTCGGATCTCATGGCCTCAAGCCACTTCTGAGAGTCGGGCCCTTCTATGGCCTCTTCATAGGTAGTAGGTTCATCATATATGATCATCGTGACCAGATTCAGTCACGAGAAGTCCCTACCTCTCGGGCTCCTGACGCACTCTACTAGATCTACGAAGCTCTTGTATTACTTGAACACGTTGTTCCACAACTTCTTGTGGATCCTGAACATGTTCCATAGTAGGATCAATGCTTTGTGTTTCTTGAGCTTCTTCAAGTTCTACAGTCCTCCCACTTGCTTCTTTAGATACAAACTCACTTTTAAGAAACACGTTGGTCCGAGAAACAAACACTTTGTTCTCAGTTGGATTGAAGAAGTAATATCTCTTAGTTTCCTTAGGGTATCCCACAAATTTTCATTTTTCCAACTTATGCCCTAGTTTGTCTGATTGTAAACGTTTTATATAGACATCGCAGCCCGAAATCCTGATGAACGACACTGTGGGACGCCTCCCACTCCACATCTCATGTGGTGTCTTCATAACTTATTTACATGGAACATGGTTATTGGTGAAAGCTGCACTCAATAGAGCATAGCCCCAAAATGATAATGGAAGATCAGTTTGACAGATCATAGATCGAACCATATGTAATAGAGTTCGATTCCTCCTCTCGAACACGCCATTCCATTGTGGCGTTCCGGGTGGAGTGAGTTGGGATATTATCTAACACTCTCTAAGATAGTATTCAAACTCCTGGCTTAAGTATTCTCCTCCACGATCCGATCGTAGAGATTTAATACTTTTGCCAAGCTGCTTCTCTACTTCATGCTTGAATTCTTTGAACCTTTCAAAGAATTCGGATTTGGCCTTCATAAGGTACACAAATCCATATCTACTGAAATCATCAGTAAATGTGATGAAGTAGACATAACCACCCCTCGAAGGCGTGACAAATGGCCCACATACATCAGTATGTACTAGCGCCAATTGCTCACTAGTCATCTCTCCTTTCTTATTGAAATGGGACTTTGTCATTATTCCAATAAACAAGCCTCACATGTCTCATAAAATCAAATGAGTCTAGAAATCCATCCTTATGGAGTTCAGATACATGTTTCTCATTTATATGGCCTAAACGACAGTGCCATAGATAAGCAAGATTTAAATTATTCATTTTAACCCTCTTCGTATTAATTTTATAGACAAGATTGCTTAGATCAAGGATATATAATCCATTAAACAATTGCCCACTACAATAGTGTATACTGTCGAAATAAATGGAACAACAATTGTTCTTTATTGAAATAGTAAAATCATCCTTGTCCAAACAAGAAACAGAAATAATGTTTCTGCTCATAGCAGGCACAAAATATCAATTATTTAATTATTAATCTAATTCTGAAGGCATAGACAGCTCGTACACGCCTACGGCTAATGCAATAACTCTTGCTCCATTCCCAACGCGCAGGTAGATCTCCCCTTTAGCCAATATTCTACTTCTCTTTAGATCCTGCACATTTTGACAAATGTGAGATCCACATCCAGTATCCAATACCCATGATGAAGAGATAGTTAAGTTGAAATTTATAACAAAAATAACTAGTGGTGGTGGAATCACTATTCCAAGCCTCTTTTCCTCCATATATTTTGGGCAGTTCCTCATCTAGTGTCTAGGCCGACTGCAGTAGTGACACTCACCTTTAATCAAAAACTTTGGCAATGCCACCAACAGGCATAAGGGCAGTTTCTTTAAGTTTGGCAACTGCTTTGCCTTTTCCCTTGGAGGTAGAAGCAAACCTTTTGCCCTTTCTTTTCTGCACCATCATTACGGATTTGCCCTTACCCTTGTTGATGCTTTGTTCAGCTGTCCTCAACATATTGATTAAACCTGGCAGAGGTTTCACAATCTCATTCATGTTATAGTTCATGATAAATTGTCCATAACTTTTAGGCAACTATTGCAAGATGAGATCAGTGGTCATCTCTTGACCCACCGAAAACCCTAGGCGGCCTAGGATCTCCAAATATCCAATCATGCGCAACACGTGAGGCCCCACGAGATTTCCCTCTGACATATGAAATTTGAACAATGCCTTGGAAACTTCATTCATCTCAACCCTTGCCTGCTCTTGGAAGAGGTGCTTCAAGTATGTGATCATATCGACTGCATTCATGTTCTCATGTTGCTTCTGAAGCTCAGAGGTCATGGTGCAAAGCATTAGGAAGGCCGCATCATTAGCGTCATCAACACGATTCTGATACGTCTTTAGGGTTGCAAGAGTGTTGTTTTCCAGACCATCAGGAACTTGCTCCTCTAGAGCGTACAATTTTTTTCTTGCTTGAGAACAATTCTCAAGTTTCTATACCAGTCTAGAAAATTGGTCCCGGACAGTTTGTCCTTCTCAAGGACAGAGCGCAGGGAGTTCGATGAGTTCGATGAGTTGTTTGCCATTGGAATTCTACAAAAAGGAAAATACGCAAGTTTTAGTACTTGTGAACATTTAACTATATTTAGTAATGGCTAGATTATTAAATACATCTCCCACTATTTTTCTACGGATTAATAACCCTCAAGTATTAATGCGGAAAATATCATTATATTTTCTAGTGGGTGCGAAGATCCCTATTTCACTTCTTTTGAGCTTGCTTTGGCAAGTCACCCAAAATTAGCTATTTAGAGTTTTTAATCCTTCTTTATCTATCCCATAGATAATCCCAATTAATTGCCCCTAGGTTTTTAATCCTTAGTAAAATTACCTAGTTACGTCCAACCTCTTACTTCAACAATTGCACACTATTTGTGTCATCGCACCACATGATGATGAATCAAGTCGCTCTGCTTTGGCACGCACGAACTTGATTAATCGATCTTGTGATGAGTGTTTAGGTAAGGAGAAAGAAAAAAGTCATATTTTGTTTTGAGTGATTTTTCTTTCAATTTTAAATTGTTTTGTTGATCAATATCAACTGATCTACTTGTTTGAGTTTGGGCACAACTCCAAATAAACCAGTTTGTTAATTATCTTATTATCAAATTGCATGCATCATCCATACACCAACAACAATAACAAGACAATAAAGTAAACATCCACAAAACAGAAAATAGCGTAATATGGATATGGCCTCCTAGACTAAGATATTCCCAAGCCAATGAGAATATCTATGAACCCTAGAATGAAAAACGCATCTCCATGTGCCTCCATCTTTTGGTCCATCCTTTATAGCCTTGTGGAATGCTCCATGCTCCATATTGTGGCTCCTTTAATTCTTTGTGCTTCTTTTCTTCAATCTTGGCTATCATCTATTTTATCTAGTACTAGCTAACATCTATACTAAATATAATAGATCTCACAAGTTGAGAAAAAGATACCGGCTAGCAGGCCGTAAACTTTAATTAATTATTACATCAAATTGATCAGCTCGCAGGCCGTAAACAAATAACAAAATTAAACATCCACAACAAACCACATCTAATACCATATCCAATCACCATGAAAATTGCACATAAACAGTTAAAACCAATTTTTAACGCGCTTAGTCAATTTTAGTTGATTTTAGGATTAACTATGGTCAAAACGGTCCAAGAGGCCCAACCAAACACTTGGCCGAACCCCTAAAGGACCGCCCAAGTCCTTGGACCTGCCGGTCCCTAGCCCACACGGCTAGGCCGTGCGCTAGGCCGAACCTTGCTTGGGCGGCAAGGAAGGAGGGGAGGTCCCCTAGGGGGGGCGAACCTCCTTAGGAGTTGTTTCCAAAACAACTCCTTGCCTTGTTGCCCAAGTTTGGTTGTTTTCTTTTTTTGAGAACTCCTTTTTTTCAATAGGATGCCCAAGAACCCTAGATCTAAGATCCTAAAATTTCTTAAACTCACTCATTCAGACATCCAATGCAAGAATTATATATTGTTTGGTTGAATCATATTCAACATGCATCTAATATGTTTTATTTGTTGTTTTAACACAATAATCAACACTTAAAGGTGATAAACAACAAAAACGTAACACATAAACCATGTTATGCTCTACAGACTGTGGCTCTGATACCACCGTAGGATTTTGATCATGGATAAGCAGCGAAAAGATAATATATTGATCCAATCAAGACCCTCCAAGGATCACAATAAGAGAAATCATGACGATGGTAAGAGAATAGTGTTATATACCTTTGAGGTCTCCTTGATGACCTCTAACGAGAAACTTATCACGTGTCTAAAGTTGATCCACGCCTAGAGGTAAGATCTAGATCTTCCAAACGTCTTGTGCTAGCTAGGAGGAATGGAAGAGGACGAAGAAATCACGCAACGGAGCACCAAAGAGAGGGTCGGCCCTCTCTTGTGGCTGACAGGTAGGGGCGGACGGACAAGGGGGGTTCGACCGTCTTGTTTGTCTTGCTCTCTCCTTCCTTCTATCCTACTCAAAGTATGTTATGAGTATAATTTGTAGGGAATGAAACTAGGAGCATCCTTTATATAGTCCAACAACTCCTTGTTACTAAATAAAGGGCCTCTCCTAATCCTACTCAAGTTCGGATTAGTCCAACTTGCATATAAGTCCTACTAAGTTAGCAAGTTGTTACGTTTTGATCCTTCTAATTAATTAATCATGTTAATTAATTATTTCCCAAGTCTAATTCACCTCTATATAGCGAGTGACCCCATAGGTTCTATTAAGTTAGTAGTAACAATTTATAAATATGGAGCGGCCTCTAACAAGACATCCATTCTAGCCAACAACTAGAAATAGTCATCATGACAAACATTGTGCAAGTATTGTCTCATCCCTTTGTTTTAATATCCGGATTGGACACGAGACATACAAGTCACACTCGTATATCCAATCCATAGTTTCTCAATCCTAGGAGTAGCCTTATTCGTGCAAATAACGTCAATATCCTATATTGATTTATTTTAGTCTAGCCAGACATTGTATAAGCACTATCCCTCGAGTAGCCTAGGATATTTTCTCCCGTTGTGTGGGAGGGACAAATTCTATCTACATCACTACGATATCTAAGTTTGCCTCCTATTGTGACCAATATGCGCCTTTAAGACTACCCAGTCACGGTGTAGCGTTTGACGCTACCAAAACACAATATTCCACAACTAGACAACTAGTGACTTCAAGTCTAAGGATGACAATACCGTTGTCATCGCGAGCAGTACTTGTGACTTTACATAACATGTATGTAGCCTTCTCGAAGTTGGGTCAATCCAGTATGCCATTACTCCTAATGCATACCCATGTGTTGGATCATAATATCTCCATATCAATCCAACCCCATACTAGTCTATAGATGATTGTCCCAATGATCATTATAATAGACTAGGGATATTTAAGATAAACAAGACAATTGTAAATCTAAGAAATTCATTATATTAAATATCCATTAAATAATACAATGAATGTTCTAGCCAATTTATTGTTCATAATAAACTAGATTGCCTCTAGGGCACCTATTCCAACAAAAATAACTATAGTCTTATTCTAAAATAAGTCCTGAAGGTAAAGATAACTCATAAACGCTAATGGCTAATGCAGCAACTCTTGCTCCATTCCTTACGCGCAAGTTTATCTCCCCTCTAGCTAGTCGTCTGCTTTTCATTAGATCATGCACATTTCGAAAAATGTGAGATCCAAATCTAGTATCCAATACCCAAGATGAAGAGATAAATAGATTGACATCTATAACAAAAGTACCTGGTGGTGGTGGAATCACTATTCCAAGCCTTTTATCTTCCAGATACTTTGGGAAGTTCCTCTTCCAATTGCCAGTCTGACTGCAATAGTGACAAGCGCCCTTAGACACGCCACCAGCAAGATTTAAGGCAACTTCTTTGGGTTTTGAAATTGTCTTGCTCTTCCCTTTGAAGGTCAAAACAAATCGCTTACTCTTCGTTGGAATTGTGCCCTAGAGGAAATCAATTGATAGTGACATTTTTTGTGGACTTATGGTTCATTATGTTATCGATATGGAGATATGTTAATATGAATGAAGTCCTTAGAATATAAATGTTATATTCATAAATATCCATAGTCGAGTACTAAAATTAATATGACGACTGTGTTGCAACGAGACTAGTATGTGGGTAGACTGATATGGGGATATCAAGTCTAACACATGGGTAGGCATTAAGAGTAAAGACGTACTGGATTGACTCGCCATGAAAGGTTACATGAGAGTTATGTGAATGTCACAAGTGCTTCTCATAGTGAAAATGGTGTTGTGATCCTTCGAGTTGAATTCACTAGATACTCTAGTTGTGAATTATCATGTTTTTATATCGTCAAATGTTACACCGTCACTGGGTAACTATAAAAGCGATAATCGGGCATGATATGAAGCAAGATGAGAGATTGTAGTGATGTAGATAGGATTTGTCCCTCCCACATAACGGGAGTAAATATCCACGACCACTCGATGAGTGAGAGTTAGGGAAACGCATGGCCATGCTCGAATAAATCAATATGAGATATTGATGTTATTTGTTTATCTAAGTCTTGGATATACAAGTGTGACACTCCATGTCTTGTGTCCAATCTGCCCCGAGGGGGGTGATAAGGGGACGGGTTAGCTTCAGTCTTCCTAGTCTGTCTCTCATTTCTTTTTTATTTTCACACAATGATGACTCTTGTGAAAATAATAAGCTAGGAGTGCCTTTATACAATTCATAACTCCTTATTATCTACATATTTTCCCCAATACTAATCATGTCCATACACAGATTAGTCCACCTTGCATATTCGTCATACTAAATTTACTTTTGGTTGAGCTTTGATCCTTTTGCTTAATTAGTCCAACTAATTAATGCCTAAATCCAGTTTAATCCATATGGTGTGTGACCCCATAAGTTTCTACTTAGTTGGTAGTAACACTTACCAACATAGAGCGGTGTCTAGTGATAAATCATTAGTTGGAGTCATCTTTCGTATGTAAAACATTTCTATTTGTGTGCGTTTCCGTGCAAAGTGATGAGATTCGGGCTTAATTGGGAAGAAAAATGAGATATTGGATGTTTTTTAGCTAAACGTACAATCCAGGCGTTTCTTAAATAGTTTTACGTATGATTTTCATGATTTAGTCACATTTAATCTTCGGGGGTAGTGTTCGTGTTGTGATTTACAGGAACATTGCATGAGGAGAGCAAGTTTAGAAAAGAAACGAGTTTTGGAAGTCAAGAGGAAGCAAGAGAAACAAAATGGGAGGAGAAAAAGTGACCAATATTCACTATTTTGAGAATATCTAGAATTCTGAAATGAAGTTTTGAGTGAGACCAGTGGCAAATGAAACTAGACTCAAAGAGCTTTCCAACGATAGGTCACGGAGCTTAAACGGAGATCGGACGAGAAAGTTATGGTACGTCGAAGAGGATGAAAATCTGAGCTCATCTCCATGGGTGTTAATGCGAACACTTATTGTGTTCCTGCGAACAGAAACATTGAAAAATCTCTAAAAATAAGTAGGAACAACAAAAGTGCTCGTGGGAGCAAGGTGTTCGTGCGAACACTTTTACGTTCGTCCGAACAGAATGCGAAACTCATATTTTTGGGGCTGTTTTATAATATTTTGAAAGATGTAAGCTTGTGGACTTGTTTTATACCCAGTAGTCCATGTTTTGGCATCATTCTACCTACGTTTGAAGGCAAGGAGCGGTCTCTTGGAGCTTGGAACCATCGTTTGATTTCTCTCTTTTCCTTCTCTTTAGTTTTTGATTTATGATCATAGTACTTGGTATTGTGATCATGTGGAATCGTAGCTTAGTTTGTTTATCGGGATCCTTTTTAGGTAGCTAGGGTTTGCTACGAATTGCACGTTTATGAGCTTATAATTCATGCTTATACTTAACTGATGTGTTTTTCTCTTGTTATGAATGATTTATGTTCTTAATTATATCTCTCTAGCATTTGACGTCACGTTAGAGTTGATCATAATTGACGTGTGTGTGGTAACTCCATGAATGTTATTCGGTAAATTGAATCATTCACATATTTCTATCATTATTTGGTAACTCGATAGCATTAACTAGGATCGTGGAGTAGAACGTTGAACTTATATGCTCGTTTAGGATCACTATAGACTTGGTAAATCGGTTTGAATTGAATCTAGACCTAGAGTACTTGTTAGGTAACTCGACAAGTCGAAATTGCTCGATTGACAAGAGAACTGTATCAGTGTTTCGTAAATCAAAACAAGTGTCCGCAATAACCCTAGTGATCCAAAGAAGGAATCCTAGTATTTGTCTCTAAATCGTATTTTCGTCATCTTTCACGTTGCTTGAATCGTGAAAGTAGTCTAGCAGTTGTTTAAATTCGTAGTTTAGCAATATCCATTCAAATATATTCCCACACAAAGTTAATAGTTATATTTAATTCACAACAAGTCCTTTGGGTTCGAAGCCTGGATTTCCTAATATTATTACACACGAAAGCCATACACTTGTGGTTAACTCGTGTCAAGTTTTTGGCGCCGTTGCCGGGGACTCCGGTTGAATTAGTTATAATCCGTAACCTTAGCAATTTTTATTTTCTCTTTATATCTGTTACTCACCTACGTGCTAGTTGTGTCTGTTCTTTCAGATGATTCTTTTGGTGCATGTCCCGTTCTCAAGACGAGCCATTATATTCACCACTTGATAATCCAGAGACACTATTGCGTAGAGACTTGAGAAAGACAGCTCCAATGGGTGACCAACATGGACCAGAGTAAGAGAAACCCCGCAAGCTCGCGGAAGATGCAGAGACCGCCAGAGCCGCTGCCGAGGCCAGAGTGGCCAATACATTAATGGAAATTGAGTTTCTCATAGCTCAGCTAGTTGCTGCACAGACAGTAGTTGCAAACCCTCTGATACCTCTGATTCCATCTAATGTAGGTCAGCAAGTGGTCCAAAGGAACTATATGGCACAGGAGGAGGAGCACCTAATTGTTGATTATTACAAACCCTCTACAGCAGGGTACCAGCCTACCATCGTGCGGCCTACTATTTACGCTGTTCACTTTGAGTTACGTCAACAGATGATTG
This sequence comes from Linanthus parryae, assembly GCA_023055425.1. Taxonomy (NCBI): domain Eukaryota; kingdom Viridiplantae; phylum Streptophyta; class Magnoliopsida; order Ericales; family Polemoniaceae; genus Linanthus; species Linanthus parryae. Next base: position 95,498,060 of record JALGPY010000001.1, read on the forward strand.
ACATGGTGTGTACCGAGTGCGTGTTCACAGGAGCTACAGGGGATGATCCTAATGCACACTTGCTGAATTTTGAGCAAATTACCTCAACGTTGTATAATCGGAGCGTTCTGGATGAAACAGTGAAGTTGATGCTGTTTCCATTCTCTTTATCTGGAAAAGGTAAAACTTGGCTCCTAGAATTACCAGCTGGTTCGATTACTACATGGGATGAATGTTGTAAAGAGTTTTTGAGGAAGTATCCACCGCCATCCAAATTTTCTCATCTAATGTTGATATCAGGAATTTTACTCAGCATGAGGATGATTCTCTTGGATATACATGGAGGAAATTCAACCAACTGTTGCACAGATGCCCTAATCATGGTGAGAGATGGTACAAACTCTTCCACTATTTTTATAATGCTCTGGATCATTTAAGTGAAAATGAGTTGGATCTATTAGCCGGAGGGAATTTTATGGGCATGAGAGAACAGAGGGCTCAAGAGTTTCTTAACAATGTAGCACGAGACTACAGAATCTGAAACTCGGAGATTGACAAAATCCGATGGAGATCCTGCATTGGCAGCTCGAATGGAATCAATGGAGCAACAGTTTGCTATGATGACTACTGTCTTTAACCGCATAAATCCAACTGCACAGGTGAAGTCTATAGGGGAGCAATTTGTAGATGAGAACCAGGGATATGGTAAGTGCATCGAGGATGTGAATTACACGGGACCTCCTAGATAGAAAAAAGTGTGGGGTATCAGAACAACAATCGTAATCACCCTAATTGGTATGCTCAACTAGGTAATTCTCCCAATCTAGCTCAGAATCGCGCCCCTTAGCAGCAACAACAACTGGATCCAGACTTATACAACCTTCTGTAAAAGATGAATGAGAAGCTTGTATCTATTGAAGCTACTGTGAAGAGCCATGAGACACAGATTTGGAAAATAGCCAATCAGGCTACTAAATTTAAACCTGGCATGCTTCCTGCTAATACAATTGTTTCTACTGAGAAACTCAAAGCTATTACTTACCCCAGTGGTATGACTTCTCAGGATCCTCCATATCCTAGCCATGCGAGAGCTGAATCTAATAAGGCTACAGAGAAAGTATTGGGTGAAGAGGTGCCCGAGGTCGTGAGTCCCCAATCAAAGGACACGGTTGAGAAGAAAGAAGAGACCAAGAACACTCTAAATTCGACTAATTATGTGCCAGATGTGCCGTATCCGGCAGCACTCAAGAAGAATGATGAAGATCACTATTGGTGGTTTTTGGAGATATTCAGACAACTTCACATCAATATCCCATTAGTGGAAGCACTTGCTCAGATGCCCAAGTACAAGAATTTCTTGAAGGAGATTCTATGAGGCAAGAAGATCATAGACCCTTATGCCATGTTGAAATTGACTGAGACATGCAGTACAGTTATTCAGAGGGACATTCCCAAGATGAGAGGTCCAGGCTGTGTCATCTTAGGCTGCACTCTTGGGGGTGGATATCATACACATGGGCTCTGCGATTTGGGTCCGTGTACTAATCTCATGCCATTGTCCCTATTTGAGAGATTGGGCATTGGTGTGCCAACCCCAATTAAATGGTTCTGCAATTGGCGGACAATCCTATTGTTTCAGCGAATGGGATGATTGAGAAATTGCTCGTGAAAGTGGGTGCATTTGTCTTCCCACCCGACTTTGTGATAGTGGCCATCAAGGAGGATCGCGATGTACCATTCATCTTTGGAATACCGCTTTTGAAGACTATGCGCGCAAATGTGGATCTAGAGACTGAGGATTTGACTATCAAATTTCTAGATTCATCACTGGTTTTCAAGGAATTTTTTCAGTGCAAGGGGAAGAATAAATTGGCCATGATCAAGTTTAGAGAAGATCGTGTGAATCCTCTTGTGTTGCCTACAGTTTTGCAGCCCGATCCACCCGAATCAGTGGAGAAGCCAAATGTGGTGAGTGCACATGATGTGGTGCAGAAAATTAAGAGCGAGAAATTGAAGGAGGAGGCACGTCGTGCTAGACCTCCTTAACGTCTTTTGAGGTAACCGGGTCGGGTTGTCGACCTTAAATTACAAGGAGCTTGTTGGGAGGCAACCCAACGTATTTATGCTTTAATTTAGGGATTGAGTTTTTTGAAACAGTTGTGTTTTGTGTTTTTATTTATTTATATATGTGGAGAGATGAGAGAGAGAGTGACTAATGATGTTTCCTATTGACATACATGAGCAGGTTATGGTAGAATCTACCCCGGTGTGCCATGGCTCACATGACCTTCAAAGGGGCTTGCATTGGCGATTTGGGGATTCTTCATACATGGATTTTAGTAGAGGAGGCAGTCGAACCCGGTGTGCGACTCCACACTGACCGTTGGGAGCATGGTGGCGCCACTACTGTGCTTGAGGACTGCCTGGCGCGATTTCTTCCCCACCCTTGAGGTGGTTGTGAGTATCTTTTTCGTTTGCTGGATTTTGTGTCACTTTTAATGTATTTGTCATGCTCCATCTCATCTACTGGCATGTTGCATTGAATGTTGAGTCTTCTGCTTAATCTCCAAATTTGTTAAGGACCACGAAGCATTCAGTGTGGGGGTGGTTTATCTGTTTGCTTGCCACTATTTTGCATAGCTAGTTACATGTAGGATGTTTAGATTGTATTGTGTGTAGAGCCAGTGGTTTATGTTATGTTTTTACTTATATTGTCGTATTGTGTAGGATAGATTTATATACTGTTTGCACTTTTACATGATTGAGCATACCCACCAACAAAGTAAATTGTGTAGAGTCAAATTTTTTTTGAGTCATAGTCTTGCATATAGAGTTAGAATTTTATTAAAAATACAAAAAAAGAGAAAATTGAAAATTTGAGAAAAGACAATTGAGAGAAGCTTAGACTTGGTTGATTTAGTGAGATGTGAACACTTTAGGCATATGGTGTGAATTTTGAGCGAGAATGTACAATTTGAGTTCCCCCTAGTACGTATAGAGAGAATCTGATTAAGTGAATGCCTGTCTATTTATTCAACTAAATGAAATTTTAAAAGCTAAAGTGTGTGTAAGAGTTGAGCTTGGTGTTTACTAAACAAGCCGAACGTTCATGTTGTCCATCTTAGGTAGTCGCTAGCCCGCCTCGTAGCGGCACACAGAACAGCTGTGCAAGGATGTGTATTAGAGCATTGACTGCTTTTTAGATCTTACCTTGTAGGACCACTAGTAAAACCTAATTGAACCTTGGATTTATTGTTAGCCTCATTGACCTAGGGAAACGATTCTTGGCCTTCATCATATATCGGTTAGAATCACCTTTCTAGAGCGTCACGAGGGAGTAGTAGTTGAGGGGGTTGAGTGAGTGCTTCATTATAGATTTGTGTGAGTTCTGCAGATCGCATGTGCTTCATTTGATATATACGAAGGGATGCGAGGGTGCGTGAGTTGACTTTCACTCTAAGGTGTGGCGGTGTTCAATGTTGTTACATTATGGGCATAGTAGCGAAGATCCTGAGTGCGTGACGTCTAATCCGCACAAAAATGGGTTGGTTGTACTTAATTGGTAGAACGTGTTACGTACCGAATTTTTATCATCTTGGTGTAGGAGGTTCGGTTGGATTAGGCACGTGACATATATCTTATTGGACTACTTGAGAGGGGGACCTTACTACAGTTTAGTGTGGGGGTGTCGACATTTGACTATGGACATAGAAATTGTGCATTGACGACTCCACCCCAATACACGCTTTGACTTTGACGGTTTGTGGCATCGCGTGCTTCACGGAGTTAGGAGGAGATGAATCATTATGGTGAAACTTATTCATTGATTCTTTTATTTCCTTCCCCTGACCTTATCATTACTGCTTGATTTTTGGAGGAGGACCACTCGTACATTTTTATTGTATTATTGTTGTTTTATTGAAGGGAAAAAAAGAACAAAAAAAGGGAAATAGTTGAAGAAAAAAGAGAGAATAAAAGGAGAGGAATAAAGAAATAATACAGTTGTGCTTATTGGAAAGAGAGTGGTGGAAGTTCCTAGTTCTAGATGGAATAAAAGGATAAGTTTCGCACGCTTCGCTTTCATTACCACGGGATTGACATTGTACCGGGGTTTGAGGAAATCGAGGGCCGGAGACGGTGAGTTTCGGGTTGCGGTTTCTATCATCATGGCGAGGGTGTGTGAGATTTGGGATTCTATTTGAGAATGTGACGCTTTAGGACTTATTTCTTACCGATTATCCTTTGTCCCTAAGCCTCATCATTCTAAACCGTTAGCGGAATAGGAGCTCGGACTATGAATGTGGCTTAGCCTTGGTTAGCCTCTTATTTTTGTTAGAACACATGAAGAGTTGGTTGTTCTTTATAGTAAATTTAAGCTTTCTATACTAACTATGGGGAATTACTTATATTCGAGTTTAGTTGCAATTCACACCTCGTCCCTAACTTTTTCATCATCCATGAGCGCTGGCATGTGTATTAAAATTGCCTGATCTCACAAAAAGAATGTAATTTGTGTTTTATGTTTTAAGATCGAGTCTAGTTTTGCGTTTGCATCATCTGTTGCATTGTAGTGTCGTGAGTCATGTTAGATTCCTTTCAGTCATGTTGGCTAATAGACAGTTAGATGCACTATATGAGAATTTTCTCGGGACACGCAAATGGAAAGTGTGGAGGTATTTGATAACTCCTTAGTTGGAGTCATATTTCGTATGTGAAACATTGCTATTTGTGTGCGTTTTGGTGCAACGTGATGAGATTCGGACGTAATTGGGAAGAAAATGAGATTTTCGATGTTTTTTAGTCTAAACGTACAATCCGGGGGTTTCTAAAATAGTTTTACATATGATTTTCATGATTTTTTCAATTTTGATCATTGCGTTACTGTCTTTTTTGTGATTTACAGTAACATTGCATGAGGAGAGAAAGTTGAGAGAAGAAACGAGCTTCGAAAGTCAAGAAGAAGAGAGAGAAGCAAAGTGGGAGGAGAAAAAGTGACCAATCTTCACTATTTAGAGCATATCTTGAGTTCTACAATGAAGTTTGGAGTGTTACCAGTGACAAACGAAAGTGGACTCAACGAGCTTTCCAACGATAGGTCACGAATCTCAAACAGAGATCGGACGAGAAAGTTATGGTACGTCGAGGAGGTAGATAATCTGAGCTCATCTCCAAGGGGGTTCGTGCGAACATAAACGTTGAAACTCTCTGATAATAAGTAGAAACAACAAAAGTGCTCGTGGGAGCAAGGTGTTCGTGCGGACACTTTTCTGTTCGTGCGAACAGAACGCGAAACTCAGATTTTTGGGGCTGTTTTGTAATATTTTGAAAGATGTAAGCTAAGGGGACTTGTTCTAGACCTAGTAGTCTGTGTTTTGGCATCATTATACCTACGTTTGAAGGCAAGGAGCGGTCTCTTGGAGCTTGGTACCATCGTTTGATTTCTCTCTTTTCATTCTATTTAGTTTTTGATTTATGATCATAAAACTTGGTATTGTGATCATGTGTAATCGTAGCTAAGTTTGTTTATCGGGATCATCTTTAGGTAGCTAGGGTTTTCTACGGATTGCACGTTTTGAGCTTAAAATTCATGCTTATTCTTAATTCATGCGTTTTTCTCTTGTTATGAATGCTTTATGTTCTTTATTTTCTATCTCTCTTGCATTTGACGTCACGTTAGAGTTGATTATAATTGACATTTGTGTGGTAACTCCATGAATGTTTGTCGGTAAATTGAATCATTCACCTAGTTTTATCGTTTTTTGGTAACTCGGTAGCGTTAACTAGGATCGTGGAGTAGAACGATGAACTTAATGCTCGTCTAAGATTGGTATAGACTTGGTAACTCAGTTTGAATTGAATCTAGGCGTAGAGTACTCGTTTGGTAACTCAACAAGTCGCATTTTCTTGATTAACAAGAGAACTGTATCAGTGTTTCGTAAATCAAAACAAATGTCCGTAATAACCCTAGCTATCCAAAGAAAGAATCTCGGTATTTATCTCCAAATCGTATTTCCGTCATCTTTCATGTTGCTTGAATCGTGAAATAAGTAGTCTAGCATTTGTTTAAATTCGTAGTTTAGCAATATCCATTCAAATATTTTCCCACACAAAGTTAATAGCTATAATTAATTCACGACAAGTCCTTTGGGTTCGATAAACCCGGATTTATGGATATTACAACAAACGGCATCCGTACACTTGTGGTTGAATCGTGTCATCTAGAAACACATCTATGCCACCGAACTAATAGAAATAGTTAGTGATCCAACGAACCTTGTGCCCAATGTTACCGTATTTCATTATCCCTTTGTCTCTATATCCGATTAGACACGAGACATAAATGTCACACTCGTATATTGAATCCATAGTTTCTCGATCCTGGGAATAGGTTTATCCAAGCAGATAACATCAATATCCCATATTGATTTATCTGATTCTGGCTAGACATTCCATAAACACTACCCCTCGAGTGGCCGTGGATATTTACTCCCATTATCTAAGAAGGACAAATCCTCTCTACATCACTACCACCTCTCAACTTTCTTCCTATTTTTTCTGATAACCGCCTTTATTGCTATCCAGTCACGGAGTATTGTTTGACGAGATCAAAACATAATATTCCACAGCTGGAGTATCTAGCGACTTCAAGTCTAAGGGTTACAATGCCATTGTCACTTACGAGAAGCCCTTATGACGTTAACTTAATTAATGTAGCCTTCTTGTGGTGGGTCAATCAAGTATGCCGTTACTCCTAATGCATACCCATGTATTAGACTTGATATCCGCATATCAATCTACCCACATACTAGTCTATAGTGATCGTCCTGTTAATAAATATACTAGACTTTGGATATTTAGATAAACAACAAGTTGTAATCTAAGGACTTCATTATATTAAATATCTCCATAAATAATAAATGAATACTCTAGCCAAAACAATGTTCGTACCAAATATAGATTGCCTCTAGGGCATCTAATCCAACACTGGGTGTAGTTTCTAGCATAGTGGATTCCATTGTGTTTTATTGTGACAACACTGGGGCGATCGCACAAGCCAAGGAACCCATGTCACACCAGAAATCCAAGCACGTACTAATGAGATTTCATCTTATTCGAGAGATCATCGATAGTGGAGTAAAGATATGCAAGATTCCAACAGACAATAATCTTTGAGTTCCACTTACAAAGTCGCTTGTTCAGCGAAAGCATAAAGGGCACACTAGATCTACATACCAGATGCACCAGATTGGCTCTAGTGCAGGTGGGAGAGTGTTGGAGTAGATGCCCAATACAATCTTTATTTAGTAGGAACATTTTTTTAGATAGAATATTCATTTATTATTTATTGAGATATTTAATATAATGAAGTCCTTAGATTGCAATTGTTGTTTATCTTAAATATCCCTAATTTATTATATTGATTAATAGGACGATCACTATAAACTACTATGTGGGTGGATTGATATGGAGATATGAAGTCTAACACATGGATATGTATTAGCAGTAATGGCATACAAGATTGACCCACCACGAGAAGGCTACGTATAAATTATGTTAATTTCACAAGTGCTTCTCGTAGTGACAATGGTATTGTAACCCTTCTACTTGAAGTCACTAGATACTCTAGTTGTGAAATATTGTGTTTTGATATTATTAAACATTACACCGTAACTGGGAAGTGCTGATAGGAAGAAAGCTGTGAGATGGCAGTGATGTAGAGATGATTTGTCCCTCCTAAATAATAGGAGTAAATATCCACGGCCACTCGAGGGGTAGTGCTTATGGAATGTCTGGCCAGACTCAGATAAGTCAATATGGGATATTGAAGTTATATGTATAGATAAGCCTAATACCAGGAGAGAAAAAATATGGATTGGATATACGAGTGTGACATTTATGTATCGTGTCCAATCAGGATATAGAGATAAAGGGATAGATACAACACGTTAACATTGGGCACAAGGTTTGTCAGATCACTGACTATTTCTATTATTGAGTGGCATAGATATGTTGCTAGACACCGCTCTATGTTTGTAGTTGTTTCTACCAACTAAGTATAACATACGGGGTCACACACCTAATGGATTAAACTGAATTCGGATATTAATTAGTTAAACTAATTAATCAAATGGATAAAACCGCAACCAAAAGCAAAGTTAAGAGGTCTAATTTGCAAGGTGGACTAAAATGCGTATGGACAGTATTGGGGAAAATATGTAGTTAATAAGGAGTTATTAACTATATAAGGGGAGTCATAGCTTATTATTTCACACACAAGAGTCATAATCGAGTGAAAATAATAAAGCAATGAGAGAGAGACCCAGTAGGCGTCCCCCCCCCCCTTGTCATTTATTGGTTTTAACGGTGGCAGTTGCGGAATCCGCTATTGGGTTAGCCATTTTCGTCGGCCTCAACCCGTCGGCCCTAGTTGCTCTATCTTGGGTGATCCTCCTGCCTCCTTCTTTGATGTAGCTAGCACTTGACGTGAAGAGGATTCCGGCTTGCTATCCTAGGTGTGGATACCAGTAGAGACGTGGATATCATTCTACTTTGTGATCACACAAACAATCAAGGTACACATTCATTTCCCTTCACCACGTTATGAATTCTCCCCTGCGATCCGTGGAGGGATTTGATCAGGAATTTTATTGTTATTCCGATGTGTTACCTGCATCAAAACCCTACACAAACCACAATGAACAGTCTACGACGCCAACCTCACTCATATTCCAGCAGCCCATGCCAACGCCGCCTTCGCAGCTGTTCCAACAGCAGCTACCGGTCATCCCAACACCGCCCAAACCACCCGAATCCCTAGGTCCAGCGTCGAGCTCACGAAATGCCATCAATCGCAGCTCGTCCTCCATCCATGGCAGCAACGTCCATGGCTGCCCTGTCCTTACGCAATCAGGAGCAGTAACCGATTTTGGGAGACATCAATTTCACCCACCCGAACCCTACTAGTTTGTGGATGTGGGTGTGGGTCATAAATTGGGCCATCACGCGGATCAAACTCACTATCACAGCCCACACTCTCAATTGGGCCGCCAACCTCCTTTGGGCCATACATTTAGGGTCAGCCAATTATTCAGCAAATCAACCCAATTACTCAGCAAGTGAGTTCAATTATTATCAAGTGAATCCAACTATCCGAACCGCCTTGAAAATAAGGCATTTTTCAACAGGATGGGAGTTGATTATGGCAATACACCCGTTTCTGAACACGGCTCTGAGATATCGTTACCAACCGGAGTATACAGACGACTATCGCAAAAACATGAAGCGCCTAAATAGAAACACATCGTCATATTATTATTATTATTATCATCATCATCATTATTATTATTATTATTATTATTATTATTATTATTATTATTATTATTATTATTATTATTATTATTATTATGTATTTATTTATTTAGTTAGTAAATCGGGTTTTCTTGTTGGTTCTTTCCCGGCCCGTTAGGTCGAACCGTCTAGGGTTGTTTTCCTATTTAACAGTTATAGTCATTTAATTTTTTTATCAATGAATCGAAAAAATTAAAGGATCGTATCATATTTTTTGTTGTGTTTGTCATGTGGAGACCGGAGGATCTCGAATCCCTCCAACCCGATACTTCTCGTATCATAGGCTGGTGATGGTTTGTGTCATTTACCCCGTTCAGAGCTTAAAACTTTTAAAGTGTGGGGAAGTGAAACAGATGATTGGCAATGCATTGGCAGTACCTACTAAGAGGGATCCAAGCCTCATGTGCAGTTTTATCTTCTTCTGTTTTGTTAAGTGTTTATCTTATCTGATCACGGAGATGAGCTTTTGCCAATTTCAGCCTCGTAAACTTATGGCTCAATCTCATCTATAATTCTTGGTACAGGGAAAAGGCCAAGAATCATATTCTCTGCATTCATAACTACCATGGTGGTCCATGTTGGACTTTGGCAAATACAAGATTCCAATACTGATCCCCTGTGGCACAAAAATGGCATTGCTTTTGATTTTGTTTTGTTTTGTTTTTTTTTTTTTTTTTTGAAAAAAAAAAATGAATTCAATCCCTCAATTGTAGAACTTGAATGCTTACTGCTTAGATAAAACTTCTGAATTATGCAGTCTTGTAGAACTTAAAGCTTAGCTAAAATTAGCTCAAGGCTCGAGTAAACAGTTACAAATAGAGACTACGCAAATTGTGTGTTTACGAACTTTAAAGTTTGTTGTTTCCTCTTCGCCGCAACTTTTTGAGTCACGGCTCGTGGTTGCATGTTGGTGGTATGCGACTACTTACAAGTGTGGCTTTTTCAATACTGATAGCAACAAAAGCGCAAAAGTCCATTTTTTATGGGAAAATTATCCTTGTCAATATAATGCATCAAATCACATAAGTTGATTTGATTTGACAAGCGAAATGATCGACGTCCCATAACAAACAAGACAAGTCTCATAACTCTATATATATATACATACATATATATATACATACATATATATATACATATACATATATATATATATACATACATATATATACATATATATATACATACATATATATATATATATATATATATTGCCCCCACTATGGAGAAAATATATTTTGCCCCTGATTTATGAATAAATACGTTTTGCAACCCTGTCAGAGTTAAAGACTAACGGTGGACTAATGGATGGATGAAAAGATAAAAATACCCCTGAAATGTTGAGAAATCTCCCCACTATAAAGGCCATCTCCTTCCTTATTCTCCTCATTTTCAAACCCTAACCTTATCTCTTCTTCTCTCTCTCTCTTTTTTCAGAACCTCTCCTCAGCCACCCACCTATCAGCTCTCCACTCCTCATTTCCAAACCCCATTGTTCTCTCTCTCTCTCTCTCAACGATGGAATTCCCTCCAAATTGTAGGGTTTTGATTCATGGATGCGCAACGGAAACACAAAAAATCATAAAACCATGCAAAACCCTCCAAGGATCACAAGTCAAGAGACATAACGATGGTAAAGGAAGAAATCAATAACACACCTTAGGGTTCTCCTTTGATGACTTCAAACGCGAATTGTGTCACGTTCTCTATGGTTGATCCACGCCTAGAGTTGATCCTAGAATCTCCCAAGTCCTTGGTGCTAGCCCGGAAGAGGAAGAGGAAGAGGAAGAAGAATCACGCAAAACTAGACCCAAAGGAGGGCTCTCGGCCTCCTTGTGGCCGACGGGGACGGGCGGCGCGCTAGGGGGGCGTTCGGCTCCTCTAGCTTGTTGCTCTCTCTCCTTTTGTTCTCTCCCACTCTTGTTATGTTCAATAATGAGCATAAGTTGTGGGAAGGAAGGAAGGAAGGAAGGAAGGTCCTTTATATAGTCCAACAACTCCTTGCCAACTACCTAAAGGACTTTTTCTAGTCCTACTAGAATTCAATTTAGTCCCTTCCTTGCAAATTAGTCCCTACTAAGTTTGCAAGGTTTTGCAAAGTGATCATTCTAATTAATTAATCCAATTAATTAATTCCCAAATCTAGTTCAACTCTATATAGCGTGTGACCCCATAGGTTCTATCTAGTTGGTAGCAAATATTTGCTAATATGGAGCGGTCTCTAGCAAAACATCCATTCTAGCCAACTAATAGAATAGTCATCTTGACAACCTTTGTACAAGTAATTGTCTCATCCCTTTGTCTCTATATCCGGATTGGACACGAGACATACTAGTCACACTCGTATATCCAATCCATAGTTTCTTGATCTATGGGAATAGCCTTATTCGTGCAAATAACATCAATATCCCATATTGATTTATTTGAGTCTGGCTAGACATTCTATAAGCACTATCCCTCGAGTGGCCTAGGATATTTGCTCCCGTTATGTGGGAGGGACAAATTCTAACTACGTCCACTACAATCTCTAAGCTTGCTTCTTATTGTATCCAGTACACGCCTTTATAACTACCCAGTTACGGTGTAGCGTTTAACGCTACCAAAATCACAATAATCCACAACTAGAATATCTAGTGACTTCAAGTCTAAGGATGACAATACAATTGCACCGCGAGAAGCGCTTGTGACTCAACATAACGTGTATGTAGCCTCCTCGGAGATGGGTCAATCCAGTGCAACATTCCCTAATGCACACCTATGTGTTGGATCGTGATATCTCCATATCAATCCAACCCCATACTAGACTATAGATGATTGTCCCATTAATCATTATACTGGATAGGGATATTTAAGATAAACAACACAATTGTAAATCTAAGGACTTCATTATATTAAATATCCAATAAATAATAAATGAATTTCTAGCCACAAATAATTCATACTAAACTAGATTGCCTCTAGGACATCTATTCCAACAATCTCCCACTTGCACTAGAGCCAATCTCGCGCATCTCGTATGCCCATACTCCTAACGTGCCCTTCATGCTTCCACTGCGTGAGCGGCTTTGTAAGCGGGTCTGACAGATTCTCATCTGTAGGAATCTTGCATATCCAAACGTCTTCTCTATCGATAATATCTCGAATCAGATGAAACTTCCTGAGCACGTGCTTGGACTTATGGAGCGATCGTGGTTCCTTTGATTGCGCGATCGCCCCTGTGTTGTCGCAAAACAACTCGACTGGATCCGCAATGCTAGGGACCACACCAAGTTCAGAAACAAACTTTCTGATCCAAACAGCTTCCTTTGCTGCGCCATTTGCATCAATGTACTCAGCCTCTGTAGTAGAATCAGCTACCGTCTCTTGCTTGGAACTCTTCCAGCTCACCGCTGCTCCATTCAGGCAAAACACATATCCCGACTGTGATCTAAAGTCATCTCTGTCGGTTTGGAAGCTTGCATCAGTGTAACCCCTTACACGCAACTCTTCCTCACCGCCAAATATCAAGAAAGCCTCCTTAGTTCTTCTCAAGTACTTTAGGATGTTCTTGACTGCAATCCAGTGACTCTCACCCGGATTGGATTGGTATCTGCTTGTCATACTCAAGGCATATGACACATCTGGTCTAGTACATAACATGGCGTACATGATAGATCGTATGGCCGAGGCATAGGGAATTCTACTCATGCGTTCCTTCTCAATCTCATTGGAGGGACAACCACTCTTCGAAAGAGTGATTCCATGTGACATGGGCAAGAATCCCTTCTTGGAATCTTGCATGTTGAACCGTTTCAACACCTTGTCAATATATGTACTTTGACTTAGGCCTAGCAACCTCTTAGATCTATCTCTATAGATTTTGATACCGAGTATATAGGCTGCTTCCCCTAAGTCCTTCATTGAGAAACATTTCCCTAGCCAATCTTTAACAGATTGCAGCATGGGAACGTCGTTTCCAATGAGTAGTATGTCATCCACATACAAGACCAGAAAAGCTACAGAACTCCCACTAACCTTCTTGTAGACACAAGACTCATCTTCGTTTCTGATGAAGCCAAACTCTTTGACCACTTCATCGAAACGTCGATTCCAACTCCTAGAAGCTTGCTTCAATCCGTAAATGGATCGTTGCAGTTTACAGACTTTGTTGGCTTACTTTGGATCCTCAAAACCCTCCGGCTGTATCATATACACGTCCTCGAGGAGATTCCCATAAAGGAATGCTGTTTTGACATACATCTGCCAAATCTCATAGTCGTGGTATGCTTCAATCGCAAGTAGGATTCGGATGGATTTGGTCATAGCGACTGGTGAAAAGGTTTCATCATAGTCAATACCATGAATCTGTCTGAATCCTTTAGCCACCAATCGGCCCTTATAGGTAATCACATTACCATCCATGTCGATCTTCTTCTTGAAGACCCACTTGCACCCTATAGGCCGCGCCCCATCGGGTGGTTCCACCAAAGTCCATACTTTGTTGGTATACATGGATTCCATCTCGGATCTCATGGCTTCCAGCCACTTCTGAGAGTCTGGGCCATTCATGGCCTCCTCATAGGTAGTAGGCTCATCATCTATGAGCATCATGTCACCGGAATCGGTCACGAGAAGTCCATACCTCTCGGGTTCCTGGCGCACTCTACTAGATCTACGAAGCTCTTGTGTTACCTGAACAGGTTGCTCCACAACTGCTTGTGGTTCCTGTTCATGTTTCATAATCGGTTCAGTGATTTGTGGTTCTTGAACTTCATCAAGTTCTACATCCCTCCCACTTGCTTCTTTAGAGACAAACTCTCTTTCTAGAAACACGCTGGTCCGAGCAACAAACACTTTGTTCTCGGTTGGATTGTAGAAGTAGTATCCCTTAGTTTCCTTAGGGTACCCCACAAATTTACACTTATCCGATTTAGGCCCTAGCTTCTCTGATTGTACACGTTTTACATAGACATCGCAGCCCCAAATCCTCATGAACGACAGTGTGGGACGCCTCCCACTCCACATCTCATATGGTGTCTTCATGACTGATTTAGATGGAACACGGTTAATGGTGAAAGCTGCACTTAATAGATCGTAGCCCCAAAATGATAATGGAAGATCGGTTTGACACATCATAGATCGAACCATATCCAATAGGGTTCGATTCCTCCTCTCGGACACGCCATTCCATTGTGGCGTTCCGGGTGGAGTGAGTTGGGACACGATCCCACACTCTCTAAGATAGTCGTCAAACTCTTGGATCAAGTATTCTCCTCCACGATCCGATCGTAGAGCCTTGATTCTTTTGCCAAGTTGCTTCTCTACTTCATTCTTGAATTCTTTTAACACTTCAAATGATTCGGATTTTGCCCTCATAAGGTACACAAATCCATATCTACTGTAATCATCAGTAAATGTAATGACGTAGACATATCCACCCCTGGCAGGCATCGCAAATGGCCCACACACATCGGTAGGTATGAGCGCCAATTGCTCACTAGTCCTCTCACCTTTCTTATTGAAAGGGGACTTTGTCATTTTTCCCAATAAACAAGCCTCACATGTCTCATATAATTCAAAATCAAATGAGTCTAGTAATCCATCCTTATGGAGTCTAGATACACGTTTCTCATTTATGTGGCCTAAACGACAGTGCCATAAATAAGCAGGATTTAAGTCATTTATTTTAATCCGCTTGGTATTAATGTTGTAGACAGGATTGCTTAGATCGATGACATAAAGTCCATTAAATAATTGCGCACTAAAATAGTGAATATTATTTAAATAAAAGGAACAACAATTGTTCTTTATTGAAATAATAAAATCATCCTTGTCCAAACAAGAAATAGAAATAATGTTTATGCTCATAGCAGGCACAAAATAGCAATTATTTAATTCTAAAACTAATCCTGAAGGCAGAGATAGCTCGCACACGCCTATGGCCAACGCAGCAACCTTTGCTCCATTCCCAACGCGCAGTTCTACCTCTCCTTTAGCCAATCTTCTACTTCTCTTTAGATCCTGCATATTTCGACAAATATGAGATCCACATCCAGTATCTAATACCCATGATGTAGAGATAGTTAAATTGACATCTACAACAAAAATACCTGGTGGTGGTGGAATCACTATTCCAAGCCTCTTGTCCTCTAGATATTTTGGGCAGTTCCTCCTCCAGTGTCCAGGCTGACTGCAGTAGTGACACTCACCTTTAGTCACACCTTTGCCAATGCCACCAACAGGCTTAAGGGCAGGTTCCTTGGACTTGGCAACTGACTTGCCTTTGTCCTTGGAGGAAGAGGCAAACCTTTTGACCTTTCCTTTCTGTACCATCATAATGGCCTTGCCCTTACCCTTGTTGATGCTCTGTTTAGCCGTCCTCAACATATTTAGTAAATCTGGCAGTGGTTTCACGATCTCGTTCATGTTATAGTTCATGAAGAACTGTCCATAACTCTCGGGCAACGATTGCAACACGAGATCGGTTGCCAACTCTTGGCCGACTGGGAACCCTAGTCGGGCGAGATTCTCCAAGTACCCGATCATACGGAGTACATGGGGTCCCACCGGGTTCCTTTCTGCCAGATGACACTTGAACAGTGCCTTAGAGACCTCATACCTCTCTACCCTCGCCTGCTCTTGGAAGAGCTGCTTCAGAGGCTCGATCATATCGACAGCATTCATGTTTCCGTGTTGCTTCTGAAGCTCAGAAGTCATGGTGCAAAGCATAAGGCAGGCCGCGTCATTAGCGTCATCAACACGCTTTTGATACGCCTTTAGGGCAGCAGGTGTTTGGTTCTCTGGACCTTGTGGAACATGCTCCTCTATTGCGTACAGTTTCTTCTCTTGCTTGAGAACAATTCTCAAGTTTCTGTACCAATCAAGAAAGTTGGTTCCAGAGAGATTTTCCTTCTCAAGGACAGATCGTAGGGAATGTTCTGAACTCGATGAGTTGTTTGCCATTTGGAATTCTACAAAAAGGAAAATACGCAAGTTTTAGTATTTGTGAATTTTTGACTATATTCAATAATGGCTAGTTTATCAAATATAGCTCCCACTATTTTTCTACGGATTAATAACCCTCAAGATATTAATGCGGAAAATATCCTTATATTTTCTAGTGGGCCAAGATCCATCTTTCATGTCCTTATGAGCTTGTTTTGGCAAGTCACCCATAATTTGACTACTTTAGGTAGGAACAATTCCAATTGCATCCCATATGCAACTCTTGGTTCAATTGAGCAAATAACTCCATATTTATCCATCCATATGGATAATCCCAATTGATTGCCTCTAGGTTTCTTAATCAAAATTAATAGCCTAGTTGTGTTCAACCTCTTATCTAAACAATTGCACATTGTTACGTGCCATCGCATTCCATCATTATGAACCAAGTCGCCATGCTTTGGCACGCACGAACTTGATAAATAATGATGATAATGAGTGTTTAAATAACGAGAAGGCAAGAACACAATATTTGAATTTTGAGGGATTTTTAAATTCAATTTTAATTGTTTTGTTGATCAATATCAACTAATCTATCTATTTGAGTTTGGGCACAACTCCAAATAATAGATCCGGGTTGTCTAATTATCTTATTATCCTAATTGCATGGATCATCCATACACCAACCACACAATAATAAGACAATAAAATAAACAACCACAAGACAGAAATTAAACGTGATGTGGATATGGCCTTTTTCTAGACTAAGATAATTCCAAGCCAATGGAATTATCTATGAACCCTAAAACAAACACATCTCCATGCGTCTTGATCTTTTGGTCCATCCTTCATAGTTATGTGGAATGCTCCATGCTCCATCTTTTGTGGCTTCTTTGGCTTTGGGCTTCTTTTCTTCAATCTTGGCTAACAATCTACTTTATCTAGCACTAGCTAACTTCTATACTAAATAAAATAAATCTCACGAGTTGAGAAAAAAAATGGCACGCATGCCATAAAACCCTAATTAATTATTAAAATTAATTGATCAGCTCGCAGGCCGTAAAACCAAACCACAAAATTAAACATCCACATCAAACCACATCCTAAGGTCATATCCAATCACCATGCGATTTGCACATAAACAGTTAAAATCCAATTTTAACGCGCTTGGTCAATTTTAATTGATTTTAGGATTTCTAGGGTTAAAACGGTCCGTAGGCCCAACAATCAAAATGCCCGGGCCCAATAAGATGAACCACAAGGCCCTAGGGTCGGCCCGGCCCAAAACCCACAAGCCTAGGCCGCGGGTTAGGGTCGCCCGATCCCTAGGGCGGCCATTCTTGGGCGGCAAGCAAGGGGGGCGGTCCCTAGGGGGGCCGAACCACCTTGAGGGAGTTGTTTCCAAAACAACTCCCTTGCTTGGTGCCCAATTTTGGTTGTTTCATTGTTTTGGAAGAACTCCTTCTTCCCCAAGGATACCCAAACCCTAGATCTAAGATCCTAAAATTTCTCAAACTCACCAATTCATGCATCCAATGCAAAAATTGAATCTTGTTATGATTAATTATTGACAAATTGCATCCCATGCTTGATTTGTCTTGTTTTACGCGATAAACAATCAAATTAAGGTGTAAAACAACTAAAACGCAACACATAAACCACGTTTATGCTCTACGACTTGTGGCTCTGATACCACTGTAGGGTTTTGATTCATGGATGCGCAACGGAAACACAAACAATCATAAAACCATGCAAAAACCTCCAAGGATCACAAGTCAAGAGACATAACGATGGTAAAGGAAGAAATCAATAACACGCCTTAGGGTTCTCCTTTGATGACTTCAAACGCGAATTGTGTCACGTTCTCTATGGTTGAACCACGCCTAGAGTTGATCCTAGAATCTCCCAAGTCCTTGGTGCTAGCCCGGAAGAGGAAGAGGAAGAGGAAGAAGAATCACACAAAACGAGACCCAAAGGAGGGCTCTCGGCCTCCTTGTGGCCGACGGGGACGGGCGGCGGGCTAGGGGGGCGTTCGGCTCCTCTAGCTTGTTGCTCTCTCTCCTTTTGTTCTCTCCCACTCTTGTTATGTTCAATAATGAGCATAATTTGTGGGAAGGAAGGAAGGAAGGTCCTTTATATAGTCCAACAACTCCTTGCCAACTACCTAAAGGACTTTTTCTAGTCCTACTAGAATTCAATTTAGTCCCTTCCTTGCAAATTAGTCCCTACTAAGTTTGCAAGGTTTTGCAAAGTGATCCTTCTAATTAATTAATCCAATTAATAAATTCCCAAATCTAGTTCAACTCTATATAGCGTACGACCCCATAAGTTCTATCTAGTTGGTAGCAACTATTTGCTAATATGGAGCGGTCTCTAGCAAAACATCCATTCTAGCCAACTAATAGAATAGTCATCTTGACAACCTTTGTAAAAGTAATTGTCTCATCCCTTTGTCTCTATATCCGGATTGGACACGATACATACTAGTCACACTCGTATATCCAATCCATAGTTTCTCGATCTATGGGAATAGCCTTATTCGTGCAAATAACATCAATATCCCATATTGATTTATTTGAGTCTGGCTAGACATTCTATAAGCACTATCCCTCGAGTGACCTAGGATATTTGCTCCCGTTATGTGGGAGGGAAAAATTCTATCTACGTCCACTACGATCTCTAAGCTTGCTTCTTATTGTATCCAGTACACGCCTTTATAACTACCCAGTTACGGTGTAGCGTTTAACGCTACAAAAATCACAATAATACACAACTAGAATATCTAGTGACTTCAAGTCTAAGGATGACAATACCATTGCACCGCGAGAAGCGCTTGTGACTCAACATAACGTGTATGTAGCCTCCTCGGAGATGGGTCAATCCAGTGCAACATTCCCTAATGCACACCTATGTGTTGGATCGTGATATCTCCATATCAATCCAACCCCATACTAGTCTATAGATGATTGTCCCATTAATCATTATACTGGACTAGGGATATTTAAGATAAACAACACAATTGTAAATCTAAGGACTTCATTATAATAAATATCCAATAAATAATAAATGAATTTCTAGCCACAAATAATTCATACTAAACTAGATTGCCTCTAGGGCATCTATTCCAACACAAATCACCTAACGCTGTGAAGAAACCCCCCCATCGTTCTCTCTCTCTCTCCCCCCCTCTCTCTCTCTCTCTCTCTCTCTCTCTCTCTCTCTCTCTCTCTCTCTCTCTCTCTCTCTCTCTCGAATTGCCCAATTTTTTGTGCGGGGCAACAATGGCAAACATAGGAGGAAGGTTGTGTGTTGTCTGGGATGGAAAAGAGAATGGCAAGGAAATGGAGGTTATGTGCGTCGAGATTGAGGTATGGAAGGATGGATACGGGGACTTGTGTGGTTCGATTTTGTGGTCTGTTGTGTTTCTCGTGCCTCTGAGTTGTTCTTCCGTCGTCCACTGCGCCAAACATTGGGTTGTGAATAACTTTGTATGTTATCTTCACACCACAAAAATCTCTGACACCCACCGTCTCCTCTGGGTTGTAATTTGCGGGATGGCGAATCGGGAAACTGGAGTGTAATATGTTTTAGGTCAGGTTGAGTCGACTTGGGAATAAGAAGAGGTCCTATGTCCATATTTGCTTTTGCTGGAAGAAATGAAAAAATATATGCAAAAGGAAGTGGGTATTCAGGTTGAGTTTGTGCTAATTTATTTGTGTTGAGTTAAAATTTCTCAAATTTTCCTCCCCCTTCCGAACGGTTAGTCGGAGATGGTGTGGAATTAATTTTGATTTTTTTTATGAAATTGTGATATGTCTCATCCCACCAACTCTTCTTGTTATTGATGCTCCTGTTGTTGTTGTTGGTGGTGGGGATTTGGCAGTTGTAGTGGTGGTGGTCGCGGGGATCCGGCGGTGGTAGTGGTGGTGGAGATTTGGTGGTAGTGGAGGTGGTGCTGAGAACATCATGAACATTAAGAACATGATGAACACTATAATAACCAAAAAGGTGGATATTTGTCCACAATCAATAAGGGTAAAATGGTCACAAAAAATGAGTTTGCACCCCTCCACTAACTGATTGTAACAGAATGGTGGTATCTGTCCACCCTCCATCCACTAACAGGGAAACAAAACATATTTTTCCATAAATCGGGAGCAAAAATGTATTTTCTCCATAGTCGGAGGGTGGAAAGTATTTTACCCTAAAAGAAATCATCACAAAAAGTAGGGCTATAAATGAACCAAGTTGTTCGCAACCAGCGTGCATTCAATTCGGTAAAAGCTCGTTCATGTTTGATCCAACTAGTTAATCAAACAAACTCAAATATGAAAATGTGTTCATTTTCCCGTTGAGAAGGGGAGTTTTTGTCAATATCCTTGGTAAAAAGACTTGGTTGGATTACCAAGTATGAACGTCTACCGAATGTTTCTCAATGCTGTGGGTGTATTGACCATCTATCCTTAGATTTTTCCCATATTTCCGGTGGTGAAGCCCCCACTTTAGCGGGATTGGTTCATGGCTCCTCTACAAACCTCCTCCTCGTAAAAAGGTTGTCAGAAAACCGGTTGCTAGTGAGGCAGAAGAGAAAGAGAAAGAGGAGTTCGATTCTACTGGGTCAGACGAGTCGAGAATGGATGATGATGAATCTCGGTCGGATGGAATGGACGATGAGATGGATATGGGAGAAGAGAAGGTTTCAGAGGCAGGAAAACCAAGGGTCCCTGGTATTACTATTCATGAAAATCCTCTTAGCCACGGAACGTTTCCCCCCACCTCCTCGGCTGAAGACAAGGGCAAGGGAATCAACATGGGACATGTCTCGATTCAGATAAATAAACCGAAAAAAAAAGAACAATCAAACTGTAACAACGCCGAAGAAGCCACCATCAAAGCGCAAGTCGAGAGATGTAGCTAATAGTCCGAACCCTGAGGGGAAAAAAGAAGGTAAGGCAATTCAGCAATCAGGGGGAAATATGAACAACCAAGGTATTATTGATTCCAACAAAGATCATGTTACTACTTTGGTTTCTGATTTACGGATTCCAACAATGTAGGTGGGCACTCAAAAGACCCAAAACGCAAGATTGGCGGCGACTTTGGTAAAGCCCTGCCAGGCGCAATGATTCTCCTAAGTAGAAACGTTTTTGGGCTTGGCAATCCCCGTAATTTTACATATCTTCACGTTCTGGTGAGGAGAAAGAAGTCCGGTTTGGTTTTGTTGATGGAAACTAGACTGTACAAACGTGAGATGGAAACGGTCAAGCTCATGTGTGGATATGCAAATGGCGTTTTTGTTGATTGTAATGTTCGACAAGGAGGGATAGATTTAATGTGGGATAGGGATGTTGATTGTAGGGTTTTGATTCATGGATGCGCAATGGAAACAATAGTAAACCATGCAAAACCCTCCAAGGATCACAAGTCAAGAGACATAACGATGGTAAAGGAAGAAATCAATAACACACCTTAGGGTTCTCCTTTGATGACTTCAAAAGCGAATTGTGTCACTTTCTCTATATTTGATCCATGCCTAGAGTTGATTTCTAGATCTTCCAATCCTTGGTGCTAGCCCGGAAAGAGGAAGAGGAAGAAGAATCACGCAAAACGACACAAACAGGAAGGTGTTCGGCCTCCTTGTGGCAGACGGGGACGGGCGGCGGCGAGCTAGGGGCGGCGTCTCCTTAGCTTGCTTGCTCTCTCTCCTTTTTGTTCTCTCCCACTCAAGTTATGATCTAATGAATCATAAGTGTGGGAAGGAAGGAAGGAGTTTCCTTTATATAGTCCAAAAAATCCTTGCCAACTACCTAAGGGACTTATTTTAGTCCTACTAGAATTCAATTTAGTCCCTTCCTTGCAAATTAGTCCCTACTAAGTTTGCAAGGTATTGCAAAGTGATCCTTATAATTAACTAATCCAATTAATTAATTCTCAAATCCAGTTCAACTCTATATAGCGTGTGACCCCATAGGTTCTATCTAGTTGGTAGCAACTATTTGCTAATATGGAGTGGTTTCTAGCAAAACATCCATTCTAGCCCACTAATAGAATAGTCATCTTGACAACCTTTGTACAAGTAATTGTCTCATCCCTTTGTCTCTATATCCGGATTGGACACGAGACCTACAATTCACACTCGTATATCCAATCCACAGTTTCTCGATACATGGGAAGGGCCTTATTCGTGCAAATAACATCAATATCCCATATTGATTTATTTGAGTCTTGCCAGACATTCTATACGCACTATCCCTCGCGTGGCCTAGGATATTTACTCCCGTTATGTGGGAGGGACAAATTCTATCTACGTCCACTACGATCTCTAAGCTTTCTTCTTTATGTATCCGGTACACGCCTTCATAACTACCCAGTTACGGTGTAGCGTTTAACGCTACCAAAATCACAATAATCCACACCTAGAATATCTAGTGACTTCAAGTCTAAGGATGAAAATACCATTGCACCGCGAGAAGCGCTTGTGACTCAACATAACGTGTATGTAGCCTTCTCGGAGATGGGTCAATCCAGTGCGCCATTACCCTTAATGCACACCTATGTGTTGGATCATGATATCTCCATATCAATCAAACCCCATACTAGCCTATAGATGATTGTCCTATTGATCATTATACTGGACTAGGGATATTTAAGATAAACAACACAATTGTAAATCTAAGGACTTCATTATATTAAATATCCAATAAATAATAAATGAATTTCTAGCCACAAATAAATTCATACTAAACTAGATTGCCTCTAGGGCATCTATTCCAACAGTCTCCCACTTGCACTAGAGCCAATCTGGCGCATCTCGTATGCCCATACTCCTAGTGTGCCCTTCATGTTTCCACTGCGTGAGCGGCTTTGTAAGCGGGTCTGACAGATTCTCATATGTAGGAATCTTGCATATCCAAACGTCTACTCTATCGATAATATCTCGAATCAGATGAAACTTCCTGAGCACGTGCTTGGATTTCTGGTGTGACATGGGTTCCTTTTGATTGCGCAATCGCCCCAGTGTTGTCACAGTACAACTTAACTGGATCCGCAATGCTAGGATCCAAACCAAGTTCTGAAACAAACTTTCTGATCGAAACAGCTTCCTTTGTTGCGCCATTTGCAGCAATGTACTCAGCCTCTGTTGTAGAATCAGCCACCGTCTCTTGTTTGGAACTCTTCCAGCTCACCGCTGATCCATTCAGGCAAAACACATATCCCGACTGTGATCTAAAGTCATCTCTGTCAGTTTGGAAGCTTGCATCAGTGTAACCCCTTACACGCAACTCTTCCTCACCGCCAAATATCAAGAAAGCATCCTTAGTTCTTCTCAATTACTTCAGGATGTTCTTGACTGCAATCCAGTGACTCCCACCTGGATTGGATTGGTATCTGCTTGTCATACTCAAGGCATATGACACATCTGGTCTAGTACATAACATGGGGTACATGATAGATCCTATGGCCGAGGCATAGGGAATTCTACTCATGTGTTCCTTCTCAATCTCATTGGAAGGAAAACCACTCTTCGAAAGAGTGATTCCATGTGACATGGGCAAGAATCCCTTCTTGGAATCTTGCATGTTGAACCGTTTCAATACCTTGTCAATATATGTCCTTTGACTTAGGCCTAGCAGTCTCTTAGATCTATCTCTGTAGATAATTATACAGAGTATATAGGCTGCTTTCCCTAAGTCCTTAACTGAGAAACACTTCCCTAGCCAATCTTTAACAGATTGCAGTATGGGAATGTTGTTTCCAATGAGACGTATGTCATCCACATACAAGACCTGAAAAGCTACAGAGCTCCCACTAACCTTCTTGTAGACACAAGACTCATCTTCGTTCCTTATGAAGCCAAACTCTTTGACCACTTCATCAAAACGTCGATTCCAACTCCTAGAAGCTTGCTTCAATCCATAAATGGATTGTTGCAGCTTACAGACTTTGTTGGCTTGCTTTGGATCCTCAAAACCCTCCGACTGTATCATATACACGTCCTCGAGGAGATTCCCATAAAGGAATGATGTTTTGACATCCATCTGCCAAATCTCATGGTATGCTGCAATTGCAAGTAGGATTCGGATGGATTTGGTCATAGCGACTGGTGAAAAGGTTTCATCATAGTCAATACCATGAATCTGTCTGAATCCTTTAGCCACCAATCGGCCCTTATAGGTTATCACATTACCATCCATGTCGATCTTCTTCTTGAAGACCCACTTTCACCCTATGGGCCGCGCCCCTTCGGGTGGTTCCACCAAAGTCCATACTTTGTTGGTATACATGGATTCCATCTCGGATCTCATGGCTTCTAGCCACTTTTGAGAGTCTGGGCCCTTCACGGCCTCTTCATAGGTAGTAGGCTCATCACCTATGAGCATCGTGTCACCGGAATCGGTCACGAGAAGTCCATACCTCTCGGATTCTTGGCGCACTCTACTAGATCTACGAAGCTCTTGTGTTACCTGAACAGGTTGCTCCACAACTGCTTGTGGTTCGTGTTCATGTTCCATAATCGGTTAAGTGATTTGTGGTTATTGAACCTCTTCAAGTTCTACAGTCCTCCCACTTGCTTCTTTAGAGACAAACTCTCTTTCTAGAAACACGCCGGTCCGAGCAACAAACACTTTGTTCTCGGTTGGATTGTAGAAGTAGTAACCCTTAGTTTCCTTAGGGTACCCCACAAATTTACACTTATCTGATTTTGGCCCTAGCTTGTCTGATTGTAAATGTTTTACATAGACATCGCAGCCCCAAATCCTCATGAACGACAGTGTGGGACGCCTCCCACTCCACATCTCATATGGTGTCTTCGTGACTGATTTAGATGGAACACGGTTAATGGTGAAAGCTGCACCTAATAGAGCGTGGCCCCAAAACGATAATGGAAGATCGGTTTGACACATCATAGATCGAACCATATCCAATAGGGTTCGATTCCTCCTCTCAGACATGCCATTCCATTGTGGCGTTCTGGGTGTAGTGAGTCGGGACACGATCCCACACTCTCTAATATAGTCGTCAAACTCTTGGCTCAAGTATTCTCCTCCACGATCTGATCGTAGAGCCTTGATACTTTTGCCAAGTTGCTTCTCTACTTCATTCTTGAATTCTTTGAACACTTCAAAGGATTCGGATTTTTCCCTCATGAGGTACACAAATCCATATCTACTGTAGTCATCAGTAAATGTAATGAAGTAGACGTAACCACCCCTGGCAGGCGTGGCAAATGGCCCGCACACATCAGTATGTATGAGCGCCAATTGCTCAATAGTCCTCTCACCTTTCTTATTGAAAGGGGACTTTGTCATTTTTCCCAATAAACAAGCCTCACATGTCTCATATGATTCAAAATCAAATGAGTCTAGTAGTCCATCCTTATGGAGTTTAGATACACGTTTCTCGTTTATGTGGCCTAAACGACAGTGCCCTAAATAAGTAGGATTTAAATCATTTATTTTAATCCGCTTGGTATTAATGTTGTAGATAGGATTTCTTAGATCAAGGACATACAGTCCATTAAATAATTGCGCACTAAAATAGTGAATATTATTCAAATAAAAGGAACAACAATTGTTCTTTATTGAAATAATAAAACCATCATTGTCCAAACAAGAAATAAAAATAATGTTTCTGCTCATAGCAGGCACAAAATAGCAATTATTTAATTCTAAAACTAATCCTAAAGGCAGAGATAGCTCGCACACGCCTACGGCCAACGCAACAACTTTTGCTCCATTCCCAACGCGCATATCTATCTCCCCTTTAGCCAATCTTCTACATCTCTTTAGATCCTGCACATTTCGACAAATGTGAGATCCACATCCAGTATCTAATACCCATGATGTAGAGACAGTTAAATTGACATCTACAACAAAAATGCCTGGTGGTGGTGGAATCACTATTCCAAGCCTCTTGTCCTCCAGATATTTTGGGCAGTTCCTCCTCCAGTGTCCAGGCTGACTGCAGTAGTGACACTCACCTTTAGTCACTCCTTTGGCAATGCCACCAACAGACTTAAGGGCAGGTTCCTTGGACTTAGCAACTGACTTGCCTTTGCCCTTGGAGGATGAGGCAAATCTTTTACCCTTTCCTTTTTGTACCATCATAATGGCCTTGCCCTTACTCTTGTTGATACTCTGTTCAGCTGTCCTCAACATATTGAGCAAATATGGCAGTGGTTTCACGATCTCGTTCATGTTATAGTTCATGATGAACTGTCCATAACTCTCGGGCAACGATTGCAACACGAGATCGGTTGCCAACTCTTTGCCGACCGGGAACCCCAGTCGGGCGAGATTCTCCAAGTACCCAATCATACGGAGTACATGGGGTCCCACCGGGTTCCCTTCTGCCAGATGACACTTGAACAGTGCCTTAGAGACCTCATACCTCTCAACCCTTGCTTGCTCTTGGAAGAGATGCTTCAGATGCTCGATCATATCGACAGCATTCATGTTTTCGTGTTGCTTCTGAAGCTCAGAAGTCATGGTACATAGCATAAGGCAGGCCGCATCATTAGCGTCATCAACACGCTTTTGATACGCCTTTAGGGCTGCAGGTGTTTGGTTCTCTGGACCTGCTGGAACATGCTCCTCTATTGCGTACAGTTTCTTCTCTTGCTTGAGAACGATTCTCAAGTTTCTGTACCAATCAAGGAAGTTGGTTTTAGAGAGCTTGTCCTTCTCAAGGACAGATCGTAGGGAATGTTGCGAACTCGGTGAGGTTTTTGCCATTTGGAATTCTACAAAAGGGAAAATACGCAAGTTTTAGTATTTGTGAATTTTTGACTATATTCAATAATGGCTAGTTTATCAAATATAGCTCCCACTATTTTTCTACGGATTAATTACCCTCAAGATATTAATGCGGAAACTATCCTTATATTTTTTAGTGGGCCAAGATCCATGTTTCATCTCCTTATCAGCTTTCTTTGGCAAGTCACCCATAATTTGACTACTTTAGGTAGGAACAATTCCAATTGCATCCCTTATGCAATCACATTAATAGCCTAGTTGTGTTCAACCTCTTATTTAAACAATTGCACATTACTAGCTTGTGCCATCGCATATGCAACTCTTGGTTCAATTGAGCAAATAACTCCTTATTTATCCATCCATATGGATAATCCCAATTGATTGCCTCTAGGTTTCTTAATCAAAATTAATAGCCTAGTTGTGTTCAACCTCTTATGTAAACAATTGCACATTGTTACGTGCCATCGCATTCCATCATTATGAACCAAGTCGCCATGCTTTGGAACGCACGAACTTGATAAATCATGATGATAATGAGTGTTTAAATAACGAGAAGGCAAGAACACAATATTTGAATTTTGAGGGATTTTAAATTCAATTTTAATTGTTTTGTTGATCAATATCAACTAATCTATCTATTTGAGTTTCGGCACAACTCCAAATAATAAATCTGGGTTGTCTTATTATCTTATTATCCTAATTGCATGCATCATCCATACACCAACCACAAAATAATAAGACAATAAAGTAAACAACCACAAAACAAAAATAAATGTGATGTGGATATGGCCTTTTCTAAACTAAGATAATTCCAAGCCAATGGAATTATCTATGAACCCTAAAAGCAAACACATCTCCATGCGTCTTGATCTTTTGGTCCATCCTTCATAGTCATGTGGAATGCTCCATGCTCCATCTTTTGTGGCTCGCTTTGGCTTTGGGCTTCTTTTCTTCAATCTTGGCTAACAATCTACTTATCTAGCACTAGCTAACTTCTATACTAAATAAAATAAATCTCACAAGTTGAGAAAAAAAATGGCTCGCAGGCCATAAAACCCTAATTAATTATTACAGTTAATTGATCAGCTCGCAGGCCGTAAACCAAAACACAAAAGTAAACATCCACAACAAACCACATCCTAAGGCCATATCCAATCACCATGCGATTGCACATAAACATTTAAAATCCAATTTTAAAGTGCTAGGTCAATTTTAATTTATTTTAGGATATTTTAGGGTTAAAACGGTCCATGGGGCCCAACAATCCAATTGCCCGGGCCCAAAAAGTGAACCGCAAGGCCCTAGGGCCGGTCTGCCCCTAGCCCACGCGGCTTGGCCGCGGGCTAGGGCTGCCCCGGCCCCTAGGGCGGCCTTGCTTGGGCGGCAAGCATGGAGGGGCGGTCCCCTAGGGGGGGCGAACCTCCTTTGGGAGTTGTTTCCAAAACAACTCCCTTGCTTGGTGCCCAAGTTTGGTTGTTTCCTTGTTTGGGAAGAACTCCTTCTTCCCCAAGGATGCCCAAACCCTAGATCTAAGATCCTAAAATTTCTCAAACTCACTAATTCTTGCATCCAATGCAAAAACTAGGTCTTGTTATGATAGATTATTAACAAATTGCATCATATGCTTGATTTGTCTTGTTTACGCGATAAACAACAATTTTAATGTGTAAAACTATTAAAACGTAACACATAAACCACGTTTATGCTCTACGACATGTGGCTCTGATACCACTGAAGGGTTTTGATTCATGGATGCGCAACGAAAACAATAATAAACCATGCAAAACCCTCCAAGGATCACAAGTCAAGAGACATAACGATGGTAAAGGAAGAAATCAATAACACACCTTAGGATTCTCCGTTGATGACTTCAAAAGCGAATTGAGTCACGTTCTCTATAGTTGATCCACGCCTAGAGTTGATTTCTAGATCTTCCAATCCTTGGTGCTAGAAAGAGGAAGAGGAAGAAGAATCACGCAAAACGAGACGAACAAGGAGGTGTTCGGCCTCCTAGTGGCAGACGGGGACGGGCGGCGGCGAGCTAGGGGCGGCGGCTCCTTAGCTTGCTTGCTTTATCTCCTTTTTGTTCTCTCCCACTCAAGTTATGATCTAATGAATCATAAGTGTGGGAAGGAAGGAAGGAGTGTCCTTTATATAGTCCAACAAATCCTTGCCAACTACCTAAAGGAATTATTCTAGTCCTACTAGAATTCAATTTAGTCCCTTCCTTGCAAATTAGTCCCTACTAAGTTTGCAAGGTATTGCAAAGTGATCCTTCTAATTAACTAATCCAATTAATTAATTCCCAAATCTAGTTCAACTCTATATAGCGTGTGACCCCATAGGCTCTATCTAGTTGGTAGCAACTATTTGCTAATATGGAGCGGTTTCTAGCAAAACATCAATTCTAGCCAACTAATAGAATAGTCATCTTGACAACATTTGTACAAGTAATTGTCTCATCCCTTTGTCTCTATATCCGGATTGGACACGAGACATACAAGTCACACTCGTATATCCAATCCACAGTTTCTCGATCCATGGGAATAGCCTTATTCGTGCAAATAACATCAATATCCCATATTGATTTATTTGAGTATGGCCAGATATTCTATAAGCACTATCCCTCGAGTGGCCTAGGATATTTGCTCCCGTTATGTGGGAGGGACAAATTCTATCTACGTCCACTACGATCTCTAAGCTTGCTTCTTATTGTATCCGGTACACGCCTTTATTACTACCCAGTTACGGTGTAGCGTTTAACGCTACCAAAATCACAATAATCCACAACTAGAATATCTAGTGACTTCAAGTCTAAGGATGACAATACCATTGCACCGCGAGAAGCGCTTGTGACTCAGCATAACGTGTATGTAGCCTTCTCGGAGATGGGTCAATCCAGTGCGCCGTTAACCTTAATGCACACCTATGTGTTGGATCACGATATCTCCATATCAATCCAACCCCATACTAGTCTATAGATGATTGTCCCATTGATCATTATACTGGATTAGGGATATTTAAGATAAACAACACAATTGTAAATCTAAGGACTTCATTATATTAAATATTCAATAAATAATAAATGAATTTCTAGCCACAAATAAATTCATACTAAACTAGATTGCCTCTAGGGCATCTATTCCAACATTGATTTCACTCTAATCCATATGACGAAGCACTATATCAAGGGTTCGGTTCTTCTTGATGATTCTAAAGCAAGTTGGATTTTTAAGGGGTTCTACTGGGACCCAGTTAGATGTGAACGGAAAGCTTTTATCGCGCTTGAAACCACGATGTCAACCTTGGCTTGTAGTGGGTGATTTAACGCGATTTCTTCAAATTCCGAAAAATAAGGTGGGAGAGAAGTCACTTTACAGAAAATAGAGGAATTTTGTAATGTTCTTGATAAATTGGGTCTCATAGACAGGGGTTTTAGTGGTAATTAGTTCACTTGGACCAATAATCAACGGGACGGTAGAGCCATCCAGAGAGAATTGATCGTTGTGTAGCGACTGATGATTGAATCGAGTTATGTGGCTGGGCGAGAATCAACCATCTTGTAGCGGACACCTCAGATCATGTTCCTACGAGGTGTTAGTAGGAGAGGGGTCAGCTAGAAGGGAACCGACTAATCGTTGGTTTCATCTAGAAGCTACGTGGTTTGGTAATCTGACGTGTATTCGAGAGATAGCAAATAGTTGGCACACTGGGGAGGGTTCCTTCTCGGAGAAGCTCGACACAGTGGCAAACAAATTACAATAATGGGAGAAAAATGTTTTTGGCAGTGTACGGATTCAGCTAAAATAATGGCGGCAGCGTCTGCAGGTTCTGGGCTCTTTTCCGTAGTCCTTGGTAAACATGATTTCTGATTTGCTTAGGCAAGAGGAAATCATGTGGCGCCAACGCTTGCGCGAGTTGTGGCTTCGAAAAGGGGATAGAAATACATTTTCTTCCCACAGGAAGTCTAGTATTCGCAGAGCAAGGAACATAATTTCCGGTATTGAAGACAGCGGCCAATGGGTTGATCGACCTAACCAAGTCAGGTTAGTTTTTGACAATTATTTTTCCAATATCTTCTCATTTACTATTCCTACTGCACAGAATATGCAGATTTTGTTATGCACAATCGATGGCGCAGTTTCGGTAGAAAACAGAGACATGTTGGATCAACCTTTTTCAGCGGAAGATGTTTGTCAAGCACTCCGAGCCATGTTGGGCCAAAAAGCTCCGGGACCTGACGGGTTTCCGGCATTGTTCTACCAAAACTGATGGTCGAGTATTGGGACCGAGTTCACCTCGATATGTCTCAAGGTGTTAAATGAGGGAGGGGAAGTCGTGGATTTTAACGATACCCTAATTTCACTTATCTCGAAGGTGAAGCAAGTGCGCAAGGTATCAAATTTTCGACCAATTTCTTTATGTCAACTATTTGTAAGATCATTACCAAGTGCTTAGCTAACCGCTTGAAGTTAGTGTTGGATGATATTATTTCAGAAAATCAAAGTGCTTTTGTTCCGGGTAGACTCATTTCTGACAACATTATTACAGATTCTGAATCATTACACTCTATGAAGACAAAAAGGGGGAAGGAGGGAGTCGTTGCTCTCAAACTCGATATGAGTAAGGCATATGACCGTGTTGAATGGTATTTCCTTGAGGCCGTTATGGAACATATGGGTTTTGGTAGCAAGTCGATTTCATTGGTTATGCAGTGTATTTTAACGGCGACTTACAGTCTAATTATGAACGGATCAGTGCAGGGAAAGATCATACCTGAGAGAGGTTTGAGACATGGTTGTCCTATATCCCCTTATCTCTTCCTCTTAATCAGCGAGACTCTATCTTGAGGCCTTTCAAAAGCAGTAGATGAAAAGAGGACTTATGGAGCTAAAGATTCTAGGGGAGTACTAGTGGCCTCTCACTTATTTTTCGCTGATGATACCTTAATTTTTACGAAGGCTAATGCTAACGAGTTGTCTGAGTTATTACATATTTGAAAACTTTATGAACAGGGCTCGGTACAAGTATTAAATCTGCAGAAGTCCACCATGGTATTCTCAGATAGTGTTGGCGAGGAAACACGATCCCAACTCAGTAGCATGTGTGGAGTGCCGCTCGTTGATAGCTTCGAAAGCTACCTGGGACTAACTGTAGCATTCGGAAGGAAGAAGAAAATTATGTTCTAGAGAATCATCGAGAGTATAATCAACAAGTTAAAAGGGTTGAAGGAGAAGACATTGTCGTTAGAAGGTAAAGAAACTCTTATCAATGCCATGATTCAAGCTATCCCTAACTACGCGATGAGTTGCTTTCTTTTACCTATCGGTATTTTTCACGACATCAAGAAGCTTATTAGACAGTTCTTGTGGGGCGATTATAAGGAAAGGAAATCCCTACATCTCATAAATTTGGACAAGCTCAAATGGAAAAAAGAGAATGGAGGTTTGGGTTTTACGGATTTTCAGAGCGTTAATGTTCCCCTTCTTGCGAAACAAGTCTGGATAATTCTTAAGAAACCTCAGAGTTTTCTCAGCATACTTTGAAGGACAAATACTTTAAACAAGGTGATTTTTTGCACTTTAAACCAAAAAACCAAATCTCTTATGGGTTCAGAAGCATTTTGGCAGGCCGTGACCTGTTAAAAAAGGCCTTGTTTGGAAGGTGGGAGATGGTAAGAAGATTAATATGTTCAAAGATAAGTGGATCCCGAGGGGTCACAAGGCAGCAACAATTACTCCTAGTCCATATTTTGCAAGCATGACAGTTTCACACTGTATACAAGATCGAGGTTGGGACGAGAACATATTACGTACCTACCTGTGGGAAGCAGACGTTACGGACATCATGGCGTGCAAGCTGGAATCACACAAAAACAGGAGTTTACACGACAAGCGCGGGATACAAGCTTCAGCAAGTATTTAAGCTCGGTCTACCAGAACCTTCAACAGGATCGAATATGCCTTGGTTCAAAAACCTCTGGTCTATGACTATTCCAAAGAAAATTGCTTATCCAATTTGGAAGTTGTGGCACAATGTCCTTCCAATTGCAACAAAGTTGAGAGATAGAGGGATCGGAGTGCCCGTCCTCTGTACTGCTTGTAACCGTGCCCCAAAAACCAGCAATCATATTTTCATCAATTGTTCGGTTGTGTCTAAGATCTGGGCAGAAGTTTTGGGTATCCCAAAAACCAAACTTTGAAATCGAGACCTCAAGAGTTGGATTCAAGATATCTTCACATCAGATTCGAAAGACTTTAGAAAGAAATGGGCAACATTTTTTTGGTGTATTTGGTTCGCAAGAAACGATTCAAGATTCAATGTAAGAGACTTATCCAGAAACAAATTAATAGAAAGGATTCATCACTACTTAGCTGAATTCGGCATTTCTTCTGGGAAAGCAATGGGGATGGAAGCTCAGATGAAGATCGTTGAAGTCGCAGAGCTGGAGAGCCCCACCGGAGAGCTGGATTAAAGTCAACACCGATTGCGCCACAGATCTGAACCTAGGTGTCGCCGGAGTTGGATGCGTGTTGATAGAGTCTAAAGGAGCCTTCGTGGCCGGTCGGCATGAGATAATTCCATTTGCTTCGTCGGTTCTTCAACTCGAACTCACCGGAGTTCAAAGAGAACTTTCAATGGCGAGAGACACAAGGCGTTAGAAAGTGATAATGGAAACTGATTCGAAGCTAAGTGTTGATCTACTCGAGAAATGGAGAAGAAGAGGAAGTGTTGAGGTCAACAAAGAGATAGCATTGATCGTGATAAATGCATTGAACTGATTGAGGCGTTTGAAGACATCAAGATCGTCCACGTGTCTCGACGATGTAACTCACTGGCTGATTTATTTTCCACGAGAGCCCTGCTGATACCATAATTTAGTTTGTATACTTGACCTTCTTCTTGGGCCAGTGATGTATTGGTGTTAGATAGTATTGGCCTCTCGACCCTTTAATTGAATGGTTTCCCTTAAAAATGTGTTCGTTTGCTAAGTGAGCCGAACAAGATGCTCGTTCGTTAGTGTTCGCGAACAAGTTATAGTAGTATATTTGTATTATATAGTTTAAAAATATTAAATTATATGCTTCTTTATTGATTAGTTTCTTATAATCAAGCGTAATTAGTGTAGAATCCCATTCTAATAGTAGTGACCTCTTAATTAGGACTGCAAAATGTAATTTTATAATTTATTATACCATAATTATTTACTTAACATTTTGCTATTTTACTATATAAGAATCAAAATGAATCGTTTGAGTTTATCATTGGCACTAATATTGCATATTTCTATATCAATGCATTTTATGTTATTTGTTTTTTACGCATTTTATCTGAGGTAGTACCGACGCGATATTTTAAATCAAGAGTTACAGATTATCACATTCATCCAAGAAAAATACGAGTTCGTCGAACCGAATTCGAGCCCGTAAACAAGTTAGGTAAATGAACCACCCGAACTCTAAACGAGCTGAACTCAAACAAGAATTTTTTGTTAAACTTGAGTTCGTGTTCGACTCGTTTATCAACCAAGTAAAACGAGTCAAACCCAAAGAACATATATTTGTTTTTGATTCGGCTCGTTTACAAACCGTAACAAAAAGACAAGAAACAGAAAATCAATTAACAAGTTGCTATAAAAGCCCACACCCAACAATTTAACGTCCGATATCACATCATCGGATTTCAGTCGTAACACTACCATGGGGCCCACATCGTCAACTTGCGCCATATCCCGTCCTCAAATCTGTGCCGTCCACGTCAATCCCCACCTTTCCCTTCTCAAAAAAAAAGCAACGAATTTCTGTACTACACCCTTTCTCTTCTCCACTCACATGCATCTCACGCACTTTCCACTCGCTATTCTATCCGTTCACTTCTCCAATTAGGTCCTCTAACAGCTCATCACGCGAGTGCTTTTAACTAACTCGGGCCCGCGTGTGTGCCCAGGCAAAGGTTCCACGTCGGTGCAACGCTGTTTAATTTTGATCAGAACTCCCACCTCTCGAAAATCGCCACGTGTCTTCCGACATCTCCGTTTTGAAGTTATTGGGTGCTCTTTGAGCACGACGATGAAATCACACACCCGATTCTCTGATCCACTTAAGTCTCAACAAATGCTCGTCGGAACCAACAAATGTGACCACCAAATGCTTAAGTCTTAAGAATGCTTCCCTTGATCATACTTATTAGGGGTGAGCAGAAACCCGCCCATCCCGGGAACCCGACCGGTCCGGGCCGAACCGATCGAAAAATGATAAAAAAAACTGTTTTAATGATTGAGTATGGATTTATTTAACCCAGACCCGCCAACAATCGGGTGGGGCGCGGGTACCACCCGTCCGATTTTTATGTACCCACTACCCACCTCCCGTGAATCCAGTACCCCATCACCTATTATTGTCAAACAAAAAGACCTAATCATCTGATAGATGAGAGAGAAAGATAGAGAAAGATAGATGAGAAAGAAAGAGAGACGAGGGGGGATCTCCAGATGAGGGAGTACAGAGAGCGACCACAGAGAGAACTGATTCATTTCGATAAGTCCATGCTCATCCAAACCAGATCGAACCACAAAGAGAACGATTGTGGTGCGGCAGCCGTCCCCTCGGCCAACGTCTGATTCTTCTCTTCCCGGCGACGAGGAGAATGCGACGACGACGACGAAGGCTGCGACTGCTGCGACGGCGACCTACTTGTGTATTCGATTGCCTCTATCAGTAGACCCCTCTCTGTGTATTTGATGGTGCTTGATTTGTTTTTCTCTTGCCGAACCCGGCCGAACCCGACGAACCCGAAAAACATCGGGTTTCACTATTGCTCCGATTGGGGACAGGGCGAGGTTCCACATACCCGATATGGTCGGGTCGGGTGCTGTAGTGCCAAAAAACTGGCCGATCCGACCCGTGCTCAGCCCTAATACTTATTGTAACACGCAGCTAGGATGATACCTCAAGTGGTAGAGTCTTAGAGCATCTCCAACCCATTATTTTCCCCCCTCCCCTCACCTCCCCCTCCCCCTCCCCCTCCCCCTCCCCTTCCGCAAAACTACTAATCGTCTCAAACCTATTTCTTTCCATCCACCCAAAAAATTAATTTGTAATATATGTTTAATGATTTAAAAATATATTATTAATACCAAAAAAGTAAATGCAAAATTGTTTACCAATATATATATACACACACACACGCACAAAAAGATGTTAATAATAATAACAATGATAATAATACTAATAATAATTAGAATAATATTAACAAACAAAACTTTTATTCGGAAAAATAACGATTACAAGTACGAAAAAGTCGTTATTACAAGAAATAAAATTAAACACTAATTCAAAAATGCAAGGAGTAGAGCGATAAAACACACAAATTGAAATAAACAACCTAACAACAATTACATAAAATAGTTCTTTCGTTAGTTGAAAGGATTAAATTCTTGTTCAAACACATTGGCCGAACTTCCATAAGCACTTCCAAATGAGCTTTTCCAATTCTGTTTTTCGCAAATATACTTTCCAACAATAGTGAATACATTATCAATTTTATTAAATAATAAAGTAAAATTTATTAATCATAATAATAAAATGCATAATATAATCATAAAATATTAGTACGTGTAATTAAAATTGTCAAATATTCAATTAATTAATCATTCCATGTAGGGGGAGGGGGAGGGGGAGGGGATGTCCATGGGGAAATCCCGCCTAACCATCCCTCACCCAAGGCAAAAGTTACCCCATAGCACCCCCTCCCCCTCCCCCTCCCCCCATGGGGTTGGACATGAACTGTATTTTTATACGATTTTCTCCTTCCCCCTCCCCCTCCCCCTCCCCCTCCCCCCATGGGTTTGGAGATGTCCTTAGAAGCCCCTGCATGAGGTTCCGGATTCAAACCAGTTTGACGATGAAACAATTTCTCAAAACAAAAAATATACTTATTGTTGCGCCAACAATTTTTCAATTGTCTTTTTTACTCGTAATCAGATCATCTCTAATACTGTTATGTAAATTTGAGGCATATTTTTACTCAAATTAATTTTTCTATATTTTTGTAAACAGTAAATTATATTGTTTAGCCCGGTAGTGTTATCCAAAAGATTATCCATAAGAACTAGATGTACATTTTGTTATTCAAAAGACATAGTTTTAAAGTAGATACATATTTTTTAATTGTTCATCGGCTTATTGAGAATTTAAGACAACTACAACCTCGAAACAAAAATTTAGCCTAAAAAGAAAGAATTCAACGTTCTACAAAGGAGAGAAAAATTTTCTCGCTATGTTTGCCGAAGTGGATGTCTATTTTTTAGTTTGCATAACAAAATGTCTTTCCTATTGGAGCTCAACATTTCTCAACTTCTTGAAAGTTTGCCAAACAAAATTAGAGATGCTCTCATGTCACTTTGATCCATCTTAACGTAATTGTAAATAACTTTATATTCAAGGGTTATCTGAATAAAAAGCCGACTCAATTGATCTCTCTACTTTGCTAATGGTACAGTAAATAGTGTTGTACTGAAAACCACACACAAATGACAAGTGTTCTTATACTAGTATAAATGAAGTGCTACTTGGTGCTCATGGTGTAGAATGTACTTTCTCTTCAATCTTCGGGTCCTCATTTCTGTGTGATGATGCATGTATAAACAGCAACATTGTTTCTTCAGCTCATTACCTTCGAGGCCTCGTCAAACCATGGATCTCTAAGAAGCTATCGATTGCCCAACCGATTGATTTACCAGAGAGAGAGAGAGAGAGAGAGAGAGAGAGAGAGAGAGAGAAACAGAGCTCCAGTTCATGTCATCTTGATCAACTAGCTAGTACTACTACTACGAGCGAGCTCTAAAGAAGTTGACAAATTGAGATGGAAAACTACGATATTATGAGGAATCTGGGTGCGGGAAACTTTGGGGTTGCGAAGCTGGTGAGGGATAAGGTGACTGGTGAGCTCTTCGCTGTTAAGTTCATTGAGAGAGGCAAAAAGGTGTGTACATATATGCTCTGTTTTCTCTCATCTTCCTATCCCCTGTTTCTCTCTGTAACTTTTCTGGGTTTTGCTTATTTCTTTCTAATTCCAGTTCTCTTATTTGAAAATTGTTCTGGGTTTGTGTTTGTGGTTGGTTTGACAGATTGATGAACATGTGCAAAGAGAAATCATGAACCACAGGTCATTGAAGCACCCAAACATAATCAAATTCAAGGAGGTATGTATGATCCCCTCTGTTCTTCTTAATGGCGCCTTTCTTTGACATGTTTGGTTAATACTATTAGAGTGTGGCAGAGGAATCAGAAATTTCAATCTATTTTAATCTTGAATCGAATCTCTCTATACTGAGAAGTTTAAAAAAGAGCTAACGTATTTCGGCTCATGTTTGCTTCTGCCTGGTTGTTATGAGGTCAACTTGAATCAGATGCTTATCTTGCCAAAAGATCATCAAAATTCTTCTTGTTGACCAGTTCAATTTGGATGATGCATTACTCTTCAATTCATTCAAAGGCCAATCCAGAAATTTGATACATAAAAGCTAAATTATTAGAGTTAGATAATGTTTAAATTTATCTTCTTTTTATTCGAAGCAGATGAACCATAAAAGTTGAATTTGAGTCAACACATGACTATAAAAACGATGCTTACCGCAAATGAACTACTGCCTCCGTCTCATCTCTTTCTTCCAGTTGACTTTAAGGGTCATTTTGACTGAAGAATTAAATGCAATGATACGAAAATGTGATAATCTTTTCATAATTTTATAGGTATTTCTTAACACTATAACAATATTATGAAAAAATTAACAAATTTACAAATCAAATCGTTAGCTAAAATTTTCGGTCAAAGTGACCCTAAAGTTAACTAGAAAGAAAGAGGTGAAACATACCAAATAGTATTGATAAACAAACCCAAGTAAGTAGATACTGAACCGAAAAATGGCACAAAAGAAGGTAAAACTGAAATTCAGAAAAATTGAGTGCGGGTTGCCATTCCATGTATAGCTCCGCCCCTGCTTTAACTTTTTCTCAAATTATATACAGAGAGAAAAACCTACTTTTTAAGTACCCTAATTATTTACGTTCCAAGTAAACAGAGAGAATTAGTGTAATGTGTTGTGAGAAAAGATGAATTCAATTAAATGAATTTGAGATTTTAGCATTCAAAGCAGAGACCATTTTGTTTGGATTTCATGTTCTTAGTCTTCTACGTGTATGTGAGGATCATAAATACTCCTAAAATTTTACTGGATTTCGCCTGCAGGTTCTGCTTACGCCTACTCATTTAGGCATAGTAATGGAATATGCATCCGGGGGAGAGCTTTTCGAGAGAATATGCAGCGCTGGTAGATTCAGTGAGGACGAGGTAACTCGCAAATTCAAAAAATTCTTTTTATCACTACACTTCTTCAACAATTACTATTCCTTTTCCTTGTACGTCTGCATTAAACGTTTGTAGCTTGGCTTCACGGAATTCCACAGGGAAGATTTTTCTTTCAGCAGCTTGTATCGGGTGTCAGTTACTGCCATTCTATGGTACACGGTCTTTCTTAATATCAAGGTTTAATCATTAATACTGTTTGAATGAATTTTTCAGAACAAATGACACACTCTATTTTTTTCTTCGTGTTGCAGCAAATTTGTCATAGAGATCTTAAGCTTGAGAACACACTACTAGACGGAAGCTCAGCACCCCGCCTCAAGATTTGCGACTTCGGTTACTCCAAAGTAATTAAAAAAGATGATCTTTAAATTACTATCTCATGTGGATACCCTCAAAAAAGAAAGAAAAAATCATGCGGTTGAAACTTATTACCCTAACATTTATTTTTCTTGTATTAGTCATCGGTATTGCATTCGCAACCAAAATCTACAGTGGGAACACCAGCATACATAGCCCCAGAAGTTTTATCCAGAAAAGAATATGATGGAAAGGTAATATTCATTCTCATATAAATATATAGTGTTTGTTCACCTAATGAAACCATTCATATATAGTCTTGTTTGGACAAAAAAGAAAAATAAAATAAAAATCATATAGTCTTTTTTCTTGGTCTTGTTCTTATACTATTATTGTAATGTTGTTGTTGTTTGTAATGATCCACAGGTTGCAGATGTTTGGTCATGTGGGGTTACATTGTATGTCATGTTGGTGGGTGCTTATCCCTTTGAGGACCCTGATGATCCAAGGAATTTCAAGAAAACAATCACAGTAAAATACAATCTTAAATTCCACAAATTGTGATATAAAATCAATGTTGTTGTTACAAATAAATAGCTGACATGAAATGGATGGTTTTGTCGCAGCGAATCCTCAGCGTACAGTACTCAATTCCAGACTACGTCCGCATTTCCAAGGAGTGCAAACATCTGCTGTCACGGATATTCGTTGCCAATCCTGAAGAGGTGTGCATTTTTTTTCTTTTTTTTTTTCAAGCATTGGTTTTAGTTTTCTCTCCTTTATTTTTTGTGCGCTTTCTTTGATATAGAGAATAACTATGGCGGAAATTAAGAAGCACGCATGGTTTTTGAAGAACATGCCGATAGAATTCATGGAAGGAGAAGAAGCTAGTTTGAAAGCTAACCACGTTGAGAACCCACCTCAGATTACGGAAGAAGTTCTTTCTATAATTCAGGAGGCGCGGAACATTGATGGTTTGGCGAAAGCCGGTGGGGAGAGTTTGATTGGAGGAAGCATGGATCTTGATGATTTAGATACTGATACTGATCTAGAGGATGATGTAGAAACTAGTGGAGACTTTGTTTGTGCAATGTGAGTGTTTGTGCTGTTCAAAATATAAAACCACCATTGCTAAAAGCAATTTAAATTAAGGCAATATTCTAGATACTCTTATGCGCCTCGTTTCTATGAACTTTTCACTTCGGTCATTTTGCTTATATAGTAAACGGCTGTTGAGCAATCCTGTTGTTAAACATATCTCCTGTTTTTTTCTGCATGTTTCTAGACGTACGTGTTTTTTCAGATGTTTTTTTCTTATGTTTCTAAACTCGTACTACCATTGTACCAAGCATGTGTAAGAAAGGATTCTTTCAGTTGTCGTATTTTCTG
Source organism: Linanthus parryae (assembly GCA_023055425.1). NCBI lineage: Eukaryota > Viridiplantae > Streptophyta > Magnoliopsida > Ericales > Polemoniaceae > Linanthus > Linanthus parryae. The sequence goes on from JALGPY010000001.1 coordinate 95,539,123, forward strand.
AACTTGTTCTTTATATTACCAAGCAAAACTCCAAGACTCCCCGGTCTATTGAGATTGAATTGCGTCTTTACTACAACATGATAACTAATTAAGATTTGTTTTGAAACAACCTCTCCACAAAATGATGAAGTTAAAAAATTTACTTATTTATCAGTAACTTCTTCTTTTTTGGCTCTACCACATTAACAAAATAGCATATTTTTATCACTGCAGACAAAACAATGGATAAACTGGTATGTTGTGATTTTGTATCACATCTGAAAGCTTTGAATATAGAAACACTAAAGTGTGCATCAATGTAGTATTATAAATTATCACCATGGCTAAGAAGTTAACTAGTACTACCTTTGTTTCTTTTCTTTCAGCCTATTTCACTTTTTGTCATTATTTACTGGGTCACTTTGATCCGATAATTTCATTAGCAAAACGACATAAGAATTTGATAATTTTGCATAGTCTTGTAGAGTTAACTTTACTCTAATACACCATGGAAAAATTGACAAAAAAAATATATTGTTTTACTATCTAAATCACCGACAAAGTGACTCAGTTACGGATTGAAAAGTCAAAATAGGACAATTCACAAGAAACAGAGGTAGTTCTAAGCAGAAATTTTTAGATACTCCAAGAGCACCAAGTAAGCACGACACTTGGTGTTCCACACCATTCATTAACTGACACATGTCCCACTAGGGTTAACCACTACCCCTATAGGTTATAGAAAAAAAAAAAAAAAAAAAAACAGATTCCTACTTGGCTGTTTTCTCTCTCCCACTCACCCCACTTTTATTACACATGTTGAAATGTGAGTGGAAAGGAGCACCACGTGGATTTGCTCTATGAGCACCTAAGAATTGCTCGTTAGTTAGTTACACTGAAACTTCCAATTACAGGGTCAGTTTGGTGCGAAATTTTAGACTTAAAAGCTGATTTATAAGTTCAGAGCCTGTTTGATATCCGTTTAAAAACAGAAAAAACAGTGAAAAAAAACATGCAAGAAAAACACGTTTAAAAGCAAAATCAGAAAATCGTTTGGTATGTGTTTAAAAACGTTGTTTAAAATTAGAAATACAGTTGATAATACTAATAAATTTCAGTGTTAATTTATTCTAACATGATTTTTTTTACATACAACAACGGCATATAGTAATCATTTTATGCATTCATCAAAAGAAAAAATGTGTTTAACCACCAAAAGTGAGAAAACCAGCAAAAAAACACCGAAGGTCATGTTTCTATAAACACCCTGTTTTTCAATGATTTTTATTTTTAAACACATGCTGTTTTTTGGTCTTCCAAATGAGTTTTTGAAAAACAACTTGTTTTTAATCAATGTTGATTAAAAACATCACTCCCAAAGAGGTTGTTCTATTTGGCAAAAGAAGTTGATATATTTATAAAGTAAATATGTGTCAGAGTGACCCAAATATAAGTCAAAAAATCAAATGGGAACAAAGAGTTGGGACAGACTGATATCTTCGTGTGACAATTAGTAAGCATTCATTTGAAGGCGGGATAGTCACTACTGCAAAAAGTTGACAAAATAAAAGCGCAATTTACACGGAGTTGGAATCCAAAGTTCAACTTAATAGTCCAAAACCATGACTCATAAGCTCAAGTTGACGCATCAGTTGAAGTGACTTATTAAGTTGCGATTAAGTTCATGCCAAACACCTCGTGAGCACCCCAAGGCTTCATAATGTTTATATTTCCTTGTCAAGAAGATATCATAAATTTGTTTATATTTTCTTGTCAAGAAGATTTGATTCTTTATCAATGTTATATGTCAAAGTCCTCAAATAAATACGGAGTTGATGTCACATTAGTAGCTATACACATTATAAAAAACTCGTGGCACACAATTCAAGAGGAAACTAAAGTATGGCCAGCCATGAATTCTTCTAGATTTTAAAAATTGAGAAGTCATTGGATGAGATGAGAGAGGGAGATGATAGCGATTGCAATGTCTTCTGATAAATTGATTGGTTACCAACAATGGAGAGAAGGCAAAGGCACTAAGTAGTTGACCAAATCATATATGGTGAAGAAGAAATGGGCATACTATATACTCCATCCAGCTGGAAAAGATGGTGAATTAATATGAAATGATATCCTATTATCCTTGGTTGCTCAATAATGCATGTCTGTTGAATCGATTGAGGAAAAGTTGCTAGTTTTGTGGTAGTGAATTACAATGGGCTAAATATAAAGAGTAATATGTTTGCGTATAGATAAGGAATCTCCTGTTGGGCTAACCATTGGACCTTAAGATTACTAGGGTGTTTTGACAATTGGCCATACGGAGCAGTGCACTGTTTTCTCCTATATGTTACTACCTCCGTTTCTTCTCTATCACACCGGTTTGACTTTTTGACTCGTATCTGGGTCACTTTGACCAGGTGATTTGGATATCAAAACGATGCGATTTTTTGTTGATTTTTTTACCGGGTAATAGAGCAACTTTTACTTTACAACACCATGAAAAAATTATCAAAAAATTGCATCGTTTTGCTACACAAATCACCCGGTTAAAGTCACCCCGTGAATAGTGACAAAAGTCAATCCGGTGTGATAGAGAAGAAACGGAGGTAGTACTTTTTTTGGAAGTGTTCCCCTATGTTTACTAGGTAATTTCTTTTACTGTTTATTTGTGCCCGAAAAATAAAAAATGTGCTTTTAGATTTCAAATCCAAATCTGTAATCAAAGTCAATCTCTGTAATCAAAGTCAAATCCAAATCTGTAATAAAAAATGTGCTTTTAGAACGCAATTCTTGTAATCTCGAAAATTTCTTAACTTGTTGTGCTCGTTTGAACGCAGTGCTTGGACGTCTAAACCATTCCGGGATGGATATGCTCTGCGTTTGAACGCATGTCTTCTGTGTTTGAACGCAGACCTTCATTTTCTAGAAAATTCTTCAGTAGGCTTGAACTGCGTTTGAACGCACACCTGCGTTTGAACGCATACCCTCTCTCTAAAAGAACTTGAAAAGTTGTTTCTGCGTTTGAACGCACATCCCTGCATTTGAACGCATACCCTTTCTTCAAAGTTTCTGACGAACAGTGTTCTTTGTTTGGACGCAGCATCGCTGCATTTGAACACATGTTTGATCTTTTGAACTTTTTGTCTGGCCTGGTCTACGTTTGAACGCAGACCCTCTGAGTTTGAACGCAGGTATGATATGTTCAAAAATTCTTTGTTCCGCTCTGAAGTTTTCAAGGTCATATCATGGGGAGCAGTTGAGTTTAAACGCAATGCTCCTTGCTCTGACTGTTTCCTCTCTGGTGCTTCTGATGTCGTGGCTCTTGCGTTTGAACGCAGCTCCTCTGCGTTTGAATGCAGGTTTCATTTTTTTGCAGAATTATCCCTGTATCTCTGAAACACTTAAATTCAGCAATAAAACCCCTTTTCTCACATATCTCTTTTATAAAAAATTTATATTTAAATAATAGAAAAATAACTGTATTTAAAACTACTCCTACTTTGTGTTGCCTCCCAACCAGCGCACGTAATTTAAGGTCGACCAACTGACCCAGTTACCTCTTTGCTGATCATGGCTCCTTGAGGCAGAGTGCTTCTACCTCGTATACCTTCTGAGATTCTAGATACGACTTAACCCGATTTCCATTGACCTTGAAAACTGTGTTATCACTTGGGTTTTCAATTCAACTGCTCCCCATGATATGATGTCTTTCACAATGAATGGTCCAGACCACCGTGAGCGCAACTTCTCTGGATAGATTTTCATTCTGGAATTGTATAGGAGAACCTTCTGCCCAGTTTCTATTTTATTTTGCAGAATGCGCTGATCATGCCATTTCTTTGTTTTCTCCTTATAGATCTTGGCACTCTCGTAAGATGTTCTTTTGAATTCCTCCAACTCGAGCAGTGCCATCTTCCTTTTTTCCCAATATAGATTGCGATCCATGTTCAACTATTTGATTGCTCATCAAGCCTTGTGCTCCAATTCTACTGGTAAGCGACAGGCTTTACCGAACACTAGTTGGTATGGTTACATTCCTATTGGTTTTTTGTGAGCTCTCCTGTATGCCCAAAGCGCATCATCCAGTTTCAAGGACTAGTCTTTGTGTCCTGGATTCCCAATTTTTTCTAATATGCTCTTGATTTCTCTGTTTGACACCTTTGCTTGCCCATTTGCTTGAGGGTGATAAGGCAGTGATAACTTATGGATAGACACCCCATATTGCTTTAAAAATTCGGCCAAGAATTTATTGATAAAATGAGAGCCTTCATCATGAACTTGGCTCTTGGTGTCCCAAATGAGAGCGTTCAGGAAAACTCTCCACTGTTGTTGCATCGTTTTTCTGACATGCCACCGCTTCCACCCATTTAGAGACATAATCCATTGCCAATAGGATATAGAGATTTCCCATGGAAGACGGGAGTGGTCCCATAAAATCAATACCACAGACGTCAAAGGGTTCAACCTCCTGGCAAAGTGTCATGGGCAACTCGTTCCTCTGAGAAATATTCCCTGTGCGCTGGCAGCGATCACAACTCCGAGCATAGTATTGTCAGTCTTTAAAATTGTCAGGCGGAAAAATCCCGATTGAAGTACCTTATGGGCTGTCCTGGGTCCACTGAAATGACCCCCACACTGTGTTGAGTGACAGTGATGGATTATATGTAGGATCTCATGACATGGAATGCACCTCCACAGGATATTATCGGCACCCTGTTTGAACATAAAAGGGTCGTCCAAGAAATAATGTCTGCACTCTAAGATAAACCTCTTCTTGTGTCATGGAGTGATATTTTCTGGCAGCGCTCCGTTCACCAGATAATTGGCGATTGCATAGTACCAGGGTTGTCTTTTAGCTTTGACCTTCATTATATGCTCGTCATGAAAGTTTTTCTGAATTGGGACAGTTTCCACTGTCGAGTTCTCCAGACGTGACAGATGATTTGCCACCACATTCTCGACTCCTTTCTTGTCCCTGATTTTGACGTCAAATTCCTGCATAAGCAAGACCCATCGTAACAACCTTGGTTTTGTGTCCTTCTTATCCTACAGGTACTTCAGGGAACTGTGATCAGTGAAGATAATGACTTTTGATCCCACCAGATATGGTCTGCACTTGTCCAGAGCGAACACAACTGCCAACAGCTCTTTCTCTATAGTTGACCTGTGCTTCGTTAAGAACTCTGCTGGCATAGTATATGACATGAAAGACCTTATCCTTCCTTTGTCCCAGAACTGCACCCACTGCATATTCACTTGCATCACACATAAGCTCGAATGGGAGTGACCAATCTGGAGTAATGATGACAGGTGTTGTGGTCAAGCTTTCTTTAAGCAAGTCAAATGCCTCTTTGCAGGTTTAATGAAACAATAAGGGTACATCTTTTCCCACCATTGTGCATAAAGGTTTGGTGATCTTGGAAAAGTATTTGATGAATCGTCTGTAAAATCCTGCATGGCCCAAAAATCTTTTGATTGCTCTGACCGTGGTTGGATATGGCAGCTCACCTCAATTTTGGCCCTGTCAACTTCAATACCTTTGTTGGAAATCCTGTGTCCCAGAACTATGCCTTCAGTGACCATAAAATGACACTTTTCCCAATTCAGTACCAGATTCGTTTTCTTGCATCGGATCAGAACTCTGGATAGGTGGTGCAGGAAGTCTTCAAAACTATCTTCGAATAGAAAAAAATCATCCATGAATACCTCCAGGTTTTTCTCGATCATACCTGAAAATATGGCCATCATGCATCTCTGGAACGTTGCTGGAGCGTTACACAGGCCGAATGGCATCCATCGAAAGGAAAATGTACCATACGAACAAGTGACCGTCGTCTTCTCTTCATCCTCTGAGGCGATGTAAATCTGGTTGTATCCGGAATATCCGTCCAAAAAACAATAATACCCATGATGTGCCAACCTATCTAACTTCTTCCATGAATGGCAGTGGGAAGTGGTCCTTCATTGTTGCGTCTTTCAGCCTCCTGTAATCCATATAGATTCGCCAGCCCGTGACAGTACGCTGTGCGATCTGTTCCTGTTCGGTATTTTGCACCACTGTCATACCCCCTTTCTTGGGCACACACTACAATGGACTGGACTGACCCAGGTGCTGTCCGAGATGGGGTAAATAATTCCCGCTTCCAGCCACTTCATGACCTCTTTGCGCACAACATCCTTCATGTTTGGATTCAGTCTCCGCTGGGGCTGAATTACCGGCCTCTTGCCTTCTTCAATTATGATATTGTGCATGCAGTAGGAGGGGCTGGTCCCTTTGAGGTCTGCAATTTTCCACCCGATTGCTTCCTTATGTTCCTTCAGCACCTCCAGCACCTTCTGCTCCTGTTCCTGAGATAGAAGCGACGAAACGATTACGGGGAATGTATTATTTTCACCAATGTAAGCATACCTGAGGTGCTCCAGGAGTGATTTTAGTTCCAGAACTGGCGGCTCTTTGAGTGACTCGACTAGGGCTATTTTCTTCCTACCATCTTCATCCAGGTGTAAAGTGGTCCGGTCTTCAGTTCTCATGGCCTGCTCACTCTGGGACTCCTCCTCGTCTCCTTTGTACATGCTGTCAATTTCAGCCTAGAGTTTGTCTAATTCTTCGTTTTCCAGGTCGTCATCAACCACCTCCATAGCGAACAACTCTCATGGACGTAGTAATCCGGAAGCCGGAGAGACTTAAAAAATTAAATTTCACCTTGTCTTCATTGATTTGCATGGATAGTTCTCCACTTTTGCAGTTTATGATAGCCTCCAGTGGCTAGGAATGGTCTGTCCAGGATGAGCGGTACCTCTCCTGCCTCCATATGCAGAATCACAAAATCTGCCGGAAAAATTAAATGTCCAACTTTCACCAGAATATCTTCAATGACCCCATAAGCTGGTTTTACGGATCTGTCGGCCATGTGAAGCATGATTCTGGTGGGCCTTGGATCTAGAACATTCAATTTGAAAATCATCAGGGGCATCAGATTGATGCTAGCCCCTAGGTCACACATGGCCTTTCCTGTGTAAGCACTACCTAGGGTTACCGGGATCACAAAAGTGCCAGGATCCTTCTTCTTACGTGGTAGCCCGTTTTTCACATAATTGCTTACTTCTACAATCATATTCACCGTATCGAAATAAGTCATCCGCATCCTCCCATATAGAATGTCCTTGAGGAATTTGGCATAAGTGGGCATCTTTGCCAGTGCCTCGGCAAAAAGTATATTGATCTGCAATTGTTTGAATACTTCGATAAATATGGCGTAGTCCTTGATACCATCCCTCTTTCGCGTCTTCAAAGGATATGACACATCTTTCGAGACATGTACCATTTCTTATTCATCCTTTTCAGTGCATCCTGTTCGACCGGGCCCTATGGTTGTGGGATGACGGTTGGATTATCTTCCCTGTCGAAAACTTTATGTTTGATATTCTTTGACTTTTCTTCACGTGCGTGACTGGGCTACGGTGGATCATGTAGTGCTATTCCACTCCGAGTAGTGATGGCATTGATCGGAGCACGTGGTTTGTTAACTGTGGTTGAAGGTAAGTTCCTTGGTGCACTATCTCTTTGCTGCTGTTCTAATTGTCCGAATTGAGTCAAGAATTGGGGTCTCACAATCAAAGTAGTACCGTGAGGGAAGGGTGAAAAGAACCCCCATCAGGGAGCTCATAACTTTCCTCTGGATCTAGCTGCTATCGAATCTCTAGCTATAAATGGGTCATATTTCTCTTTATCGAGAAATCGAAGTTTTCACAACTGAATCATAGATGATGGAATCATCAAAGATTTGACCCTTTAATTTTAATAAAAAATTAGTTCTTTTATAAAAAAATTGAGGATAAATCAATGCAATTTAGGAGGAATCAATGAAATTAGGTTATTTATCATTCCAAAGAGAACGAAATACCTCTAATGTCCGTAACGTAGTTTTTGTTGTGGTAATATAGTCTTTAAGTGCATCCAGCTGGGAAAACCTGGATTCTATGTTTGCCAATACGGAATCAAATTTACTCATACTGCTCTCGAATTGCTGTGTCGATAGTCTTGTCTGGACTAAAGGTGGTGGTGGTGCCTGCTGTGCCTGTGGTTTGTGATGGAATCCTAGTCCATAAATTTCTGCGTTGGCGTTTCCATACTGGAAACCGGGATGGTCACGTGTTCCTGGCCTGTATTGACTGGGGTCCAATTGCTGCCGCACATAGTTGGCATCCTCAATTCTGAGTTCATTGATTGTTGCATCCAAATCAGGTTCTTCTACTGTTGCAACAGTCTTCTTTTCTGATTAAACCTTCTTGACCCGATCTTGAACCACTTTGGTCAGATTGGCAATTCGATCATCAGCAACTAGCTCAGCTAGGGTGGTGAGTCTGCGGTCATCAAACAGGCGAGTGTCCCGCTTGGCTAATTGCTTCATCACATCATATGCTCCATCCTTGTCCACATGGTACTGAAATTTCCTCTGGCTTCTCTTTCAATCTTGTCAGCATTCTCCCTATCTAGGGCATGGTAGAATACCTGCATAATCCTTGGGTCCCCGATAACCGTGATTAGGGCATCTCTTAACCAATCACATCATTCTGTCTCATGTGTCTACCACTGTCTCTCCCATATTTTGTTTGAATGATAAGATCTCACTCTAAAGTTGTATAACTCGAGAGGCAGGGTAGAATTTTGCCAAAAAATCTTCAACACACTATTTCGATGTAGTGATGGATTTTGGTGCCCGGGATTCGAGCCAATCCTTGGCTGTCCCGTACAGGCAATACGGAAACAAGACCAGTTTGAGTGCCTCTGCTTCAACTCCCTTGTACCTCACCTTGTTGCAGTAATCTTCAAATTTCCCGCTAAATTCATTCGGGTTTGGCCAACTAGGTTGTTTGTGGACGACGCCTTTAACCAAATAAAACTATTCCTCATGAAACGAAATTCTAGCATGCTTATTTTCGCAAGTATACGATCAAGTAATTCAGTAGAGTACTTTACAACTCAGATATCGAACCCACGAGAACAGTTTTAGATCTTACTGTAGACAATCAGAATTAATAGCAATGCTGTAAAAAGGAGGAGTATTTTGAGTTGAAAGTTGCTGAACTAAATAACAGTAAATAAAAGCAATAAAGAGAACTTATCTTTTTGTCATGAATTTTTTTGAGAATATTTTCTAAGGTTTAAACTGATGGATTAAATTTATAGGCTCCATGATCCCCTATGGTTACTATTCAACTTTTGTAGTTTATCTTGATTTCGGAAACACACAGCGGTTTTGTTTATGCAAGCATACCAGTGTTGCAATCTCCTCTCAGTCTCATGCACCTGTCACTACCGTACAGATTTTCGAGTCCTCTCTGTACTCCTGAATCTGGAGGTTCGTTCTAAGTCTTCTATGGTTACAGGTTTCACCTCTCAGTACGTCACCCAAACCTGTAAGAGTTGGTCTAATGATTTTTGGGCTAGTCCCTAATTCTTTTCACCTCTCGGTACGTCAAGGCAGGGGTCTAAATTCAGTCTTCTCTTCCTAACTCTCACTGGCCACTTTGCGCACATAATCCTGTCTGTAGCACTCCTGGGTGATCAGGGCGTTCATTCATAAAGATAAAAACTGAAGACAGAATAATAAACAGACCTCTATTGTATTAAGACTAAGCAAGTCATGAGTCTTATAATCAAAACAAACTAAGTTGCTGAAATCATGAACCCTAGGTTCACCGAGAACCTAGGTAAAGTGTTTAGCTAGCGTACATAATGAAAAAATAGAATTTCGTAAATAAAGGAGAAGTAAATCAAACGGGTTTATGCTGAAAATGTGGACTGCTTCGTTCTCTTGCTCTGATACTCTGATTCTGGTTGACTTATGCCTGCATTGACTTTATTTTGTTTGCTGACCACCTGCGTTTGAACGCAGGTTAGTGCGTTTGGGCGCAGCACTTTTTCACTACTTTAGCCAGATTTTGCCTCCTTCTATTTCTGCTCCTGGACTCCTGCGTTTGAACGCAGGGTTGTTGAGTCTGAACGCAGCCCTGCTTTTTCTGCACTTTTCTGCTCCACTTCTTTGGTATTCTTCTTCCATTCTCAAGCCTCTTCCATGCATTTCTGGTACATGTTTCCTGCACAAACAGCAAGTACCCGCGATCGTATCGAAATAAACGTAAATATGCATGAAATTACTCAAATATCACGTTTTGCGGCTCATCATTCTCTATCCTGTACCAAGGTCAAAACTGGCTAAAACAGGCAAAAATCAATCTCATCAGGGTCAGAAAGAACTGTACAAGACATCCCAGAATAACTCTATCTGAGAATTATCACCTCATTGTTAATGAATTACTTTAGAATATTCTTTGGCTAGATAGTCACCACTTATCCTCGTGGGTTGACAACCCGGAGTCATAAAAATACTCCACTCTTACTACTTGACTGTGCGCTTACGTAATACGTGTTAGTACATTGCCACATTTATTATGCTCAGTCACTCCTTCGTTGGTGTGCTTGGAGTTTTGGAGGCCAAGAAACACAACAATTGTTGATCAGCGCCCCATAGTTGCAGATGACGTTATCCGTAATGTCTTGATGTGGTTGAGGGAGTTTCTTCCGCTTTTCTCTCCATCTTAGGATCTTAGTATGCTTGATCAGACTACTGTGGATCAGTTGCATATGCCTCTTCTTCGCCTTTCAGTGAGAAGAGGGTCTTGGATCAGATGATCTTGCCCTGCGTCTAGTCATGTGGCATTTCATTTTGATGGCTCCGTGCGCCTTGGTCAGGGTGCTGGTGGTTGTGTGTTTAGAGACCATGATGATCACCTTATCGCGGATTTCGTTTGTAGGTTTGGTCCGGTTGGTAGATTCGGTTGAACTAGTTAAGAAAGTGAATCATTGGACCGACAGGACCCGGTGAACAAAGTTGATTAGCCAGCTAGAATGTAACAGTAGACGACAGTGGACCGACATGACCCGCTGTGGACCGGTATGTTAAATTACATGATATCTACATAAGATTGTAAGTGCTTTTACCAGACATAGCTAATTAGTACGTTGCGTATTTCAATACAAATTTTGGAATTGTCGAAAGACCCTTTGTGATGCATAGGTCGCCTAGTTCTCTCCGGTGTGGAGAAGTTGTTGCAAGGTTGGAAGATGGATTTGCTCTCCCAAGCAGGTAAAGAGGCGGTAATTAAGTCAAATATCCAAGCCATCCCTAGCTATGCTATGATGTGCTTTGAGAGGCCTCTCTCTCTGCAAAAAAACTCTCATAATTAGTTAGATCATTATGATAGGGAGGAAAGAAAGGCCAAAGGAGGATTCACTGGCTGAATTGGGATCAAGTCTCAAAGAAAAAAACTCAAGGAGTGATTGGCTTCAGAGATTTCCACAAATTCAATCTAGCTCGCTCAGCTAAAAATGGATGGAGTCTTGCTAGAGATGATAACTCTTTCCGTAATCCGGTACTGAAAAGTATATTCTTCCCCTCAGACTCATTTCTGGCTGCAAAAATGGGGAGTAAACCATCATGGTCTTGGAGAAGTATTATGTCCTGCAGAATTATTATTGAGAAAGGGTGAATTTGGTCTATAGGGAATGGTCATGAAGTTAGAAGTGGCGATGAAAGATGGATTCATAACCTGAAGAAAAACACTATTGATGAAGAGCTCAGCCAAACCATCTCTGGGAAAGTAAGTGACCTTATAACCCTAATCTTAAGTGTTGGAGGATGAACTATATCCACAATACCTTCTTCCCTCATGTGGCTGACCTGATCCTCAAAACCCCTATATCCCACACTCAACAGAATGACATAATTATTTGGCAATGGAGCAAAACAGGGGTTTACTTAGTGAAGAGTAAATACTTACTGGCTAAAAACATGTGTGGAAAACCCATACCCGCAAGCAAAAAGAAGGTTGAAAAGGCTACCTCTTCTTTCTGTTGTCCTGGTAACGTTTGGAAGAAATTTTGGAAAATTAAAGCTCCACCAAAAGTGAAAATATTCTTCTGGAATTCATGTCACAATGCTACTCCATCCAGACTAAACTTGTTCACTAGAGGGTGTGGTCCAGGTCCTGATTGGCAGATTTGTGGGAAAGAGGAGGAATCACTAGAACACTTATTTTTTCATTGTGATTGGGTGAAACCTTTCTGTTTTGGTACAAATATATTTAACCCAATGGAAGCCCAGCAGATGGGTAATTTCAAGGAATGGTTTAGATGCAAATGTGATAAGAGGAATATCAACACTAAGATCCTCATTTCCCTCTAATCTATATGGCTGCTGAGAAATAAGTGCATCTTTGAAGGTATTGCTCCTAATCCTACGACATCCTTGCAGAAATTTTGTAAGGCTACTAGAGAGCACCATTTAACTATGAGCAAGAAGGAGGAGGGTCCACCCCTGCGCATACCTAGAAATGGCAACCTCCATCTATAGGGACACTTAAGTTAATATTGATGCTACTTGGGTAAACGATATTGAAGACTATTTTGGAGGATGGGTGATGAGAAATGAAAAATGCTGGTTGTTAGGAGGTGCTTGGCACAAAAACAAGGCCAATGGACCTACTCGAAGTGAAGCCATGGCCATCAGAAGATGTTTAAAGGATCTTAATGATCTCAAGATCAATAACACTTTGGTGGAGAGGGGTAACAAAGCTATTGTTGACACAATGTAGGGGTGAACATAGCAGATTGGGTGAATAGAAGTATTATTGAGGACATCAAAGTCCTTCTTGATGAGACAAGAGCTGAGATTGTCTGGATGAGCAGGAAGAAAAATGGTATATCTGATGCCTTTTTGAAATTAGCTCAAAAAAATGAGATTAGGTCCAATTTTGTTAGTGAGATTTCAATATCTCTTAGTAATATTTTTCTAGAAGAATGTGTAAAAGGAATACGGCTGTGTTTATGTTCATGTTGGTCTTGTTTTGCATTTTATAAAATTTGATTTTAGATAAAAAAATTAAAATCACCAGCCACATTAAAGTACTACTAGCATGTTTCTCTAAATAATGGTTTACTTTGGGGTAAATGATAGAAACCACCCATGTGGTATGGGGATATATTATATCACTACCCTGTGATTTGGGAAATAACACAGAGCACCCCTGTGATTAATGGCTGTTAACAGAAAAATAAAAACTCTATTTTAACCTCTAAGCTTAACAAAATTTGCAATCTATTATTTAAAGACAAACAAAATCGCTCTCCTCCCTGCATCTTCTTCTCCAAGCAAACACAACCACTACCACCAACCATTATTAAATCCCACCGACCAACACCACCTCTCTCTACCTGCATCAAACCCAACACCCAAATATTGAAAAATACATAAAAACCCAACCAAAATCGATGTTCACCCAAACCCACATCACCTCTTCGATTCGTTGCGCTTTCCCTTCAAAATCCGACTGCAACCACCATTGCTGCAACGCAGAGCACCAATCCGGAGACTTAAAACCCAAACTACCAAATATGGACTTAACCCAAATCAAACTCTCACCTGTAAACCACCAATGAACAACACCAAACCGTGCTCCCTTTTTCAGAATGATGGAAAGAAACAGTGACAAAATTGTAGTGACTCAGTGCCTGTTGGGACTTGCAGCGCATAAATTGAAGGGTGAGCACTCCGTGCACGATGGAATTGCTCCTCCACGTGTACCAGAAGGGTTTTGATACTAATTATGCAGTGAAAATACAATAAAATTATTCCATTCAAGACCCTCCAAGAATCGCAGGACAAGCCATCATAACGTGGTAAAGGAAAAATAGTTGTGTACCTTGTTTGTCTAACAAATCACGATACGAAGAATGATGTCCACGTCTCAATGAATATCCACACATAGGATTGTGCTGGATTCTTTCTCATGTGTGTGTGCTAGCTCACATCAAGAAGGAGGAAGAAGAGGATCACGCAAACCGGGCCTCCAAGAGTCACGCGCCACACGAGGCCGACTTCGCAAGGGGGAAATCGGGTGAGGGGTTCGGCCCTTGCTTTGTTATTTTCACTCTAAAGACACTCTTGTAAAAATAATAAACTAGTGCCTTTACATAGTTAAAAACTCCTTGTTAACTACGTAGTTGCCAATGCTAATCATGTCCATACATGGATTAGTCCACTTTGCAAATTAGTCCAACTAAGTTTGATTGTGGTTGCGTATTGATCCTTTTCTTTGATTAGTCCTACTAATTAATACCCATATCGAGTTTAATCCATATAGTGTGTGACGCCATAGGTTTCTGTTGGAATAGATGCCCTAGAGGCAATCTAGTTTAGTATGAATTATTTGTGGCTAGAAATTCATTTATTATTTATTGGATATTTAATATAATGAAGTCCTTAGATTTACAATTGTGTTGTTTATCTTAAATATCCCTAGTCAAGTATAATGATTAAATGGGACAATCATCTATAGACTAGTATGGGGTTGGATTGATATGGAGATATCATGATCCAACACATAGGTGTGCATTAGGGAATGTTGCACTGGATTGACCCATCTCCGAGAAGGCTACATACACGTTATGTTGAGTCACAAGCGCTTCTCGCGGTGCAATGGTATTGTCATCCTTGGACTTGAAGTCACTAGATATTGTAGTTGTGGATTATTGTGATCTTGGTAGCGTTAAACGCTACACCGTAACTGGGTAGTTATAAAGGCGTGTACTGGATACAATAAGAAGCAAGCTTAGAGATCGTAGTGGACGTAGATAGGATTTGTCCCTCCCACATAACGGGAGCAAATATCCTAGGCCACTCGAGGGATAGTGCTTATAGAATGTCTGGCCAGACTCAAATAAATCAATATGGGATATTGATGTTATTTGCACGAATAAGGCTATTCCCATGAATCGAGAAACTATGGATTGGATATACGAGTGTGACTTGTATGTCTCCTGTCCAATCCGGATATAGAGACAAAGGGATGAGACAATTACTTGTACAAAGGTTGTCAAGATGACTATTCTATTAGTTGGCTAGAATGGATGTTTTGCTAGAGACCGCTCCATATTAGCAAATAGTTGCTACCAACTAGATAGAACCTATGGGGTCACACGCTATATAGAGTTGAACTAGATTTGGGAATTAATTAATTGGATTAATTAATTAGAAGGATCACTTTGCAAACCCTTGCAAACTTAGTAGGGACTAATTTGCAAGGAAGGGACTAAATTGAATTCTAGTAGGACTAGAATAAGTCATTTAGGTGGTTAACAAGGAGTTGTTGGACTATATAAAGGACCTTCCTTCCTTCCCAGATAACTTATGCTCATTAAGTGAACATAACAAGAGTGGGAGAGAACAAAAGGAGAGAGAGCAAGCAACAAGGAGGCCCGAACCGCCCCCTTGCCGCCGCCCTGTCTCTGTCGGCCAAAGGAGGCCGAGACCCTCCTTTGGGTCTCGTTTTGCGTGATTTCTTCTTCCTCTTCCTCTTCCGGGCTAGCACCATAGGAGTTGGGAGATCTAGGATCAACTCTAGGCGTGGATCAACTATAGAGAACGTGACACAATTCGCGTTTGAAGTCATCAAGGAGAACCCAAAGGTGTGTTTATGATTTCTAACCCTTACCATCGTTATGTCTCTTGACTTGTGATCCTTGGAGGGTTTTGCATGGTTTTTATGTTTGATTATGCTTCCGTTGTGCGATCCATGAATTAAACCCCTACAGTGGTATCAGAGCCACAGGTCGTAGAGCATAAACGTGGTTTATGTGTTACGTTTTAGTTGTTTTACACCTTAATTTGATTGTTTAGCGTGTAAAACAAGACAAATCAAGCATGGGATGCAATTTGTCAATAATTAATCATAACAAGATCCAATTTTTGCATTGGATGCATGAATTGGTGAGTTTGAGAAATTTTAGGATCTTAGATCTAGGGTTTGGGCATCCTTGGGGAAGAAGGAGTTCTCCCAAAACAAGGAAACAACCAAACTTGGGCACCAAGCAAGGGAGTTGTTTTGGAAACAACTCCCTCAAGGAGGTTCGCCCCCCCTAGGGACCGCCCCCCTTGCTTGCCGCCCAAGCTTGGCCGCCCTAGGAGCCGAGCGGCCCTAACCCGCGGGCCTAGGCTTGTGGGTTTTGGGCCGAGCCGGCCCTAGGGCCTTGTGGTTCACCTTTTTGGGCCCGGGCAATTTGATTGTTGGGCCCATGGACCGTTTTAACCCTAGAAATCCTAAAATCAATTAAAATTGACCAAGCGCGTTAAAATTGGATTTTAACTGTTTATGTTCAAATCGCATGGTGATTGGATATGGCCTTAGGATGTGGTTTGATGTGGATGTTTAATTTTGTGGTTTGGTTTTACGGCCTGCGAGCTGATCAATTATATGTAATAATTAATTAGGGTTTTATGGCCTGCGTGCCATTTTTTTCTCAACTTGTGAGATTTATTTTATTTAGTATAGAAGTTAGATAGTGCTAGATAAAGTAGATTGTTAGCCAAGATTGGAGAAAAGAAACCCAAAGCCAAAGGAGCCACAAAAGATGGAGCATGGAGCATGGAGCATTCCACAAGACTATGAAGGATGGACCAAAAGATCAAGACGCATGGAGATGTGTTTGCTTTAGGGTTCATAGATAATTCCATTGGCTTGGAATTATCTTAGTCTAGAAAAGGCCATATCCACATCACGTTCAATTTCTGTTTTGTGGTTGTTTATTTTATTGTCTTATTATTGTGTGGTTGGTGTATGGATGATGCATGCAATTAGGATAATAAGATAATTAGACAACCCGGATCTATTATTTGGAGTTGTGCCCAAACTCAAATAGATAGATTAGTTGATATTGATCAACAAAACAATTAAAATTGAATTTTAAATCCCTCAAAATTCAAATATTGTGTTCTTGCCTTCTCGTTATTTAAACACTCATTATCATCATTATTTATCAAGTTCGTGCGTGCCAAAGCATGGCGACTTGGTTCATAATGATGGAATGCGATGGCACGTAACAATGTGCAATTGTTTAGATAAGAGGTTGAACACAACTAGGCCATTAATTTGATTAAGAAACCTAGAGGCAATCAATTGGGATTATCCATATGGATGGATAAATAAGGAGTTATTTACCCAATTGAACCAAAAGTTGCATATGGGATGCAATTGGAATTGTTCCTACCTAAAGTAGTCAAATTATGGGTGACTTGCCAAAGCAAACTCATAAGGAGATGAAAGATGGATCTTGGCCCACTAGAAAATATAAGGATATTTTACGCATTTATATCTTGAGGGTTATTAATCCGTAGAAAAATAGTGGGAGCTATATTTGATAAACTAGCCATTATTAAATATAGTCAAAAATTCACAAATACTAAAACTTGCGTATTTTCCTTTTTGTAGAATTCCAAATGGCAAACAACTCATCGAGTTCACAACATTCCCTACGATCTGTCCTTGAGAAGGACAAGCTCTCTGGAACCAACTTTCTTGATTGGTACAGAAACTTGAGAATTGTTCTCAAGCAAGAGAAGAAACTGTACGCAATAGAGGAGCATGTTCCAGAAGGTCCAGAGAGCCAAACACCTGCTGCCTTAAAGGCGTATCAAACGCGTTGATGACGCTAATGATGCGGCCTGCCTAATGCTTTGCACCATGACTTCTGAGCTTCAGAATCAACACGAAAACATGAATGCTGTCGATATGATCGAACATCTAAAGCAGCTCTTCCAAGAGCAGGCGAGGGTAGAGAGGTATGAGGTCTCAAAGGCACTGTTCAAATGTCATCTGGCAGAAGGGAACCCGGTGGGACCCCATGTACTCCGAATGATTGGGTACTTGGAGAATCTCGCCCGACTGGGGTTCCCGGTCGGCCAAGAGTTGGCAACCGATCTCGTGTTGCAATCGTTGCCCGAGAGTTACGGACAGTTCATTATGAAATATAACATGAACGAGATCGTTAAACCACTGCCAGATTTACTCAACATGTTGAGGACGGCTGAACAGAGCATCAACAAGGGTAAGGGCAAGGCCATAATGATGGTACAGAAAGGAAAGGGCAAAAGGTTTGCCTCTTCCTCCAAGGGCAAAGGCAAGTCAGTTGCCAAGTCCAAGGAACCTGCCCTTAAGCCTGTTGGTGGCATTGCCAAGGCCGTGACTAAAGGTGAATGTCACTATTGCAGTCAGCCTGGACACTGGAGGAGGAACTGCCCAAAATATCTGGAGGACAAGAGGCTTGGAATAGTGATTCCACCACCACCAGGTATTTTTGTTGTAGATGTCAATTTAACTGTCTCTACATCATGGGTATTAGATACTGGATGTGGATCTCATATTTGTCGAAATATGCAGGATCTAAAGAGAAGTAGAAGATTGGCTAAAGGAGAGGTAGATCTGCGCGTTGGGAATGGAGCAAAGGTTGCTGCGTTGGCCATAGGCGTGTGCGAGCTATCTCTGCCTTCATGATTAGTTTTAGAATTAAATAATTGCTATTTTGTGCCTGCTCTGAGCAGAAACATTATTTCTATTTCTTGTTTGGACAAGGATGGTTTTATTATTTCAATAAAGAACAATTGTTGTTCCTTTTATTTTAAATAATATTCACTATTTTAGTGCGCAATTATTTAATGGACTTTATGTCCTTGATCTAAGCAATCCTGTCTACAACATTAATACCAAGCGGATTAAAATAAATGATTTAAATCCTGCTTATTTATGGCACTGTCGTTTAGGCCACATAAATGAGAAACGTGTATCTAGACTCCATAAGGATGGATTACTAGACTCATTTGATTTTGAATCATATGAGACATGTGAGGCTTGTTAAAATGACAAAGTCCCCTTTCAATAAGAAAGGTGAAAGGACTAGTGAGCAATTGGCGCTCATACATACCGATGTGTGTGGGCCATTTGCCACGCCTGCCAGGGGTGGTTATGTCTACTTCATTACATTTACTGATGATTACAGTAGATATGGATTTGTGTACCTCATGAGGGAAAAATCCGAGTCCTTTAAAGTGTTCAAAGAATTCAAGAATGAAGTAGAGAAGCAACTTGGCAATAGTATAAAGGCTCTACGATCGGATCGTGGAGGAGAATACTTGAGCCAAGAGTTTGACGACTATCTTAGAGAGTGTGGGATCGTGTCCCAACTCACTCCACCCGGAACGCCACAATGGAATGGCGTGTCCGAGAGGAGGAATCGAACCCTATTGGATATGTTTCGATCTATGATGTGTCAAACCGATCTTCCATTATCATTTTGGGGCTACGCTCTATTAAGTGCAGCTTTCACCATTAACCGTGTTCCATCCAAATCAGTCATGAAGACACCATATGAGATGTGGAGTGGGAGGCGTCCCACATTGTCGTTCATGAGGATTTGGGGCTGCGATGTCTATGTAAATCGTTTACAATCAGACAAGCTAGGGCCGAAATCGGATAAGTGTAAATTTGTGGGGTACCCTAAGGAAACTAAGGGATACTACTTCTACAATCAAACCGAGAACAAAGTGTTTGTTGCTCGGACCGGCGTGTTTCTAGAAAGAGAGTTTGTCTCTAAAGAAGCAAGTGGGAGGAATGTAGAACTTGAAGAGGTTCAAGAACCACAAATCACTGAACCGATTATGGAACATGAACAGGAACCACAAGCAGTTGGGGAGCCACCTGTTCAGGTAACACAAGAGCTTCGTAGATCTAGTAGAGTGCGCCAGGAACCCGAGAGGTATGGACTTCTCGTAACCGATTCCGTGACACGATGCTCATAGATGATGAGCCTACTACCTATGAGGAGGCCATGAGTGGCCCAGACTCTCAGAAGTGGCTGGAAGCCATGAGATCTGAGATGGAATCCATGTATACCAACTAAGTATGGACTTTGGTGGAACCACCCGATGGGGCGCGGCCCATAGGGTGCAAGTGGGTCTTCAAGAAGAAGATCGACATGGATGGTAATGTGATTACCTATAAGGGCCGATTGGTGGCTAAAGGATTCAGACAGATTCATGGTATTGACTATGATGAAACCTTTTCACCAGTCGCTATGACCAAATCCATCCGAATCCTACTTGCGATTGCAGCATACCACGACTATGAGATTTGGCAGATGGATGTCAAAACAGCATTCCTTTATGGGAATCTCCTCGAGGACGTGTATATGATACAGCCGGAGGGTTTTGAAGATCCAAAGCAAGCCAACAAAGTCTGTAAGCTGCAACGATCCATTTATGGATTGAAGCAAGCTTCTAGGAGTTGGAATCGACGTTTTGATGAAGTGGTCAAAGAGTTTGGCTTCATCAGAAACGAAGATGAGTCTTGTGTCTACAAGAAGGTTAGTGGGAGCTCTGTAGCTTTTCTGGTCTTGTATGTGGATGACATACTACTCATTGGAAACGACATTCCCATGCTGCAATCTGTTAAAGATTGGCTAGGAAAGTGTTTCTCAATGAAGGACTTAGGGGAAGCAGCCTATATACTCGGTATAAAGATCTATAGAGATAGATCTAAGAGGCTGCTAGGCCTAAGTCAAAGTACATATATTGACAAGGTGTTGAAACGGTTCAACATGCAAGATTCCAAGAAGGGATTCTTGCCCATGTCACATGGAATCACTCTTTCGAAGAGTGGCTGTCCTTCCAATGAGATTGAGAAGGAACGCATGAGTAGAATCCCCTATGCCTCGGCCATAGGGTCTATCATGTACGCCATGTTATGTACTAGACCAGATGTGTCATATGCCTTGAGTATGACAAGCAGATACCAATCCAATCCGGGTGAGAGTCACTGGATTGCAGTTAAGAACATCCTAAAGTACTTGAGAAGAACTAAGGATGCTTTCTTGATATTTGGCGGTGAAGAAGAGTTGCGTGTAAGGGGTTACACTGATGCAAGCTTCCAAACCGACAGAGATGACTTTAGATCACAATCAGGATATGTGTTTTGCCTGAATGGAGCAGCGGTGAGCTGGAAGAGTTCCAAGCAAGAGACGGTAGCTGATTCTACAACAGAGGCTGAGTACATTGCTGCAAATGGCGCAGCAAAGGAGGCTATTTGGATCAGAAAGTTTGTTTCTGAACTTCGTGTGGTCCCTAGCATTGCGGATCCAGTTGAGTTGTTCTGTGACAACACTGGGGCGATCGCGCAATCAAAGGAACCCAGATCGCACCAGAAATCCAAGCACGTGCTCAGGAAGTTTCATCTGATTCGAGATATTATCGATAGAGGAGACGTTCGGATATGCAAGATTCCTACAGATGATAATCTGTCAGACCCGCTTACGAAGCCACTCATGCAGTGGAAGCATGAAGGGCACACTAGGAGTATGGGCATACGAGATGCGCCAGATTGGCTCTAGTGCAAGTGGGAGACTGTTGGAATAGATGACCTAGAGGCAATCTAGTTTAGTATGAATTATTTGTGGCTAGAAATTCATTTATTATTTATTGGATATTTAATATAATGAAGTCCTTAGATTTACAATTGTGTTTTTTATCTTAAATATCCCTAATCAAGTATAATGATTAAATGGGACAATCATCTATAGACTAGTATGGGGTTGGATTGATATGGAGATATCAGGATCCAACACATAGGTGTGCATTAGGGAATGTTGCACTGGATTGACCCATCTCCGAGAAGGCTACATACACGTTATGTTGAGTCACAAGCGCTTCTCGCGGTGCAATGGTATTGTCATCCTTGGACTTGAAGTCACTAGATATTCAAGTTGTGGATTATTGTGATCTTGGTAGCGTTAAACGCTACACCGTAACTGGGTAGTTATAAAGGCGTGTACTGGATACAATAAGAAGCAAGCTTAGAGATCGTAGTGGACGTAGATAGGATTTGTCCCTCCCACATAACGGGAGCAAATATCCTAGGCCACTCGAGGGATAGTGCTTATAGAATGTCTGGCCAGACTCAAATAAATCAATATGGGATATTGATGTTATTTGCACGAATAAGGCTATTCCCATGAATCGAGAAACTATGGATTGGATATACGAGTGTGACTTGTATGTCTCGTGTCCAATCCGAATATAGAGACAAAGGGATGAGACAATTACTTGTACAATGGTTGTCAAGATGACTATTCTATTAGTTGGCTAGAATGGATGTTTTGCTAGAGACCGCTCCATATTAGCAAATAGTTGCTACCAACTAGATAGAACCTATGGGGTCACACGCTATATAGAGTTGAACTAGATTTGGGAATAAATTAATTGGATTAATTAATTAGAAGGATCACTTTGCAAACCCTTGCAAACTTAGTAGGGACTAATTTGCAAGGAAGGGACTAAATTGAATTCTAGTAGGACTAGAATAAGTTCTTTAGGTAGTTAACAAGGAGTTGTTGGACTATATAAAGGACCTTCCTTCATTCCTTCCCAGATAACTTAAGCTCATTAAGTGAACATAACAAGAGTGGGAGAGAACAAAAGGAGAGAGAGCAAGCAACAAGGAGGCCCGAACCGCCCCTTTGCCGCCGCCCCGTCCCCGTCGGCCAAAGGAGGCCGAGACCCTCCTTTGGGTCTCGTTTTGCGTGATTTCTTCTTCCTCTTCCTCTTCCGGGCTTGCACCAAAGGAGTTGGGAGATCTAGGATCAACTCTAGGCGTGGATCAACTATAGAGAACGTGACACAATTCGCGTTTGAAGTCATCAAGGAGAACCCAAAGGTGTGTTTATGATTTCTAAGCCTTACCATCGTTATGTCTCTTGACTTGTGATCCTTGGAGGGTTTTGCATGGTTTTTATGTTTGATTATGCTTCCGTTGTGCGATCCATGAATCAAAACCCTACAGTTTCTACTTAGTTGGTATTAACAATTACTAACATAGAGCAGTGTCTAGCAACACATCTTTGCCACCTAACTAATAGAAAAAATTAGTGATCCGACAAACATTGTGCTCAATGTTACCGTATTGCATTATCCCTTTGTCTCTATATCATGATTGGACACGAGACATAAACGTCGCACTCATATATCCAATCCATAGTTTCTCGATCGTGGGAATAGGCTTATCCGTGCAGATAACATCAATATCCCATATTGATTTATCTGAGTCTGGCCAGACATTCCATAAGCACTACCCCTCGAGGGGCCGTGGATATTTACTCCCAATACTTAGGAGGGACAAATCCTCTCTACATCACTACCACCTCTAAGCTTCCTTCCTATTATGTCTGATAACCGCCTTTATTTCCACTTAGTCACGGTGTAGCGTTTGACGAGATCAAAACATAATATTCCACAACTAGAGTGTCTAGTGACTTCAAGTGTAAGGACCACAATAACATTAGCACTACGATAAGTGAAATTTGTGCAATGCAGGTAGATACAAGACCTAAATACTCTAGAGGGGGGGAGGTTGAATAGAGTATGTAAACTTTTTCTAACAATGGCCTTTTGAAACTTAAATGCAAAGTTTAGAAAGTATCTCAAGGCTTTGAAAAGGTTTGAAGAAGTTTATAACACAGTGAAACTGTTTGGAGCTTCAAAGCTTTGAGACTGGAAATTCTCCAAACCTTTGGATGATCCTGCTATGTGTAGACTTGTATTCAAACAGAAGAACTGTAAAGCAAAGCAATGAACACAAGGATTGTTAAAGAGTTGAGTCAAAATTGGACCTACTCTCTTCTTGAGGAACTTGATCCCTCCAGGATTTCAAACCACTTCTGATGAATCACAGAATTAGCCCTAGATCTAAAGCCTAAGTGAACTACCTTACACCTATACAGCTTGTGATTCCCAACCTATCTAGTTCCAGCTACAATCTGAGAAATAATAAGAACCACTTTTTGTTCACTTGAACAACTTAATTCTAGCACTTGATGAGGTTAAGAAATATAAAATAATAACACAATGAAAGCACAATGAAGAACACAAAAACAGATAAGCAGTGAATGCTCTGAAGTGTTCTTCAGAATCTGGATGATTTGATCTTTTTCAGAAGTGTTGAATCCTTGATTGAGTGAAGAGTGTTTGAATGTAAGTCTCCCACGAATTAACCTATCTTCTTTTACACTTCATAAGCTATGTTTATACTTCTATAAATTCAAATCTCTTTTATAACAAACTGCAGTAACCACCCGAGAGATTTCATGAACAAACTCCATGAAAATCCTCTTCCTTCAACAACTTCTTTCAACAACTATGCTTGAATAGCTGATTTGATTTGTTAGGAGGGTTCGAACGACGAACAATCCTGCAAAAATTCATTCACAAGATTTAACATAATCCAGAAAATATAGCAAGAATATAATGACTATTTGGCAAAACAGTTTAAAAAAACTGGGCTATCTTTCTAACTTTCAAAATAATTTCACATAAGTATTCTGTAAAGGAAATATTAATGACATGATTATGACTCATAACAAGTCAATAATCAATCATTTAAACAGTTAAAACATCCTGAAATAAGAATCAATTAGTCACAAGAATAACGGTCAGTAGCTCAAAGCATCTTCCAAAGCTTTAAAAGCTTGATGCAGTTAAAAGCTTTGGCCTCATTAACTCTGATTCTTGATTCAATCAAACTGAGATGTCATCTAACATTACAAACAAAACAGAAAAGTTAAGAATATTTAAAAGAGACACTATAAGGTTTAAAAGCAAAAGTCCAGTTTGTTGGAATAGATGCCCTAGAGGCAATCTAGTTTAGTATGAATTATTTGTGGCTTGAAATTCATTTATTATTTATTGGATATTTAATATAATGAAGTCCTTAGATTTAAAATTGTGTTGTTTATCTTAAATATCCCTAGAAAAGTATAATGATTAATGGGACAATCATCTATAGACTAGTATGGGGTTGGATTGATATGGATATATCACGATCCAACACATAGGTGTGCATTAGGGAATGTTGCACTGGATTGACCCATCTCCGAGAAGGCTACATACACATTATGTTGAGTCACAAGCGCTTCTCGCGGTGCAATGGTATTGTCATCCTTAGACTTGAATTCACTAGATATTCTAGTTGTGGATTATTGTGATCTTGGTAGCGTTAAACGCTACACCGTAACTGGGTAGTTATAAAGGCGTGTACTGGATGCAGTAAGAAGCAAGCTTAGAGATCGTAGTGGACGTAGATAGAATTTGTCCCTCCCACATAACGGGAGCAAATATCCTAGGCCACTCGAGGGATAGTGCTTATAGAATGTCTAGCCAGACTCAAATATCAATATTGGATATTGATGTTATTTGCACGAATAAGGCTATTCCCATGGATCGAGAAACTGTGGATTGGATATACGAGTGTGACTTGTATGTCTCCTGTCCAATCCGGATATAGAGACAAAGGGATGAGACAATTACTTGTACAAGGTTTGTCAGGATGACTATTCTATTAGTTTGCTAGAATGGATGTTTTGCTAGAAACCGCTCCATATTAGCGAATTGTTGCTACCAACTAGATAGAACCTATGGGGTCACACGCTAGATAGAGTTGAACTAGATTTGGGAATTAATTAATTGGATTAATTAATTAGAATGATCAGTTTGCAATACCTTGCGAACTTAGTAGGGACTTATTTGCAAGGAAGGGACTAAACCGAATTCTAGTAGGACTAGAATATGTCCTTTAGGTAGTTGGAATAGATGCCCTAGAGGCAATCTAGTTTAGTATGAATCATTTGTGGCTAGAAATTCATTTATTATTTATTGGATATTTAATATAATAAAGTCCTTAGATTTACAATTGTGTTGTTTATCTTAAATATCCCTAGTCAAGCATAATGATTAATGGGACAATCATCTATAGACTAGTATGGGGTTGGATTGATATGGAGATATCACGATCCAACACATAGGTGTGCATTAGGGAATGTTGCACTGGATAGACCCATCTCCGAGAAGGCTACATACACGTTATGTTGAGTCACAAGCGCTTCTCGCGGTGCAATGGTATTGTCATCCTTAGACTTGAAGTCACTGGATATTCTAGTTGTGGATTATTGTGATCTTGGTAGCGCTAAACGCTACACCGTAACTGGGTAGTTATAAAGGCGTGTACTGGATGCAATAAGAAGCAAGCTTAGAGATCGTAGTGGACGCAGATAGAATTTGTCCCTCCCACATAACGGGAGCAAATATCCTAGGCCACTCGAGGGATAGTGCTTATAGAATGTCTGGCCAGACTCAAATAAATCAATATGGGATATTGATGTTATTTGCACGAATAAGGCTATTCCCATGGATCGAGAAACTATGGATTGGATATACGAGTGTGACTTGTATGTCTCGTGTACAATCCGTATATAGAGACAAAGGGATGAGACAATTACTTGTACAAAGGTTGTCAAGATGACTATTCTATTAGTTGGCTAGAATGGATGTTTTGCTAGAGACCGCTCCATATTAGCAAAAAGTTGCTACCAACTAGATAGAACCTATGGGGTCACACGCTATATAGAGTTGAACTAGATTTGGGAACAAATTAATTGGATTAATTAATTAGAAGGATCATTTTGCAAAACCTTGCAAACTTAGTAGGGATTAATTTGCAAGGAAGGGACTAAATTGAATTCTAGTAGGACTAGAATAAGTCCTTTAGGTAGTTAACAAGGAGTTGTTGGACTATATAAAGGACCTTCCTTCCTTCCTTCACACAACTTATGCTCATTATTGAACATAACAAAGAGTGGGAGATAACAAAAGGAGAGAGAGCAAGCAACAAGAGAGCCGACCGCCCCCTTGCCGCCGCCCCGTCCCCGTCGGCCACAAGGAGTTCGAGCCCTCCTTTTGGGTCTCGTTTTGCGTGATTCTTCTTCCTCTTCCTCTTCCGGGCTAGCACCAAGGACTTGGGAGATTCTAGGATCAACTCTAGGCGTGGATCAACCATAGAGAACGTGACACAATTCGTGTTTGAAGTCATCAAAGGAGAACCCTATGGTGTGTTATGATTTCTTACCCTTACCATCGTTATGTCTCTTGACTTGTGATCCTTGGAGGGTTTTGCATGGTTTTATGATTGTTTATGCTTCCCTTGCGCATCCATGAATCAAAACCCTACAGTGGTATCAGAGCCACAGGTCGTAGAGCATAAACGTGGTTTATGTGTTACGTTTTAGTTGTTTTACACCTTAATTTGATTGTTTATCGCGTAAAACAAGACAAATCAAGAATGGGATGCAATTTGTCCATAATTACTCATAACAAGATCCAATTTTTGCATTGGATGCATCATTGGTGAGTTTGAGAAATTTTAGGATCTTAGATCTAGGGTTTGGGCATCCTTGGGGAAGAAGGAGTTCTCCCAAAACAAGGAAACAACCAAACTTGGGCACCAAGCAAGGGAGTTGTTTTGGAAACAACTCCCATAAGGAGGTTCGGCCCCCCTAGGGACCGCCCCCCTTGCTTGCCGCCCAAGATTGGCCGCCCTAGGGTCGGGCTGCCCTAACCCGCGGCCTAGGCTTGTGGGTTTTGGGCCGGGCCCGCCCTAGGGCCTTGTGGTTCACCTTATTGGGCCCGGGCAATTTGATTGTTGGGCCCATGGACCGTTTTAGCCCTAGAAATCCTAAAATCAATTAAAATTGACCAAGCGCGTTAAAATTGGATTTTAACTGTTTATGTGCAAATCGCATGGTGATTGGATATGGCCTTAGGATGTGGTTTTATGTGGATGTTTAATTTTGTGGTTTGATTTTACGGCCTGCGAGCTGATCAATTAATTGTAATAATTAATTAGGGTTTTATGGCCTGCGTGCCATTTTTTTTATTAACTTGTGAGATTTATTTTATTTAGTATAGAAGTTAGCTAGTGCTAGATAAAGTAGATTGTTAGCCAAGATTGAAGAAAAGAAGCCCAAAGCCAAAGAAGCCACAAAAGATGAAGCATGGAGCATGCATCATTCCACAAGACTATGAAGGATGGACCAAAAGATCCGGACGCATGGAGATGTGTTTGTTTTAGGGTTCATAGATAATTCCATTGGCTTGGAATTATCTTAGTCTAGAAAAGGCCATATCCACATCACGTTTAATTTCTGTTTTGTGGTTGTTTATTTTATTGTCTTATTATTGTGTGGTTGGTGTATGGATGATGCATGCAATTAGGATAATAAGATAATTAGACAACCCGGATCTATTATTTGGAGTTGTGCCCAAACTCAAATAGATAGATTAGAGTATGTTGATCAACAAAACAATTAAAAATTGAATTTAAAAATCCCTCAAAATTCAAATATTGTGTTCTTGCCTTCTCGTTATTTAAACACTCATTATTATCATTATTTACCAAGCTCGTGCGTGCCAAAGCATGGCGACTTGGTTCATCATGATGGAATGCGATGTCACGAACAATGTGCAATTGTTTAGATAAGAGGTTGAACACAACTAGGCTATTAATTTGATTAAGAAACCTAGAGGCAATCAATTGGGATTATCCATATGGACGGATAAATAAGGAGTTATTTGCCCAATTGAACAAAGAGTTGCATATGGGATGCAATTGGAATTGTTCCTACCTAAAGTAGTCAAATTATGGGTGACTTGCCAAAGCAAGCTCATAAGGAGATGAAAGATGGATCTTGGCCCACTAGAAAATATTAGGATATTTTCCGCATTAATATCTTGAGGGTTATTAATCCGTAGAAAAATAGTGGGAGCTATATTTGATAAACTAGCCATTATTGAATAAAGTAAAAAATTTACAAATACTAAAACTTGCGTATTTTCCTTTTTGTAGAATTCCAAATGGCAAACAACTCATCGAGTTCACAACATTCCCTACGATCTGTCCTTGAGAAGGACAAGCTCTCTGGAACCAACTTTCTTGATTGGTACAGAAACTTGAGAATTGTTCTCAAGCAAGAGAAGAAACTGTACGCAATAGAGGAGCATGTTCCAGAAGGTCCAGAGAACCAAACACCTGCTGCCCTAAAGGCGTATCAAAAGCGTGTTGATGACGCTAATGATGCGGCCTGCCTTATGCTTTGCACCATGACTTCTGAGCTTCAGAAGCAACACGAAAACATGAATGCTGTCGATATGATCGAACATCTAAAGCAGCTCTTCCAAGAGCAGGCGAGGGTAGAGAGGTATGAGGTATCTAAGGCACTGTTCAAGTGTCATCTGGCAGAAGGGAACCCGGTGGGACCCCATGTACTCCGAATGATCGGGTACTTGGAAAATCTCGCCCGACTAGGGTTCCCGGTCGGCCAAGAGTTGGCAACCGATCTCGTGTTGCAATCATTGCCCGAGAGTTATGGACAGTTCATTATGAACTATAACATGAACGAGATCGTTAAACCACTGCCAGATTTACTCAATTTGTTGAGGACGGCTGAACAGAGCATCAACAAAGGAAAGGGCAAAAGGTTTGCCTCTTCCTCCAAGGGCAAAGGCAAGTCAGTTGCCAAGACCAAGGAACCTGCCCTTAAGCCTGTTGGTGGCATTGCCAAGAGTGTGACTAAAGGTGAGTGTCACTACTGCAGTCAGCCTGGACACTGGAGGAGGAACTGCCCAAAATATCTGGAGGACAAGAGGCTTGGAATAGTGATTCCACCACCACCAGGTATTTTTGTTGTAGATGTCAATTTAACTTTCTCTACATCATGGGTATTAGATACTGGATGTGGATCTCATATTTGTCGAAATATGCAGGATCCAAAGAGAAGTAGAAGATTGGCTAAAGGGGAGGTAGATCTGCGCGTTGGGAATGGAGCAAAGGTTGCTGCGTTGGCCATAGGCGTGTGCGAGCTATCACTGCCTTCAGGATTAGTTTTAGAATTAAATAATTGCTATTTTGTGCCTGCTATGAGCAGAAACATTATTTCTATTTCTTGTTTGGACAAGGATGGTTTTATTATTTCAATAAAGAACAATTGTTGTTCCTTTTATTTAAATAATATTCACTATTTTAGTGCGCAATTATTTAATGGACTTTATGTCCTTGATCTAAGCAATCCTGTCTACAACATTAATACCAAGCGGATTAAAATAAATGATTTAAATCCTGCTTATTTATGGCACTGTCGTTTAGGCCACATAAATGAGAAACGTGTATCTAGACTCCATAAGGATGGATTACTAGACTCATTTGATTTTGAATCATATGAGACATGTGAGGCTTGTTTATTGGGAAAAATGACAAAGTCCCCTTTCAATAAGAAAGGTGAGAGGACTAGTGAGCAATTGGCGCTCATACATACCGATGTGTGTGGGCCATTTGCCACGCCTGCAAGGGGTGGTTATGTCTACTTCATTACATTAACTGATGATTACAGTAGATATGGATTTGTGTACCTTATAAGGGCAAAACCGAATCCTTTGAAGTGTTCAAAGAATTCAAGAATGAAGTAGAGAAGCAACTTGGCAAAAGTATCAAGGCTCCACGATCGGATCGTGGAGGAGAATACTTGAGCCAAGAGTTTGACGACTATCTTAGAGAGTGTGGGATCGTGTCCCAACTCACTCCACCCGGAACGCCACAATTGAATGGCGTTTCCGAGAGGAGGAATCGAACCCTATTGGATATGGTTCGATCTATGATGTGTCAAACCGATCTTCCATTATCATTTTGGGGATACGCTCTATTAAGTGCAGCTTTCACCATTAACCGTGTTCCATCTAAATCAGTCATGAAGACACCATATGAGATGTGGAGTGGGAGGCGTCCCACACTGTCGTTTATGAGGATTTGGGGCTGCGATGTCTATGTAAAACGTTTACAATCAGACAAGCTAGGGCCTAAATCGGATAAGTGTAAATTTGTGGGGTACCCTAAGGAAAATAAGGGTTACTACTTCTACAATCCAACCGAGAACAAAGTGTTTGTTGCTCGGACCGGCGTGTTTCTAGAAAGAGAGTTTGTCTCTAAAGAAGCAAGTGAGAGGAATGTAGAACTTGAAGAGGTTCAAGAACCACAAATCACTGAACCGATCATGGAACATGAACAGGAACCACAAGTTGTTGTGGAGCAACCTGTTCAGGTAACACAAGAGCTTTGTAGATCTAGTAGAGTGCGCCAGGAACCCGAGAGGTATGGACTTCTTGTAACCGATTCCGGTGACACGATGCTCATAGATGATGAGCCTACTACCTATGAGGAGGCCATGAGTGGCCCATACTCTCAGAAATGGCTGGAAGCCATGAGATCCGAGATGGAATCCATGTATACCAACAAAGTATGGACTTTGGTGGAACCACCCGATGGGGCGCGACCCATAGGGTGCAAGTGGGTCTTCAAGAAGAAGATCGACATGGATGGTAATGTGATTACCTATAAGGGCCGATTGGTGGCTAAAGGATTCAGACAGATTCATGGTATTGACTATGATGAAACCTTTTCACCAGTTGCTATGACCAAATCCATTCGAATCCTACTTGCGATTGCAGCATACCACGACTATGAGATTTGGCAGATGGATGTCAAAACAGCATTCCTTTATGGGAATCTCCTCGAGGACGTGTATATGATACAGCCGGAGGGTTTTGAGGATCCAAAGCAAGCCAACAAAGTCTGTAAGCTGCAACGATCCATTTATGGATTGAAGCAAGCTTCTAGGAGTTGGAATCGACGTTTTGAAGAAGTGGTCAAAGAGTTTGGCTTCATCAGAAATGAAGATGAGTCTTGTGTCTACAAGAAGGTTAGTGGGAGCTCTATAGCTTTTCTGGTCTTGTATGTGGATGACATACTACTCATTGGAAACGACATTCCCATGATGCAATCTGTTAAAGATTGGCTAGGAAAGTGTTTCTCAATGAAGGACTTAGGGGAAGCAGCCTATATACTCGGTATAAAGATCTATAGAGATAGATCTAAGAGGTTGCTAGGCCTAAGTCAAAGTACATATATTGACAAGGTGTTGAAACGGTTCAACATGCAAGATTCCAAGAAGGGATTCTTGCCGATGTCACATGGAATCATTCTTTCGAAGAGTGGTTGTCCCTCCAATGAGATTGAGAAGGAACGCATGAGTAGAATCCCCTATGCCTCGGCCATAGGATCTATCATGTACGCCATGTTATGTACTAGACCAGATGTGTCATATGCCTTGAGTATGACAAGCAGATACCGATCCAATCCGGGTGAGAGTCACTGGATTGCAGTCAAGAACATCCTAAAGTACTTGAGAAGAACTAAGAGCATCTCCAACAGGAGGAGAAAAACCAGTTTTGGACCAAATTTGGTCCAAATTCAAAAAAACCCAACTCCAACAGGTGGAGCATTCAGTGGAGCAAAAGCTAGGACATTTTTTTGGAGGAGCAATTTTGTGACAGTTTTGGGTGAGGAGCAAAAATATTAAATTCAAGTTTAATGAAAAGTTGTTTCTTCCTCAACTCCAACGAATATATCAAATATTGAAATCCTACTCTGTATTTGAAAATAGCAATTTATTAAAAAATGTTAAATTTAATTTATATATATACAAATCAATTTAGTATTACATTACTAGTAAAAAGATCATATTTTATTTAAATAGACTTTGCTAATTTACTTTAGATAAATTAATATGAAACTATTTCAAAAAAAAATTAATATGAAAAAAAAAATTAATAGTTAATAACAAGAAAATTATAAAATAACAATAATGGAGCAAATTTGCTCCTCACTGATGGAGCTCAAGCAACAAACTGGAGGAGCAAATTTTGCTCCAGGACCAAATTTGGTCCAAGGACATTTTTTTTGCTCCTTATTGTTGGAGATGCTCTAAGGATGCTTTCTTGATATCTGGCGGTGAGGAAGAGTTGCGTGTAAGGGGTTACACTGATGCAAGCTTCCAAACCGACAGAAATGACTTTAGATCACAATCGGGATATGTGTTTTGCCTGAATGAAGGAGCGGTGAGCTGGAAGAGTTCCAAGCAAGAGACGGTAGCTGATTCTACAACAGAGGCTGAGTACATTGCTGCAAATGGCGCAGCAAAGGAAGCTGTTTGGATCAGAAAGTTTGTTTCTGAACTTGGTGTGGTCCCTAGCATTGCGGATCCAGTTGAAATGTTCTGTGACAACACTGGGGCGATCACGCAATCGAAGGAACCCAGGTCGCACCAGAAGTCCAAGCACGTGCTCAAGAAGTTTCATCTGATTCGAGATATTATCGATAGAGGAGACGTTCGGATATGCAAGATTCCTACAGATGATAATCTGTCAGACCCGCTTACAAAGCCTCTCACGCAGTGGAAGCATGAAGGGCACACTAGGAGTATGGGCATACGAGATGCGCCAGATTGGCTCTAGTGCAAGTGGAAGACTGTTGGAATAGATGCCCTAGAGGCAATCTAGTTTAGTATGAATCATTTGTGGCTAGAAATTCATTTATTATTTATTGGATATTTAATATAATGAAGTCCTTAGATTTACAATTGTGTTGTTTATCTTAAATATCCCTAGTCAAGTATAATGATTAATGGGACAATCATCTATATACTAGTATGGGGTTGGATTGATATGGAGATATCACGATCCAACACATAGGTGTGCATTAGGGAATGTTGCACTGGATTGACCCATCTCCGAGAAGGCTACATACACGTTATGTTGAGTCACAAGCGCTTCTCGCGGTGCAATGGTATTGTCATCCTTAGACTTGAAGTCACTAGATATTCTAGTTGTGGATTATTGTGATCTTGGTAGCGTTAAACGCTACACCGTAACTGGGTAGTTATAAAGGCGTGTACTGGATGCAATAAGAAGCAAGCTCAGAGATCGTAGTGAACGTAGATAGAATTTGTCCCTCCCACATAACGGGAGCAAATATCCAAGGCCACTCGAGGGATAGTGCTTATAGAATGTATGGCCAGACTCAAATAAATCAATATGGGATATTGATGTTATTTGCACGAATAAGGCTATTCCCATGGATCGAGAAAATATGGATTGGATATACGAGTGTGACTTGTATGTCTCGTGTCCAATCCGGATATAGAGACAAAGGGATGAGACAATTACTTGTACAAAGGTTGTCAAGATGACTATTCTATTAGTTGGCTAGAATTGATGTTTTGCTAGAGACCGCTCCATATTAGCAAATAGTTGCTACCAACTAGATAGAACCTATGGGGTCAAACGCTATATAGAGTTGAACTAGATTTGGGAATTAATTAATTGGATTAATTAATTAGAAGGATCATTTTGCAAAACCTTGCAAACTAAGTAGGGACTAATTTGCAAGGAAGGGACTAAATTGAATTCTAGTAGGACTAGAATAAGTCCTTTAGGTAGTTAACAAGGAGTTGTTGGACTATATAAAGGACCTTCTTTCCTTCCTTCCCACACAACTTATGCTCATTATTGAACATAACAAAAAGTGGGAGAGAACAAAAGGAGAGAGAGCAAGCAACAAGGGAGCCGACCGCCCCCTTGCCGCCGCCCCGTCCCCGTCGGCCACAAGGAGGCCGAGCCCTCCTTTTGGGTCTCGTTTTGCGTGATTCTTCTTCCTCTTCCTCTTCCGGGCTAGCACCAAGGACTTGGGAGATTCTAGGATCAACTCTAGGCGTGGATCAACCATAGAGAACGTGACACAATTCGCGTTTGAAGTCATCAAAGGAGAACCCTAAGGTGTGTTATGATTTCTTACCCTTACCATCGTTATGTCTCTTGACTTGTGATCCTTGGAGGGTTTTGCATGGTTTTATGATTGTTTATGCTTCCGTTGCGCATCCATGAATCAAAACCCTACACAGTTCACTCCCAAGCCTGCAACATAAAAGCTGTTAGCATAGTACTGCTACTTCAAAGCTATGGAGCTTTGACAAAGTGTCTAAGTATTTCTATCTTTCATCATATTCAAAATACAAACTCTCCCTGAGTTCATGTATCCATTCATTCAAAGGAATTGAATTATCAATAAGAACTTGTGACGTTAACATAATTAATGTAGCCTTCTCGTGGTGGGTTAATCCAGTATGCCAATATCACATAATGCACACCCATGTGTTAGACTTGATATCTACATATCAATCTACCCACATACTAGTATATATTGATCGTCCTATTAATCAATATACATGACTAAGGATATTTAAGATAAACAACAAATTGCAATCTAAGAACTTCATTATATTATATATCTCCATAAATAATAATATGAATATTTTAGCCAAAAAAAATATTCATATTAAACAAGATTGCCTCTAAGGCATCTATTCCTAACAGTCTCTCACCTGCACTAGAGCAAATCTGGTGCATCTCGTATGCCTATAGATCTATTGTGCCCCTTCATGCTTGCACTGAACAAGCAGCTTTGTAAGTGGATCTGACAGATTCTCAACTGTAGGAATCTTGCATATCTTCACATCCCCTCTATTGATAATGTATAGAATAATATGGAACTTCCTGAGTACGTGCTTGGATTTGTTGTGTGACATGGGTTCCTTAGATTGTGCGATCACCCCAGTGTTGTCACAATACAACTCTATAGGATCCACTATAAAAGGAACCACACCCAGCTCAGTGATGAACTTTCTAACCCAAACAGCCTACTTTGTTGCACCAGACGCATCAACGTACTCAGCCTCAGTTGAGAATCAGCAACTCTCTTGCTTGGAACTCTTCCAGCTCACAGCTCCTCCATTCAGGCAAAACACAAATCCTGACTGCGATTTGAAATCATACATGTCGGTTTGGAAGCTTGCATCAGTGTAACCCTTTACACTTAGCTCTTCCTCCCCTCCATATATCAAGAATACATCCTTAGTTCTTCTAAATTACTTGAGGATAATTTTGACAGCAATCCAGTGACTCTCACGCAGATTGGACTGCTATCTACTTTCCATACTCAACGCATATGACACATATAGTCTAGTACATAACATGGCGTACATGATAGATCCAATAGTCGATGCCTATGGGGTCCTACTCATGAAGTCCTTCTCAATTGGATTGGAAGGACAATCAGCCTTCGTACGGGTGACTCCGTGCGACATGGGCAAGAATTCTTTCTTCGATTCTTGCATGTTGAACCGTTTAAACACCTTGTCTATATATGTATTTTGAATTAGGCCGAGCAACTTCCTAGATATATAACTATAGATCTTGATACCAAGTATATAAGTTGCATCCCCTAATTATTTCATTGAGAAACACTTCTTTGTCCAATCTTTAACAGATTGCAAGGTAGGAGTGCCGTTTCCAATGAGTAGTATGTCATCCACATACAATACCGGTTACACAATAGAGCTCCCACTAACCTTCTTGTAAACACGAGGCTCATCTTCGTTTTTGATGAATCCAAAATTTTTGACTGCATCATCCGACGTAGGTTCCAACTCCTAGAAGCTTGCTTCAATCCACAAATGGATCGTTGTAACTTAAAGACTTTTTTGGGATGCTCTGGATCCTCAAAACTCTCTGGTTGTGTCATGTACACATCCTCAAGGAGGTTTCCATACAGAGACGCTGTTTTGACATCCATCTCCCAAATATCATAGTGGTGATAAGCTGTAATAGCAAGTAAGACTCGAATGGATTTGGTTATCGCGACTGGGGAAAATGTTCCATCATAGTCAATACCATGAATCTGTCTGAATCCTTTTGCCACCAATCAACCCTTATAGGCAATCACATTGCCATCCATGTCGGTCTTTCTTCTTGAATACCCACTTGCACCCTATGGGTCGAGCCCCTTGGGGTGGTTCCACCCAAGTCCATGTTGGAATAGATGCCCTAGAGGCAATCTAGTTTAGTATGAATTTGTAATTGGCTAGAAATTCATTTATTATTTATTGGATATTTAATATAATGAAGTCCTTAGATTTACAATCGTGTTGTTTATCTTAAATATCCCTAGTCAAGTATAATGATTAAATGGGACAATCATCTATAGACTAGTATGGGGTTGGATTGGTATGGAGATATCACGATCCAACACATAGGTGTGCATTACGGAATGTTGCACTGGATTGACCCATTACCGAGAGGGCTACATACACGTTATGTTGAGTCACAAGTGCTTCTCGGGTACAATGGTATTGTCATCCTTAGACTTGAAGTCACTAGATATTCTAGTTGTGGATCATTGTGATCTTGGTAGCGTTAAACGCTACACCGTAACTGGGTAGTTATAAAGGCGTGTACTGGATACAATGAGAAGCAAGCTTAGAGATCGTAGTGGACGTAGAGAGGATTTGCCCCTCCCACATAACGGGAGCAAATATCCAAGGCCACTCGAGGATAGTGCTTATAGAATGTCTGGCCAGACTCAAATAAATCAATATATGAGATATTGATGTTATTTGCACGAATAAGGCTATTCCATGGATCGAGAAACTAGGGATTGGATATACGAGTGTGACTTGTATGTCTCGTGTCCAATCCGGATATGGAGGCAAAGGGATGAGACAATTACTTGTACAAGGTTGTCTAGATGACTATTCTATTAGTTGGCTAGAATGGATGTTTTGCTAGAAACCGCTCCATATTAGCAAAGAGTTGCTACCAACTAGATAGAACCTATGGGGTCACACGCTATATAGAGTTGTACTAGATTGTGGAATTAATTAATTGGATTAATTAATTAGAAGGATCACTTTGCAAACCCTTGCAAACTTAGTAGGGACTAATTTGCAAGGAAGGGACTAAATTGAATTCTAGTAGGACTAGAATAAGTCCTTTAGGTAGTTAACAAGGAGTTGTTGGACTATATAAAGGACCCTCCTCCTTCCTTCCCTACACACTTTATGCTCTAGAGAGAACATAACAAGAGTAGGAGAGAACAAAGGAGAGAGAGAGCAAGCCACAAAGAGGGACGCCGCCCCTTTGCCGCCGCCGCCCCTTGTCCCCGACGCCACAAAGGGCCGAGCCCCTTTTGGTGCCTCGTTTTGCGTGATTTCTTAACCCTCCTTTCAATCCGGGCTAGCACCAAGGTGATTGGAGATCTAGGAACAACTCTAGGCGTGGATCAACTATAGAGAACGTGACACTATTCGCGTTTGAAGTCATCAAGGAGAACCCAAAGGTGTGTTTATGATTTCTTACCTTCACTATCGTTATGCATCTAGACTTGTGATCCTTGGAGGGTTTTGCATGGTTGTTTGTTTGATTATGCTTCCGTTTGCGCGATCCATGAATCAAAACCCTACAGTGGTATCAGAGCCACAGGTCATAGAGCATAAACGTAGTTTATGTGTTACATTCTTGTTGTTTTACACATTAATTTATTGTTTATCGCGTAAAACAAGACAAATCAAGCATTGGATGCAATTTGTCAAAGAATTAATCATAACAAGACCCAATTATTGCATTGGATGCATGAATTGGTGAGTTTGAGAAATTTTAGGATCATAGATCTAGGGTTTGGGCATCCTTGGGGAAGAAGGAGTTCTCCCACAACAAGGAAACAACCAAACTTGGGCTCCAAGCAAGGAGGTTGTTTTGGAAACAACCTCCACAAGGAAGGTTCGGCCCCTAGGGAGCCGCCCCCCCTTGCTTGCCGCCCAAGCTTGGCGCCCTAAGGGGGCGGGCGGCCCTAACCCGCGGGCCTAGCTTGCGAGTTTTGGGCCGGGCCGGCCCTAGGGCTTTATGGTTCACTTATTTGGGCCCGGGCAATTGGATTGTTGGGCCCATGGACCGTTTTAACCCTAGAAATCCTAAAATCAATTAAAATTGACCAAGCGCGTTAAAATTGGATTTTAACTGTTTATGTGCAAATCGCATGGTGATTGGATATGGCCTTAGGATGTGGTTTGATGTGGATGTTTAATTTTGTGGTTTGGTTTTACGGCCTGCGAGCCGATCAATTAATTGTAATAATTAATTAGGGTTTTATGGCCTGCGTGCCATTTTTTTTTCTCAACTTGTGAGATTTATTTTATTTAGTTTAGATATTAGATAGTGCTAGATAAAGTAGATTGTTAGCCAAGATTGAAGAAAAGAAGCCCAAAGCCAAAGGAGCCACAAAAGATGGAGCATGGAGCATGGAGCACACCACATGACTATGAAGGATGGACCAAAAGATCAAGACGCATGAAGATGTGTTTGTTTAGGGTTCATAGATAATTCCATTGGCTTGGAATTATCTTAGTCTAGAAAAGGCCATATCCACATCACGTTTAATTTCTGTTTTGTGGTTGTTTATTTATTGTCTTATTATTTGTGTGGTTGGTGTATGGATGATGCATGCAATTAGGATAATAAGATAATTAGACAACCCGGATCTATTATTTGGAGTTGTGCCCAAACTCAAATAGATAGATTAGTTGATATTGATCAACAAAATAATTAAAATTGAATTGAAAATCCCTCAAATTTTAAAATATTGTGTTCTTGCCTTCTCGTTATTTAAACACTCATTATCATCATTATTTATCAAGTTCGTGCGTGCCAAAGCATGGCGACTTGGTTCATAATGATGGAATGCGATGGCACGTAACAATGTGCAATTGTTTAGATAAGAGGTTGAACACAACTAGGCTATTAATTTGATTAAGAAACCTAGAGGCAATCAATTGGGATTATCCATATGGATGGATAAATAAGGAGTTATTTGCCCGATTGAACCAAGAGTTGCATATGGGATGCAATTGGAATTGTTCCTACCTAAGAAGTAATCGAATTATGGGTGACTTGCCAAAGCAAGCTCATAAGGAGATGAAAAAGATGGATCTTGGCCCACTAGAAAATATAAGGATATTTTCCGCATTAATATCTTGAGGGTTATTAATCCGTAGAAAAATAGTGGGAGCTATATTTAATAAACTAGCCATTATTAAATATAGTCAAAAAATTCACAAATACTGAAACTTGCGTATTTTCCTTTTTGTAGAATTCCAAATGGCAAACAACTCATCGAGTTCACAACATTCCCTACGATCTGTCCTTGAGAAGGACAAGCTCTCAGGAACCAACTTTCTCGATTGGTACAGAAACTTGAGAATTGTTCTCAAGCAAGAGAAGAAGCTGTACGCAATAGAGGAGCAAGTTCCAGAAGGTCCAGAGAATCAGACACCTGCTGCCTTAAAGGCGTATCAAAAGCGTGTTGATGACGCTAATGATGCGGCCTGCCTAATGCTTTGCACCATGACCTCTGAGCTTCAGAAGCAACATGAGAACATGAATGCTGTCGATATGATCGAACATCTAAAGCAGCTCTTCCAAGAGCAGGCGAGGGTAGAGAGGTATGAGGTCTCAAAGGCACTGTTCAAATGTCATCTGGCAGAAGGGAACCCGGTGGGACCCCATGTACTCCGAATGATCGGGTACTTGGAGAATCTCGCCCGGCTTGGGTTCCCGGTCGGCCAAGAGTTGGCAACCGATCTCGTGTTGCAATCGTTGCCCGAGAGTTATGGACAGTTCATTATGAACTATAACATGAACGAGATCGTTAAACCACTGCCAGATTTGCTCAACATGTTGAGGACGGCTGAACAGAGCATCAACAAGGGTAAGGGCAAGGCCATTATGATGGTGCATAAAGGAAAGGGTAAAAAGTTTGCCTCTTCCTCCAAGGGCAAAGGCAAGTCAGTTGCTAAGTCCAAGGAACAAGCCCTTAAGCCTGTTGGTGGGATTGCCAAGGTCGTGACTAAGGGTGAATGTCACTACTGTAGTCAACCTGGACACTGGAGGAGGAACTGCCCAAAATATCTGGAGGACAAGCGGCTTGGAATAGTGATTCCACCACCACCAGGTATTTTTGTTGTAGATGTCAATTTAACTGTCTCTACATCATGGGTATTAGATACTGGATGTGGATCTCATATTTGTCGAGATATGCAGGATCTAAAGAGAAGTAAAAGATTGGCTAAAGGGGAGGTAGATCTGCGCGTTGGGAATGGAGCAAAGGTTGCTGCGTTGGCCATAGGCGTTTGCGAGCTATCTCTGCCTTCAGGATTAGTTTTAGAATTAAATAATTGCTATTTTGTGCCTGCTATGAGCAGAAACATTATTTCTATTTCTTGTTTGGACAAGGAAGGTTTTATTATTTCAATAAAGAACAATTGTTGTTCCTTTTATTTGAATAATATTCACTATTTTAGTGCGCAATTATTTAATGGACTTTATGTCCTTGATCTAAGTAATCCTGTCTACAACATTAATACCAAGCGGATTAAAATAAATGATTTAAATCCTGCTTATTTATGGCATTGTCGTTTAGGCCACATAAATGAGAAACGTGTATCTAGACTCCATAAGGATGGATTGCTAGACTCATTTGATTTTGAATCATATGAGACATGTGAAGCTTGTTTATTGGGAAAAATGACAAAGTCCCCTTTCAATAAGAAAGGTGAAAGGACTAGTGAGCAATTGGCGCTCATACATACTGATGTGTGTGGGCCATTTGCCACGCCTGCCAGGGGTGGTTATGTCTACTTCATTACGTTTACTGATGATTACAGTAGATATGGATTTGTGTACCTCATGAGGGCAAAATCCGAATCCTTTGAAGTGTTCAAGGAATTCAAGAATGAAGTAGAGAAGCAACTTGGCAAAAGTATCAAGGCTCTACGATCGGATCGTGGAGGAGAATACTTGAGCCAAGAGTTTGACGACTATCTTAGAGAGTGTGGGATCGTGTCCCAACTCACTCCACCCGGAACACCACAATGGAATGGCGTGTCCGAGAGGAGGAATCGAACCCTATTAGATATGGTTCGGTCTATGATGTGTCAAACCGATCTTCCATTATCATTTTGGGGCTACGCTCTATTAAGTGCAGCTTTTACCATTAACCGTGTTCCATCTAAATCAGTCATGAAGACACCATATGAGATGTGGAGTGGGAGGCGTCCCACACTGTCGTTCATGAGGATTTGGGGCTGCGATTTCTATGTAAAACGTTTACAATCAGACAAGCTAGGGCCTAAATCGGATAAGTGTAAGTTTGTGGGGTACCCTAAGGAAACTAAGGGATACTATTTCTACAATCCAACCGAGAACAAAGTGTTTGTTGCTCGGACCGGCGTGTTTCTAGAAAGAGAGTTTGTCTCTAAAGAAGCAAGTGGGAGGAATGTAGAACTTGAAGAAGTTCAAGAACCACAAATCACAGAACCGATTATGGAACATGAACAGGAATCACAAGCAGTTGTGGATCCACCTGTTCAGGTAACACAAGAGCTTCGTAGATCTAGTAGAGTGCGCCAGGAACCCGAGAGGTACGGACTTCTCGTAACTGATTCCGGTGACACGATGCTCATAGACGATGAGCCTACTACCTATGAGGAGGCCATGAATGGCCCAGACTCGCAGAAGTGGCTTGAAGCCATGAGATCCGAGATGGAATCCATGTATACCAACAAAGTATGGACTTTGGTGGAACCACCTGAAGGGGCGCGGCCCATAGGGTGCAAGTGGGTCTTCAAGAAGAAAATCGACATGGATGGTAATGTGATTACCTATAAGGGCCGATTGGTGGCTAAAGGATTCAGACAGATTCATGGTATTGACTATGATGAAACCTTTTCACCAGTCGCTATGACCAAATCCATCCGAATCCTACTTGCGATTGCAGCATACTACGACTATGAGATTTGGCAGATGGATGTCAAAACAGCATTCCTTTATGGGAATCTCCTCGAGGACGTGTATATGATACAGCCGGAGGGTTTTGAGGATCCAAAGCAAGCCAACAAAGTGTGTAAACTGCAACGATCCATTTATGGATTGAAGCAAGCTTCTAGGAGTTGGAATCGACGTTTTGATGAAGTGGTCAAAGAGTTTGGCTTCATCAGAAACGAAGATGAGTCTTGTGTCTACAAGAAGGTTAGTGGGAGCTCTGTAGCTTTTCTGGTCTTGTATGTGGATGACATACTACTCATTGGAAACGACATTCCCATGCTGCAATCTGTGAAAGATTGGCTAGGAAAGTGTTTCTCAATGAAAGACTTAGGGGAAGCAGCCTATATACTTGGTATAAAGATCTATAGAGATAGATCTAAGAGGTTGCTAGGCCTAAGTCAAAGTACATATATTGACAAGGTGTTGAAACGGTTCAACATGCAAGATTCCAAGAAGGGATTCTTGCCCATGTCACATGGAATCACTCTTTCGAAGAGTGGTTGTCCTTCCAATGAGATTGAAAAGGAACGCATGAGTAGGATTCCCTATGCCTCGGCCATAGGATCCATCATGTACGCCATGTTATGCACTAGACCAGATGTGTCATATGCCTTGAGTATGACAAGCAGATACCAATCCAATCCAGGTGAGAGTCACTGGATTGCTGTCAAGAACATCCTAAAGTACTTGAGAAGAACTAAGGATGCTTTCTTGATGTTTGGCGGTGAGGAAGAGTTGCGTGTAAGGGGTTACACTGATGCAAGCTTCCAAACCGATAGAGATGACTTTAGATCACAGTCGGGATATGTGTTTTGCCTGAATGGAGCAGCGGTGAGCTGGAAGAGTTCCAAGCAAGAGACGGTAGCTGATTCTACAACAGAGGCTGAGTACATTGCTGCAAATGGCGCAGCAAAGGAGGCTGTTTGGATCAGAAAGTTTGTTTCTGAACTTGGTGTGGTCCCTAGCATTGCGGATCCAGTGGAGTTGTTCTGTGACAACACTGGGGCGATCGCGCAATCAAAGGAACCAAGATCGCACCAGAAGTCCAAGCACGTGCTCAGGAAGTTCCATCTGATTCGAGATATTATCGATAGAGGAGACGTTCGGATATGCAAGATTCCTACAGATGATAATCTGGCAGACCCGCTTACGAAGCCTCTCACGCAGTGGAAGCATGAAGGGCACACTAGGAGTATGGGCATACGAGATGCGCCAGATTGGCTCTAGTGCAAGTGGGAGACTGTTGGAATAGATGCCCTAGAGGCAATCTAGTTTAGTATGAATTTGTAATTGGCTAGAAATTCATTTATTATTTATTGGATATTTAATATAATGAAGTCCTTAGATTTACAATCGTGTTGTTTATCTTAAATATCCCTAGTCAAGTATAATGATTAAATGGGACAATCATCTATAGACTAGTATGGGGTTGGATTGGTATGGAGATATCACGATCCAACACATAGGTGTGCATTACGGAATGTTGCACTGGATTGACCCATTACCGAGAGGGCTACATACACGTTATGTTGAGTCACAAGTGCTTCTCGGGTACAATGGTATTGTCATCCTTAGACTTGAAGTCACTAGATATTCTAGTTGTGG
Organism: Linanthus parryae; assembly: GCA_023055425.1. Lineage (NCBI taxonomy): Eukaryota > Viridiplantae > Streptophyta > Magnoliopsida > Ericales > Polemoniaceae > Linanthus > Linanthus parryae. Next base: position 95,583,075 of record JALGPY010000001.1, read on the forward strand.
ATCATTGTGATCTTGGTAGCGTTAAACGCTACACCGTAACTGGGTAGTTATAAAGGCGTGTACTGGATACAATGAGAAGCAAGCTTAGAGATCGTAGTGGACGTAGAGAGGATTTGCCCCTCCCACATAACGGGAGCAAATATCCAAGGCCACTCGAGGATAGTGCTTATAGAATGTCTGGCCAGACTCAAATAAATCAATATATGAGATATTGATGTTATTTTCACGAATAAGGCTATTCCATGGATCGAGAAACTAGGGATTGGATATACGAGTGTGACTTGTATGTCTCGTGTCCAATCCGGATATGGAGGCAAAGGGATGAGACAATTACTTGTACAAGGTTGTCTAGATGACTATTCTATTAGTTGGCTAGAATGGATGTTTTGCTAGAAACCGCTCCATATTAGCAAAGAGTTGCTACCAACTAGATAGAACCTATGGGGTCACACGCTATATAGAGTTGTACTAGATTGTGGAATTAATTAATTGGATTAATTAATTAGAAGGATCACTTTGCAAACCCTTGCAAACTTAGTAGGGACTAATTTGCAAGGAAGGGACTAAATTGAATTCTAGTAGGACTAGAATAAGTCCTTTAGGTAGTTAACAAGGAGTTGTTGGACTATATAAAGGACCCTCCTCCTTCCTTCCCTACACACTTTATGCTCTAGAGAGAACATAACAAGAGTAGGAGAGAACAAAGGAGAGAGAGAGCAAGCCACAAAGAGGGACGCCGCCCCTTTGCCGCCGCCGCCCCTTGTCCCCGACGCCACAAAGGGCCGAGCCCCTTTTGGTGCCTCGTTTTGCGTGATTTCTTCACCCTCCTTTCAATCCGGGCTAGCACCAAGGTGATTGGAGATCTAGGAACAACTCTAGGCGTGGATCAACTATAGAGAACGTGACACTATTCGCGTTTGAAGTCATCAAGGAGAACCCAAAGGTGTGTTTATGATTTCTTACCTTCACTATCGTTATGCATCTAGACTTGTGATCCTTGGAGGGTTTTGCATGGTTGTTTGTTTGATTATGCTTCCGTTTGCGCAATCCATGAATCAAAACCCTACAGTCCATACTTTGTTGGTATACATGGATTCCATTTCGGATCTCATGGCTTCAAGACACTCCTCAGAGTCTGGCCCTTTCATGGCCTCTCCATATGTTGTAGGCTCATCATCCATGAGCAGTTTGTCACCTGGCTCAGTAACGAGAAGTCCATACCTCTTGTGTTACTCGAACATGTTCCTCCACAACGACTCACGGAACCTGTCATGTTCCATTGTAGGATCAGTGGTTTGTGGTTCTTAAATTTCTTCAAGTTCTACAGTCCTCCCACTGGCTTCTTTAGAGACGAACTCTTTTTCTAGAAACACACCGGTCCGAGCAACTAACACTTTGTTCTCTACTGGATTGTAGAAATAATATCCTTTAGTTTCCTTAAGATATCCCACAAACTTATACTTATCCGAATTTGGCACGAGCTTGCCTGTTTGTAAACGCTTTACATAGACATCGCAGCCCCAAATCTTCATAAAAGACACTATGGGATGCCTCCCAGTCCATATCTCATATGGAGTCTTCATGAATGATTTAGATGAAATACGGTTAAGGGTAAAAGCTGCACTGAATAGAGCGTGTCCCCAAAATGATATTGGAAGATCAGTCTGACACATCATAGATTGAACCGTGTCCAACATTGTTCAATTCCTCCTCTCGGACACGCCATTCCTTTGTGGCGTTCCTGGTGGAGTGAGTTGAGACAAAATCCCACAGTCTCTAACATAGTCGTCAAACTCTTGGCTTAAGTTCTCTCCTCCACGATCCGATCGTAGAGCCTTCATACTCATGCCAAGTTGCTTCTCTACTTCATTCTTGAATTCTTTGAACACTTCAAAGTATTCTGATTTTCCCTTCATATGGTATACAAATCCATACCTACTAAATTCACCACTAAGTGTAACGAAATAAAGATAACCACCTCTGGCAGGCGTGGGAAACGGTCCACACACATCAGTATGTATGAGTGTCAATAACTCACTAGTCCTTTCACCTTTCTTCTTGAAAGGAGACTTTGTCATTTTTCCTAATAAACAAGATTCACATGTCTCATATGATTCATAATCAAACGAGTCTATAAATCCATCCTTATGGAGTTTAGACATGCGTTTCTTGTTTATATGGCCTAAACGACAATGCCATAGATAAGTAGGATTTAAATCATTAGTTTTAATCACATTGGTATTAATGTTATAGACGAAATTATCTAGATCAAGGATATATAATCCATTAGACAATAAAGCATTACAATAATGCAAACCATGAAAATAAATGGAGCAACATGTGTCATTTATTTTAATAAAGAAACTGTTTCTACTCATAGCATGCACATATAACAATTGTCTAATTCTAAGATAAGTTCTGAAGGTAAAGATAACTCATAAACGCCTATGGCTAATGCAGCAACTCTTGCTCCATTCCCTACGCGCAATTCTATCTCCCTTTCAGCCAGTCGTTTTTTTCTCTTTAGATCCTGCACATTTCGACAAATGTGAGATCCACATACAGTATCCAATACTCAAGATGAAGATATAAGCAAATTGACATCTATGATAAAAATACCTGGCAGTGGTGGAATCACTATTCCAAGCGTTTTATCTTCCAGATATTTTGGGCTTTTCCAGTCGCCAGTCTGACTGCAGTAGTGGCATGCGCCCTTGACCACTCCACCAGCGGGTCTCAAGGAAACTTCCTTGGGTTTTTTCAACTGCCTTGCCTTTACCTTTGTAGTTCGAAGCAACTCGTTTTCTCTTTCCTTTATTAACCATCCATATGGCCTTGCATTTCCCCTTGTTTATGCTTTGTTCAGCTGTCCTCAACATATTGTGCAAATTTGACAGATGTTTGTTGATCTCATTCATGTAATAGTTCATCTAGAAGAGGTATGCTGATCTCATTCATGTTATAGTTCATAATGAGCTGTCCATAACTACCTGGAAACGATTTCAGGATGAGATCAGTGGAAACTCTTGACCCACCGGAAACCCTAGACGTGTGAGATTCTCCAAGTACCCGATCATGCAGAGTACATGAGGCCCCAGCGGGTTTCCCTTTGATAGATGACACTTGAACAATGCCTTGGATACTTTATCCCGCTCATGCCTTGCCTGCGCTTGGATGAGCTACCTCAAATGTAAGATCATATCATACGCCTCCATGTTCTCATGTTGCTTTTGAAGCTCAGAGTTCATGGTACAAAGCATCAGGAAAGTCACATCATTAGAGTCGTCAACGATCTTCTGATGTGCCTTCCTGGCGGCAGCACTATCATTTTCTTGTGCTTCAGGAACTGGTTTGTCTAGAAAGTACAGTTTCTTTTGAGCAATTCTCAAGTTTTTGTACCAGTCCAGAAAATTGATTCCGGATAGCTTGTCCTTCTAAAGGAATGATCGTAGTGATAGTGTCGATGTCGATGGATTGTTTGCCATTTGTATTCTATAAAATGAATAATATACAAACTTTAGTATTTTGTGAACAAATGACTACATTTAAAAACGATTAGATCATTAAATATAGATCCCCCTATTTTTCTCGGATTAATAGCCCTCACCTATTAATGAGAAAAATATCATAAATTTTCTAGTGGAGCAAGATCCATATTTCACCTCTTCTTGAGCTTGCTTTCGCAAGTCACCCAAAATTAGCTATTTCGGTAGGAACACCTTCCAATTGCATCCTATGCAAGTCTTGGTTCAATTTGGAAAATAATCCTTTTTTATCTATCCCATAGATAATCCCAATTGCTTTATCTCTAAGTTTTCAATCCTATTGAAATAGCTTAGTTGCATTCATCCTCTTTTTCCAACGATTGCACATTACTATCTTGTGCCATCACACTATCCTATGATGAATCAAATCGCCTTGCTTTGGCAAGCGCGAGTTTAATACATTATAGTTTTGACGAGTGTTAAGTAATGAGAAGGCAAAACGCAATATTTTCGTTTAGGGATTTCCTTGTCAATTTTAATTTATTTTTATTGATCCAATCAACTGTCTACTTATTTGGATATGAGCAATCCCAAATAAAAGATCCGGGTTATAATTATTATCTTGTTGTGTTTTGCATGCATCAACCATACACCAAAAATAAATAACAATAAAATAAATAAACAAACAATAAATAAATAAACGTGACGTGGTCTCCTAAAACAAAGATATTCTCAAGCCAGTGAGAATATCTATAAGCCCTAAAAATAGCAAGCTCATCTCCATGTGCCTCCATCTTTAGTCCATGCGCCATAGCTTGTGGAATAACGCAATCTTGTGATTTCTTCGGTGTTTAAGCTTATTCTCCATGTCTTGGCTATCATCTAACTATTTAATACTAGCTAGCATCTATATTAAATAGAGAGACCTCACAAGTTGAGGTGAAGATGACATGCATGCCGTAAAACTTAATTAATTACACGAATTACAAGAAAACCAAACCAAAAAAATAAACATCCACATCATCCACATCTAAGGCCGCATCCAACCACCATGCAATAAAGCACATAATGCAGTTAAATCCAATTTTAACGCGCTTGGTTAATTATAGTTGATTTTGGGATTTTTTATGGTCAAAACGGTCCAATGGGCCCACCAATCACACTAGCCGAACTTAAAAGGACTGCCCGAGTTGTGCCTAACTGGTCAACCCTAGCCCGCACGGTACACCGGCGGCTTGGCCAAATTGGGTAGCCCACAGCCTCGGCCCAAGCGCGCATAGGGAAGTGCGGACGACCCTAGGGTCAAACCCTAGGGTTGTTTCCAAAAACCTATCCACCTTCCCTTGCATGCTTATTTCAAATTTGTAGAGAAAAACACAATTTTTCCCCAAATTGTGCCCAAACCCTAGCATTTTCAAATCACCAAAAACACATCATATGTGAACGTAATTCGCTAATATCAGAAAAATCTGTAAAATTAGCTCTTCATCTACTGAATCATATTTAGTTTGCATCTTTATGCCAATATCCGTTTTACGCGAAAAATAACAGAACAGTGTAAAACTAGTAAAATAGTAACACATAAAACCACGTTATGCGCTACGACTTGTGGCTATGATACCACTGAAGGGTTTTGATATGGATTACAAAGAGGAAATACAATTAAATTATTCCGTTCAAGACCCTCCATGAATCGCAGGACAAGCCATAATAACGTGGTAAAGGAAAAATAGTTGTGTACCTTGTTTGTCTGACAGATCAAGATACGCAGAATGATGTTCACGTATCTATGAATATCGACACCTAGTATTGTGCTGTTTTCTTTCTCACGTATGTGTGCTAGCTTACGTCAAGAAGGAGGACGAAGAAGATCACGCATATCGGGGCTCCAAGATCCGCGCGCCACACGAGGACGACGGCGCAAAGGGGGGCGGACAGGTGAGGGTTTTCGGCCATTTCTCTGTCTCTCTCCTTGCTTTGTTATTTTCACTCTAATGACAATATTGTGAAAATAATAAACTAGGAGTTCCTTTATATAGTTAACAACTCCTTGTTAACTACATATTTTTCCAACACTAATCATGTCCATACACGGATTAGTCCACTTTGGAAATTAGTCATACTAAGTTTTCTCGTGGTTTCCTATTGATCATTTTCTTTAATTAGTACTACTAATTAATACCCATATCCAGTTTAATCCATATGGTGTGTGGCCCCATAGGTTTCTTCTTATTTGGTAGTAAAAATTACTAACATTGGGCGGTGTCTAGCAACACATCTATGCCACCCAACTAATAGAAAAAGTCACTGATCCGACAAACCTTGTGCTCAATGTTACCGTACTGTATTATCCATTTGTATCTATTTCCGGATTGGAAGAGAGACATAAGCGTAACACTCGTATATCAAATCCATTGTTTCTCGATCCTGGGAATAGGCTTATCCGTGCAGATAACATAAATATCGTATATTGATTTATCTGAGTCTGGCCAGACATTCCATAAGCACTACCCCTCAAGTGGCCGTTGATATTTACTCCCAATATCTAGGAGGGAAAAATCATCTCTGATAAGTCTGAAGCTCATGCATATTATGATATGAAAATACAGGCAGAGAGCTTAGATCCTTGATAATGAAAGCCAGAAACACAAGCATAAGAAATTGCTAAGTACGAAAGATTCAAAGCTTTGAGTTACTGTAGCAGTTCCTATATACTTTATTATCTAACTGTTTTGTGCAGGTTTTGGTTATGTTTTGATGATGATTACTTTAGTTATATAATTATATTCAGCAATCTATTTTCTAAGATGATCACTGCAGGATTAAATTAGATTGAAAATCCAATATACATCGGGAGAAGTTAGCAGGCAAAGCTTCGAAGCTTTGAGATTTTCAAGTTACTCTTTACTGCTAAGTTCTTCTAACCATCTTTCTGTGTGCAGATGGATTCAGGGTTACTTGGATATCGTTACATGCTGATTATTATCTATTATTTTGGACTCTATATTGGTTATTTGATATATTCATGAGATAGAATATACTTGTTAACCCATAACTATCAGCAGACAAGTCTAGCATGATTTTCTCTTTATTGGTTAGTTGCTGTTTGAAGCATATATCTTTGCTAGATTGTATTGTTATTTTTTTGATCTTGTTTGCTAAGTATTTGCAGGTTTGTTGGACTCTCCAACGTACATAAACAGATCATCAATTTATTCAAATTGAGCTGTTAACAGGAGCTTATCAGATAGGATATATTTTAGGAATTCTGTTCTTGAAATCTCTCAAGTTAGTTGCAGACTAAAGCAGCTACCAAAGTTTGAATTGCAGAGACTTATAAGAGAGATAGAGGTCGTGATTTTGAGGAGAGGACAATCATCTGGGAAGATCAATTACATACAGCTCTTCAAATCATTCAGGGAACCAATACAAGCAGGCTGAAGATCATTCAAATCAAGAAGAACTCTTCCAGGCTTTAAACAACTTATTCGTTCTGAGTTCTTCTCTCTTTACTTAACTGCATCATATTTTATTTATTTATAAAACTTCAAAAAACTTAGTAGTTTGATTGTTTAAGTGAACAAAAAGAGGTTCTTATTGTTTCAAGAGGTTGTAGCCTGTAACTAGATAGGTTGGGAACCACAAGCTGTATAATTATAAGGTAGCTCACTTAGGCTTGAGATCTAGGGCTAAATCTGGGTGATTAATAAGAATTTGTGTTTGAGTCCTGGAGGGATTAGATCCCTCAGGCAGAGACTAGGTCCCATTGTGAATGAACTCTGTAAAATATCTGTGTCCTTGCTATTTACTTTTGATGCATTTACTTACAGTTTAAATTGGAAGTTTCAAAGCTTTGGAGCTTTCCAAGTCTCAAAGCTTTGAAGCCTCTATACTCTGCTGTTATATCTTTAAGCTTTACAAGTTCTTTTCTAAGCTTTAAGATATCAACAGTTTGTTCTTCTTAAAGTTTCCAAAACTTTAGTTTTGGCAAAAGTTAGCATACTCTATCCAACCCCCCTCTTCTAGAGTATTATTATACATGCTTACACACTTTCAATTGGTATCAGAGCCTTGGGTCACAGTTTAAAGATCTAACAATATTGTGACAATGAGTTTTGTAGGTGAAGGAGGATTTTCACAGGGAAGGGCATCTAATAGAACTCCATTATTCTGTGGTGATAACTTTGTGCATTGGAAGGCATTGATGAAAATGTTCATCATAGATCAGGACATGGAACTATGGTCTATTATTGTGAATGAGCCAAATCTATTCTATACTATTGTGGATGGTGTTAGAACTGTCAAACCTGATGAAGATCTCTCAGTTACTGAACTGGAAAAGGTATAAAAAAATTACAAAGCTTTGAACTTATTATATTGTGCTCTTAGTGCAGATGAGTTCAACAGAATATCCAACTGCAAGAATGCAAAGGAGATCTGGGATAAGTTGACTGTTACCTATGAAGGAACTAGTCAAGTCAAGCAGACAAAGATTAACATCCTTTTGAGGCACTATGAACTGTTTAAAATGAACTCTGATGAGTCCATCAAAGATATTTTCAAAAGGTTTACAGATATTGTGAACAACTTGGAGTCTTTGGGAAAAGTATTCTCAAATGAAGAAAAAGTCAAGAAGATTCTCATAAGTTTTCATAAAGCCAAATGGGAGCCAAAAACTACTGTCATTGAAGAAGCTCAGGATTTAAGCATTCTGAAACTAGATGATCTGCAAGGAAAATTGCTCACTCATGAGATCTCTATGAAGGAGGTTGATGGTGAACTGAGTGACAACATGAAGAATATGGCACTCAAGGAAAAAGACAATGAAAATTCCAAAGCCTTAAACCACAGGAAGATGATGATGATGAGGAAGCCATAGCCTTGATTTCCAAATCCTGGGCCAGAATTCTCAAGACAAAGAGGAACTCTGGAAACAAGGATTACAACAAAGGAAAGTTCAGATCCTTAAATAGCAAGGATCAGAAAGGTAATTCCTCTTCACAATCATATAAACCTAAAGTTATGAATTGCTATGAATGTGGAGATGTAGATCACTTGGTGAGAGACTGTCCTCAAAAGAAAAAGAACATACAATTTTCAAACAAGGAAAATGACAACAGAAGGAAGAAAGCAATGGTGGCCTCATGGAGTGACTCAGACTCTTCAGACTCTGATGATGAGCAAGCCAATCTCTGTTTAATGGCTGGACATCAAGAGGACCATTCCACGTAGAAACTAATTGAAGACATGGTAAAAAATCTCTTATCTAGTCCTTCTGATGTGTTACCTGAAATCCTCAAAAGCATATTTTTAAATGAGGAGAGTTACAGAAATGAGATTGATACTTTGAAAATGATGGTTGATGAGCAGGCAAAAGAAAATTTAGATTTGGTTTTTCAGAATAAATGTCTTGAAGCTACTAAGTTAAAAATTGATAGTGACTTCAAAGCCTTGGACAGTAGATTCAAAGCTTTAAAATCACAAGTCAAAGAAGTAGTTGATCAAAACACTATTTTAACTGACAAGTTTGTTGATCTAAATTTTCATTTTGATGATTTAGAACAACAAAACACTACATTAACCAGTAAGCTTCAAGAATCCAAGAAAACTCTTTCAACTTTTGCTGGCTCAGAACAGAAGTTAAGTCTCATGCTTGGAGGAAATCTGCAGTCTGTTCACAAAAGTGGAATTGGATATAATCCAAATTTTCCAAGAAAAAGCCAAACCAAATTTGTGAAAGCAGGAAGCAGACATTCACCAAAGTGTCATTATTGCTGTAAAATTGGACATGTAAAAGTAACTTGCCCCTTTAGAAGGACATAACCTCACATAATGAGGAACACCTATCCTTATCAACTTAAGGGACAAGTGAAACAGATTTCGGTTCCAAAAGGAGTTAGACCACCTAATATGGTTGACTCTGAGTATGAATCCAAATTCTACACTTGGTCAAATAGCTTGTTAATGCATTGATTGATTTTTGCAGGATGTCACCAAAGCTATGAAAGATCATAAATGGATATTGGATAGTAGATGTTCCAAGCATATGAGTGGGAAGATATCTTTATTCTCAGAACTGAAAGAACAATAAGAGGGAACTTGTGTGGTCCTATGAACTTGTGTGGTCCTATGAGGGTTCAAACACCCAGAGTTTAGAGATATATGCTTGTTGTAGTTGATGATTACTATAGATATACTTGGGTTATTTTTATTAGAGAAAAGTCTGAAGCATTGTCTGAATTTTCTAAACTTTGCAAGGAGCTTCAAACTTTGGAAAACTTACCTATTGCATCTATTAGAAGTGATCATGGTAGGGAATTTGATCAACTTAATTTTGATTTATTTTGTGCAAATCATGGTATCTCACACAACTTTTCTGCACCTAGAACTCCTCAGCAAAATGGTGTAGTTGAGAGGAAAAATAGGACTCTTGAAGACATGTATAGAACCATGTTACTTGAAAGTAATTTGCAAAAATTTTTGTGGGCAGAAGCTGTTAATACTGCCAACTATGTTCTCAATAGATGTTTGATCAGGCCAATTTTGAAGAAAACCCCTGATGAACTGTTTAAAGGCAGGAAGCCTAGTGTTGCTTACTTTAAGCCTTTTGGTTGTACTTGTTTTGTGCATAACAATGGGAAAGATAATCTTGGTAAGTTTGATGCTAGAAGTGATGAAGGTGTGTTTCTTGGTTATTCTCAAACCAGCAAGGCATACAGGGTTTACAATAAGATATCTAAGATTGTAGATGAGAGTATTCATGTTGTTTTTGACGAAAGTATTCATGATTCTATGAGTGGAAGTTGTGCAGATCTTAGTTTGAATAAATATGAGGCAGATGAAAACCTTGTCAGGAAGAGTAAAACTAAGCATCAAAAACTTTCAGATGAATCTCAAGGCCTTGAACCCCCTGTCGAGTCAAAATCTCAAATCCTTGATACAGAGATTGATAGGAAATATGATGCTCCTTCTACTGTATCAAGAACTCAAAGCCTTGAAGGTCCATACACTTGGACACCCAGAAAGAAGTTCAAATATCTCTCAGATCATCCTGCTGAGAATATTATATCAGATCCAACAACAGGAACTCAGACAAGAGGTCAATTGAGAAATATATGTGCATTCAGTGCTTTTGTATCACTCATTGAGGCAAAAAATGCAAAGGAAGCACTAGAAGATGCAGACTGGATCATTGCAATGCAGAATGAGCTGAATGAGTTTGAAAGAAACAAGGTCTGGAATTTGGTTCCTAGACCAAAAGATCAATCAGTGATTGGAACAAGATGGGTGTTCAGAAATAAGCTTGATGAAAAAGGTAAGGTTGTGAGAAACAAAGCAAGACTGGTTGCACAGGGATACAATCAAGAGGAAGTATTGATTATGAGAAAACATTTTTCCCTGTTGCAAGGTTAGAAGCTATTAGAATACTTCTTGCATTTGCATTACATAATCACATAAGAAATTTTCAAATAAATGTTAAATGCGTTTTTATGAATGGTTTTCTACAAGAAGAAGTATATGTTGCTCAACCACCAGGTTTTGAAAATGACATCTTTCCTGATCATGTTTACAAACTGGACAAAGCCTTATATGGACTTAAGCAAGCCCGAAGGGCTTGGTATGACAGACTCTCAAAGTTTTTGTTAGAATGGTTTTAAGAGAGGTCTGGTTGATAAAACTCTTTTTATCTAAAATCAGGAAAAAGATATGTTAGTTGTTCAAATATATGTAGATGATATTATTTTTGGTGCTACTAATGATGCTCTTTCAAAAGAGTTTTCAAGTCTAATGTGCAGGGAATTTGAAATGAGCTTGATGGGAGAACTGAATTTCTTTCTTGGACTTCATGTACATCAAATGAAGAAAGGAATTTTTGTGCATCAAGGAAAGTACACCCTGGACTTGTTAAACAAATATAACATGTCACAGTCCAAGGTTGTAAAGACCCCTATCAGTTCATCGCTGTCTTTAGACAAGGACACTACTGGTAAGAGTGTAAATCAGAAAGAATATAGAGGTATGATTGGTTCACTTTTGTATCTAACTGCTAGTAGACCATATATTATGTTTAGTGTATGCATGTGTGCAAGGTTTCAGGCTGATCCTAAAGAAAGTCATTTAATTGCTGTAAAAAGGATTTTTAGATATTTGAATGAAACCAAAGACTCGGGGCTTTTGTATCCAAGAAGGACTAACTTTTTGTTGTGTGGATATTCAGATGCAGCATTTGCAGGTTACAAAGTAGACAGAAAGAGTACTTCTGGATGCTGTCAGTTTCTTGGATCTTCATTGATAAGTTGGCATTCAAAAAAGCAGAATTTAGTGGCCTTGTCAACTGCATAAGCTGAATATATTGCAGCTGGAGCTTGCTGTTCACATGTTTTATGTATTGCACAGCAGCTAAGAGATCTTGGATATGATTTCAGAAATGTGCCAATTAACTGCGACAATACAAGTGCCATTTCAATATCAAAGAATCCAGTACAACACTCAAGGACAAAGCATATAGATGTGAGACATCATTTTCTTAGAGATCACACAGAAAAAGGTGACAGTGTTCTATCTTTTATTTCCACTCCTAAGCAAATAGCTGATATTTTCACTAAACCACTGCCAGATGAGAGGTTTACATCCTAAGACTTGAATTGGGTATGTTAAACAAGGATGCATTGGTTTAGGGGGAGTAATAAGTCACTATGTGCAGTATCTGTGTGATTACAAAGCCTTGAGATTACATTTTCTGGAGCCTTGAAAATATAGCTCAAAGCTTTGAAGTTTCCGTATTACTCTTAAACTTCTCAAAGCTTTGAACTACTGTTTCATTGCTGTGATGAGTGGATTTGCATTATCTTTAATAAATTGGATCATGAAAAATTTTGTGTTATCTTTTTAGATAATTACAGAATCTTTTCAAATGTTCAGAGATTTGTTCAAAATATCTACAAATATCTAGAGAATCTTCTCAAATATTTTTGCAAGCAAATATCCTAGTTTTAGTCAAACTCTCTACCTACTTAAGCCAGCTTCAGGACTTATTTTCTCTCATTCTCTACTTCAACCTCTTCGTCTCTATTTCTCTCTCTATCTCTCTCTCCCTATTCTCTTAATTTCTCAAACCCTACCCAAATGAAGAGAAAATCCGAAAGAATCAAGCAGCTAGGTCAGACCTCCAACAAGAGGGTGAAGAGAAAAGCTAACAGAAAAATCACCATTCATGGATCAGACTCAGAAGACACGGCTAGTGTTCATGAGACCTCACCCCCTGCAAAGAAGACCAAGAAAGGGAAGGAAGTTTAAGAACAAACTAGGGTTGGGTCAGATTCAGAATCTGCAAAAGAGGAGGTAGTGAAAGAAAGGGGAAACAAGGATCAGGAGGAGGAGTCAAGCAAGAAGAAGAAAGAGGTGATTGATGAGAAATAAAAGAGGAATTTACCTTCTACAAAGGAGAAGAAGGCTGGTGAAAAGAAAGAAGAAGCAAACCCATAGAATAAGGGTGAAGAAACCACTGAGAAGAAGAGGGTGAAACACAGTGCAGTAAAAACCAAGAAAGCCACAAACTTTGGTAAGAATCTCTTGCCTGAATCTTGGTTTGTTAATACTGATGTCAAGAAGGTTTGGATGGATGGGTATGCATCTTCAAAGGTGTCATTTTGTAGTATGATCAGTTCTGATTTATTGGAGATTTTAGATTTAAAATACATTAAGAAATTGAGAAGTTCATCTGTTGGAAGTATGTTAAACCCACCCTCTGAAGCCTACCCAAGGTTAACCAGACTGTTCTATTTGAATCTGGTTCAAGAGATTGATGATAGTGATAGATATATCCTAACCTCAAAGGCGGTTGGAGTGGACATTAGGTTAGATCACAGGGTGTTCTCCAAAGTTTAGGGAGTGCCTAGGAAGTATAAGGTTGGTGACTATCCTGATAGAAAAGAGATCCTAGAGAAAGCCAAAACCATGTTTTTCTTGGACGGAACCACTTATGAACCCAAACAGTTAACACATTTTGTGTTCAACTGTGAAGCCAAAATTCTATTTTCCATCATTATGAGGTGTGTGGTACCCATGGAATACTCCAAAGAGTTGGTAACTGACAAGGTTTTAATCTTGATGTACTTGATTTGTCAAGGGTTTGAGGTAGATATTCCTATTGTGGTGATGGAACACATGGTTTACTGTGGGACTAGGACTAGAAACCACTCTCTACCCTATTCCAATGTTTTACAACTGTTTTTTTGGAGTATCTTTGAAGGATGAAGAAAATATTACTTCTGGTTTTGGGGTAGTTGATGAAGCATCCATTCAAAGGATTGGGATTGTGTATACTGCTAAGGGAAAGTGGAAGTTCTATTCAGAGTTGAGTGCTAAAGAGCTGAAGGAAAATGAATTCATCAAACCTAGAGCTGCTTCAACCCCTAAGGGGCCTGGTCATCTGGATTTCTCAGAGATTAAATATAGGGTTGAAGTTCTGGAAGATGGTGTGGAAGATTTGAGACAGGAATTGTTTGACTTGTCCAATGATCTGACTAAGTTCAATGTTTTGTGCTTAACAAGCTTGACCTGATCATCAAAGGTTTGGATCTAGAGAAAGTGCCTTCTTCATAAAGCAGAGAGACTAGCATTGATTCAGAAGAATTTCTGGGAGAAGCTCTCAAGAAACAAAAGAAGAAGAAGAAGAAGAAAGGTATTCCTGTTGTTCTGACATCAAAGGATATCTTTGACCAGTCTGATGAAAAGGCAGATGATGAAGAAACTGCTGCAGAGAAAGCTGAAGAGGAAGCTGCTAATTTGGACAAATTGGTTGATGAGGTTGTTGAGAAGATGCAAAATGAGGAAGTTCATGGAAAGAAAGCTGCATAGTAAGGAGAGCAAGCTGAGGAACAGGCTGAAGATGCAAAAGTCTCAGAAGAAGAACAAGAAGAGGCTCAGGGCAAAGGAAAAGGAACAACAAAGTCTACAGGATCTTCAAAGCCTTGAACCTCATCTCTTATTCTTTCTACTCGCTTCAGTCCTGAAGCTTAGGCTATTATTCCTATTTTCTTTTAAACACTCTGAACATATCCAACATTTTCTTCAACTCCGTTGATGAAAGTCAAAAAGGGGGAGATGATTATGTGTTTTATGTGTTCTTGTTTCATGTTTTTATTATTTTCATGTTTTTAGGATGTTTAGTATCTAATTTTATGATGTGTAATAAATTCTGGATCTGTTAATGTTTATCTATGCAATTCTGTGGTTTGTGAATTATGTTATGTGATTTATTTACTGCTGTTTGTAAGTTAAAGGATATCAACTGTTCAGATAATGTGTTTTGTCTTTCAACAAAGGGGAGATTGATAAGTCTCAAGATCATGGGTATTATGATATGAAAATACAGGCAGAGAGCTTAGCTCCTTGATGATGAAAGCCATAAACACAAGCATAAGAAATTCCTAAGTACCAAAACTTCAAAGCTTTGAGTTACTGTAGCAGTTCCTATATGCTGTATTATTTAACTGTTTTGTGCAGGTTTTGGTTATGATTTGATGATGATTAGTTTAGTTATATAATTATATTCAGCAATCAATGTTCTAAGATGATAACTGCAGGATTAAATTTGATTGAAAATCCAATATACATTCTGGAGAAGTTAGCAAGCAAAGCTTCAAAGCTTTGAGATTTTCAAGTCATTCTTTACTGCTAAGTTCTTCTAACCATCTTTCTGTGTGCAGATGGATTCAGTGTTACTTTGATATTGTTACATGCTGATTATTGTCTATTCTTGTGGACTCTATATTGTTTATTTGATATATTCATGAGATTGAATATACTTGTTAACCCAGAACTATCAGCCGACAAGTCTAGCATGATTTTCTCTTTATTAGTTAGCTGCTGTTTCAAGCAGATCTCTTTGCTAGATTGTATTGTTATTTGTTTGATCTTGTTTGCTAAGTATTTGCAGGTTTGTTGGACTCTCCAACGTCCATAAACAGGTCAGTAATGTATTCAAATTGAGCTGTTAACAGAAGCTTATCAGATAAGAGATATTTTAGGAATTCTGTTTCTGAAATCTCTCAAGTTAGTTGCAGACTAAAAAAGCTATTAAAGTTTGAATAGCATAGACTTATAAGAGAGACAGAGGTCGTGATTTTGAGGATAGGACAATCATCTGGGAAGATCAATTAAATACAGCCCTTCAAATCATTCAGGGAATCAATTCAAGCAGACTGAAGATCATTCAAATCCAGAAGAACTCTTCCAAGCTTTAAACAACTTATTCTTTATGAGTTCTTCTCTCTGTACTTAATTGTATCATCTTTTCTTTATTTCTGAAACGTCACTAAACTTAGTAGTTTGGTTGTTCAAGTGAACAACAAGAGGTTCTTATTGTTTCAACAGGTTGTAGCCTGTAACTAGATAGGTTGCGAACCACAAGCTGTATAAGTGTAAGGTAGCTCACTTAGGCTTGAGATCTAGGGCTAAATCTGGGTGACTAATAAGTAGTTGTGTTTTAATCCTGGAGGGATTAGATCCGTCAGGCAGAGACTAGGTCCAATTGTGATTGAACTCTTTAAAATATATGTCCTTGCTATTTATTTTTGCTGCATTTACTTACAGTTTAAATTGGAAGTTTCAAAGCTTTGGAGCTTTCAAAGTCTCAAAGCTTTGAAGCCTCTATACTCTACTGTTATATCTTTAAGCTTTACAAGTTCTTTTCAAAGCTTGGAGATATCAACAGTTTGTTCTTCTTAAAGTTTCCAAAACTAGAGTTTTGGAAAAAGTTAGCATACTCTATTCAACCCCCCTTTCTTCTAGAGTATTATTATACATGTTTACACCTACATTACACACTTTCAATCTCTACATCGCTACCACCTCTAAGATTTCTTCCTATTATGTCAGATAAACGCCATTATTTTCACTTAGTCAAGGTGTAGCGTTTGACGAGATCAAAACATAATATTCCACAACTAGAGTGTCTAGTGACTTCAAGTCTAAGGACCACAATACCATTAGTACTACGTGAAGCACTTGTGACGTTAACATAATTAATTTAGCTTTCTCGTGGGGGGGGGCGCAATCCAGTATGTCATTATCACATAATGCATACCCATGTGTTAGACTTGATATCTCCATATCAATCTACCCACATACTTGTCTACAATGATCGCCCTATTAATCAATATACATGACTATGGATATTTAAGATAAACAACAAATTACAATCTAAGGACTTCATTATATTAAATATATCCATAAATAATAAAATGAAAATTCTATCCAAAAACAATGTTCATACTAAATAAGATTGCCTCTAGGGCATCTATTCCTAAAAGTACCGTCTGGGGCAGAGTTTGTAAGGCCGTGGAATTTGATGCGATTAGGGTTCGGGCCAACGGGGAATTCGGGGGTTGCTCTGGGTATTGCAGAGGTTGTAAGGGTGAGTTATGGGTTTGAGAGACACGGCATGAGAGTGGTGGGTAGAGGGATTTAGTGTTTGGTGGTACTGGTGCTGGTGGTGATGGATTAGGGAAGAAAGAGAACACATAGCAAAGTTTTAAAAACTAGACCGACCATCAAACTGGTGAGGCACCGATTCATGGTCGGACCGGTACAAGCTCATTTAATAATAATATATATCTACAATTTTTATAAAAAAATAGTAAACATAATGGAAAATAGCCAAAAAAATAATCTAACATTATGGTTATAAATTAAATAGTAGGTTGTATTAACCAGAAGTGGTTGCGGCCGAGTGGTTAAGCCCATTAGACTGCATGTACTAGTACCTGAGTTGGATTCCCAGCAGTGGCAGGAATAATTTTTTCGAAGTTGCTGGTTCACCGGTGCGATCGAAAACCGGTCGATTTTGACTGGTTTAACCGTTGACATGCATATGCGGTCGGAATACCGAGGTCGTTTAACCGGATAAACCGTTTTTTCAATAGTTGATAAACAACCTCGGAAAAATTACTAAATTTCATTAAACAGAAACATTTGTTACATCATGATTTTGAACCCATGGGGGACTACACCCCAACCAAACTCTAGCATTTTCTATCCTACGTCCTTCCTGAACTCCACAGTGCGTGATACGGAGAACGTATCGAAAGTAGAAAAATTGAGAGAGATTTAGGATAAATTAAGAGAGATTGATAAGAAAGTGAAGAGGAGATGTAATTAAGACGAGAGTAGGTAAGATTAGATTCAGAAAAAATACTTCTTCCTTGATTTAGAATGAAATATTACATCGCTTAAATAGATAAATAAGTTGACCTAACCCTAAGCCCTAACGGGCCTACTCTACGGACTACAAAATAAATAATAAATACTAATAAATAATTATATAATGACTAAACTAACAAATAACTAAATAAATAAATATTGATACGGATCACCAGTTGTAGGATTTTAATTCATAGATGCGCAACGAAAACAAGAATAAACCATGCAAAACCCTCCAAGGATCACAAGTCAAGAGACATAACGATGGTAAGAGAAGAAATCAATTAACACACCTTAGGGTTCTCCTTTGATGAATTCAAACGCGAATTGTGTCACGTTCTCTATAGTTGATCCACTCCTAGAGTTGATTTCTAGATCTTTCAATCCTTGGTGCTAGCCCGGAAAGAGGAAGAGGAAGAAGAATCACGCAAAGGCCGACGGGGACGGGCGGCAGAGGCTCCTTCCTTGCTTGCTTGCTCTCTCCTTTTGTTCTCTCCCACTCAAGTTATGATCAATAAGGTCATAAGTGTGGGAAGGAAGGAAGAAGTTTCCTTTATATAGTCCAACAAATCCTTGCCAACTACCTAAAGGACTTATTCTAGTCCTACTAGAATTCAATTTAGTCCCTTCCTTGCAAATTAGTCCCTACTAGGTTTGCAATGTATTGCAAAGTGATCCTTCTAATTAATTAATCCAATTAATTGATTCCCAAATCTAGTTCAACTCTATATAGCGTGTGACCCCATAGGTTCTATCTAGTTGGTAGCAAAAATTTGCTAATATGGAGCGGTTTCTAGCAAAACATCCATTCTAGCCAACTAATAGAATAGTCATCTTGACAACCTTTGTACAAGTAATTTTCTCATCCCTTTGTCTCTATATACGGATTGGACACGAGACATACAAGTCACACTCGTATATCCAATCCACAATTTCACGATCCATGGTAATAGCCTTATTCGTGCAAATAACATCAATATCCCATATTGATTTATTTGAGTCTGGCCAGACATTCTATAAGCACTATCCCTCGAGTGGCCTCGGATATTTGCTCCCGTTACGTGGGAGGGAAAAATTCTATTTACGTCTCCTCTATCGATAATATCTCGAATCAGATTCTCATCTGTAGAGGAGACATTCTATAAGCACTATCCCGTTACGATTGGCCTCGGATATTTGTAAGCGGGTCTGACAGATTCTCATCTGTAGGAATCTTGCATATCCGAACGTCTCCTCTATCGATAATATCTCGAATCAGATGAAACTTCCTGAGCACCTGCTTGGATTTCTGGTGCGACCTGGGTTCCTTCAATTGCGCGATCGCCCCAGTGTTGTCACAATACAACTCAACTGGATCCGCAATGCTAGGAACCACACCAAGTTCAGAAACAAACTTTCTGATCCAAACAGCTTCCTTTGCTGCGCCATTTGTAGCAATGTACTCAGCCTCTGTTGTAGAATCGGCTACCGTCTCTTGCTTGGAACTCTTCCAGCTCACCGCTGCTCCATTCAGGCAAAACACGTATCCCGACTGTGATCTAAAGTCATCTCTGTCAGTTTGGAAGCTCGCATCGGTGTAAACCCTCACACGCAACTCTTCCTCACCGCCAAATATCAAGAAAGCATCCTTAGTTCTTCTCTAGTACTTTAGGATGTTCTTGACTGCAATCCAGTGACTCTCACCTGGATTGGATTGGTATATGCTTGTCATACTCAAGGCATATGACACATCTGGTCTAGTATATAACATGGCGTACATGATAGATCCTATGGACGAGGCATAGGGAATTCTACTCATGCGTTCCTACTCAATCTTATTGGAAGGACAACCACTCTTTGAAAGAGTGATTCCATGTGACATGGGCAAGAATCCCTTCTTGGAATCTTGCATGTTGAACCGCTTCAACACCTTGTCAATATATGTACTTTGACTTAGGCCTAGCAGTCTCTTAGATCTATCTCTATAGATCTTTACTAGCTTTTAACCCGTGCGATGCACGATGTAATTTCAAATAAAAAAATTAATATAATTGAAATAATAAATGTCTTATGCTGTCAAAATACTACATTGGAAAAAAACGCGTAGCATCATATCCCTATTAAATGATAAAAAAAACTGAACCTGGCTCTATGAGACCAGTCCCCATGTTGGCTTTCCTACATCAAAAATAACATTATTTATCATTAAATATTTTTAAAATTTAAAAATAATTTTATTTAAAAATTGAAGAAATTGAAATGTAAGAAAGACATATATATGCTATCTGAAAGAAAAGTCGTAATGCATTCGATTATGGAGAATTGCTAAACAAAACGTAAGGAGTATTCATAAAATGCCCAAATTCATCCCAAAACCTGATTTCTCACCGTTGTTGGAGCTCCGGTGTTTGGGTGTAGTTTTCGTCGTCTCCTACTGGTGTCAATTCCTGGCCTCATCTCATACTTGCTCGATATATAAGATGAAATTAGCGTTAATGTCTGAGATGCAATTGATTTGCTTATCTTTTACCATTAATGTATTTTATTTTGAGTATGTATTTTTACACAATCATGAGTTTTTCGGCAATACATTTTATTTTGATTACATATTTTTACACAATCATGGGCGGATTCAGCCCATAATTACCGTTATATACCATGTCAATTTCGAAAGGCAACTCTCATGCAATTTATGCGTTAATACCATTTTTTATTTCGCCCAATTTCGTTGATATTTATTATAAGTATCTAGAATAATTTTTATACCATTTTTGCCGAAGGCAATTATTGAAAGTATATGATTACCGTAAATATCACTTATTTTAAGTAAGTAGTTTTATTATAAACGGGTTCAACCCATGATTACAGTCAATATATTTCATTTTAAGTATATATAAGTAAAAATAGTCGTTTTTATACAATCATGAACGGATTCAACCCACGATTGCCTTAAATAGCTTTTGTTTTAAATATGTAATTCAGACCACGATTACCGTAAATGGCTTTCGTTTTAAGTATGTCATTTTATTACCTTGAATTTTACATTTAAAATTTGAAAATTATATTAATTAATCCACAGTGCCACGTGGCATTTCCTCACGCAAAGCTTGAGTGGACATTCTCAAATAGTATATATAGATACCGAGTATATAGGCTGCTTCCCCTAAGTCCTTCATTGAGAAACACTTCCCTAGCCAATCTTGAACAGATTGCAGCATGGGAATGTCATTTCCAATGAGTAGTATGTCATCCACATACAAGACAGAAATCTACAGAGCTCCCACTAACCTTCTTGTAGACACAAGACTCATCTTCGTTTCTGATGAAGCCAAACTCTTTGACTACTTCATCAAAAGGTCGATTCCAACTCCTAGAAGCTTGCTTCAATCCATAAATGGATCGTTGCAGCTTACATAATTTGTTGGCTTTCTTTGTATCTTCAAAACCCTTTGTCTGTATCATATACACGTCCTCGAGGAGATTCCCATAGAGGAATGCTGTTTTGACATCTATCTGCCAAATCTCATAGTCATGGTATGCTGCAATTGCAAGTAGGATTCGGATGGATTTGGTCATAGCGACTGGTAAAAAGGTTTCATCATAGTCAATACCATGAATCTGTCTGAATCCTTTAGCCACCAATCGGCCCTTATAGGTAATTACATTACCATCCATGTCGATCTTCTTCTTGAAGACCCACTTGCACCCTATGGGCCGCGCCCCTTCGGGTGGTGCCACCAAAGTCCATACTTTGTTGGTATACATGGATTCCATCTCGGATCTCATGACTTCTAGCCACTTCTGAGAGTCTGGGCCCTTCATGGCCTCTTCATAGGTATTAGGCTCATAATCTATGAGCATCGTGTCGCCGGAATCGGTCACGAGAAGTCCATACCTCTCGGGTTCCTGGCGCACTCTACTAGATCTACGAAGCTCTTGTGTTACCTGAACAGGGTGCTCCACAACCGTTTGTGGTTCCTGTTCATGTTCCATAATCGGTTCAGTGATTTGTGGTTCTTGAACCTCTTCAAGCTCTACACTTCTCCCACTTGCTTCTTTAGAGACAAACTCTCTTTCTAGAAACACGCTGGTCCGAGCAATAAACACTTTGTTCTCGGTTGGATTGTAGAAGTAGTAACCTTTAGTTTCCTTAGGGTACCCACAAATTTACACTTATCCAATTTCGGCCCTAGCTTGTCTGATTGTAAACGTTTTACATAGACATCGCAGCCCAAAATCCTCATGAACGACAGTGTGGGATGCCTCCCACTCCACATCTCATACGGTGTCTTCATGACTGAAATAGATGGAACACGGTTAATGGTGAAAACTGCACTTAATAGATCGTGGCCCCAAAACGATAATGGAAGATCGGTTTGACATATCATAGATCGAACCATATCCAATAGGGTTCGATTCCTCCTCTCAGACACGCCATTCCACTGTGGCGTTCCGGGTGGAGTGAGTTGGGACACTATCCCACACTCTCTAAGATAGTCGTCAAAATCTTGGCTCAAGTATTCTCCTCCACGATCCGTTCGTGGAGCCTTGATACTTTTGCCAAGTTGCTTCTCTACTTCATTCTTGAATTCTTTGAACACTTCAATGGATTCAGATTTGGCCCTCATAAGGTACACAAATCCATATCTACTGTAGTCATCAGTAAATGTAATAAAGTAGACATAACCATCCCTGGCAGGCGTGGCAAATGGCCCACACACATCAGTATGTATGAGCGCCAATTGCTCACTAGCCCTATCACCTTTCTTATTGAAAGGGGACTTTGTCATTTTTCCCAATAAACAAGCCTCACATGTCTCATATGATTCAAAATCAAATGAGTCTAGTAGTCCATCCTTATGGAGTCTAGATACACGTTTCTCGTTTATGTGGCCTAAACGACAGTGCCATAAGTAAGCAGGATTTAAATCATTTATTTTAATCCACTTGGTATTAATGTTGTACGCAGGATTGCTTAGATCAAGGACATACAGTCCATTAAATAATTGCGCACTAAAAAAGTGAATATTATTCAAATAAAAGGAACAACAATTGTTCTTTATTGAAATAATAAAACCATCCTTGTCCAAACAAGAAATAGAAATAATGTTTCTACTCATAGCAGGCACAAAATAGCAATTATTTAATTCTAAAACTAATCCTGAAGGTAGAGATAGCTCGCACACGCCCACGGCCAACGCAGCAACTTTTGCTCCATTCCCAACGCGCAGATCTATCTCCCCTTTAGCCAATCTTCTACTTCTCTTTAGATCCTGCACATTTCGAAAAATGTGAGATCCACATCCAGTATCTAATACCCATGATGTAGATACAGTTAAATTGACATCTACAACAAAAATACCTGGTGGTGGTTGAATCACTATTCCAAGCCTCTTGTCCTCCAGATATTTTGGGCAGTTCCTCCTCCAGTGTCCAGGCTGACTGCAGTAGTGACACTCACCTTTAGTCACACCTTTGGAAATGCCACCAACACGCTTTAGGGCAGGTTCCTTGGACTTGGCAACTGATTTGCCTTTGCCCTTGGAGGATGAGGCAAACCTTTTGCCCTTTCCTTTCTGCACCATCATAATGGCCTTGCCCTTACCCTTGTTGATGCTCTGTTCAGCTGTCCTCAACATATTGAGCAAATATGGCAGTGGTTTCACGATCTCGTTCATGTTATAGTTCATGATGAACTGTCCATAACTCTCGGGCAACGATTGCAACACGAGATCGGTTGCCAACTCTTGGCCGACCGGGAACCCTAGTCGGGCGAGATTCTTCAAGTACCCGATCATACGGAGTACATGGGGTCCCACCGGGTTCTCTTCTGCTAGATGACACTTGAACAGTGCCTTAGAGACCTCATACCTCTCAACCCTTGCCTGCTCTTGGAAGAGTTGCTTCAGATGCTCGATCATATCGACATCATTCATGTTTTCGTGTTGCTTCTGAAGCTCAGAAGTCATGGTGCATAGCATAAGGCAGGTCGTATCATTAGCGTCATCAACACGCTTTTGATACGCCTTTAGGGCTGCAGGTGTTTGGTTCTCTGGACCCGCTGGAACATGCTCCTCTATTGCGTACAGTTTCTTCTCTTGCTTGAGAACGATTCTCAAGTTTCTGTACCAATCAAGGAAGGTGGTTCGAGAGAGCTTGTCCTTCTCAAAGACAGATCGTAGGGAATGTTGTGAACTCGATGAGTTGTTTGCCATTTGGAATTCTACAAAAGGAAAATACGCAAGTTTTAGTATTTGTGAATTTTTGACTATATTCAATAATGGCTAGTTTATCAAATATAGCTCCCACTATTTTTCTACGGATTAATAACCCTCAAGATATTAATGCGGAAAATATCCTTATATCTTCTAGTGGGCCAAGATCCATGTTTCATCTCCTTATGAGCTTGCTTTGGCAAGTCACCCATAATTTGACTACTTTAGGTAGGAAAAATTCCAATTGCATCCGTTATGCAACACTTGGTTCAATTGGGAAAATAACTCCTTATTTATCCATCCGTATGAATAATCCGAATTGATTGCCTCTAGGTTTCTTAATCACATTAATAGCCTAGTTTTGTTCAACCTCTTATTTAAACAATTGCACATTACTAGCTTGTGCCATCGCATTCCATCATTATGAACCAAGTCGCCATGCTTTGGCACGCACGAGCTTGATAAATCATGATGATAATGAGTGTTTAAATAACGAGAAGGAAAGAATACAATATTTGAATTTTGAGGGATTTTAAATTCAATTTTTAATTGTTTTGTTGATCAATATCAACTAATCTATCTATTTGAGTTTGGGCACAACTCCAAATAATAGATCCGGGTTGTCTAATTATCTTATTATCCTAATTGCATGCATCATCCATACACCAACCACAAAATAATAAGACAATAAAGTTAACAACCAAAAAATAAAATAAAACGTGATGTGGATATGACCTTTTCTAGACTAAGAAAATTCCAAGCCAATGGAATTTTCTATGAACCCTAAAAGCAAACACATCTCCATGCGTCTTGATATTTTGGTCCAACCTCCATAGTCATGTGGAATGCTCCATGTTCCATGCTCCATCTTTTGTGGCTCCTTTTGGCTTTGGGCTTCTTTTCTTCAATATTGGCTAACAATATAATTTTATCTAGCACTTGCTAACAACTATACTAAATAAAATAAATCTCACAAGTTGAGAAAAAAATGGCTCGCAGGCACTAAAATCCTAATTAATTATTACAATTAATTGATCAGCTCGCAGACCGTAAACCAAACCACAAAAATTAAACATCCACATCAAACCACATCCTAAGGCCATATCCAATCACCATGCGAATTGCACATAAACAGTTAAAATCCAATTTTAACGCGCTTGGCCAATTTTAATTGATTTTAGGATATTCTAGGGTTAAAACGGTCAATGGGGCCCAACAATCCAATTGCCCGGGCCCAAAAAGTGAACCACAAAGGCCTAGGGCCGGCCGGCCCCTAGCCCACGCGGCTAGGCCGCAGGCTAGGGCTGCCCCGGCCCCTAGGCTGAGCCTTGCTTGGGAAGCAAGCAAGGAGGGGCGGTCCCCTAGGGGGCCGAACCTCCTTTGGGAGTTGTTTCCAAAACAACTCCCTTGCTTGGTGCCCAAGTTTGGTTGTTTCCTTGTTTGGGAAGAACTCCTTCTTCTCCAAGGATGCCCAAACCCTAGATCTAACATCCTAAAATTTCTCAAACTTACTAATTCATGCATCCAATGCAAAAACTAGGTCTTGTGACAAATTGCATCACAGGCTTGATTTGTCTTGTTTTACGCGATAAACAACAATTTTAAGGTGTAAAACTATCAAAATCGTAACACCTAAACCACGTTTATGCTCTACGACATGTGGCTCTGATACCACTGTAGGGTTTTTAATTCATGGATGCGCAACGGAAACAAGAATAAACCATGCAAAACCCTCCAAGGATCACAAGTCAAGAGACATAACGATGGTAAGAGAAGAAATCAATTAACACACCTTTGGGTTCTCTTTTGATGACTTCAAACGCGAATTGTGTCACGTTCTCTATAGTTGATCAACACCTAGAGTTGATTTCTAGATCTTCCAATCCTTGGTGCTAGCCCGGAAAGAAGGAGAGGAAGAAGAATCACGCAAAACGAGATCGAAACAACGAGGTTCGGCCTCCTTGTGGCCGACGGGGACGGGCGGCGGCGAGGGAGGGGCGGCGGCTCCTTCCTTGCTTGATTGCTCTCTCCTTTTGTTCTCTCCCACTCAAGTTATGATCAATAAGGTCATAAGTGTGGGAAGGAAGGAAGGAGTGTCCTTTATATAGTCCAACAAATCTTTGCCAACTACCTAAAGGACTTATTCTAGTCCTACTAGAATTCAATTTAGTCCCTTCCTTGCAAATTAGTCCCTACTAAGTTTACAAGGTATTGCAAACTGATCCTTCTAATTATTTAATCCAACTAATTAATTCCCAAATCTAGTTCAACTCTATATAGCGTGTGAACCCATAGGTTCTATCTAGTTGGTAGCAACAATTTGCTAATATGGAGCGGTTTCTAGCAACACATCCATTCTAGCCAACTAATAGAATAGTCATCTTGACAACCTTTGTACAAGTAATTGTCTCATCCCTTTGTCTCTATATCCGGATTGGACACGAGACATACAAGTCACACTCGTATATCCAATCCACAGTTTCTCGATCCATGGTAATAGCCTTATTCGTGCAAATAGCATCAATATCCCATATTGATTTATTTGAGTCTGGCCAGACATTTTATAAGCACTATCCCTTGAGTGGCCAGGATATTTTCTCCCGTTATGTAGGAGGGAAAAATTCTATCTACGTCCACTACGATCTCTAAGCTTGCTTCTTATTGTATCCGGTACACGCCTTTATAACTACCCAGTTACGGTGTAGCGTTTAACGCTACCAAAATCACAATAATCCACAACTAGAATATCTAGCGACTTCAAGTCTAAGGATGACAATACCATTGCACAACGAGAAGCACTTGTGACTTAACATAACGTGTATGTAGCCTTCTCGGAGATGGGTCAATCCAGTGCGTCATTACCCTTAATGCACACCTATGTGTTGGATCATGATATCTCCATATCAATCCAATCCCATACTAGTCTATAGATGATTGTCCCATTAATCATTATACTGGACTAGGGATATTTAAGATAAACAACACAATTGTAAATCTAAGGACTTCATTATATTAAATATCCAATAAATAATAAATGAATTTTCTAGCCACAAATAAATTAATACTAAACTAGATTGCCTCTAGGGCACACTACAAAAAATCAGAGCCGAAGCGGCATTAATTTAATCACGTTTTATGTACGGGAAATGCCGTTTAAGCCTTTTGCGGCATTATTTGCGGCATTAATTGTAAAGCCATAACTGCCGGTGCCGTTTTTGATAATGCGGCATGATATTAATGCCGTCAAGTATTTGAGGCATTTCCTGCGGCATTAATATCAAATTCCTTTTTCTGCGGCATTATTACTTTAAATGCCGCAAATATCAATACTTACAGCATTATTTTAGTGACCCTTCTAATGCTGTATTTTTTAACAGCACTTTATTTAATGCGGTAATAGGCTCCTTCCCGCAATTTTTTTTTAATGCTGCAATAGAATTATCCAGCAATTTTATTAATGCCGTATTTTTATTAATTTAATTAATTACTATATATATATTTAATTAACCAACCATATATCAATATTTGCAACTACTCATCATCTGGTACTTAACAGTATCCTGTATACTATATACAAGCTTCATATGCATTCATGCATCAACTAGTACTTAACCAAACATCAAATTTTGCAACCCAGAAAACATGTATATAAATTACAAAGCGTAACCAAATATACGAAGCAGCTAGCTAGCTGTTAGAATACTTTACTGGGATACAATAATTTCAAACTAACAAGCTGCTATTAGAACAATTAGATACAAAATCTCAACAGAGGAACATCCAAATAGACATCTAATTAAGCTAGTCTTTCCGAAACATATAGTTTCAACACACTGTTTTCTGTCATCTGCTGCTGAAATATACCAAAACATACTGACACAGTGAACGATCACTAGCTAATAACACTGCTTCTGGCATCTAGGTCTTTGAATTTCTCCAGGAGTATCAATCGACAACAGTTTGCAAAAGAGGAAATCTGTACGATCCTGAAACAACATTTATAACACAAAGTCAGTTTCAAATTTCTTTAAGACCTTAACACGGTCATGCTGCAGAAACAACGAGAGTATATACCTTGATACTCTTTTGTTAAAATCAGTCTACCACTCTACCTGTATATCACACTGATATACTAAATCAAACCATGCCAACTAAAATGTTCCTAGGGTGTATGCCATGGTTTCCAGTATTCGTCTAAGAAGCCGTATGAGTTTTAATTTGTAACAAAAGCAAGTCTGAAGGACCATTAGAATAGGATGACTCATGAAAAATACTAACAGACCTAATAACTTAACGTTCGGTAATATATCATCTATACTTGCAATGCAACATCTACAAAACATTTTTTACAAAGACTTTCATATGAGCCCCTTCTACAGACATCTGCAAAACACCGAGGTTAGACTGTGGACACTCGTAACTAGACCAGGCTTGGAATATTTGTACGCAGGTAATGTGTAAAATTGGATGGTTCCACATAAATGCAGTATTCTTACTAAGCAGCGTAAATCCATGTGAAGTGGCTGATGAGAACAAAGAACCTCAAACTTAGTCTCTGAGATACAGAACATGTCGCTATAACCGAATTTGATTCCGTAGATACCAGTTTAAAATGGATCAAATCGAGAAAAGGGACTTCATTTATTTACCGATTGAATAACCCAAATTCAGTGTTGTGAAACGAAACAGAAGTAATGATGAAACACTCAAAAAAATAACCAAATTTGAGCACACTGATAATGTACCATCCTTAAAACATATCCAAATGCGAGACATAAGAGAAAGTAAAAGAACTAATTTAATTCAGAAAACCAAAACACCCTAAGTGTTTGCCATTATCAATCCAAACATACTCATTTTTTAGGGCATGCAGTACTTTCTGAAACAAGTGGTGCACCGCGTGCATTTAACCCTAAATACCTGGGCCCATTGTGATTTTATCGATTTTCCTGAAAATTGAAAAGGACTCCCCTACTTTACTGACTGCAACTCCAATCGTTTTCTTCACGATTCAAACTGAAAATTCATCCAGTTTTCAGTATTATATTGCAAATTTTACCTTAAGCAGGTTAGGTGTCATTTTGAGGGTGAGCAAACTTAGGGTAAATTGGAGGCACAATTTCCTATAACTAACCCTTATTCAGAATTTTCGACCTATATATATAAGCTTATTTGGGTACGAAAACAATATTGGTCCTCTCCGTCAGATACACCACCCCATCAGAAACACCACTACATGATAGTTTTACCATAACACTTGTACAACTCTAATTTATGTCCAAACAAAACATCAAATCTAATTTCTGTCTACAGAAACATCAAATTTCTGTTGGTTAAATCTGGCTTTTTCAGTTGTTACCCAATTATATACATATATATCCTTCAAATCAATATGTTTGATTTTCTCTTCCGCACATCAGAATCACTGGGCAGTGTAATGCAATATATAGACACTTTTTTCTAGTTAGTACTTATTTGAACATAAAGATAATGATATTGTACCTGTCTTCTTCACGTAACTCTGTCTTTCTTCACATAACTCTGGGTGAGAAGGATACCTGAAAAATATAAACACATTTTCCATATGAACATTAGAATCCATATTATTTTGTAAAGACCGATTCATAATATATAGATGTATAAATCTAAGGTACTACAACTTACCAGACATCTTGGCCATACAATTGATTCATTTTCCGCATCTCCTATTGTCTTAAGTGGTCCATGAGGTCTCATCAATTGGTATTGAGGCTTTATAGCCTTCTCGATTCGCACTTCATAATACCCATCACCCAGAGCTTCACCATGTACTAATTTGTGTGGCTGCTGAGAGACGAGAGCTCCATTTGCCACAAGCACCTTCGGTGATCCAAGTGCATATATTTGCACCTTCATTTCGAGCTTCGTTAACAATTAGAAAAATTAAAATAAGTAACTTTACGATAAAGCACAATATCAAGAATCACTATCCATGCACGAAAGGAAATATAAAATAAAATGAACCACTATCCATGCATCTCAAACATATCAGGATGGCCAGTACATGGACAATAACAGAGTATATATATATATATATATATACACTCCAAGTTTGTACCTTATTAATAAAGTGTTTTCAATAATTATTTTCTTTTTATACCCTTATAGCAACTAGTTTTAATTATGCCTAATTGATAATAATTCCAAATTCCACCAGATATTTTATATTTGGGAAAAAACTCAGAATCAAGATGACTGACACCCAAAAGAAAGCATGCTTAACTCGCTTCAAATTTAGTAGATTGACATACTGCATTAGAGGTTGATGATGAAACACATGTTGAAACATATTCCTCGTGTGGTGCAATACGGCCCTGCGCCTCTCCAGCTTTCTTGTGTGGTGCAGTACGTCGCTGGGACTCTCCAACTTTCTTGTGGGGTGCAGTACGGCCCTGGGCCTCTCCAACTTCCTTGTTGGGTGCGGTACGACCCTGGGCGTCTCCAACTTCCTTGTGTGGTGCAGTACAACCCTGGACCTCTCCAACTCCCTTGTTTGGTGTAGTACGACCCCGAGCATCTCCAACTTCCTTTGGGGGTGTAGTGCGGCCCTGGGCCTCTCCAACTTCCTTGTATGGTGCAGTGCGGCCCTGGGCCACTCGAACTTCCATGTGTGGTGCAGTGCGGCCCTGGGACTCTACAACTTTCATTTGTGGTGCAGTATGGCCCTGAGCATCTCCAATTTCCTTTTGTGATGCAGTATGGCCCTGGACCTCTCCAAATTTCACGTGTGGTGCAGTATGGCCTTGCGGCTCTCCAACTTGGTTGTGTGATGTAATCTGGCCCTCTCCAAATCTAGGATAGTCGGCTTGATGTAACGAGAGCGGAAAGTTTTTCATCAGTCTTGCCTCAAATGCACTCATTTGCTCCTGCATTTGTGCCTGCAATTCTGCATACAACTCATCGCGTATCTCTTCACGCAGCTCATCACGTATCTCTTGGCGCAACTGATGACGAATTGTTTCGTTAATTTCATGAGAGGAAGGACAACTCTTATACCTACTCCCAAAGACTTGAGTTGGACTTGGTCCGATTCCCATGCATCGCACTCGACCACGGTTTTCTGGCCCCATCACATCAACAAACACTGACTCTCTTGTAGGAAGGTCCTCTTCACTCACATCGACCAATTGATTCTTCATTGCAGCCTACAATAACAACACAAATATATTTGATAACTGTGAGAAACAAAGGGGTGTTTTAAGAGCTGTAACACCATGAAATTCAATAGCCTCATAATACATATTATCCAGGCTGACTATAGTACAGTGGACTAACCATGTTTTCTTCATTTTTCGGGTCAGCCGGCTTCTTTTTCTTCTCGTGTGTAGCAAAGTAAACTGCAACTCTGTCATGAGCTTGCTCCTTTACCTTCATCTATATTAAAATTATACATTAATTGATTAAAAGAGTATTATCGTTACGTAAAATATAATATAAAATATTTACCTCGTGTCGTACTTGTCGAAACGACGTCCTTCCGCTGGTGTGCAGACCCTTTTGACCTGACCTACTTGTTTGATTTCTTTCAGCTTTCTCCTGTTGGAAAAGCATATACCAAATGAAAAAGTCCTGACCAAATAATAACAGGAATAAACAATGTTTGGAGAAAACTGAAAAATGAACTGAACCACCTGTATTTCAGGTTTCCCCCAGTACTTCACTAGCACTGGCCACTGGTCGGCTTCTACCCTCGAAGGACAAAATTGCAGGCGTTCCTCATCTGTTTTGAAGCGCTTATAATAGTCCCTCTTAACCCTTGCCTTCCAATTATTCCACTTATGCCAGGCATCCTTTAAACAAATTTCTTGAAAGCCTCAGGAGCATTTGTATTTTTCTGACAAAGTGTAGTTAAATTACATCAAAATGCTATTAGTATTCAATTAGTTTTAAGTATGAAATATGTTTACAAATGTTTACCTTAATATTCTCCCACAAGAGTTCATGGTAATAATCGAAGTCTTTAGCCCTCCAATCAGTGAATGTCAATGGCAAAACAGTCCCTTGTGAAGCCAGAACACCTAGTTGAGACTCAAATGCAGCCCGATTCTTACCAACGACAACCATGTCCTCGTCAAATTCAAGAATCATTTTTTCTGTACCTCCCCACAATGGATTTGGTATAGCAGCCCCTCTTTTATTAATAGCGGCGGGCCCATATGAACATGATCCTGATCAATGACAATTAACCATCCATTAATTAAAAAACAATTCAAATATTCAATAAAATCTAGAGAAAAAAATCATGTGAATAACTTATCATTTGTATTACCAGCATCGCTATCATTGGGAGAGCGTGTATGCGTGTTCTCTTTCATGTTATGTGGTTGATTTGGAAGTTCGGGATTTGATTGAAGACTTTTGTTACATGGACGAGGTGGAGCACATGGCACAGGAGGTGGAGCACCTGGCACAGGAGGTTGAGTGGAAGAATTAGGAAGATGAGGTTGTTTGTTGAATTTAGGAGCTGAGTTGGGTGGAAGAGATTTATCATTGGTAGGCGCAATGTCAAATGGTGGAACCAGCTGAGATTGATTTGGCGATGTAAATTCATGGTGGATTTGAGGTCCCAGGTTAGCTTGCTTAGGTGGACAAAACGGACGGTATGGCTCTGATGATATAGGTGCACCACCAGGTGCTCTGTGAGATGGATTGTGTAGCGATGACTGCTGCAGATTTGATGTAGAACCGAACTTAGCTTCCTTGATTTCACGTGATTGATGTTTTGGCTCATATGGAGGATTTGGACACATCAGAGAAGGTGCTATAGTGTTACTTGATGGAGGCACATCAATATACGACTGCAATTCCGGTGCAGATGGAGATAAAGCAATTGGATCGTCAGCAACAACATCGGTCATCGACCGAGCCAATCCACGCTTTCGCACTCGGTTGTCTTTCCCCGCCGTAATCTGCAAAAATCGCATATGCAATATTTGTCTTATCATGAATTCATGGCAAACATAGTTAATCTATGATAAAATTCGACTTACATTAATGTTAATGTCGTCATCATTCTCAACTTTAATCATTGAACCAGCAGCACGACGTGCCTGCTTCACCTTCATTGTGGAAAGCTGTGTAAAGAACATATGGAACATTAAAATGTTAGGCTCAAAACTAACCAGGCAGGTTCAAAAGTTAAAATCTATAACAATGAAATATTATCCCCTCGAGGATCAATGTCAAATGGTTAAATGGATATTGGAATTTTAGAGGACACTGTAACTGACGTTTTCATTATTGATTTTTGCACTAGCAAAAGTGTTCATGTCACCGACTACTCGTTTGCCAATGGTTTTCATTGGGACCTGCATACATTGTAAAACACAGTGACATTTAGTATATTCATCGCATTACTAGACAATAAGCAGCATCCGTATCAGTCATAATACGCAAACATACAACTAAACAAACAAACCAGATAAACAACAAATCAAATCAAATAAAAATGTCGACATATTGATCATTTGCACCCTTCATCTTACCTAAATGTATCGGCATCTATAATTCATAATCACCATCACTAGAATCATAATTTCCTTCCCCATCATCGTCGTTATGATCACCAATATCACCAACATCTACCGTGATTCCATCTGCATTATCTAGTATCCAGTTAGTTGGCCCATCATTCAACTGTTGACTACCAAACGACTCTGTTTGAGGACAGGTTACAGAGCCAGAGCTAAGAACTTTATCTGGAACGTCATAAATATCCCTTGGCGTCATTTGTGCAACTACACTCCAATCCTCGTCAATGGGATCCTTTACATACCATACTTGTTGTGCTTGAGATGCCAATATAAAAGGTTCGTCTGACCTGAGATTTTGTTTGTACATGAGGTTCTTAAAATTGACTAGTGTAAACTTGAACTCGTCTCGCTTCAGGCCAGCATTATTGTCCACCCAATCACATTTGAATAACACAAACCTAAGACCATTAGAGTACTGTAACTCTATCACTTTTTTCAGTATGCCATAATATGTTACTTCGCCTGTTATAGGCCGATTATCATTTGCAGTAGCATAACTCGGTGTAGATGCATCAAGCATTACTCCGCTATTCTGAGTCTTCCTACTTCTTTCACGATGTTTTGTGTGGAACCGCAACCCATTAATAATATACCCTGAATACCTCTTAGCCCAGCGATCTGGTCCTACGGCTAGCATCCTTACTTCGTCAGAGCAAGAAGGGCCCAACATTTGCACCTTCACGATCACAGATTGAATTTATAAGATACGTCATATGTTAGGTAATATATGAGATGAATAATTAAGTAATTACTACTCACGTGTGCTTTTAACCAACTTGGAAATGTCTCATTGTGTTTTCTCTCTATCTCTCGTTTATTTAATCTGGGATAGTCAGCTCGAACTTGACTCAAATGTTCATTGTTTCAAATGAAACAAAGTATAACATTAGGTGTTATGCACAGCATGCTTACTATTAAAAAATAAACATAGCAATAATAATAATAACAGAATAATGCAATTACTCTCGATATCGATCAATGGAGTTGGAGTTTGCCAACACATATCTGTGAGCTTGTTCCCATTCAACGCTATCCAAAAAGAACATCTTTCCTGTTCCTAATCCACGACCACCAGAGTCACCTTCAAAATTTCTCTCGGGTCTATTAAGTTTTGTCTCAACATCGTTCAAGTACCTAGAGCAAAAGGTTAAGCATTCTTCGACTAAATAGCCTTCGGCTATAGAACCTTCTGGATGGGCTCGATTAAGCACATATAGCTTTAGAGTGAGTAAATACCTAAGACAGTAATAAAATAAATTTAGATTTAAAAGAGCCAAATATGATAACTATATGGGGTAAAACTCAGATGATATTCTAATTAGCATACCTCTCAACAGTGTACATCCATCGATAAAACACCGGTCCAGCAACCCTTGCATCTTCTGATAAATGGATGGGCAAATGCAACATGATATCAAAGAAGGAAGGTGGAAATATTTTCTCGAGCTGACAAGTTATCTTTATAATTTGCTCTTGAAGTTGACTAAATTCGAATTGATTCAGACTTTTCAAGCACAACTTCCTGAAATAGCTAGATAACTCAATCAAGACTTGAACCACATCTTTTGGGAGAACTCTGCGTACTGCAATAGGCAATATTTGTTGCATGAGAATATGATAATCGTGACTCTTCAAGCCTGAGATTGTTCCCTCCTTCAGTTGAACACGCCTTGAAATATTAGATGAATATCCACCGGGTACTTTTACACCTTTCAACACCTTCAAAAACAAATTCTTACTATCTTTTGTCATTGTGAAACTAGCTGGAGGTAATACTGCCTTACCATTAGGCTTATATTGAGGATGAAGATCACTTCTAATACCCATTTCCTCAAGATCACGGCGAGAATTTAAGTTGTCTTTACTTTTTCGAGCAACACCAAGAATCGTATTAAGAATGCTCTCGCATACATTTTTCTCGATATGCATGACATCAAGATTATGGTGAATTAAGTTATCCTTCCAATAAGGCAATTCAAAGAAGATGCTTTTCTTTTTCCATTTGCATTCTTTTTTCTTCTTCTGACCATCATTACTGGTTGATCTTGATTTCCTCTTCCTTCCAACTACTGGTTCATCCCTTTCTGGATCTTTACCAAACTTGTTTTCAATATCCTTAACTTGTTCAAAAACATTGTGCCCAGATAATACAATTGGCTTCGTTCCCTTTTCAATTGTCCCATCAAAATTATTCTTATCTTTCCTAAACTTGTGGGTCTCATTTAAGAAACGGCGATGCCTCATGTAGCACAACTTCTTTCCGTACTTTAAGTAGCAAGATTCAGTGTCTTTATTGCAACGAGGGCATGCCCACCTACCCTTTGTGCTCCATCCAGATAAATTTGCATATGCAGGAAAGTCACTTATGGTCCACAAGAGAGCTGCACGCATTTGGAACATCTGATTACTTGATGCATCATATGTCATGACACCTTTTGCCCAAAACTCCTTCAATTCATCAATTAGCGGTCGCAAGTAAACATCTATGTCATTACCAGGTGCTCTAGAGCCATCAATCAAAATGGACAGAATAAAAAACGGTTGCTTTGTAGCTAACCATGGTGCCAAATTATAAATCATTAAAACCACCGGCCACAAGCTA
The DNA here is from genome assembly GCA_023055425.1 of Linanthus parryae. NCBI lineage: Eukaryota > Viridiplantae > Streptophyta > Magnoliopsida > Ericales > Polemoniaceae > Linanthus > Linanthus parryae. The sequence goes on from JALGPY010000001.1 coordinate 95,619,133, forward strand.
TAAGTAATACTCATTGTCCTATAAGGGTTGAAGCCATCAGTAGCTAGGCCAAGTCTTACATTCCGACAATCGTTTGCAAAATCTGGATGTCCCATATCGAAATCCTTCCAAGCTAATGAATCAGCTGGATGTCTTAATATGCCATCATCAACACGCTCCTCGGCATGCCACCTCATGGCAGAAGCTGTTTTAGAAGACATATAAAAATGCTGGAGCCTCGGTTTTAATGGAAAGTAACGCATCTGTTTTGCAGGAACCCTTGAGAACTTGGTTGTTCCATCATCTGACTCAACATTAGAATTCTTATATCTCGGTGTTTGGCATACATCACATTTGTCCTTTCCTTCATTTTCCTTATAGTACAACATGCAATCATTTGGGCACGCGTCATACTTCTTATAGTTAAATCCCAACACCTCATTGAACTTCTTAGCCTCGTAAAATGAGTTGGGTAAGCCTTTACAAAATGGAAACACCTTCTTCACAAATTTTATGGCCATGTCAAACGATTTGTCAGACCATCCACAAAGCACCTTTATATGCAACAATTCAACAATGAATGATATTGTGGTATAATCTTTGCAACCAGGATACAACTCAAACTCATCATCTTCTAATAGCTTAAAATATTTATGTGTCTCCTCATCCGGACCTAAATTAGTATCCTCAGTTCTAACTCCATCAAAATCACCAAAACCACCATGTTCAGGATGAAATCCAAAGGCATCATTAAGCATGTCTGTCATGTGATTCATTCCAGTACCGGTCGTTGTTGAATTCTCAGCGACCCCGTAAGACTCACCATGATGTATCCAAATTAAGTAATTAGCATAGAATCCATTAAGATATATATGTTCTCTCACATCCTCACGTGTTCTGTAATAGCGGTTGACACATTTTTTACATGGGAAACTTATCTTTGCATGCACTGACTTGTTAGTGTAAGCAAAAGATAAGAAATTTGAAACCCCAGCAACAAAAGCATCATCAGTCCTATCAGACAAATGGATCCAACTCTTATCCATGGATACATAAAAAAAAACTATCAAATCAGATGTTGAATGGAAAACGCCATAACAATTATAAGCAAATTATAAGAGTGAAATCAGATAACATGCAAGAAGATGAAAATTAAGTATTAGGTAGTTGTGAATTAGGTAGCTCGAGATGGGTAGGATCGGGTTACATGCAATAAGATGGCGACTAAATACAGTCAGTCACAAATCACAGCTTTAACGGAATAGTGCTTCCTTTGAAGGCACAACACATACACTATATTGATTATAATCCACATTCTAACTTCAAAACATGTGTGTATGATAATTTCAGTTGATCATGAACATGAAAAAACCATTAATAAAATGCATTTACAAAGCATGGTCCGTGAATCTTGGCTTAAACGTACGAACAAAGAAACAACAAACATAGAAAGACAAAATCAAGAATAGCCAAGACACAGCAGCTTCGAATAAATTGTATATGAACACACAAAACTAGTAACTTCACTAGAATATAGTAGGAAGCCATAATTTTACGAGAAGAAAGCATCAGCATGAGCATAGCATGACATAACAAGGGAACTAGAGAAAGATACAAATCCAGAGAGATAGAGGAAAACCTGTTAAGGTTTCAGCTTCTTTAGTTTCCAGTCGTTGAACACAGAGGTCTAAGGAATCACTGGGCACGACTTTATATTGCACCTGCTGCCAAAGAAAAAATAATACTCAGATTATCAGGGTAGCAGCAGCAATAATGCAATCTCCTTCAAGGCGATTAGAAAAGTAAATCAGAAATCTATTAATACCCTAACTAATTTTTGTATTATCATGCTTTCTGAAACACGGTATTGTTCATGTGATACTCCAACTTTGTTATTGGTCATGAATAATGCAATCTCTTTGTCTAAGGAAGTGCACGATGGTAGCAGAAAATAAGCTCCTGCAGGCTTCCCAGCTCAAGCCAGGGTGTTATATATGCTGCAGGAAGCAGAAAATAAGCTCCTGCAGGCTTCCCAGCTCAAGCCAGGGTGTTATATCTTCTTAAGTTTATTACTCCTCACTTGAGGTGGAAATTAGAGTTCTACCTCAACTGACACTTGAGGTAGGAGGAGAAAAAAATGTCAATATGAGGCTACCTCAACTGACATGTTTCATAATCGAAACAGAGTAAAGTTAGAAACCTGAATGTTGTGTATTCTTTCAGGTAAAGCTATCTGCCATAAAAATCAACTACTAGATAGTTGTGTGACTACTAGATACCACATATATACTCAAACGAATCAAAAGTAAGCAAATCAAAAGTCAGCCTAACAGGGAGACTTACTCGAATCAAAATATCATACTCATACCCTAACAGGGAGACCAGATCTAGAGAAGAGAAACGAACCCTAACAGGTTTTCAACCATCGATCGATCGATTCAACCGATCCACACTGAAGCCTAAACCCTAGACCATCGATCGATTCAACCCATTCACACTGAAGAGATCGATTTGACCGATTCAACTAATTATTCCAATCGCCTAGACAGAGTAGAGAATCGCCTATATAGATGGATAGAGAGAGAGAGAGAGAGAGGCATACCTGGCAAGAACTCAATTCCAATCGCCGAGAACCGATTCCAAGCTGAAGGAACGGGAGATGGACCGGTCGCGCGGGGAGATTTAGGGTTTCAGCGGGAAGGTGAAATATTGATACTGATAATCGTGGGAAGAAATTGGTTTATATATTAAACCTTTTGGAGGCATTATTTTCAAATGACGTTTCTACCCTTAAGCGGTATTAATATTAAAATGCCGCAACCACCGATTCAAATGCAGCATTAACAAAAGTAATGCCGCAAAAATGTAATCAAATGCGTGATTAATTTATAAAATGCCGATTTTGGAAGATAAAAACGTCATTAAAAATAAAAGCCGTAAATTACATACAATTGCAGCATTTTTTAACTTGCCGCTCAAAAAAATGCTGCTTCTGCTCCTTTTTTTTGTAGTGGCATCTATTCCAACACCCGTATCATTACACGTATCAGTGCGCAATCTTGTTTAGCGTCCTTGAGCACCACGAGAATTTCACATATTGAAAAGACCGACTCAGCCATCGGCAATCCTCCATCACCACGCCATACAAAGACTGATCAGTTGATTTCGTCATTTTTCCGAGGTCGTTTATCAACTATTGAAAATCTGCTTTGACTTATGTCCATTCTACGCGCCAAAGCCTGACCTTCCCTCATGGCTAAGCTTCAGCTAGGCAAGGCGAGTTCACTCCACGTACGGGCGCTGCCATCGCCGCCACCCATTTTCCGTTAGAGTCCCAGAGCACAATCCCTAGACCAGCCCCTCGATCATCATTCCTCCACGCACCATTCGAATTTTATTTAAAGATCCCCTCAGCAGGTGCTGTCCACGCCAAAGACCGTGGCCGTGTGATTTGTTGATCGTCTAGCGCCGTCAAGTGATGCTGTAGTCCTAGAAACACACGGATTCCGTCAACATTATCCATAGAGTACCCGATGGAAAGGATGAGAGAAATAATTCCCGCAACATCCGTAGTTTTACCTTCAAAAATGCGTTTGTTCCGGCTTCTCCATGTTGCCCACATGCCGATAACAAACAGTCCTCATTTCCTTTTACAAAGAGCTTGCAAATTAGTCGTAATCCAATCCCCAATGTTATGGCTTATGTAGCTTCCTAAATCCGATCTAATGATGACAGACCAAACTTGTGTAGCTAATTTGCAGAAGATGAAGATATGAGCCTCTCATTCCTCACCTTTTCCACACCAAGAGCAAAATCTCGGAATATCCATGCCTCGCCTAATAAGATTCATCTTTGAGGGTAACGAACCATGGTAGGCCCTCTAAACCGTAAACATAGCATTTATTGGAACCTTTAAACTCCACAGTTTGTGTAATTGTATCTTCTCGCTGTGTGGTTGTCTGACCGTCTTGCTTGTTATACAACTTTGCCTTTCTCAACTCCTTAGAAATTAAGTATCTCGACTTTACCGTGTAATTCCCTTTGTCGTCATAGAACCACGACCATGTTTCTTGTTGGTCATTCAAAGGAAGGGGAATGGATAGTATTACGTCTATATCAACGCAATTTAAAAATTCCCCAAGCTGTTGTTCATCCCACTTCTTCGTATATTGATCGATAAGGCTTTGTACCTTCAAAGGACCATGTAGTGTGTTCGGCGACACCACTCTAAAACTGGAGGGACTTGGAATCCACTGGTCTTGAAAAACGTTGACTGTGTTGCCCGTGCCAATCCGAATAAAAACTCCTCGTGACAACACATCGCAACCCGCCATGACTCCCCTCCATGTTTGTGATGGGTTATGTACAATTTATGCATCAAGAAAGTTCTTTCTCCCGAATTACTTTGCTTTAATGACTTTGGCTAACAAAGAATTTGGTCTCGTGAGAATACGCCATCCTTGCTTGGACAAAAGGGACAAGTTAGAAGAATGCACATCTATAAACCCTAGCCCACCATCCGATTTAGTCTTCCTCAGCTTTTCCCATGCAACCCAGCATAACCGTCCTTCCCATACTTCTTCCACCAGAAGTCTCGAATCAAACATTCCGCTTGGTCACAAAAGGACTGAAGTAGAAGAAAACAAGACATGGAGTATGTTGGGATAGCTTGAATTACCGCTTTGATAAGCACATCCTTTCCTGCCGTCGAAAGAAATTTTTCGTTCCACCCATGAGCTTTTGCACTTATTGGTTCCAGAACCCCAGAAAAAGCTCCATTCCTGTGACGACCAGTTTTTTTTTTTGAATTCCCAAATATCTATCAAAATATGGGACACATTGAACCTCTAAAGTAGCACAAAGTTGCAATTTGGTGTCATCGGGAACATTATTAGAGAACATAGCAGCTGATTTCTGTAGATTAATCTTTTGACCCGAGGCCGCTTCGTAGTCCTCAAGAATATGTAGAAAATCACCTACTTCCCCTTGGTTTTCTTTCGTGAAGAAAATACTGTCATCAGCAAACAACAAGTGTGAAATCGACGGACCATTCCTAGATGCTTTGACCGGAGTGATCTGTTTCTCTCTTCCTGTCACCTCCACGGAATGAGAGAGCCCCACAGTACACAACAGAAACAAGTAGGGTCACAGAGGCAGCCTGGTCACAAACCACATTACGGTGTCACATCCCCTATGACTTCTCCATTACTGTCGAAAGAAAAACTCACTGTCGTAACACACCCCATAATCAAGTTGGTTAGTTTCGAACTAAGTCCAATCCTGGCCAAGAAAGCTTGAGATAACACCATTCCACTCTATTGTAGGCTTTGCCCATATCTTCTTTAAGAGACATAGAGCCTGTTTTGCCCTTCATACGCGTGGACATGGTGTGAAGAACTTCGAAATCCACAATCACATTATTAGAAATCAAACGCCTCGGGACGAACGCACTCTGTGCCGGTGAAATAATATCATGCAAGACATTTTTTAGACGATTTGAAATTGCTTTGGCGATTATTTTATAAATCACTGTGCAAAGGCTGGTCGCTTCCTGGGTTGCTTGATTTTCGGTGTTAAGACAATGAGTGTTTTGTTGAAACCCGAAACATATCTAGCTTTTTTAAGAATTTTAAGACAAACCTCTGTGATTCGGTTCCCCCACAATTGGCCAATGTTTCTAAAAAAACCCGGGGGAAAATCCTTCAACACCTGGTGCCTTGTGAGCACCCATATACCTCAAGCGTTCCAAATTTCATCAACGGTAAATGGCTCATTTAACCCGGCATTTTGCGCTTGTGTTACCAATCACATAATCTTTTTAACAACTTTGTTAATCTGTTGGGGAGTAGGATGCTGTGAGGAAAACAATTCCTTAAAACAGCTTTAGAGGATACTCACAACTTCTTCATCACCATCCTTCCAAGTTCCAGTCGAGTCCTCTAGCCCAAAAATATGGTTCCACCTCCTTCTTTTCGATGCCTTATTGTGGAAATATCGAGTATTTTTGTCGCCGTAGGTAATCCATTCAACCCGAGATCGCTAAAACTAGCGTGTTTCTTCTTCACGAAGGATGTCGTCGTAATTTTTTTGGAGCTCCCGAAGTTGTTCTACCACCGTTGCAGATTGGTGCCCATCCAGAAGTTGGTTAATTTTTCGTCGGATTTGCCTTTTCATAATCTGCGGTTCGCCGATAACATTGCGGCTCCAGTTACGCACCAAATCCTCCATATTAGATAGAGCGGATGCCACATCAGGCCCCTTAACTTCCCAACTCGTCAAGACAATATCACGAATGCACTGGTGATGTTCCCATGACATCTCATAAGTAAATATCTTCCCCCTTCCTGAAATTTCTTTTGGCTTGTAGGATCGAGGATTAATCGCACCGAAAGATGATCAGACAAAAGGTCAGGAAGATGACAGACTCGGGCGCCTGGAGACATGTCTCGCCATTCTGGAGTGGAAATAACTCGATCCAAGTATTCGCGAATTGCATTGTCTCCATTCTAATTATTTTTCCAAGTAATGCTCGGACCGGATTAATCGAGATCACATAGTTCGTTCCGTTGCGAGATCACGTAATTGCGAAAACGGCACAAATCTTCCCCCTTCATTCTCATCCTTAGAGGCGATAGCGTTAAAATCACCAAGCATACAACAAGATTTGATATCTCATCGTCGAGATGGTCAATCGAATTCCAACTATTAACACGTTCTGATGCATTGGGGTTGCCGTATAGGCCGGTAAAATGACAACACAAACTAAAATCTTCGTACTTTATTATTGCATCAATATGAAAACTAGACGACAACAATACAGAGACTGATAACGATTAGTCCCAAAGAATAGATATAATCCCTTTGTGACCACGACCCTTGCAGTTAACATGAAAACCCTTCCAAAAACTACACTTATTTCGGATGCGATCCATCTCCCAAGACTTCTTTTTTGTTTCTAGTAAAAACATTAAATTTGGTCGTTCTCTCGTAACGAGGTCACAGAGAGCACGAAGCGTGCAAGGTTTACCTAACCCTCCCACGTTCCTAGACAAGGCAATCATTGCTCTCAGCAGGGGTGCTCTGCACTCACCGTCGCTATCATGGTGTTTTCACTTGTGGCTGGGTTAACTTCCTGAATCGTCATCTCTTTTTCTGCTACATTTTATTTTGTACTTCCCACAACTTCCTGTTTTGGCCTCTTACCGCTTCCTTGGTGTTTAATCAGAAAGTTGGAAGCCTCTAATTCTCCCTTACGTTTCTCTTCAACCTCCTGTGCCTTCGAAATCTCCTTCCCCTAGCAAATTTCCTCCTTAAGAGCAGCAATGTTTCTTTATTTCTTTCTTTCTTTCTTTCTTTCTTTCTTTCTTTCTTTCTTTCTTTCTTTCTTTCTTTCTTTCTTTCTTTCTTTCTTTCTTGCTTCGGACTCTCTGGTTCTTTGGAAAATTGAGCTTGCGCGATAACCGGGGAGAGGGTTCTGTGGCTTTTTCTAAAAAAATGATTGGGCCCGTCTTGTCATTTGGGCCTCTGATAATAAGTTGTGTGGGGTGCTTCCACTTTGGCTAGGCTGGACCCAAGGATAGGCCCGAAATCTTAGGCCCAATTTGGTTATCGTCCCCACGTAATTAGGGTAATTAATTCCACATCCTTCGTCCTTCTTCATTATAAATGATCCAGAGACACTTCCTTTATTGGATCTGATTGTATCTTGACCGTTTCCCACAGATTTGTCCCCCTTATCCTTCGTAACTTCCACAGATTCGGTCTTCTCCAATGAAACCATCTCAACGTCCGCGCCTTCATTATTAAGAACATTACTTCCCAAGATCGCCGGCCATTTAAGACTCCCGACGGATTTCTCCCCCTTTGATTCTCGTATCTTTAAAGATTTTCCCTTATCCATCAATGCCTTCTTCATTCCGTTTCCACTGGAGCCATTATTACCTTGGGAAACGATTGGATCACATGATTGGATCTAACATTTATTTATTTGACTGGTCTTTCTTCACAATTAGCTGAATACCAGGCCTTCAATTTTTCTTTGGTATCCGAGTGTAACGGTTCAGATCGACAATTACCCTTAGAGACAACCCTTAGAGACAAATGGCGTAAGTATCGTGGAATTTGTGAAATTGAAGAGGTTGAAGTGTCTTATTGAAAATTATAAGGGGTGAATGTGTCTTTGTGTAAAACTTGAAGGGGAGAAGCATGTCTTACCTACCTCAATTAAAATGGGAAACTGTCTTTGTATCAAACTTGGGGGGTTGAAAGTGTCTTTTACCTTTTTTCTTGTCACTTCGGTTTCTCTAAAGTTATGTTTGGAACTTAGAAAAGAAAATAAAGAAAGAAAATTAAATGATACACTGTCAAATTTCATCTATTTTCTCTCGCTTGTCTTGGCGATCAATAAAGTTTTAGTTTTTCTACCCGTAATTTTAGATAAAAGGGAAGAAATCTTGAAATTTTGGATTTATTCGTAATTTTTTTGCTCCGGAATGGTGAAAGTCACATGCTCCTCTATGTTGTTTCCATCTAGGCGAAAAAAGTTTATGGCACGTCCACATGTTAACTTCGGAGTGGACCGCTTGGTCAATTTTATCAAAAAACAATTAGATTCACTTCTTCCCATCACCGCACCTTTTTCAGGATTCACCTAACCTTTTTCAGCACCTATTCCCATCACCGCACCTTTTTCAGGATTCACCTAACCTTTTTCAGCACCTATCACTCATAAGAAATAGACAACACGTTTACAAAAAAAAAATACTTTTACCGTCCATAAATTCGGCCACTTATTCATTTTCATCAAACAAACACAACATATTCATCTCTTTCTCTAGTTTTCTCTCTATCTCACTATTGGGCTGAACTCACACAAATTCAACCAAAACACTTCAAAAAGTTTGTGATTTTTTTAAGACTTGGCCCAATATGACATAAACCGGCTATAATTTCACTTACCTTAGAGTTTTCTTCCGTTTGACAAGTCTTTTTTCAAATTGGAAAATTGTTTGAAGTACGACAACTTATGTTATTGTACTATTTCTTTGGGCCGCAATGTTCACTCCCGACAAATTTCACCAAATACTTGGAGGCTTATCTCCACTGAGCAGGCGGACAGAATATAAAGAAGCTTGTGCCTGTTTTCCATCCTAATTAGGATCAGAGGAAGTAGAGAGGCCATGAATTGTCAACAATACGAAAAATTGGTCAACAGTCTCCAATAAATTCTGGAATTTTTGTGGAAATGGAGGAGTCAATATTTTTCTAGGAATTCTAGATTAAAGTGAAGAAATTCAAAAATTTTGGATTTATCCAAATTTTTTGCTCTGGACTAGTGAAAGTCACATGCACCTCTCTCTTGTTGCCATTAAGCCGACAAAATTTCATGGCCCGTAAACGTGTCAAAGTTTGAGTGGACAGCCTGGTCAATTTTATCAAAAACCAATGAGATTCTCTTCTTCCAATCATTGCACCTTTGATCACCCATCTTACATTTTTTAGCATCTATCACTCATAAAAAAATAGACACCACCTTTACCCAAAAAATACATAAACTTATACTCTCCATAAATTCGGCCGCTTGATCATTTTTATTAAACCAACACAACATATTCATCTCTTTCTCTAGATTTCTCTCTCTCTACTCGGCTGAACTCACACAAATTCAACCGAACCACTTCAAAATATTTTGCCGGAAAAAATTTGACGTCATAGCCTAAGATGACATAAACCAGCCATTCTTTCACTTACTAGAGAGTTGTCTTCCGTTTGGTGAGCCTTTTTCCATCCTGGAAAATCGTTTGAAATATAAAAACTAATTTTTTTGTACTACTTATTTGGGTTGGAGTGTTAAACTCCCGTTAGAATTCAACAAATACTTGGAGGCCTATCTCCAGTGGGCCGGCTGACAGAATATAATGGAGCCTGCGCATGTTGGCCATTCTTATCTGGAGAGGATATTTTACGCCAACCTCACTATTATAACACTCGAGGATGGCTATATTTTGCATGTTTGTAATTTTCAAGGAGCTCGAGTTGTATTCTCAATTGAGTTTATTTCAAACTCATTTGGAATTCCTACTGATGGGGAGAAGATTTTTTTAATAAGGCTTCTGAAATCAGTGAGCAAATCAAATGTCCATCACTGATTATTACTGATCATTCTGTGTGCATCCTCTAGTCGTTGGGAAACTAAAAACAAGCAACATCAAGTCTATGTATAGGTGTTGAAGCATTGGTTGGTATCCACAATTCTAATGCGTTTGGACATGCTGACGAGGTAGAACCATTTTTGGTTTCATGATTCACTTTTTTACTGTCAAGCAGTTTTATGTTTGCCATATGTAATACAGCTAGTGATGGCTTGGTGAATCAGTGTTGGTGGTGGTTAGATTCCTCAATGCATCCCGTATGATGTATTTTATACTACTTTTTTTTTTTGTAAACAAAGGGTTTCTACACCAAGGTGGCACTGATTTTGAGCTACTGAACAACCTATTGAAAAATATTGTGCAAGGTTGATTACATATTTTCCTTCAACTGTTGGTTCTGCCAAAATTGGTGAATAATATGCTCAAGGTGAATAATCTGCCCGGGGTCGGTTAAGCACCTATGACATGCCTCGCCCTAGTATTTCTATCATACACCCACAATTCAACAGCTCACTAATTATTCATGACTTGGATGCTCAGGTGGAACATGTTCATAGGCGGTTTGACAAAACATATTTCGACATTAAAAAAATGTTAAAAAGTATAAGAAAAATAAGGTTTCTATCAAGAACCATGTTTCTCAGGTGTGGCGTTGGGGGGGGGGGGTGGTTCGCATACAATACCCTGGGCCTTCTTCTTCCAACATCTTGGGCACATGATGATTCTTCGGGCATCAGTATGGCGAGCGAATCGTTTTCATTTTTTTTACTGTGGTGAAAAAATGTCGTCCATGAATTTTATGTGTAAGTGCATGTTTGGTTGCAGATTAAAATCTCATTTGAAATTAAAATATGCCAAAACAGTTAATCTCGTTAGTTTCGTAGTTTTTTTGAGTCAGATTTTAATTTAAGTTGGCTAATAATCTGCGGATTATATAATCTTCAATTTTGGAGATTTTGTAGGTATAACGTATGAAATACCATACTCTATCATCACATTAATGCCTGAATTATTAATTTGTGCAAACCCTTAACATCTTAGACGTATGATAAGTTCGAATAATTAAATTTATTTTAAATTTGGAAGTAAAATATATAAGTGTGCCAAACGCAATTAAATTTTTAATTCCATATTTTCAGCGCATGCCAAACAGTTTTCAGATTATAATTTCAGTCAGCTTATTCTCCCCAGCTTATTTTCATCAGATTATTGAGATTTTAAGCTAGCTTCAAACAGGCTCTAAGTATGTGTTTACTTTGTACATTTTTCTTATCAATAAAAAGTTTTAGTTTTTTTTGTTTATCAATGTTATTATAAAAATTATTAAATATCTTATTACAAGAAACTATGGGCAATGAACATAAGGTATTAAAAATATCAGACACACATTTAGTCGCTGGAAAGTTAACGGGTATTCGTTAAAAAGACCATATACGAAACAAAAACTTCATTTCGTGTTGTCTAACGTTTGTGAGCGTTGTTAAAAAAAAATTGAAATGTAAAAAATCATAAATAGTAGAGACTTTTTTTTATAACATTATTACATGTGTCTTACCAACTACTCTAGAACCAGACTTGTTAATTGTGCTCTTCTATATTTTACTAGATTTTCCCACGCGCGTTGTGCACATGCCGGCTTTACTTGCGGGTGTGTACTATACAACACGTTGAGATAATTATATGTGGAATTTGATACCGATTGTACTTACCAAATTATCATAAGGATGTGTTTAATAAAGCTATGGATATCGCTTGATAAAACTAATAACAATTGATCGCATATCCTATATGCAATTGTTTTTTTTCGGGTGTGTTACTGGCGTCCATAACAATCAACTTCAGTTGATGAAGTAGTACCATCCTCGTATGTTTTTCTCGACAACAAAGAATTAACTTCACTTTCTTTCTCTTGTTCGCCTCATCTTTCACATATTTTTCCATCAGCAGAGAAAGAAAATGAATGCTGCCTTGGCTGTTAGAAAGCGGATATGAGGGTGCTTGAATTTGAGCGATCAAGATTGGTGATTGTGGGTGAATGTCACAAACCGCGGAACAAAAATGATTGCATATGGAATGGTTGAATATACTATATCGCTACAGAAGGCAGAGGAAGTATTGAAGAACTAATGGGTAACTCAACAAACTTGTTCTATAAATTGAAGATAAACTAGGTGGTGCGGTAATCTGTAGTCTTGTAATGGGAATCGCAAATGATACCCACTTAGTTATAGGAAATTGTTGTTTGACCATGAAGTAATGGGTACCTCAGCAACCTTGTTCTGGAAATTGATGGAAAAGTAGTTGGTGAGGTATCCTGTAGCTATACAATGGGAATCGCAACCGATACCTTCTCAGTTACAGGGAATTATTGTTTCACCATGCTTTTCAATTCCAAAAGCAATAAAGTATTTTATATTCTCTGCTATCCGATAGTGATAAAATTTGAGGTATAAAACACCAATAATTTAGGCCACGTAATGTTGGGCAGATGGATTAAGGAAGCATGGCTAATTCTAAACCTGAGACCCGAAATGAGAACAAACCGGCAGACATTTGGGTGAACGCAAACGCTAACAAAATGATCCCCGGTATTGGAGGCACACGATAAATTTGATTCTCTCTGTAATCTAATCAGTCAGTCCAAAACAGAAACATCCCCTGTGTTGATTGCTCTGAATCATTTGAAAGGGTACCAGTGTAAACTCCGCCTTAGGTAAATGATAGATTGGGTGTGAAAACAGGTCATACGAAAATCATTAAGAAATCCAGACAACCATGGAAAATAAGGCAATATCTACACTTGAGATGTTCCATTGGTCAACAACAACATGGCGTAAACGTTTTGTAGCACTACCGCATGGTATGAAATCGTATCTATTTGGCTTATTTGTTCTAGACCCACGGGTAAAAAGCCGTAGGGAAACATATTAACTCTAATAATTACATTAATTCAAAAACTATTGGAAGCCATAAGTGGTACAAAACTATGACTATAATAAATAAGAGTAAGAACTTAGTGAGTACAGGGGATTATGCAGGACAATATACGAACACACACACACACTCACACATGTATATATATATTAATATATATATAAAATTTCCCACAGTTTGACGACCATCAAATGTGGAAGCGATGATGGATCATTACCTCCGTATTTTTTTGTATGGATGTTTTCAGAGCAGTCGTAGTATTCTTTGTCAAACGTGTGTTACAGTTGTTCAAGTTGGATGATGAACTGTATTTCCAGATTCAATTCTCGCCTCCTGAAATCAGCAAGGTGATCCAGAAATGTCAAGTTCATCTTAGATTTGCTTCATTTATCTTGCAGCTTCATTTCTCAAATGTGGGTATGTTCTCCCACTTGCAAGTAGGTGACAGCAGATGCTTGCCTTTGCAGAGGTGGTCACAGGAAAACGTGTCATTAGGTTTGACAGTGATTCATTAACATCAGTTTGGGAACGAAGAAAAATCATAGCTTTCTTCTTCCTGGAACATGGTATCCCAATTACATCTTGGTTCGAAGATATTTCTTCACTCTAGTGCAACGGTGAAGCAACATATGATTGGCCCTCCGTCATGGCATCACTTACAGCAGATGCTTGTTTAGTTTCGTTTCGCATGGTGGCTGCAATGATGCGCACAACATACATTCAGAACACATCAAACGACATCCATAATTATGCATCCATGTAATGTGTATAGGGTGTTTTCTAAATGGGTGAAATATCAATAATTTTATGTGATAGCTATTGCAAACAAACATCATCTGTATGAATCTATTAGAATACAACATTTCATAATTGAGAAAATAGTGTACTTACAAAGCGGAGATATGACATACCTCTTAGAGAACAGAATTGTCTGGTGGAAGGATATAGTTTTCAAACCACATGAATCCAAATAGCAGTTTTAGATAGACGAAAGAGAATATTGTACATAACATAAGAGGCTTCTTCAAGAAGTTGAATTGGAGATCATGAAGAAGAGACGATTCTTCTTGAAGAAGGTAAGAAGGGAAATTGTGGATTACATATTCTTTGGAATAAAATAAAATATCGCAACTGATGTGATGTGAAAATAATTTAAATTATGTAATGACGTTAATGATAGTATCAAATTGCATATTTCAAAAAAAAAAAGGAAATGGGTGCAACTTATGTTTGTGCTCGGATGGGTAGTAATGCAGCAAGGCGGCATGCCTTGTTAGACGATTATAGTAGAAAAGACAGGTTATTTTGCAAAACGTTAAGTAACAATGTATGTTTGTATTTACAACGCCAGATTCATAGTTTCGATTCAGCATAAAATATATGTGTGCGAAATATACTCTTCTGCATAGATTTAGTGGCATCATAATCGTTCGCAGGATGTTTTATTCATGTATTATAATGAAAAGGTTTTGGGAAACACATTATGTATGCACTTGCTGCATATACAATATGATTATATCACACCCCAAAAATAGTAAAGTTAATAGACTTGCTGACATAGGCAACCTACATTATATATGAGAAGACATAGATACAATACACACACACACACATATATTGTTATGTTTATACATGTATATATGTATATATCTCTTTATATATATAATAGATCTACAGCATCCTCCATCCTACAAGTTCTGGCGATAAAGAACCATCATCTCTTGACCTTTTTTGAATATGCATTTCTGGAGGCGCTAGTTACGGGAGGACAAGCATTTTCGAGTATACATTTAAGCTTCAACATATATTTCTCTTCGACCGCAACTTCCGCCCTCCTATCCGTGACAGTGCCTTCTAGTGTCTTAATTTCTTTCTTGCTTTTCATAATTTTCTTTTTAATCATCGCAACCATTTCTTTGACTATTTGCCCACGTGCAAAACCTGTTTGCAAAACATTTTTTCCCAAATCTTACCATGTGGCATAATTTGTCTCCACGGAACCAATACTATCGAACTTCTAGGAATTGCTAGTTCCCAAGTTGTGTATCAACGACCTTTGTCGCCTCATTGTCTGAAGCCATTATCAGAACTGGGCATTCTTTACTAGCACTGTTTCAAGTGATGGTTGAATGGTGATTATCCATATGTAGCCAGTGTGCGTCCATTATTCAGCAAACTTTGTTTATATACTCATAATCTATTGTCTCTGTGTGCGGAACCAGAATACCATTAGTAGAATATCACAACCATGAGTAAACAATGTTGTTTGATGTGTTCTGCCTAAAGATGAGAGACAAATTTTGACGGAATGCCAACACATTTACTCCAACAAAATAAAACATGCAGGTTATGTACATCCAAATGTTATATACAGTATATATGCATGATGGTCTGCATGACTCGCTTATTTCGCAATTGTTCGTACGAATCATAATGTGGATGGAATGAATATGTATTCTAATTCCATGACTTATGCATGTGCATATGTATTACCCAAGGTCGTGCACAAATTAAATTGAGTGACAAAGAGATATTTTCGGGATGGTTACACCATTTCCCTCCAAAAAATGCAGCATGCAGAGTTCATACAAATAGATGATACATGTATTTTATATGTATTTGAAAGCATACGACTCATGAATTTGCATCTGTATCGCTCAAGGTTAGATATATATTGAGTAATTTTCCAGACACAACAGATGAAAGGAGGTAACTATAAAGGAACATAAATTAACCATTAGAAGTTTACCGTTCAGCAACGACAGGTACATCAGGCACATCGACAGTTGATGTTGTAGGGACTATGGCTTCGTATGTTTCTCTGTCTTCTTTATGATTTCATCACTCTTTGTATCCCTACTTATAATAAAACGAAAGAGGCATATAAGAATATATATTTTTTTTCATTAGCATGCATGTCTTTACTATATTTAAAAGATTGACTTGATTGTCATTTACAGGGGGAAAAAGCAAGTACCGATGTTCTTCAAGAAGAAATGTCATGATTGATGATAAAGGTAGGTGGTTGATATGTGAGTGAAGCAGTTAGATTTTTTAAATAGCTTGTTCAAGCAAGAATTATGACCATGAATATAGATAGAGTATTGTGCCATGGGATAAGGATATAGCAGTACTACATAACAACGTCATTCAGCAAAAGAACCCGAGCAGAACGACCACAACAACCATAGTTATTGCAAAAATACCACGACCAATTCATAAATCAAAGAGGAAAATAACGAAGGGCAGCGACGACAATTCCTCCGCCAAAAAACGCTTAGCTGCTTTAAGTATAGCAGATAGATAATAGTGACTTTGTGGATATGAAGTTTTCCTGTATATTTTGAAAAATAGAAACTGGTTGAAGAATTGAAAAAACTACTGTGCTTGCAGGTAATATAATTGTATTGCCATTTTACCATATTAAAATTGTTTCAATTATCGGGATATTGTTGTACTGTCATTTTAAGTATTGCATAATATTTTGCAAATCACAATTCATCAATCCGAACTTAGTAAAAAGCAACACTAAAAAAGACTCAATGTCGTTCGAGAGGGGTGGACGACAAATTGGCACAGATAATAAACAAATTTTAGCGAACACGGATACTTTGGTTGCACACATATGTACGAGCTTGTTTCAAACTCAATTCACACCTTATATAACATGCGATAGCAAATAAACGGTACCCAAAAACTTTACCTGAATCAAATGAATCTAAAGTTAATGGAAGGGAATAATACTATGAATGAGCACAATAAAAGCTATACCATGATTGAACGTAATATCTGCTCATCTCAAAAGTACACCATCACCGTAATGCTTCCCAGTTGTCACCATCCTCGATGATACAACAACCTGCAATATTACCATAAGCATGCCCACATACTAAGATTCGTTCTGCATCGCAACCTACATATAAATACTGCGTACTACATGCGCACCATAGAAAAAAAATGTACAGAATAGAAGGAAAAAATAAGTTATCACACTAAAGTAATAAAACTTTGAGGCTACCAACAAAGTACGAAAATAATTAACGCGCCACAAATATGTCAACCGGCATGCAAAATATCCATAGCACAACTACTATTTAATGTTAGGACTGAAAATAAAAACTCGTGAACTTCGCCCGACATGATAACTGGGTCTGGCAGCCAACACCTTGCTGGCATTTACAAATCATTTGCTGAACATAGTGATCTTAAACTTTGGTATGGAAGCGTCAGTCAACTCCACAACACCAGCATCGCCAACATTGAAGTCATTCTCACGAACGAGCTTCAACCACCATAGGCGTCTTCTCGTGATGTCATTTCGACAGGGAAAACTACAGGTAACCGTCCACTTGTATTCACCACTTTCATCTTCCAATTCCACTGTGGTGTGTTCTGCCTCAAGGTGTTTCCTCGTGAACTCAGCAGGTATGCTCTTCGGAAAAAAAAATTATCGCAAGAATAAAAAATTCACTATGCTACGTTGTTCAATACATATCGGATACTTATAGTAGTACATTTACAATGCTATTACCTGATTGCATTGTAAATCCTCGTTTATACAATGCCGTTGTTAAAGACATGATGCAACATCGCTGTGTTTGTATAATATTATGAGTTCTTGATGGGGGGAAAATCAAGTATATTATGTATCAAAGGCGATATGTTTCAGAATAGATCAGCTGTCACATACATTCCTTATATGTACACGAATATCACTAAGCTCAGCATCTCATTCCTCCAACAGGAGATGCTTCACACATATTTGAATTTCACATGACTGCCATACCTCTACCTATAACGACTTGGGGGGGGGGGAATATTACCTTTTCATTGTACATTTAACACCCACAATGCCTACCTTACATGGTTGGCCAAAATATATGACATGCTATCCAAAATAGCATAATGCATGCATTAGTCCAGTAATAATCTTAGACTACACATCTCGTGCATCAAAGCTATTCCACATGTACAACCATTCCAAGTTTCAAATGGTCATATACAACAGATGGAAATGGTACATTTACTCACTGGTCCATTGCTTCGGCCTCGATATTATCTCTCCGCCCTCCTGTTGTACAGAAGAGAAAGGTTTATTAGCAACAGTGTTAAGTACTTGTCGTGTAATATATAGTTTTCCCCTAACAAGGAACTCATAACGATGCAAATACTCGCCTGCACAATCCGAGGATGACTGAGACGCTTTACTAAGTAACTCCGTTGATTGCATATTCCTAAGTGTATGTATGAACACTTTGACGCTTGCACACAACAGCGCTTTAGATAAGGCAACATATAATTGGCCGTGGGAAAATACTGGCTGAGGGAGATATATTCCTACCGCTTCAGCGTCTGCCCATAATACTTGTTTATCGTCATAGAGAAACAAGGACGTACATGAAACTGTTTCCTCTCAAATTCAACAGAAAAATTCTCTGTCTTCAAAGGTCGAAGCGGAATTCTTGGTATGAACACAGCCTTGCCTTTGTAATGACCCATAAGTATTTCAGCATGTATTATGTTTGGAAAAAGATCTTTACAAATTAGTTTTAGTCCATTTCTTAGACCGACAGAAGGATCTAAATTGTGAAGAAGCCTCAATTGACATCCCTTCTTCAGCAACAGGCTATGCGGTGGCAACCCTTTAGGAGTCAATGTGTTGAGGAATTCTAATGGATAGTTATCCTTGCATTCAGGAAGACTATGGTCATAGCTCATATACGTGTGGGATTCTTTCGGGAAATTTTTGCATCAATATGTGATTGATTTGATCAACACATTCATTTTGGGAGTCAATATTGCCCGTCCAGTGAGATACTCCGTATTCTAGCATTCTTTTTCGAATTCGGGATAAATCGAGTCTATAAATGCATCCAACGAAGTCTCTTCATCATGAAAATGAATTATCATAGCCGAAGGGATAAATATCATCTCCCCATCTTTCTGTTTCATGTCTCCATTCCCCACATTCAGAAGGAAATCACAAAAAGTAGGGTCATGAAGTGTCCGCATGTTTTCTGTTACTCGAAGAACATGCATCTGTGGCCACAACGTAAATTCAAAAACGCTATTGGATATGCCCTCTTCTTTTCCACCACGAATTGTAACAGGCAAAATCTGCCTGAAATCTCCACCAAACACAACTACCTTTCCACCAAACAATTCCTCGGTTGAGCAAATATCCCGCAACATATCTTAAAATGTTTCAATACTCTGTTTTTTGGACATTGTAACTTCATCCCATATGATCACCTTCGATGTGCGAATCAATTATGCAAAATCAGATTGTTTGCTAATGTTACATGTGTACTTTTCAGCGACTTCTAATGGAAGGTTAAACCAAGAATGCGCAGTCCGACCTCCAGAAAGATTACACGCGACAATCCCAATGCTTGGTGTTGCTAATGCAATATGGCCTTCAGACTGAAGCTGAGCCGGTATAGCCTTATAAAGTAAATTTTTGCCCGTCCCACCAGGTATGTCAAAAAAAACACCCCCCTTCATATTTTCAATTCGGGCAACAATTACATTGTACGCGTTCAGCTGTTCTTTGTTCAACCTTTCAACAGCAGCTACATCCTCTGCTGGAACAGGTATTGACAACTCATCTGTAATCTCTCTCTTTTGATGATGACCACCTTCACATTCATCAACGTAAGTTGGTAGATCGAACTTCAGCACCCATTTCCCTATAGACTTGAGGAACACGCCGACAACCCTCAATGTCTTGGACAATATATGGCCTTCACCTGCATTCCGGTCTCTACGAAAATCATTTGATAGGGCAGGAAAGAATCGATCACACAATGATCGGGGATCCGATGGATGGAAAAAGTAAGAATAGTTTCAAACAGTCGGCGGAGGGTATAAGGCATGTGAAAAGTGGCGGCCTCCTCCAAATAATCTTCCTTAGCTGTGTCTTTCTCAACCAAGCAAAGATGTTCAGCAGCCTCTCGATACAACTACACAGATGGTTATTTACAGTCAAAAGATACTCGAATGATTCGGCGCCTCGTACATGCGTCAACAGCACTCGCAAGAAAAAACGCTCCCCATCAGCGAGATTCGGAGCTACAATGCCACCTATAGTACCACCTTGCTTGCGCGGATTCCACTCTCTAGACCAACCATCCAAAGTATAGTGTTCAGGGAATTCACTATATAACCATATCTTTGCACCTTTATCTCGTTGGTTCATAACGAAGTATTCAGTCAACATTGACCTCTGGAGCTTCTTATTTCCAGCAATGGATTCCAAAATCCCATCACTATTGAACGAGACAGACTGCATACCTGGTAAATGCAACCGTAAAGACATAACATGAGGAAACATTTCATTCATGGGAAATTCAAATATGCGCCAAGCACCTTCTGGAGGAGAAAATCACCGGCCTGACTGATAAGCTTTAATCTCGTCAACTACAGTTTCACCGTTTTCCACCACCTGGAAAACAACTTTGCCATGATCTTTGTAAATATACTTGTACAAATATTTAACGGCCTTAATAGTGAACATACCTCGACATTCATATGGCAATCGTATTTCGCCAACAAATAAGGATTATATGGCACAACCCATCTATTATCAAGTTGAACACCTCTAACTACTGCAGTTGCCCCATTGTTTTTCGCTTATAAAGAGGAAATGCATTGTCACCACTATTGGTGATAATAAAGAAATATTTTGGATATCTATTCTTGCAGTCGTGGGGCGGACGCATACAGATGCTCTTACGGTTATGACGACCACAAGGGCCATGCATCATGTGTCTAACAACAGCGATGTACAAGTGGGGGTTTGCACTTTTATCGGGTAATTCAGTAGAAATATACATGTCAAATTGATCTGGCCTTAACAATTTAGCAAACCTTTTAAGAATCAGCAAGAAATGTACATGATCAAACCCTCTCTTTTGATACTCAACAACATAAGTATATGCAGAAACCGACCTGAGCACTTCCTTCTTAATCAGATCATGCTTCAATTCAACTATTTTATCGCGAAAAATCCTCGCAATAAGGTCTTGACGATTTTGTGCTATCTCTTGTGGGTCAAGTTCTGCTTTGATTTCTGCCCAATTTGGATTAAAATTCATAGTGAGGAAATAATCGGGCTTTCCAAATTGGCGCAAGGGTCATTGCATCCTTATGTCGACGTTTCATATCACGTTGCACACCAATAAATGAAGGAGGCAATACAACTGGCTGGCCTACCTTATCGAGATTTGTCTCGCCAACGGCAATGCTATCAAGCATGCCCTGGTATATCTTAGCCCTGATCACACCCTGACGATATCGGAAGAAATCTAATATGCCAGATTCAGTTTTGATGTACATGTCAACAATATACTATTGTAGGAGCCTACCAAACAGCAGTAGCATAGACTCATCCTGACTTCGAATCTGCAAACGATAACAGTAATATTGACGACAAGTGATAGTGGAGCTGGTGGATTCCGAGATATTTACTTTTGCCAACAACATAAAACATCAGATACAATCTAAGTAACGTACCGTCTATACTTGTATCGACATCAGATGTTGACCCACCAACACGCGTCTTTTTTTGGGGTTTCTTCTCGATCCCTACCTGCCAGCCAGGTTCACCACGTAAAAACATAAAAGGGTATTGCAACGGGTCATAGCAACCCAAATGGTACTTGACAGGATGGCTGTCACCACTTCGGCGCTGCACCAAGATATCGCGAGAATATGACCCAGACGTACGCTCATCATCTGTCCTGATTCTTGCAATCTGATCCCAAGTTGACAAATTATACCGCCGTTGGTCTAGGCCCGGATTAGACTTGATAATAACATTGAACGAGGAATGAACCACCGGTTCCTGGATCACACGAAATAACTCATTATAAGGATTACTGTGCAATATTTCAGTCATCCAATTTATAACTGTCGCATCCATATTATCAAAAGTTTCAATCCGACGCTGAAGCTGATACTGAGGATCGTAGAAGTAAAGTTGCAGATACCGGGCCACGCCACTGCCAGGAGTAAGATGATTAATAGAGTGGTATACCTGTCCTTGAGCAGGAAAAGTATACATACCTCAACTTTGCTTCGTCGTGCTTTTGTCTAACTTAACCCCTAAAGATGTGAAAGAAAACAAGCTATTATATCTACAAATTGTAGTCCGGAAACCCTTCGCAACAGAATCATCTGATAACGAAAGGTTGGCAAGATCTTCTAAAATTTCATGAGAAGCAAGAATAATGTGTCCCTCGCTGCAACAGAACCCATTTGGTTCATGCATAAACAACTTAACACGACAATGTGGGCATCTGCAAGGTGGGTCCAATCCGCTTGGCGCTTGCGGTGGCGGAGGAGGATCGCTTTCCCATTTCTTTCTTTTCCATTTGCCTTAAAAAGTTTCAAATTTCATTAACATATGACAGCTTATTAAAGCAGACAATCCAAATAATTCGTCAGAAAAAAAATGAGAAATGCGATTACGAGTTGTGTTTTGCGCAGACAATCCAAATAATGTGTCAGGTATGAAACACCCTGACACCCAGCAGCTCTAGAGGACGAAACTTGATGCGCAGCTTTAGGACCCACATTAACGCATAGCACGGGAAGTGGGCGAAGAACTCGTAAAGGTTGCAGCGACCTGGGACGCACGTATATTCGAAAAACTGCTCAAATCGATGACCTCTTCCCTAGACACCGGCACAGTGCTGCGCACCGTAGAAGAAGTAGAAGGAATAACATGGTCAGGGGTAATTTAGATACTGGAGCTGCACCGTTCGTCTCCAGGGCGACTTGTTTCATCAAGTACATTATCAACAAACGGGTTTTCTACAACACAGAGCGTATCAATATACTTAGCACACAACACACAGTCATTAGAAGAGCGGACAGTATTAGCACAAACATATCTATTCATCATGACAGCAATGTGAAAAATTGAAAACCAGATATATTTACCAGTAACGTATTTGTACAACCAGAAGATGAACACCCGTCTGCACAAAAACTTGTTAACCGACGGAGCAATAACGAATGAATCATCATGGAAATGAGTGAAAGGGAAAAACCGCACACACAATAGAGCACACCTGTATTGATACCCGCACAAGCACTGCTGGCTGCAGCACCGCTATGCACGCCTACCCGACCAGAAAGAGATTGCGCACCCATACAAGTAGCTTAAGTGGGTAAAAAACTATGAGTACATAGCGGCGAATGCATGCCACGCTGAGACGCATATGTATTCGAACCAATGCTCGAATCATTTGAAGCTTCCCTACGCACTGATGCAATGATGCGCACCGCAGGAGAAGTAGGCGGGAGACCATGATAGGGTGTAACCAACTCACTAGCACTGCAGCGCCCTTCTTCGCAAACAATCGGTCTATCATGTACACTATCAACCAACGTAATTTCTACATCACAAAATAAATCGGCATAATTAGCAGATACCACCCACTCATTAAAAGAATGTGCATCATTCACATTGTAAAATATATTTATCATGACATTAGTGCAAAAATTCACAGCAAAATATATTAACTAGTAACGCATATGTACCCACACTTGAGGAAAACCTCCCTACACAAACACTTGTTAACCAATAAATAAAACACAAATGACTACGTTTAATAATGGTTAGAATAATAACAACACCGGGCACCTGTACTGTTGGTTGGACATGTACTACAAACCACAGCACCAACAGGCATGACGGGCCTACCAGAAATGGGTTGCACACCAGTAGAGGCAGTAACAGCAGTCGAAGAACCATCTGCAGACAACAGCGAATGCATGGTACGCAAAAACCGGCAACTGCGTACAGACGAAGGAGCTGAGGGCAGCACGAGCTCGACCAGCAACCCCGGGGTGCGAACGTGTACTGACGCGCACAGGACCACTCGAAAACCGTGGAATGTATTATAATTATTCAACGCACGATGAAGCACACTTGACAGAAACCAAATTCTCAACATTAGATATATTCCCACGCAGCAATGTTGCACATCTAGATAGGACCACAGCAATACGAGAAACCAAGGCGTTCATATTTGGCAATAAGAATGTGCCACGAGAACGCTTGCAACCGAAACGAGGCGCCCCAAGAGCAGCATACACCATACGCACGGTGATGTCGGCGGAAGTACATGCGACCGCACTAGCAAAAGACCCGTCTCCAAAATAAAATCAAGCCACCACATTCCGACCGCCACTTCCACTTGTGCGAACACAATAAAAAACATGTAATTCTCCAACATAGTGCGCAGTATAAACATCAATTGAGGTAGCATTGAAACAGGTATAGGAATGATCGTACAAATCTAACCCTATCCCCAATAAAATTTCCCCAAGTACCACTTACCCCGGGAATGCTTGCCACCGAAAGGACGCAAGACTGGAGGCCTTCCGCGCGCAATCGAATTCGAACCAACCACTATACTCTTCACCGCGTCATCAGCAGACACACCTGCACAGACGACACTGGTACCCATGTCCCCATGCAAATTTCCATCTAAATCGATAGCAGCGGCACTTCAAAATCATTCAGCAGTAAAAGCATTATAATCAGACATTAAGCATTTCACGGATCATCAACATACAAAGGAACTAATCATCACATCGGTACTGGATAAAACTACAATACACACATTTCCTCACCACCTTTGTGCCCAATACGACACATGGGTGAAATTGTGGGGCGCATATCCAAGCAAGGGGAACCAGAAAAACTTAGGACCGCATGACCAGAAGGCAATTCTCCAGAATGAGGAGCGTGCAAAAAATTTCCACAGCCACATCCACCTATGGGGAGACCAACGAAACCCTAACAATCTGCAGCATAGTAGGCAGTATACAGATCAATGTGAAGATCGGTAACATCGAGAGAACCTAAAGCGAGCACCCATACCCCCGACGAATTCTCCGACCACCACGACAAGGGGCCCCACCCCCACGTCGCTCAGCCAACTTCGAACCGTCATATTTACTCTTTATCCCATCTGCAGAGATATTCCCCACCAAATTAACAGCACAAGAACCTTGGCACAATTTGGTAACCAAATAATATTGATAATTCCAACACAAGGCGAAAAACATTGGATCAATATCCGACTGGAATACAAACAAAACCATTAATCAATGGATCATCAAAAGATTCGGACCCCCACATATACGCCCGCAAGGACTTACCATGAGAATGCAAAGACTCTCCACCAAACAAAATCCAATCACCCCATTACAAGGACCACGGATCACATGGCATCTAGACGGAGCTACATCTGCGGGGATGCCTTCACCGGCATTAACGGAGCCGACCCCCACAGAGCTGGCCAATGCATCAGGTAGGCGAACGGGACTAACACCCTGTTCCACAGGAAAACAACCGGACTCAGAAATGCTGCTAGTGGGAGCACCAGGCAGCGCGAGCAAAGGTCGATCTAGACGACTATCATTAGAACACCAGACCAAATGACCACCATCACGACTATTTGAAATTGCACCACCACAACGAACAACTCCAGATAAATATGTCACATCAGACAAATCATCAGAACTCAGGACTCTTTGCCACGCTGAAACCCTATGCGATGACGTAAGTACACGTCTACGAGTTCAGGAATGCACGAGATAAAAAGAAACACAGAACAAAGTGGAAAACCATAATAAACAACCAACAAACTACAACCCACCCATAAAAGAAACGCGTTAAGCTTAAACGAGCAACATAATATCCCAAAGCACATAGACAGTATAAACATTACGAATCACATCTAAAACGCCAACAACTTGGAAACACCAGACGATGGAAACCACCAGTAAAAAAGCAGAACATGTTTAAAAAAACAGAAAACCACAGAAGAAACGATCAAAACCACCAAGCAAAAGCAATTAGCCGAACCCCCCCCCCCCCCCACAACGACCTCAATCATACCATCCTACAAAAATAAACCTGAAGACGGGATAATTACGGGAAAATAACAAATTGGACCAAAACACCCAAACCATTAGAATCGTCAAGAAATAAAAGAAAACCCCAAATAAACACATGCACAAAACTCCAAACACGGTATAACAGCAAATCATCTGGAAAATAACAACATCAATCAAGCCGAATAGGCCAAACCCCTGTAAGCACATGCACATGCATAAACTCCACAGGACAAAACAACAATTAGCAGCTATAGCAAAAAATGCTTCCAAAACCGAAAAACATGAACAAACCCCAAACACAGTATAAAAACAGATAATCTGGAAAGTAACGACATCAATCAAACCAAATAGGTCAAAACACTCGCAAGCACATGCACATCATAAAACCCACAAAAACACAGAACAACAATTAGCAGCGAAGCCATACCAGCCGCCAAACATGATTCAAAATTCAAAACAAAGATCTTGCAACCCTGCAAAAAATGTAGAAAAAACTGCATGCAAATTAAGCATACAGAAAGAAAGATTGAACAAAGAAAAAGAAGCAACAAACGAAATCTCCATACTTGTCCAAAGAGAAAAGGCATATCCACAATCGAGAGCCAAACGAGCAATTATAGAATTTTAATTAAACAAAACGTATCGCACAATATACGACAACATGTCACCCCAGATGGGAATGAAGCACATGGATACAGAAAAAGACATCCGAGATGGGGAGTAACAAAACTACCGAAAAACCTGTCTATTTCACATTAATAATACCATCACAGATGTATAATGGCAAAATACAGTAACAGCCACCACAGTCATTGTCACTCCCAAAAGTTGCCTCAGGGTTGTCTAACAAAGAGCCCACCGGATTCACAATAATTATGGACAGGCCAACGCGAGATAAGTGAAATCCCAAGTAACGAAGGGAGAGCACGTAAAAGCGCAATCAACAACGAAGGAAATGCAGAATGACCTGGAAACCCTCTACATTTTGCATTAATTGCATCAAAAGAAAACTACAATGGCACAATACAGACGTGGGCACCCTTATTTGCTTAAGGTTCCCCAATCAAACAACCCACCAAATTCGCAATAATTACAGACATACCAACATCACATACACAAAATCCAAACTAACAGAGGGAAAGAACGTCACTTCGCAGTCAAAAGCAGACGGAATACACCCAATCTACGGGACGTAAAATTCCCTACGAAGGGAACCAATTAACATTCCGCAAACCTACGATGGCAAGAGGATCCGGAGGACAACAGCGTCATTATGCAAAATAACCCCAGGAGAACGCCCACAACAACCACATTTATTACAAAAATACCATGGCCAATTCACAAATCAAAGAGCAAAATAACGGAGGGTATCGAGGACAATTCCTCCGCCAAAAAACGCTTAGCCGCTTTTAGTATAGCAGATAGATATGTAAAATACTTAAACTACGACATATGTAATTGGATAGGCGTTCTTAATGTTTTTAACTCCGTGATACCCTGAGCAATGAAAAATAACATATTAAAAAATTGCAAATACGATAAAATTAAGTGTTTCAGATTGTCCAACATTTATGGCATTGTTAAAAAACAATTGTGAAATGTAAAAATTCATAAATGCTAAAGAATCAAACTCATGACCTCCCTTTTTCTATAACTTTATTACTCTAAACCTGACTTGATAATGGTTTTCTGCTATATTTTATATGTAACATACTTAAAATGATACGAATTTAATGAATAGGCTCATGTAATGTTTTTAAATTCATAATACTATGACGATTAACAATAAACCTAAAAATATTTGCAAAATATAAAAAGTCATAAATGATAGAGAATAAGTGCCGGAATAGTGATTTTGTTTTACTTCATAAGCTATTGATTGTTGTAAATAACAACAGCTTTGATCTGCTCCCGAACTGCTAGCATGTGGCATCATCGTTGATCACTGGTACGTCATAAATTCATAAATTCGATGTGGATACCTCATTACTGTTATATTCTTCTTACCTACCACGGTGATGTGCACCATACCTCTTTGTAAAGTTGAATTATGGGTCTCGTTTGTTGAATCTGCTCAACAAATTATGTAGTGCCATAGTCATACGAATAATTTTGACTTGTACATGCAACTTGAATGGGAACATTGCTTCAAGTATTTGCCATATGGTTTTTCAAACTCCAAAAGACGGTTCAAGGACAATCCTTAGTGAAGCATCGGGTCGGTTAAAAAGCTCTTTGGTACTACACGGTTTTACTCCTTATCGGAATTGTGAAAGGTGGTACCTCAGCTCTCCTTTATGGGGAGATAGGATCCCTTGTATGTTCGGATATTCACCGTCAACAAGATACTATTTCCAGCAGTAGGTAGAGGAAACTTCATCTCCGGAGATTTCAGCACGTTGTAGAGAATCCGTTTATTGCACATGCATCCTTCCCCTCCAGCAGATAAGTAAGTACAACACTTGTTAAAATCACATTTGCAAGAACGTTGGTGGTGGAGTAACCCTTCCTCTCAATGTAGTTTATATTTTTATCTTCTACTATTCGAACCAGCACATGAATTTCATCCATAACACCAACGCAGTCCTACAAGAACATGTGTAGTTTATAAACTATTACAATTTTGAACAACAACCATGGCTTCATACCTTGAACGCTGGTGTAAGTTCAAATTTTTATTCAAAGCTTTGAAACTAGTTTCAAAGACTTAAAAACTTCACAGCATGAACTAGGGGGGAGTTCTTACTCCTATTCATTCTCTAATCTCATGCACTTGATCATGCTACATTATATGATGAAAGACCAACTAATTATGTGTTATAACATGCTTTGATCTTATCGTTTGCCTAAGTTGTTTTGCGGGGATTATTAGCTAGCTCTCTGTTGCAGGTTTAGTTTTCCTTATTTGCAGGATTGCAGAATTGGCAATCAAGGCCTTGAGATTGGTGCTACTCTTATAGAAAGTTGTCAGGACTTACCTTAGGCTTGAAGAATGAAGATCATATCAAAATCAATTGAGAAAATCATGCAGCTAGCCGTTGGGAGAAAGCTATTGGATAGGCGTTCTTTGTAACACCCCCAAAATGACCAAGCTGAAAGCCCGGGGGTGTCACTCTGTACCCGAGATGAACCCGGATACAAGGACGTTTAAAAGTGGATACCAAATAAACTCAATTAAAATTCTCAAAGAAATACTTTATTACAAACTAAATTATTTCGCCTCAAAACGGGAATTAACCATTCTAATGAAAAAAAATGAAACTAAAGGAAGTTCTTTTTATTAAAACGGAAACTCTAGCAGTCAAGATGGTGATGATTTGCGTTCCTCGCTATGCCAAAGTCCCATCTAAACTTGTGGTGCAGAAAACAGAAAGGGAACACCACGGTTTCCAAAATCAGCAATAAATACTTAGGAAATAAACACCCAATCATGTAAAATGACTATGAAGCCATTTATAGAAACAGTAACCAACTTTTCTGGTAGTAAATTATCTTAAACACAGCGGAAATAAAGTTTGACACTTGTAAGAAAGCATGAGAGTTTCCAATTCCATTCTATTTTCCCAAAACTAGTTCATTATCAAAGAGGGGAATTGAAAACCACGTATTATTTCATTTTTCCATTAATATTATCAAATCCAAAATCAACTTGTTAATTTTTTGTGACGGGGAAAGAACCAACCATCTCGCAAGCATCCAGGACCTTAAGTGTCGACACCCCTTTAAGACTCTTGCGGCCAGAAGGGTGAGTACAAGGAGCTATCCGGGTCATTGCAACCGGATTAAATAAAATTAATTGTACGCGTGAACGTAGTCAACACGCCCAAGCCAATAGTAACCAAGCAACAACCCCGCGCAACTCTTCCACTTTACGTTATCATCCATTATTATATTTTTGTGACATTTTCAGGAAAAACATTTAACAAGTAAAATCAGATATTTAAATGGCTCATAATGTACATAACACGTAAATTCATTTTAAGACAAGAAGTGAAATAATCATTCGACACGAAAGGCGGTAGGAACACTAGGCCTGTCATGTTTACTCACTTCCAATGCAAGCAAATACAGCGACTCAGTCGTAGTACTCAACGTACCCGTCTTCCGAGAACTCGTCGCCTACAAGTTAACAATATTCTAATTAATTACAATATTTTAGTAATATAAGTGTTAAACTATATTACATGCATATGACGCTCAACTGTTTAGGTTCCAACACCAACCCAACATTCCCAACAAAACCCGATACACAATTGATTAGGAAGAGTGGTTCTACGCCAGTGACACGGTTCTACTCGCCGATCCATATTCAATACCCAACTATACTTTTTATTTTTACACAAAGAGATTACTAATTAACTTAGACTTATATTTAGCTAGAAGTAACTCACAAATTATCTCAAAATATATACTTAGTGTCAAGATCACAAAATGAGTGTTCAAACTCCCATATTCCAACTAATTTTATCGTCTAGACACTTTAGATTGAACCCATCAGCATTAATGACAAATTCAGCAACTTTCGGCAACTAAAACAGCCCTATAGCGACGAATTCAAACCCTTTAGCGACCGAACAGATTGTTCATAAGCTCTAGAACACCCAATTATGTGTCTAACGGTCTCGATTTTGACTCCAATTTAATTACCCTTCGATTACAACTCGCCCTAGCAACTCAATACACCAAACAAGTGATAGTTTCTAATTGATCCTATTGTTCGGATTGATTTTACCCCCTACACAACTAGGGTTCTTAAGTGAAACATGATCAAGAACGAATCTATCGATTCGTGAAGAATAACGCGATATCAAATCCGAAATTAAGAGTGACTAAGAATCTGAAATTAAGATATGAACTTACAAGTAGAAGAGATAAATTGATGCGATTGGGACGCGAACGGAGTCTTGAGTGGCGGAGATGGAGGCGGCGGCGTTGGAGCTCGGTGGGCGAAAGGGGCTGCTAAAGAAGAAGGGTCAGAACGACCCATAGCAGAAACAACAAGAAAAGGAAAAATAAAGAAAGAGAAGTAGAAGAATTGACGCAAGAAGAAGAAGAGAACGAAGAACAGCTTGGACGTGGAAGAAGAGAAGGAGAAGAAAAATAAAAATGAAGGAGAAGAAAAAGAACTGATCTGGCGGCAGCGGCGGTGGCTGAACGCAGCTTCTGCTGCTGCTGGTCGCTGCTGCTTGCTGCAGCTTCTTCCGTCAATCAGAGGGGCGACAGAGAGAGTGAGATTGCACGAGAGAGAGAGAGAGATGGCGAGAGTCTGACTACTTTTCGTGGGAGAGAGGGAGAAAGGATCGGATGATGATAAATTTTGGAGAGAAAATTGATGAAGAAGGAAAGATTTGGACTCCAATCCGATTGATGGGAGGAGTTTCTCCATGAGGATCGTGATTTGGGGGTGGAATCACGTTGGTGGAGTTTTTGGGTCAATTATGACACCAATCTGTTATAAAAGACACTTTCACACCCCTAGGTTAGGTAAAAAGACAACCACTACCCTCTAGTTTATTTAAAGGCACTAAAAACTTTAGATAAAAGTCACAAAGACCCCAAAGGCTCATAAACAATGAAATTAACTCTCAAAACTTATACTAAAGCCATAAAAACACTCGTAGTCACAAAACGTGGTATTTCATCCTTCCCTCCTTAAAGAGAGCTTCGTCCTCGAAGTTTAAACCAAATCCTCAAAACCACTAAGGTATGAATCTCCACTCCAATGGTATAAATATTAAATGCAAACCTAAAGTCGTGAATGATATGCAACATACTATAAGGAGTACTGTATTAAAACCGAAGGATTAAATTCTTAATGTTTTTAACTCTGTGATAATATGAGAAATGAACAATAACATATAAAAAAATTGCAAATACAATAAAATTAAGTGTTTCTGATTGTCCAACGTTTATGGCATTGTTAAAAAACAATTGCGAAATGTAAAAATTCATCAATGCTAAAGAATCAAACTCATGACCTCCCTTTTTTATAACATTATTACTCTAAACCTGACTGGTTAATGGTGTTCTTCTATATTTTATATGTAACCTACTTAAAATGATACGAATCTAATGGATAGGATCATGTAATGTTTTTAAATCCATAATACTATGACAGATTAACAATAAAACCTAAAAATATTTTCAAAATATAAAAAGTCATAAATGATAGAGAAGCAGTGTCGGAATAGCGATTTTGTTTTACTTCATAAGCTATTGATTGTTTGAAATAACAACAGCTTTGATCTTCTCCCGAACTGCTAATATTGTGGCATTATCGTTGATCATTGCTAGGTCACAAATTCAGAAATTCAATGTGGATGCTTCATTAATGTTATTTTCTTCTTGCCTACTAAGGTGATGTGCAGCGTACCTCTCTGTAAAGTTGAATTATGGCTCTCGTTTGTTGAATGTGCTCAATAAGTTGTGTAGTGCCATAGTCACGCCAATAATTTTGACTTGTACATGCAACTTGAATGGGAACTTTGTTTCAAGTATTTTCCACATGGTTATTCAAACTCCAAAACACCGTTTAATGACACTCCGCAGCGAAGCATAGGGTCGGTTAAAAAGCCCTTTGGTACTAAGTGGTGGGTCTCCTTGTCAGAATTGTGAAAGGTGGTACCTCATCTCTCCTTTATGGGGAGATAGGAACCCTTGTATGTTCGGATATTCAGCGTCAATAAGATACTATTTCCAGTCGTAGGTAGAGGAAACTTCATCTACGGAGATTTCAGCACATTATAGAGCATGTGTTTATTGTACATGCATCCTTCCCTTCTAGTCGATAAGTAAGTAAAAAACTCGTTAAAATCAAATTTGCAAGAACGTTGGTGGTGGAGTAACCCTTCCTCCCAATGTAGATTATATTGTTATCTTCTACTATTCGAACCTGCACGTGAGTTTCATCCATAACAACATTGAATTCATACAAGAACCTGTGTAGTTTATAAGCTATTACAATTTTGAACAACAGCCATGGCTTCATACCTGGAACGCTGGTGTAAGTTAAAATTTATATTCAAAGCTTTAAAACTGGTTTCAAAGCCTTGAAAACTTCACATCATGAACTAAGGGGGAGTTCCTACTCCTATTCATTCTCTAATCTCCTGCACTTGATCATGCTACATTATATGATGAAAGACAAACTAATTATGTCATATAACATGCTTTGATATTATCATTGGCCTAAGTAATTTTGCATGAATGATTAGCTAACTCTGTGTTGCAGGTTTAGATGAAGTTTCCTTATTTGCAGGATTGCAGAATTGGTAATCAAGGCCTGCAGATTGGTGCTACTCTTATAGAAAGTTGTCTGGACTTACCTTAGGGTTTAAGAATGAAGATCATGTCAAAATCAATTGAGAAAATAATGCAGCTAGCCGTTGGGAGAAATCCATTGAGAGTAAGGCAATTCTCTTGGCCTGAGATCTAGGACCTATCTTTTCATAAATAAGAGGCTGTTGAAATCCTAGAGGCTCATGTAATGATACAAATGTAATGGATAGGCTCATGTAGTTTATGTAAATCCATAATACTATGACAGATTAACAATTAAACCTAAAAGTATTTAAAAAATATAAAAATTCATAAATGATAGAGAAGAAGTGTCGGAATAGCGATTTTGTTTTACTTCATAAGCTATTGATTGTTGGAAATAACACCAATTTTGATCTTCTCCCGAACTTCTAACATTGTGGCATTATTGTTGATCATTTCTAGGTCATAAATTCAAAAATTCGATGTGGATGCCTCATTACTGTTATATTCTTTTTGCCTACTACGATGATGTGCACCGTACCTCTCTGTAAAGTTGAATTATGGCTCTCGTTTGTCGAATATGCTCAATAAGTTGTGTAGTGCCATAGTCACACCAATAATTTTGACTTGTACATGCAACTTGAATGGGAACTTTTCTTGAGGTATTTTCCATACGGTTATTCAAAATCCAAAAGACCGTTCAATGACACTCCGTAGCGAAGCATAGGGTCGGTTAGAAAGCTCTCTGGTACTACGTGGTGGGTCTCCTTGTCGAAATTGTGGAAGGTGGTACCTCAGCTCTCCTTTGCGGGGAGATAGGAACCCTTGTATGTTCGGATATTCAGCGTCAATAAGATACTATTTCCAGTCGTAGGTAGAGGAAACTTCATCTCCGGAGATTTCAGCACATTGTAGAGCATGCGTTTATTGTACATGCATCCTTCCCCTCCAGCAGATAAGTAAGTAAAACACTCGTTAAAATCACATTTCCAAGAACGTTGGTGGTGGAGTAACCCTTCCTCCCAATGTAGATTATATTGTTATCTTCTACTATTCGAACCTGCACGTGAGTTTCATCCATAACACCAATGAATTCATATAAGAACATGTGTAGATTATAAACTATTACAATTTTGAACAACAGCCATGGCTTCATACCTTGAACGCTGGTGTAAGTAAGAGTTGTATTCAAAGCTTTGAAACTTGTTTCAAAGCCTTGAAAACTTCACATCATGAACTAAGGGGGAGGAGTTCTTACTCCTATTCATTCTCTAATCTCCTGCACTTGTTCATGCTACGTTATATGATGAAAGACAAACTAATTATGTCTTATCATTTGCCTAAGTAGTTTTGCAGGAATGATTAGCTAACTCTGTGTTGCAGGTTTAGATGAAGTTTCCTTATTTGCAGGATTGCAGAATTGGCAATCAAGGCCTGCAGATTGGTGCTACTCTTATAGAAAGTTTTCAGGCCTTAACTTATGCTTGAAGAATGAAGATCATATCAAAATCAATTGAGAAAATAATGTAGCTAGTTGTTGAGAGAAAGCCATTGAGAGTAAGGACATTATCTTGGCTTGAGATCTAGGACCCATCTTTTGATAAATAAGAGGCTCTTGAAATCCTAGAGGGATAAGATCCCTCAGGCAGAGTTTAGGTCACCTGGGACCTAAATTCGTAACAATTCACTGTGTTCATTGTCTTGCTTTACTGTTCTTTACTTGTCTTCAAAACTACTTCAAAACAGGTTTTTGTTCAAAGCTTTTCAAAGCTTTGAAAATACTCAGTTTCTTTTAAACAGTCTGTTTTTGTTTCAAAACCTTGAAACTAAGTTAAAATCTTTGAAATACTACAAGTTCTTCTCATTTTGTTTTAAAACTACACTTTTATCAAAATTTCCATACTCTATTTAACCCCCCGCCATCTAGAGTATTTGATCCAGTTACTGCATACCTACATACAATCTTCAATAGGTATCAGAGGTTGTATCACAGTACAGATCTAAATCTTGTGATCATGAGTAATGTAGGTGAAAGTGGTTTCTCACAAGGAAGAGCTTCTAATAGACCTCCTTTATTTTGTGGAGACAATTTTGTACACTAGAAAGTCGTGATGAAAATGTTCATCACTTACCAACACATTGAACTGTGGTCCATTATCAAGAATGGACTTCACATATTCTACACATAAAAGGATGGGATTAGAACTCCCAAACCAGAAAACTCTCTCACTAGTTTTGAATAAGAACAACTTTTAAAAAATTATAGAGCCAAGAATCTTTTATAATGTGCTTTGAATGCAGATGAATTCAACAGGATATCTACCTGCAAGACTTCTAAGGATATCTGAGACAAACTGGTGGTCACCTTTGAACGAACCATCCATATGAAGCAAACCAAGATCAACATTTTTCTTTGACAGTATTAATTTTTCAAGATGAATGGATATGAATCCATCAAGGACATGTTCAAGATATTTTCTGATGATGTCAACAATCTGGAGTCCTTGGGGAAATCATTCTCCAATGAAGAGAAAGTCAGAAAATCTTGAGAAGTCTTCACAAAGTGAAATGGGAACCAGAGACTACAACCATTGAAGAAGCTCGAAATATGTCATCTCTCCAACTAGATGGTTTACAGGGAAAGCTACTCACAGAGGAGATATCCATGAGCGGATTTGATGGATAGATACCAGAGAGTGTCAAGAATTTGGAACTCAAGGCCAGAGAGAGTGAACAACCTCAAATCCTTGAAAATAAGAAGATGATGAAGAAGATCCTTTTTCTCTCATTTCCAAAGCCTTGACAAGGATTCTTAAGATGTAAAAAAACTTTGGAAACAAAGACTTCAGCAGAGACAAATTCAAATCTTTAAGTAGCAAGGACTACAAAGGTAATTCCTCTTCCCATGTGAATAAATATAAAGGACTGAATTGTTTTGAGTGTGATGATGCAAGACATTTGATTAAGGATTGCCCTAACATGAAAATAAAGCACTTTCAAAAGAATGACAATGAAAGAAGGAAGAAGGTCATGGTAGCTTCATGGAGTGACTATGATTCTTCAAGTGAATCAGATTCTGAAGAAGATCAAGCCAACCTATGTCTTATGACCAAGTATGATGAAAGCTCTAGAAAATAACATTGAGGTAATGGTGAATCGTCTAATGCCTAAACCTGAAAATGTACTTTCTGAAATTTTGTAACACGAGGTAAGAGATTATTCGCCATAGGGAGATGGATAAACAAATTGACACCATCGATCGATAGGGATAGAATCATCAAAATCAATAAAAAGGCCATCATGAAACGGAGAATTGAATTTCATCGGGTCCATGTCGCACTTCCCCTTTCTACATTCAATTATTTATTGAGCCGAGGGCTTCATCGGGGAATCCTGTGACCCGACGTTGCCAACAAGGTTTCTTCTTTCTCGGCAGAAAGAAAATCCTTGTTAGTACTTTATCTTATCTCATACAGACTGGTATTTCCCTGTCTGTAACATCATCTGGTGAAAGCAGAAAAAAAAGGCCTTAAGGTAAGCAAGCGGTGTGATTCTTTTTTATGGCGATCATGAGCCCATTGATTCCTTTTCAGACCCCGACATGGCATGAACCACCAAACCTGCACTCAGGTATTTATTTATTTATTCCTTTCTTTCTGGAGACCTTACTCTGCTTTTGAATGAAGAAGACTACTTAAATGAAATCAAGTCTTTAAAGGATAATGTTCACGAGCAAGCTAAAGAGAATTTGCAATCAGTTTGTCGGAACAATAATCTTGAAATTTCTCAGACAAATACTGACAGAGATTTCAAAGCTTTAAAAACCAATTTCAAATCATTAAAAAATCAAGTAAAAAAATTATAACAGAGAACTCTCTTTTGAGCGACCACATTGTTTCTCTAAGGCATCATATAACACCCCCGATTTCCAGAGGGACCGGAGATCGGGGTAGTGTCCTCCATACAGGGAATTACCCCTTTCGTATAAGGAGTATTAGTAACAAGAAAGTGAAAGGAAACATCCAAACTACTGATTAAAAGTTTACACGATAACATTGTTTGTGGCTGAGTCCAAACAGGACAACAAGCCTAGCAAAAGAGATATTACACCAAAATTTTGCTCTACGGTTAATTACTAATTGATACTGTTTGCAGGTGAGAACGAATCGTGAGTCCAGCGCATTACCCCATGCAAACCAGTCATATACCTGCGGGGGAATTAAAAGACACAAGACCGCAGTTTTCCGAGTATCAGTAAAAACTGAGTGAATATACACCTTAGCATGTAAAACAGAATGGCTAAGAAAGGTTACGGGGTTTACATTTTGAAGTAGTTTAAACGGTAACAGAGTATAAGTATAAAGATCAGAGTTTGCAATGTTTCGAAAGACTATCAAACGTTCAGAAATTCAATTGCAAGGATATTCTTTCAAGTTGCATGTCTAAGCAGAACACGGCTTATAAATCACAGCTTCCAGATTTAGGGACAAAGATGTCGCATTATTAACTCGCAGTAACCAGGAGTGACCAGGGTGAATAGTAACAGATGATACTGGCTTATAGGGGGTTCTGATAACCCAACCTCTCTGCCAAGCGTTGTGGATCGGGGATTCCGATCCCGCTAGTCATCATACAAGCCAACTACTAGACCTTAAGTGTCGACACCCCCTTAAGATTGTAAGTCAGAAGGGTAGTACTAGAATGCTGGATTCCAGCCTACGGCGAAAGGAATCGGGGCGCACGGAGTCCCATGTCTTTAGGGGCTAAAACCAAGAGAATCATCACCCGAAATAAGTTTAGGGACTGAAGACCAGGGGATTATCCCGATATCTCTTTAGGGACCTGGCCCCGGAAATCATCACCCGATAGTAACGTAAAGTAACACGACGTAGGCGTATAGCACTGTCGTAGACCCAACTGGTTCCAGTACTTGCGATTCTTTCACATTACGTTACTAATGAATTCCGACTTAGTGATATTTGAACAATTAGTTTTCCGATTTGAAAACAAGTGATACAGTGACGGTTTAAAAGTGAGTACGGCAAGTTTAGAAATTTCGGAATAAAGCACGACAATTATTTTCAGATAAACGAGTATCACATGAAATGAATTGGCACACAAAACTAGGCATGTATCACAAGTATATTTTGAGACGTGAAATAAAATCACATTTGACACGAAAGAAGATAAGTACGCAACGCTAAGCATGAATACTCACCGTGAGAGCCAAAAGTTATAACTAAGCTGCTACTCGTACACAACGTCGGGATCAACTAGCTCGTCGAAGACAGGCTCTACAATCATACACATAAAATCCTAATCACAAACAAGTTCGTATCGCAACTAGACAATGCATATGTCCTATATGATATGGAAGCGAAAGCCTAATCGAATACCCCTAACGTATTTATAAAATCCTAAATTTATTTTAGGGAACTAACCATCAATTTTTAAGAAGAGAAACTAGTTAATATTCTAATTAAACGAATTTACTTGTTGATAAAATAATATCAAGTTGTACACTTTATTGAAATATTACTAGTAATATAATGAAAACGAAATTTAGAATTATTCCATCTTTTCAACAATATAATCTTTATCGAATAAATACTTAAACATACACAAAGTATATTTTTAATAACTTATTTTTCAACAACTAAATATAAATATATAAACATAACTAATTTACCAATTATCATAAATTTCTATTTTTATTTGATGTTACAAAACTAATTTATTTTGTAATTATATTTAGTATATAAATTAACAGAAATTAAATAAATATTTATACTAACTAAATACAAGTATAAATACATATATAACATGTTTCTAGAAATGACAGCAAGCACCCCCCACTAACACATAACAGCCTTTAACATGTGATGAAGTGTAGCCTCAAGTTTTCAAATTGTACAACAAAACCCCCCTTGAGCTATATTCTTTTCAAACATGCCATCTTCCCCAATCGTTCTTCTTCCCGATTCAAACACCAACACACACCCACATACATACACACAGTTTAACATGATTGATGAACAATAATAGCTTAGGAAATCGACAGGGGAGATTTCAATTTAACGAAATAGGGGAGGAGAACGAATCGGAAATTTTCCGGCGAAGCTTTCGTCGGCTTTAATGGAGGTGGCGGAGGAGCTCCTGGTTCCAGTCGGAAAGAGCAGAGAGAGGGATGAAGGACGACGGAGAGAGCGGAGATTTGAGAGGGAGAATGAGCTCCGGTGGCAGTGGCGGCGTCGGGGGCTCTGTTTCGCTGCTCCCGAAGCTGCTACTGCCGCTGATTTGGGTGGCTGTTTCTGGGTTGTCGAGGCAGAGAGTGAGGAGGGAGAGAGTT
Organism: Linanthus parryae; assembly: GCA_023055425.1. Taxonomy (NCBI): domain Eukaryota; kingdom Viridiplantae; phylum Streptophyta; class Magnoliopsida; order Ericales; family Polemoniaceae; genus Linanthus; species Linanthus parryae. Next base: position 95,658,724 of record JALGPY010000001.1, read on the forward strand.
GGGTGTTGATGGTGGTGCGAGACGATGGTGATTGGAGGTGGTGGTGGCTAACGGTGGTGGGTTTGTTCTAGGCAAAACAGGGGATGTAAGGGGCTGTTTCCAGTGGGATTTTATGCGGCAAAACAGAGGGTGATGTTGGTTTCCAGTGGTGGAGGTGATTGGGGGAGATTGGAGGTTGATGATGGGTGTGGTGGCTGGATTAAGGTGGTGAAGTGTACTCTGTTTTGGCTGGGTCGGTCTCGGCAAGAACAGAGGGTGGAATGGAGGTGAAGAAGATAGAAGAAGAGAAGAGGAGAAATAGAAGAGATGGGGTGATGAATGGAGGAGGGCTGGTGATTTGATGGAAGAGGGGAAGCTAGCTGGTAGCTAGCTGGTGAAGGAGGCGGGCGTGCGTGTGGTTGCAGCAGCAGAGGGAGGTACGGGCGTGGGTTCTCAGGCGGCTACAGCAGGTGAAGGACGAAACAGAGGGGAAAGGAAAAAAAGAAAGAAAAAAAAAGGAAAAGAAAAAAAAGGATAACAGGTGAAGTGATGGGTGAGAGATAATTATATGGTGTGGCGGATTCGCTAAGTCACGCGGTGGTTCGACACGTGAAAAGTGGTGCACGACGGAAATTAACTCGCGGCGAATGTTTTAAACGCGATGAAAATTTATAAACGTGATAACGAGCGATACACGACAAATAATAAAATTATTGTTTATATAAAATAAACATTTTAATTTTTATACCAAAAAGTATATATATATATATATATATGTTATATAAATAAATATTTATAAGTTAATATTTATAAATCTTAAAAATCATCATAAAACTAACTAATTAAAATTCACAAATTACTAAAATATAATTAGGAAAATCTCGGGTATTACATCCTACCCTCCTTGGACTAAGCTTCGTCATCGAAGCTTGAACGCGGTAATAGAATATACGGGTCTCTAAATGCCAATATACTAATGCAGTAACAAGTAGACAAGAAACACGCGAAATGCAAGTGACTAATGCAATGCGACAGTATGAGGATAGCATGATTATATGAGATGAGATGCTAGGGCAAGTAATAGCAGGAATTAATGGGGTTTTACATCCTCTCCCCCTTAGAGGAGTGACGTCCCCGGAACTCGTTTAATACCTCATCGACGAAGAGGTGCGGGTACTTATTCCTCATCTCGTCCTCGGTTTCCCAAGTAGCTTCCTCGGTCAGATGATTCGTCCATAGAACTTTGACCAAGTTGGTGCTCTTGTTCCGTGTTTCCCTCATCTTGCGGTCTAAGATCTTGACTGGATGTTCCTCGTAAGTTAGCGCAGGATCCAATTCTATGGGTTCAGGATCTAGGACGTGAGATTTGTCGGCGATGTATCTCTTCAGCTGCGATACATGGAATACGTTGTGAACACGTCCGAGATTCGATGGTAAATCCAGTCTATATGCCAACTCTCCAATCCTTTCCATGATATCATATGGTCCAATGAACTTGGGGCTTAACTTCCCTTTCTGGTTGAACCTCTTTACTCCCTTGGTCGGTGAAACTTTCAGGAATACTTTATCGCCCACTTGGAACTCGAGTGGCCTTCTTTTCTGATCTGCATATGATTTCTGCCTATCTTGTGCTGCTTTCATCTTCTGCTGAATAAGCCAAACCTGGTCAGTCATATCCTCAATGATCTGTGGTCCAAGTACAACTGTCTCGCTAATGTCGCTCCAGCAAAGTGGAGTCCTACACTTTCTCCCGTACAATGCTTCATGAGGTGCCATCCCAATGCTTGCATGGTAACTATTATTGTAGGAAAACTCTATCAGCGGTAGTCTATCAACCCATGAACCCTGAAAATCCATGACACAAGCACGCAACATATCCTCCAAAGTCTGGATTGTCCTCTCTGTTTGGCCATTTGTGGTTGGGTGAAAGGCTGTACTGAAACATAACCTTGTCCCCAACGCTTTCTGAAGTGCTTGCCAGAAATGAGAGAGAAAGTTTGGATCTCTGTCCGAAACTATCGATTCTGGTACTCCATGATACCGCACTATGTTCTTTACGTATGCGTCTGCTCTCTGTTCCATGTTCCACGTGTCCTTCATCGGAACGAATCTTGCCGTCTTGGTCAATCTGTCGACTATTACCCAGATCGAATTCAGCCCATTCCTCGATACTGGTAGAGCCGTGACAAAATCCATTGAGATCGCATCCCATTTCCACTTAGGAACTTCCAGTGGAAGCACTAGTCTGCCCATTCTCTTGTGCTCAAACTTTACTTTCAGGCACGTGAGACATCGAGCCACGAACTCTGCTACTTCATTCTTCATCTTGGGCCACCAAAATTGCATCTTCAGATCCTTGTATAACTTGTCCCCTCCGGGATGCACTGAATAAGGTGTGCAATGCGCCTCCTGCATCAACTTCTCCTCGATGTCTGCACACTTCTGGGGTACACACAACCTTCCCTTATATCGAATACTCCCGTCTCCGTGAATCTGAAATTCCTTTGTTGAACCGTCCTAGATTTTCTTTCTAATCCTTTCCAGCTTCACGTCTCCTGGCTGGCCTTTCTTTATCTCTTCCAAGATTTCAGGCAAAGTTGTCATACTTCCCTACATGTTCCTCACAGTTCCTTGTTCCATTACCTCGATTTGCATATTCTCAAACTCTTTGCACAATCGGTGTGGTAAAACCCACATGGAATTCACTGTATGACTTGATTTCCTGATCAAGGCGTCTGCAACTACGTTTGCCTTCCCTTCATGATACTGAATCTCTAAGTTGTAGTCCTTGATCAGCTCTAACCATCTCCTTTGCCTGTGGTTCAGCTCCTTCTGGGTGAAGATGTACTTCAAGCTATTGTCGTCGGTGAACATCCGACAAGTCGCTCCATAGAGATGATGCCTCCAAATCTTGAGCGCGAACACAACTGCTGCAAGCTCCAAGTCATGTGTCGCATAGTTCTCTTCATGCGGTTTCAACTGCCTGGATGCGTAGGCAATAACCTTCCTGTCTTGCATAAGCACGCATCCCAAGCCCTTCTTCGACGCGTCGCTATACACCTCAAACTCCCCTGACTCATTAGGTAGAGTTAACACGGGTGCTGTAGTCAGCTTCTCCTTTAAGATTTGGAAGGCTTCCTCGCAGCTTTCATTCCAAACATACTTCACGGTCTTCTTAGTCAAATTCATCAAGGGCCTTGCGATCTTTGAAAAGTTCTTCACGAATCTACGGTAATAGCCTGTGAATCCCAGAAAACTTCTGATTTCTGACGCATTCTTCGGTCTAGGCCAATCCTTCACTGCTGTCGTCTTAGCTGGATCAACTGACACTCCTTCACTAGAGATGATATGTCCCAAGAATGGAACTCTGTCCAGCCAAAACTCGCACTTAGACAACTTTGCATAGAACTTATCCTCCCTGAGGGTTCCCAAAACTTGCCTAAGGTGATCCTCATGCTCTTCCTTTCTCTTTGAATACACCAGTATGTCGTCGATGAACACTACCACAAAACGGTCTATGAACGGTCTCAACGTTCGGTTCATCACATCCATAAATACTGCTGGTGCATTGTTTAAACCGAAAGACATCACTGTGAACTCGTAATGTCCATACCTTGTCCTGAAGGCAGTCTTCGGTATGTCCTTCTCTGCCACTCTCAGTTGGTGGTAGCCTGTTCTCAAATGAATCTTCGAAAAGACACTTGCTACTTGCAATTGATCAAACAGGTCGTCTATCATCGGCAATGGATACTTTTTCTTGATCGTGACGCTGTTGAGCTCCCAGTAGTCAATACATAGCCTGAGGCTTCCATCCTTCTTCTTCACGAAAAGGACTGGTGCTCCCCAAGGCGATACACTTGGTCTAATGTATCCCTTCTCTAGTAGCTCCTTCAACTGATTCTTCAATTCTTTCAGCTCTGCGGGCGCCATGCGGTATGGTGCCTTCGAAACTGGTGCCGTTCCTGGCACAACTTCAATTGTAAACTCCACTTCCCTTGTCCGTGGCATACCCGGGATTTCATCCGGGAAAACGTCCGGGAAATCCCGTGCTACGGGTATATCTGCCAACACGTTCTCTGACGCGTTAAGGTCTTGAATGTAACACAAGTAAGCCTCATGGCCCTTCTTAACCTGGTTAACGATGGTTAAGGCCGAGACAATCTTGACTGAAGGTTCCGTAGGAACACTGCTATAGGAAATACGCTCCCCGTTGGGTCCTCTTAGCCTCACCTTCTGATCAGCACAGATGATATTGGCCTTGTATTCCGTCAACCAATCCATTCCCAAGATAACGTCAATCTCTCCAAGGTTAAACTCAATGAGATTCGATGGTAAGGTGCAACTTAAGATGTTGACCTCTACTCCTTCAAAAATAGTGTCGCAACTCACTACTTGACCGTTAGGTGTGGCAACTGCTATTGAGGTTCTAGCCGAAGGTACTAGTCCTATCTTCTTAGCAAATGCAGATGATATGAATGACAGAGATGCTCCAGAATCAAATAATGTGAAAGCAGGATGATTGTGGACAAGAAAAGTACCAGTCACCACGTTGTTCGCTGCTTCTGCTTCTGTCCAGTTCATCACAAATATCTGGCCACCGGGCCTCTGGTTGTTTCCCTGAGCTGCATTGCCTCCATTTCCATTCCCATTGTTGCCAGCTCTGTAGTTACCGTTGTTACCAATAGCAGTCCCATTCCTGTTCTGCCAACCGTTCCCGTTGCCATTCCCATTGTTGTAGTTTCCCTGCTGACCAGCGGCGCCATTCCTGAAGTTGTTGTTGCGGACCTGATTTCCCCCATTCGGATTGTTCTGCCGGAATCCATTCCCATTTTGATTCTGCCGGTTCCCCTGGTAGTTCTGCCCGTTGCCTTGGAAATTCTGTCCGTTTCCTCGATTATTCTGCCCATTGAAACCTTGACGTTTCTCAGCTGCCATCCTCTTCTTACATTCGATGGATATGTGGCCTCTCATGCCACAGAATCTGCAAGCTAAAGCTGTACCATCACAAGTGAATCCACGATGGTTGCGACCACACCTGTTGCAGCTGTACTGGTTCCGGTTGCCACTATTTCCACGGTTCTAGTGGAAATTGCCTCCACCATTACCGGTTCTGAAACGCTTGTCCGAACTTTGGTTATTGTTTCCTCCATGGCCATAGCCTCCAATTCCTTGGCCTTCCAGCTTCCTCTTCCCTGATTGTTGAACTAGCATCTCATCGATTCTCCATATGTTCGCTGCTACTCCATAGGCTTCTGACAAGGTGTCATAGCCTCTAGTGAGCATAGTCCTCTGTACTTCAAGCTTCAGTCCTGCTATAAAGCGGGTAACCATGCGCCCTTCTGTTGGCACTGTGTCTTCAGCGAACCGAGCTAACTCCACGAACTTGTCATAATAGTCCGTTACAGAGTCGTTGCCCTGCTTCAACGCGATGAACTCATTATACTTCCGTTCCTTCACATGATCTGGATAGAAGTTTGTCCTCATAGCAGCCTTCATTGCTTCCCAGTTAAAGCCTTCTTGAGCTAAGACCCTTGCTCGATTAGCTGTCCACCAGTTATCGGCCTTGTCTTTGAAATAGAAAGCCGCCTCATTGACCTTGCGGGCTTCGGGACATTCCATAGCATGAAATATTTTATCGAAGTCCCTAATCCAGTTTTCGAGCAGTACTGGATCCTCTTTCCCATAAAAGTTGCCCGGGTTCCTCTGACCTATCTTCTTAGACCAGTCTGGTTCCCGTTCGTTGGCAACATTGTTGTTTGGAGCGCCCTGGTTGTTGTTCACAGCCTGAACAAACTGACCCATCTGAGCGATCAGTTGAGTCACCTGTGGGTGCAATTCTTCAACTCCCTCCATTTGGGCTGACGCGTTGCTTCTAGTGGTGTAGCGGTGTTGCCTATCGTTCATGCGCCCTACACTATTGCCTATCGATTATTTTGGTGCGGGATATGCATGATGATATAACTTAACTAACGCGTATAAAACAATTCTAATCACATATAACAACATCAGATACACAAGCATGCAATAAGAGTTAAACGCTTAAGTTATGTTATAGAGATACACGCAATTCGAGAAATAAATTTCTCCCAAGTAAATGAGCATAAGAGCTAAAGCGAGACTGCTTGTCATACATTACCAAAAGAGAGGGTATACAACCCTTAAATTCATTAAGATACAAATAAGTTCAGAACGTGGGAATACTATCGTCCCCCAAAATAAAGTACACAACCTACATAGCTTACAAGCATAAAAGGAAAATTCCTAATGGCAAGAGAGCTTGGACTGACAAAAGAGTCCTTTTGAAAGGAGTGGGAGGGTGGGGCTCCCTACTAGCTAGTCGTCAAAAGTCTCGTAGTCGGTGAGCTCAATCTCCGACCTAGGGTTGTTTGGGTCGGCCCAATGCATCTCGGCCTGCACCAAACGGGCACAAAGGGACTCAGGAGTTACTGTCCGTCCACCGTCATGACGGTAGCCGGCAGGCTGGGGCCTCAAAGAGTGGTTCACTATGCCACGGTACTCGTGCTTAAGGGCCAAGTAAGGCTCAACATTGGGCAGAGAAGCTAGGATGCAGTGCACCTTCACCAGGTTATGGTAGAAATTATCGGTACGGTGGTACCTAAAGGCCCAAAGCTCACATCGCCCTTCTACCCTGTTGCAGAATTGGGTGATAGTCTCCCCAGGCCTTCGCTGGGTACCAGTAGGATAGTTGTCTCTAAATTCTGCGCGAGTCGGGGTTCGGATTCTTACAGCCATCTACAAGGTAAGAAAAACAATCTATTAGTCTAATATTCCATCCTCCTAAAGGTTCTCTTAAGGTAAGTCACCCTAGGAGTCTGTAAATAAACTAAAGCGCATATAAACACGACAGAAGCATAAATCATGTAACAATTTAGCATGTTAGAATAAGTAAAAGAGAACACCCATACACCCGGCTTGTCTTTATTTTACTTAGCTTTTATGTTTCCCTAATCAAGTTCAAACTTGGTTGTAGTAAATTTCCAAAAATCTTCGTTCTTAAACGTTTTCTCCCTACAGTCCTAATTGGATGTCACTGCTCTGATACCAACTGTAACACCCCCGATTTCCAGAGGGACCGGAGATCAGGGTAGTGTCCTCCATACAGGGAATTACCCTTTCGTATAAGGAGTATTAGTAACAAGAAAGTGAAAGGGAACATCCAAACTACTGATTAAAAGTTTACACGATAACATTGTTTGTGGCTGAGTCCAAACAGGACAACAAGCCTAGCAAAAGAGATATTACACCAAAAGTTTGCTCTACGGTTAATTACTAATTGATACTGTTTGCAGGTGAGAACGAATCGTGAGTCCAGCGCGTTACCCCATGCAAACCAGTCATATACCTGCGGGGGAATTAAAAGACACAAGACCGCAGTTTTCCGAGTATCAGTAAAAACTGAGTGAATATACACCTTAGCATGTAAAACAGAACGGCTAAGAAAGGTTACGGGGTTTACATTTTGAAGTAGTTTAAACGGTAACAGAGTATAAGTATAAAGATCAGAGTTTGCAATGTTTCGAAAGACTATCAAACGTTCAGAAATTCAATTCCAAGGATATTCTTTCAAGTTGCATGTCTAAGCAGAACACGACTTATAAATCACAGCTTCCAGATTTAGGGACAAAGATGTCGCATTATTAACTTGCAGTAACCAGGAGAGACCAGGGTGAATAGTAACAGATGATACTGGCTTATAGGGGGTTCTGATAACCCGACCTCTCTGCCAAGCGTTGTGGATCGGGGTTTCCGATCCCGCTAGTCATCATACAAGCCAACTACTAGACCTTAAGTGTCGACACCCCCTTAAGATTGTAAGTCAGAAGGCTAGTACTAGAATGCTGGATTCCAGCCTACGGCGAAAGGAATCGGGGCGCACGGAGTCCCATGTCTTTAGGGGCTAAAACCCAGGGAATCATCACCCGAAATAAGTTTAGGGACTGAAGCCCAGGGGATTATCACGATATCTCTTTAGGGACCTGGCCCAGGGAATCATCACCCGATAGTAACGTAAAGTAACACGACGTAGGCGTATAGCACTGTCGTAGACCCAACTGGTTCCAGTACTTGCGCTTCTTTCACTTTACGTTACTAATGAATTCCGAATTAGTGATATTTGAACAATTAGTTTTTCTGATTTTAAAACAAGTGATACAGTGACGGTTTAAAAGTGAGTACGGCAAGTTTAGAAATTTCGGAATAAAGCACGACAATTATTTTCAGATAAACGAGTATCACATGAAAGGAATTGGCACACAAAACTAGGCATGTATCACAAGTATATTTTGAGACGTGAAATAAAATCAAATTTGACACGAAAGAAGATAAGTACGCAACGCTAAGCATGAATACTCACCGTGAGAGCCAAAAGTGCTAACTATGCCGCTACTCGTACACAACGTCGGGATCAACTAGCTCGTCGAAGACAGGCTCTACAATCATACACATAAAATCCTAATCACAAACAAGTTCGTATCGCAACTAGACAATGCATATGTCCTATATGATATGGAAGCGAAAGCCTAATCGAATACCCCTAACGTATTTATAAAATCCTAATTTATTTTAGGGAACTAACCATCAATTTTTAAGAAGATAAATTAGTTAATATTCTAATTAAACGACTTTACTTGTTGATAAAATAATATCAAGTTGTACACTTTATTGAAATATTACTGGTAATATAATGAAAACGAAATTTAGAATTATTCCATCTTTTCAACAATATAATCTTTATCGAATAAATACTTAAACATACACAAAGTATATTTTTAATAACTTATTTTTCAACAACTAAATATAAATATATAAACATAACTAATTTACCAATTATCATAAATTTCTATTTTTATTTTATGTTACAAAACTAATTTATTTTGTAATTATATTTAGTATATAAATTAACAGAAATTAAATAAATATTTATACTAACTAAATACAAGTATAAATACATATATAACATGTTTCTGGAAATGACAGCAAGCACCCCCCACTAACACATAACAGCCTTTAACATGTGATAAAGTGTAGCCTGAAGTTTTCAAATTGTACAACAAAACCCCCCTGAGCTATATTCTTTTCAAACATGCCATCTTCCCCAATCGTTCTTCATCCCGATTCAAACACCAACACACACTCACATACATACACACAGTTTAACATGATTGATGAACAATAATAGCTTAGGAAATCGACAAGGGAGATTTCAATTTACCGAAATAGGGGAGGAGAACGAATCGGAAATTTTCCGGCGAAGCTTTCGTCGGCTTTAATGGAGGTGGCGGAGGAGATCCTGGTTCCAGTCGGAAAGAGCATAGAGAGGGATGGAGGACGACGGAGAGAGCGGAGATTTGAGAGGGAGAATGAGCTCCGGTGGCAGTGGCGGCGTCGGGGGCTCTGTTTCGCTGCTCCCGAAGCTGCTGTTGCCGCTGATTTGGGCGGCTGTTTCTGGGTTGTCGAGGCAGAGAGTGAGGAGGGAGAGAGCTGGGTGTTGATGGTGGTGTGAGACGATGGTGATTGGAGGTGGTGGTGGCTAACGGTGGTGGGTTTGTTCTCGGCAAAACAGGGGATGTAAGGGGCTGTATCCAGTGGGCTTTTATGCGGAAAAACAGAGGGTGATGTTGGTTTCCAGTGGTGGAGGTGATTGGGGGAGATTGGAGGTTGATGATGGGTGTGGTGGCTGGATTAAGGTGGTGAAGTGTACTCTGTTTTGGCTGGGTTCGGTCTCGGCAAGAACAGAGGGTGGAATGGAGGTGAAGAAGATAGAAGAAGAGAAGAGGAGAAATAGAAGAGATGGGGTGATGAATGGAGGAGGGCTGGTGATTTGATGGAAGAGGGGAAGCTAGCTGGTAGCTAGCTGGTGAAGGAGGCGGGCGTGCGTGTGGTTGCAGCAGCAGAGGGAGGTACGGGCGTGGGTTCTCAGGCGGCTACAGCAGGTGAAGGACGAAACAGAGGGGAAAGGAAAAAAAGAAATAAAAAAAAAAGGAAAAGAAAAAAAGGATAACAGGTGAAGTGATGGGTGAGAGATAATTATATGGTGTGGCGGATTCGCTAAGTCACGCGGTTTGTTCGACACGTGAAAAGTGGTGCACGACGGAAATTAACTCGCGGCGAATGTTTTAAACGCGACGAAAATTTATAAACGTGATAACGAGCGATACACGACAAATAATAAAATTATTGTTTATATAAAATAAACATTTTAATTTTTATACTAAAAAGTATATATATATATATGTTATATAAATAAATATTTATAAGTTAATATTTATAAATCTTAAAAATCATCATAAAACTAACTAATTAAAATTCACAAATTACTAAAATATAATTAGGAAAATCTCGGGTATTACACATCAGCATGATGTGTTAGAGGAACAGAAAAATTTTCTGGCTAAGAAACTTCAAGACTCTAAGAATTTTATGACAAAACTTGCTGGCTCTGAACATAATTTCAACTTGATTCATGGAGGAAGTTTGCATTATGTCCACAAAACTGGTATTGGATATAATCCATACTTTCCTAGAAAGAACAATACCAGCATTGTGAAAGCATGTAGCAAACATTCTCCAAAATGCTTTTTTTGTATAAAAATTGGTCATGTGAAGATGACTGTTCCTTCAGAAGAACAGAATCTCACATCATGAAGAATACTTTTCCATTCTATATTAAGGGACAGGTGAGACAGATTTGGGTTTCTAAAGGGATCAGACCACCTAACATGGCTGATCCTGAATATGAATTCAAATATCACACTTGGTCTAACAGTTGGGTGAGGAAGTGGGTGGTGTTTGCGGGTTGTCTTCAAGAGCAAAGAGCAGAAGTGGATTATGGATAGTGGTTTCTCCAGGCACATGTGTGGTAAGAGTTCTTTATTCACTGAACAGAAAGAACAATCAGGAGGAACAGTCATAGCTGGTGACAAAGGCAAATGCAATTTCATAGGAATTGGCAAATTTGGTAATGATTTTCAAAATTCTATTTCAGATGTTTATCTTGTAGATGGTCTAAATTTTAATCTTCTTAGTGTATTTTAACTTTGTGATAAAGGTAATATGGTTATTTTTGACAAGGAGAAATGTGTGGTGCAAGATGAAAAATATGGAAATTACATTCTCCCTGCACCAAGGTCAAACAATGTTTACTCTTTGAATACAAACAAAGTTGCAAGAGAAATTCTGAAATGTCTCAAGACTTTGAAAGATGATTCAAAGCTTTGGCAGAGAAAGTGTGGACGCATTAGCTTGCATACACTGAACAAACTAGTCTCTAAACACCTGGTTAGAGGACTGCCATCCATCAAGTTTAAGGATGTAGAGGTATGCAAGTCTTATTCCAAGGAAAATAGACAACCAGCTCATTCAATCCTACGAACTCTATAAGTACAACTAGACCTATTGAACTTCTTCATATGGATATGTGCGGTCCTATAAGAGCTCTAACTTCAAAGGTTAAGAATTATATGTTGGTTATTGTAGATGATTTATCTAGATTTACTTGGTTAATGTTTTTAAGAGAAAATTCGGAGGCACTGTCAGAAGTTTCAAAAGTGTGTAAAGAGCTACAAACTTTGAAAACCCCGCTTATTGCTTCAATAAGGAGTGATCATGGCAGAAAATTCGATCAACTCGAGTTTGATTTATTCTGTACTAAGTATGGATTTCGAACAATTTTTCTTCTCTTAGAACTCCTCAACAAAATTGTTTAGTTAAAAGGAAAAAAAAAAAGACTCTTGAGGACATGTCTAGGACAATGCTTTTAAAAAACAAACCAGTCTTTTTGGGCAGAGGATGTTAATACTGCAATTACATTTTGAAGAGGTGCCTAATTAGGCCTACTTTAAAGAAGACTCCTTATGAACTTTTCGAAGTCAAGGAGCCAAATATTTAATATTTCAGACCTTTTGGTTATACTTGTTTTGTTCACAACAATGGTAAGGATAATCTTGGAAAGTTTGATGCCATGAGTGATGACGGTATTTTCCTTGGTTATTCTTTGACTAGCAAAGCCTACAGAGTTTACAATAAGAGAACAAGGCTTGTTGAGGAAAGCATACATGTTATATTTCATAAAAGCAATGATGGTTCTTTAAGTGAAAGTTTTGCAAAATTAAATTTTAACAAGCATGAGTTTGAGGATGAAGCAGATCCAGAGAATGGTTCTAGGACAACATGCAGGAAAACATAAGTGAATTTCAAATCCTTGAAAGTGGCTCTCAAATCCTTGAATTAGGACTTCAAGGAATACGGAGTGGTCAAGCCACTACATCAAGCTCTTAAGGCCTTGAAAAGATTCATGAAGAACAAGAATTCGGGACACAAAGAAAGAAGTTTAAATATCTATCATCCCATCCAACAGAAGACATCATTTCTGATCCATCCACTGGTACACAAACAAGATGCCAGTTAAAGAACTTGTGTACTTTTAATGCTTTTGGTCTCTTGTAGAACCTATGAATGTGAAAGAAGCACTACAAGAAGCATACTGGATCATTGCAATGTGAAGTGAGCTGAATGAATTTGAGGAACAAAGTCAGGAATATGATTCCTCCAACCAAAGAGCAGTATGTAATTGGAACAAGGTAGGTGTTCAGAAACAAGCTAGATGAAAATGGTAAGGTTATCAGGGATAAGACAAGACTAGTAGCTCAAGGCTACAACCAGAAAAAAAGGTATAGATTCTGAGGATACTTTTGATCTTGTGGCCAGGTTGGAAGCAATAAAAAGTTACTTGCATTTGCATCACATTAGAACATTAAAAAAAATCAAATGGAAGTTAAATGTGCATATCTAAATGGTTATCTGCAGGAAGATGTATATGTTTCTCAACCTCCTGGTTTTGAAAGTAATAAGTTTCCAAATCATGTTTATAAGCTTGGCAATGCTCTTTATGGCCTCAAACAAGATCCAAGAGCTTGGTATGAAAGATTGTCAACCTTTTTACTTGAAAATGATTTCAAAAGAGGCTTAGTTGACAAAAATCTTTTCATAAAGACACATGAGAAAGACATTTTAGTAGTACAAGTATATGTTTATGATATTCTATTTGGTGCTACTTATGATTCTCATTTATAGGATTTCTCTAGTCTTATTAGCAAGGAATTTGATATGAGCTTGATGGGAGAGCTAAATTTCTTTCTCGGACTTCATGTACATCAAATGAAAAAAAGGAATTTTCCTACATCAGAATAAGTACACCAAGGATTTGATGAACAAGTATAATATGTCTCAATTCAAGGTAGCCAAACTCCCATGAGCTCTACACTATCCTTAGACAAGTATCAAAATGAGAAGAGTGTGAAATCGAAAGAGTTCAGAGGTATGATTGGTTCACTGCTCTATCTTACTGCAAGTAGGACAGAAATTATGTTTAGTGTTTGTATGTGTGCAAGATTCCAATGTGATCCTAAAAAGTCTAACTTAGTTGTTGTCAAAAGAATTTTTAGATATCTAAATGTTACCACAACTTAGGGCTTGGTATCCTAAACAGTCTAACTTCTCTCTGTGTGGCTATTCAGATGCTAATTTTGCAGGATATAAAGTTGACAGAACTAACACTTCAGAATGTTGCCAATTCCTTGGATCGTCTCTGATAAGCTAGATTTCTAAAAAGCAAAATCCAGTAACTTTATCAGCAGCAGAAGCTGAATACATAGCAGCAAGCACGAGCTTGCTCCTCACAATTGTTGTGGATAGCTCAACAGATGTGAGATCAGGGTTATGACTTCAGAGATATCCCCCATCAAATGTGACAACACTAGTGCTATCGCAATTACAAAGAACCCGGTACAACATTCAAGGACTAAGAACATTGATGTGATACATCACTTGTTTAGAGATCATGTGAAGAAAGGCGATGTATCTCTATATTTTGTGCCAACTAACTTGTTGTTTGAAGATATCTTCACTAAACCACCGCCACAGGACAGATTCACAGCGCTGAGATTAGAACTTGGCATGTTGAATAAGGAAGCACTGGTTTAGGGGGAGTATCACGTATATTATTTGTGTTTCAATATTTTGAAAAGTTTTTCAAAGCCTTGAAATCCTTTTCAAAGCTTTTAATATAAATCTCTCTCTCTCTCTCTCTCTCTATATATATATATATATATATATATATATATATATATATATATATATATATATATATATATATATCAATGATGGATCACTAATGTTGGGTGTTATCTTTGTAGATAATATATATATCAATGATGGATCACTAATGCTGGGTGTTATCTTTGTAGATAACTCCCTGAAATTATTTTTACCTTTTAAAACAAACCTTGTTCAAATAAGTATAATACCATTTCATTTCCACACGAGTTCAATTTCGTACACATTTTCCTTCCTTAAATATTTGGAAATATTTAGTTTCCTTCTTTTATTCCAAATCTTCCGTATATATCTTCTCTCTTTTCTCTCTCTCTCTCTCTCTCTCTCTCTCTCTCTCTCTCTCTCTCTCTCTCTCTCTCTCTCTCTCTCTCTCTCTCTCTCTCTCTCTCTCTCTCTCTCTCTTCTATCTTTCCTGCATCTCTCTTCTAAACCCCAAACCCTATCGATTCACGGAGATCGTCTCAAAGAATAAAGATGGCTGGAAGCTCAAAGAATAACACATGGAAGAAAAGAGAAGTTGGAGAAAGAATAAGTTCAAGCTATCAGTGACAGCTCCAGTTCTAGAACTATCAGTGCACCAAAGCAGCCCACTCCTCCGAAGAAGAAAGGAAAAGAAAAGAAAAAATGACAAGAATGATCAGATTGCTACTTCCAGCAAGAAGAAGTCAAATCAAGTAGCTACTTCTGGGAAACAAAAGGGTGTTCAGATTGAAAATCTGACAAGGGGAAGGAGATACAGAGATAAAAAAAAATACAAGGGGAAGGCTATTCAGATTCACACTAAGAAGGAAAAAACTGAAAAGAGGTCATCTTCGGGTAAGAAATCTCTTTCTGATCATTGGTTCATCAATCATGCTTCTCATGGAATTTTGTTAGATGATTTTCTCTATACTATAATTGCTTACTATAGTATGATCAATACTAGCATGCTGGATAATATGGATTTGGAGTGTATTAGGAGATTGAAACATAGTTCAATTCGGAAAATCATAAACCCATCTGAGATTGCATACCCTAGGCTTACCAGACTCTTTTACCTGAATCTGAAACAAGTGGATACTTTGGGTGTAATTGTATCATCTAAGGTAGTTGGTATTGATAAGGAGTTAGATCATGCTGAATTTGCTAGAGTATTGGGTTGTTGAAAGAGGTAAAATACAGAAAACAACCCCAGCAAGAGTGATGGTATAAGGATGGCTAAGTAAGAGTTCTTTTTGCCTAATGTAGCCACTACCACTACGCAGTTAACTTATTGTGTGTTAACTGTTGCAGCCAAAATCTTGTTTACTATCTCGATGAGGTATGTAGTACCAAAAGAGAATTATAAGGAATTGTTATCTAATAGGGTGTTGTATCTGATGTACTTGGTGATGCATGGATATGATATTGACCTGCCATGTAATGGAACACATGCTATGTTGTACCAAGAACATGAAACTTCCTCTACCCTATGCAACCTCCTCCCACTTTTCTTTCACCATATGGACATACCTGTTGAGAAGGAAGATAAAATCACTACTGGTTTTGGAGTGATAGATGAGAAGTCTTTTCAAAGGATTGGAATTGTACAAACCAGTAAGGGAGAATGGAAATTCTACTCAGAATTTTTTGTTGATGAGTTGAAGGCCCAGAACTTTTCAAAGCCTAAGTCCTTAATTACTCCATTAGTCCTACCTTCTACCTCGCAGGACCATTCTCAAGTTCTTCAGAAGCTGGACTTTATTGAAAATGAAGTTGATGAGCTAAAGCAAAGACTGTACCAGCTGAGTGCTGAGTTCAGGTAGATGAAATACATAATTGAGAGTGTTTTAAAGAGCATCAATTTGGTACATGCGGAAGAAGAGGATACACAAGCTCCAGAAGGTTCAAGGAATTCCGGATCAACCAAGGACCTATTTGATGAGCAGAGTACTGGGGATAAGGCTGTTGTGGATGAGGATGTTGGGGAAAAGGTTGCTGAGGATAAGGAACCTGGTAAGGAAGACAATGTTGACTCAGAGTTGCTACTCAGAAAATCTCTACAGCAGAAGAATCAGAAAGGAATGGTTCCATCACTTGTCAATTTAGATGACTTGTTTGAGGATGATGTGGTGGCTGATGAGCCTGGTGGAGAAGGTGCACAATAAGAGGATGCAGAGGAAGAAGATCAGCAATAGAATGAGGAAGAAGAGGGAGAAGAAAGTGATCAAGAAGATGCTACATGGCCTAAGACATATGAAGATCCAAAGCCTTGAATCCAGCCTTTCTTTCCTCTTTTCAAAGCCTTGAAAATCCTCTCTTCTTTCAAAAATTCAATTTATTTTAATTTTTTAAGTTTTCAAATCAATTTGATCCAACAATTTATCATTTTTTTATGAAAGTAAAAAAGGGGGGAAATTTAGAGACAGTTATATGGTTGTGCGGAGATCTGGTTTTGGGGAGATATAGTTTTGGATATGTGGAAGTTTTTGTGATGAACTGTTAAACTTCTTAGTTAGTTTTGAATTGGTTATTTAGTTTGATTTTGATTTAGATATTAAATGTTGGTATTGCTATTTATTTTTTATCTTATATACCTGTTTCTGCTATGTTACTAATGTCTATCTTTTTCAGAAAAACAGTTCAAACAGAATACTTGGTTTTGTCTTTCATTAAGGGGGGGATTGTAAGTTCAATTTGTTTTCATATCTTTGAAACCGGTTTCAAATCCTTGAAAAATTGACAGCATGAACTAAGGGGGAGTTCTTACTCCTATTCATTCTCTAATCTTCTGCACTTGATCATGCTATATTATATGATGAAAGAAAAACTAATTATGTGTTATAACATGCTTTGATCTTATCATTTTCCTAAGTTATTTTTGTAGGGATTGTTAGCTAACTCTGTGTTGCAGATTTAGCTGAAGTTACCTTATTTGCAGGATTGCAGAATTGGCAATCAAGGCCTGCAGATTTGTGCTACTCTTATGGAAAGTTGTTTGGACTTACCTTAGGCTTGCAGACTGAAGATCAGATCAAAATCAATTGATAAAATCATGCAGCTAGCCGTTGGGAGAAAAATGTTGTGAGTCAAGTATCTGCAAGAGGATTTGTAGGGATTTCTGTTGAAGCTTTGAACATAAACTTTTTTTTTACTGCAATTCAAAGCAGAAGAAGACTGATTTAGAGAGATTGATAAGTACATAGATTTACACAGAGATTCATAAACTCTCACGGATTGAAAAATATCATTGAAGAAGATCATTCATACATTCAATCCATTCCAGATTTCTGAAGAACACTTAAAGCTTAATTGCTTCACTGTCTCCACAGTGTTCTTCATCCATAGCTAAATTTGCATACCATTCTGTTATATTACTTAATCATCTTTTACATTTAAGTTGTTCAAGAGGATTAACTATTATTCTTATTTTATCAGTTAGCTAGAGTTGTTACTAGATAGGTTAGGAAAAACCACATGCTGAAAAAAGAGTAAGGCTATTCTCTTGGCCTGAGATATAAGGCTTAGCTTTTGATAAATAAGAAGCTGTTGAAATCCTAGAGGGATTAGATCCCTCAGGCGGAGAGTAGGTTACTTGGGACCGAACTTGGCAACAAATCACTGTGTTCATTTTCTTGTTTTTATTGTTCTTTACTTGTCTTCAAAACTACTTCAAAATAGGTTTATGTTCAAAGCTTTAAAACAATTTTCAAAGCTTTGAAAATACTCAATTTCTTTTAAGCATGATGTTTTGGTTTCAAAGCCTTGAAAATGAGTATTTGATCCAGTACCTGCATACAATCTTCATCTGGCCAGTACATTTTGATTTCCCTAATGTGGGGATGCATGCCAGCATTGTATCTTGGTGACGTCCATTCGGAAACCATCTTGATTGCCGCCTTTAACACAAAATAGAATTGATGACTGGTGGTTTCCCCTTAATGTTGGAAACATACTTACATGTCTTGATTGGTAAATTTGTGTTCCAAGAGTGTAAAGAAAGATGCCAATGACTTCTTCTACACTAACACGGTTATTCGGTTCTAATCCATGTTGTGATACAATCAAGTCGCAGAGCTTCCAAAACACCTCAGACCTCATCAAAAAAGCTTCGACGCTCCATTTCATGTGGCCTTGAAAAACCTCGTCAACCCAAATCTGTCCAGTCAGAATCAAGGTGCTGTAGTCCATCAAAAAGCTTTATGCGAAAGCGAAGATCACAATTTCGGCGCTTAGAGAGGGTTACACCTGCACCGCTTTGGAAAGTATCGCATCGAACACTTTCACGCTGTCCTCTGTGGCATCCGTCGAATCTGCAATGTAAAGAGTTTACACATGGAAATAATTAAACTTATCAAACCTAAAAATAAGACTACATAAAATAAACATCCGATACAAATAAAATGGTTCAAGAAATCTCAGAATTTACTAGTACATATTTAAATTAAATACATCAAATAACAGCTAATTATGTTTATTAACTCGATGGAGGCATCCATGCCTTCCTCGTCCTATGTAGGCGTCTAGTGAGCCAATTGCGCTGCGCTCCTCTATCTTGAAATCCTATGAATGAGTCCCTGTCTTCACTAAGATGGAAGAAGTCGACACACTCGGCAAACAAGTCAGTGTAGTAGTTCATGTCCTCCAAATCTTACGGGTCCCGTCCATGACACAGAGGTGTGCGATACCTACGATTTTGCGACCGCTCGTGTGGCGATTCCTCGGTTGCGGGAGTCTAACAGAACTCACCGATTTCTGTGAGGCTGGAGAATGTTTGATACTACAACGGTTGGTGCATAAGTCCCTTTTGTCAGAACTTAGAAGCTAAGGGTAATTCTACATTACAAATGTGGGTAACCATACATTAATAAAAAAAAAGTGAGATACGTTTATAAAAATGATTATTACTACCCCGGCAAGGTTGGCCCAACCAGGATCATCTAGCGCAAACATTCATTTTTTTCCGCCCCAGCCCAAGCCCGTAACAGTCTTTTGAATTTTCACCTACCACTTGAGCTCCCTTTTAAGTGCGTCAAATCAATTCTTAATTTTACTATGATAGTATTACAAATTTATTTTTGACAATTCCTTACATCTAAACTTGCCCTTATGGTTTTCAGAAATAATAAAAATCAATAAAATATTTGTTCAGAACTCCAATCCTCTCGATCAATCATAACGACCCCTTCAGGGGCATAGTAAATAGGCGTTTTTTCAAGATTTGAGGCGCGAGATTTACCAGTGTTACGACCACCATGTCTAGCGCTGCTTCCACAATTACCATAAATTTTCCTACAACAAACATAGATTTTATAGAAAATAAGGTCGTACAAATCTAAGCAAAAAGAGTCGGAGTTATTGAACTGTTGTCGTGGACTTACCTAGCTGAATCTGTAAAAAATTTAGTTCAATGTGTTGTGAAAGAGTACGCGAAACAAAAGATTCATGCTCTTTTACATGAAATTTATTTCTAAGTGATTGTATTTGCGTTGCGCTGTTGATGGGGAGTACAGCCAAATGTTGATGGGGAGTATAGCAATATGTTGGAGGAGATTGCCAATATCACCCAGCGAGGTCAAACATCTCGCACGGACCAGTCATATTGTCTAAGACTAAGACAAGTCTACTATTAAGATTTTCAACAGGCTCGATTATACTGTTCTGTTTGGTCCGTCGTTTCGTGCCCCGTCCATTCTCGAGCTTGAAGACGAAGTTTTTTGAATTGAAGTTTTAGCTGTAACACCGTGTGCATATTGTTAGGATTCCCAATACGTGAGAGACTAAAGAAAGCAAGAAAACAAAAAATAAGATCAAGAACACGAGAATTTTACGTGGTTCACTAGTTTTGAGACTAGCTACATCCATGTCCAAACCAACCAATTTATTGATGAGAAGCCAATATCAATTACAAGCACACACCAAGTCATGACCCTAGCATCTACTTATATACTAGTACAAGACTTGGAGCCCAAGTAATGTCCAAAACTAATCCTACACAAACAAGGAATTGTTTCCTAATCCAATAAGGACACTACCAAATATATTAGTCAAAGTAGACCCCTACAAGGAATCAAAGAGATTCCTTGTTGCCAAAGTAATGTAATTACTTCTAAAAACTACCCTTTGACCATTCCATGCTAGAATTTTGAATCAACCAAAAAATCCCAACAAACCTCCACCTTGATTCAAACTCCATAGCTACTGAACCTATTCTTCTCATCAATCCAACAAATCCGATCCGAGTGTATCCCCAATTTGCGGAATTTGAACACACTCCCAATACGCCCCAACAAGCGCGTCTATGCGTCTTCAACAAACACAAAGACAATGCGTCCCCAATAAACGCTCCCCTAATGCACCATGACACAATGCATACCCCAATGTTGCGCCACTGACACTTCGCAACAAAGTGCCTATCAAACGATGTCATGCCAATTTGCGCCGTCATCCGCACCAATGCGCAAAAAACCAATAACCAAAGCGCGCCAATCCAAGATTCAATCGCGCTACCAACCGATGCATGCACGATAACACGCCGCCAACCCCGCGTGCCCAATAACACGCTCCCATGCTCCATGCCAGGAGCCCAAACCGCCCTCAAGGGGCCTAGAGATCATCACCAACCTTGAGCGTCTCTCCTCCTCCACCTGAAGCGAGATCTACAGGTGAACAATTTTTAGGACACTCCCTCTTCCAATGACGTTTCTCCCTCAGTTTGCTAGTTGATTCGAGTCGCCTCCACCTAGACTTGAATCCTCCTAGTTGCCAAATCCAGATATAGATCCAGATCACTCGCCGGGTTGAGCACGCCATATCGATTGACGCATGCCGGAACCGAAAGCGTGTCGGATGTACTAAAACTAGATCCACGATTCCAATGCTCCACAACAAGAGCCCGATAGCTCCCCCAACAAGGAACCCGATAGCCTCCCAACAAAGGCTTGGTGTGCTTGCACCCCCTGTTTCAGAGGCCAACCAGCGAAAAGCCGATCTTCCCATCAAACCTGACAAAACTTGATCACTAACTCGCCAAGCTCCTATTTAATCTCATCGCAACCAGGCTCTGATACCACTTGTTAGGATTCCCAATACGTGAGAGACTAGATAAAGCAAGAAAACAAAAAACATGATCAAGAACACGAGAATTTTACGTGGTTCACTAGTTTTGAGACTAGCTACATCCACGGCCAAACCAACCAATTTATTGATGAGAAGCCAATATCAATTACAAGCACACACCAAGTCATGACCCTAGCATCTACTTATATACTAGTACAAGACTTGGAGCCCAAGTAATGTCCAAAACTAATCCTACACAAACAAGGAATTGTTTCCTAATCCAATAAGGACACTACCAAATATATTAGTCAAAGTAGACCCCTACAAGGAATCAAAGAGATTCCTTGTTGCCAAAGTAATGTAATTACTTCTAAAAACTACCCTTTGACCATTCCATGCTAGAATTCTGAATCAACCAAAAAATCCCAACACATATGACAACAACTCATAAGCATTGTCTGGGAGATCTGTGTGACAGAAATGTTAACCAATGGAGATAGTACATATTCCTTTTACGTTTTGCCAGAAGGATCAACTCGATGAAGAGTTTCTAGTTTTCACGCGACCAAAAAGAGGCGCAATAACGCTCATTCGAGCGTTACGACGACGTGTGCTTCTTCCTCCCCCGCCACGCATGTCATAAGTCATAACCAATAAAACATAGTTAATAAAATAATAATTAGCGGGAAATAATAATTTCTATGACTGATAACGAAATATCTTGTAAACGAACAAAGTTGGACTTTTCTCCATACAATCCCCTAACCTTTTAGTAGAACTGAGAGCAGGGTATTTTTCAAATTTGCTTGGATGAAATATGTTCAAGTCTATTTATAGCCGAAATGAGAGAATTTCGGATTTCCTCGAGGAATCTGGAATTCTCATTTCCCTGATGAATCAACAGTTTCTTTAATATTATATTATTAATTTTATTAAAGCAATTATATAATATAATCTTAGCTACCCTATCCAAACACTCCAGATAAAGGTAGATCTTTAGCCAAATCGCTCACTTAGTTCCGCTCATCCAAACAGGCCCATTATATTCCAAGTACTCAGGTATACATGTCTACACTCTACAAGACAATTTAGAGCATCTCCAATATGCTTGATAAAAATTCAGTTTAATTAAAATATACATCAGCAAGTAAAATACTAAGTTTCAATAGTTTGTTAAATGGTTCAATATTTTACATATTACGTATCCTTCTCTCTACTAGTAACTAGATAGAAAACAGGTAGTTAAATGTTTTATGTCTATCTCTATTATACTTCATTCTAATAAAAGTAATAATTCTAATTCATACCCACAAGTTATATAAAGATACATAACATCACTAGAGAAAACACTAAAAGCACATCTTATTTAAAGTTTAAACTAGTTAAAATTTACATAATTTATTCTTTTACCATTGAGATGCTAGACTATAGAAGTTACTACTTCATTAGAGTACAATGCTAGTACACGAATGAAATGGTAAGGGAATTTTTATGACTTTTACGCACCACGATCATGTCGTGCGCGTCCGAAGCGTTGTTGTAGATTCAACAAGTTAAGAATTCAGAAAGATAAAAAATACAAACACACTATTTACGTGGTTCAGCAAGTTTCCTACGTCCAAGATGCAAATCACATAATATCTTATATTTCCTTCATGAGAGAAAAGAAAGAGATACGATAGACAGGGTCCTACGTGTAACCTATGTACTTCTTGAATTCGGCTCCTGGGTGGAGCACATATTATTTCTCAAACTCTCTCTACAATATATGTGAACAACCAAATATGTATTTTCTATTCTCTTTTCTGCACATGTTGAGTGTACACTCTATGTTACACGATTCTTTATCAGCCGGAGTGAACCATCCCCATGTCCGAGCCCCCAATGGAGCGGAAACCCCCGTATCGTGTATTTTTTGTTATCTCTTATGTTATGTGCATTTCTTCAATGGCGAAGGAAGCACCCATTTATAGACACTCATCACCCCCTACAAAACAATTACCTCCTTAGAGGTTATGGGAATAAATCTACCAATACGAGAAAGTCAATTTTTTTTTTTTTGAACATTGTCTAGATTCATTCCTTGGTCCCCAAGCGACCATATTCTAACAAATCTTGAGCCAACTAATTAGGAGTGTAATCCCTATCACTATCAATCCTCTAAGGAGGTCATCTCTAATTCAAACCACCTACCCTTACTCGTCGGTCAAGAACATAGGGGCGAACCCATTGGCGGCTAGGTCAACAGATTATTATCTAATTATTCGACACGA
Source organism: Linanthus parryae (assembly GCA_023055425.1). Taxonomy (NCBI): domain Eukaryota; kingdom Viridiplantae; phylum Streptophyta; class Magnoliopsida; order Ericales; family Polemoniaceae; genus Linanthus; species Linanthus parryae. The sequence continues at coordinate 95,682,126 of JALGPY010000001.1, forward strand.
TTGTTAAGTAAATAGAATGAGATGTTACACAATATGATCTTGCATTTCCGATGGACTTGCACACATTAAACTGTAGTAGAGAATGTCCGACATATACATACAAACGTAGAAGATTAGACCCGTGTCTCGTAAAACACGTGAACGAACCGCTTGACATATGACATAAGATTACTCAATTACTAATACTTCGATAAAAACTCTTGTCGCGTCAAAGCATATTCATACATACTAGCTTTAGAGAGAGACCACTTGTCGAATAGTGGGTCCATTTGGCAAAGCAATTTCTTTTGGTTTTTGATTTTTAAACTAAATGATTTGTTTAAATTGTTTGTTTTGAATGGTTTATAAATGAAATTTTAAACCATTGTTTTTCAACTTTTCCCTTAGTGCGGTGGTTTTTTCCTTGGTTTATTTCTATGACAGAAAAAGACGATATCATTCTCACACCGCATACGTATTAAATTAAAAATTGTCTGTCATCTTGGTAGTTCTCTAAAACTCTAGTCCTCCAGGTAATTAAAAAGATCGCATGTATTTTTTTCTATACTTAAAAAAAAAAAAAAAAAAAAGACTCAATTCACGCATATGTTAGACTATACCTTTTAAATGCAATTTCATGTTATTTAGGATCTACCATTTTTTGTGTTCTTTTCTTAGTTGATTATATCTATGCTACGTTATACATATTTGCATTGAAATAGTTATACTTGGATTAATGTTGATTGTTTGTGAGTCTTTATATACTTTTACAAACAACGATACTTTATATGCACAATGAAAAATATGTCATTTCGTCCATAATATATAGTTTAAAACCTACTACCAAGCACATCTCTTCAGTTTTTAATCTAGAATAAAAATCATCACCAAATACTGTGGTTTAAACAGAATCTCTAGAAAAATATACTCCATCAGTCGGATCTGGATCCTCTCCAGTCCAAGCCTCGTGCAGTCCCTCGAGCCCATTACAGACCGTACGATCGAGACTTGAGATTGAGACATTTCTCACAAAGATTATCCTCCAGTACGTACTAATGACGAAAATGAACGCCGTTAGAGGAGAGAAAAACAAAAGTTGTTCCTTCTCCTGCAACTTTGAGATTTCGATTATCTTCCTCGATCGATCAATCAGTGATAGTTACGTTAATCATTAGAAGAATAACCATTTATTGAGACTTATTCACATCGAAAAACATTCTTGCACAATCTTTAGAGATGAGATCAAAACACATTCTTGTACAATATGTAGGTATGAGAACAAACGATGCCGAAGAATCAGCGGAGTTCAAAAATATAAACTCCAAAACAAAAGTGGTTTCACGAATTGATGCTCTAAATCATGACATATAAGACGAAAAGTACAAAAATCGGATGAATTTCGATTTGCGTTCTCTCCCCTCACATCAAACAAAATCTACAATTCGCCGGAGCTTAAAGCATTGCGATTTGCGTTCTCTTCCCTCACATCAAACAAGATCTGTAATTCGAAAGATCTCTGAGCAAGAATTCTGAGTAGATGGTATAGTCGATGTAACTTTGATTGTCGAAGTTGTTGATTGAGTTAGGAAATGGACATTGCATAGAAGGGGGGGAATTTTTCTCTCTCTCCTCTAATGGCGGCATCATCATCCATCTTTAGTGCGTAAATGGGAAACCATTGTGTTAGGTATCACAATGGGCTGGAGGGGCTGCACGAGTCTTGGACTGGATAGGATCCAGATCCCCGTCCGTCTCAAAATAATTGTCTCCTTTTGAAAATCCAACTTATTAAGGGAGCATGCATTAATTGTACTCATATTTAAATTTTGTGGTGGTATTGACATAAATATTCTTTATTTTTCATTTTCAATGCAACTTTAATTGCATTTTAGTGGACAATGTTGTCAAATCACGCGATTTCAAACAAAAAAATGAAGTTGACACTTATTTTAGGACAACCCAAATAGAAAAGTGGACAATTATTATGAGACGGAGGAAGTAAAAAAATTTCCACGACAATCTATAAACCAGTTTTTTCACAAAAAAGCATTCTACCAAACTCACCCAGTATGAGAGTAATTAGAATACTAAGACTTTTTAGATATCTTCATATTCTTCTTTTTAGATATCCACATATTTTTCTTTTGAGGAAAATCTACAGTCTTTCTGTGGAACAACAAACAATCGAACCAAGATCTAAGGAGCTCCAGGTTTAATATTTTCTTCCTAGTCATCGGCATCTAAGATCTCTTCTTATCTGTCTGTCAAAGTATAGTTGTTGATCTTGAGCTCCTAAAAACAAATCATTAGCCGCCTGTGACAGATGTGTTAGCTACTACTACTACTAATAAACAAGACTATTCATGTTGATCATGTGACTACTTACATGACATTTGAATAAAGTCGAAGTTGGATTTGTTGACTGCGTCACTCATCCACAGCCAGTCAGTCAAAGCATTCTGATGCACGGAACCACCTATCGATTCCTCGATCCCTCTCATTTGAAATATTTAGTACATTCAATTTTGGTGCTCGAAACACTTTGGTCCATCCCTTTATTGAAGCCTTCATTTCATGATAACGGCGTAACAGTGAATATGTTGAGGATCGTCCTCCTTAATGCCTATATTACTGTAGAGCTACTATGTACTACACATTACATAGAGGTGTAGTGGCGGTTAATACACGGTAACGTCACTAACAGAAACTTGGCAAAATGCTAACAAAGCTACTTAGTAAAATCACAATGGAATCCCTGAAGTATTTTCATTAAAGCCTGTCAGTCCTTTGTCTTGTATTTATGTATCATCTGCTTTGTGTTTTGCTTTACATTTCTATGTGATGAAATGTGCCTTCTTAACAGTTCCAAACAAAAGAAGGCACACTTCAACCTTAGAAAAATCACTGTCAAAATGTAGGCAGCAGGGTAAAAAGGGGAAGAGAAGAGGCATCAAACTCCAAACTAGTGGCTAATTAAGCATACTGCGGACGGTAGGAATATGCAGTATGGTAACTACTAATTATTGGTATATGTGCTAATTAATTTATTGCAACCTTTCCACAAGAAAATCGACTCTCTTTTCTGCAACTTTTCTAGTAACATTACATGAGAGAACATATTGCTAGAATTTATTGCATTCTCGCATTAGCAGCAAATGTTAGCTTGATTAACACATTATAGAAATATAAAGGGGCAGAGCAGGTAACCTTCAACTACTTAACTGGTTTAATTTCTATAGGGCTCCCTATTGAACTGAATCTTGGATCTAAAAAGAAATAATTATTCTTGATTTTCCTTACCTTCCAGCTCTCCTGGATTCATAAGTTCATATAGAAAATATCTTATATTACATGCAGCTTGAAAACTGAATGCTGAAGTATTCAGATTAATCTTGATGAAAAATAAGAAAAACTCCTTTGAATTTTGCAAATTTTTATTTGGTTCTTGACCATGACATAGTTAGTTTTTTCACACTTCTGTTTACCATCTCTTCAAATATCCATCTCAGATCACACTACCATTGAAACCGAGTAAAAGATAAGAACATACACATGGAATTTAACAAAGAGTCCATACTGACAATTACCAGATTGATCAAACGAAATCGAAAGTTAAAAAAATGAAATATACGTGAAGAAATCATCTAATATTGGAAAAGCTAGCTACTTGTTATGGGGAGGATTTGGGACACTTGCTGGTATATTCCGCAGGCTATCATCCACGGCTTTCTTGGGCTCTGTCGCTGCTGCTGCTGCTCCAAACACAGTTTTCTCAGAAAATAGCAAAAGCTTCCTTGAATAATTTCTGTTATCTTTAGGAAGACTAGGACTCATTCCAGAGTGAAGAGAGAGTGTAGAAGCAGAATGCATGAAGATGCATAATAGAATCAAGACAGTGAGAGCTGCAGGTAAAGCTGAAGTAGCAGTAGTAGTAAGATAACTGATCTTGTTCTTCATGATTGACTGAGAGATCTAAAGAAGCCAAACATAATACTAACAATATTAGATGTTCAAATGATGGAGGACAAAAGAAAGAGTTGGAGTAGGTTTATATGGGCAACATGCTTGCTGCTGCTCACTTACTACTTACACATGTTTTCTTTTGTCATAATCTTAGCTCTATGATAAAATAGGCTATGTACTTCAAAAGCCCTTTTGGCAAAAGAATATATAAAGTGCTACTAGTAGAATCTAAATAAGAATTTGTTTGTTAATTTCAGACGTGACATTTTTTTGTGGTTTAAGCTAGCACTCAAACAAGGGGAGGGAAGCCATACTTGTGTTGGAGAGGAACCGCGCTGAATGCATTTCATCGTAAACTGTTTTTACTTTCTAAGATAAGAGACGGAAAAAGAATGAAAAAAAAAAAAAAAAAAAAAAAACTACGTAAGGGGTTTAGATGAATCTTGATGTTTACGAGATGAAATCATGTTTCCAAGATTACTAGACTAAGAAGTAACAACCAAGAAAAATAGAGTTATGTAAACGAGGGAGAATATACCCGTTCATCAACTGATGTTTGCAACCAACATCACAAGCCCGCGTTGTGGACAATTTTACGATGGAATCACAACATCATAAGCCCCCCTTGTGTTCATGTGATAAAGTTAACATCCTACATAACATTCTGGTCACCGTGTCTACATTCTCTTCATACTCATAAATATATGGTCATTTAACCTGTTGGCGTCTAGTTTAGTTGGTAAAGCACATTGTACCGTCCAAATAACTTGAAATGTAAAACCAATATTCGCCCTCCCATACTTATTTTGGATTGCAGATTGTATAATTCCTTTTGATATGTTTAAGAAAACATTCTGGTGAATTTTTGAAATATAGTAGGAGAGGGAAGGTAAATACTGCTAGAAATTTTGGTTATTAAAATAACTTTTTGGATTGGAACTTGAAATAGATTGCAGTAAATGTTTAAAATTGATGGGAAAGGAAATAAGATCATGTACTTTAATTTTTCATAGTCTATCGGAGGTTGGAAATTGGTAGATACTGTGCTGATCATGTGATTGTATTCATACAAAATTGACAATTACAGCTTCCACTCTCAGAGCTACAATGTTCATGTCATGTGACTGGTGGTTCTCATTTTAACTTAATGTTTAACTATTCCTCCTAATTCTAGATCTAGTCTATTTTATTTATTAATTTTGTTTTTTAGCATGATGAAACTATTTTATTTTATGTTGGATCAAAAAGAAAATTCATAATTTTACAAACTTTGATGGCTCGTGTTGACTAGATATTGTCATATGTAATTTGAATCTCTTATACCAACTTTATTTAATACACTAACAAACTGATGAATCGCGTAAGGCTAACATGATTTGAAAGTACAGCTCACAGTTGTTGGGGCAGGGGCATCGACTTACAAACATTTGGGGCTAACGTGTGAAGAAGGACAACCATATGGTCAATGAAAAGAGGAGTCGGCAGGGGGTGGCGAAGCAGGGGAACCAATGGTCAAACGTACCGTAAAGAAAGAGTATAACAAAGCCGATTGGAGGCACCGGGAACAACATATAAAGGGAAGATTTACTCCATTTAGAGGGGATGTTTATTCTGAGCATTATTGTAAAAAATTGGAGAGAGGGTGGGAATTATCTCCTTACTCTGTGTATATTGTTGTTTGGCATTTTTGGTGATTCAAACTTTGTTTCGAGGTTCTATTCATTTTTTTCTCTTTAATTTTGTTACTTCTTGTTCCTCTTTATGATTGCGTATATTTTTTTATTATGTAAGCAGGTCGAGTTTGCAATTCTGTAATGTGTTTGGATTTACACACATTCAATATCGGATTCTTTTCTGGGGAAGCAAGTTGAAAAGAATATAATCACCGGCGAATTGAAGGATCAGGATCACGAGTGAAGTGATAAATTGCTACTACTCGTCCTCAAGAAAGAGGACGGCCAAAAAATCCATTGGAAAATGTCGCCGCAGGAAATACACCGAGCGAAACAACAGGTAATTATCATGAATCCCCCTTAGCACCTTCTGTTTGTTATATACACTAAAATTATTAATTTTAGACAGGTATATTCATTTAACAGATCATGGCACAAGAAACGCATGTAACAAAACATGAAGGTAAACAGTACACAAATCAGAAGCTGATTAAAATGAAGCGAATTATAAGTCATACCTCTAATTCACGCTATAACAGACTTTAAGAAAGAACAGCTGAGTCGTCAGGTCTTACGAGAAGACGTGACTGTTCTTGAAGAGATAATCGCCCCCACTTAAGCTGTATTGGGATGCCGGCGATGATTCTTCCAGGATAAAACAGCTCGATTTTCGTCACAGTAACGTCAAAAATCAACAATGATCAGCAACTCAGTTCCCCAAGAACACCACTGCAGATCCGGATTTTGGAGAGAGAGATAGAGAGAAATCAGGAAGCAACAATGGCCGAAACGGAAACAATACATCAGCCGTTTTCATGCACAAAACTGATGAAATTATCTCACACTTAATCCCCCCCATTAAATGCGGTCAAAACCGTTTTAAATCATTACCAAAACACCAATTAATTAAAACATCAAACTAGTGTGTAATGGTCCAAAACGGATCTATAACCTCACGCCAAGTCGCCTCGCAGACGCTAGACGCCGAGAAATTTCGCCCAAATCACCCTTCGACCCGACCCGACCCGAGGCGAGCCGTGGCGAGGCGAGGTGGCGGCGACGCGCGTGTGTGTGTGCGCGCGAGGCACACAAGAACACCCATGGTCCTCCACACACCTTAGTAGTTATACACTACCCTTGTGTGTGAAACCATATAAACAGACCCACCTCCTCTTTGAGCAACAATGTGAGACTAATAAACCTCTTGGTTTCAAGCTTCTTCAAGCTACCGAGTATTTTCACTTTCTCACTTTCTCTTTGGATTATACCAAGAAAATATGACATTTTCTAACAATTCCCCACAAATCCATACAGAAATGCATACAGGATTCTCTTAATGACTTTGTTTTCAGCCCTTCCGGGTTTGAACCCTCCTAAGTCCTCTACTTCGATGATTACCGTATTCAGATGGAACATTTCACCTTGAATCTTAATTCGTATATTGTAATCATACTCCACAGAAGACGGCAAGTCAACGGCTATGGTGTCAATCTACAACTTTGAGACATTAATGGTCTTGTCTCGATCTTGTTCGTTGAATGCTTCGAGGAATAACCCTTTCCTCTAATAGCGACTGCACAATTACATTCGCTTAGCTGGGCATCTCCAGAGATGTCTGCCCCCATCTCGTCAAAAGAATTGAACCAATTCAGAGTTCAAATAACTCTTGCTACACTGGCAGTGTTAGTACCTTTTAGGTTTACAGGGGATAGACTCCGATACAAATGTATCATCTATGTAGCAAAGGTACTACGAGTTCATCCTCACAGCTTGTTATTACCTCATTGAATACACTTTCGAGCGATCTCCTCTCATGTGTATTGGGTTCCCATTGTTGATGAACTATGATGGGTTGTCAGTCCCATCCCCAACCTCGACTTCAGGACCACTGCAGGTTCCACTCCTTTAGTCAAAGGATAAGCTGTATTATTCTGAGTTCCAATGAACTCAACATCTATAATCCTATCAGACACTAATCCCCTTATAGACTTTAGTCGAACTTGGATGTGTCTCCTTGTTTAGCATTATACTTTTTACGTCTAATCTTGTCGATAGTCGTCCGACTATCACAATGAATAGCAACAGCAGAAAGCAGTTTTCTTACTACAGGTATAGCGGACATAAGTCCGTGTAACCATTCAGCCTCCGTCCCTCTGGCATCAAGCGCACATAAGTCAGCCTCAAAAGTAGACCGAGTTACAATAGTCTGTTTGGTCGACTTCCAGGATATTGCTCCACTTCCCAAGGTGAACACATATCTAGTCACTCCATTGCAACCAGACTTCTTAGCTATCCATCTTGCATCACCGTACCCCTCAAGTACACCAGGAAATCTCCTATAATGTAAACATAGGTACATTGTGCCTTTCATATATCTAAGCACTCTATCAAGAGCATCACAATGAGTTCTGTGTGGACATCTAGTATATCTAGCTAACTTAGACACAGAGTATGAAACATCTGGTCTAGTACAGTTAGCAAGATACTGCAAACTTACAATAATCTAAGAATACCTTAATTGAGACACAGGTACACCTGAAGAATTCTTGACCAAGGAAATTTTAGGATCATAGAGTGTACTAGCGATTCTACAATGTGAATAACCATATTTCTCAAGTATATATTTCGCTATATAATGAGAGTGAGATAAAGTTATTCCCTCAGCTGACTGAGTCAACTTCAGTCCAAGAATCATACTAGCCTCACCCATATCTTTCATCTCCAAAGGCCTCTTCGAGAAAGCTTTTGTCTCATTAATAATCTCAATATTGGTTCCAAACAATAAAATATCATCCACATATAGGCATAAAATTACACATTCACTACCCTTAACTTTTGTGTAGACACACTTTTCACTTTCATTAATTATAAAACCGAACGGCAAAACAGTTTCATCAAACTTTTTATGCCAATCCCTGGGAGCTTGTTTCAAGCCGTATAGGGACTTGATTAACTTACATACTTTCCTTTCATTGCCTGATGTAACAAACCCCTCCGGCTGATCCATATAAATCTCTTCTTCATTATCACCATGAAGAAAAGCTGTCTTAACATCCATCAAAGACCATGGACAGAAGCCAATGCTATAAGCATTCGGATTGTTGTCATCCTAGCAAATGGAGAGTATGTATCAAAGTAATCAATACCTTCCCTTTGCCTAAAACCTTTAGCAACTAGTCTATCCTTGTACTTATCAATTTACCCGTCGGGGTTCAACTTCTTCTTAAAGATCCACTTGCACCCGATAGTAGAACACCCAGGAGGGAAAGCAACTAGCTCCCATGTTCCATTAGAAAAAATAGAGTCAATTTCACTCTTTATAGCGCCCTTCCAATGCCTAGGTTCAGTAGAATCAATATCCTTCCGGAATGTTAAAGGTTCGTCCTCGACATTGTAAGTGACAAAATCACTTCCAAAGTCCTTGACTACCTTTGCACGCGTACTCCTTCTTGGTTCCTCTACTTCCACAGGGACATACCTACTACTCGATTCCGCCCCCAAATTTTTTATCTTTTCCACATGATCAGGAATAGAACTCGATGTGAGAGATGGATCTTCGTTAGTAGCCTCTTGAGGTATACCAGTCTTCATAGGGTAGACATCATCAATGAATGTTGCATCACGAAATTCAACTATCGTGTTTGCCACTATACCGTCTATGTCAGATTTTACTGCTAAAAATATCATAGCCGTAGTGGTTTCTTGATAGCCCAGAAAGATACAATCAACAGTCTTAGGAACTAGCTTCTTTCTCTTGTGTACAGGTACAAGTATCTTAGCAAGGCACCCACACACACGAAGATACTTAAGACTAGCCTTCCTGCCCTTCCATAACACATAGGGTGTTTTCTCCTTGTGTTTCATAGGGACTCTATTCAGAATATGGCAAGCCGTATTCAAAGCCTCTCCCCACAAGTATTTAGGCAACTCAGAGTTTAAAAGCATATTTTTTATCATATCTTGAAACATTTTGTTCTTTCGTTCAGCAACCCCATTAGACTCAGGTGTGTATGGAGGAGTAACTTCAAGAATTATTCCATTGTTTTCATAAAATTCATCGACTGCGTTAGTCGTATACTCACCACCTCTATCGGATCTCAAACGTTTAAGTACCTTACCAGTTTGTTTTTCAACTTCAGTTCTATAAATATTGAATTTACTAAGTGCTTCATCCTTATGTTTAAGTAAATAAACATGACAATATCTACTACAATCATCTATAAAGGTATTGAAATATCTAAATTGGTCCTTAGTTAACACACCACCAAATTCACAAATGTGTGTGTGTTTTAAATCTAAAAAGTCCGAATCCCTAACAAAATTATGAAAAGGTTTCCTTGTTTGTTTAGCAGACACACATAATTGACATTTAAAATTCTTTTCTATGGTGTGTTTAGGAATCAGCTCTAAATTCATCATATTCTTTAGAGCAACAAAACTCAAGTGACCAAGTCTAGCATGCCATAAATTGGAAGATTCAATACAATTAACAGAAGGAACAATATCATTTGCTAAAGTACCCAAAACGGGTTCAAAATTGATTACAAATAAACCGTCTGACAAATAGCCCTTGCCAAAAAAGGTACCAGTATGAACAAGAACTACTTTATTACATTTCAAAGAAATCTCAAAACCGCTAGCTACTAATCTACTTCCACTTATTATGTTCCTACGAACATTAGGAACATGATGCACTCTCGTCTGGGATAGAATACGACCCGAAGGAAACTTGAGGTCCACGTGTCCTATTCCAAGTACTTGAGCAGCACTCGTGTTCCCCATATTCACTGTCAAACCACGAATGTGTTGATAAGATACAAATAAACTAATGTCAGCACAAATATGCACATTAGCTCCAGTATCAATCAACCATTCGTTTGACAAAAATGTGGAAAATAACGCTGGGTTGTAAGTAACATACCGGTTAACGTCGGTTTCAGAAGCAGAAGCTTCACCAACAACCATGTTCACCACAGGCCCACTTGTGGTTCCAAGCACAGCATTCGCTTGCGCTACCACCTCAGTTTTATTTCCTTTCTTTTCACGGCAGTTCTTGCTAAAATGTCCAACCTACCCACAAAACCAACATGGTTTGTTTGTCTTTGGTTTATTGGCCTTGTCATTGTCAACTTTAGGTTTATCACTTTCATCCTTCTTAGAAACGTTTTTCCTTTTCTTTCCAACAGTGACTACATTCACCTTCGCGCTACCAGGTTCTTTTGGCATCACATGTCCCTGTTTGGACTTGTGTTGTTCTTGCACCGAGATGTCTAGCATAAGGTTAGTCCATGTGATTTCTCCTCTCTGTCTTTTCAGGGAGAGATAAAAATCTTCCCAAGACTTTGGGAGCTTTTCAATCACAAACATAACCAAAAACATTTCAGGGAGGTCCATACCAGACTCCTTCAAAGCATGCACAATCATCTCAAACTCGTGCACCTGCTCAGTCATGGACTTATTGTCCACCAGTTTGAAGTCAAGAAACTTAGACACATAATACTTTTCCAGACCTTGTGAGTCAGTATTATGTGTCTCATTCAACTTTTCCCATAAGAGTTTTGCGGTGTAGGAATCTGAGGAATAAACATCAAACAAAGTGTTAGACAGAGCAGCCAAAATAGCCGCCCTAGCCACTCCGTCTTTCTCAGCCCACTTCGCAAAAGTCTTAACTGAATCAGCATTTTCTTGATCCACAACAGGTTTCTCATACTCCACAACAAGCCATAGACCCTTTATAGTTAACCACAATTTCAGCTTTTTCTGCCAGCGAGAAAACCCGACGCCTCCATTGAATTTTTCTGCTAAACCAGTCAATTCAACAGCTTGTGGAAAAGTATAAGTGGCCCAATCAATGGCCACAGCAGATGTAGATGAATCGTCAACAAATTTTTCAGTTTCAATTGCCATTTTGTTAAATAAATAACAGATTATCTCTTCAAGATTGTTGGTTATATACACTAAAATTATTAATTTTAGACAGGAATATTCATTTAACAGATCATGGCAGAAGAAACGCAGGTAACAAAACATGAAGGTAAACAATACACAAATCAGATGCTGATTAAAATGAAGCGAATTAGAAGCCATACCTCTAATCCACGCTATAACAGACTTTAAGAAAGAAAAGCTGAGTCATCAGGTCTTACGATAAGACCTGACTGTTCTTGAAGAGATAATCTCCCCCACTTACGTTGTGTTGGGATGCCGGCGATGATTCTTCCAGGATAAAACAGTTTCGAATTTTTTCGTCACAGCAACGTCTAAAATCAACAGCGATCAGCACCTGAGTTCGCCAAGAACACCACTGCTGATCCGGATTTTGGAGAGAGAGATAGAGAGAAAATTCGAAGCAACAATGGAAAAACATAAACAATACATCAGCCATTTTCACGCACAAAACTGATGCAATTATCTCACACTTAATCCCCATTAAATGCGGTCAAAACTGTTTTAAATCATTACCAAAACACCCATTAATTAAAACATTAAACTCGTGTGTAATGGTCTAAAACGGATCTATAACCTCACGCAAAGTCGCCTCGCAGACGCGAGACGCCGAGACATTTCACCCAAATCGCCCTTCGACCCGAGGCGAGGCGGCGGCGGCGCGCATGTGAGTGTGTGCGCGCGAGGCACACAAGAAAACCCATGGTCCTCCACACGCCTTAGTAGTTATACACTACCCTTGTGTGTGAAACCATATAAACACACCCACCTCCTCTTTGAGCAACAATGTGGGACTAATAAACCTCTTGGTTTCAAGCTTCTTCAAGCTACCAAGTATTTCTTCACTTTCTGACTTTCTCTATGGATTATACCAAGAAAATATAACATTTTTTAACACCTTATACTAACAGAGGAAACAATTTTGTTGCTGGTTAGAGCATCTTCTACAATGCACCAAATCTTATATTTTATGGTAAAATTTGCTGTTTTCTGCCTTCCACAGCAAATCACCAAATCATCAAATTATCAAAAAAAAATAGTGATTTTTTTGTAGGCCTCCCATAGTCGTTAACCCAAAAATCACCAAATCCCCAAATTCTCTATTTGGTGTAGCGTTTGTGAAATGGTGAACTGCATCTCCCACGGTACCCCAAATCCTATCATATATCACCAAATCCTCTTTTTACCATCAAATTTTATGGCAAATTAGGATTTGGTGTAATCTACACAAAATTCATAATTAGTGTTTTAGACATGTTTATAGTTACAATTATATTTTTGAATTGTTATTTAAGTTTTTCTTATTCAAAAAAATTTGCATATTATGTTTTTATATTAGTTTTTGAATTGTTTCCAAGATTATATGAACAAACTTTTGTAATTTAATCATTTTTTAATTTTGTGTAATATTATTTCGGTAATAAAATATTTTTTTTTCATTTTGATAGTTATGAAATGTAGGGTTTTGATTCATGGATCGCGCAAACGGAAGCATAATAAAATAAACAACCATGCAAAACCCTCCAAGGATCACAAGTCTAGATGCATAACGATAGTGAAGGTAAGAAATCATAAACACACCTTTGGGTTCTCCTTGATGACTTCAAACGCGAATAGTGTCACGTTCTCTATAGTTGATCCACGCCTAGAGTTGATCCTAGATCTCCAATCTCCTTGGTGCTAGCCCGGAATGAAAGGAGGGTGAAGGAATCACGCAAAACGAGGCACAAAAGGGGGTTCGGCCCCTTTGTGGCGTCGGGGACGAGTGGGCGGCGGCAAGGGGGCGTCGTCCCTCTTGTTGCTTGCTCTCTCTCTCCTTTGTTCTCTCCTACTCTTGTTATGTTCTCTTTAGAGCATAAGTTGTGTAGGGAAGGAAGGAGGAGGGTCCTTTATATAGTCCAACAACTCCTTGTTAACTACCTAAAGGACTTATTCTAGTCCTACTAGAATTCAATTTAGTCCCTTCCTTGCAAATTAGTCCCTACTAAGTTTGCAACGGTTTGCAAAGTGATCCTTCTAATTAATTAATCCTATTAATTAATTCCCAAATCTAGTACAACTCTATATAGCGTGTGACCCCATAGGTTCTATCTAGTTGGTAGCAACTCTTTGCTAATATGGAGCGGTTTCTAGCAAAACATCCATTCTAGCCAACTAATAGAATAGTCATCTAGACAACCTTGTACAAGTAATTGTCTCATCCCTTTGCCTCCATATCCGGATTGGACACGAGACATACAAGTCACACACGTATATCCAATCCCTAGTTTCTCGATCCATGGAATAGCCTTATTCGTGCAAATAACATCAATATCTCATATATTGATTTATTTGAGTCTGGCCAGACATTCTATAAGCACTATCCTCGAGTGGCCTTGGATATTTGCTCCCGTTATGTGGGAGGGGCAAATCCTTTCTACGTCCACTACGATCCCTAAGCTTGCTTCTCATTGTATCCAGTACACGCCTTTATAACTACCCAGTTACGGTGTAGCGTTTAACGCTACCAAGATCACAATGATCCACAACTAGAATATCTAGTGACTTCAAGTCTAAGGATGACAATACCATTGTACCCGAGAAGCACTTGTGACTCAACATAACGTGTATGTAGCCTTCTCGGTAATGGGTCAATCCAGTGCAACATTCCATAATGCACACCCATGTGTTGGATCATGATATCTCCATATCAATCCAACCCCATACTAGTCTATAGATGATTGTCCCATTTAATCATTATACTCGACTAGGGATATTTAAGATAAACAACACGATTGTAAATCTAAGGACTTCATTATATTAAATATCCAATAAATAATAAATGAATTTCTAGCCAATTACAAATTCATACTAAACTAGATTGCCTCTAGGGCATCTATTCCAACAGTCTCTCACTTGCACTAGAGCCAATCTGGCGCATCTCGTATGCCCATACTCCTAGTGTGCCCTTCATGCTTCCACTGCGTGAGAGGCTTTGTAAGCGGGTCTGACAAATTATCATCTGTAGGAATCTTGCATATCCGAACGTCTCCTCTATCGATAATATCTCGAATCAGATGAAACTTCCTGAGCACGTGCTTGGACTTCTGGTGCGATCTTGGTTCCTTTGATTGCGCGATCGCCCCAGTGTTGTCACAGAACAACTCCACTGGATCCCTAATGCTAGGGACCACACCAAGTTCAGAAACAAACTTTCTGATCCAAACAGCCTCCTTTGCTGCGCCATTTGCAGCAATGTACTCAGCCTCTGTTGTAGAATCAGCTACCGTCTCTTGCTTGGAACTCTTCCAGCTCACCGCTGCTCCATTCAGGCAAAACACATATCCCGACTGTGATCTAAAGTCATCTCTATCGGTTTGGAAGCTTGCATCAGTGTAACCCCTTACACGCAACTCTTCCTCACCGCCAAACATCAAGAAAGCATCCTTAGTTCTTCTCAAGTACTTTAGGATGTTCTTGACAGCAATCCAGTGACTCTCACCCGGATTGGATTGGTATCTGCTTGTCATACTCAAGGCATATGACACATCTGGTCTAGTACATAACATGGCGTACATGATAGATCCTATGGCCGAGGCATAGGGAATCCTATTCATGCGTTCCTTCTCAATCTCATTGGAAGGACAACCACTCTTCGAAAGAGTGATTCCATGTGACATGGGCAAGAATCCCTTTTTGGAATCTTGCATGTTGAACCGTTTCAACACCTTGTCAATATATGTACTTTGACTTAGGCCTAGCAACCTCTTGGATCTATCTCTATAGATCTTTATACCGAGTATATAGGCTGCTTCCCCTAAGTCCTTCATTGAGAAACACTTTCCTAGCCAATCTTTCACAGATTGCAGCATGGGAATGTCGTTTCCAATGAGTAGTATGTCATCCACATACAAGACCAGAAAAGCTACAGAGCTCCCACTAACCTTCTTGTAAACACAAGACTCATCTTCGTTTCTGATGAAGCCAAACTCTTTGACCACTTCATCAAAACGTCGATTCCAACTCCTAGAAGCTTGCTTCAATCCATAAATGGATCGTTGCAGCTTACAGACTTTGTTGGCTTGCTTTGGATCCTCAAAACCCTCCGGCTGTATCATATACACGTCCTCGAGGAGATTTCCATAAAGGAATGCTGTTTTGACATCCATCTGCCAAATCTCATAGTCGTAGTATGCTGCAATCGCAAGTAGGATTCGGATGGATTTGGTCATAGCGACTGGTGAAAAGGTTTCATCATAGTCAATACCATGAATCTGTCTGAATCCTTTAGCCACCAATCGGCCCTTATAGGTAATCACATTACCATCCATGTCGATCTTCTTCTTGAAGACCCACTTGCACCCTATGGGCCGCGCCCCATCAGGTGGTTCCACCAAAGTCCATACTTTGTTGGTATACATGGATTCCATCTCGGATCTCATGGCTTCAAGCCACTTCTGCGAGTCTGGGCCATTCATGGCCTCCTCATAGGTAGTAGGCTCATCATCTATGAGCATCGTGTCACCGGAATCAGTTACGAGAAGTCCGTACCTCTCGGGTTCCTGGCGCACTCTACTAGATCTACGAAGCTCTTGTGTTACCTGAACAGGTGGATCCACAACTGCTTGTGTTTCCTGTTCATGTTCCATAATCGGTTCAGTGATTTGTGGTTCTTGAACTTCTTCAAGTTCTACATTCCTCCCACTTGCTTCTTTAGAGACAAACTCTCTTTCTAGAAACACGCCTGTCCGAGCAACAAACACTTTGTTCTCGGTTGGATTGTAGAAGTAGTATCCCTTAGTTTCCTTAGGGTACCCCACAAATTTACACTTATCTGATTTAGGCCCTAGCTTGTCTGATTGTAAACGTTTTACATAGACATCGCATCCCCAAATCCTCATGAACGACAGTGTGGGACGCCTCCCACTCCACATCTCATGTGGTGTCTTCATGACTGATTTAGATGGAACACGGTTAATGGTGAAAGCTGCACTTAATAGAGCGTAGCCCCAAAACGATAATGGAAGATCGGTTTGACACATCATAGACCGAACCATATCCAATAGGGTTCGATTCCTCCTCTCGGACACGCCATTCCATTGTGGCGTTCCGGGTGGAGTGAGTTGGGACACGATCCCACACTCTCTAAGATAGTCGTCAAACTCTTGGCTCAAGTATTCTCCTCCACGATCCGATCGTAGAGCCTTGATACTTTTGCCAAGTTGCTTCTCTACTTCATTCTTGAATTCCTTGAACACTTCAAAGGATTCGGATTTTCCCCTCATAAGGTACACAAATCCATATCTACTGTAATCATCAGTAAACGTAATGAAGTAGACATAACCACCCCTGGCAGGCGTGGCAAATGGCCCACACACATCGGTATGTATGAGCGCCAATTGCTCACTGGTCCTCTCACCTTTCTTATTGAAAGGGGACTTTGTCATTTTTCCCAATAAACAAGCCTCACATGTCTCATATGATTCAAAATCAAATGAGTCTAGTAATCCATCCTTATGGAGTCTAGATACACGTTTCTCATTTATGTGGCCTAAACGACAATGCCATAAATAAGCAGGATTTAAATCATTTATTTTAATCCGCTTGGTATTAATGTTGTAGACAGGATTACTTAGATCAAGGACATAAAGTCCATTAAATAATTGCGCACTAAAATAGTGAATATTATTCAAATAAAAGGAACAACAATTGTTCTTTATTGAAATAATAAAACCTTCCTTGTCCAAACAAGAAATAGAAATAATGTTTCTGCTCATAGCAGGCACAAAATAGCAATTATTTAATTCTAAAACTAATCCTGAAGGCAGAGATAGCTCGCACACGCCTATGGCCAACGCAGCAACCTTTGCTCCATTCCCAACGCGCAGATCTACCTCCCCTTTAGCCAATCTTTTACTTCTCTTTAGATCCTGCATATTTCGACAAATATGAGATCCACATCCAGTATCTAATACCCATGATGTAGAGACAGTTAAATTGACATCTACAACAAAAATACCTGGTGGTGGTGGAATCACTATTCCAAGCCTCTTGTCCTCCAGATATTTTGGGCAGTTCCTCCTCCAGTGTCCAGGTTGACTACAGTAGTGACATTCACCCTTAGTCACGACCTTGGCAATGCCACCAACAGGCTTAAGGGCTTGTTCCTTGGACTTAGCAACTGACTTGCCTTTGCCCTTGGAGGAAGAGGCAAACTTTTTACCCTTTCCTTTATGCACCATCATTATGGCCTTGCCCTTACCCTTGTTGATGCTCTGTCCAGCCGTCCTCAACATGTTGAGCAAATCTGGCAGTGGTTTAACGATCTCGTTCATGTTATAGTTCATAATGAACTGTCCATAACTCTCGGGCAACGATTGCAACACGAGATCGGTTGCCAACTCTTGGCCGACCAGGAACCCAAGCCGGGCGAGATTCTCCAAGTACCCGATCATTCGGAGTACATGGGGTCCCACCGGGTTCCCTTCTGCCAGATGACATTTGAACAGTGCCTTTGAGACCTCATACCTCTCTACCCTCGCCTGCTCTTGGAAGAGCTGCTTTAGATGTTCGATCATATCGACAGCATTCATGTTCTCATGTTGCTTCTGAAGCTCAGAGGTCATGGTGCAAAGCATTAGGCAGGCCGCATCATTAGCGTCATCAACACGCTTTTGATACGCCTTTAAGGCAGCAGGTGTCTGATTCTCTGGACCTTCTGGAACTTGCTCCTCTATTGCGTACAGCTTCTTTTCTTGCTTGAGAACAATTCTCAAGTTTCTGTACCAATCAAGGAAGTTGGTTCCAGAGAGCTTGTCCTTCTCAAGGACAGATCGTAGGGAATGTTGTGAACTCGATGAGTTGTTTGCCATTTGGAATTCTACAAAAGGAAAATACGCAAGTTTTAGTATTTGTGAATTTTTGACTATATTTAATAATGGCTAGTTTATTAAATATAGCTCCCACTATTTTTCTACGGATTAATAACCCTCAAGATATTAATGCGGAAAATATCCTTATATTTTCTAGTGGGCCAAGATCCATCTTTTTCATCTCCTTATGAGCTTGCTTTGGCAAGTCACCCATAATTTGATTACTTCTTAGGTAGGAACGATTCCAATTGCATCCCATATGCAACTCTTGGTTCAATCGGGCAAATAACTCCTTATTTATCCATCCTTATGGATAATCCCAATTGATTGCCTCTAGGTTTCTTAATCAAATTAATAGCCTAGTTGTGTTCAACCTCTTATCTAAACAATTGCACATTGTTACGTGCCTTCGCATTCCATCATTATGAACCAAGTCGCCATGCTTTGGCACGCACGAACCTGTTAAATAATGATGATAATGAGTGTTTAAATAACGAGAAGGCAAGAACACAATATTTTAAAATTTGAGGGATTTTTCGATTTTAATTATTTTGTTGATCAATATCAACTAATCTATCTATTTGAGTTTGGGCACAACTCCAAATAATAGATCCGGGTTGTCTAATTATCTTATTATCCTAATTGCATGCATCATCCATACATCAACCACACAAATAATAAGACAATAAATAAACAACCACAAAACAGAAATTAAACGTGATGTGGATATGGCCTTTTCTAGACTAAGATAATTCCAAGCCAATGGAATTATCTATGAACCCTAAACAAACACATCTCCATGCGTCTTGATCTTTTGGTCCATCCTTCATAGTCATGTGGAATGCTCCATGCTCCATCTTTTGTGGCTTCTTTGGCTTTGGGCTTCTTTTCTCCAATCTTGGCTAACAATCTACTTTATCTAGCACTAGCTAATATCTATACTAAATAAAATAAATCTCACAAGTTGAGAAAAAAAATGGCACGCAGGCCATAAAAACCCTAATTAATTATTACAATTAATTGATCAGCTCGCAGGCCGTAAAACCAAACCACAAAATTAAACATCCACATCAAACCACATCCTAAGGCCATATCCAATCACCATGCGATTTGCACATAAACAGTTAAAATCCAATTTTAACGCGCTTGGTCAATTTTAATTGATTTTAGGATTTCTAGGGTTAAAACGGTCCATGGGCCCAACAATCCAATTGCCCGGGCCCAAATAAGTGAACCATAAAGCCCTAGGGCCGGCCCGGCCCAAAACCCGCAATCTAGGCCCGCGGGTTAGGGCCGCCCGGCCCCATAGGGCGCCAAGCTTGGGCGCCAAGCAAGGGGGGCGGTCCCCTAGGGGGCCGAACCTCCTTGTGGAGGTTGTTTCCAAAACAACCTCCTTGCTTGGAGCCCAAGTTTGGTTGTTTCCTTGTTGTGGAAGAACTCCTTCTTCCCCAAGGATGCCCAAACCCTAGATCTAAGATCCTAAAATTTCTCAAACTCACCAATTCATGCATCCAATGCAATAATTGGGTCTTGTTATGATTAATTCTTTGACAAATTGCATCCAATGCTTGATTTGTCTTGTTTTACGCGATAAACAACAAATTAAGGTGTAAAACAACAAGAATGTAACACATAAACTACGTTTATGCTCTATGACCTGTGGCTCTGATACCACTGTAGGGTTTTGATTCATGGATCGCGCAAACGGAAGCATAATAAAATAAACAACCATGCAAAACCCTCCAAGGATCACAAGTCTAGATGCATAACGATAGTGAAGGTAAGAAATCATAAACACACCTTTGGGTTCTCCTTGATGACTTCAAACGCGAATAGTGTCACGTTTTCTATAGTTGATCCACGCCTAGAGTTGATCCTAGATCTCCAATCTCCTTGGTGCTAGCCCGGAATGAAAGGAGGGTGAAGGAATCACGCAAAACGAGGCACAAAAGGGGGTTCGGCCCCTTTGTGGCGTCGGGGACGAGTGGGCGGCGGCAAGGGGGCGTCGTCCCTCTTGTTGCTTGCTCTCTCTCTCCTTTGTTCTCTCCTACTCTTGTTATGTTCTCTTTAGAGCATAAGTTGTGTAGGGAAGGAAGGAGGAGGGTCCTTTATATAGTCCAACAACTCCTTGTTAACTACCTAAAGGACTTATTCTAGTCCGACTAGAATTCAATTTAGTCCCTTCCTTGCAAATTAGTCCCTACTAAGTTTGCAAGGGTTTGCAAAGTGATCCTTCTAATTAATTAATCCTATTAATTAATTCCCAAATCTAGTACAACTCTATATAGCGTGTGACCCCATAGGTTCTATCTAGTTGGTAGCAACTCTTTGCTAATATGGAGCGGTTTCTAGCAAAACATCCATTCTAGCCAACTAATAGAATAGTCATCTAGACAACCTTGTACAAGTAATTGTCTCATCCCTTTGCCTCCATATCCGGATTGGACACGAGACATACAAGTCACACACGTATATCCAATCCCTAGTTTCTCGATCCATGGAATAGCCTTATTCGTGCAAATAACATCAATATCTCATATATTGATTTATTTGAGTCTGGCCAGACATTCTATAAGCACTATCCTCGAGTGGCCTTGGATATTTACTCCCGTTATGTGGGAGGGGCAAATCCTTTCTACGTCCACTACGATCCCTAAGCTTGCTTCTCATTGTATCCAGTACACGCCTTTATAACTACCCAGTTACGGTGTAGCGTTTAACGCTACCAAGATCACAATGATCCACAACTAGAATATCTAGTGACTTCAAGTCTAAGGATGACAATACCATTGTACCCGAGAAGCACTTGTGACTCAACATAACGTGTATGTAGCCTTCTCGGTAATGGGTCAATCCAGTGCAACATTCCATAATGCACACCCATGTGTTGGATCATGATATCTCCATATCAATACAACCCCATACTAGTCTATAGATGATTGTCCCATTTAATCATTATACTCGACTAGGGATATTTAAGATAAACAACACGATTGTAAATCTAAGGACTTCATTATATTAAATATCCAATAAATAATAAATGAATTTCTAGCCAATTACAAATTCATACTAAACTAGATTGCCTCTAGGGCATCTATTCCAACATGAAATTCATAATTTGGTGTTACATTTGATGACTATTTGTGGGAAGCCAAAAACACCATTCTCCAAATTTGATGAAATTGTGAGATAACTATCTGATGTAAAAATTGGTGAAAACTTTGGGAGACCAAAAATACTTTTTCCCCAAAAATGGTGAAATTGTGCTTTTGAGGGTCAACTGTGGGAGGTCAAACCATTTTTCTTCTGGATTTAAAAAAATCATTTTCTTCACTAGATATAAGATTTGGTGTAAAATTTTTGTATCAACTGTGAAAGATGCTCTTATCAACCACTGGAGGATATGGTGCGGGAGATGGTAGAGGATCAGGCACAAATGAAGGTTTTCATGGAGTTTGTAGTCATAGTGCTTACTCCGAGGGCGCTGGATACAATTTTTGATCGGCTCTTCAAATTTGGTGATTCGTAGGCAGGACGAAGCTCTTGTTTGAAGAGATGTTGCAGCCGGTGTAGGGGATACTGAGAATTAAGTGCTCATAACCAGTAGAAATTGGCTTCGGGGAGAGTGGGTGTGACTATTATTTATGCACAAAGTTAAATCGCAAAGTATGATTTGGAAGATATCACATGAATGATGCAAAGCAAGGCAACGAGATGATGATTCTAGGAACTAGCATGTCACTTCCTTATCTATAGGAGATCAAAGAGTTATCGTTAACGAAGAAGATGGAGTGTTATCCTTTTTGCCGAAAGTTTTAGTGGTGGCTAATTGAGGGAGAGGTTTGGGGGAGATAAGCGAGATTTCAATGAGAAACCATGCCCAACAAATGAAGAAAAGGCATATGTTAGTGAATGTTATGATCTCTTTGTGGCTTTGGCCGAGGGTGATGCTAAGGAAGAAATGATCACATATGGGGGTTATGAGTTAGAGGAGATTAATGGCATAGAATAGATAAACTGTCTGAAAGCTCAGGTTGTTCAAGACTTGAAATAGCTTATTTCAAGGCCTTGAAACAACTTTCAAAGCCTTGAATCAGCTTCAGAGGCTTGAAAATAGTTTTGGCTATTTTCAAGGCCTTCAAACTGTATTCAAAGCCTTAAAACTGTTTAACCTAAATGCATCTTTTAGGGGAAGTTTTTCTGCTAGCTCTCTGATCTGATTTATTATCTCTCTTGCATATGTTTGATTACCTGTTGTTAGATGATGAAAGACAAATTGTTAAACATGTTTTGAGTCGCAATATATCATCTGTTTGACCATCATAATACATGAAATTTTTTTTCTAAGTTTTGCAGGATTATTTCCTAAAATGAATTGTTGCAGATTTGGAAACACTTGAATACTTTGATCTTGTAATCAATCAGACGTGTATGACAGCTTCTCATGGTGGTTAAATGAAATATTACAACAGTATCTCAGAAGATTGTGATCATTCAACCGTTGGAGAAGAATTCAAAGTAGTCAAACTCTGTTGCCTACAAAATAGGAAGGTTGTTGCTAAAAATATGGGGAGATTTGTAGAGCTGCTTGAAGTATTTAAAGAGCTCAAATTCGAAGCAAGAAAAACACAATACTCAACAGGCAAATACAAAGAAAGTATTCTGGATTGACAAGCATCAAAGAAGTTCTTCATCTCTTCCAATCCATTCACAGAAGTTCACTGCATTTCACTGCAGTTTCTACTCTTAAGTGATCTTCTGTATAGAGCTATATTGGTAGATCATTTCTGTATTATTTCTACATTCATTCTCAAGGATTGTTCAAAGTGAACAATAGATAATTCTTAGTTAATCAGTTAGCTAGAGCAGGTACTAGACAGGTTAGGGAAAACCACAAGCTGTAATAGAGTAAAGGAACAGTCTCTGCTTGATTTCTAGGGCTTAGCTTTTGATTAATAAGAACTGAGTTGAAAATCCTACATGGATCTAATCCCTGAGGTAGAGACGTAGGTTCAAGTGGACTAAACTCAATAA
Source organism: Linanthus parryae (assembly GCA_023055425.1). Taxonomy (NCBI): domain Eukaryota; kingdom Viridiplantae; phylum Streptophyta; class Magnoliopsida; order Ericales; family Polemoniaceae; genus Linanthus; species Linanthus parryae. Next base: position 95,705,572 of record JALGPY010000001.1, read on the forward strand.
ATCACTTTTCTTGTGTATTTTCAGTTCATTTACTTTCAAAGCTTTTGCAGCATACAAAAACTGTTTATTTTCAAGGGTTTGAACTAGTTTTCAAGGCCTTGAAAAAGGCATACTTGTTCTAAAATCTTTGCATCTCTTCAAAGGCTTGAACCTGTGTTCAAGGCCTTGAAATTCATTGTCTGCACAAGTTTTTCTACTTGTTAGCAAGTTCTGCAAAAAAGTTGGCATACTTTATTCAACCCCCCCCCCTTCTAGAGTATCTTAGTTTTTTATACATCTGCATACTCACACTTTCAATTGGTATCAGAGCTTGTATCACTGTATAAGATTTAACCATCTGGTGATCATGAGTACTGCAGGTGATGGTGGTTTCTCACAAGGAAGAGCTGCTAACAGACCTCCTCTATTCTGTGGAGAATATTTTGCTCACGGGAAAGCTCTCATGAAAATGTTTATCATTGATCAAGATCTAGAGCTTTGGACCTTTATCCAAAATGGACCTCATACTTTCTACACAGAGAAAGATGGGATCAGAACTCCCAAAACATAAGACTCACTCTCCTCTTCTGAATTAGAGAAATTTTCTAATAATTACAAGGCTATTAACATTTTGTATTGTGCTTTGAGTACAGATGAATTCAACAGGATCTCCGGATGCACAACTGCTAAAGAAATTTGGGATAAACTTGTGGTTACCTTTGAAGGAACCAGTCAAGTCAAGCAGACCAAGATCAACATTTATATCAGACAATATGAGCGGTTCAAGATGAATGCAGATGAGTCCATCAGAGATATGTTCAAGAGATTCACTAATATTGTCAACAACCTTGACTCATTGGGAAAACACTTTTCCAATGAAGAAAAGGTGAGGAAGATTCTCAGAAGTCTTCCAAAGGCAAAATGGGAACCAAAAACCACAGCTATTGAAGAAGCTCAGAATCTCTCAACTTTACAAATTGTTGACCTAAAAGGGAAGCTCCTGACACATGAGATATATATGAATGAAGTTGATGGAGAACTCCCAGAAGGTGTCAAAAATCTAGCCCTCAAAGCCAAAGAGAATGAGAGAATTCAATGCCTTGAAACTGAGGATGGTGATGATGAAGATCCAATTGCCTTGATTTCCAAAGCCTTGAAAAGGATTCTCAAAATGAAGAGAAACTATGGAAACAAAGAATTCAACAGAGAAATGCATAGACCATCCAGCAGCAAGGATTACAAATGTAAGTCCTCTTCACAGAACAAGTCAAAAGTTATGAACTACTTTGAGTGTTGTGATGCAGGGCACTTGATAGAGATTGTCCACACAAAAGAGCAAGAAATTTCAGAAGAAAGGTCATGACAGAAGAAAGAAAGCCATGATAGCTTCATGTAGTGATTCAGATAGCTCCAGTGAATCTGAATCAGAACAAGAACATGCCAATCTATGCTTCATGGCCAAGCATGATGATAGTTCTGAAAAGAACATTTAGGTAATGGTAAACTGTTTAATTTCAAATCCAAAAGAAGCTCTTTCAGAATATCTCAGAACAATGCTTTTAAATGAGGAAGATTATCTGAAAGAGATCAGGCTTTTGAAAGAGAAAGTTCATGAGCAAGCAAAAGAAAATATACACCTAGTTTGCCTAAATCAGAATCTTGAGATCTCTCAGAAGAAAACTGACAGTGATTTCAAGGCCTTGAAAACCAGTTTCAAAGCCTTGAAAACACAAGACAAGGAAGTAGTCACTGAAAACTCCTATGTGAGTGGCAACCTTGTTAATCTAAGACATCAGGTTGATGATTTAGAAAAACAAAAGATTAATCTTACTGAGAAACTTTAAGAATCTGAATTAGTCAAAATCAAGCTTGCTGGATCGGAACATAAGTTGAACTTGATCCTTGGAGGAAGTTCACAGTCTGTTCACAAAGCTGGTATTGGATTCAATCCAAACTTTCCAAGAAGACATAGTACCAGATTTGTGAAAGCTGGAAACAAAACCTCTCCTACTTGTCATTACTGCTGTAAAAATGGTCATGTTAAAATGACTTGTCCTTTTAGAAGAAGAGACCCTCACATAATGAGGAACACTTTTCCTTTTCAACTTAAAGGACAGGTTAAATAGATTTGGGTTCCTAAAGGGGTTAGACCACCTAACATGGTTGATCCTGAATATGAATCCAAATTCCACACTTGATCTAACAGCAGGGTAAGGCAGTGATTGGTGCTTGCAGGTTGTCACCAAAGAACAGAAGTTGTTCATGGACAGTGGTAGCTCAAGACACATGAGTGGAAAGAGATCTCTATTCTCAGAATTAAAGGAGCAATCAGAAGGTTCAATAACACTTGGTGACAATGGGAAGGGCAATATTCTTGGTATTGGAAAAGTTGGTACAAATTCTGAAAACTCTATTTCTGATGTTTATCTGGTTGAAGGTTTGAAGTTTAATTTACTTTGTGTATCTCAGCTTTGTGATAATGGTAACAAATTTCTCTTTGATAAAGAGAAGTGTGTGGTGAAAAATGAGAAATCAGGAGATTGCATTCTCATAGCCTCTAGATCAAACAATATTTATACTTTTCAGACTAACAAAGTTGCAGGTGAATGTTTGAAGTATCTCAAGGCCTTGAAAGAGGATTCAAAGCTTTGGCATATGAAACTTGGTCATATCAGTTTGCATACTTTGAACAAATTGATTTCCAAAGACTTGGTAAGAGGATTAACATCCACCAAGTTCAAAGAAGATGAGTTATGAAAAACCTGTGCACAAGGAAAGCAGACCAGAAGCTCCTTCAAGCCAAAGAAGTTTGTAAGTACAACTAGACCTATTGAATTACTTCATATGGATCTCTGTGGTCATATGAGGACTCCTCCAAAAGGTAAAAGGTATATGTTAGTTGTGGTAGATGATTTTTCTAGATACCTTTGGGTTATGTTTCTCAAAGAAAAATCTGAAGCTCTCTCTGAATTTTCAAAGCTTTGCAGAGAACTTCAAAACTTGAAAAACCTACATGTAGCTTCAATCAGAAGTGATCATGGTAGAGAAATTGATCAGTTAGAGTTTGATTTATTCTGTGATAAGCATGGTATTTCTCACAACTTTTCTTCTCCAAGAACTCCTCGACAGAATGGTGTTGTTGAAAGAAAGAACAAGACTCTTGAAGATATGTCAAGGACAATGCTTCTTGAGAACAAGTTGCCAAAACATTATTGGGCAGAGGATATGAATACAGCAGATTATATTTTGAACAGGTGCTTCATCAGACCTATTCTAAAGAAGACCCCCTATGAACTATTCAAAGGGAGGAAGCCAAACATCTCTTACTTCACACCCTTTGGATGTACTTGTTTTATCCATAACAATGGAAAAGACAATCTTGGTAAGTTTGATGCAAGAAGTGATGAAGGTATATTTCTTGGTTACTCTCTGAATAGCAAAGCTTATAGAGTTTACAATAAAAGAACCAAACTGGTTGAAGAGAGCATTCATGTTATTTTTGATGAAAGCTATGATGGTTCTTTGAGTGAAAGTTGTGCAGATATGAATTTGAACAAGCATAAATCAGTGGAAGATACTGAGAATCCACTTGATTCAAGAAAGGCTCAGAAGAAAATAGGAGACATTTTCAAGACCTTGAAAATAGTTCTCAAGGCCTTGAAAATACAGCTCAAATCCTTGAAAAAGATGATCAGAAGGATTCAAGTGACAAAGCCACTACTTCAAGACCAGAAAAGATCTATGTTGAACCTGAACCCTGGTCTCCAAGAAAGAGATTCAAATATCTCTCATCCCATCCAGCTGATAATATCAATTCAGACCCAGCCACTGAACCAAAAACTGTGACGGAAGCTTTACAAGAAGCAGACTGGATCATTGTTATGCAAAGTGAACTCAATGAGTTTGAGAGGAATAAGGTTTGGAACCTGGTTCCTGCACCAACAAACCAGTCTGTCATTGGTACCAGATGGGTATTCAGAAACAAGTTGGATGAAAGTGGCAATGTAATCAGAATCAAAGCAAGGTTAGTTGCTCAAGGTTACAATCAAGAAGAAGGTATAGATTATGATGAAATTTTTTCTCCAGTTTCCAGGTTAAAAGCAATTAAAATTTTTCTTGCATTTGCATCCAACAAGAACATGAAACTATTTCAAATGGATGTGAAGTGTGCTTTCTTGAATGGCTACTTACAAGAAGAAGTTTATGTTGCACAACCACCTGGTTTTGAAAATGACATTTTTCCATATCATGTTTACAAACTTGACAAAGCTCTTTATGGTTTGAAACAAGCTCCAAGGGCTTGGTATGAAAGACTGTCAAAGTTTTTACTTGAAAATGATTTCAAAAGAGGTTTAGTAGACAAGACTCTTTTCATTAAGACTCATGAGAAAGATTTACTTGTAGTCCAGATATATGTTGATGATATACTGTTTGGAGCTACTAATGATCAATTATGCAGAGAATTCTCAAGTCTTGTGAGCAGGTAATATGACATGAGCATGATGGGAGAATTAAACTTCTTCCTGGGACTTCAAATACATCAATTGAAGAAGGGTATCTTTCAAAATCAAAGCAAGTACACAAGAGACTTGCTAAATAAATATAGCATGGCTCTATGCAAGGAAGCCAAGACCCCAATGAGCTCTACACTATCCTTAGACAAGGATGAATCTGGTAAGAGTGTCAATGTAAAAGAGTATAGAGGCATGATTGGATCATTACTCTATCTGACAGCAAGCAGACCAGATATTATGTTTAATGTATGCATGTGTGCTAGATTTCAAGCTGATCCAAAAGAATCACACTTAACTGCCGTGAAGAGAATATTCAGATATCTCAATGGTACCAAAGACTTAGGGCTTTGGTATCCAAGACATTCTAATTTCTCTTTAAGTGGTTTTTCAGATGCTGACTTTGCAGGCTACAAGGTTGATAGAAAAAGCACTTCTGGAACCTATCAATTCATTGGATCATCCTTGATCAGTTGGCATTCCAAGAAACAGAATTCAGTTGCTCTATCAACATCTAAAGCTGAATATATAGCTGCAGGAGCATGTTGCTCACAAGTACTATCAACATCTAAGAGACATTCGGTTTGACTTCAGAGGCATACCTATTAAGTGTGACAACACTAGTGCAATTTCAATAACAAAGAATCCAGTACAACACTTAAGAACCAAGAACATTCATGTTAGACACCACTTCATCAGAGATCATGCTGAGAAAGGTGATATTGTTCTTGAATTTGTTGCTACTAACATGCAAATTGCAGATATCTTCACCAAACCATTAACAGATGAAAGGTTCTCACCTCTAAGATTGGAATTGGGAATGCTAAATAAGACTGCATTGGTTTAGGGGGAGCATAAGGTAAGAAAGGTAAGTTGTATATGTTTACAAAGGCTTGAACTGAGTTTCAAAGCCTTGAAAATCAGTTCAAAGCTTTGATTTTTTACTTGTTGCAGTGTTACAGTATTTCAAGACCTTGCAAGCCTTTTCAAAGCCTTGAAAATGAATCTGTTACACTAATAGTCAATAAACTTGGATCATTCTATACGGGGTGATATCTCTGTAGATATTTTCCTAATATATTTTTCAAAAATTTGATTTAGCCAAAAATAGTATTAGTATATTCTATTTTCCAACGGCATAATAGTTTGAAATTCCAATGATCTTTGCAAATCTTTTTAGAATCAGAGAGATACTAGTTTCCTTTTGAAACTCAAACTCTTTCAGTATTTATCCTCTTCTCTTCTCCTTCATTCCGTATCATTCCATCTCTCTCTTTTCTTCTCCCTAACCCTAATGAGCATAAGAAGAGCCTCATAGAGAATCAAGATGGCTGGAGGTTCGAAACCTGTTTGAGAGAAGAAGAGAAAAGCAGCAGTGGAGGAGGTTCAAGAGATCAGTGAGGACTCTGTGTCTAAAAGCTTCACTGAGGAAGAAGAAGAATCCTCACCACCCAAGAAGATAGTGAGAAAAGATCAAGCTCCTGCAAGGAAGAAACTATCTACGGCATCTACACAAGATAAACAGAAGGGTATCCATATTGGAAGCCCTAAGAGAGACAAGAAGAAGACAGTCTCTGAGGTTAAAGGAAAAGGAAAGAAAATCCTTAGTCAAGATTCAAACTCAGACACTTATTCAGGATCTTATGGTGTGTATGCTATACCCAACAAAGGGAAAATTGAAGGGAAACAAGACAAAGATCCATCCCAAGAGGCATCAAAAGCAGGAAAGAAGAATATAAAGACTGTCTCTCCTCAACAGAAAAGGTTAGCTATGAAGAAGAAATTGAAGCATGGGAAGAAAGCCCTGGAAGGACTCACCTTCCTATGCAACAGTGTTATTGGAAAGATCAGTCCTTCATTGAGGAAATAGATGTGATCTCTCAAGAAGTTCAAACCAACAGTGAAGAAAGTGAGGAAGAAACAGGAGATCAAGAAGATGAGAAGGATCCTTAATCTTTCATATTCTTTCTTCCATTTTCTCTCTGCTCTAAATATTTCTCTAAGTTTTCAAAATTTTCCAGACACTTGATCCAACATCTTCTATCTTTTTGATGAACGTCAAAAAGGGGGAGAAAATTCTAGGTTTCAATTTAGGTTTTTAGGATTATTTGATTTATCTGCTGAACTATTTATATGTTTTTTTGGTATTTATATAAGTTGGATCATTTTAGAAATACTGTGTCTTTAAATTGTAGACTAATCAGTTCATTTTGAAGAGACTAAGGATCAAACAGAATTTGGTTTTCTCTTTCATCAAGGGGGAGATTAAAAGCTCAGGTTGTTCAAGACTTGAAATAGATTGGCTATTTCAAGGCCTTGAAACAGCTTTCAAAGCCTTGAATAAGCTTCAGAGGCTTGAAAATAGTTTTGGCTATTTTCAAGGCCTTGAAACTGGATTCAAAGCCTTGAAACCGTTTAACCGAAATGCATTTTCTTAGGGGGAGTATTTCTGCTAACTCTCTGATCTGATTTATTATCTCTCTTGCATATTTTTGATTACCTGTTGTTAGATGATGAAAGACAAACTGTTAAACATGTTTTGAATCGCAATATATCATCTGTTTGACCATGATAATACACGAAATATTGTTTCTAAGTTTTGCAGGATTATTTCCTAAACTGAATTGCTGCAGGTTTTGAAAAACTTGAATACTTTGATCTTGTAATCAATCAGACGTGTATGAAAGCTTCTCATGGTGGTTAAATGAAAGATTACAACAATATCTCTGAAGATTGTGATCATTCAACCGTTGGAGAAGAATTCAAAGTAGTCAAACTATGTTGCCTACAAAATAGGAAGGTTGTTGCTGAAAATCTGGGGAGATTTGCAGAGCTGTTTGAAGTATTTAAAGAGCTCAAATTCTAAGCAACAACAACACAATACTCAACGGTAAAATACAGATAAAGTATTATGGATTGACAAGCATTAAAGAAGTTCTTCATCTCTTCCGATCCATTCACAGAAGTTCACTGCATTTCACTGCAGTTTTCTACTCTTAAGTGATCTTCTGTATAGAGCTATATTGGTAGATCATTTCTGTATTATTTCTACATTCATTCTCAAGGATTGTTCAAAGAAAACACTAGAGAATTCTTAGTTAATCAGTTAGCTAGAGCAGGTACTAGACATGTTAGGGATAACCACAAGCTGTAACAGAGTAAGGGAACTCGCTGTGCTTGGGTTCTAGGGCTTAGCTTTTGATTAATAAGAATTGAGTTGAAAATCCTGCAGGGATCTAATCCCTGAGGTAGAGACGTAGGTCCAAGTGGACTGAACTCTATAAATCACTTGTCTTGTGCATTTTCAGTTCATTTACTTTCAAAGCTTTTGCAGCATACAAAAATTGTTTATTTTCAAGGATTTGAACTTGTTTTCAAGGCCTTGAAAAAGGCATAATTGTTCTAAAATCTTTGCCTCTCTTCAAAGGCTTGAACCTGTGTTCAAGGCCTTGAAATTCATTGTCTGCACAAGTTTTTCTACTTGTTAGCAAGTTCTGCAAAAAATTTGGCATACTCTATTCAACCCCCCCCCCCTTCTAGAGTATCTTAGTTTTTTATACATCTGCATACTCACACTTTCAATTGGTATCAGAGCTTGTATCATTGTATAAGATTTAACCATCTGGTGATCATGAGTACTGCAGGTGATGGTGGTTTCTCACAAGGAAGAGCTGCTAACAGACCTCCTCTATTCTGTGGAGAATATTTTGCTCACGGGAAAGCTCTCATGAAAATGTTTATCATTGATCAAGATCTAGAGCTTTGGACCTTTATCCAAAATGGACCTCATACTTTCTACACAGACAAAGATGGGATCAGAACTCCCAAAACATAAGACTCACTCTCCTCTTCTGAATTAGAGAAATTTTCAAATAATTACAAGGCTATTAACATTTTGTATTGTGCTTTGAGTACAGATGAATTCAACAGGATCTCCGGATGCACAACTGTTAAAGAAATTTGGGATAAACTTGTGGTTACCTTTGAAGGAACCAGTCAAGTCAAGCAGACCAAGATCAACATTTATATCAGAAAATATGAGCGGTTCAAGATGAATGCAGATGAGTCCATCAGAGATATGTTCAAGAGATTCACTAATATTGTCAACAACCTTGACTCATTTGGAAAACACTTTTCCAATGAAGAAAAGTTGAGGAAGATTCTCAGAAGTCTTCCAAAAGCAAAATGGGAACCAAAAACCACAGCTATTGAAGAAGCTCAGAATCTCTCAACTTTACAAATTGTTGACCTAAAAGGGAAGCTCCTGACACATGAGATATATATGAATGAAGTTGATGGAGAACTCCTAGAAGGTGTCAAATATCTAGCCCTCAAAGCCAAAGAGAATGAGAGAATTCAATGCCTTGAAACTGAGGATGGTGATGATGAAGATCCAATTGCCTTGATTTCCAAAGCCTTGAAAAGGATTCTCAAAATGAAGAGAAACTATGGAAACAAAGAATTCAACAGAGAAATGCATAGACCATCCAGCAGCAAGGATTACAAATGTAAGTCCTCTTCACAGAACAAGTCAAAAGTTATGAACTGCTTTCAGTGTTGTGATGCAGGACACTTGATAGAGATTGTCCACACAAAAAGAGCAAGAACTTTCAGAAGAAAGGTCATGACAGAAGAAAGAAAGCCATGATAGCTTCATGTAGTGATTCAGATAGCTCCAGTGAATCTGAATCTGGACAAGAACATGCCAATCTATGCTTCATGGCCAAGCATGATGATAGTTCTGAAAAGAACATTGAGGTAATGGTAAATTGTTTAATTTCAAAGCCAAAAGAAGCTCTTTCAGAATATCTCAGAACAATGCTTTTAAATGAGGAAGATTATCTGAAAGAGATCAGGCTTTTGAAAGAGAAAGTTCATGAGCAAGCAAAAGAAAATATACACCTTGTTTGCCTAAATCAGAATCTTGAGATCTCTCAGAAGAAAACTGACAGTGATTTCAAGGCCTTGAAAACCAGTTTCAAAGCCTTGAAAACACAAGTCAAGGAAGTAGTCACTGAAAACTCCTATGTGAGTGGCAACCTTGTTAATCTAAGACATCAGGTTGATGATTTAGAAAAACAAAAGATTAATCTTACTGAGAAACTTTAAGAATCTGAATTAGTCAAAATCAAGCTTGCTGGATCGGAAAATAAGTTGAACTTGATCCTTGGAGGAAGTTCACAGTCTGTTCACAAAGCTGGTATTGGATTCAATCCAAACTTTCCAAGAAGACATAGTACCAGATTTGTGAAAGCTGGAAACAAAACCTCTCCTACTTGTCATTACTGCTGTAAAAATGGTCATGTTAAAATGACTTGTCCTTTTAGAAGAAGAGACCCTCACATAATGAGGAACACTTTTCCTTTTCAACTTAAAGGACAGGTTAAATAGATTTGGGTTCCTAAAGGGGTTAGACCACCTAACATGGTTGATCCTGAATATGAATCCAAATTCCACACTTGATCTAACAGCAGGGTAAGGCAGTGATTGGTGCTTGCAGGTTGTCACCAAAGAACAGAAGTTGTTCATGGACAGTGGTAGCTCAAGACACATGAGTGGAAAGAGATCTCTATTCTCAGAATTAAAGGAGCAATCAGAAGGTTCAATAACACTTGGTGACAATGGGAAGGGCAATATTCTTGGTATTGGAAAAGTTGGTACAAATTCTGAAAACTCTATTTCTGATGTTTATCTGGTTGAAGGTTTGAAGTTTAATTTACTTTGTGTATCTCAGCTTTGTGATAATGGTAACAAATTTCTCTTTGATAAAGAGAAGTGTGTGGTGAAAAATGAGAAATCAGGAGATTGCATTCTCACAGCCTCTAGATCAAACAATATTTATACTTTTCAGACTAACAAAGTTGCAGGTGAATGTTTGAAGTATCTCAAGGCCTTGAAAGAGGATTCAAAGCTTTGGCATATGAAACTTGGTCATATCAGTTTGCATACTTTGAAAAAATTGATTTCCAAAGACTTGGTAAGAGGATTACCATCCACCAAGTTCAAAGAAGATGAGTTATGAAAAACCTGTGCACAAGGAAAGCAGACCAGAAGCTCCTTCAAGCCAAAGAAGTTTGTAAGTACAACTAGACCTATTGAATTACTTCATATGGATCTCTGTGGTCATATGAGGACTCCTCCAAAAGGTAAAAAGTATTCAAACTATGTTGCCTACAAAATAGGAAGGTTGTTGCTGAAAATCTGGGGAGATTTGCAGAGCTGTTTGAAGTATTTAAAGAGCTCAAATTCTAAGCAACAACAACACAATACTCAACGGTAAAATACAGATAAAGTATTCTGGATTGACAAGCATTAAAGAAGTTCTTCATCTCTTCCGATCCATTCACAGAAGTTCACTGCATTTCACTGCAGTTTTCTACTCTTAAGTGATCTTCTGTATAGAGCTATATTGGTAGATCATTTCTGTATTATTTCTACATTCATTCTCAAGGATTGTTCAAAGTAAACACTAGAGAATTCTTAGTTAATCAGTTAGCTAGAGCAGGTACTAGACATGTTAGGGATAACCACAAGCTGTAACAGAGTAAGGGAACTCGCTGTGCTTGGGTTCTAGGGCTTAGCTTTTGATTAATAAGAATTGAGTTGAAAATCCTGCAGGGATCTAATCCCTGAGCTAGAGACGTAGGTCCAAGTGGACTGAACTCTATAAATCACTTGTCTTGTGCATTTTCAGTTCATTTACTTTCAAAGCTTTTGCAGCATACAAAAACTGTTTATTTTCAAGGATTTGAACTTGTTTTCAAGGCCTTGAAAAAGGCATACTTGTTCTAAAATCTTTGCCTCTCTTCAAAGGCTTGAACCTGTGTTCAAGGCCTTGAAATTCATTGTCTGCACAAGTTTTTCTACTTGTTAGCAAGTTCTGCAAAAAATTTGGCATACTCTATTCAACCCCCCCCCCTTCTAGAGTATCTTAGTTGCTTATACATCTGCATACTCACACTTTCACTGTCCTTGCCTAAGTAGAATGATGACAGTTGAAGAGCGCACCATCGATGTTAGAAAACGACGCAGAAGTGATGATACCACTTGTTAGGAAACGATGCGGAAGCGATGAAACCACTTTTAGGAATCAAGAAGAGACGATGAACGAAGAAGAAAATGAAGAACAATACAACGATATAACGTGGTTCACTAGTTTTTAGGCTAGCTAAATCCAGGACCAAACGGACCAATTTTATTGATGAGAAGCAATTACAATCAACCACACTCAATATTTCTCGACCCTGGGTCCTTATATAGGCCTAGGATACTGACTTGTGGCCAAAGAAACGAAGAGGATACCAAAAACGAACAAGGAAACAAAATCAGCCGCCCCAAACCTAGACTGTTTGCACGAACACTCGAAGTGTTGGCACGAAGAGTGTTCGCACGAACGGAAACAGCAAACCCAAAAACAGCTTCTTTCTTCGCTTCCTTGCTTCGCCAATTGCTTCATCGCTTCGCCCAACTTCTGGCTACGATTTGATCACCCAAAACATAACAATCGAAGTCTTGCAACATTATAGGCATTTTCAAACTTTATATAACAGTATGCAATTTGTTCAAGAGGCGCATAAACGAATCACCTTATTCATTTTGCGGATTATATAGGAACTGGGAAATCAAGACCAAAGGTGGAGCAGTGTAGCAGGGCGTACACTAAATCCTAGAATCACTTTTAGTGAAAGTGATAGAAGGTACGCTTTTCCCCAACACATGCCTTTATACGTAGCCGTATTAAGCATTTGGAGTTCTCCCGAGCATTTCCACACACGATGAACCTGGAAATTCCTTCATCTCTGGATTCCATTAGACCTCTTATCAGGGCCTCATATCTGCCTAAAACTTCTTGTACAGGGGTAATCCAATAAGTTAATCGACATGTCCACCATGGAACAGTAAGAAATATTCCTACTGCCCCATTAACATCCTCATCTTCACCTTCAAAATACAAAGTCCAGCCGTACCCAGAATTTCTTTTGGCCTGAAACCCTCCCTTTCCAGTATTTGAGCTTACTTCGTTGGACGATGAAGTCTGAATTTTAAAGTAGCAGTTTATGTGCGTTGTTACTGCCATAGGTTCTCTTGTTGCATTTTTCATGAAATTTCCAGGGACATCCACCTTCACTTTTTCTACTTCAGTGGATGACCCCGATGTTTCCTATTTGTGATGCACTACTTTTTTTTTCTTTAGCAAAGCAGACCTCATACGTTGCTGCCCTTTTAACTCATTTGCTACTGCTTTTTCCAACCTCCTATTTATGCAGATCTCTCCACTTGGGAGAATCCAACCATCCTCTTTTGAGCATGAGGCACCGATTTAGGAATATGAAACCCATAGAACTTGGATTTTTTCCATATGAGACTCCACTTTGAACGACCCAGGACTGGCCTCAATAATGACAACCCTTCCTCGCCAAGCCGCTATTATGAATTAACTAGGCGGTACCCCGCGCTACATCGCGGGTGGGTAAAGAAAAAATGTTGTTCAAATATATTGGCACACTCGGCATTTTCATACAAATTGAGGTATTATATTTATTTTACTTCATGGAATACATATGATAAATGTAATTGCAACTGACTATAATCAAGTTTATCCTAGAATTTATGATATTGGAGACTTAGAAGCTGTAACCAATATAAACGTGGATTTTCAGTTAACATAAAAGAATTTGTGGCTCAAATGGTATTTTAAAAGAGTAAATATAAGTTGTCGGGATGATATGTCATATAGATAGGGTTTAACTAGAATACATTTAAAAAACATAAGATAAAATATCAAATTAAAAATGACTACACTAAAACAATGTCAACAATCGAAGTTGTGATGTAAAGAATGTTGGGTAATCTTAGAAAATTCTAAAATATACAGGTAAAATATTAAAAGTAAAATTGAATGACTCCCCTCTATTGGACCGCCATTGATATTCATGTTCTCCAACAAATATTGTCCAAGTATTCTAAAGCAATTATTCTCTTTGTGTTGTTCTATAGTAATATGAGGAAATTAATCGCGAGATTGTATTTTCACACTTCATAAATTGTATATTGGTATTAATAAAAAGATAACTGTTAGATATGCGCATGGATGTGCATGCGGATTTTAGTTTACGTGATCTTTACTTTTATTTTGATTTCAGGATAGTGATATCAATTTTTATAAATATTATTTTACTTTTTTAGTTATTGTGTACGAGAGAATCCTGCAGAGAGAATTCAATATACACCAAGAGTAGGGGATAGAAAGAACACAGGAGGAGTAAGGTTGTGTGTAGGGAGAGAGTAAGACAATAGCACTGTATGAGAGAGAGACACGATTTTGGCAGGGCTTCCGCGTATCTCAGGTGATTCGCCCTTGTATGGAAGGGTTAACGATCCTATATATAACGGAGAATGTGACCGTTGTAGTGTGGTTAATGCGCCCATTAATGGCGGCTTAATTAGCTTAACCACAACGGCACGTTCGTCCGCCTATATAGGGACCGTTACGGCACGTTACCCGCGTATACCGGAACCGTTATGAGGTTGACCGGGTTGACCGGGTTTATGGAGCTCGTGCCACAAATCTCTCAAAACAGTTACCAAGGTCGCGCGCGGGCTTGGTTGTCGCTCGCGCGCGACAGAACTTACTCTAGCCTCCAAACCACTAAGTCCCTACAGGTCCCGTGTGATGCGAGGGCCCTGTCTCGCAGCCCCCACGCGGATCAGCGCGGCTGGTGATCCGGTGTGTGTGGAGCACAGCTAGGTGTGCTAGATGGTCGCCACGTGGCTAAGATCTGCCTGTCTAGAAAGCACTATCTACATTAGCCTCCTTTCTGCGCGTGAAGACGCATAGCCGGATAGGCTTCAATGCGCAGGAACCAATGTACGCGTCGCCACCACGCACCAATTCAAATACACGCAAATTCAGCCCCCGTGCGTGTCATTATGACCTACAATCCCTAGAGTCGTGCCATCTGGTCTTTTAGGGTTTTAGGCATGACGTCAGCTTGTCCTGTGATTGCGCGATTCGATGGTGACGGTTGCGATTCGACTACTGGAAGGACGCAACCCCTCATTGTTTTTGGATAAATACTCTGTGCTCTCCATTGTTGCAAAGCATCACTTCTTTCTCTTAAAGTGAATGATACCCGGAAGCCTTCAAGATCAGATTCAAGTGATCAATCATCAATTCTTTCTTGTCAATCGTCTCCTTAAACTGGCTTCATCTAAGCAAGCTTTACCAAAACAAGGTTGGCTTTGCTCAATTCCATTTAATGTACTGATATATGCTTTGAACTGTATTGGATCTGCAAGCCCGTGACTATCTGAAACATGTTATTTGTTGAAAACTTCAAAAGAGACCTTGTTCTTTAAACCCAGAACTGATCTAACCACCAGATTGTAACGATTTTGAATGTGGGGCTTCTGAAATTCCAAGCAACATAAACGATTCTGAACTTTCAAACCCAAAATTGACACTGAACTGTTCATCTTCTCTTGAAAAACATAGTTGCTTCCAACTGAAATTCGAACTGATTCTTGAAATTCCAACTGAGAGTGTGTATATTTCTCCCCCCTTTTTTTTCTTGCTTTTCCGCAGGAATGGCAAAGACAAAAGGAACTAAACCCATTAAAGAGGCTGAAGAAATACCTGATCTTCCCCAAACTTTATGGCGGAAAGCCCCCTATTTGGGCGGAAAAGATTTTTACCACGCTAGGGTTAAGGTGAAGAACCTGCCGGCTCCCGCTCCTTCTGGAGAGTTGCAGAAATTGACCCCGCCTGTTAGCGCAGCCATGCTTGAATTGATCGATTCCAAGGATGTGGTTCGATTAGGGGTTGAAAATGGGTTTTTCCCCCATACTGCAATTTCTACCCAGGCGTTTGTCCAGAAATTAGACTTCATGGATGAATGGATTGACCACGTATTGACCCACCATGCCATCGCATTGAACAATGCTGGCGTCTATTTCGCAGTCCATGCTATGAAGGGTGCTGCCGCGAAGTTGGACCAGTCCATGCTTCTAAACCTTCTTTCCCACTATTCGCCTGCGACTCACACCTTCCACTTTGCTGAGTTCGAGGCTGCTCCCACTCTGGAAGATGTACATATGTTGTATGATCTTTCTCCTGTTGGTGAGGTGGATCCTCTTAGTCCTTTAAGGACTGATGCAGAACTTGCTCTGTACAAGCAGATGGAGGAATGCTTGTCGGAGGTAAAGAAAATTTCCACTCGGTGGACACCTGCGAAACTTCTTCCCGACTGGCAGCTGGTTGATACATCTGCGAAGAACACTTGGGGCAAGTGGATGCAGTACTTTTTCGCGATTATGCGAATAGCAGTATCACCAAGAAACTCCTGAGCCAGAACCCAAGGGCAAAGAACTATGTGAATGGGAAAGGTTATCATCTGACTTTGTGTGGCTTTCTCTGCGCCTGGTTGTCGAGGTACCTAATTGATGGCCACCCTCATGATGGGGTTTTCTACCATGTCCTCCCTCTTGCTGTGCGACTAACCCTTGGTCAGAGAGTCGTACTTGGGCCAATAGTCTTGGGCACCCTGTATCATAGATTAGACCAACTGGTTGTAGCGACCAAGGACTCTCGCGGTCTCCTCGATGTGTTGACTTATGTTAACATTGCATTCCTGACCATGTGGGTTTTTGAGCGATGGCCCTCTTATGCTCCTGTTCCTTCTAAGCCCAGCAAATGGTGTGTCCCAGGTGCGGAGGACGAATTTTCCAGTGGAAGAGTTGCTCGATGGTTTGGGACCCATTTTCCCAAGTGTACCTGGAGCCTGATATGCGACGACCGCAGCAAGTTTACGGCTAGGCCTTATGCCACGCGCATTGAGAATGTGCGATGGTTCCCAAAGTTGTATTCTGCCAGACCTGTTGCTTTCTCGGAAGAACTTCTTTTCGAGGGTCATGAGCGCTTCCATGAACGCTACCGCGAATTCTTCTGCTGGTGTCTAAGGGGCTCTCTTCCTGCCCTTGCAGAGTATGTTCGTGAGCTTACTCCTAGGTACGAGAGGATCACAGTGGATGTCGATCCCACTCGCGTTTCTCCCCAGTTTGCCTTTGATGCGGTGGCACCATCATTCTGGCCAAGATCCATTGTAAGAGGCTCCTATAAGGGACTGCTGTCTGGTGAATGCCAAACGATCTTGAGGAGCAACCTTCCCTTCGACCAACCTACAGGTGGTCGCGCAGGTGGCTACTCCAAGAATTGGGTTGCTTACTGGACTACCCAGCAGGCCAGATTTGAGACACAGTCGACCCCTCAACCCAGCAGAGCTCCTGTGATCAAGAGAAATTCCTTCCCCTTCCATCCTAACTGCAGTTTGGACGACTCCCAGGGTGCTACTCCTTGCTGGACCATGAGAACCACTTGTGCCCCTCTACCATCCTTGAGGAGAAGATGGCCGCAGTAAGGGATGGTTCTTCGCATGTCATCAAGTACAGCGAAGATTTTGCCAAGGTAAACAATTTCCTCTGCGCGTGTTAAGTTTCTTTCCTTTGATGCGCCGAAACTTAATGCTTCATTTTTCTGCTTTAGTGCTATCTGAGGAGGTTTGCATCTGGCGAGCGCTCCAATTCGCTGATCAATACCATTGTTGCTGCGAGAAGGCAGGGTGAGCCAATTCTGCTAGCAATGAGAATGGCTCCCGCAATCGAGGCCCGAATTCGCGAGGTAATGGACGCATTTGCAGACTCGCTAATAGACAACACTCCAGCTCTGTCTCCTCCTAGGAACGCTCTGTCTCCTCCCGCAGACGTTGCTCCAAGGGCAAAGAGACCAAGGCAGAGGGGAATCACAATCTCTTCCCCTAGGAGTGCTCCAGCTTCCTCTCCTGCGAAGTCCCATGCTTCTAAAGATAAAGGCAAAGGTCGCATGCCAAGAAGGGCGCGAAAAGAGCTCGCAGTCGAGACTTTTGTTCCGTTTGGTCAAGAGGAAGAGGAGGATGAGAGGAGGGAAGTGAGAGAAAGAGAGGATGATGACAAAGAAGAGAGAGTCAAAGATGACAGAGAAGAAGAAAGATGTGAGATACAAGAGGAAGATTTGGAAGGTATCTTGAACGAACTTATCTTTTCATTATCTTGGCTCTCGCAGTCTTTATTGAACAGTTTGTTCTTTCGCAGATGATGATGCAGAAACCATCAGCGGTCTTCTGGCCAAGAGGCAGAAGAGGGGTTCCCACTCTGGCGTTTCCAGCGAAGCCATAGACGAGGACATCCTTGCTGAGTCTAGAAGAACATCTGCGGAGGCTGCTGAAAGAAGAAGGAAGCGAGATGAAGATGAGATTGAACGCATAAAGCAAAGGAGCTTGGAAGAGCAACATGTTGACGACTTGGCACGGCAAACTGATGAGGAAGATGCGACTCAAGTTGATGAGGAAGATGCAGCTCAAGAGAAAGATGCGGCTGCTCTGGAGCAAGCTCAAGCGGATTTTCAGGAAATAGCAGGTGGTAAACAAGGTGAGATTTTTAACCTCGCTGTGACTTATCAAGAAGTGATTGGGGGTGCATTAAAGCATGGCTTGTCAAAAGCTGACATCCGCCGATGGCTAGTCAGCAAGTGCGATGAACCCTCAGGTAATCATTCAAGCAATGTCTGTAAACTATAGGTCTAGCAACCCAGTTACCATCATAAAAAATTTCTTCGCACCCCAGGTCATGCTCACCTTAAGGATGTGCTTAACGAAGATACATTAATAGGATATGGTGTCGCGTCTTTAGCATATGATGAAGATGCTACAATCCCACCTACGCGTGGAGGTGCTTGCCCTTGATCCATCAGAATAATAAAAGATTGTGTGATACAAGTTACCTCACCTTTTCCGTCTTGTATCGCAGGTGATACTGAGGAGGTCATGCCGGAACAGAGAAGCTAACCCCCTGCGTCTTATGTTCCAGAGCGTAGCTCTCATGTCGAGAAGCCTGTCGCAGCTGCCGATTATGCAGGAGAGCCCTTGGAGGATGTCATTGAAGTTTCTAATGACATCGAAGCTGAGACCATGCTGATGGAGGAAGATACTAATGCTGCAGCTGAGGAAATGGAGACAGATGCTGCTGAGGCTGAGGTTCATGAGCAGGTCGTGGAAGACACAACATCATATGCAAATGTGAATGTTCAAATGAGTGCTCCTGAGTCTCGTGAGCCCCTCGCACCTGAAGGAGTTCCTGGTCGAGTAGCAGCTTGCCATTCCTCTAGCAGAGATAGAGCCTCCAGAGGTTCCCCAAGCGTGGAGTTTTTGGAGCTCGCAAGTGGGAGCTGAAATCGCGCCCGTTGCGGCCTATACCCTTCCTGCCAACTATGAGGAGCTAGAGGTCGCAGCTGATAAACGAGCAATGGAGCGAGGACAGACTTCAGCCCTTCCGGTATTGCGCATTCCTTCTTTGCGTGAGATCCTCGAAGGAACCGGTATGTTACCATTTTTCGCATTTACATACTTATTGACAAGTTTCATGCTCTAAACTTGAATCAACATTGTTAGGATTGAAGCAAGCTGATGTAGACCGGCTAGTTCAGATGCGTCTATCCTATCCTCGGTCGTTTGCGTGGTCTCTAGAGATAGAGCCTTTTAAAAGAAGATTGTTCTTGACCGAAGCCATCTGGATTTTGGAGCAGCTATCTGCGGCCACCCCTGCGACCATTTCTCCTCAGAGTGCGCAGCTGCTTTTCAGCATGTGCCAAGGCCTTCAAGCCAAAGTTCAAGGCAAGCTGGGCTTCGGGTATCTTGTCAACAGAGTCACCCAGATTCGCGCGACTGTGAATTTGAAGCGCGGCTTCCACAATATCGCAGCTGAGGGGCGAAAGGTAGGGGAGAAAAGGCAGAAGGCTGAAGAGGCTGTCAAACTCTTCCATGAGATGAGCGCCAAGTACGAGCAGCTGAAGCGAGAGGTGGACCAAGTGAGAAATACATCAGCTATGTTTTCTCCTGATGACCCCCTGATCAAAAATTTATTTTGAAACAAAGCAGAATTTGCTTGAAACAAGAAAAACATTATTGTAATGTTGCTAGGGTTTCTCCCCCCCCCCCCTTTTTTTATTCAAGACTTGAATTCCCATTTTGCCCTTCCAGGGATTTGCTCAAATATCTTATGCGTGTCAATTATGACGTCACCTGGTGACATATTCGCCTTGATTTTCGCACTAAATACTTATCAGATAAGCACGCTTTCCTTGGGAAGCCCATCTTTATTATGAACTTCCATCATTAATTAAGGTACGCCACCGAATCGTCGTAGCCTTTAGTAGGGTAATTGAATGTTACCTCTTTCAAGACGTAAGTGATTGATTCTTACCACTTTTCCAAGATTTTCTGACTCAGCTAGGGAACTGAAGGGTCTTCACAGGGTCTATATAAACCCTGCCTCTTGCTGCTTGGGTTCCTCATCCCAAAATGTGGCTTGCCATGAGTCCTTACGACTGCTGGCTTCAATGCTTGTCTTTTGTTGATTCATGGCAATTTCAAGTTGTGAAACCTGAGTTTGTGTTTTGTGCCATAGAAATAGCTTCCAAGATCTTCTTTACGAAGCTTATTGATCTGCATAACCATTTTAAAGAAGATGCACATAATACCTCATGTTTGTTCGAAGATTTTTCTTCGTCTATTATGTTTGCAGGTCGTATTTCCGGCTGCCTTCCGGCGAGGTGCAGCTCTGTACTGACCTTCTTACCAACTCGTAATGAACGGAGTGTTTCTCCTCTAGCTTTCCCGGAGGAGAACTATTTGCCTCCACGTTCTTGAACTAGGGGTGGCGAGCCATTGTGCTCGTCTACGTGGACAAGGAGCTTCCTGTCCAAGGAGTTGCTGCCTGCCTGTTCTTCACCGCCGCATCCGCCTGAACAGGTGGTTCATCTGGCATATCTCTTGGTTTGAAGACCAGACAGAGGCCTTGTGCAGATCCGGGATCTCGAAGATGGCGTCGCATAGCTTTTGTAGCCTTTGTAGGCCGTTCGTTTTACAGCAAGACTTTTCTTGTTATAGATCCTTGTTCGCAGGCTATTATGTCGTATAGCTTTTGTTAGGACCACTAGGCCAATCATTTTATAGTAAGGATCTCCTTTCTATAAAACTTTCTCCTGTAAGCTGCTATCTAGTTGAATTGTAAGTCATTTTGACTATGTAATTAGCTTAGTCTGATCTTTCGCTTGTAAGCTGCTATCTAGACAGATAAATTGTAAGTCATTTTGACTCATAATAAAGAGTTTTGTATCATTTTCTGTTCTTGTTACAACGAATTGTAGTATCGCATGCGCGTTGGCTATGAAGCAAGTCATGTTTATTTTGCCCTTTGTACTTGAATGCGTGCTTGAATGAATCTCTTATTTCAAGCTTGACAAATTTTGCATTCGCATGATGCGTTGTCGCTATAGCTGGCTATCTAATAGATAGATTCGCAGATCATAAAGATCATACATTAGAGCTGCTATCTTAGCAGATAAGCTTTTAGATCGTTTGAGATCGCATTTGAATATCGCTGCTATCCTGGCAGATAGGCTTTAGGATCACTTAAGATCAGATTTAAGTATTGCTGCTATCTCGCCAGATAGGCTTAGGATCAATTAAGATCGTATTTGATTAGTGCTGCTATCTCGGCAGATAGGCTTTAAGATCACTTAAGATCATATTTAACTATTGCTGCTATCTCGGCAGATAGGCTTGGGATCAATTAAGATCGTATTTGATTAGTGCTCCTATCTCGGCAGATAGGCTTTAGATCAATTAAGATCGTATTTGAATAGCGCTGCTATCGTGACAGATAGGCCTTGTTGTTTAAGAAACAGAGAAGTAAATGAAGCGATAAAAGACAGCCAAAGTCATAAAATCCTTCCCATTTGGGAGAAGTCTTTTTATTATAAACACCCTCATATGGGAGAGGCGAAATTACAAATCCCTCATATGGGAGGAACGATGCATCAGTCTATCACAATACTAAGCATAAAATAGGCATTGTAATCCGACGTATGTAAAGAGAGAATTTAAGGATAATACTTCTTAATCCAGCGCATGTTGACTGAGCTTGGGGTTGTGGCCGTCCCATGTAGCCTTTGTATATTGCAGTAGCCACTGTCAAAGACTTCTTTGACTTCGAATGGTCCTTCCCAATTAGCTGCGAACTTTGGGTGAGCCGCCTCCCGCATGCAGTGATCCGATGCGCGCAAAACCAGGTCCCCAACCGCAAAATCTCGATGTTGGACTGTTTTGTGGTATGCGCGAGCGATCCTCTCCTTGTACCGTTTATTAGTCCGCTTGGTTTGCTCTCGCTTTTCCTCCAATAGAATCAAGTCATGATCACGCTGATTGTCGTATAGTGCGTGAAAGGCCAACCTTGAAGAGTTGATTTTTACCTCCGCCGGTACTACAGCTTCAGCTCCATAGCATAAAAGAAATGGGGAGACTCCTGTGGGGGTCCTTGGAGAATTCCGATATGCCCATAATGCTATGTTCAAAGAATCGGACCATTTCTTGTTGTCGTCTGCGACCATCTTGCTTAGGATCCTCAGCAGTGTCTTGTTGGTCGCCTCTGCTTGACCATTCCCTTTTGGATAATAAGGGGTAGAGCAGACCTGCCTAATATTGTACTCTGCTAGCTTGGTTTCCATCTGGCGATTTACAAAAGGGGTACCATTATCCGAGAGGATTGTGTTGGGAATCCCGAACCTGTATATGATGTTCTCCTGGATGAAATGGACTACAGCAAGCGCATTCGCTGTTTTCAACGGTGTTGCCTCTACCCACTTGGTGAACAGCTTGGTCGCGGTGAGGATAAACTGGTTCCCATGCGAGGCTGGTCGAATAGGGCCGACAAAATCAAGATCCCAAGTGTGGAATGGCCATGGTGTTCCCAAAGCATGTAGATCTACAGCAGGGGCGTGTACGAGGTTGCCTTTGAATTGACACTCCCGGCATCTTCTTACTTTAGCACGACAATCTGCCTCCATGGTGGGCCAGAAGTAACCAACTGTGAGAAGCTGTCTGGATAGTTTCGCACCTCCCTGATGCTCCACTTGGTGAGAGAGGTCCATCACCTCTTGTGATTCCTTGCTGTCTAGGCATCGAAGTAGGCTACCCTCGTGACCCCTTCACCAGAGTATGTTTTCTTGCACCACGTACCGGGCTGCTTTCCTTTTTAGCTTTTCAGCTTCTTTTCTCGACTCAGGCTCGATTCCTTGTGTGAGAAATTTGAAGAGTGGCTTCCTCCAATCCATGTCGTCATCGACCAGAGCAATTGTTAGAGAGTCCTTGATCAATGCGCAACTCTCGCAGTTCCCTTGGATTAACGCTACAGCCGTTGACATGTCCGACCAGTGAATCCTATACCTTTGGGCTTTTCTATAGATTGACACCTCACTTTCCCCGCAAGTATACTGGTGAATCTTTTCTAACAGCGCTTGTCCCTCTTGCTGCGAGACGCATCGCATGAGTATTCCACCTGGGCCTTTATAATAGAGAGTGTTGTCATGTATACAATACCCCTTAGTGGATGCCCAGTTTTCTTTACTCGTTCCCTCTGCGATGGCGTGTAATATTGGCCTCCTCCAGTCTGCATCGTCCATGCATTCATCGTCGCATGCGTCCTCTGTCAACGCCGATGACATTCGTACTTCAATCGAGATCCTCGCGGGGCACTTATCTGTATTAACCTTAGATCCCAGAGTGGCCAAAGCATCAGCATGCCGATTATCTGCTCTAGGTTTATGCTCGTACCTGACATCGCTGAATTGTTGTACCAGCTTCTGTACAAAAGTCCGATAGGGCAATTGATTTACTTCTTTTAATCCATACTCGACTGAAGCTTGTTTGACGATTAGCTTGGAATCCCCCATAACCGTCAAATTGCTTACTTCCAGTGCCCTGGCTACGCGAAGACCCGCAATGAGAGCCTCATACTCTGCTTCGTTGTTGGTGACTACAAAATCGAGTTTCGTGGACATTTGTATGACCTCTCCATCGGGTTTAGTCAGAACTATTCCAATTCCTCCACCTTTCCTTGTTGACGACCCATCGAAATGAAGCGTCCAGTAAGGCAACTCAACTGCATAGATCTCGGGTCCCTCTAGTTCTTCCTCGATCATGGGATCGTGGCTGTTATCAGGGAACTGTGCTAATAAATCTGCCACCGCTTGCGATTTGATTGCCCGCGGTCGAACGCACGTGATGTCGTATTGAGAAATGGTCATATACCATTTTGCCAGTCTTCCGCCATGAGAAGTGTGAGTCAAGAGGTACCGTATGGGGTCACTCTTTGTAACCACTACCACTTTGTGCGAGGCGAAGTAGTGCTTCAACTTTTCTATTACAAAGAATAGAGCAAGGCAATGACGCTCAATATCTGTGTACCTTGATTCGGCTGGTTGCACTATGCGAGAGATGTAGTAAATCGGCCTTTCTTGCCCTTCATATTCTTGAGCCAAAAGTGCCCCTATAGACCTCTTTGTTTATGTTAGATACAGCAGAAGCGGCGATCCGAGCTGTGGTGCAATCATTACCCTTTGTGATGTCATCAAGTCCTTTAGCCTCCCGAACGCGGCTTCATGTTCTGTGGTCCAGTTGTATACAGCATTATTCTTAAGGAGATCGCTGAAGCAGAAGGTTATTTCCGCGATCGCGGGGATAAACCTTCGCAGGTACGATAACTTCCCCAAGAATGTTTACGGAGCACTTTGATTGTGCGGCGCCGTCATGCTAGTGATGGCTGATACTTTTGCGGGATCAGGCTCGATGCCCTGGCGATGTATCACACATCCGAAGAACTTCCCCGAAGTTACTCCAAATGCGCACTTCATGGGGTTCATCTTTAGCTGGAAACTTCTGCATCTTTCGAATACTTTCCGCAGGTCCCCCAAGTGGTCTGCTTCTTCCTTGGACTTCAAAACCAAGTCATCAACATAAAATTCCACTTCTTTGTGCATCATGTCATGGAACAGAGCCATCAAGGCTCGCTGATAAGTCGCACCTGCATTCTCGAGTCCGAAAGGCATAACCGTGTAATTGAAGACTCATATTGGCGTGATGAATGCGGTTTTCCGTGCGTCTTCAGGGTCCATTTTGATCTGATTGTACCCACTGAAGCCATCCATAAAGCTGAACATACGATGACCCGCAGTCGAATCAATGAACAGATCGATGTTGGGCAGCGGAAAATCATCCTTAGGGCAAAAGCGGTTGAGATCCCTGAAGTCTACACAGA
Source organism: Linanthus parryae (assembly GCA_023055425.1). NCBI lineage: Eukaryota > Viridiplantae > Streptophyta > Magnoliopsida > Ericales > Polemoniaceae > Linanthus > Linanthus parryae. The sequence continues at coordinate 95,730,246 of JALGPY010000001.1, forward strand.
TGCGAAGCTGTCCATTCTTTTTCACCACAGGCACGATGTTAGCCAACCATGTAGGTTGGTGATTTGGCTCGATGAATTTGGCAGTCAGCATCTTGACAATTTCTTTCTTGATTTTCACGTTTATCTCCAGCCTGAAGCTCCTTGTGCTCTGCTTTACCGGCTTAGATCCCGGGATTACATCTAACCTGTGCATGGTGATGCTCGTGTCCAGACCAGGCATCTATTTTATTCCCATGCAAACACATCTTTGTACTCAGTCAGTAGCTGCAGCAGTCTTTCTTCCTCCTCGCTCGTGAGGTTTGCACTCAGAAAGACGGGTCTCTTCTTTTCTTCGCTTGGTCTTAGGAATACCTCCTTCAGCTCCTGCTTCTGCGGTTTGGGCTTATCCTCCATGCACTCAGGAGCCTCTTTTAGCTTCTCCTCCGAAACGTCTGGCGTTGGCTTGTCTAATTCCATGACACGCTCGATTTGATTGATTTTCTCAGGGACATCCCCATGCTCGCGTGGGGGTATCCCCGCGCACCTTCATATGCGGTAACATTTCTTCTCGTTAGCGTAAAAGCTTTCTATCTCTTTGCCCGCGGGATCATGTTTTACTATCTTTTTCAGGGTGTACACATTCTTCCTTTGATAGGCAATCCGTGGTGCCTCTTCTCGCGCGGAGGACTTTTCCTTGGCCTCCTCCCTTGTCACCATCACTCCTGCTGGTGATTGATCCTTGATGTCCTCCCATCGAGGCAAAGGAGTCGGATTAACGGCCCTGGCGTTTTCTCATCTGCCATTTCAGTGAACCAGACTGCCTCGGTGAGGTGTGCCTCATCCAGATTGAAAGGGTTTACCGAAGCTGGTATCTTCACTATTCTGTCGTTCCAGATAGCTTTCATCACCTGGTGGGCTGTCGAGGGGACTGCATCAAAGCGATGAACCCAAGCTCGCCCTATGATCATGTGGTAAGTAGTGTTCGCATCGATGACGTAGAATTTGGTCGAACATTTGACTTTGCCTATAACATAATCAACTGAAACAATCGTTATGTGATCACTCTCATTCTTTCACCTCTCAGTCTCAAGAATATTAAGAGTGTATTCCTACTCTTCATGAACCTAGGGTTGGGTTATTTTCATACAATCTCCTAGATAACTAACATGCTATGGGTGATCAAGCCTCACATGCTAAGAATTAAGAACTCAAGTAGAAGAATGAATGAAATCAAGAGTGAAATTAAGCTTTAAGCATGAAGTAAATCCATGAATCCATCAATCAACCAAGTAAACCCTAGTTCTCCATAATCACCTAGCTATGAGTTTAGCTAGACATGAAATATTTTGATAAAATCATGATCTCCATAGAAAATAGTACAAGAGATGAAGAAAAAGAATCAAACGATGAAATCCTTGAAGATGGGACGTGAATCCTCTCTTCCTTGAACTCTCGTGCGTCTCTCGCTCTTCCTCCGTCGTGTGTTTATGTTTTTCCAAGTCTTCCTCACGTTTTTTAATCAGCTGGGGCGAATTTTTAATGTACTTTGGCTGAAATTGCATTTCAGCCCTTCCAGTTTGTAATTCCCGTCCAGAATTGTAAGCTGATCTTACGCAGGCCATATATCTCTTATCCGGACTCAGATTAAGCTCTGTGACCTATTGTCGGAAAGCTCTTTGAGTCTACTTTCGTTTGGAAGCGGTCTCACTACAAAATTATTTGTAGAACTCAAGATATCATCAGATTAGTGCATACTGGTCATCCTAGCTTCTCCATCTTTGCTTCTCTTCGTTCCACTTGTGCTCCTGTTGTTTCCGAAGTTCATTCCATGCCTCCTATCAACCGATTAGCATCCGTTACTGCCAAAACAACATGAACAAACATACCAAGCGATTATATTTGACAAATAACAACTAAATATGCATAGAAACGCCCGGACTAGCAATACAAAGCATGTGAAGCATCAAGTGATAAAACGACTCAGATTCTCTAACATTAAGCTCAAATCACTCGTGATAATGTGATAAAATGGAGATAATAGATAGCTCCTGAAAGGCGCTATCAACTAGCTACCTCCACGACCCGAAAAACCTCCATTTTATTGAGAGAAATTGACGATTGCGACCCACACTTTGTAGAGCACGACCTATAGCCTTTATATAGGCCTACTATACAGCTTGTGCCCAAGAAATACCAAAAACCGAGCTACGAACAAGGAAACAACTAATTGGCTGCCTCCAGCGATGTCTTTGCAGGAAGACCCCTTTGTACCAAGACATTTGTCTTCGCACGAAGACCCTGCTCCAGCATGTTGTTCTCTTCGTCTCGAGCTCCTTCGTTTGGTTCGTTTCTTCTCCCGCTTCGTCGCCAACTCCTCACCAAGCCCAAGTACATTCAAGGCACCTTTGAATCCCAACATCAACTTCATTTATATTTATGTTTTATATATTGTTTGCGATACGATTATAATAATATAAAAAATAACAATAATAGTAATTCAGATTATAATCAAACCGAAATTCATACACATATTCGAAGATACAGAGTTACTATATGAACAATATAATATCATCATGTCGTTGCTGTGGAGAGGCGAGTAAATGTTCGCATGAATGCAAGTTTTTTTTGGTTAAATTGAGTTATATTTTATAAGTGCTCTCAACTAAAACTTTCAGAATGACCATGCCTTATTCACAAAGCAGCCGCAAAAGGACCCATGAAGCACTCAAGCACCCAGAAGCACCCGGTGCGGTGCGCAACCTCCCAGAAGCACCCGCACCCGTGCTACATAGGTAGCAAGCACCGACTCCAGTTGCTAGTAATCTTGATTTTCAGTAATCTATAAAGCTCTCTAAAAGTGTTACTATTTTAGAGTGTTTCCAATATTTTGCTTATTACCTAAATTAGCCTTAAGATTGACATATTACAAGTTTGAAGAGTTATGACTATTCGAATTATGTTATGAAATATGGGCTGGGTTATTGGTGAATATCCACCACATGTTGTAAGCCCATTTGTATATTGTTATTGGTCCATTAGCCCACCCTAATGCCTATAAAATGAGGCTTAGGGTTGGAGAATAATATACAACTCAATAATCTCGTCCCTACACTATTGTCTCTCTTTATATCTTGTCTCTCTCTTATATTCTCTAGTTCTTGTCTCCACAAACTCTCTCGTTTTACAACACGTTATCAGCACGATAACTCTACCGTAGTAAGACAAGAAGACGCAGTAAGACCGGAAGAGAGATCCATGAAAGATGGTTCCCCCAAACTAATATGAGGTAGATTTCTCAATTATAATTATATGATTCACCAGTGCAATTCTGTTAACATGAATGATTGAACGATTTGTGCATGAAACATATTTATTTTACTCATCTGCTTGTTTGCCTTTAGTGACTACCATGAGTCCGGCTTACAAATTATAAATCATACTGTTGAATACTTTTCTGCAGTACCTATCATACCTCACAACATATTTAAATCTCACATTATTATTTTTATCCAAAGAAAAGCAAATTGTATTGTCTACCTAAGTCTACCTATTTCTCGATCGATATTGAACAAGTAATCAAAAGAAGTTGATAACGGATCTGCCATAGTCGGCTGCGAAGATACCATTGTTTTCAGATCATGATAGTGGACTTTCTCATAGACATACTTTAGTCATATACTCTGCAAACTTTTGATATAGAGTTTGTGTTCTCATAGTTCCAATACTCATTGTTTGTGAGAAATTTGAGTTAAAAAAAAAAGCACATAAATTATGCTTTTTTTTTATTCTACAAAATTTCAATTTTCTTTTTGTGTGTTCAAATCAATATGAATGCCCTATATTTTTATTGCCAGGATAGATGGCTGTAGGGTTTTAATTTTTTGTTTGATGGTTTTCCCTTTTCACTAGAAGACGTTCGGCAGATTGTTTCTTTTAAGGTCTGATATATTGAATTTGATTCCTCTTCTATTATGAGCATAGGATACCCCAGCATAGGTCTTAACTATCATCAGTGATTGATTTAAGCTTACAATAAAGCTTATTGGAAAAAAATCACACCGGAAGTTGTGAATTACAAGAAAGTTTGATCGTAACCTGAAGTTACGATAATCTTCTTATGACCTGAAGTCATAACATGTTACTACTAATCCCCTGAAGAGGATTCATTATAGTTGTTTACTTTAACCTAGTCATGTAAATTGTACCTGAAGTCTCAAGTTACATTACATCACTCATAACCCGTAGCTATGATTTTATAACCTGAATTTATGAAATACTAGAAATAGTGATCTCCTGAAAAGATTGCTACAATTCAAACATGGATTAACCCTCCTGAAGAGTTCGTTGCATTTTATTTAATTTTTACGTCACTCTTTCAAGTACATGATGGTGTGATTGTAACCCGAAGTTACAACATAATTAAATAAGTGCATCTAGAAGATGCTTATATCTTCATGACTTGTAACCTGAAGTTACAATAAATTATATGACCTGAAGTCATGATAGATCTCCAGAAGAGGTCAAGGATTCGTAGTCTCTAGCAATATTCTTGTCTAGCCATGTAATTTGTACCAGAATATACAAATTACATTCAATTGATCATAACATGCAGTTATGACACATCTTCGATTTTTTTTTATTCAAAGTAGAACATCCAGAAGATGTTCTTACTCCATGAGTTCTGATTGGAACCAAGCTATTTATAGGCTTACAAATCATATTTTCATACCAGAAGTTATGAAAATTATGAAGATACTTATAACATGGTGTTATAAAGTTATGTCAAGAGATCTCCTTGAAGAGATAATCTACACTCATCAAACCAGAAGTTTCGACACCCTATTTTATTTTTCTTTTGTTAATTTACATTTTTTTAGTTTGTTTTTTTCTCTCCTATTACTGTTAGTAACTTAAAGGAAGAAAATAATGATCTCCTGAAGAGATTTGTCTCCTATATTTACAAAAATTATGTCTACCTAATTATTAGATCGTAGACATGATTGTGATTGCTAATAACTGGTTCATTTGAGCCCATTACCAGAACAGAATGATAGTGCATTCCCTGAAGCGAATCACATTGTTATGTACGGTCTGAACCCACATGTCTATAGAGACGGTCATAATTGTGGACGTAAAAATCTCTAAAAGAGATTAAACCCCTGAAGTGGTTCATATAAATCAATCTAACTCATGATATTTAATATCAATGGTTGATAAATTGTTAGATTGATTTCAATCCCTGAAGGATTGTAAAAACCACTCATTTTAAATAAAAGTATTGACATTTACGTCTCTTTTTGGGTTTTCTGAAAAAATTTTGATTAGATAACTACGACGTCCAAGAGACTGCTTATTGTCAATGTTTTGTTTTAATTTGAGGACTGGTTTACACAAAGTGCATATGAGACAAATTGATGCCTGAAGCATCACTAAAGTGTCATTATGGTTATGATCATATTGCTCACGCCACGAGGGGGATAATGGGTCATATTGCATGAAGTGAGCCAAAATATCATTGTCTCTACGGGAATGTACTAATTCAAAATTCCAACAAAATGGATAGCTTCTTGACTAATGAGTGTCAATTTAGGTATGCACTTTAAGCATAAGAGGTTTGCTTGTGTATTTATGTTGATCCTCCAGAAGAGGAACATGAAATCAAAGCATTCAAAATTATGTTGGGATATGGGTATAAAAGCTCTACAAATCAAGAACACAAGATTCTATAGAAATCTTGGGGGTTCATAGATACATCATCAATATTGGATCAAAATCCACGTTGGTAACTGAATAGCCCTGGAAGAGGCTAATAGCTCTGGAAGTAGCTAGGGTACCTTAATACAATAGTATGATCCTATTAATAATGATGATACAATTGAGGAAGCGCTATATAAATCATATGATTATTTTATGGGAAGAAAGTTGACTAAATAGTTATTGGCCAAAAGAAAGTCAACAAATGCATAGAAGATTGATGGGGTAAAGAAATTGAACATGTAGAGCGAAAATGTGTAGTACTCAAAGTAATAACAACCCCAAGCATAAATTACAATCTATGCATAAACTACATATCCGCTCTTAAGCGTGGGATTTATGTAGATATCATATATCCGCTGTTAAGCGTGGGACATGTTGAGACTACATATCCGCTGGTATGCGTGGGATTTTTCTCGAGGTTTATGTCCGCTTTTAAGCGTGGGACTTGTAAAATGAGAAACATGATATGGTATGGGTCATGAAAAAATTCTCATAACTATAATCATCTCGTGGTGAGAATGATAATAACGTTCTGTTAGTCTTGGGGACTAAGGTACAACGTAATATGATGTAACTAGTTACAATATGGTCGTATGAATCACAAATTTGTGAAATTCCATGGAGGTTGGTTCCCATGAGAAAATATTTGCCTGAAGTAAATTGAAAGTGTACATTCGCGAGTAGATTTAGGTGCATATGCATTTTATTATGTTTTAGTAATTATATATTATTAGATTTTGGTCTTGCAATGATTTTGTTTGTCAGGTACAAAGGTGTTACCAAGAGGGGGAGAACCAATCCAAATGCGGCACTCTTTTTCCTTCGCTATGGTTTTTGTCCCACGGGGTTTTTCCAAGCAAGGTTTTAACGAGGCTGCAAAGATTATTAAGATGCATTCCAGAAGAATGTCATCACCAATGCTGAGCAAATGTAATTCACCGATGTACTCTTTTTCCTCAAGTCATTGATTTTTTCCCAATGGGTTTTCATTACAAGGTTTTAATGAGGCATCCTAAGTGGTGAATATTCAAGGGGGAGTGTCATGAAATATGGGCAGGGTTATTGATGAATATTCACCACATGTTGTAACCCCATTTGTATATTGTTATTGGTCCATTAGCCCACCCTAATGCCTATAAAAGGAGGCTTAGGGTTGGAGAATAATATACAACTCAATAATCTCGTCCCTACACTATTGTCTCTCTTTATATCTTGTCTCTCTCTTATATTCTCTAGTTCTTGTCTCCACAAACTCTCTCGTTTTACAACAAATTAGATAATTTAAATTTGATTTAGCTGAGTTTAAACGAAAGTGAGAGTGTTTGGAGTATTTTCAATATCTTGCTTATTATCCAAATTACTCTAAAAAACGAACACATTTACAAATTGGAGGAGTTGTGGCTATTCGAACTAGAATCGTAATTTAAAATTAAAAATTGTTTGTCTCAATAGTTGTGACTTGGGTTCATACATTTTTGATGTGTGACATCATCATAGTCGAATAGTTTTGACCATTCAATTTTTATCTTTTCAAATGGGTGCCTTCACTATTATAAAAGAAATGACGTTTTGAGTACCTGAAATTTTCACTCAATCTTGTCAACTCTGTATGTTTGGTTTATGTCTAGGGATGGCAACGGGTTGGATCCGGATCGGATCAGGCTCTTCCCGATTCAGATCCGACCACGAGAAATGAGATCCAGATCTGTTCGGATCCTCACCGGATTCGGATCAGTTCAGATCGAGTTTCATTGAGATGACCCAAATCCGATCCATAGATCCATATAGTACGTGGTCGGACCGGATCCGACTCGAATTTTCAATAAAATAGAAAAAATAACATAAAAATAAAAACTATTTCATACGCTAAGGCATGTTCGTAAATAAGGGTACTATTGTAAATCCGATCCATAGATCCATATAGTACGTGGAGTTACTATTGTATTCTTCTTGTTAGTGCAAGTGGGAGTAAATAAGGGTATATTTGTAAAGCACACAGATACGTCGAACCGGATCTTGTCGGACTCGGTGGATCTGTCCCCAGATCCAAATCCAGATCCAAATCCATTCGGGTTTGGCTTTTTGGATCCAAATCCGATCCATTTTCAATTGGATCAGATTCGGATGCGATCCATTCAGCTCGGATCACTCGGATCTCAGATCGGATCGGACCACATTGTCATTCCTATTTGTGTCATCTCGAATGGGTATCTCTACCATTATAAAGAAAGTTTCGAGTACCTAATTTTTTTTACAATCTTGCCAACTCTCTCCTCCTCATCTTCTTTCAATATTTGTTGTATTCTTTGAAAAATTGATGATCATTTTTTAGACTACACCATAACCGTTTAGCAAGGCCTAAGCGGATCTCGTAATCCGACTTAAGTAGAGAACGAAGCAACTATAATCGAAGACGTTTCTCTTGTTCCATTTGCATCGTTGATGAGCATATAAAACTGAAAAAAAATCATTTGAATGTCAAAGTATTGGATGTTGAGAAAATCATTTGGATCTCAAGTTCAAACTCGCTGTGAACTGACGAATTTTGTGTATTTATCAAAGTGCACACAAGCTTACCCGGAAATCACTAATGACAAAATTCTCTCAAAGAAAAAAGTAATGAATTATTTCACACAATATATATATATATATATACATATATATACACACACACACACACACATTGTTCTTTTAGCGGAAAAGCCCTTTATTTTTAGAAACCCATTGTTTTTATTGAAAATTTCCAATTTCAAAAAAGTTTGTTAACTTCGTACCTAGGACTGCAACGGGCTGGACGGGTTGACACTCCTGTCCTAGCCTGAGTGCGAGTTCTGTCGAGGCTACCCAAGCTCGGCCCAACCCGAATTATGAGCATCGTCAACCCGTCCGAACCCAAATTCGTAAAAATCAATTCGGGTTCGGGTTCAATTCGGGCTAATAAATTAAACTTAATACCTTCTTAAAAACACAAGAAAATAATAATTTGTAGGTGAAAAAATAAATCAACTAGTTTAAGAACCAAAAAGATGATTAAATACATCGCCCAAGTTTCACCTACCCCCGAGTTAAGTTTTTACTATTACAAAAGAACCCCAAATATATGTATAACTTCAAATTGTCAGCCGAATTACATGGTCTCATGAACAGGGGCAATTTTTTAGTGCTCCAAAAGAGCACCACGTGGTGCTCTACAACCAATAACAGTGCACCACTTATTCAAACTGTTAGTGGTTGTCACACATTCATTGGGCGTAGAGCACCAAGTGGTGCTCTTTTGGAGCACTAAAAAATTTCTCCATGAACAGAGAGAGCGACGCTTCTGTGGCGAGGTCTCCCACTCCGACGAACAATTGGGCTGCTGGGGTACGCCGACGAAGACGAAGGAGGCAAGTAGGCTCATTATCTCTCCGTTGAGGGCGCGAAACTTGATTTGTCTCGTGAATCTGCTATCGGTTCTTCATTCATTAATAGAAGTATTCTCTCATCCTTTGCACTTTAAATTTCTGTAATTTCTTCTGTATTCGTTTTGCTTGAAACCTAAATTTGTTTGTTTTTAACTACACGAAAGATGTAGCGCCTGTTTGAATTGTAGAATTACATTCTGCTATTTTGTTATCACAACTTGGAGCTTCATCATGTTTATTGGATGATTATATATATATATATATATATATATATATATATATTGAAGAATGATTATCATTATATTCATTGAGTGTGATGCCGCGAAATGTTTGTGTGATCAGCAATGAGAGATTCAACAATTAGTTCCAAAAACTCAGAGATTAGGGAATATTGATACATCACACAATTGAAATTGTTAGGAAATAATACTTGAATATCATTAGTCATATGATGTATATATACCATAGTTAGTAAAATACGGGACGGAAATAAAACGTGATACAGTACGTACATGTATTATACGATTTTAGGTCAAAAATACGTTAGTAAAAATTCGGCTTAAAAATACGCGATTTGATTAATTCGAGTTTTCTATACGTACGTGTATCGTTCGTATACTAGTTATTTATTCGGAATTAAAAATACGGGTGCATTTTTTTAGTATTTTTAGCATATATAATGAGTTCTTTTGTGTCACACATTGTCATATTTTCATATTTTTATCAAATAATTAAAAATAATATTGTAAAGCATGTACTCCCTCCGTTTCGCCAGATTCTTCAAAATTTCCGAATATAGAAACTTTGATACTGACAAAATACAACAATACCCTTGCTAAAAATCCCCAAACCCACATTTTAATTGGGCTTAACTAATCAGATTTATTACTAAACATGATTAATTAAGCCCAATGTAATCGTGGGCTAATCATAACAACCCATTCTGAACCCTATCTCTTCTCAATCCCCACATTTCATCTCTATCTTGCTCTCTCTCTATCACTCCGCCTCTCTCTCTATCACTCCGCCTGCTTTCTCCTCCTCTTCTTCTTCTTCTTCTTCTCATCTTGATATTGTTAATCATTTTTGATATTTACACTATTTACTCATAACTAATTATTTATGTAAAATAACATCATACTATTCAAACTATTTATGATGCAAACTTCTGTAAAAAAAAGGTACTACGCATTCCCTAATCTTAAATATGTATTATTTTAAAACTTAATAATATAGTAGTAGCACGTTAGACTCGTGATTCATGTACACACACATATATAAAAATAATTATAGTTATTTAACTTTATATTTTTGAATTTCTATAATAATACCTGTAAATATTTATATAAAATAGATAAATAGTAAGAAAATATTTAATAATGTTGTTCTCAAGAAGTTTTATTAGGAAGTATTGTACGTTAAAACGTTAAATACGAGTATTAAACTTTTTTACTCAAAAATTCGAGTATTTTTCATTAGGTCCAGCAATAGTACGAAATACGGAAGTATTTTTCATTTATACGTACGGACGTGTATTAAACGAAAAATTCGGAGTATTTACTAACTAGGATGATATACATCACACAATTTGAAAATGTTGGCACACTCTTAGTGCCCAGCATTCCAGCAAGAACACAAGCTCATGTTTGGTCTACTTTTCTCTCTTAAATCCTTGACTGCTAAGATGGATCACGTAGGTTTTCTCCTCTTTCATATCTTCCATCGGTTTGCTTGATGTCACATGTCAGTGAGTCGAATAGAAGAGAAATGGAGGGCGAGTGTGTTCTGATTCTGCACCCATTTTCTAATAGTCGTAGGCGTACTTCCTTCAATTCTACTAAGGTTATGTCCCATCAAGCATGGAACATTGTCAAAGCGAACCAGGACTAATCCAATGCATATGACTGACATGAAATAGTTTCCAATACCCCATTATGAAAATGCATATTGACATTGTAAGGTAATTGATTGAAAGTTGATTCTTCCATCTTCGGAGGAATGCTTGTTAAGAGTTGCATGTCCACTGAAACCATGTTTACTGTTGTGAAATCTTCTTAGGCCTTATTTTGATTGATAGCTTGATAACTTAATTAAACGCATTAAGACCGTCATATTTTCTTACGGTTGGGTCCTTATTTTGCAAGTCTCGTGGTTTGGTATCATTTATGCACAGACTTAAAGAACTGGTTTCCAGGATACAAATAATTTTTGAACCTAATCATTACATTACATGGTTCTTTGTTCTGATAATTGACTTGCAGACTACATGATTTCAATGCTTGTCTGAATTGAGTGTAATTATTTCAATTTTATTAGTGCTCTTGGTTATACGCGGTGTTGGAGTTGAGATCTGTATGATTTATGGTTCCTCTTTTGGACAGTGCGGAGAAACGAAATCTTGGGGTTCCTCAGTTACCTGGGCAAGGGTGCTCTTTTCATAGCTTCCGTACCAATACTTACAAACTCAGTTTCATGGAGTTTGTAAAGGTATTTACAATATGTCCTTGCGTCCTATTTAAGTAGTATGCCACCACCATACATGTGAGTCCTGTAAATTTGAATATCAATGGAACTGGAATGTTTGGCAACTTATAAAATGTTTGGCAACTTATAAAATGTGTTTTTTTTCCACCTCATGTTTGGCCAAAGGGAAGCAGCTCTTAATTGAAATAGAGCGAGAAACTTGTGAAAATTGAGATTTGTTCTTGTGATCACTAATTTTTGCATTTAGTCTTAAGGGTTTCCGAACATCCTGCATACTTTGGAGGCTTGAAAAATGGAGCAAACGTCTAGACAGAACAGGTTTGATTGCTTCTGTACACTAGGGCACATCGAAATGAATATACTTATACTCATGGTACAGTTTCTGAGCTTGTGGAATACTGCCTCACATGAACCCACTACTGAGGTATCCTGGGGAAGTATCACTCTAGGCAATTCGTTCTCTTGAGAATTTATCTTTGCTGTGCAATTCAAGGAAAGCTATGGACAGACAGAGAGGTAGTAGCACCCTCTTAAAGGCTGTTTCTCATTGATACCAAAATTTGGGACTGTTAGCTGAAATCTTATTATCACAGAGGACATTTTAATATTTTCATCCACATAATAAACGAGCATTGGATAGAGAATAACTGAGGAAAAAGATGAACATATCTTTACACTTAGAATATGACAGAAGTTGAAGCTTAAGTGCGGTAGAGATGGTTCAGATCCTGTCCTGCATTCCGAAAGCATATAGGGTTACGTGGTTTATGGCGCTTCCTGGGGTGGTTGGGTTGATCCCTATTTTATCATGAATAAGCTTGTACTTATGTTATGGCCTCCATACATATCGAAATATACCACTTCAAACACATCAAATTTATCGAGTTATCCCAGGGAAGTTTATTTTTTTTTTTTGTTGTTGATGGAAAGGTATACATTATATTAACTTACTGGAAAACTGGGTTGATCACTCCTAACATCAAACCTTCTATTCTTCGTAGCCCACAATACATTGTGAGCTAGAGTATCGTAGCTTCTATGCACAAATTTGAGTGAACAATTACTCCCTGGTAGACTAAAGTTGCAAGCTCTAAGCCTAGTGATGCAATTCCATCCACCATTTACCCCCTTTAGTACAACATTCACTACAATCGCAGCATCTGTTTCAATATAAACCTCCCTCCATCCTTCTGTTGTGATTTTTTGAAGTCCCAACTCTGCAGCTAACAGTTCTGCCTCTTGAGTGCTTGAACAAATACCAGATTCAGCACCAGCTGACACCACTTCAGCTTTCCAATTTCTGACCACATACACAGCTACAAATTCATCATTTATGCACCCTGCGTCACAGTTCATCTTTAGCTTTCCTTCTACAGTGGGGTCCAGGCCTTCTCAATCTCAAGATTGTTTGATTTGTCCTCGAATTTTCTGCCGTTTTCATCCCCTCTTCGGGTAAACTGTTCCTTCCAGTATCTTTCAAGACTGAGGACAAGTTCTGTGGAATTTAACGGTAGGCCCCTGAACTTTATAGCATTTCTAATCAGCCAAATCTTCTCAATAATAATAACACAAATCACATTCAGCTCCTCTTTATCCTGTGTAGCCTTCACTAACTCAGAATTTGGATCAAAGATATACCTCAGCCAAGCTTTGATACCTGTGTAATTTATCAATTCAGTCCTTAATGCACAACATCATTTCAGCCAAATTTTCCTGGAATGTGGACAGATGAAGAACAGGTGGCTAAGGTTTTCAGCTTCTTCATTACACAGCACGGGTTAGGAGACCCACTTGCTCGAAGGAAATAGGGTATGTTGTCCCTTTCTTCTCCTTCATCTGCTGAAGTACAATAATACCCCGCTCTATTTATTGTTTCCAATTTTTCCGCCGCAATGAATAGTCTGTGGCGAGGACTTGGGAAGATCCAAGATTCCTCCGTACGATTCCATACATTTCTTGGTGACAGCACATTGTCTCCCTTTGGTGTCACACTGAAATCACCTCTTAGTTTCCAGATCGATCGGAAAAGTCCAGGAACACTCTGTGCTCTCTCTTCCCTTCTGGTACAAATCATGCCAAACAAACATCGATTGGTCAGTGTTTGAGCTTTGGGGTCTTCATTCAGTTCCAGTTCCGGTGATCTACCAGAGCATCCATCGAATCCGGCGGATTAAGCATTCTTGGTACCTCTCTGATTTGACTCATCTTTCTTACGAGACCAAATAAAGAAAAAGCACGGTGAAGTAAAGCAGGAAACACGAGCATCGGAGTACTCCTTCTGGAGACGGAGAAGATGCCTGAGAATTACCACTCCGGTACCACTTGACACACTAGATAAGACAAAACAGTTGAGGAAAAACCTTTCACTGGAATTCTCTCACTAGGAAAAGTTTTCTGTACTAACCCGGGGAAGTTTCACAGTAGGCAATGTGATCCTTTAAGAACTTATTCTATCTTTTCATTGCAATGCCTTCAAGGAAAGCTGTGATCCAACATAGAGAACAGTAGCACAATGTTGACGAGTATATTTAAATGATAGTATAATGGAGGTTTCTGTTTGCCTGAAACTATTAATTATATTCTCCCTCCAGGATAGGATTTAAGTTTTTATGAACTTGTGTTGTTTTGCAGTTATTTTGTTGTTGTTAATATTTACTATTTAGGCATAAGAAGCCAAGAACTGTTGATCTAAGGATTCTGTGTCCTTGAATCCATGTTTGAGTTTGAACTTAACTTAATTACCTTCATAAACTCCTACTCTTGTTATAGTTATATAGTTTGATTTGCATAAGAGGTCCATGATCATCTATTGTTTCTACTCTTGTGACGCTTTGGCGATCAAGGCATTGCAATAATTCACAGATTGTCTGAACAACTATGGGATATTAACAGTTATTTGATCCATTTGTTTTAATGGATGGCTCTGTCTATCAAGGACCACCTTCATGAAAGTCATAACACTGACATTTGTATTATGAGAGATCAAAGTACTTGTCGTGCCCAGTTCAACGGTCTTATAATTTCGCTGCACCCTTTTCTGTGACTATGCAGATCATCCTCGTCACGCATCCTAGGACTGGTGATTTAAGGGAGTCTCCGAAGTATATCTATAATATGTTCGTTGAATATGTTGTCAAGAATTCACTGTATACTCCAGGAAGTCCAATTAAGTAAGTGATCCATTATGATCGTTCTCAAATTATTGTGAATTCATTGACAAATAACTCATCACCTGTAATTGTGATCATGCCATGTGCTTTGGGGATCATGTTCATCTAATTATCAATTTTGAGTCCTTCCGACCAATTTGTCACACAGCTACTATGTACTTGGACCATTAACTTCTTTGACCACAATTGGGAGTGTTCCAATGAGCGAATGGCAGATTGTGGGAGTGTAGATTAGGAATGAGTTGTTGCTGTGAGGAGAGAGTGTGGCAGTTAGTTGCTGATGCTCCTGATCTATTTTAGACTTTTGAGTAGTGTTTTTAGGCTTTTAGCTAGTGAACTCAGACTTACGGGTAATGTCTTTGTTCTAAATCAAAATGAAATTTGTAGTTATTAGACAAGGGAAATGAGCAGTGATCGTTCCAACCCTCTCACAGGAATCCAGCCTAGGGAACTCCCGATCTACTCTACCTGAGACATCTTACGTATTGATCAAGTGTTTTGTTGAATAGTTCACATCTGCATCAGCATGGACAAGAATGAGCGGTTAGGATCTATAGTCACTGCTTTAGAAAAGCAAAACTGAAACAAGCAGATTTCTGATTCTCCTTAAATCACCACACAAGAGAGGTTGACATAATGCAAGTCAACTATTTCCAAATTTGTAACACACTGATCAGACTTTAGCTTTACCAAACCAAGTTGAGATTCAACATGCAACAAATGTTCAACCAGTTCATAATTCTTAACTAAAATTAGTGTCGCAGACTCGGTGGTCAGCAGTATCAGAACACAGTATCAGATTTCTTTAATTTTGCATCAGCAAGCAACATCCATCTTCTAATATTTGTGGCAATCTCGGAATCACTTCAAAGAAGCAATGGGTATTGGATACAAAAATTAGAAAGGAAAATGCTATATCAGTTGCACCACTTAAAATGTCTTAGTAGTAAATCAGATTTCGTAATTTAAGCAAAAGGTCATTCATTTCTCTAGAGTCTAGAGTATACCACACTGAAAGTAGTTCTAAAACTTGAAATGAGAAACTGATTGTTCTGAAATCCATATGAGAAACAAGCGGATAGAACAAGAGCTAGAGCAGATCGGGAGTTCCCTAGGCTGGATTCCTGTGAGAGGGTTGGAACGATCACTGCTCATTTCCGTTGTCTAATAACTACAAATTTCATTTTGAAGTAGAACAAAGACATTACCCGTAAGTCTGAGTTCACTAGCTAAAAGCCTAAAAACACTACTCAAAAGTCTAAAATAGATCAGGGGCATCAGCAACTAACTGCCACACTCTCTCCTCACAGCAACAACTCATTCCTAATCTACACTCCCACAATCTGCCATTCGCTCATTGGAACACTCCCAATTGTGGTCAAAGAAGTTAATGGTCCAAGTACATAGTAGCTGTGTGACAAATTGGTGGGAAGGACTCAAAATTGATAATTAGATGAACATGATCCCTCAAACAGAACAAATCGTTTTCTCCTTTCTGAAGCATAAGATCATGAGCTCTCCCTGAGAACGTCCATAATTTCTGGGATTAAGCCCGAATTCAAATGCAGTTTTTTTGGTTTTAACGTTGATTCCAGAGGCCGATACTGAGCCCTGATACTCCAAATCGCTCTCAGTGCTCCGTTCTTTTACGACTTTCACTCTTATAGTTGTCTCTAATTAGGCATTACGATTACTGTTATCTTGAAGTAACATTTGCAAAAGGAAAAAAAAAAAAAACAGTTGCATTGCCATTCAATCATGTCTATCAGACAAAAAAAGCCCTGATAGTATTGTTCAATATTCAGACTATTGTACACAGAGGCATATTTTTCTTACGCGCAAAACGTTGAGTTGACTCAGTTCAGCTTCCATGATTCCACCAACTTCGCAAATGCAACTGAAGATGAACCACCCTCACTCGTTGCCGCCTCCGCATATTCTTTTGCCGCCTTCGCATTGCCTCTGACAGCCCTCCCTTCCTCTGATTCCATCAACTCCCTGACTCGATCCCCCAACTCGGTTGCAGTCACGAACCCACCTTCTGACTCACTGACTGGCAACGCCAACTTCAGTTCCTCCACGAGGAAAACTCTATTCAGCCTTTGTTCCGAGTAGAGAGGCCATGCCACCATTGGCACTCCAGCCGAAGCCGCTTCCAACACCGAGTTCCACCCGCAGTGAGTCACGAACCCTCCCACTGAGTCATGATTCAGCACCTTAATCTGTGGAGCCCAATTCTTCACCACCAGACCCCTCTCTTTTGTCCGTTCCAAGAAACCCTCCGGCAATAACAAGTCCAGATTGGGTTCAGTCAACTCCGAGGTGGTCTCGGTTGTGGTCGCCGGCGGTGGACACCTAACCACCCACAAGAACCTCTGCCCACTCTTCTCCAATCCAATTGCTATCTCCATCAGTTGCTCTGCTGAGAATACTCCTCTGCTCCCGAAACAGAGGAACACGACGCTGCCACTTGGTTGCGCGTCAAGCCACGCCAAGCACTCTGTTGCATCTCCGGCATCGTTTTCCTCAGTTGCCATTAAAGGTCCCACGCAGAAATGCGGCGGCGTTGGACCATCTGGAACACACAAACCGTCGGATATGGATTTGATTGATCTGGGTTCAAGCGATTCAAAAGTGTTTGTAATGATTCCAGCAGCATTGGAAATTTTAGAACATAAATCAATAAACACATTGTATTCTATAGATTCTCTATCTTGCAATGGCTTGGGCATATCGGGTGGGGGGATTGGCGGCAAGCCGGGAAACTCCAGGTCCTCCCTGATATCTTTGAAACTCTGGGTTGTGATGCGATGCATCGCCGGAAAGTAGAGGAAACATGCGAGAATTCCGGCGCCGGAAGTGAGGAAATAGTACGCGGGTATGTCGAGTTCAGCAGCGACAAGGGAGGCAGGAGAATAATAGAAGTCAACTATGAAGGCGGAGATGGTGGCGGATTGTGCGATGGTCTGGAGGGCATGGTGGACGTTTGGGATGTTCAGGCGCCGGAAATTGAATGCCTCGATTGCAGAGGAGGGGTAAGATTTGTGATCACAAGGGGATGTGAAGGGAGGGAGGTGGTGGAAGGTGATGGAAGGAGTGGTGGCGGTGACTCGGCAGATGTAGGTGGCGGTGCCGGTTGGGAAGGGTGGAGTGATGGTGAGGATGATGATGGAGAGATTAGAGTGGTGGGTGGTTATGAGCTTGCCTAGCTCCACCATGGAGATGAGGTGGCCGATGCCCGGAGGTGGATACATCACCACCACGTCCATTTTGGTTCTACAGTTTCCGTGGACTTTGGGGTGATATTAGTAGAGAGTTGTATGTTAGGCAAATGAGCATTGTATGTTAGGCCATGGGACTTTCAAAGATCCGTTTCGAAGAAATTGTAGTGAAGTAAAGAAAAGTCTTGGATCATGTTTGGTAAAGAATAACGAGGCTCCCAGCCACGCCCGCCAATGTTGATGGATTTGTTAAATTTGTACAGGTTTTCTTGTACTGAGGTGACATGCACAATATTATAAACAGAGCCCAGTCGGTTTTTTTGTTTGTTTCTGATTAAGTTTTGCCCAAATCATAAGTAAATACGTTAAATAAATACATACAAATCAGGAACTATTAGAGAGAAGATCGAGCTCATGATTTCATTAATTATCTTGAAATACACTTAACATGGGGTCAAACTGTTATTTTAAGTTATCTAAAAAAAAACTGTTTTCTTAAGTTGTTTGGTTGTAGTACGTATGAAGGAGTATTCATGCAAAAGACTATATTGCACTCGAAGGGTTGATATAGTTGATTATGTTTGAGACTTAAGAGCTTGCTTTCTTTGAGGTGTTCTTTTGAGTTCTCATGTTCAAATTCCACGGCGATCAATTAGGATCTTGTGAATTTAGTCGAAATGCGAGCAAAGTGGCCTCACTAACTCGAATATTTGAAAAAGGCTATCAATTAGATCAATCGAGGCAACTTGTTATTCGAGTCAATGCTAGAGTCAATTGACGTCTCTGCCTTTTGTTCGACTTCAATCTCTCCTAGGATGGTTCCTTAGTTGGAACCTAACAACAAGAAGAGTAACCCTTGTTATCTTGACTTACTGGTGCTGATATTGGAGTAGTTGTAGTTCCGCAGCTGATTTTTTGGTTTTAATTAGGAATGACAACGGATCAGATTCGGATCGGATCCACCTATATTCATATCCAATCATAATAAGTGGACCCATATTCTATCCAAATCCGGACCAGATTTAATTTGCAATATTCGTATCAGACAATCCAGATCTTTAGAAATGGATCTGATTTGGATCCAGATTCGGATCCTGAGCATTTTTTTTTTACTCCTCATAAAAAGTATATAACAAATTCAGAAAATACGTAAAAAGAGTCACACACAATCTGCCTAAAAAAGTTAAAATATATTAGAAATATTTTACCAATATAACAAACGTAAATTTATCAAGAAATATAAGCAAGCAATTCAAAGGTTTAATGCACCAATGATGTCTAAAGTTATCTACAAATTCAATCAAAACAACACTAAAATGTCTATAATCATAGTGGAATATTTTCTTCATGTCTCAAAACATAATGTGTAGTGATTTGTGTAATGTGTTTATAAATATGTAGGTAAAAATATATTTTTTTATAACTCTAAGGGTATTTTCATAAAATTGTATGTGTTCGGATTTTTTCGGTTCGGATATCCATATCTGAATATATTCGGATCGAATCCGGATACGAATTGGATTTTTAATTTTTGATATCAGTATCCGATCCATTTTAAAAATGATCGAATTTGGACTTGATCCATTTCACTTGAGTTTCGGATCGGATCGAACTGCATTGACATCCTTAGTTTTAATCGTCCATTACATCTCTTAAGTTTTATTTTTAGCAACTACCATACTGAACACGCGATACACCCGTAGAGAAGAAACAGAGGATATATGAATTATAAGCAAGTTGTAACTTTTTTTTTTATTATTAATTGTTTTGTCGTCAACCGAATTTGAACCCGTGATCTCATATAAGGGCTTCCAACACTCTACCACTTAAGCTACCACCCTAGTAGCTGAAAGTATATCCGGTTCGGTCTAATATGATATGTTAGCACGGTAAAAAAAAACAGAATTCTTTGATCTATTGATTTTTCAAATCATCTTAAACCATTCTAAACGATCAACCGAACCAAACCAAAAGAATCTTAATTCGGTTCTGGACGGTAAGTATGTCTAAATCCCTTTTGCACGGATATGATAATACCAATACATACAAAATTTGAGTTAAGTAGGAAATAAGCTTAAATAGACATAGATAACACCCAACTATAGCGATCGTTTCCAATAAATAAATAAATAAAAAAAAAAACTATAGCGTTAAGATCTTTAGGGAGTTTTAGTTGACTTAACTTTTAAAATCGGAAAACTATAAAAACTCATTTGAGTTCCACCCCATGCTTTCACTGAGAGTTCTGTGTATCAACTCCAATCGACTTGTAATAAGATTTCTCCGCGTTATCAATCCGTTGTTGAAACATCTTCAACTCGCTGTGACACCTATCCTTCACCCCCATCCATGCTGTCCCATTGGGCCGTTTCACGCCCCGGTTTCCGAGTGTAGGAATGCCCTGATGAAGTATCCACTGAGCATCGACAACTCCAATCTTGTCATGAGCAGGGTGAACACATTTTTGCAGGGCAAAATCCAAACCCCATCCATGGACCAAGTCATTCTGAATCAAATGCCAGACGCAACGCCATGCCTGTCGAGAAAACACAAGAGCCATAATCTCCACAAACGCTGCACAGGGAGGTGCGCGAGGACCGCTTCTGCACGAGGACGGCAACGGCTTCACCTGGGCTTCTTTGTGAACTTCGATCTCAGGGATTATGTGTGTCATTGGCCACGGTGCCCTTCTTGCAGGATACAAACCGGGCTGGGAAATCTCTAACCCGTGCTTCTTCACAAGCCATAGGTATTCTTCAGGATCAAAGTTGTCGACGCCAAGATCTTCGTCCCAGATAAAGATGTAATCATATGGGGCCACAATATCAGGATGCAGGAACCTTTTAGCGTACCACCATTTTGATTGCTTTGGGGCGCTGACGTGGATGACTCGCTTTGACCACTCAAACTCGTCCCATTCGGTTGTCTTGCCATCGTAATGAAACAACATTACGGTGAAGTTATCACCTGCAGAGAACTTTCTGACATTAGCGTCCACGTTTTTCTTCTGGTTAACACCAACTGTGAAGGTAACAAGATACTTCTTAGGTTTTTTAGGCAAGTCCTCGCTGGGGTTTCCCCATAATCTGCGGAGAAAGAGGTCGGATTCAGCAGCAACGATTCCTGGAGGCAATCTTTCTGCTCCTCGGGGATTCGTTGGCACCCAACTCATCTTGTTCTGTTTTTCAACTTGGGCGTGAACAGTTTTGTTACCCCCCAAATTAGATGATTGATTGTACCCAAGGGAAGAAATATTGACAGACGGAGCAAGTGTGGCCGGCGGAATATTCATCGCCCTTGTGTCTGTGAGTGCGGCAAAGAGAAGGCCTATCAAGAACCCGAAAAAAACTCCCAGAAAAGTAGACACCATAAGATTCATACCCTCGTTCGGATTCCTACCAGCGGACCTTCGACCGATGAATTCAATTTCTGTGTTCTGGTTACACGCAAAAGTTGAGCTCCGCTTCATCCTCCTGTAATGAGATGGTGAACTCTGCTGTTTCACTGAAGTAGAAACACGAACTGAGCAGCTTCCAGCCTCCTCCGATCAAATTTATAGTAATTTATAAAATATTCCATTGTCGGAAAGGAAAAGGATTACAGAGACCGAACTCTCTGAGGAATCTGTTTAGGGGGAGAGAGAGAAAGAGTGGGGGTTCAACCAAAACTGGCTCCGAAAGGGATTTGGCAGGGGTGTGGAAAAGGTGAAAGATTTTCCCCGACGTAGGAAGAAGCAAGGAGATGGCCATCCTCTTCTTTATGGCTTCTTTCATTAGCCTCCCCCATTGCTGTTTTATTTAGTTTTGCGCCCAATTCTCTTAACAAAACAACAACTGCAGTTTCTCCGTCCAAAACACAGTATTTGCAGATGTGTCCTTCCACAAATACTTTTTTTTCAACCTGACACAAATACTTTTAACACTAATTCATTTCCTACAAATCGTTTGGATAAGCATATTGTCACGGGCTGCTTCTCACGACCTTCCCGTGCGGCACTTAGTGTCTTCAATTCCCTCTGCAAACACTAAGTCAGCCTACCTCACACCGTTAGCGGAAGAATAAGAACACCGAAAGAGCTATGGAATAAAGGAACATTGTATTGCTTGTAGAGAGCTTACAACTCTTGGATGGTTTGGAGCAAATGAGCTCCTCCCTATTTATACAAGTCCCTCCCCCTTGGAAGGATCTAGAGATCTAACGATCTAACGGCTATGATCAATCGGCCTAGAACTTTCCTACATGTTCTAGCCTAAGATATTTACAATGGAGAATTCTAGAGCCCCCTACACAAGGTTACATCCATACAACTTGGGAAGCTTCTAGAATATGGACTATCTAATGGGCTAAAGTGGGCTAGGACATCCCCTAGGCCCAAACTAGCCTAATTCCATGTGGGTTAAAGATGTCATGGGCAAGTCCAAGTCCAAAAATTATCAAGTAAATAACGCGGCCCATGACATTCTCCCCCACCTAATGATGCGGCGTCCTCGTCGCGTCGTCGACTCGGAATCGTTCGATCTTGTCCTTGAACTGCCACAACAATTCCTCGCTTTCCCACATTCCTTCCTCCACGGGCATCCCCTTCCATTTGACGAAGTACTCCTCACGTCCTTGCGACTAACGGTCCGCTCCTTGAGAATTTCGTCCACTTCCTTGTCGAAAGAAGTGGCTATCATCGGTGGTGCTCACCTCGACTCCCCACGGTCCTCCTTGTCTTCGTGATACGGCTTCAGCTGCCTCACGTGGAAGACCGGGTGAATCTTGAACTTGGGAGGCAACTCCACCCGATACGAAGCCTTGCCGACCTTGGCCGTCACCCGGAATGGTCCCTCGTACTTCCTTAGAAGTCCCTTATGCAATGGTCGGGTATGCTTGAACTGCTGCGGCAAGAACTTCACAAACACTTGGTCATCGACCTGGAACTCCACCCGTCGCCTCTTCTTGTCTGCCCATTTCTTCATCCTCTTTGCGGATTTTTGTAGATAGGCGTGAGCCAAGTCCCGCTGCTCCTGCCAATCCTTAGCCATTCTGTATGACCCTGGGCTAGACCCTCCATATGAAGCTACGAGTGTGCTCGGCGTCAAAGGCTGTTGTCCCGTCGCTAGCTCGAATGGACTCTTCCCTGTTCCCTCCGACCGCTGTAAGTTGTAGGAAAACTGGGCTATGTCCAGCAGCTTCGCCCAGTCCTTCTGGTTGGCGCACACCATCATTTGAGGCCTTAATCCGCTAACGTCCTCGTAGCGGAGCCCGAAGAGAATCGCGTCAGCGCACACCATCATTTGAGGCCTTGATCCACGCACGAACACGGCATCAACCCTATGGACAGGTCCCTTGTGCTCCCTCTATGCACGGCCTGTGGTTTCCAACACCTGCCTCATCAATAAGCTTTTGTCTAGACCTTCACCCCATGCCTCCGCGCATCAGTACCTGAGTCGAACATTCTGCTCGTCAATGGTTCAATGTGATCCCCTCTATTCATTGCACTGCCACAACCCGGCAAGTTGAACCATAATATTGCGGCCATCTCGTAACCAACCAGCATCCCAAAGCTTTCCCACCATTTAGCTTGCCGATGCAGACGCGACATGCGTTGTGACCGCACCTTCCCTAATCGTTTCGCGGGGACACCACTCTGGAAGACAGCAACGTCCCATACTGTCACTTCTCCTTCGTAGTGTCCAGGCGAATGCCTGCTCTGATACCACTTGTAACGGCCCAGCCGTCCGGCACCCCGAGAACCCGCAAGCACCGAGCTACGAGGGTCACGAGGTCAGCCGTCCCCAGCCCTGAACCATCAAGCTTGCCATATGCTACGCGATACTTTGGGTAAAGGATACGAGCATACCTGAAATTAGACCACCAAGGTCAGTACCAACAGATATGAAGGCCACACATTCCACACATGTCAACCCTGCTGCGCACAGGGATGGGGGCACAAGAGCTGAGCCCGTGACAATATGCTTCCTATACATGCATGGAAGATGGAACTTCTCCTCATGGGCCGGCCCTTCATGAAGCCCCCGCACTTTGGGCCATGTAAAATTTGTACTATATAGTTTTATTTATTTATTTTTTGTTTGAGTTACTCTTTTTTAGGGGAAAATAGTCTATTATATTAGAGAGGGAAATTCGAGGAAGCTATTAGTACTTTTTAAGATAAATAAAGTTTAAGGTTTAGTTCAAACATGTGTGATGGAATTTTCATTATTATTACTTTTGTTGTAACAAATATGGCCGCGCTCTTACAACAATGGTGGTGAAATAGCTCACCTTTGTACTTCGGTGATATATTCGAGTTCATGATCTTTATAAAATGGTGTGACGTAAATACGATAAGTTGTCAAAATAAAACTATAACTATAAACACACATCAACATAATATTTCGACCACTTTCTTTTGGTTACTTGCGGGTCTTATTTTTTAACAACATAAATTTAAAATAACTAAAATTCCAAGTAGCATTTGACATCAAACATTTGTTACCTTAGAATCCTTTTAAGGTTAACTAAACTCATTTTTGGTGTGACCCAGTATGGGTACCTAGTGATTATGGATGCTTACAAAGTTTTTCTATTTATTCATGTTCTTCATTCGTATATAGTGAATTATTGAAATCTTATGCATTAAATCAACATTTGCAAATTACTATCTATCTCAAGATTGTGTAGAATGAAATTCGAATTAATTGTTGGTTTTGGATGCCCTAGAGGCAATCTGTTTAGTAAGAACATTAGTTGCTAGAATAATTCATTGTATTATTTATGGAGACATTTAATATAATGAAGTCATTATATTACAAGTGTGTTGTTTATCTTAAATATCCCTAGTCCATTATATTGATTACCGGGACGATCAACTATAGACTAGTATGGGGTCGGACTGATATGGAGATATCACGATCCAACACATGGGTATGCATTAGGAGAAATGACATACTGGATAGACCCACCACGAGAAAGCTATATTAGATTATGTCAACGTCACAAGCGCTTCTCGTAGTGTTAATGGTGTTGTAATCCTTAGACTTGAAGTCATTGGATAATCTAGTTGTGAAATATCATGCTTTGATATTATCGAACGTTACACCGTAACCGGGTAATCATAAAGATAGCTATCGTGCATGATAGGAAGCAAGCTGAGAGATGGCAGTTATGTAGATATGATTTTTCCCTCCTACATAATAGGAGCAAATATCCACGACCACTCGAGGGGTAGAGCTTATGGAATTTCAGGTCAGTCTCAGATAAATCAATATGGAGATATTGATGTTATCTGCATGGATAAGTCTATTCCCATGATCGAGAAACTATGGATTGGATATACGAGTGTGACGATTATGTCTGGTTTCCAATCTGGATATAGAGACAAAGGGATGACACAACTCGATAACATTGGGCACAAGGGATCACTGACTATTTCTATTAGTTGGGTGACATATATGTGTTGCGAGACACTGCTCTATGTTTGTAATAATTACTACCAACTAAGTGGAAACCTATGGGGTCACACACCATATGGATTAAACAAGATATAGGTATTAATTATTTGGACTAATTAATAAAAGGGTCATAACGCAACTACAAGCAAAGTTAATAGGACTAGTTTTCAAGTGGACTAATCCATGTAAGGACATGATTAGTATTGGGGCAATTGTGTAGTTAATAAATAGTTATTAACTATATAAAGAAACTCTAGCTTGTTATTTTCTCATCCAAGTCATTACTAAGAGAACATAACAAATCAAGGAGAGAGACAAGAGGTGAGGCCGAAGCCCCAACCCCGTCCGTCCCTAGTGTCGTCGGCCACCTTGTGGCGCGATGCTTCGTGCTCCGTTTTGCGTGATCCTTTGCCTCCTTCTTCCATTGCTAGAACTACACGGTGGGAAGGATTCTAGTTGAAGATCCAAGGTGTGGATACTCATAGAGACGAATACATTATTTTTCGTTGTGATCACCCAAACTAAGGTACACATGTTTCTTCCCTAATCATGTTATGGATGCTTGCCTGTGATCCTTGGAGGGGTTCGAGAAGGACTATTTTTTTGTTATTCCGCTGCGTAACCTGCACCAAAACCCTGCAGTGGTATCAGAGGCACAGGTCGTAGCGCATAGCATGATATTATGTGTTACTGTTTTTCAATTTTACACCGTATCGTTAATTTTACGCGAAAACTGAAAATAGGCATAAAGATGCGATTTGAATATGATTCAATTTTGATTGGCCAAATTATCATCGTCGTATAGAATTAGCCAATTCTTGGCACATATGATGTTTCAATTGGGTTCTTAAGAAACTAGGGTTCATGGGCCCAAAATTGGGGAAAAGAGGTTTTTCCCAACTTTGGAAACAACTAAAACTTGGGAAACAAGGAAGGAAGGAGGAAGGAGACTAGGGACGAAACCCTAGCCGTCCGCCCCTCCCTTCCTTGCAGCCAAAGCAAGGCAACGACCACATGGCCGAACCGGCCTAGGCGCGCGGTCCGACCGTGCGACCTTGGGCCGGCGGCCTAGTGGCTTGTGGCGGTCCTATGGGGATCGACCAAGGGTGTTGGTGGGCCTATTGGACCGTTTTGACCCTAGTTACCCAATAACAACTAAAATTGAACAAGCGCGTTAAAAAAAATGGTTTTAACTAGTATTATGTGCTTTGTTGCATGGTGGATGGATATGGACTAGGATGTGGATGTTTACTGTGTGGTTTGGTTTACGGCCTGCGAGCTGATCAAATTAATGTAATAATTAATTTTACGGCCTGCGAGCCGATCATCTTCTCAACATGCGAGGTTTTATTTTAGATGCTAACTAGAATTAAATAATTAGATGATAGCTAAGGGGATGGAGAAAAGACCAAGAAACCAAGGAGCAACAAAGATGATGGAGGACTCGCACACCTAGGACGCGCGGCTGTGGTGGAGGCACATGGAGATGAGCTTGTCACTTTAGGGCAAATAGATATTATCATTGGCTTGGTAAAATCTTAGTCTTAGGGGCCATATCCATGTCACGTTAATTTTTATTTTGCCAATGTTTATTATTTATGTTGTGTTATTTATTTTAGTGTATGGTTGATGCATGCAAAACGTAACAAGATAATAGTAAACAAGAATGGTCTTTTACTGTGGATTGCCCAATACAAATAAGTAGATCATGTTGATTGGATCCACCAAACAAATTAAGTAATAACATTTAAATCCCTCAAATGATGTATTACATTTTGCCTTCTCTTATTTTGACACCCTTCATGATCAGGGTTTATTAATTTAGGGCTTGCCAAAGCAAGGCGATTTTGATTTACCATGGTGTGATGCGGCGACACAAGCAAGTAATGTGTGGTTGTAGAAATAAGAGGTAAAACGTAACTAAGTAGTTTCAATTGGATTGATGACTTAGAGGCATGGCAATTGGGATTACCTATGAGATAGGTAAATAAGGAGTTATTTGCCCGGTTGCACCAAGAGTTGCATAAGGATGCAATTGGAAGGATGTTCCTACCTAAATAAATTTTTCTTAGGTGACTTGCCAAAGCAAGCTCAAGGAGAAGTGAAATATGGATCTTGGACCCACTAGAAAATAAATGATATTTTCTGCATTAATGGTGAGCGCTATTAATCCGAGAAAAATAGTGGGAGCTATATTTGATAATCTAGCAATTATTGAAAGTAGTTGATTGTTCAAAATACTAAAATTGCATATTTCTCGTTTTGTAGAATTCCAAATGGCAAACAAAAACCAGACATCGACACCATCCATGAGTTCTGTCCTTAAGAAGGACAAGTTGTACGGGAACAACTTTCTGGACTGGTACAGAAACTTAAGGATTGTCCTTAAGCAATAAAAGAAGTTTTACATCTTTTGATGCACCTGTTCCAGCACCACTTGTTGAGGATGCAGCCGAGGCTGTCGTAAGGGGACATCAGAAGATTATGGACCACAATAATTATGTGACCTGTCTCATGCTGTGCACCATGAACTCTGAGCTTCAGAAGCAACACGAGAACATGGAGGCATACAATATGATTGTACATTTGAGGCAGCTCTTCCAAGAGCAGACCCATTATGAGAGGTCTGAAGTATCCAAAGCACTGTTTAAGTGTAGTCCCGCAGAGGGGAACCCAGTCGGGCCTCATGTAATCTGTATGATCGGATACATGGAGAATATCGAAAGGTTAGGCTTCCCATTCGGTCAAGATTTGGCCACTGATCTCATCCTGCAATCGTTGCCGGATAGTTATAGTCAGTTCATCATGAACTATAACATGAACGAGATCAACAAGACTCTGCCAGACTTGCTAAATATGTTGAGGACCGCTGAACATAGTATTAAAAAGGCAAAGGCAAGGCCATAATGATGGTCAATAAGAAGAAGAGCAAGTCAGTTGCTTCTACCTCCAAAGGAAAGAGCAAGAAGGTTGCAAAATCCAAAGAAACTGCCTCAAAACCCGGTGGAGGCGTGACTAAGGATGATTGACGCTACTGTAGTCAGTCTGGACACTGGAAGAGGAATTGCCCCAAGTAGCTGGAAGATAAAAGGCTTGGAATTGTGATTCCACCACCACCAAGTATTTTTGTTATAGCTGTCAATCTCACTATTTCTTCATCTTGGGTATTGGATACTGGATGTGGATCTTACATTTGTGAAAATGTGAATGATTTAAAAGTAGAAGATTGGATAAAGGGGAGATAGACTTGCGCGTGGGAATGGAGCAAGAGTTGCTGCATTAGCTATAGGCGTGTATGAGGTATCTCTGTCTTCATGGCTTATTTTAGAGTTAGACAATTGCTATTATGTGCCTGCTATGAGCAGAAAAATTATTTCTATTTCTTGTTTGGACGAGAAATGTTTTAATATTTCAATAAAGAACAATAGTTGTTCCATTTATTTTGATAGTATCCACTATTGTAGTAGGCACTTGTTTAATGGATTGTATACCCTTGATCTAAGTAATCCCATCCATAACATTATTACTAAGAGGATTAAAATTAATGAATTAAATCTTACTTTTTTGTCGCACTGTCGTTTAGGCCACATAAATGAGAAATACATATCTAGACTCCATAAGGATGGATTGCTAGATTCATTTGATTATGAATCATATGAGACATGTGAATCTTGTTTGATGGGAAAAATGACAAAGTCCCCTTTCAATAAGAAAGGTGAAAGGACCAGTGAGTTATTGACACTAATACATACTAATGTATGCGGACCATTTCCCACGCCTGCAATAGGTGGTTATACCTACTTCATTACGTTTACTGATGATTTCAGTAGATATGGATTTGTTTACCTTATGAAGGCCAAATCCGAATCCTTTGAATTGTTCAAAGAATTCAAGAATGAAGTAGAGAAGCAACTTAACAAAAGTGTCAAGACTCTACAATCGGGTCGTGGAGGAGAGTAATTGAGCGAAGAGTTTGGAGACTTTCTTAGAGAGAGTGGGATCTTGTCCCAACTCACTCCGGCGGGAACGCCACAATGGAATGGCGTGTTCGAGATGAGGAATCGTACCTTGTTGGACATGGTGGGATCTATGATGTGTCAAACGGATCTTCAGATATCGTTTTGGGGACATTCTCTAATGATAACTGCTTTACCCTTAGTTATGTTCCATCCAAATCGGTCATGAAGACACGATATGTGATATGGACTGGGAGGCGTCCCATAGTGTCGTTTATGAAGATTTGGGGTTGCGACGTGTAGTAATACTCATGTTTACGTTCATGTTTAACTTCTAAGTGATGTTAGTTATATCTAATTGAGTGTTTAAGGTAAATATTTTGTTAGTTATGTTATACTTTTTGTTGAGAAAGATATAAAAGTTATAGTAGAAATCAAGTTGCATGTTTGTTTCATTTAGAAACTATAATGTCTTTTAGATAAAGTTTAAGGTCATTTGTGCAATATTTTTATGAGAAATAAAATATGATATTACATTTAGTTGGATGTTTAGGTTACATCAATACTTGCATCAACGAAAAGATAGTGTGCATAATATAATTTGAAACTTACTTGTACTCACTTATTTTGGTCTCTCGAGAAAGCCTTAAGCTTTCATTTCTCTCCCATTTGCTTCATTCTTGGTTATGTTCTTGACCCACTCAAAATATGGTCCAAAAATCAAGTTTTTGAGGTTCTAAGTGTTGGAAACCCATATTGGGTGTTATTATATCAATTGGGGAGCAAATTTTGAACATTTTCATCAAGTTTGAAGCCTCTAGGAACTATTATTCGTCACTTCTTCAAACCCACATCAAGAACATCATGAAAATGAGTAGTAAGTTCTTCATCTTTGCATCTACATCATGATTTTGGTCTTTTACTCCTATTATTGTGATTCTATGGGAAATCTTTAGTTGCATGTTAGTGATTCATCATTTTTAAGATGCAAGTTCAGCATTGACCATCTCATTTGTATGTTAGCATGGTCGATTTGTGATTGCATGTTCTTGATTCTTCATCATCTTCATGATCTTCATACATGCATGTGATTAAATGAGTATGTTGAGTAAAAACTCTTAGATTCATGAAATTAAGTGTTGTGGATAGTGATATGCATGTTACTTAAAACTTGGACTAGTTTAATTTCAGATCTTGGTAGATAGTTTCTTGCATGCCACAAGTTTTGAATTATAGAAAACCATAAAACTAATGTTTTGAGCTGATTTTCACAAAATTGAGAAAAATACTTAAACATTTTAGAAAATTATACAGTTTGTTCATTTGTTTGTGATATTTCTAGAATAAATGTTTCATAGCCATTGGACTTGTATTTAATTTTAAATCAGCCAAAAACAGGGACTGTTTTAACTCTCTGCCCAATAATCCAGACCATAGAAGTGCTTCAACGATATCATGTACTTATTCTAGTCCAATGCTTACCAAATTTGGATATATTTTTCCCATAGATGTTATATACGTCAGTTAAGATTTCATAATTTTCGCTGTTTAGATAAATATTTATGAATATAACGCCAAGACCGCTCTCTGCCTCTGTTTTTGCACCCAAACAGATCAGAAATTTAATTTTCAAACATACTTAGGTGTTTTCATAATTTTTGATATTTTATATGTTATGGGTAAACTCTTTATATATTGTGTCAATATTTCAGGTCCCAAATAATTATTTAAAGCCCTCTATGAATTATTGTACAAGCGATAGTCACACTTTTCTTATAAGCATAATTTAGAAATTTGTCAAGTTTCTTCATGCTAATTTATGTAAGTTATGTTTTAGTTCATTATTGACACGATTTCTTACGTGTATACGCAAGTGCACGGTCAAGTAATATAGTGGAGTGTATTTCAACCCGAGTTATCGAATCCCACGAGGACATATAAATTGTTTATTGTTAATTAGAGATTAAAATCTAAAGAGAGTAATTGAAATAACAGGAAGAAAGTTGTTGGTTTGAGAAGTTGCCACCCCTAATCAAGTGACTGTATTAAACTAACAGCAATACTATATTTTTTGGTATTTTCTAAATTAAACAACAGTTTATCAAATATGGAGAGGAACTAGGCGATCTATGGATCACCTAGGGGAGTAGACAATTCCGGATATTGCTTTGAAACACGTAACAATGATATGCTCTTGATCACGTTTAACTACTTACAATCTCCTCTCAGTCTCATGTAAGCCTATGATAGGTTCTGTAATCGTCATCTGTCGATCCATAAACTACATCACATAACAAGCACTAAGGATGATCCTACGTATTGATCTAAACCCTAACGTTTCTCCTTCCAGTCCATCACGATACGGGGTTTACTAGCAATCCTAAATTCACAAGCTAATTAATCTTCACCTCTCAGTCCATCAATTTTTCACCAAGTAGTTACCCTAGTTCATGACGCTAAGAACAAGATCACTAGAAGAGCAAAATCATTATTACTTTAAGCTAAGATAAACGTTAAGGATCAAAGACATCTCTATTCATCATTCATATCCTACCTAAAACGTGTCAATAGTTCTAGGTCAATAATACATCAATAGAGAAGAAAATTAATCAATAACGTGAATCCATAAGCGTGAATCAAGCAAACAAATTTGGAAACGGTGTCTAACAAAACCCTAGGCTATCCATAGAGTCTAGATAAGAAATCTATTCAAATATGCTGAAAATAAGAGCTAACAAGTTCATAGTATTGAGAAAAGATAGAAAAGATAAGAGGGATAGTCAAACTCGTGACGAAATTCGCGTTCCGGCGACTCCGGCGTTGTTCTCCATGACCCTCTTCTCTCCTAGCCTTCCTCCCTCGTTCCCCAACAGCTTCTTCCCGTCTGTTCTTAGGTCTAAGAATGCGTTCTTTTCTGCCTGGGCACGTTTTTTAATGAATTTTTGCCGAAATTTCACTTCAGCCCCTCCACTTTGTAATTCTCGGCCAGAATTATTTGCTGATCTTGCGCGGGGCTTAACTCCCACATACGAACTCGGCTTCAGGCCTAACATATATCGTTGGAAATCTCTGGATGTCTACTTTCAAATGGGGCAGGCCTTGCTCCAAAATTGTTTATAGATTTTTCTGAGCAACGAAAATAGCACAGGCTGGTCAGGAGTGACTTTTCCAACTTTTCTTCGTCTTTGCGTCTTCTTTTCTACTCTTCATATAGCTCCATACCAAGCATATCCAAGCCTCTCATAAGCTCCAATTACCCTATTTTACCTGAGATACACAACACTAAACAACCCGTGCAATTATCATAGCAAATATGAGAGAAAACATGCGCAAATAAGCTAGAAACACAATTTTTCACTCTTAGGCTTATAAATCGTCAAATTCACATATTTGTGAAAATATAACATATAAATCATTTGCGTAAGCCTAATACAAGTAGTAAGAAATTATAATAATAACTTCTAAAAGATAGTTATCAATTATATGTCATCTTGCATTTATCCGCTGCATTAGACGCTTCATATGCATCTAATATGACGTCTAAGACTATAAGTATATGAATATGGGTAGAGTTAGTTCATGTTGCATTCATAAGATTAATGTCATTTAGATAAGTGATTTAGGTATGTGCTATGTTTAGAATGACTTCATGCTAAGCGATTATGTGCTATGTGTGGAATGACTTCGTGCTAAGCGATTATATGTATGATTTGAAGCCTTCTTTGCTACTTACGTGACAACGGAGTTGATGCACATATGCTTAAATATTGTTGAATTGGATTAATGAATGATAAGTAAATGGCTCAAACTCACAAAGTGGGTTACCCTATCTCCCGAAGTTTGCACTGAACTACAAGTTTCATACAAGCTTATGTATGTTCATGTCGTCCCTATTATTATGTATGCATGTTTTCTTTAATCAAGTAAATATTTCATACTCCATGGATGCTAAAAAAATATATGAACGTTTCATAAGATAAAAACACGTTTTCAGAAAGGCCACGGTTACCGGAGTGAAAACCCCTGTCGGGTATAGACAGGCTACGGCCTTTTTCAGGGACAATATAAGCAGGAAACGCGTCGCCTCACGAGCCGTCGTGATGAACATGTCCCTACGAAATGTTATGTTAAGTCATGAAGGTTACACGGGCCATAAGATAAGAAACTTATCAAGCATGTTCAAGTTTGATAAGGTCTCTGCGCGAGACAAAGCAAGGTTCCTACTTGGAACAAAGTCTCAAGTTTATGCTTTACGTTACGTTTTCTTTATGTTATAAGTTATGTTTTACGAATGTCATGATCTTTCAATTTCCACAAGTATATGTATGTATGACTCTGGCTTATTTTCATGATGCTCCATGGAAAGTTTGTCCATTTTACTTTTCTAAACCTACAGAGTTACGTAGATGTAACTCACTGAGCTAGTTGAGCTCACCCTTTCACGTTATCATTTTTTTCGGGCACGTAGAGAAGGAAGTAACAAGGTGTTAAGTTTACATGTGTTGGCTTGTTGGCTTGATGACGCTTATGTGCTTGGATGTCGAGTATAATTGTGCATTGATGTCATTCTACGTAGAATCATATTTGATTTCATCCAAGTTAGAAACGCGTTAAGCGACTTCGAGGACGACTTTCTTTATAAGGTGGCTAGAATTTATTAACCCTCATATCTATGTTCATGTTTAACTTCTAAGTGATGTTAGTATTATCTAATTGAGTGTTTAAGGTAAATATTTTTTTTAGTTATGCTAGACTTTTTGTTAAGAAAGATATAAAAGTTATAGTAGAAATCAAGTTGCATGTTTGTTTCATTTAGAAACTATAATGTCTTTTAGATAAAGTTTAAAGTCATTTGTGCAATATATATATGAGAAATAAAATATAGTATTGCATTTTAGTTGGATGTTTAGGTTACATCAAATACTTGCATCAATATGAATAGATAGTGTGCATCATATGATTTGAAACTTACTTGTACTCACTTATTTTGTGTGACCACCAAACTCAATTATTTTGGGTTACTGTAAGTCACAATGTGCATCTTTGTGAACATTTTCCTCAACATTTTTCTCTCTCGAGAAAGCCATAAGCTCTCATTTCTCTCCCATTTGCTTCATTCCCGGTTATGTTTTTGACCCACCCAAAATATGGTATAAAAATCAAGTTTTTGAGGTACTGAGTGTTGGAAACCCATCTTGGGTGTTGTTATATCAATTGGGGAGCAAATTTTGAGCATTTTCTTCAAGATTGAAACCTCAAGGAGCTATTATTCATCACTTCTTCAAACCCACATCAAGAACATCATGAAAATGAGGAGTAAGTTCTTCATCTTTGCATCTACATCATGATTTTGGTCTTTCACTCCTCATTCTGGTGATTCTATGGGAAATCTTTAGTTGCATGTTAGTGATTCATCATTTTTAAGATGCAAGTTTAGCATTGACCATCTCATTTGTATGTTAGCATGTCGACTTGTGATTGCATGTTCTTGATTCATCATCATCTTCATGATCTTCATACATGCATGTGAAAAAATGAGTATGTTGAGTAAAAACTCTTAGATTCATGAAATTAAGTGTTGTGGATAGTGATATGTATGTTACTTAGACCTTGGACGAGTTCAATATCAGATCTTGGTAGATAATTTCTTGCATGCAACAAGTTTTGAATTATAGAAAACCACGAAACTAATGTTTTGAGATGATTTTCACAAAATGGAGAAAAATACTCCACCATTTCATAATAATTATGAACAATTTACAGTTTGTTCATCTGTGTGTGATATTTCTAGAGTAAAGGTTTCATAACCATTGGACTTGTGTTTAATTTTTAATCAGCCAAAAACAAGGAAAGTTTTAACACTCTGCCCAATCTAGTTCAGAGAAGTGTTTCAACGATATCATGTACTTATTCTTGTCCAATTCTTACCAAATTTGAATATGTTTTTCCCACAGATGTTATCTACGTCCATTTAAGATTTCATATTTCTCGCTGTTTATATGAATATTTCAGAATATAAGGCCAAGACCGCTCTCAGCCTCTGTTTTTTAACCCAAACAGATCAGAAATTTAATTTTTAAAAATACTTAGATGTTTTCATAATTGTTGATATTTTTATATGTTATGGGTAAACTCTTTATATATGTTTTTTCAAAATTTGAGATCTAAAATATTTAATTTAAGCCCTCTATGAATTTTTTTACAAGTGATAGTCACACTTTTCTTATAAGCATAATTTAGAAATTTGTCAAGTTTCTTCATGCTAGTTTACGTAAGTTATGTTTTAGTTCATTATATGTCAACTTCCATTTATGCGCTGCATTAGACGCTTCATATGCATCTAATATGACGTCTAAGACTATACGTACATGAATATGGGTAGAGTTAGTTCATGTTGCATTCATAAGATTAATGTGATTTAGATAAGTGATTTATGTATGTGCTACGTTTAGAATGACTTCATGCTAAGTGATTATGTGCTATGTGTTGAATGACTTTGTGCTTAGCGATTATATGTTTGATTTGAAGCCTTCTTTGCTGCTTACGTGACAACGGAGTTGATGCACATATGCTTAAAGATTGTTGAATTAGATTAAGGAATGTTAAGTAAATGGCTCAAACTCGCAAAGTGGATTAGCCTACCTCACGAAGTTTATACCGAACTACAAGTTTCATACAAGCTTATGTATGTTCGTTTCGTCCCTATTATTATGTATCTATGTTTTCTTTACTCAAGTAAATATTTTATGCTCCATGGATGCTAAGAAAAAAAATGCATGTTTCATAAGATAAAACACGTTTTCAGAGTGAAACCCCCATATCGGGTATAGACAGGCTACGACCCCTTTGCCGGGACAATATAAACAGGCAACGCGTCACCTCACAAGCCGTCGTGATGGACATGTCCCTACGTAATGTTATGTTAAATCACGAAGGTTACATGGGATATAAGATAAAAAACTAATCATGCATGTTCAAGTTTGATAAGGTCTCTGCGCGAGACAAAGCAAGGTTCCTACTTGGAACAATATGATTTCAAAAGTCTCAAGTTATGCTTTACTTTACCATTTCTTTATGTTAGAAGTTATGTTTTACGAATGTCATTATCTTTCAAGTTCCACAAGTATATGTATGTATGACTATGGCTTATGTTCATAATGCTCCATGAGAATTTTACCCCTTTTCATTTACTAAACCTATGGAGTCGCGTAGATGTAATTTACTGAGCTAGTTGAGCTCACCCTTTCACGTTACCCCTTTTTCCGATTTTAATGACACATAAAGAAGGACGTAACAAGGTGATAAGTTCATATGCGTTGGCTTGTTGGCTTGATGACGCTTATGTGCTTGGATGTCGAGTATACGCTAAACAACTTGGAGCTGTTATGGGATTCGTGTTGGTGATTTCTTTTAGTATGTAAAAGGTGTGTAATTATCTATATAAGACTTTATATGGGCCATTGTGTGATACCTGAAACATTCTCGATTTATACTCTGTTTACAT